>CM028134.1:195042500-196277500 GCA_016271365.2 Neoceratodus forsteri
CATCTGTAAAAAATTAAGAGTGAGGTTGGGATTTTTTTTACAGAAATAAAAATTGTTTCTTGTTTGATATTAGAAAATGGTTGGTGCAAATGACCTTCCTTCCACTCCTGGACTACGCATACTTGATTTATAGTCACTGCCTTACTACACACCTAAGTAAATTAGATGTATTCTATCATAGGGCTCTTTGATTTGTCACAAACTCTCCACCCAGAACACATCATTGCTCCTTATATTATGCAACGTGATGGACATCATTGGACACAAGGAGACTTAACAATATCTGCATAACTGAGGTAACAGCCAGGAAGCGCGCTAAATCTACAGTGCAGTAAGGGTGGGCGATCCCTACTGAGCGGCTGCCTAAAGGGCGACTGCCCAATACACAGAATGGCAGTACAAGAGTGCCTGTAGCTGCAGTGTGATAAGGGCGAGACCCAGAGCAGCTACAGGCAACTGTGCAAGCACACCAAGCACCTGCGGCATAGAAGCGAGTACAGGGTGTGTTCCACAGGAACAGCGAGTGCCAGCAAGAAGGGGTCTGGAAAGGCGTACAGCACAAAGGTGCCCACGACTGCACAGGGTGGATAGGTGGCATAGAACAGCCATGGGCAGAGTGGCAGGATGATAGGACTCAAGAACCAGCCGCACATGGCTGGACTGCACAGATCTTGGTCCCCCCAAGCCCAGTGGACCACCACCACAATGGCAGAGCCCCCCCCACAACTGCTGGCCCATGGGAACCCCCACCATGACCAGGCCATAGTCCGCACCTACGCAGCACTGCTGCAGATGCCCACCCACATGGCCGCTTCTGGGTCTGCACTGTGCTGCACACATTACGGGCACCATACCATGTGTCCATGCCCCCGTGGCTGTCCATTGTGGTCTGCTGCAGCCCCCCCACCATGCACTGCCCGACACAGCCCTGCCATGGCATGCCTACCCTGTGCACGGGTATGCCATACAGTTCGCATCCACCCATGGAGGTCTCGTGCCTTCATCTGTGCTGTCCACATCTGGACACCCCCACACCATCCAGCCAGATGCCCAAGGCATGTCACCTTGTGCCACTCACCCCGTCCTGTCGCCCACTGCAGGGTGCTCTTTTCCTGGTGCATTGGTGCACATGCTCTGTGCCCATCGCCATGGTGGGCTCGCCCGTTACCTGTCGCCCCATTGCACTGTTGTACATTGCAATGCATTCTTACAGCCTCTGCCTCCTGTCTGTGCTCTCTCCACCACTCGCTGTATTCCCCCGTCACCCTTTCAGCAGTCTGCATCCTGCGTTCACCCTTTGGGGACTCACTCACGTGGAGTTGCCCTCATCACATAAAACCATTAACTGATAAACTGCTGCAATATGTCACAAACCTCTTCTCTTATTTACACAGTAGTTATTCATTGAGAAGGAATTTTGTTATTAGAAACTCCTAGGTTCACCACTCTCTACGGAAAGTCAACCATCAGTAGTGTCATCCCTAGAGCTTGGAATAAACTCCAAAATACACTCAAACTTGTTAACTTAGTGAGTCTAGGTGTCTTTAAATCAATACTGGAAACTGAATGCGAAGTGAGATGTTTCTGTGACTATAATAACGTGGGAATATGGTTGTATCTGTTAAGGAAATTTTTGAAAATTCTTGAATATTCACCTGTCCTATGTTGAATTTCTTTCATCATATTTCGTATATTCAACTCTGTATTACATGTATTTATTTTAATCTGGTAACATGGTATATTTTGTCAACTATGACACTGTAACTGTATCTCTCTGCTCTTCAACTCTTGTGTTTTTATTTTTTCAACTGTATTTGCCCGATTCTGTATGCTGTCCTACCCAGGACCTCCTTGAAAATGAGCTTGCTCAATGGAGTCTTTTCCTGAGGAAAAAACTTGAACTTGAACATGCCAATCTCACGGGGAGGAGTTGTACCCTCCCCCCACCCGCAGGATTTCTTTCCATAGAACTAAGATGGCAGGTGTAAGGCCCACGAAAAGGTGATGGAGGCCTGGAACAGACCTCTGGTCCAGCATTTGTACACCGTTGCTCTAGGATCTTACTTCACTGTGCATGCCGTACCATCCCACCCCAGCTCACCACAACAAGGGGTTACAAAGCTTAGTGGCTTTGAGCTCTGACCTGTCATTTTTCTTCACTAGAAAAAGTAATAACTGAGCACATACGACAAACTGGGCATAAACAGAAAAACTGAAGGTCCCACTTTATAATGTGTCTCCCACTTTTACGTTTGTGACAAAACATCTTTTGAGACTTAAGTTCATTTTCAGATATATAACTGACAGCTATTTCATATTTTCCGTGTGTGATTCACTTACCCAGAAATTTCAGGAAATTGTGTTTCTTTTTCCACTACAGCAGTAAGCAGAAGCATTTCCTCAATTATTTCCACATTTTTGTCCTTCAGTTTTCAATCTGCAGTCAGCTTGGAGAATTTGACTATATTGTTGCTTATTTTTTCTAAAACCGTAGATTTTTTGAGGCTGAAATGTCATGCCTCTTTTTTTCCATGCTGCCTATTGATCCATTCTAGTTGGACTAAACTTGCCTTCAGCAGTGTGTGATGTCAGCAGAAGAGGCCAAAGGTCAAGATGCTGCAGTGGCCTAGTTCCTCAGCTGCAGTACTTTGGCTCTGCCATGAAGGAGATCCTGGTTCCGCTGGAATGCTCACTGAGCCAGCGAGGGTGGTTGTGCTACAGACCACTGGGATCAAGGTGTAAATGCAAATCTTCAAGTTGTGCAACCACTCGACCAGAATATTTGGTGGCCAAAGCTCCTGTGATGGTGGCCTATTCATGGAACTGTACAGAACAGGCGCCAAAAACTTTGTAGCCACTTAAGCATCATTTGAAGTGGCCACTTATAATTTGTAAGTGGCCACTTGACCACTGGATTTTTTTTCTCCAGCACCCCCTTCTGGATAAGCTATAAACAGGACTTGGTGTGGGGGTTCTCAGAGGTGCAGCTGATTGAACCCCCTGACAGCTAATCCAGGATCACTTGACAAAGAGCACTGATCGGGGTCCATAGAATGTGGGAATACTCTGAGCTGTTTTTTCCCTTTACTGTGGATTTACTACTGCATTTCAGTTCCATACCACCACAGATCACCACTCTGCTGACATGAGAGGGTATGACAAAATGTAAAAATCTTTATAACTTTGGTGGGAATCAAACCAAAAACTGCTGATTCATAGTCCTGTTCTCCAAACATTACGCTATACCAGTTGCTGTTTTGTGTGGTTCTAGGCACATGTCTCAGACACATGCATCTCGAACATTAGCACTAACCCCAGACTCAAGCAGTAACCCTGGATCAGTGCTCAGAGAGTCACTGTGGCCCTGTTGTCGCTGTTTTGGCTATCGCTGTTTTGTGCCACTCACTCTATGTGGTCACTCTGCTTTCCCTTTGCCCTTTTCAGCCTTGTTGTTTTACGCTCGCCCTTATCACAGGGAACCTAAGCAGATCTAGCTGTTATAGATACAAAACGCAGAGTGTGCATCCCCAAAATTAGTAGAGCCACCACTCATGACACTGGTGACCTGGGTTCAAAAATGAGCCTGGGACTGTCTAAGCCGGGGAGACTTGAGCACCCTAGAGGATGCTCTCCTCCTCTGCCAGTGAGGAGAGACAGGGTGCTCCACTCTGAGACTACCACCTGCGGATCCACAGGTGGCATCAGCATAGAAGCCAGTAAGTTGGGGTGGTGGGATATCCCATGGCACCAGTCACAGGCCTGGTTTATGAGTGCATGGATAGAGCACCTGGTTTGTAATGTCCCCAGGTTGGGTGAAAAAACAGGACAAAAACAACCTTGCTGCCTGTGATGAACCTTTCCTCCCCTGCAGACCCTGCACTGTCCACCTTGCTCCCTTCAAAAACTGGATACTTCTTCAGAGGGAACTGGGAAACCCCCTGGCACTGCCATGAGGGGTAAGTTTTGGGAGTAACTGGAGGGATAAGCCCAGGAGACAATGGGTGACAGGGCTGTGGGGAGGCTGGCTGATGGGGTGAGCTAGCAACCAACAAGATAAAAATCTAAACGGGAAAAAACAAACTGTCGCAAAATGTGGAAACTGTTGCAAAAAAGCCAGATATTTTGAAAATAGGTCACCCATGTTTTAGTGTAATCAGTCATACATGGGCAGAAAAACCATTGATATTTCCATCTGTCCCTTTTGACCCCTCTCATACACAGTTTAACGTCACATTTGACTAAGATCAAATAGCAGGCAGCAGCTCCCTACCTTATGGGAAACTGAAGAGATAAGAGCTAACTGTAGGTCACAAAAAGTGAGCTCTTTCTGTTGAACCTGACATGAAATCTGGCACCAGATGGACAACAGCATTTGGATGGCAACATGAAGCTTGAGCTCCACTGAGACTGCCACCTAAATGCCAGCAAAAATGAGGAAGATAGTACCAAACGGCCAGCCCAGTGGCATGAAGGGCTGAAGCACTGAACGTCTCATGTGCTGCAATGACAGAGACCCGGGTTCAGTAATGGACTTGGTTGGCTGGGGGTCGGCTGGTGGGGAGAGGTCTGTGCATCCAACGGACAGCTCTCCTCTCCGGGGGGGGGGAGGAGGAGGCTAGATAGCCCCACTATGACTGCCACCAGGTGGAGGCCTTGTGGTACTGCAGGCTGGGGTGGCATATATGGGAGGGGCCGCCAGTTTGGCGTAGTGAGTAGGTGCCTTCACACAGCACACACTACTGCCTGTTCGCAACAGGGGATGGGAGGAACAGAAAAGTGGAAAAGATCTGCAGGTTTTGTGAAGTCCTGCCTGATTGTCCCCAAACCACACCACCTTTGGAAACTCTGAACCAGCTCTGCATATGTATTCAGTGGGGGGTAGAATGGCCCTCTCCCTCCTGGCCCTGCCATGGGGGGGGGACATCCATAGGGGAACTCAGGTCCATTAAGTACCGGAAGTGGTGGCTGCTGTAATATTTTGTGGGTTCCTATGTAGGGAGACTCAGTTACAGCAGGTCTGTTGTAGTAGCCATCTTTATTTCTTCTCAGAGATAGTGGTCACACAGCAATGGACATAAATAAAGAAAAGTCCACAGGTCATGATCAGAACTTATACCTTAGATAGGACTACAAATATCAATATGCAAAAACTACAGCCCTAATGGCATTGCTTAGACTTCCTACCATATATATTTTTTATTTTATTTATTTGAGTTTTGGTAACTGGGTAAGTCCACTGAGACAATTACTGTCCCTTTTTCAGGGTTGACCGAAGGTCAAGTATTAACCATGCAGATACAGTACAACAATAATGCAGTTCTCATGTCACAAAGTAGGTAATAGACAAAATACATTACATCAGATATTTAAAGTTTACAGTCAGTTGATTTAAAAATTACTCTCGGAGAGCAATAAACGAAGTCCTACGCCTGATGCAGGCATAACAGCGCAGAGTGCTAGTTACAGGGCAGTTAGAGGACAACACATCATAGTATGCATTCAATTGATACATGAAGGAAAGGCTAAGATAAAAACATTAACAAGCAAAGTCATCCTTGTTTTACGAAAGATGGAGCACTAGTGGTTGGGGAAAAGGAGAAAGACAGAGGAGACAACAGTAGTTAGGTTAGGGGAGTTACTAGGTAGGCACCTTCAGCGAAAGCAAGAGCAGGTAGCAGCGGTAGACAGATAAGCAGACAGTTGAGACTGAAATTGTGAGAGGGAGGAGCAGGACAGAATGGAGGGAGGGAGGAAGGGAATTCCAGTCAGTGAGAGCAGCATATGAAAAGGAGCATCGGGAGACAGCAAGACGTAGATTGGGAATGATGAGAAGGGGGAGAGAGGCAGAGCAAAGTGTGCGTGGTGCCTGTCTGAGGCATATAAGTTCACTGAGGCAAGGAGGGGTGAATTTTGTGGACAAGCTTGAATATGAGACACAAGGAGGAGTACCTCAGTTTTGCTTCATATGAAAACCACCCCAGAGTGGCAAGAACATCACAATGATGAGAGCGGGCAGGAGCCCCCAAGGCAAACCGACCAACCCTATGATATGCCTGAGACAGGAGAGACAGGGAAGAGGAATTAATATAAAAAAGGAGGGGAGCAGCATAGGATAGGAGGGGAAGGAGAGATGCAGAAGCAATTTTATGGCAAGAGGCAAGTGTGAGGTATGGGCGAGTTTGATAGAGGAGACCGAGTCTCTGGTTGAGAGGTTTGACAGTGATAGAAACATGGAAGTTGAACGAGAGTGTGGAGTCCAAGGTAAAACCCAGGTATTTAAAGGAGTGGACTACCTCTAGGGAATCGCCCTTAAATGTAGAGATACTACGGGTAGGGAGATTGGGCTTCTGTGCAGGCCAATGAACAAAAAACATACATTTAGCTTTCTTTGAGTTGAGAACAAGATGATTACAATCGAACCAGCTTCAAGGGAAGCGAAGTCTGAGGCAAGGTCCCGATTGATTTGGTCTATAAATGGAGAGGAGCGATACATGATAGCAACATCTGCATATAGATGAACTTTGGCTCCCAGCAGAAGCTGGGGAGATCATTGATAAAGAGCGAGAATAACATAGGGCCCAGAATGGAGCCTTGCGGGACACCATGGGTAATTGGACATTGCTTGGAGCGGGAGCCATCCCACTTAACTCTCTGGGAGTGACCAGACAGATAACTCTTGACCCCAGCTCAGAGCACTGTGGTCCAGACCAAGGAGATGAAGCTGATGAAGCAGAAGCTCGTGGTTCACAAGATCAAATGCTTTTGTGAGATCCACGAAGATGGCTCCAGTGGCCAGGCCTTTATCCATTGCATGGAATATGTCGGATGTTACTTTTATGAGTGCAGTGAGAGTACTGTGATTCTTTCTAAAGTTGTGTTGACAGGGTGATAGTAGATTGTGAGAGTCTAGGTAGTCTTGGAGTTGGTCATAGACAATGCACTCTCGGATTTTGGCCAGGGGAGAGAGTAGTGATATAAGGTGATAGTTGTCCATGATGGAGTTTAGTCTCCCTTTGTGGACTGGGACTACTACAGCCACCTTCCATTTATCAGATACGAGGTTAGAGAGGAAGGACCGATTAAACAAGTCATGGATGGGGTGAGCTAGGGCAGGGGCACCCAACATAAGAAATTTTGGTTCCAGAGAGTCATGTCCGGGAGAGCTCTCGGGTTTCAAGTTAGCGAGAAGTTTCTGCACCTCTTTGAGTGTGGCAAGTTTTAGATGGAATTCAGGATGACCCCCTAGGCTGGGTGGGTGAGCCATCCATACAACCATACATATCCATGTATATACTACACTCCTGCCCCTTAGACAGAAACTTATCTAAAATACTTCAACAGTAACATTTCCTAACTTCCGGGCCAAAGTAGACTGTTTGATACCCAGAAACAAGTTCAGGGGATTATTCAGCACCTTGGCTAGAACTTGTCACTACGTAACAGTACAAGTAAGAGTTCGGTTGCACAGAGGTACAGGTTCAGTACATGACTTTAAAGGTCAAGTCTTTGTGGTGGTCTTCGGTGTCTAATGGAAAATCTATGGGCTGGAACAACAACTGTTGGTGAAACAGGCATTTCGTTATTATTTGACATCGGCCCTGGTGCAGCTTCACGGGTAGGAGCAAAGTCCTCTGTGTCACTGTCCTCATCTGGAGTGACGTCTTCTGCTGCATTTACTAGAACCTTGGAATGCAGCAGGTGATCCACATGTACATGAACAAGTCAATGTCCCACGTAAACTGCATAAGTCAAAGGTCCAAGTGTTTCAATCACCATCCCAGGAATCCAAGAAATCTTGGGATGTCTACAGTCTCAAACTGTCACCCTCTCCCCAGGATGAAAAATCCGTACTGGCCTGGCTGACTTGTCATGACCCTTTTGCTGTTGTAGTTGATGCTTTGTGACAGTATCGGCCAAGTCCGGCTTGAGCAATACAAATTGGTACGAGGCTGACATTTGAGAAACAGTTCAGCAGGTGTTCGCTCTGTGATTGTGTGAGGAGTGTTTCTGTCAGCGAACAGAAAACGAGCCAACCTTTGAGCTGTAGGTACTTACTATGAATCTGGTTTATTCCAAGCTTTTTTGAATGTCTGTACAGCTCTTTCGGCAGCGCCATTGGATGCTGGATGGTAAGGTGGAGTCAAAATATGTCGGACGCCATTCTGCTTTAAGAACAGTTTGAAATCGTGGGAAGAAAATTGGGGACTGTTGTCCAACACTAACTCCGTGGTAGGCCATGAGAGGAAAAACGTTGTCTCAGAAGGTTTACAGTCTTTTCAGTAGTCATAAATTGTGTGGGCAACACTTCCAGCCATTTGCAGTGAACATCAGTTACTACTAAGAAATGTTGTTTGTCCACTTCAGCATAGTTGACATGGATGTGCTCCCGTAGTGTGGTAGCCCAGGACCATGGATGCAGGGGTGCAGTTGACGGTTGGTTGTGGACAGCTGCACATGGCGCACATTGGTTGACAAGATGTTGGATATCTTGGTCAAGTCCTGGCCACCAAAGGTATCCTCTGGCCAGTGCCTTTACTCGAGAGATTCCAGGAAGACTGTCATGTAAGTCAGAAAATGATCTCTTGTGGAACTTTGGAAGTATCACAACTTGAGCTCCCCACAGAACATACGCCTTAATCTGTGGATAACTGGTTCTTCTCATCTAAATAAGGTCGGAGAGTCTGGTCTCTCGTGAAGTTGGGCCAACCGTGTCTATGCTGCGACATCCTGTGAAGCAATGGGTAATTCCTCAAGATGTGAAAGATGGAATACTGCTCCATCGTCTTCCTTCACTGTTACATATTTGCATGGCAGTCTTGATAATGCATCTGCATTTGTGTGATTGTGAAAACATCTGTATTCGATGTCATAGTCATATGCCAACAAAATCAGGGCTCGTTGCTGCATTTTGAGTGCTACGATAGTTGGTGTTGTGGCCTTTGGCCCCAAATTACCAGTAGAAGCTTGTGATCTGTTAGCAGAGTGAATTTCCATCTGTACAAGTACTTATGGAACTTCTTGACACCAAAAACTATGCTCAAAGCTTCTTTCTCAATCTGAGCATAGTTTCTTTCATTTGGGGACAAGGTCCTGGAAGCAAAAGTGATTAGGTGTTCCTCCCCAGACGGTAGCACATGAAAGACGACAGTCCCCACTCCATATGGTGATGCATCACATGCTAGCTTCAGAGATTTGGCGGGGTCATAGTGCGCTAACCATTTGCTGCTTGAGAGATGTTTCTTGCAAGCCTCGAATGCATGTTCATACTATGGTGACCACTTCCATTGAGCTTCTTTCTGAAGCAAGTCATAGAGTGGTTGTAACAATGTGGACAATTGGGCTAGGAACTGTCCATAGTAGTTCCAAGAAGAGTCCTAAAAAATATCTTAACTCTGTCACATTTTTGGTGCAGATGCCTTGACTACAGCATCCACCTTGCTCTCTGTTGGGTTTAGGCCTTGGGCGTCGATCCAGTAACCTAGTTACTCAACAAAATTTTGCAGAAATTGGCATTTAGCTAGCTTTACTCTCAGTCCATACAGCTACAGTCTGGCTAGAACTCATTCCAGGATTGTCAGAAGCTCTTCCACTGTGGGTACTGCTACCGAGATATCGCCCATAAAGCATACTACATGATCCAGTCCATGCTATATCTGGTCCATTGTGTTCAGGAAAATTGTTGGCACTGTGGAAACTCCATATGCCAAGCAATGATACCAATAAAGTCCCTTGTGGGTGTTGATGGTTAGTTATAGTTCCGATTCTGGTTCCAGTACCAACTGCTGGTATGCAAAAGACAAGTCCAACTTGCTAAAGAACTTGCTCCCTGAGAGTGTGGCAAACAAGTTCTCTGCATTGGGTAATGGGTATGGATCTTGTTGTATACAACGGTTCACTGTAACCTTGTAGTCACTACACAACCTCACTGCTTTGTCTCGTTTCAGTACCACAATGATAGGGGCAGCCCAGTCACTCTACTCATGAGATGATACCATGGCTTTTGAGATGGTCCAGTTCCTTCTCTACCACTTCCCTTAGGGCATAAGATACTGGTCGAGGCTTGTAGAAAATTGGAGTGGCTCCCAGTTGCACTCGGATCTTTGCCTTGACATCCCGGATTATGCAGTAACCATCCTGGAAAATAGGACCATGTTTGTCCAGTACTTTCTTTAGCTCATCTTGCAGTGCTTTGGTCACAGTATTAAAGCTGAAGATCTTTTCCCAGTTCAATGTGAGCTGTGTGAGCCAATCTCTGCCTAGTAATTCAGGTCTTTCTCCTTTTGCCACCACCAGAGTCAAGGCCCATGTTCCTCCTTCGGAGGTGACTGGTACTTCAATCTCCCCTAGCACAGAGATTGGGTCTCCAGAGTCAGATGAGAGTTTTTTTTTATTTTTTCATTTATTTATTAAAGTTTCGGAATTACAACCTTTGAGTCAGAGACTCCTTTGCAAAGGCTCCACATCAGGACAAACATACAGATTTTTGTGAGTAAACATGCTTCATGGCTTAGTGTTAT
The DNA here is from genome assembly GCA_016271365.2 of Neoceratodus forsteri. Lineage (NCBI taxonomy): Eukaryota > Metazoa > Chordata > Ceratodontiformes > Ceratodontidae > Neoceratodus > Neoceratodus forsteri. Next base: position 195,053,018 of record CM028134.1, read on the forward strand.
ACAGAGGTGCTTACATAATGACATCATACATATACAGATATTGAATAGTCTCTTAAGGGTTACTTACAGCCCTGGGTCTGTTGAACATGTCACATAAGGATAACACGTCAGTGCTTTCCATAATTGTATCAACATTTACAGTACTTGGATAGCATCTAGGAGTTGCTTATCAACCCTGCGTCGAAGTGGTGTAGCGTGCTCAGTTGCAACTACATGCCTCTGAGTCTATGAGGTGTCTCTTGATACCGGTTTTAAACTGACCTAGTCTTGGGGCCAGGGAGATGGGAGGGGGGAGTTCATTGAGCCAGATGGGTGCCCGATAGCTAAAGGACCTTTGGCCAAGTGCGGTCCTATGGTGGGGGACATGGATGGGCATGTTTGCTAGGTGCCTTGGGGTGCTCCTATGGGTGTTAGGTTGTATAAGGGAGTGAAGGCCAATGGGTGCAATCTTCAATAGAATTTTTTTGACTTGGAGGCAGGTATGATATTTTAGCCTTCCTTTGAAGGTCAGCCAGTCCGCTTTTTTGTAGGGGTCGCAGGTGTGGGTATGTCAGTCACTTTCTGTGACCAGACGGCTGGCTTTACTAAGGGCAAGATTGATTCGTTTCAGGGCCGTGAGGTCAGCCGTCCTGTATATTATAATACCATAGTCTACCAAAGATATGACCGAGCTGGTCACTGCCAATCGTAGGGCCTGCGGTGGGAGGCATTTTCTGTGTCTATAGAGGATCCCTAGTCTGGTGTTTACTGAGGAGGAGAGGTGGTTGATATGTGTGTGATAGGTAAGAGAAGCGTCAAGTGTGATGCCAAGGTATTTGAAATGTGTGACCTGGTCAATTTGGGTGCCCTGGTAGTTGGAGATGTTAAGGTGGGAGCTACTATAGGGGCTTTGTCGGTGTGCAAAGATCATGGATTTTGTTTTGGTATAGTTTAGTATTAGCCAGTGCTTTGTGAACCAATCTTCTAGTTCATGAAAGTAAATTTGAAGCTTGTGCTGGAGGGAGTTGGGGGTGCTTTCTTTCCAGTAAACTACTGCATCGTCTGCATAGAGCAGAAGCTTACCATTGTACACTTTTGGGATGGAGTTCAGGAAAAGGGTGAATAATAGAGGGCCTAGGATTGACCCTTGAGGTACTCCTGACTGAACTGGGTTCTTGGTGGATAGGGTGGTGTTGATTTTGACTTCTTGTGTTCGGTCTGTGAGATAGTTCTTAAACCAGTGTATTGTGTCCGGGGCTAGGTTGAGGAAGGGGAGCAGATGTAAAAATAGGTCATGACTGATGGTGTTGAACGCTTTGGTTAGATCGACGATGATTGCGCCTGCTATATCCCCCTCATCAAGAGCCTCGTGTATATAGGATGTGAGTTCGAGGAGTGCTGTGGTGGTGCTGTGTCCTGTTCTGAAACTGTGTTGCTCTTGGCAGAGCAGAGAATGGCTAGTCAGGTACTCATTGAGTTGGTCTGACACTATTCTTTTGAGAGCTTTAGAGAGTGGGGGGAGTATCGTGATAGACCTGTAGTTGTCGGGGTCAGTTGGGTCACCCTTTTTTAGGATTGGTGTGATAATTCCCCTTTTCCAGAGAGTGGGGAATTGTCCTAGGCGTAGTGATTGGTTGAATATTTTGGTGAGGTGTGGGAGGGTTGCATCTAGCATTAGCCGGAGGATCTTGAGATCTGTAGAGTCACTGCTATACCTTTTGTTTCGTAATGCTTTTGACAGGTATTGTTTGGCCTTACTGCAGGAGATTGTTCTGGGCCGGAAAGGCGGGAGCGTGTGCCTAGGGTAGGAGGTAGCGGGGACCCTAGGGGTGGGTCAAAGAAGTTTGATGGGAGCATGTGGCTGAGGTCCATGAAGGAATTGTTCAGGACATTGGCTATTATGGTGGGGTCTTGTGAGAGGGTACCATTATAGATTATCTGGGTTGGCATTTGGTTTACGGTTTTCCTGCATAGCTCTTTGACGTTGCTCCGGAACTTGTTCCCTGAGCCCCAGGTCGAGGTGAGGGCTTGTTTGTAATGGTTGGCCTTAGCTAGCCGAATAGCCCTGGTGCACTTGTTTCTCATCTCTCTATAGAGTTGTCTGTCATGGGGAACCTGGGAGTTAAGTGCCCTGTACCAGAGATTATCTCTGTGGTGCATCTGATCTAGCAGGGTCTGTGAGATCCATGGGGTGTCCCTTGTTTTTAGAATCTTTTTTGAGAATGGGGCATGTTTGTCGCAGGCTGTGTTGAAGATATTGATAAAGGAGGTAAGGGCCTCGCCAGCGGATTGGGCGGTATGGACTGATGTCCAGTCACTGGTGGAGAGACAGAGTGAATTATCTTGGTTATGGTGCCTTTTTTGAGGTGCCTTTGGTGGGATATTTTGGGTTGGTTTGGCGGACTCTTGTTTGACCAGTGGCAGGAGAGGGGAGAGTGGTCACTGAGGACGTCTGGGAGAACTTTGATATTAGAGACGTGTTTGGGGAAGTTTGTCAGGATGAGGTCAAGGAGAGTGTGAGTACCTGTCCTGGGGTCTTGTCTTGTGGGGGTCTGGACAACTTGAGTCAGATCGTGTGCTTAGGCTGCGTCTTTGAAGGGGTCTGATGCCTTTGTTAACCAGTTTATATTGAAGTCACCCATTATTATGAGCTCACTTCTGGGGGGGAGCAGCGCTATATTGGCAAGTATGGAATCAAAGGCTAATTTTTGATTGTTGGGTATGTAGACTGGCATTATGTATAGTGGTTTCCCTTGGGAGCCAATCGTTGTTTTGATTGTGATGGCTTGTGCCCCATGTTCTGGTGATGGCAGGGGTACCAGTAATGGTTGTAATTTCGTTCTGGCATATATAGCACAGCCACCTCCCCTCTTGCCCTCTCTATCTTCTCTGATGATTATGTAGTCGTTTAGAGCAACTGCAGAGTCTGGAACATTCCTAGCTAGCCATGTTTCAGACAGAGCAAGTATGTCCGGTGAGTGTTGTGCAACCCATCTTTGTAATAGTGTTAGTTTTTTTTGGAAGGCTGCAGATATTTAGGGAGGCCAGTAGCAGACCACCATAAGCCTGACCTTTACTTCTGCTAGCCGGGACCGACCCTGGGTTGGGGTGTATGTCTCCAGCCATAAGTAGTAGTAGGAGGAGAGCGTGTCTGAGTGCTGTTAACTGTAGCTGTTTGGAAGTGTTTTTGGTGTGACGTGGGCTAGTGTTGTACTTAAGCGGACTGCTTGGTATGGGGATGGATTGGGTCACTTGGGCTATTTGCGCTTGTTGAAGGAGAGGGTTGGGGTTATTCAAAAGGTGGGTGTTAGGCTGGGGTGATTGTTTTGCCTGAGTTGAATATATGATGGTTGCAATAGGCACTACTATAGTTTCTCTCTGTAGATGTGCTCTGGCACAAGAGATACTAAGGCTCTGGTATCTAGCTGCATGCTAACCGGGTTTCCTACTAGCTCCATTTGTAGGTAAATTTCAACTGCATTTGCCTGTGTTGCATAAGCCATGAACAGGAGCAATGCCACATTTTCTGTTTCAGTGGTTGCAGTGCCATCTGTGACATGCCGTGCAGTAGCAGTCTATGATGTACTTTTGCACACTTTCAGTATGTGACCCACTTTTCCGCAACCGCGGCATTTCTCATGTTGATATTAACATGTGTTTTGCTGGTGGTTACCGCCACATTTGTAACATGGAACACAGCAGGATGAAGATAGGGAGGCATACCAAACTGCCCTAAGGGAAGCAGGGAAGGCAGTAAGGCAGACAAAGTCCCAAACTGAGGAAACACTAGCACGAACAGTAAAAGAAGGTGACAAGACTTTCTATAGATACATTAGTGAAAGGAGAAAGTCCAGAGGGGGTATTGCTAAGCTCAAAGGAGAAAAGGAGGCATGTGAGGAGGAGGACCCTGTAAAAGCATCTATCCTAAATAGATACTTTTGCTCAGTATTTATTGAAGAGAAGGTAGGGCAGGGCCCACAGCTCAGCACCATGGACACAGGGGGGAAGGAGGTGAACACTACTCCCTTCACAAAAGAAAGGGTCCTACAAGAGCGAGCTAAGCTCAGGGTGGACAAGGCAATGGGACCTGATGGCATACATCCCAGGGTACATAAGGAGCTAAGGGTGGAACTAGCAGAGTCATTAGCAGAACTGTTTAGTGAGTCTCTGAGCACAGGAGAGGTCCCAGAAGACTGGAGAAGGGCTCATGTGATTCCGCTCCACAAGAGTGGTAGCAAGGAGGAGGCAGGGAACTACAGACCAGTCAGTCTTACCTCAGTAGTGGGCAAGATTATGGAGGCACTCCTTAAGGAAAGGATAGTGCAACACCTGGAATCCATAGGGGCACAGGATCCAAGACAGCATGGGTTTTCAAAAGGGAGGTCCTGTCAAACTAATCTCATAGATTTCTTTGACTGGGTAACCAGAGTGGTGGACCAATGGGGAGCAGTTGATGTCGCCTACCTTGACTTCAGCAAAGCTTTCAACACTGTTCCACATAGAAGATTGATAAATAAGCTGGGTAGGCTCGGGGTGGGTCAGAAGTTGGTCAACTGGGTGGCAAACTGGTTGACGGGCAAAAAACAGAGAGTGGTGATAAATGGTATACAGTCAAAAGAGATGCAGTTCACAAGTGGGGTACCTCAGGGATCAGTCCTGGGGCCAGTCCTCTTCAATATCTTCATTAGTGACATTGCAGATGGACTAGAGGGTAAGGCTTGTCTGTTTGCAGATGACACCAAGATCTGCAACAGAGTAGATGATCCAGATGGGGTGTGCAGAATGAGAAGAGATCTGGATAAACTAGCAAAATGGTCAGAAGAGTGGCAACTGGGATTTAATGCAAAGAAGTGCAAGATCATGCACATAGGGAAGAGAAACCCTGAAGCCACTTATAGGCTGGGAGGGGAGTTGCTGGCAGTCACAAAGGAAGAAAGAGACTAGGCCATCATCATCACCGATGACCTGAAATTATCCAAGCAGGCCTCTAAAGCAGTAGGTAAGGCTAGGGGGATGTTAGGGTGTATTAGTAGGGCTATCACAAGTTGTAAGAGGGAGGTAATAATCCCTCTTTACAAGACACTGGTTAGGCCCCATCTGGAGTACTGCATGCAGTACTGGAGGCCACACCTTCACAAGGAGATTAACCAAATTGAGGCAGTCCAGAGAAGGGCAACCAAAATGGTTCAGGGACTGCATCAGATGACATATGAGGACAGATTAATGGAGCTCAATATGTATACCCTTGAGCAAAGGAGGGAGAGAGGTGATATGATCGAGACATTCACACACCTTAAGGGCATTAACAAGGTGAAAGAGTCTAACTGTTTAAATATAAGAAAAATAGCAGGACAAGAGGACACAGCATGAGATTAGAGGGAGGCCGATTAAAGAGGAATGTGAGGAAATTCTTTTTCACAGAAAGGGTGGTGGATGCATGGAACAGCCTAGCTCAGGAAATGGTGGCTATGAATACAGTGCAGGACTTCAAACAGGCATGGGATAGGCATAAGAGAGCAATACAGATGAGTATGAATAGATAGGCCACTGATAGAGCAAAGGCTGATGGCACATTTATAAGGTAGAAAAAGAAATGGGCAGACTGGATGGGCCTTGTGGTCCTTATCTGCCGTCAACTTCTATGTTTCTATGTTTCTATGGTTTTGACTTTGGGGAAGTACCCTGTGGTGCTGGCTTCCAAAATGTTTAGGGTTGTTGATAAATAGATGAAGGACCACTTCATGGTGTAGAATGCCCCTTGGGTGCTGGAATATGGGTGACCTTGTGAACTCCACTTTTTTGGGGTTCAGAATGTCCCGCTAACTCCCTGGTATCATTCTGAGCGAGCTCCATAGCAAGGGCATTCTCACAGACTGTTTTGAAGGTTAAGTTCTTTTCTGACAACAGGTATTTTTGATAGACTTCTCCTCTCAGACTATAGACAAAGTGATCCCAGAGGGCATCCTCCAGAAACTGTCCAATGTCACAGGTACTTGCCAGATGCTTCAAAGCAATGACATAGTTGGCAAAAGTGTCCCCCTCCTCTTGGCTCTGACAATAAAATCTGAAGCATTCTGCAATGAGAATTGGCTTAGGCTTGAAATGCAGTGAAAGTGTCTTTGAGTTGGGCATACGACACGTCCACCACTTTGCAGGTGCAGTTAGATTCTTGAGGAGTTGGTACACTGCAGGTCCCAAAACTACTAGGAATACCTTTGCCTTTTTTGCATCAGGAACTTCATTTGCCTCCAACAAGCGTTCAAAGCGTTCCAGGTATAACCCCCTACAAGTGGGGGTTCCCAAAAAGTCTTCCTCGAGCTTGCCAAAATGCTCACTGCCAGGCTGGTGCTCTGCATTTAGCAGTTTAAGTATTATTGCTAGAGAGTGCCTGTAAAGTCTAAGGGTGGGATATTCAGAACTGCAGCGCAAATCCAATGCGCATGGTGCAATGAGCACAATATTCAAAAGTTGTGCATGGCGATGTGTGCCAGCGCAACACGACTGAATATTGCATGGATGCGCCAGAACGCAGTCAGAGGTGCACCACGGAGCAACCCAACATGTGCAGTAGTGCAACCATGGATGCACAAGGGGCTGAGGACGATGCGCAAAGGCACAAATGGACCTGCCACAGGCACAGCAGGGAGCAAAGCACTGGGGAAGGGGGGTGGCCGCAGTGGAGGTGGTGGAGCCAGGCTGACAGGCACAGCTGGCTCACAATGGAACACTGCCCAAGGAGCATGGGCACATAGCCAGCCCCTGTCCATGGGCACCAGAGCGGTGGACATATGAAAGGCGGCACCAACGGCCAAGGGTGGCACACCCTGGTACACGGCACCCAGCACATATGCCACACAGCCTGAACAGCCAGCCCATGGCCACCCCAAGGCACAGCCACTGACTGATGGGCAAACACCACCATACACGGCCCACAGAACATCACAGGTGCATCACACAGCCACCCACCACACCACTGCAGCATGGCTCCACTCGCCAGCCGCAAAGCAGACCCAGACACAGATGGGTAACCATATAATACTGTATTAAATAACAATAAAAAATACACACCAGGGAACAAGGCAGGGGAAACTATGTACAGAGCAGGAACAGGGTAGGTAAGGGAGGGATGGGGACAGGGGACAGGGCTATACAAAGGGACAGGGGAAGGCAGGGGAAGGGTGGTCCGGTGCAGGAACAACAGGAAAAACAGAAGCAACAGGTCCTACAGGCAGCCATGACCCACTGTTGCCTGGCGCTGACCCCTGCGCTGCCCCCACAGCAGGAGCCGTCTGGTCAGCCATGCTACCTCCAGGGTGGTTGTGGTGATGGGGATGATTCACCGCAGGATGCGGCCGTAGTGTGGTTGGTGAACTGGTTGGACCCCTATGGCAAAGGAAGGAACAGGTGATCAGTGCATGTCCAGGGCACCCCAGCCCACCCACCGTGCGCAGTGGACAGTGGGGACACATGTCCCTGGGGTGGCACCCTGGCCGCCCACAGTGGGTGGGCCTACAACTGCTACCAACCCGGCATGCCTTGGCTATGCAAAGCACTGGGCACCACTGCCCATGGGCCAACTGCCAGCACAGTGGCAGGCAGGTGGCATGGTGCTGTGGTGGGACCGCAGTGGCACAAGTGGCAGCCGGACACACCCACAGCCCACCAACAGCTGCCACACACGTGCACTGGATGCCTCACGGTGCCACATGCACCATGTGCTGAACATAGCTGCCATGGCTCAGCGCACAGTGGGCCAAGGCCATTCCCCCACCCCCACTGACCACCCTGCACAACAATGTATAAATGCACAGTGTCTACCTGCCCTCTGTAGTGCAGCATGCGCCGGTCCAGCAGCTCCACCCCTCGGTCCCACAGCTCCAGCTGAACTGCCCGCAACAGTCTGCTGCAGCCCGCCAGGTGCCCCTGCCGCCCTGGCTCTCCTCCTGTCCTCAGGGCCTAGGAAGGGAACACAAACAAGCACACATTAGTACACAGCAACACCATGAGCCCACCGCCCTCATCCCCCAAGCACAGAGTGCACCCTGGCCTGGCACAGCCACAGGGCAGTGGCGCAGTGCACCCAGTGACGTGCAATGCCAGGCCACAGGGCTCGCCGTGACAGCGCCCCCCCCGGCATGGCATGCAGCCCTGCCAACCCCATGGAACACTGGACGTGCACAGACGCAGGTGGAGCACACTTACCTGGCTGTGGCACGGCCTCCCTCTGGATGCTCACCTGCAGTGACCTAGGCCTCTCTGGGTCCCACCTCAGCAGGTCCCCATAATGGTGGTGACACTGCTCCCTGCTGTGTCACACACCAGTAGCTTGTTCAAGACCATCCACCACATCCTGCCAGACTTCGGTCCTGGGCCTGTCGAGGTGCTGCTGCCCAATTAAGCTGGCAGCATGGGGCTCCACCTGGACCACCAGGTTCACCAACTCCACCTGGCTCCAGTTCTGTGCACTGGGTACTGCGCGCTGCAGCATGCTTACTCCGCAATGTGGCAGTTCAAAATGGCGCCCTGTAGTGCACAAGCTTCACGTGCTCGGGATGCGTGCCTCGCCCGGAGATGCGCTGCCTGTGTCAATCACGCATCCCCAGGGATGCACGGCATGAGCATGGCCAAACTGGCACGTGGGGCAGAGGTCCCTGGGGGGCTTAGGGCAGAACAGGGGTCAGGGGTCAGCACGCTCAAAGTGTGCGTGTGTGCTATTGGGGTCATGTCACATGTTGCATGACATGGACCTGAGGACACCACGCCCAACAGGCCCTATGGCGCCCCAGCACCATAGGCCCTATAGTGCCCGAGCACCATGGGCCCCATAGTGCCCGAGTGCCATAGGTACAATAGCGCCCGAGAGCCATAGGCTCTACAGCATACGGGTGCCAAAGGCCCTATTGTGCATAGGGCACAATGAGTGCCAATAGCGCACCTAGTGCATGCTGCACAATTGGTGGTACATGCCATGGTGCATGCTTGTTTTTGGGTGCACTGCGCACGTCACAGCATTGTGCCGTGACTTGTGCCGGTGCAAGTCCATTGTGCAAGGTGCAACAGTGTGATATTCAGCCAGCATATGCAGATCAGCTCATCAGCCTATCTGTGGCACACTGGGGGAGTTAGCATCTCATTACTGTTGCCCATCAGTCCATTTCCATGCGATGCGCTATAAAGGCGCCGCAGGGATGCACAGGCCATGGACCGGTATTGCAACCATCCGAGGTAAGTTGTGCTCACTGAGGGGCGAGACAGCACAGCGGGATGGTCAGCTGGTGTGGGCTGCCACTAACCACATGTCATTGCCCACAGGTAGCAGCATGTCCGAACGTGAGGAGGGAGAGGCGCTTGGGCCTGCCCGCAAGCGCAGGCCCAACTTTACAAAGGCGGAGGTGGATGCCCTGCTCGAGGCATACCTTGACAGGGAGCCTCTGCTCAGTGGCACCACTGGCACACTCTAGGCCAGGGCCGCTGCCTGGGAGGAGATGGCGGAGGCTGTGAACCAGCAGGGCAGCCACCAGTGATCTGCACAGGAGTGCAGGAAGAAGGTGGGCACCAACAAGTTTCGGATCAAGGAGAAGCTGGCGGCCATTTAGGCTGCAAGGGTGGCCACAGGTGGGGGCCAGGCCGACATGCCACAGCTCACACCACAGGAGGAGCTGGTGGTGGCCACCATGTGGCACAGCGCTATCGAGGGTGTGCCGGGCGGTGGCTTCCAGACCGATGGGAGCCCATCACTGCATGGTAGGTACAGCGGCGTCGGGGTGGGGATTGGGGGGGCATTGCATTGGCAGCACTAATGCGTCTGTGTTCCCTTTCAGCACCGGGATGCCAGCATGCAGTGGCAGGGGTGGCAGCGACTGCTGTGAGGGTATGCCCAGCCCTGGAGGACCAGCCATCCACCTCCATTGGCATCCAGGGGCCCGATTGGCTGAAGCTCACCACCGCCGTCCAGCCAGATGACCTGGGTGTGGTGCTGGATGAGGCTCTGGCTGTGTTCCAGTGGGACATCTGCCATGGCATGCAGTGTCCGGAGACACAGATCGGGGTGGGATCTGACACCGATGACGATGTGACCGCTGTCCTGGACAGTGGGGGTATTGTCGAGGGGGAGACACCCATACCATCCACCATCCCTGGCAGTGCGGCCAGTGGCCTGTTGGTGGTGGGTCAGCCACCCGCCACAGTCCCTGGTACCGCTGTCTGTGACTGCGGTGTGGCACTGGGGGATGGTGGTGGTGGTACAGCCACACAGGCGCTGGCAAGCGCACAGCGGCTGGATGGGTGGCAGCAGCAGATGGCTGGGGACATTGGGGGGCCAGGCACAGCATCCACTGCCAGTGCACCTGTCAGTGAGCAGCCACAGGGGGACCCCGCTGTGCAGCGCCCACCTGAGTGGGGGCAGTGCAGCGCGGTCGTACACCACCGGTGGGTTGGCGAAACACCCATACGCCCCTGAGCACTGACCCCATTCATGAGCATACTCGATTGCTGCGGGCCTCTGTGGACCAACAGGTGCTGCTCATGGCTGGGGTGCATGCAGTCCGCGCAGAGGTGCACCAGGCTGCACAGCAGCATGAAAGGGGCTTCGCACAGGTCCAGAATGCCATACATCGCCTGTGGGAGGACACGACCGTGTGCCTGGATTGCTTAGCCACTGTAGTCATGATCGGCTTGCCACACTGGCTGCCATTGGGCACAGTCGGGGCACCGCAGACCCCGCTGAGTGCAATGTCAACCCCCCGGACCCGTCGTCGGGTGACCCCCTTGGTGTCAATGCCGGGTTATGCTGTAGGCATCCCAGGCATGCCCAGAGTGGGCATGTTCGGGAGCCTGCAGACCCCTGCGAGGACACTGTCGTGTTCTCGCAGTTCCATCCCTGGGGGACAGTCGTAGACACCCCCTGTGACCATCGCGCAGCCTGAGTCTGTTGGGCGGCCGCAGTGTAGCTGTCCACATGTCCATGGCGGCTGTGTGACCGTATGGCAGAGCTGATGTGCCTGCCACCCTGTCCGCTGTCTGCTGCTGCCCTGTGTGTTCATGGGCATTGTGTGTGTGTGTGCATGCCACTGTCGCGGCATCTGTGGGTTGCACCACACACTGGCCATGTGCACACCTGCCCAGCCACTGGCCTATGTGGTGTGTGCATGATGATACCACCACAGCACTGGATGCTCATGTGCTCCGGTGCCCTGTGTCTGATCCATGCCAGGTACCAGTGCCCAGGCATGTGCCTGCGGGCGTCAATGTGTGTGTGTGTGTGTGTGGTGTGCTGTGCTGTGCTGCGTGTTGTTGCATGGGGCCATGTGGCAGGGCCCCATGGCTGCCCCTGCCCCTCTCCTGTCCGTGCATGCCACAGGACACGCCTACGCATGCCTGTGTGCCGTGCCACTGCGGCCGCCCTGTGCATGGGTGTTTGTCCACCTACCTGCGTGCACCGTAGTGCTCCTCTGCTATCGTGTCTCAGTGCTGCTGTGCCATCCTCATCACCCGGGGATCCCTCCACCCGGGGGGGGCTGCCCACTGCCACACGGACCGTCAGCTGCATTGTCCCCACTGCTGTTCTCCTCTTTGACCTTGACAGCTATCCCACGGTTAGTGGACATGTTGTGCAGCATGCAGCAGGCCAGGAATAGGCCACAGCCCTTTGAGAGACTGTACTGTAGGGCACTGCCAGACCTGTGCAGGCAATGGAAACATGCCTTTAGCAGACCAAAGACACTCTCAATGATATTCCACATGCTGGTGTGTGCCTCATTGTGCCACTCCTCTGCAGGGGATGACGGGCACCAGTAGGGGGTGAGCAGCCAGGGCCAGAGTGGGTAGCCACTGTCACCTGTGTGGATGGAGATATGATCAGCCTGGTGTCCTCTGTTGCTGTGCCCCTCCTCCTTCCCAGCTGCACTCTGCGGCACCCCTGCCCTGACTGCTGCCCTCCCATGCCCTGGTGTACCCAGCTGCCTGTGGTCTCGGCATACTCACCCACTAGATGACTGGTGGGGATGTCCCCACTCTTGAACCTATGGCACAGTGCTGAGCTGTGCCAGATGAAGCTGTCATGTGCTCCCCCCAGGGTGTGTGGCACAGACATTGGTTATGCACCCCCTGGCATTGCACACCACCTGGCAGTTGATACTGGGGTAGCCCTTTCTGTTGATGTAGGCTACCCTGTCTGGGCCAGGTGGCATGTGGATACCCACATGGGTGCAGTCGATGGCCCCTAGTATGCCAGACATATGTGCTACCCTGTGGAACTCCTGCATGTTTGCTGTACACTCTGTCTGTGTGGTGGGGAAGTGGATGTATTCCGCAGTGTGTGACAGCAGGGCATTGAGGAATTATGTGAGGAGCCTTGACGCAGCCAACTGGGTTATGCCTGTGGTGTCCCCTGTTGGTCTCTGGAAGGTGCCCATGGTGAGCAGGCACATGACAGCTGTTACCCTTGTCTCCACTGTCAGGGTGTGGCTCCGTCTAGTGGGTGTCTGCATCTCCTCACTGCACAGCTCACAGAGCTGCCTCAGAATTGCCTGGTTCAGTCGGTACCGGCCCACGATTTCAGTGTCAATGTAGGTCTCATAGCTGATGCGGGGTCGGTACTGCCTGTTCCGGGCGTACTGCCAACAGGCCCTTCCATGGCTGCAGCACACTGCCTCCTGCCTCCCCACACCCCTCATTACAGCCTCCATCTGGAATATCACACTGGCCAGGGCCCCTGTTGTCCTGTTCCCCCTGGGCATCCGGCTACACTGGCCTACCCAGCTGTGTGTGGCTGTGCGTGCTGCTCTGCAGGGCCCACACCTGTGTACTCTGCCCCCGGCTGGCTGTTTCCTGTGGCCTCTGTCTCCTGCCCCTGTGGGTGCCTGTGTCACACCACATGGGCCTGGTGGTACTGTGTCATGCCCACCCTCTCTCACACCCGCCGTCGCCTCCCTGTCTGACACACTCGCACACACACACACACACACACACACACTCTCTCTCTCTCTCTCTCTCTCTCATCTCTCCCTCTCTGTCCTGGTCTCTGTCTCCTTCTCTCTCACTGTCCCCTTCTTTGTGGGCTGATGGCCTGTCTGTCTCCCTCTGTCCTGCCCCCCTCTGGTGCAAGTGCCCTCCTCCTACTTGCTCCCTGTTTTTATAGGCTCAAGTCTGCTCCGCGCAACTGCCATTTGCTCCTCGCTTGCGCCATTGGTCGAAGGTTGAATAACGCACTGTGCCACATATTCATGGGCACACCCCCTGCCCTTGCGCATGCATACATTGCCATTGCACATTGGTGCACTTCTACTTGTGCTACGCAGTTGCTGCCACTGAATATCGCTCTCTGGTGCATTACCGCAGTTGCGCATGAGCAACCCAGTTGCGCAATGCACAACTGCTTTAAATATCCCACCCTATATGTACTGTCTCTTTGAAGACCTGCCTGATAGCAGTTATATTTGAACTGGGGGGGGGGCACTGAGTGTTTCCCTGCTTGAGGCCTGCTTGGGTTGTCTATAGTCGCTCCGTTTCTGCCATCGCTAATTGTGCAGAGGGAGCTCTGTTGAAAGATGTGACTATTTGCTGAAAATCATTTAGAGTGGTGATAATAATATTGGAATTTGTTCTAACCTGCTTTCTTTGCAGTGGGAGTTGTTCTGCCTATCACCACCATTTTGGTCCCGAACTGCCGAATTGGGCCAATCAGTACTTGGGGACTCTAAAATGGAGCCGGCTTGAAGGGGCTGAGCGGAGTACAAGTCTGGGAATTGTAGTTTTGAACTGTTGGCACCTTTTTGCAACTGAAGTGGGAGCTCTTGTTTTGACTGACAGCCGAATCAGCCAACCAGACCTTTTGGATCTGAGGGAAATCCCCAATCTGCCTGCTGTTTAGGGCAGATCTGAGTTGGAAGCTGAAGGGGCAAGATCTTGAGACAGTCGAGTGGCCGTCAGTGTAGTTTCACGTGGGAGAACTGTGGGAAGGCCTGAGTTGAGGCCTGCAAGTCTGCCTGCTACCCTGAAAGGGAAAAGGGAATTACTTTCGGGCTAAATCCGAGGTGGTGAGACTAAAGTAAGCCACTGAAGTATAACCAGGCTCAACCTGTAGAAGACCGAAGATTTTGCTGAATGCGATCGGCCTGTCAGGAACTCCAGATACCTCTGAGCTCCTAGTTTGAGCAGAGACTTTGCGATTATGACCGGAGAGCAGTTGGCCTGGTATGGTAGAATCCTTTGCATATAAATGTGCTGTTTGATGATAGTGGGTTGTGCTGTGTTTCCCCACTGTGCGAACTGTGTTCTGCTTGCTGGAAGCTGTATCCAGCCCAAACAGACTGAATCTGTGGTTACCTCCTTGCAGTCAGGCCTTGTCATGAGGGCCCTGCCAGAATACCCAACTGCACAGAGAAAAGCCATCGATGAGAGACCCACCTGGGGATCAGCCCCCTGCTCCATGCTCGAACAGGAACGACACCTCAGCGAATCATGTGGGCCCTGCTTCTCTGGGCTCTTCAGACCAACCACCTGCAGTCTCAATTGCCATCCAGCCTGTGTCCAGTTCTGGGTATCATAAGTAACCATCAGGGTAGCTCTCTGCAACAACAGCTTAACCTAAGTGAGTCACCTGATTGTTTTGTTGTTCTTTTTCTTACACGAACTGAGCCCTCTGGCTCCGGAATACAAATAGGGGGTATTGTGCATGTTGTTTTATTCCATCACAGGGCTCCAACCAGCTGTGACGCCTGTCTACCCAGGCCAAGGGTCCTGGCTAGCCCAACTCTTCTTCACCTGGGTACCCAGAGGATGTGACTGTGTAGGGACTCTGAATGCATGCATAACTGCCTGATTTATACAGCATTTAAGACAATTAACCTGATTACGCTCCTCCCCGTTCAACTCCCCCTGAATAAATCAGATTTACTTTTTCCTGCATTTAACCTGACTGTGGTTCCAGTTTATGCTAAGAGTACTGTGCTGTTGTCCATTGCTGTGCATAACCTTGTTTTACAGGGGGTCCCCAGGGTCGAGCCTCAGGAACCAGCCCTGGTGGTAAGTGCTAACAGTGGGGATACCAGTAAGGTGTATCAGGGGTATTGTGAAAGTGATCATTGTGTATTGTTCTGGCCGCTAGCGGGGAACGAGGTGGGTTCCAGTGTTCCAGAGGGCTGAGCCCAGGCTAGATTGACCACTATCAACCCTGACCTCCAGGTGGAGGCACCCATTTCAGAACTCAGGCCCCTTAACCTGCCACTAGCCAAGCAGACAGGGTAGTAGCCCTTGGGATAGCGCCACCTAGGGGCTACACAAGTAAGAATCAAAGTCCTCTTTTGAGTCGTCAAATTCTGGTACTCTGCCAATCGCAGTCATGGCTGTGGCAAGGTTTTCTGTAGCTTCAGTGTCTACAAAACAGTCTTTGTCTTTTATTTTTAAAGGCCTTTCAGTATGTGCTGCAATTTCTCTATTATACCACAAGAGGCTGCTGCTGAGCTGCTTTTACTGCTGTGGTCAGGAATCTATGCTGCTGATGTAGGTGTCAACATAATTTATGACTGTTGTTCTTAGGTTTCACATACCAGAACGGGCTCTGTTTCTTTTCTCGTCAAACTCAGCAAGTTAAACAGACAGTTCACACTGGCTGGAGTTTTGTTTTTACACTTGCTATATATCTGTAAGTAAGCACGCGATTGCGGCAGACAAATATATAGTGCTCACAGGAGCCTGGTAGCTAGGGAAAGATAAGGAAGCTCTATGAAACAAACGCGAGTTAGCAGGTGGGGAATTTGTTATGCCTTTAAAAAAAAAAAAAAGCATTAGCTCACGTAACATTTCCTGCCCTCATCTGAGTTGTACTGCTTTCATCCTCAGTTGCTAGTGTGATATATTATGGGGTCCTGTGTAGGGAGACTCAGTTACAGCAGGTCTGTTGTAGTAGCCATCTTTATTTCTTCTCAGAGATAGTGGTCACACATCAGTGAACATACATAAAGAAAAGCCCACCGGGCATGATAGGAACTTATACCTTAGATAGGACTGCAAATATCCATATGCATTAACTACAGCCCTAATGGCATTCCTTAGACTTCCTACTTATATATATATCCATGTCCATACTACCATATATATCCATGTATATACTACAGCTGCCAGTCGGGGAGACTGGGACAGGGCTTATAGCTGGCCTGCATGTTGCCAGAAGGAAAAGGATTATGGGAAAAAGAAAACAATAGAAAACAGTACCAAACAGGCAAGTAAGATATATTTCTACCAGCTGGGATTCATTGCACTAACCCCACTCTGGCAGACTCCTAGCAGTCTTCTGGGAGGAGGGGGCAAGGAATTCATCCCATTTAATGACCAGTGACTGGAGGACTGAGGCCCTGAAAGCAACATCCCGATGACTCAGCACGTTGATTCTGTAATGGTAGATAAAGGTGCATGCTTTTGTCCAGGTTGCAGCCCTGCATATCTTCTCAGTGGGGATATCCCTGGAAGCAGCCACTGAGGCAGTGGTATGTCTGGTGGAATGAGCCTTAAGCCCCTTGGACAACTCCCTATCAGCCAAACTTTAGCACAGGTCAATGCAGGATGTGAGCCTCCTGCCAATCATTTACTTAGCTGCCGGTCTGCCAAGTCCAGCTTCAGTATA
The DNA here is from genome assembly GCA_016271365.2 of Neoceratodus forsteri. Lineage (NCBI taxonomy): Eukaryota > Metazoa > Chordata > Ceratodontiformes > Ceratodontidae > Neoceratodus > Neoceratodus forsteri. The sequence continues at coordinate 195,069,618 of CM028134.1, forward strand.
GGTGACAAACAGCTGGAAAGTCTCACCGTAAACTCCCACTGTACACTCCTTGTAATAGGAGGCTCCAACCCGTGGCTACTGTGGCGGTGGCTCCACCACTTGTGTAGGAGAAGCAGACATCATGGTCTGTTAGGTTGTTGACAGGGGAATGGCCTGAGAAGGCCAAGGGACCATTGGCCCTGGGAGCAGAGCCATGCAAGAGACCATTTCTGCCACATAAGATCTTCATAGTGTTGATGAAGCATGTGCTGATGCCGATCCTGCTCAGAGGATGCCAAAATTGACATTTCCTGGTTGTGTAGGATAAAGACCTTGAACAGCACCCCTACCTTTCATCTGAGGGTTGACAGCAGCATGTGTCTATCGGGGGCTCTGAGTAGATGACGTGCTTCACCAGCTAGACCACCAAGGGCCTCTGTGGCATGATCACCAGTGTAGGCACCTCCCTAGGCATCCTGGCCTGGGGCACCAACCGAGGCAGATCCTCCTGAGTGAGGACCAGGAGGACTGGGGTCTGTGAGACTGATGATTCCTCACTGACCTCCACTGACATCTGCTCGACTGGCTCAAGAAAAATATTGACAGACTAATCGACCTGAGTTGAGGTCAGGTGGTCCAGTAGATTTTAAATCTTCTTGCTGTGGGTAGTGTTAGCAATGGAATTTGAAGATGTGGTGCCTTTTTGGAGAGCTTATTTATCTTTTTTGTCATAAGTATTTGTAAGTTTTGCTGTTGTGTTTGAAATGTTGCCAAATCCTTAAAATCTTTCTGTGGCTAGCGGGATAGAAATCCTTAAATCTTAAATCTTTCTGTGCTGGCTGGAGACTGTTGTTGTGGGGGAGAGCTCTTTGGCTAGTAACATAGCCAGCCAATCAAGGTTGTTTGCAATTCAGTTAATCTCTGTTTAAATCCTCACTTTCTGTGGAAAGCCCTTGCACCCACCTCTTGCATTAGCCTTTCTTAAATATGGAAAGGCCACTGGGGGTTGAGTTTAAAGGCTGGGAAGGAAGAGCTTAGGGAGTTGCAAACTTCCCCTATAAGCTTACTGTTAAGGCTAATAGTCAAGTGGGAAAACGTTCAGACACTCAAGCATTGCAAGTTTGAAAGTCTGCATGCTGTATGGGGGGATCGTCTAGGTATAGGTCCTGGTAGCTCGAGAAACTGTAGCCACTGAGTTGGTAATTTGGCCTAGAAAAGACTGCTATGATGATGGGGAAGGGACAGCATGTCACTAGAGCAGGTATCTTTGGGTGGGTGGTTGGGTGCACAGGGTGTGGTGCGGCCATGATGCTGGAGTGGGCTTGGAAGTTTGGGGGATGCCTAGTGTGCTACCAGCCAGCACAGCTTAATGAGGAGGTAGAGGGGGATCCAAAGGCAGCTAGGGATGCTGGGGGGGGGATTGGAGAGGTAGGAGGCAAGCGGTCACCTACATGGAAGCACTAGGTGCTGGGGCCTCCCACGCTGGGGGAGGAGTGAAGACAGGTGCTCACACTAGGGGAGGAAGGAAGGGGGTACACAGGGTGCTCTAGGGGACCCTGGCAGGTGGGGCCCAAAAGGTGGAAATTTCCACAGCAGTAGGCAAGAGACTGGGGGTGTCCAGAGGAAACTGAGAGAGGTGGTAGAGTCGGGGGTACTGGGGGATGGGCTAAAGCTCACAAGTCATTTTAACCTTCTATGCCCACTGGTAGAAGAGGGGAGTGTGGTGGGAGGGAGGAGGATGATGATGATGTTGTTGTTAGTGAAGCTGGGGCAAGGACAGATGGAAAGAGTGAAGGGGGCAAGAGGCAAGGGAGCAATAGAGGGGGACCCAGACAGAATGGAGGAAGAGGGGTGGAGGAGGAGAAAAAGGAGGATCATGGGAATAAGAAGGAGGAGGCTGAGGGTATGGAACAGGGGAGCACGACAGGCAGGAAGGCGCAGGATGTAAATGGGATGATAGCGAGCAGAAAGCCAAGCAGGCAAACGGATAGGGCAGATGGATTAGTCAGGAATGGGGAAAGAGATGCAGAGAAAGATACTTGGGTGGGGGTGATAAAGAAGGCCAGGACATGGGTAGAGGGGGTGACCAGGGAAAATAGTGAAGGGGCTACCTTCGACACCCAGATTGCGAGAGGTGCGAGGAGCCAGTTTGGGGGAGAACCCAGAAGAAAGGATGAGGAGGGGCATGGAGGGAAGGGAAACCCGAGGGGTGGACAGGGAGGTAAGGGGGAGGTTAGAGTGCTGCTGTTGGGGGGCTCCATGATCAGAGGCATCCAATGGGAGGGGCAGGAGGAGGGTAAAACCTGTCTGATCAGAACCAAATGCTACTCAGGCCTGACGGTGCACAAGGCCAAGCATGAGTTGTATTCACTGACAAGGAAATGTGGGGGGGGGGGGACCCCGGACATTCTAGTGCACTTGGGGACAAATTACATAAATGGTAATAGTGAACTAGAAATCCAGGCAAGGTTCCGGGAGTTGGCCAGGGTATGCCTTTCCATAGGCTGTGAGATCTCCTTTTCGGAAATTCTGCCGGTGCCAAGGGCTAGTGGGGAAAACAAGAAGAAGATTAGGGAGACAAATCAGTGGCTTAGGGAGTGGTGTGGGAAATTGGGGCATGGCCTGGTGGGGGACTGTGGCAGACCTGGGAGGATAAGGGGCTATACGCTAGGGACAGGCTCCACCTTAATTTGGAGGGGAAGGAAATCCTTAAGCTCAAACTAGCTCAGTTCATCAGCAAAAGGTGGGGTTTAAACTTGTGAAGGGAGGAGGGATCAAAAAAAAAGGGCAGTGCCAGCAGGTATGATAAATGAGGGACATGGTCTACACTCCTCTAGAGGGCTAGGGCGATATGGAAATGGGTCACCAGGTAGGGTGCAAGAGCTGAGAAACGGGAGCTCAAGGGGGGAAGAAGAGGAGGAAAAGGGGTGGAGAGTGGTTTAGGAAATAAGATGCCTGAGCTCCAGGTGATGCTAGCTGAGGGGGGTAGATGCAGCAGCAGTCACTGAGACCTGGACCACTCAAGGGCATGAGAGGGACCTAAATCTGGAGGGCTATACTCTGTTCAGAAAAGATAGGGGAGGGAAGGGGTGGTGTAGCACTGTTAGTCAGAAATGGCATGGGTATTGGAGGGGTAAAGGAGGCAGAGGGGAACATGGAGGCTATTGGGTAACCCTGTTGACACGGGGGGTAAGAGAGTAAAGGTTGGAGTGGTATACAGACTGCCAGCACTGGTGGAGGTTCTGGAAGAAAGTTTTATGGCAAATCTCAAGGGATACTGTAGATTGGGAAAGGGAAGGGTAGTGGTAATGGGGGACCTCAACATGCCAGGAACAGACTGGGGGACTATGATGTCACCAGTGGCCAGGGAGCAGAGGCTGCCAGATGTCTTCCAGGATGCATTTCTGACACAACAGATGGGTGAGCCAACTAGGGACGCCAAGACACTGGATGTGGTCTTGGCGGACAGTGTTCAGATTAGGGGCCTAGAGGCGAGGGACCCATTGGTGGGGAGTGATCACGCCACAGTCTGGTTCTTCCTGGGAAGCTGAACAAGGATGGTAGTAACTGACTTTAGGGGTGCAGACTTCAGGGAGATGGGAAGGATCCTTAAAGATCATTTGGACAGGATAAGGCCGGATATGGATGCTGGCAGCAGGTGGGGGATAATTAGGAGGGGAATACAGGTGGTTAACAGATCCTGTGCAAGGGAAAGGCGTAAGTTCGGTATGGCCAGAAAACCCTGCTGGTGAACCCGGGAGGTACAGGAGGTGGTGAGGGACAAGAAGGCAACCTGTAGGTGTTTCAAGTGCTCAAGGAGTGAAAGGGATCAGGAGGAATATGAGCTGACAGCCAAGAGCGTCACCAGGGTGGTGAGAGCAGTTAAGGCAAAAAAGGAGCAGTCCTTGGCCAGTGGGATCCGGATGGGGGACAAGGGGTTCTTTAGATACATAGGGGAAAAAAAGAAAGTAAGGGGGCAGATCAGCAGGATAAGGTTAGAGGATGGTTGGGCACAGGATGCAGGGGAACAGGCAGAAGTCCTAAATGAGTACTTTGCCTCAGTTTTTACCAGGGGGATGGAGGGCTATGTCTATGGGGAGTGGGGGCAAACTGGAGGAAGGGGTGAGACCGGTAGAGAACAGAGGCCCTGATGTATCTGGGAAAAGGAAGTAACCACCACAGACAGGTGGGGGGCCAGCAATACGGGGTGAAAAGAGAGAGAAGTCGTGGAGGCTGAAATCCTGGTAGAGACAGTAAGGGAAGCCATCAGGTCCCTTCAGATGGAGAAAACACTTGGGCCAGATGAGATACATACCATGGTGCTGAGGGAACTGGAGGATGTCCTGGCAGCCCCCCAATGGAGCTTTTCAACATCTCTCTGAGGACTGGGTGGGTGCCCCAAAACTGGAGAGTGGCCCATGTTGTGCTGATACACAAGGTGGGTCAAGAGAGGAGGCTGGAAATTACAGGCCCGTTAGCCTGTCGTTGGTGGTCGGCAAGGTGATGGAGGTTATTGTCAAGGAAAGGCTGGGGGGGTTACTGGAGCAAACTGGGTATTTGGACGATAGGCAGCATGGCTTTGTCCAGGGAAGATCGTGCCAGACAAACCTTGTTGAGTTCTATGACTGGGTGCCGAGGGCCCTGGACCAGGGTAGGCCGGTGGACGTCCTCTTCCTGGACTTCAGCAAGGTGTTTGATTTGGTACCCCACAGTGGCCTGCTGGCTAAGCTGAAGGAAGTGGGGGTAGGCAGACAGTTGTTAAGATGGGTAGGAAATTGGCTCTCTGAGCATACTCAGAAGGTAGTGGTTGGAGGGTTAGCCTCATCCCCAAGGTGGGTTACTAGTGGGGTGCCCCAGGGGTCTGTGCTGGGGCCACTCCTGTTCAATGCCTATGTCTCAGACATAAGGAAGGGGATCAGTAGTGAAATGAGTCTCTTTGCAGATGACTCAAAGCTGGATGCAGTGGTGGATGAGGAGGAGGGGAGGGTGGCCTTGCAGGAGGAGCTGGAGGCTCTGGAAAGGTGGTCGGAAAATGGAAACTAAAATTTAATGTTGGGAAGTGCAAGGTTCTGCACCTGGGAGTCAGAAATCAAGGCCAAGACTATACCCTGGGAGAAGACATGATTCAAGTCATGGAGGGTGAGAGGGACCTGGGGATAGTGGTAGATGTCAAAATGAACAACTCAGAGACTTATAGGAGGGCAACAGCAAGGGCAAATAGGATGCTGGGATGCATCACCAGGGGGATCACCTCCAGAAAGGCGGAAGTGATCCTTCCACTGTACGACTGCTTGGTTAGGCCACACCTCGAGTATTGTGTGCGGTTTTAGAGACCACATTTAAAGAGGGACATTACACTCTTAGAGAGGGTCCAAAGGAGGGCAACCAGAATTATCTGGGGTCTGGGGGAGAGAACCTATGAGGAGAGGCTCAAGGAGCTCGACATTTACACCCTGAAGGAGAGGAGAGACAGTGGGAACATGATAGAGGTCTTTAAGTACATGAAAGGGATCAATAAGGGTGGACCAGTCAGGGTGCTCCAAAGGAAGGAGGGTGGGGCAACGAGAGGTCATGGGTGTAAGCTGGAAGGGGGCAGGCTCAGAGGGGAGAGGAGGTGGTGTTATTTCACTGAAGGGGTGGTGGAGCCATGGAATGTGCTGCCCAGGGAGCTGGTAGAGTTGAAGACTGGACGGGTTTAAGAGGGGATGGGACAGGTACAGGGGGAGGGTAAATCTGACCAGACCCAATACATGGAACATCTGGGACTGGGGACAGTATAACCCAAGGGGGGAGCACCAAAATTGGCCCTCAGTGTGGGTGCTGAAAATTGAGCAGACTCGAAAGACCATTAGGCCTATTCTGCTGGCATTATAGTATGTTATTATGTTAGTAATTACAGCGAAAACCTTGACCTGCATTTTGACAAAGGGAGCTCAATCAAAGTCGAGCAATCGGGGAATCAAGGGAGCGGGTCCCAGGACCTTTGAAGGCAATGCTTCTTGTGCCTTTTGTGGTGGGATGGCCTCTCTCTGAAGGTCTGGATAGTCAAGTACATTTTATGGAACTCATCTGTGAATGGCTCTCTGACGCTGGGCCCAGCTGGAATCAGCACAGAGACTGAGGACAAACCTATTCCAGCTGCTACAGCCCCCTCATCCATCACCATGAGTTGAGCTGCCAACCTGGCCACAGCCGAGGGCAGTTTGTGATCATTTGGCCTACCTAGGAGGAGTCAAGTCTTCTGTTCTGTGAGTTATGATGGCAACACAGCATAACAGTGTGAGCAATTTGAGATGATGTGTTCCTTGCTTGTGGATGTTCCAGTAGGGACCGCCAGATCCTTTGAGTGTATTATGGGAGAGGGTGTAGGTTGCAGGATACTCCTCATTTACTGTCCACCAGGTAATGGGGCTTCATTCCTGCAGGAGATTGTGGACTTCATCGTCGACATGGTATTGGAGTCTCCCAGATGGATAATTCTGGGGAACTTCAATGCCTGGGGCGATGATGAACTCTCGTCAATTGGTTAAAATCTCCTCCCGCTTATGACAATGCTGGGCCTCACACAGGTGGTTACCTCCTCTACCCATATAGGGGGTCACTCACTGGATCTGATGTTCCTCCTGGGGATGGAGATCTCTGATTTGGGGGTGGAACCAGTCAGTTGATCTGACCATCACACCAAAGGGTTCAGCTTTGGGGCACCTTGATTGGACCCCTTTGGAAATGGTCCAGTACTGCCCTTTAAGGGGAGTTACCCCCAGATGGTCTGTCAGCAGTTCTGGACCTATTGGGATTGCTGAGTGAAAGCACAAGCCCTGGGGACCTTGTACTAGCCTATAATAAGGCAGTGGGAGATGCCTTGGACTTGATTGCTCCTGTTCATGTTCAACCACTCACTCTTCGCCCAAGGTTCCCTTGGTTTGATGGATCCTTGAAGGAGTTGAGGCGAGTTGGTCGAAGGCTGGAGAGAGCATGGCAGAAGTCCGGCCTGGATGCTGACAGGCCTAGATTGGTAGAACATTATAAAGGCTATCAATCAGAAATCACCCGTAAGAAGGCAGAGTTCCTGTCCAGGGAGATTTCTGCTGCGCAGAATCGACCGGCTCAACTCTTCTGAACCATTGGCAGATTGTGCAATCCAATCTATCTCCAGTCCAGAAGAGCTTTTTCACAGAATAAGTGTGACTAGCTAGCTCAGTTCTTCACAGATAAGGTTGCCAGTATCAGGTCCGGAATTGGCCTGGCTCTCTCTATGAGGGGTTGCGGAGGTTGACAGGAGGTGGTGAGCACCTAGTTTGTCTGGATAGATTTCAGCGAACTAGAATTCATGGACATTGTGAAAATTGTCCAGACTTTGTGCCCAACCTGTTGTAGTTTGGATCCAGGCCCTACCCACTCTTAGTGGAGTGTGTCAATGTTATCTGCCCAATCCTAGCTGAAATTGTATGGAGATCCTTGGAGGAGGGGATCTTTCCGGACTCCTTAAAGGAGGTGGTCATTCGACCACTCCTTAAAAAAACCTTCCTTGCATCCCGACGATCCAGCTAACTACCGACCTGTCTATAACCTTCCCTTTGTGGGGAAGATTATTGAGAAGGTGGTTGTGCTGCAGCTGGTTGATCACCTTGTAACTCACAATGTCTTTGAAGCCCTTCAGTCTGGTTTTAGGAAAAGGCATAGCATGGAGACTACCCTCGTTCGGGTACTACATGACCTCCTAATGGCAAGAGATCGGAAGGCTCGTACCATCTTGGTCCTTCTCGATCTCTCAGCAGCTTTTGACACTGTGGACCATGGAGTGCTTTTGGAGATGCTGCGGTTCATTTGTGGACTGTCAGGTACAGTCCTCAATTGGTTTCGATCTTTCCTCGCAGGCAGATCTCAGAGGGTGGTAACTGGAATTTATTCCTCTGACACCCTCCCTCTGTCCTGTGGAGTGCCGCTGGGCTCCATATTGGCGCCCATGTTGTTTACAATGTACATGCTACCATTGGGAGATATCATCAGGCGATACAGCTTGAGTTTTCACTGCTATGCAGATGATACTCAGCTGTATATGTCCTTTGTGCCAGACAGGTTGATGCGATCTCCATGCTAAACAGCTGCCTTTCCAAGATCAATGACTGGATGGGCTCCAGTTGGCTGAGACTGAATCCGGATAAGACTGAGGTGTTGGTTATGGACCTGGGTCGCTCGGGGGTGGGTTTGGGGGTTGGGCACATGTCTGGCCTGTGGCTTAATGGTGTCCAGCTCATGACCTCAGATCAGGTGCGGAACCTGGATGTTATTTTTGATGACAGCTTGACCCTGAAATCTTGTGCCAGCTGTGGTCAAATCCTCATTTTACCATCTGAGAAATAAAGCCCAGGTGAACACCTGGTTCCTCCGGACAACCTTCCAACATTGGTCCATGCCTTCATCACTACCCATCTTGACTACTGTAATGCTCTCTACCTAGGGCTGTCTGGGGTTGATATCTATCACTTGCAGCTGGTGCAGAACACTGCAGCCAGGCTTTTGACAGGTACCTCTAGGTCCAGTCATATAACACCTATTCTCTGCGGACTACAATGGCTGCCGGTTCAGTGGCAGATCACCTGCAAGGTAGGCTTGCTTACCTTTAAAGCCCAACATGAACAGGAACCTGACTACCTGAAAGATCTCCTGACTCCCTACATCCCTAATCGCCCTCGATGATCTGTCGATGAGAGATTGCAAGAAATTCCCAGGGTTCGTCTTAAAATATCTGGAGCTCGTGCATTTTCATTTGCAGCACCAACCCTGTGGAATTCTCTACTTCATCGGTTAAGAGAATGCCTGACCATCAGTCATTTTAAATCCATGCTAAAAACGTATTTATTCTCACTGGCCTTCCCAGACTGAATGATTTTTAGATGACTATATTGCTCTCTGTTTTTATATTTGCTGATATAATTTGTGCAGTGCCTTGATATCGAAATGTGCTATATAAATAAAGAGTGATTTGATTTGATCAGGCAGCAGACACAAGTCATGTGTGTTTTGGCCGACATCTTCTTCCTGCAATGCATGCAGAATCTGAAACTGGGATTCATCTGATCCATAGTGATCTTTCATCAATGGAGTGAAACCGGAAGACAAATATGTTAGCAATTAGCAGAAATGTAAGTTTTCATCAAAGTTCACTGAGAAAAGTGCTTTAAAACTGCAACCCCTGCAATGCATGCAGAGTTTCGAAGGAGGATGCCTCTTCCTTCCAGTGGACAGAAAGATCTGACATCACATTGCACAGCCAGATAAGATATAACCCAGGTAGTGGGAGGAGCTTAACTTGAAGACATTCCGATGACTCAGCTATCTTCAGCTAGACTGCCAGAGTGTGGATAGTGCACTGAATCCCAGATGGTAGAAGTAACATATTATACAGATATTACATATCTCTAAGCAAAATTAATAAGTAATAGTTAATAAATAATAAGAAGACAATACAATAGGGTGAAGAACACTTAGACCGCTAACATTCATTAAGTCAAGTACATATGTGGATAACTCTAGCCACGTAGTAGAAGATATTATTTATATAGGTGATAATGGAGCATGGACTGGTTGAACTCTTTGAACATTCCCTGCTGCCTCCCCATACTATTCCCTAGTTTGGTTCTGGTTGGCAGTGGTCCTTTCCATGCCATGCACTTTCTCCACTAGTTGTTCCCAATCTTTCTAGGTTGGAGCCTCTGTGAAATTCCACCACTGTGTGATACCTTTAAGGACCGTGACCAGTAAGATCAAAACTAGGTATCTCGTCTGAAGCAAGAGAGCGCTGTGGGACCCTGCTGTACACCTAAGATTATATTCTGGAAGTTCAGTGGAAATGAATATCCCATAATATATGTGATTGGCCTGTGTACTTTTTCCTAATGTCCCTGTAATTTTGGGCAACTCAAAAAACATATGAAGATATGGTTCCCTCTCTCTGCATTATCTCCAGCATGTATCTGAGTGAGAAGTTTAAAGTGCTTTGTAATTGTTGGAGTTTGAAAAAATTGGATCAGGATCTTCCAGTAGAACGCCTGCCATGTTGGGGAAGAGGATAACTTCCATGTACGAAATGTCGACTAGTCATGGTTAGAAATAAGCACTTGCCCCTCCCTTTGTCTTCTTAGTTTTATGGCAGAAAGGACCAGTGTGTCCACGGTCCAGAGCAACATATAGAATTCTTAAATATATTGAAGTTTATGATGCGGTACCACCACCCAATCATGACTAAGACACCTAAGAATATACCACATTCTGAAGATGGACGGTGCCAATGTGAACTTAGCTTTTTTGAAAGTTTTCCACTTCTTTCTCTTTTACACCAGTGGTATTTGAGTGTTAACTATGGGTCTATAGAATAAATATGAGGTGGGATGGATGTCTGGATACTGCATGCTTGAAGTAAGTGGATACTTGAGTAAAAGAAGGAGATGTCTGGTTATCTCCGCAAAGAGGGAGGACCTTGCTACGTAAAAGTAAAAGTCTGATTTTTTGGCTTTCTCCTCTATAGAACAATAAACATTGGGAAATGGAGAGAAGGGGAGGACAGCCAAGGGAGCTAAGAAAGATTGATGCTTGCATTGCGAGCACACCCAGGAATCTAGGTTGTTTAAAATGTAATTAAATGTATGTCCCAAGAAACAGCCATTAGGAGGTTAAGATGGTAATATGCTGGCACAGAGGTATGGTACTGCTTAGGTGGGACAAGGATAAGAAGGTAACAATATGAATTTCGAATGGAGTTGAAAGTTTTGGACTGGTGATGAGTCAGAGTGCTGTTTGTATGGGGATGCTGGTTGGGGCAGTTTGTGACCAAACTGTGTGTGTGTATGTGTGTGTGTGTGTGTAGTGGATGGGGGGAGAAAAAAGAAGGGAGAGCAGAGTGAAAGTTTCTCTCTGCTCACCTTTCTTTGCTCTCACCCACCCACTCCCAACCACACACAGTCTGATTGAGAACTGCACCCCCTCTGGGTATCAGTTGCAAGGTACAGTATGTTACTGTGTTTGAGAGATGGGGAGGCCTGGGTTGTTGTCCAGCTCAATAAGGGAGGCTCTCCTTCACAAAGTCTGAGAATCTATGGTCTAGAATCTCTCAGGGTAGACAAGGCGCCAGGGCTGGATGGCCTCACCCACAGGTACATAGAGAACTTACTGCAGAATTGGCAGTACCCCTAAAATGTCTATTTAGTAACTCACTGATGTCCAGAGTGATGCCAGTGGATTGGAGATGGTATCACTTCACAAAGGAGAGCAGGGAGGATCCAAACAACTACAGATCTGTCAGCCTGACTTCCATTGTAGGTAAGCTGATGAAGACCAGCGGACTACAAGAAAAATAGTTTGGCTTTGTGTCACAGAGGTCATGCCAGACCTGCTTTTTTTAATTATATTTTATTGTTTTTATAATAACAACAACTTCATACAACTTACTCATGCCAGACATCACATTATATAGATACATAAAAAATACATCCAATTTATCAATAAAAAATAGTCTATGCAATTTGGATTTTGGATATGGGGATATTCCATTAGTAGTAAGTCCATATGTAGTCCATAAAATGCTGCACCCTATAAGACTTTGGCTAATCAATTCGAATATAAAAATCATTCCAGAGTAACACAACAACCAGTTGATATGACCCCCTTTCCGAACATATTTAATCCAGCATATTAGCAGTATTCAGGAGAGAGCAACTCTTACTCAACCAGAGATAGTACAGAGGTAGAACTGCAGCCACACATTAAACTCTGATTCATGGTTCTGTGGATAAACTGTTTACTTTCTGTACACGTAGCATCCACCATTACAAAAAACAGAATTGGCTGGGCCACATTAAAACTAAAGCTGTATAATAGTAACAACAGCAGAACCTCTAATTCTCATTTATTTTATGACACATCTATTGAATAAAAATAAAAAAATATGTATTACTGAGTCTGGAAGGTGACCCATTTTTAGAAGGCATTGAGCCATACAACTTTAGATGAGTAGCACATAACTGCTGTAAGTTTAAACGTAAACTTCACTAAGAGGTAAGGAATTCTGGCCAGGCAATATTCAGTTCATGTGGCATCTTCCAAGTTAGATGACTCATGGGTTCTGGATCAGTCAAACTCCTTTTAAAATAGCCTCCACTTTCTTCCTGGCTTCATCTGGATTGGTGTACTGAAATATCTGTCCACCATATTAAATCCTCAGCCTGTCTGGAATTAGCAGTGAATGGGCCACTCCTAAACTCCGTAGCCTTGCTTGGACCCATCTGATTTCTTCCTCCTGGATCTGGTTGCATATGAAAGGTCCAGAAAGAGATGAACTGCGGAGCCTTGAAAATGTAAGGATTCTATATCTCTTGCTGCCTGTAAAATACGGTCTCGAGTAGAGGGACCTGAAAACACCAAGAGAACAGTCTGAGACAAATCATTGTGGTTTGCAGCAGTCCTGGGGGAGATTAGATAGGCCCTAACAGAGTTATTAATTATATGAGCTGGATCCAGACTTAAAGTTCCTGGTAACCAACCTAGTAGGAATTTCAAAAGATTATCCCCCTTGCAGTTCTCTGGCAAACCCTCCATGCGGACATTAGTGGACCTCTGTGAATTTTCAAATGCCTCCAAATGGTACCTCAGCTGAGCATTTTCCTGGGTTGAGTTGCCTGTAGTTGCCAGTGCTTTTGTCACTGTAGACTCTGCTGACATAGCTGTTTTAGTGGCAGCCTCTATCTTGGCATCTTGTTCTACAAATCTTGTGAGGATTGATTCCACTTTTGTATCTCTAGCCTACATGGATTGCTGAAGGGCCTTTCATGTGGGTCCATCACTGGTAGAGGTTGTGCTACAGCAGCAGTTTGTAACTCTACTGGAAGTTGAGTTTTCAGTCTGTTCCCAGGGCCTTTGTTAGATTGCCCCATCCTCAAAAAAGATATATACTTGTGCAGTTCATCGAGAGGTTTGCAATGCTGTCCTTCAAATATCAAATTTTTAGGAGTAAATATATATATATTTTTTTTATGTTTAGTCTCTGGGTTGTGCAGAGCTCACTCTGAACTCGTCTCATCAGTAGGCATGCTCCATAGCACCCCCCATGCCAGACCAGCTTAATGCTGTTTTTTGATTGGGTCACTAAGAAGAGTGACAGAAGACAGGAGGTAGACTTGCTGTACTTTGACTTTGGCAAGGCCTTCAATTCATTACTGTACAGGAGACTGTTGAAGAAGTTGGAGGACTTTAGAGTAGAGCTGGGTTTAGTGGGGTTGGTAGGACACTGGCTTGTATGTAGGCAACAGAGGACAGTAGTGAACCGGGCAAAACTGGGGGACAGGGAGGTCACAAATGGAGTGCTGCAAGGATTGGTCCTGGGACCTTTCCTATGTAACATGTTCATAAGTGACATAGAGGAAGATAGCCAGGGAAAGTTGTGTCTCTTTGCTGATTACACAAACCTATGTGGCAGGGTAGACCATGAGGAGGGTGAGCGGGAGCTCCAGAAGGACCTAGAGAAACTAGAGAGATGATCTAAGGTCTGGCAGTTGAGATTCAATTCCAAGAATGCAAGGTAATGCACTTAGGGAAATGGACTCTACGTACAAAATACTGGAAGAGAGAAGTTAAACTGGCCACTTCAACACAGGAGAGGGATCTGGAGGTCAAGCATAGAGGAAGGCATCAAGGATGCTGGGGTGTATAAGGAGGCAGTTTGACAGTAGGAAAAGCAATGTGATTCTGTCACTGTACAGATCCCTGGTGAGGTCTCAGTTAGAGTATTGTGCCCAGTTCTGGAGTCCTTACCTGAGGAATGACATTGACAGACTAGAGTCAGTACAGTGAAGGGTTACCAAGATGATCCAGGGCCAGCAGGGTAAATCCAATGGGCACTAGATGGAGGCCCTAAATATATACTTACTGGAGATCAAGCAGGAGCAGGGGGCCATGCTTGAAACAGTTGTTTCTCGGGCTATAAACAAGGTGAATAGCAAGGACCTCATTGTAAGGAATAGGGATGCAGTCACTAGGGGCCATAACTGGAGGTCGGTAGGGAGCATAATTTAGAGAAACATGAGGAAGCTGTACTTCACTGAGAGGGTGGTGGAACCATGGAATAGACTGCTGGCGGAAGTGGTGGGGGCAGCTACCCTTAACAGGTTCAAACATGGATACGGAAACTGGATAAGTCAGGGTGCCTGGACGATAGACAGCATGGATTCATCCCAGGGAAATCGTGTCAGACAAACCTGGTGGAGTTCTATGACTGGGTGACAAGTGCCTTGGACCTGGGTAGACCAGTGGATGTCCTCTTTCTAGACTTCAGCAAGGCATTTGACTCTGTTCCTCACGTGGGCCTGTTGGATAAGCTGGGAGAAATGGGGGTGGGGAACCAGATGATCAGATGGATAGGCAATTGGCTCCAGGACCGGACCCAGAGGGGTCGTAGTTGAGTGGATAGTCTCATCCCAAGGAAGGTCGTAGTAGGGGTCCCACAGGGAATCAGTCCTTAGGCCCCCTTCTGTTCAACGCCCACGCATCTGACATTAAGGACAGGAATCAGGAGTGAGATGAGTCTCTTGCAGATGACTCAAACTGGGGGCGGTGGTGGATGGGGAGGAGGGAGGTGGCCCTGCAGGGGACCTGGAGGCCTGGAAAGATGGTCTAGAAAGTGGAAGCTGAGGTTCAATGCAGGGAAATGCAAGGTACTCCACCTGGGGCCAGAAACCCAGGCCAAGTGTACACCCTGGGGGAAATGCTACTAGTCTCGATGGCTGAGAGGACCTGGGGTGGTGGTGGATGTCAAGATGAACAACTCTGAGACTTGTAGGAGGGCAGCAGCCAAGGCCAACAGGATGCTGGGATGCATCCAGGAGAGATCACCTCCAGAAGGAGGGAAGTGATACTCCCTCTGTATAACTGCTTGGTGAGGCCGCACCTTGAGTACTGCGTGCAGTTTTGGAGGCCACACTTAAAGAGGGACATTAACCTCCTGGAAGGGTCAGAGGAGGGCACCAAAATGATTTGGGGCTTGGGGGACAGGACCTATGAGGAGAGGCTCGAAGAGCTAAATATGTACACATTGGAAGAGAGAAGGGACCGGGGGGACATGATAGAGGTCTTCAGGTACATGAAGAGGGTAAATAGGGGAGGAACAGTCAGGGTGCTTCGAAGGAAGGAGGAAGGGGCCACTAGAGGGCATGGGTGGAAGCTGGAGGGGGGAAGATTCAGGGGAGAAAGGAGGAGGTGCTACTTCACTGAGAGGGTGGTGGAGCCATGGAATGCACTGCCTAGGGGGCTGGTGGAGGCAGAGACAGTGGAGGGGTTCAAGAGGGGGTGGGACAGGTACAGGGGAAGGGTTCTGGAAGCAAAATCCAATGCAGCAAGAATATCCGGAACTGGGAAGGGAGAAGGCGAGGGGGACAGCAAGGTCAGCACCCAGGGTGGGGGCTGACCAAACGAGGAGACACGAAAGACCGTTAGGCCTATTCTGCTGGCATTTTAGTATGTTAGTATGGTTTAGATACAGTATAGGAACTCATAGTCTGGGTGGAAAGGAATGGATTTGAGGGGTAGGAGAGTGGGTAACAGCCCACCTGTTCAGTAGGTCGATGGGGCAATGTAACATAGTATGGGCATACTCAGTGGATCTTCAGTCTCCTTCCACCATCAAATTCTCAGTTTCTATGTTTGTAACTACGACATGCTAATAAGGGAGATCTGAGCAAATTTAAAGAGCAACTCCCTATTGTAATAAAAGGTTTAAAAACATTAGATTTACACCCACTATGTTTTAGCTTCATTGTTTCTAATTGTTACTTCTTTTACTTTCCCCTTCTGTTGGTCTATTAAATATTATAGATAATTCATTGCAGAAAACTTCGTTAATGCACTAGTTAGGGTTAAAGCAACAAAAATAGAGAAATATGGCGTTAGGTTTTCCAACCCTAATACCCTCCACCATGCAGGCAGCAACAGGAAAAACCATAACAGTTTGACCTCTCCTGCATCTTTGCAAATCAGGTGTAGGGTGTGCCTTGGAGTTGTCAACCCTAACACTCACCCCATTCTCACATACGCCACACATCTCAGCTTCTTTAATGATGGAATGGAGTGAGTGTTAGGGCTGACAACCCCAAGATGCAGGAAAGGCCAAACTGTAATGGTTTTCCTGTTGCTGCCTGCAGGGTGGGGTTGGGGTGTTAGGATTGGAAACCCTAATGCCACATTTCTCTGTTTTGTCAGTTTAAACCTAACTTGTGCATTAATGAAGTCTTTTTGCAATGAATGTCCTCACTTTTTGAGATTGTATAACAGTGTCCTAATTTTGCCCTCCCTTTCATCCATACTTTTTGAGATAGTGTAATTATATACTTATTTGCCCGTGGGAGAGCAGGGCCCAGAGGGCTCTGCACTCCCATTTCTCCCATAGATGCATATTTGTATGTTGTTATGGAAGCACATGCCCCTCCATCCCTGCACTTACAATTTTAGCAAAACAAACAGTTTGGCCAGGATTTGAAAAATGACAACTGTCATATTTAAGAGGTGGTGTAAAAATATGGCTATGTTGAAAATCTGGGGTCAAAATATTTAAAATTACCAGAATTATGCGCAAGCATAGCACAATTTCAAAGGATGCACATAACTTTGGCACTTTTACATATTTTGACCCCGAATTTTAAACATACCCTTCTTATGGCCCCACCTCATGAACAAGGCTGGTCAAAATGTTCAAATCCTGCCTGAAAGGTGATTTGCCAAGTGACTGTGAAATCACTTCTTGGGCTGGATTTGCAAAATTCCATCACCATTGCTCATGAGGTGGGGTCTCAAAAAGGCCATGTTGAAAATTTGGTGTAAAAATATTCAAAAATGGCAAAGTTATGCATCAAAGTTGAAAACCCCATTGATATACATTGAATCGCACTTACCTTACTTTCTCATATAGCAGTCGGCATTTCCAGCAGCAAGACGTGTCTTCGATGGGAGAGTGCATCTTAACCCTGGGACCTGTTCAGGTGAGTGAAGGTGTGTGGGGAATACGGGGTGGTGGGTGCTGAGTGGGAGGTCGGGGGGTCAGATCAGTGAGTGACTGTTTTCTTTTTTACAGGTTTTCAAACCAAAACAAAAGATATCGAGAGACTATTTTCTTTGTCACAGACAGGATGGCAGACGGATGGTGGTGGTGGTGGTGGGGGTACCACTAGAACAGAGAAAACTTCAGTAATTAGCAGGATGTGATCAGAGGGTGGGGGGTGCCACTAGACACCAGGAAAATATTTAATAATTAGGGGGATGGTGATTGGAAGGTGGGTGGTGTCACTAGACATTAGGAAAATATTTAATAATTATGGGGACACTGATCAGAGGGTTGGAGTGCCACTAGACACCAGGGAAATCAATAAGAATTATGGGGACAGCGATCAGTGGGTCGGGGTTCCACCAGACATTAGGGGAATCCATAAGAATTATGGGGACAGTGATCAGAGGGTGGGGTGCCACTAGACATTAGGGAAATCTATAAGAATTATGGGGACAGCGATCAGAGGGTGGGGTGCCTCTAGACATTAGGGAAATCTATAAGAATTATGGGGACAGTGATCAGAGGGTGAGGGTGCCACTAGACATTAGGGGAATCTATATGAATTATAGGGACAGCGATCAGAGGGTGGGGAGCCACTAGACATTAGGGGAATCTATATGAATTATAGGGACAGCGATCAGAGGGTGGGGAGCCACTAGACATTAGGGGAATCTATAGGAATTATGGGGACAGCGATCAGAGGTTGGGGGTGGCACCAGACATTAGGGGAATCCATAAGAATTATGGGGACAGTGATCAGAGGGTGGGGTGCCACTAGACATTAGGGAAATCTATAAGAATTATGGGGACAGCGATCAGAGGGTGGGGTGCCTCTAGACATTAGGGAAATCTATAAGAATTATGGGGACAGCGATCAGAGGGTGGGGATGCCACTAGACATTAGGGAAATCTATAAGAATTATGGGGACAGCGATCAGAGGGTGGGGGTGCCACCAGACATTAGGGGAATCCATAAGAATTATGGGGACAATGATCAGAGGGTGGGGGTGCCACTAGACATTAGGGGAATCCATAAGAATTATGGGGACAGCGATCAGAGGGTGGGGTGCCTCTAGACATTAGGGAAATCTATAAGAATTATGGGGACAGCGATCAGAGGGTGGGGTGCCTCTAGACATTAGGGGAATCTATAAGAATTATGGGGACAGTGATCATAGAGTGGGGGTGCCACAAGACATTAGGGGAATCTATAGGAATTATGGGGACAGCGATCAGAGGGTGGGGGTGGCACCAGACATTAGGGGAATCCATAAGAATTATGGGGACAGTGATCAGAGGGTGGGGTGCCACTAGACATTAGGGAAATCTATAAGAATTATGGGGACAGCGATCAGAGGGTGGGGTGCCTCTAGACATTAGGGAAATCTATAAGAATTATGGGGACAGCGATCAGAGGGTGGGGTGCCTCTAGACATTAGGGAAATCTATAAGAATTATGGGGACAGTGATCAGAGGGTGGGGTGCCACTAGACATTAGGGGAATCTATATGAATTATAGGGACAGCGATCAGAGGGTGGGGAGCCACTAGACATTAGGGGAATCTATACGAATTATAGGGACAGCGATCAGAGGGTGGGGAGCCACTAGACATTAGGGAAATCTATAAGAATGACAAGGATGGCAATTGGAGGGTGGGGGGCACCACTAGACACCAGAGCAGCATAAGAAAAGGGATTTTTCCATCATGAAAAAGGATTGACCCATACAATCACTTCATACAGCTGAGGGTGCTCAGAAGCTGAAATTTCAAATGTTAATAAATTTGGTATGGATTAATATTTTTTCTCCAAACCAGTTAATGGTACATCTGTGAGCCAAGCCCTTTCTACCCTGAACATTTCAGAACAAAATTCTAAACTATCTGGGCACAAGACAATGGCAAAAAAAAACAGCAATTTGTTAAAACTTTTTTGCTATCTGGATCTCGGAATCTGCATATCTGACTGGAATGAAGCTTAGCACATCAGGAAAGCTTCCCTATGAGTCTGCACATGCAAATGTTTGTGCAAATCCGTTGAATCATTGAGAAAACATTAAAGTGCAAAATTTGAGGTTTAACATAGAAACCACCCTAGCTCAATTCTAACTAACTGTGGCACTACTGTGCCACAATAATGGAGTAATTATTTCACAGTCTTTCAAAATGTATCTGACTATCCTCTGCTAGCCACACAGTTGCTGTTTGTGACATCACATTCTGTTTTCATGGTGAACACTATGATGTCATAAACAAAGGCATTGTGAGGTTAACGAGAGAGGCAAATGTTTTCAAATGTTTTCTTTACTGACTTTTTAGATGGACTATCAGGATATGCTGGAAATCTTGGAAAGGAACTTTGAAAATGAAAAAGAAATAGCATTCCCTAGTGACTTGTAATAGGTTAAACATCTTATTTGTGAAAGCACATGCTGAAGTGTAGAGTTGCTGTTTAAAAACTGGAATAGCCTCCCACTCTCACTGTTTGGGAAGGTTTATTCAATAAGAGTGATTATTTGGCAGGTTTTGTGTTTCTGTTTCAGACTCTCCCAGTTAATATCCAGAAAGACACCTGAAAACAGCTCAGCTCCATGCTAAGGAACATCATATGGTGCGGCAGGAAGGTTAGGAGGAACTGGGGTGGGGGGTGACAGGTGCAACCAAGTGTTGGGGGATAGTTGTCCCAAACTTAAAAGGCTATTATACTGCAGCACAATTACAAATGCTAGTCATGTTCACTAGGGCAGACAAGGACACAGGGTGGCTGTAGGTGGAATGTAGACTGCTCAGATACCATAAATATTAAAGATATACCCTTTCAAGGGTTTACAAGGATAGCAGTTCACCAGATAGATGGATGGATGATGCTTACCTTGGTAGTGTGGCAGGCCACTATGAGAGAATTAATTTGTCCCATCAGGATTAAATGGGTTCACATCAATGACTTGAATGTGCAGGGTTTACACCAAAGCAAGTGGGGACTGCTCATACAAAGTATGGGCGATCGTAGGGCTAACCCAAGTAGGCTAGCTTTTCTGAAGATAGAATTTTTAAGTAATTTAAAACTGTATATAAAGAATTCAATTTGCACAAAAATGATTTTTTTTAGATTTCTACAACTTTGCACATTCCTCAGTCAGGTGGTTAAAATTAGAAGAGCTTTAGGGCAGCTAGTCAGTGCTATGGTAGGGCTTCCACTTGTTAGGTGGACAATCCGGGTTCAGGAAGAGTCTGGGATGTTGGGGGCTGGTTTGGGGAACTGAGCATCCCAGGGGACATTCTCCTCCTCCTCTGGGTAGGGAAGACAGCAGGCCCTGGTGAAGTGACCACGGGTAACAGTGCCGTTGGAGCAGCTTGGGGTGGGAGGATGCCGGCTGATGTGGTTCACAGTCACACAGTGTGTACACATGCACACTGACTCCACATCCTAGCTGCTGACATCCTAAGGATGAGGAAGAACAGGTCAGAAAAACTCCAGATGTAAGCCGGCCTGGTGACGCTGAGGGTTGAGGTGTTGGACACCACCCCTCATGCCACGCCACTGACCTGGGTTTGGAAGTGAGCTCGGGTTGCTGGAGGTCAGTAGAGGAGGGAAAGAATCATGCATCTGACAGACTGCCATCCTCTGCCGGGCGGAGGGATCCTGGTGGAGTTTGGGTGGCAGCACTAGGAGTTAGGGAAGCACAAGGAAGTGAAAACATGGCACACACATGCCTCCATGTGCGCACACTCATGGCTATGAAGGGGAGGGACAGACAAAAGGAAAAGACTTTGCCCACCAGCTTTGTGAGCCCTGCTTGCCAACCAGTATCCTGCTCTGTCGCCGGACCACCGGAGGCCCTGAACTGGATTGGATGCCCTGGGTAGGGGGAGGACAGCCCTCCCCTTCCTGGCCCTGCCACAGAGGGAAATCCATGAGGGTACTAGGGCTTAGTGGTGCTGGGGGAGCAGTGGACGGACTTAGATGGTAAGGCAGGGGGAGGTAGCTGCCTGCGGACACCAGGTGGGAGGGAAAAAGAATGTGAAAAAAAAATAAAAACTCCAGATGTGCACAGGATGATGCCCCAGTGTATTTGGGCCCCAGCCTCCCTACTGGCCACTCACCTTCCTCCATTAGAGGACCAAACTGGGGGAGACAGCTGAGCAGAGACCCCACAGGATCCACCACAAGGCAGAAGCAGTACCTGGCACACAGTAGGTGAGATAAGTGCTAGAGATAGAATGTAATGGGGAAGGAGGCCAGGGTGGAAAGGGGCAGCACTGGTGACAAGGGGCAGAAAAGTACATTATAAGTGTAATTAAATATTAATGAGCCTAACGAGGCTCCTGATTGGCTACTAACTTGGTCATTAACATCTTAGAAATGACCGATCCAATTGCCAACTGATGCTGTGCAGTATGTACGGCTCATGCCTTTCCGCTCAAAATCTGTAAGTTAAAAAAAGTTGTCATTAATAGTAGACTTATAATTGCAATAACAACCTCAAAGTTGGTAATTTCCATAGATTAATGACTGACTGGAGGGAGGTGGCCTGCCAATCCCTCGGAAATGACCGGCTTCTCAGTCATTATTGCTTAAATGAAAAAAAGAAGAGCTTTTGGGGAGGTGAACTGTCCAAATCACTTACATCTTTGCTTAGGCTAGAAAAATACATTAAGTAGAGGGCACATCTTCTCCATGTATAAAGCACTGGAGAGGATAAACAATTTATTTACTTATTTATTTATTTAGATTTTGATAACCGGGTAAGCCCACTGAGACCAGAGGTCCCTTTTTCAGGAGCGACCCGGAATTAGTTACAGAAACAGACATGAAGAAAACAGTTATTCTTTTTTACAGTAGTTACATATGTTGCTCAAGTAGACATTTGCAACAGTAGACAGGGGAAAAGTAAGGATTCACAAATACAGGTTCAAGAAATTATTTACACTAGTTACATTAGATACACACATGTAGAATTAGAAACCAGTAAACAGGCTACATCCAGGTTTAGGAGATACATCCAGTAATGAAAGGAGGTTCAAGGCAGTGCAGCGTAACAGAGGCCTGGGCTAGGGAGCTAACGGTTACAGCTGCAGAGACTGAGATTGAGAAGATATAGTTTGAGTCCAGACTTGAATTGGGTAAGGTTGGTAGAGACAGTCAGGCTAGGTGGTAGAGAGTTCCATAGGTGAGAGGCAGCAAATTTAAAGGAGCATTTGCCTTGGTTGGAGCGGATCATTGGGATGTTGAGGGGATTACTTGCAGATGATTGCAGGGTTCGGATTTGTTCTTTGGGGGAGAGTAGTCCTCTAAGATGGGGAGGGGAACCGAGGGTGGTGAACTTGAAGGCAAGGCAAGTGACAGGGTAAGCTAGTTTGTGCCGAAGTGCGGGCCAGTTTAGTTCCTTAAGCGCATCACAATGATGACTCCTAGGAAGGGAGTTTATGGCAAAACAAGCCACATGGTTATAGAGAACAGGAAGTTTGTTGAATTCCGTCTTGCGGAGGAACTGCAGTAAAGGAGCTCCATATAGCATGGAGGGGAGGAAGCTGCAGCTGGCAATTGCCTGGCGTGCAGCCGAGGATAGGGAATTCCCAAGACGGTAGAGGAGGCCAAGTTTTTGGTGGGTGGACCTGGTTATGGAGTCGATATGGGGTCGGTAGGTCATCTCTTGGTCGAGATGGATCCTGAGGTATTTGAAGCTGACCAAGACCTCGACTCTTTTTCCTTGGTTTGTGCAGATCTGGAGCAGCTGACTCCTGTCAGAGCTCAGCCGTCTTGAATCAAACAGAACAGCTTTAGTTTTTTCTTCATTGAGTTTAAGGGAGTTTGCGGAGAACCAGGCCTCAAGTATTGAGAGACTATTCTGCAGTTTCATGACGATGACACTAGGTTGGGGATCACTACAGTATATGACGGTGTTGTCCGCATACAAAATGAGTTTGCTGAGGGAGCAGTGTCCCTCAATGTTATTGAGGAAGAGTGAAAAGAGCAGGGGGTCCAGGATTGAGCCCTGGGGCACCCCTGCGGTAATGGATCTGGGGCAGACTGGGCACCTTCCAACGGACTTTGGAGTCGGTCACTCAGATAGCCGGAACCAGAGATGAGTGGAGATCCAATCCTAAGTGTAGGAGTTTTGATAAGAGGAGGTTATGACTGACCAAGTCAAAGGCCTTGGACAGGTCAATAAAGAGGGCACCCGTTGGGGAGCCTTGGTCCATAGAGGCAAGGATGTCCTCAGTGAGCCGAATGAGGGCAGTATCAGTACCATGTCCCTTTCTAAAACCATGCTGCACATCAGCCATGAGAGAGTGCTGCTCAAGGTAGTCTTGAAGCTGGTTTGAGACTAGTCTTTTCTGGATT
Source organism: Neoceratodus forsteri (assembly GCA_016271365.2). Taxonomy (NCBI): domain Eukaryota; kingdom Metazoa; phylum Chordata; order Ceratodontiformes; family Ceratodontidae; genus Neoceratodus; species Neoceratodus forsteri. The sequence continues at coordinate 195,093,028 of CM028134.1, forward strand.
TTCCCAAGGGGACTAAGTTGGGAGATTGGTCTATAGTTTCCCAGTTTGTCTCTGGACCCACTTTTGTAGACAGGGACAACAGTCGCAACTTTCCATATTTTTTGGACAATATCTTCCTGGAGAGATCTGTTTAGAAGAAGGGTAACAGGACAGGCGATAGCCGGTGCAGCAGCCCTCAGTAGATGAGGTTCAAGTTGGTCATGGCCTAGCGAGGAGGCGGGGGGGTTAATTTTGTGTAAGACAGGTAGTACCTCAGACTGATTGACTAGTTTTAAATGGAATTGAGGCCGAGGGTTTATCCAAGTGTCTCCAGAGAGGAGGGCAGGCCTAGAGAGGATGGGGGAGGGAGTACCATTTGGGTTAGTGAAGAAGGCATTGAAGACCTCAGCAACTACTGATGGGACATTGGTCAGTGAGTCTCCTACCAGGATGAAGTCCGTTTGACTATTTGAGGAGCCTTTGATAAGTATGTTAATGTGGCCCCAGATTTTTTTAGGATCGCGTAGATGTCTAGTCTGGAGGTCATTTAAGTATAGAGATTTGGCCTGTTTTGATGCTTTTTTACACTGGTTTCGCAGCTCTCTATACTTTTCCCAGTCAGATTGGTTGCCAGAGGATTTGTAGTTTCCCCATGCTCTGTCCTGGAGGAGCATGGAATGCTTGAGGCACGGGCTCAACCATTTATGGCATTTTCCCTTTACCCTGAGCTTTTTTAAAGGTGCATGCTTGTTTGAGGCCGACAGGAAGGCTTGAATGAAATATTCAAGAACCTCATCAAGTGAGGGGAGAGATATAATAGGGGCCCAGTCAATGTTCCACAAATCAGAGCAGAAGTCGGCTGGTGCAAACCTACTGTAGTTTCTTGCTTCAATGACCTTAGGGGTAACTTTTGAGGACTTGTTGGACCAAACGCAGAAAACAGGCGAGTGATCACTCAGGGAGTCCGCCATAATCCCTGCTGACAGTATACGGTCTGGGCAGGAGATGAGGATCCAGTCAATGAGAGAGTGGTTCCCAGTCTTGGGATTATGTCGTGTGTAAAGGTCGATGACCTGTGTATATGGAGAGCCCAGTAGAGGGTTTTTTGCAGGGGATGAGAGCAGAGAAGGCCAGTGGAGATTGAAATCCCCAAGGAGTATGGTCTCCCCCAATACATGGCCCTCAAGGAGGTTTGTTAAGGATTGCAGTGAGGAGGCAGGAGATTGAGGGGGAAGGTAGACCCCCCCTAAGGTAAGGGATTTGGTGTTCCCAAGAAGTATTTTCACAAACAGCAATTCAGCTAGGGAATCACTATGAGAGTGGAAGTCCAACTGTGACGCTTGAAGGTCAGTGCTAACGTAGATAATAACCCCTCCTCCCTTTTTCCCTACCCTGTCTTTTCTAAAGGTTAGGTAGCCCACTAGTTCCACTTCGTGGGGGAGGATCTGCGGTTTGAGCCAGGTTTCAGTCAGGGCTAGAATGTCAGGCTTATAGAGTGACACTCATGCCTCCAGGTCATGGAATTTATGCCTTAGACTACCTATGTTCATGTGAGTAAGTTTGATCCCTTTAGAGTCCGCCCACTGGGGGCATGAAGTGTTGTTGAGAGTGAGATTTGGGGAGAAAGGACCAGGATTAGGCTCAATATCCCCACCTAAGGCAAGAAGGGTCCTACTCAAATGACCAGGGGGTAAGTAAGAAGGGGGAGAGGTCAGTCCCCCATCACACCTCTTTGGAGGAGAAACCTGGACACCACCTTGTGCATCTGGCAAGGTTCCAGGTGGGTGTAAGATTAAAAGAGACCCATATGGAAAGGACATTATGACCTTGTAGGCAGGTAGGAGTTGCCTTAGGAAAGGAGCGCAGATACAAGCTGATACCAGCGTATAGCTTGGGGCAGAAATTATCTATACGTTGTTTTTGTCAAGAATTCTTAGTAAAGTATTTGGCAGTGACTGAGATAATATGGGAGGAGAGGTTTCCCCTTAGGAGTTAAGAAAGCACCAAAGCAACCAGGGGACACCTCTAGTGGGGAAAACTATGAACTTATTGATAGTCCAGAGAAAGTTTGTTATCCCAGAAATGACAGTGAGCCCCTAGTGGCAGAGCTGTATAGTTTGCAGATGGCAAAGTGAGCTGATAGGTGTTCTCAGTTCACATGACCATTCAAGGCACTATAAGTTAGAGTGCCGACCAAGGGTGGTGGTGGGGGTGGCGGGGCAGCCAGCGAAGCCGGCGGGGCAGAGCCGGTCACACAGCAGCCTCACAGCACACCAGGAGTGCTCGTGTGGAGCGATCAGTAGGGGGCTGCTGATTTGTCCAGGTAAGCCCCCTTTGGAAATGTATTTTGCCGGTCTATCAGTTTTTGCTTTAGGATTGCTCAAAATCCCTCCTTGCTTTTCTTAGAATCCCTCCTTGCTGCCGGCCCGGTGGCACTGAGGGTTGAGGTGCTGGATGCCACACCTCGCGTCACGCCAGCGACCCGGGTTCGGGAAGGAGCCTGGGGAGCTGGGGGTCAGTGGGGAGGGAGCAGGATCAAGCATCCGTAGGACAGCTCTCCTCTCCCGGGGGGGGATCCAGGGGCATCCCGGCGCAGGAGGGACCCCCGGTAGAGACCGGAGGTACCTCAACTGCTGGGATCATAAACATAGCCGGAGGCAGATGCCAGGCCAAGAGCGGGGTTGGAAGTGTGCACGCTCGGGGCCATTGGTGTCAGTGCACGCCTGCCAACATGGGGGGGCGAAAAAGGTGGAAAAAGGAGGGCACTGGTTGCGGCGGCATGATGGCTGTCCCTGCGCTGGACTCTCCCGGTACCTGGGTGTGCGACCATGCTGGATCCGGACTGGGTGGGTTGAGCTCTGAAGGGAGTGCTCCCCACCCCGCCGCCATGGGGGGTAAGCTGCGGGGGTAGTCGCGGGGACTAATTAGGTGGCTGGGGGAAGTTCCAGGGGGGTCAGCGGCCAGACAGACCTGCGGGTGATGCCAGGACGTGCAGGTAAGCAGACCAGTGGCCTGGGGAGATAAAATAAGAACAAAAAAAAAAAAGAATCCCTCCTTGCTTTTCATTTACCTTCGAGTTCAGACGCCGCAACGGGGATGGGGCTGAGGGCAGGAGCTGAGGCCCTCACGACCTCAACTGTGATATCCCCGAGTACCTGAAAAGAGGAATGAGGAGGTGAGTACAGGAGTTTATAATTGTAGAAACAAAACGGATGGGGATGGTGAGGGGGGCCTAAATTAAGCATCGACTTTGCAGCCACCAGAAAAAGCAGTATTCAGACAGCAAAATCATGAATGTAGAAACAGAAACGGAGGGGGATGGTGAGGGGGCCTAAATTAAGCAACGACTTTGCAGCCGCCAGAAAAAGCAATATTCAGACAGCAAAAACAATTATCAGGGCACTGCCTAGTAGCATAAATAGAAGAAGAAATTGGGGAGAGTTATCAAACAACAACAGTGGACTCCAATTTGGGATGTGTCCACAAAATAACTGCCTCTAATAATTGGAAAGAGTTTAGGTGGAAGGCAGCAACAAATTATTTTTGGTCCCCCTCCAGAACTTGTGACTACAGTAGTTTGCAAAGTGACAGATGCTAGAAAGGGAGTGGTGAAGAGGAGAGCATGTGTACATTTGTGGAGATGTAAGAGGGGCCCATACTGGAAGCAGATACTAGGTGCCATATGGGAAATACTGGAAATCATGACCCAACAAGAGTCTACAATACACTATTAGGTATCTTTCCCACTAAAATAAAAGCTAGGCAGACTAAATACTTACATACTATCTTTATTGTGGCAACGCTGAATGCCATCACCGTCAAATGGCTCAGCAATCAGTGCTCTGAAAAATCAGATTGGAGATTATGTAAAGAGATCAGAATAATGGAATTTGCAACAGCACTTTTAAGATTAGGAAAAAATAGCATAAAACGGCATAGGGGGTGTGGTGGAAAAGCCATTGGAGCAGACACGTTCCTCTTGCGTGCTGTGCAGTCTTGATTTTAAAACTATTGTTTTACATTTTGGGAATAATATTTTATTTTGGGAGGCTGTATATCACAGTGGTTTAAGGCTCTGAGCTGCAAATCTGGAGGCATGGGTTTGAATCCCACAGTCTCCACTTGCATACTGTGTGACCCTGAGCAAGTCACTTAACTTCCCTGTGCTCCCAGGTCACACCTGTAAACAAGCTTTCAGCTTAGTGTGCTACTTAAGCAATAATGCCCAACAGGGTGTGTGTTGTGTTGGATATGTCACGCCTCAGGTGGTTGGGCACGGTCGCAGGCCGAGTGCATCCAACAACTGAGGCATGACGTTATCCCAAATGACACACACCATGGAGGGCATTATTGCTATTATGCAATGGCTCGTTGTTATATATAAAATAAAAAAATAATTTTAAAGAATGTTTTTATTAGTGTGGAAAAATATTTTTGTTTCTTAAGAGGAGATGCAAAAAAGGAGAGTATCCATAGCAGCCATAATGATGAGAGTAGACCCATGATGTTGTGCTGGGATAACATCGCGGGTCCAGCCCAAGACTGACCAATCAGAATCCAGGATTTTTTCTTGCCATTGTATAATCCTGGTTAAACAATTGGGAAAAAAAAAACGTCTACTGACCTGATTTTAACAAATTACCGCTCGGTGTCAAGTAGATCTTTCTTCAGTGAACAGTATGGGCCTGAAAAAAATGACAACAGCAGGTTGCTCAAGGGCAGGAATTGTACTTTCTAGTGGCTGGCCCAAGTGTGTCAACAATATCTGGAGGGCTGAGTTATCATGGTGGGATCAGTGGTAATTATACTCAAATTCTATAACTTCTAACAAAGCTCCAACCTACAGGGGACAAAACCAATAAGAGATTGGCCTCAGTGGAGCACAGGTTGGGCAGTTTGGATGGTGAGATCACTGACAACAAAGCCACAGTTGCTGATCATACTGCTAGCTCTGAAAGACAGTCAGAGGTAAACACGGCCCTCACAAGGGATATTGGATTTCTCAGAGCTAAAGTAGAGACTCTGGAAAATGGCATGCGGCAAAGTAATGTTCTTAGTGTGGGTTCTCCCTGTGGCTTGTGGGCCGTTCAGAACTGCTTGCCGCATTGGACTGCATGATATTTGAGGACCTGGCCTTGATCTCCAGGGTTAACTTGTTGCAGGCATTTGTCATCCTTATGAGACTGTGGCCCTGGGAAGGAACGATGTCTCAGCCGCTGATGACTATTGCTACCTTAGAAAACTGTGACTGTGTGTGTGTGTGTGTGTGTGAGGGGCATCTCACCAGGGAAGCAACTATAAAAGACTGCAGTGCCCTCTACTGACAAATATACCAGTGGAGGGACTATTTTATGGGGCAAAAAAAACAACTGTAAGGAAACCACAGAAAGGTTAGCATGGTCCTCAACACCTTAAAAATAAATCAAAAGTCTGGGAGGGATCTAGCTCCAGTTAGCCTCTTGTAACTTCTGTCCACAGAATTGGAGAAACAGACCCACTCACCGGTTTAGAAATTCAATTTTAATTTTATTCAATTGAATCACTAAGTATTTCCGTCAATGATTCACAGTTATTCTTACTCTTTCATCAGGATTTTATATCTAATAAAAAATAATAACATATATGTCCATTTAAAACATCACTTAAGTACACTTGTATATCATATATCACCAATCCTATCCATTGTAATGGTCTAATAGACATTCTTTTCTTTAATTATTAATTATAATTTTTTCTTGTTATTTGTTTGATTTTACACATTACTTTTTAATTCTAATCATACTTCATAAAGCTTGCTGCCCACCTTTTGATGAGTGAAACGCATACTTCATTATCAAGGTAAATAACTCTGCTTTCATTTGTTTTTATCTGTAGAAAAAGTAGCATTTTATTACATAGCACTAAATTTGTTAACTCAGTTTCAGGTTCTATTTAAAAGGAATGTAAGAAATATACCGTTTTGTTTTTTGACAGCACAAAATCAATTTTTCATCACTTTAAGGCATACTCCAACTGTTCTGTTTCTTTACTTTGTATTAAAATTGGATTGAATTGGTAAGTTTTCTTTTTACCATGTCTAATGTTTCTATCTAGATGCGAAGGCCTTATTGTGTATATTTTACCTGTTCAGGGTACTGCTGCTTTAAGGCACCAGGCCTCTAGAATGTATTTCCCCCGTAAAAAAAAACATGGTACCTATTTTAAACTTTCTTTAGAGAATCCCCCAGTTCAATACTAGATTAATCATTTATAAGTTACTCTTCTTCAGTACTCATTCATTTAAGAGAACTTACCAAAAGTACCTTGATCCTGATTCAGTCATGTGTTGCATTTTTCCAGTTCAAGGTTTTAAACCTAAAAAGAGTATACCTCTTAAAAACAAAGTCAATACACTAAACCTTGCTGTCACACTGAAAGGTTAAGTCCATACGTATTTCATGAAACAAATGAAAAATGAGAAATAAGACTACTATATAAATCAATTAATACTGATGAACACAAAACCCAAGGTAATACATCTTTAAAACAAAGTAGGAAATATGGAGAGGTAGTGTGAACAAAAAGATGGTAATAATAAAGTTTTATCTTCAAATACATAAAAGACAAAGTGATAGAACCAATTTCAATGGACAGCTTGCCACTAGGTATAAATAGGAATGTAAGTGTGAAAAAAATATAAGTCCAGCTTCTGCTTTAGGGCACATGTGTATGAAAAGAAATAGAGACAATATGAGAAAGGAAAAAAATTTAAGTCCCTACTGGACTGTAGTGAGCATGCTCACAAACTCAAACAAAAAGATGGAAAAAAACGAAGTCACTACTATACCAAAAGTATATTTCTTATATTCTTTTATTCCTTTTAAGTAGAACCTGAAACTGAGTTAACAAATTTAGTGTTATGTAACAAAATACTGTTTTTTTCTACAGATAAAAACAAATGAAAACAGAGTTCTTAACCTTGATAATGGAGTATGTGTTTCACTCATCAAAAGGTGGGCAGCAAGCTTTATGAAGTATGATTAGAATTAAAAAGTAATGTGTAAAATCAAACAATTAACAAGAAGAAATTGTAATTAATAAATAAAGAAAAGAATGACTATTAGACCATTAAAATGGATATGATTGTTAATACCATGATATACAAGTGTACTTAAGTAATGTTTTAAATGGGCATATATGTCATTATTTTTTATTAGATATAAAATCCTGATGAAGCAGTAAGAATAACTGCGAAATGTTGATGGAATTACTTGGTGATTCAATTGAATAAAATTAAATTTGAATGTATAGCCCGGTGAGTGGGTCTGTTTCTCCAATTCTGTGGATAAAAAAACAACTTTACAATCACTTGTACAATTTTTTTTTTGTTTTCTAGACACTTTTTATTTCTTACATAAGAATGCCACATTTAGCCTATTTTCTAAGTGCAATAATACCCTCCAGGATAGGTGGTGTGGGTTATACTGGAACATCAGGGGTTATAAGGCCTTCCACCTGCAGTATCGGGCCTCATTGCATCCCTGGGCAGTCGGGTATAGCACAATACTGACCACCTAGTCGGGTATTATTGCTTACTTGTCTAGTCTGAAGACTAAAATACCTGTCTTACAAGTAGCCAGAACACACAGTGATATAGTGTGGGAGGGGAGCAGGTTGGGGTTTTTCCCCTGACTTGTCCTCACAGATGTAGGACTACAAGAGAAAGTTGCAGACTATAAAGAAATCAATCTTGGAAAAGGGCCTGCCTGCACAACTTCTTTTCCCTGCTCGACTCCAGCTAACATTTACACAGAAACATAGAAATGTTGAATCTGTCAGCAGATAACGACCATATGGCCCACCTAGTCTGTTCATTTCCCTACTCACTGCTGCAGCCCCAGATACTATTTGATCTGTGGCTCTCCTGCTCTGCACATCTCCAGGGTACCCTTATGTCATGCACTTTTGAATCCCTGTATTGTTTTGGCCCCCATCACTTTTTCTGGAAGGCTGTTTCATGGCTCTACCACTCTTTCAGTGAAAAAATATTTCCTACCGTGACCCCTGAGTCTTCCACCCTTCAGCCTCATGTCATGTCCCCTTGTTCTTGTGCAGAGTTTTCTCTGAAATATGCTTTCCACCTGTACCCTGTTTATTCCCTAAGGTACTTGAAAGTCTCTATCATATCTCCCCTCTCCCTTCTTTCCTCCAGTGAATAGATATTAAGGTCCTTAAGTCTTCCCTCATAAGGCTTCTGGTACAATCCATGTACCATCTCCATTGCCCTTCTCTGGACTGCCTGTAGTTTTTCAATGTCCTTCCGGAGACATGGTCTCCAGAATTGGACACAGTACTTCAGCTGAGACCTCACCAATGATCTGTACAGCAGCATCATCACCTCTTTCCTCCTGCTTGTTATGCCCTTCCCTATGCACCTCAACATTCTGTTTGCTCTCCCCACTGCCTTTTCACACTGTTTTGTCACCTTTAGGTCATCAGATATGATAACCCCCAGGTCTCTCTCCTGACTTGTGGTGGCCAGAATTTCCCCACCCATCCTGTACTCCTCCCTTGGATTCCTGTGACCCAGGTGCATGATCTTGCACTTTATAACATTGAAACTCAACTGCCAGATACCCGACCACTCCTCTAATAAGCTTAGGTCCTTTCTCATTTTTTGCACCCCTCTGGTGTCTACTGTGTTGCAGATCTTAGTGTCACCTGCAAAGAGGCACACCTTTCCCTCCAGACACTCTGCAATGTCACTAATGAAGACATTGAATAGGACTGGCCCCAGCATCGACCCCTGTGGCACCCCACTGGTCACTTCCCTCTCCTCAGATTTTATGCCATTTACCAACACTCTCTGAGTCCTGTCCTTTAGCCAGTTCCCAACCCACTTTACCATTGTAGGACCCACTTCCAGGCTCCCCAATTTATTTAGCAATATCCTGTGCAGGACGGTGTCGAAGGCCTTGTTGAAATCCACGCAGTCCACATCCACTGCCCCTCCCTGATCTGCCATCCTGGTTACCCAGTCAAAGAAATCTATAAGATTCGTCTGACAGGACCTCCCTGCTGAGAATTCATGTTGCCTTGGATCCTGTGCCCTGCTATCCTCCAGAAACATCACAATCCTCTCCTTAAGTAAGGACTCCATTAATTTCCTCACTACTGAGGTCAGGCTTACAGGCCTATAATTGCCTGCCTCCTCTCACCTTCCACTCTTGTGGAGGGAGGGACCACATCTGCCCTCCTTCAGTCCTCAGGTACCTCCGCCATTGCTAGTGATATGTTGAAAAGGGCAGCCAGTGGTTCCGCCAGCACTTCCCTGAGTTCCTTTAGTACTCTTGGGTAGATCCCATCTGGCCCCATTACCTTATCGACTTTTATTTTCCTGAGTTCTTTTAGGACTCTTTCTACCATGAATGGGCTGGTGTCTACCTTCCTCCCCTGAATACCCCTCTTAATGAGACTCAGTCCCTCCCCTTCTCTGGTGAATACTGAGCAAAAGTACTTGTTCAGTATCTCAGCCTTTTCTAAGTCGTCCTCCACCCTTTCTCCTCCTTCCTTCTTCATCCCATTTCTGGTCTTTTTCCTCTCGCTAATTTATCTGAAGGAGGTCTTGTCACCTTTCTTAATAGCCTGGGCTATACCTTCCTCTGTCTGTGCTTTAGCCCTTCTAATTATTTTCCCAGATTCCTTCTTCGTCTCCAGATATTGTTCACTGTCCTCATCCTTTTGCGTTTCCTTGTATCTTCTGAAGGCTCTTTTTTTCCTATACTTTCTTGGCCACTACCTTCAAGAACCATAATGGCCTTTTCTTTCTCTTACTCTTGCTATGCATTTTGACACAGTGACCTGATACGTCTGTTATGACTCTCTTGAGTCTAGACCACTGTTTTTCCATATCTCCCTCGTACCTTCTGCTGCTAGGGCTCTTTTGAGATTTCTACCCATCTCCTTAAAGTTAGCCTTCCTGAAATCTAGGACATTTATCCTTGTATGGCTTGCCTCCTCCACTGCAGTTATCTTAAACCATACTGTCCTGTGGTCGCTGGTACCAAGGGGACTGCCCTCCTTCACATTTGTGATCCTGTCTCCACTGGTCAGGACCAAATCCAGTATAACCTCCTTGTGGGTTTTTCTGCTACAAGCTGTCTTAAGTTTGCTCCATTCAGGGCAGTCATGAATTCCTTGCCCCTTGTTGTACTTGTAGTCTGAATGCTTCAATCTACCTCAGGCAGGTTGAAGTCACCCATTAATAGCAGTTCCCCTTTGGCTGCCATGTTGTGGATGGTTTCCACAAGAGCTTCACCTGATTCCTCATCCTGTGGTGGAGACCTGTAACTCACTCCAGTGTGAATGGCTGTCCTTTTTCCCACCTCCAGGGTGACCCACAGTGCCTATACTCCTTCTTGTAACCCTTCAGCCTCTGTTGCTTTAACCCCTTCCTTCACATACAAAGCTACCACCACCCCCTCTCCTTCTCAATTCTCTATCCTTCTTAAAAAGTGTGTATCCTGGTATGGCTATATCCCAGTCATGGTTCCCTGTATACCAAGCTTCTGTAATAGCCACTATGTCCAGGTTTGCATCTTCTATTAATGCCATTAAGTACGGGATTTTGTTTCCCATACTGCAGGCATTTATGTACATTATTTTACAGCTTGTGTGCTCGCCCTCCTTTTCCCTTTTTTTGGCTCTGTGATGTTTTTGGGTTCCATCTTCTATCCTCCCCTTCTAGCCTGTTATGAGAAGCCAAAAAGCAACCTGCTACCACCAATCTGACTCAGCCCTGCCTCCAGTTATTAAGTAGCTGAGGCCCCAGGCCAGACAATTAGCACTCCTCCCCCAAACAACAGGGCTAGACAAAAAACAGTTCCTGCACTATATTGTTAATGGAGTAAAAAAAAAAACAAGATAAGCAGAACAGTAGCCCAAGTGAAATCAGCAATAAGCAGTTAAGAAATAAAATCAGCAATGAGCAGGTGCTGCATAGAAATGAATCTGATTACCACCTCTGGACCACCAGAAACAATTAGCTACACCAGCAAAATCACCCGGAAATAATCAGCTGCACAAGCAAAAGCACCCAGAAACAATCAGCTGCACCAGCAAAAGCACCCAGAAACAATCAGCTACAGCAGCAAAAGCACCCAGAAACAATTAGCTGCACCAGCAAAAAAACCCAAGCAGGTACCTTTCCAAAAGAAGCTAAAAAGCAACCTGCTACCAAGTGAAATCAATAATAAGCAGCAAAAGAGGCAATAAAATCAGCAATGAGCAGTTACTTCCCTGAAATGACACTGATTCCTTCCCCTTCTAGCCTCTTACGAGAAGCCAAAAAGTAACCTGCTACCACCATTTAAGAGAAAAATTCATGTGTTCATGTACCCTGAGGGGGTTGCTAGGTTTTTTGGGGGAAGACTGAGGCTTTGGAGGACTCTGCTGGTAAGGAGCAAGATCCAGGTGAAGAGCCTGAGTGAACCTATTTATTTTTGAACTTACAATGGCTCTCCTTCTTGCTATCTTGAAATCTGTGGTATGTTTTGATGCACTCACTATTAGTGTGTCTGCCTCTGATGGCTCTCATATAATATTTGGTTCTTTTAAAAGGCATGAGAATAATATATGCTCTTTGCCTGTTCATTATTAACAGCTTGTATGATGTATCCTGTAGTACAATGTAGGGTGGCATGTTTTGTATATAGTACACCCCTCAATTTGTGGACAGTTAAATATAGCATCATAATCTCTTTCCTTTTTGAACGGTGTCATGTTTGATGCCTGAGTGTGCAAGGTCTTTTTTTTTTTTTTTGAAACTGTATTTTTATTGTTTCCTTTTTTAACAGCAGTAACAAAACAGTAAAACAAAAGACAGACCTACTTACAGAAGCCTTATAAGCAGACCAGGTTACAGATAATATTATACACTTTGAAAATTAATATTCTATAGAACTATCCATCTTAAATGTTGAGCGGTCCTAAGATAGAGTCTACAGTGTACACAGGTGGACCAGACTAACTCAGAGGACTGTGGTCTCCTACATGTTTTGCTTCTATAGGGTAGTGAAAACTCCAACAAAAGAAATAAATGATAATTACTTGACTTAAAACTTAACTTACAATAAACACGTTAACACCCTCCCTCATCCCCTTCCCCATGTATCACGGTCTTGTCTAAATTCAGTAAGGATGCCTTCAAGATGCACAGTCTACAATACATGTAGAGCCAGTCCTACAGCATGTATTCTCATAAAGTTCCTTCTATTTATGGTTAAGGGACTCCCTAGCTAGGATTTCCAGAATTGGGATACCTTCTCTGGTGCTGAGAAACTCAAAGACTGGAAACCAGCGAGTCTTATAGGATTCAGATCTTAGGTTCAGGTTAGCAGTAATTCTTTCCATTGTTTTAATTTGGTGGCAGCATGCCAACCACTGCTCCTCTCCCGGGGGTGTCTCCGATAGCCATAATCTTGTAATAGCCTGTTGGGTTGCAGCTATCAAGATAGAGAAAAGGTAATTAGCCTTAGAGCTCCCAACCCCTGTGGTGGCTCCCCCAGTATAAGATACCGTGGGTGTCTGGGGACGGGTACCTGTAAAATCTGGCTCAGCTGATCACCTTTAAGATTCCAGTAGTCTCTGAGTTTGTCACAACTCAAAAAAATATGTTCATAAGATCCAATTGACCTACACCCCCTCCAACATTTGTCTGAGTAGGTTTGCCCAAAATGTTTAGTTGTCACAGGTGTTTGAAAGAATCTCATGAGCACCTGCCAACGAAACTCTCTCCATGTAGGGGAGGATGTGGTTCTGTGTGCCAGCCTCCAAATCGCTTCCCACCCTAAGTCGTCCTCTCCCAGTCCAAGCTTTTTTTCCCACTGGTTTTGGATTTGAGCTCTAATGTTTGAGATATTTGGCTCACCAGCCTGATATAACTTGGAAATCAAATGTGTCTTTTGGGAAGAACTGTTAGACATCTCAAGCAGGAGATCTAGAAGTATAGTGAGCTCACCAAGGAACTGACCTTCCCTCCCCTCCTCAGCCTGAAGGTAGTGTCTGATTTGTAGATAACCATAAAAGTCACAAGATGGAACCTTAAACTCCTGCTGAATCTGGGTAAAACTTTTTATAGTATCTCCTGAGAACAACTGTGTGAAACAACTGAGATCCCGACTTGCCCAATGTGTAAACAGCCGGTTTTCCCTCCCCGGCAGAAAATCAGCCCTGTCTACAATCCCACCATTCTGCAGAATCCTAGCATGTAATTTCTTCTCCTTCACAACCTGATTCCAAACTATACTCAATGTCTTGAGCCAAGGGTTCGATAGGCGCTGCATCACCCTAGGGGTACTTTTATTAAGTAAGATTGAAGGCAGGGTGTAAGGCCTCCAGGTCCAGAGATCCATTTTTACCCAGCTTTGCTTTACTCCTGGAGATGTGTAGGCTGCCATGTATTGTAATTGGACTGCTCTATAATATCCCTTAAAGTCTGGGACACCCAGACCTCCTTTCCCTTTAGGTAGCTTCAGCAAGGCCCAGCTGAGCCTGGGCTTCCTCCCAGCTCAGATAAATTAACTTATAAGCTTTTGAAGATCAAGCCAGAACTGTCTTGGAGGGCGCAAAGGGATTGCATCAAACAGAAAGAGCATCCTCGGCAGAATATTCATTCTCACCAATTCAACCCTGCCAGTGATAGAGAGGGGGAGAGAGTTGCCCATCTGGCACAATCCTTTCGTATTGTGTCTAGCAACTTCAAATGGTTGATACGGTACAGCACCCCCAGATCCTTCGGTATTTGAACCTCTAAGCATCTAAAACTGGAGGTGCTCCACTTCAAATTGGTTAGGTTCTTCACCACCAAGGGGATGGGGCTCCAATGGAAATTATTTCTGATTTGGAGTCATTAATTTTAGAACCCGAAATATTCCCGAACTCTCCCAGGAGGGACATGGCCGCCGGTAGGGATGTAATAGGATTTTTTAAATAAAGTAGGGTGTCATCAGCGTACAGAGAGATGCGATTCTCCAGCTTACCCACTGTGATCCCTGTAATGTCCTTGTGCAGCCGAAATGCTTCCGCTAATGGCTCCATACTTAGGGCGAATAGGAGGGGTGAGATAGGGCAGCCCTATCTAGTACTTCTCTCAGTAAAAAATGGGAAAGGAAATACCCCATTCAACCTTACTTTGGTGGAAGGGTTTGTGTAAGTGGCAGCCACCTTTGCTTGAAACCTGGAACCCAACCCAAATTTCTTATGCACTTCACCTAGAAAGTCCCATTCCAGGCGATCAAAAGCCTTTTCAGCATCAAGTGTAATAATTACTGCTTGGTCCCCTTTGCTTTGATTTTTTTGGTGTGTCATTACAGTAAGCAATCTTCTGACGTTGTCATGCAGATGCCTCCCTGGCATGAATCCAGCCTGATCTGGATGCACCAATTGTGTCACTACTCCCTGCAACCTGTTTGCTTTCATCCTAGCAAAGATCTTAACATCCAGATTTAAAAGTGAAGTGGGACGATAGCTACCATATAGGGTTGTGTCTTTGTCCTGTTTTGGGATGACAGTTATTAGGGCTTGTGTCCAAGAGTCTGGGGCCTCTAAGGGAATGTGGGCCACATTACATATTTGTAACAGCAAGGGTTAATTTGTCCCGGAATTTCTGATAGTACTGTGCAATATACCCATCAGGGCCCAGGGCTTTATTGTGCTTAAGGTTCTTAATAACCTCCGCCAACTCCAACTGAGAAAAGGATGGTCGCGCTCTCTCTCAAGTTCACTGGAAAGCCTGGGTAGTTTTAGTCTGTGCAGGAACTGTTTAATTCCATCTGTTCGACTGGCACAGGACTCCGACTTGTAGAGAGCCTCATAGAACTTTTTAAACATTCTACTATATAGACGGGGTCCGTGACCAGCCGACCAGGCAGTTTTGGGTCTTTTATTTTAGAAATATACCGATCTGCCTCTTGTTTCCTTAACCTGTACGCTAAGAGCCTACCCGCCCTATTCCCCCCCGTATAATATTTTTGTGCTATGAACCTTAGGGCATTCTCTGTTTCCACAGAGAGAAGTTGCTGTAATTGCTCTCTCACTAACTTCAGTTCTCTCAGTAAAGCCTGGGTACCCTCTTTTTTGTGCCAGTCTTCCAGTTCCTTAAGTTTCTGCTCCAGTTTATCTTGTTGCTGTTTCCTAACCTTCTTTTGATGGGATGCGTAAGATATTGCTTCACCCTGGACTACTGCCTTTAGGCCATCCCAAAGGAACTTGCTCCTTGAGACTGACCCTGTATTTTCTCTGATATAATTATCTATTACCTCTTTAATTTTGGATATGAAAACCTCATCCTTAAGCAGCCCAGCGTTCAGGCACCATAAAGATTGCTTGTGTAACGGCCCCAACTCAATAGTAATGCTAACCTTTGCACGATCTGACATGCAGATGGGATAAATCTACTGGTCTGATGTACTCCCCACCCAAACTTTATGCATGTAAAACCTGTCTAAACACGAGTAGGATTCATGAGGGTGGGAGTAGAAAGTAAAATCCTTACTGGATGGATACTTGTCCCTCCAGGTATCCACCATACAAGCCTCCGTACGTAGGTGAGCAAGAGATTTTGCTCCAGCGTCTTTTACCCTGCTCCCCTTCCCCCCAGCTCTGTCAACCAACGCATCCTCCACACTGTTCCAATTGCCTCCCAATATAATTTGGCCCTCAGGTAGAGAGGCTATAACGCCAAAGACATACCTAAAAAATTTGGAATTGGAAGGCGTAGGGGCATCCATGTTCACAATATGTATAACCCTGTCCACAATCCTACCCGAAAGAGTAACAAGTCTGCCCTCTTTGTCAGAGGAAGTGTCTAGCCAGGTGAAGCCCAGGCCTTTCCGCATCAAAATGGCCACCCCCTGCTTTTTTAGGATTTTGGTGGGAGGAGGAAAACACCTCCCCAACCCACATGCGGCGTAATTTGCTATGTTCCGCCATCGAGAGGTGGGTTTCCTGCAAGAGGCCAATATCACATCTAGCCCTAGCTAAATCCTTTAATATAGTATGCCTCTTTGCAGGGGAGCCCAACCCCTTGACATTTAAAGAAATTAATTTTAAAGTCCCTATAGGTTGGCTGTAACAATATTTTCCCTTACTCGTCCGAAGTTATGCACTGTCTGTGCAGCCCAGTCAGGCATCCACCATCTTTCCTGGTCCCTGCCCCACAGAGGGGCGGCACACAGAACGCATCTCTGACCCTCTGAAGCCCCATGCTACATTCCCCAATCCTTCCCACAAAATCCCCGGTTACTAGCCACCTCCCCCATCCCACGAAATTTTACCCACAACAAACAAACTTATTAAACTATATACAGATAGGCCTGTCAGGGTCTGCAACGGAAGGAAGCTCCCTCCTCCCAGGAGCATGGACTAACTAAGAAGTCCCTTGCCCCCCCCGCTCCTCCAAACCGGAGGAAACAGAAAAGGCGATCTCCCGGGGTGAATCTTCAGCAGGAATGTAATATACCCTAGCAGGGGGTAGCACTGTCAAAAGATACTGGCTGACCTCCGATGGATGACCTATCCCCTGAACTGACTTCCGGCAAGTGAGACTGTTCTGCAATTGAGGCAGAGGTGAGTCGGCCCCAATATATTCCAAACTATGTCCGGTGCTTGCCAGCTAAAATATTGAGGGATCCAAGCCAGAGCCGACACTGGATTCCCAGTACCCCATTTCGTACCCAAAAGAAAAATCCCAGCCACTTTGGGCTGCAATGCCTGCCACTCGGATCTGAAGGTAGGGACGCTTGGGCCTAAATACCTGCCTTTTCTAACTAATATCTCCCTCTTACAAGAGTAAGAGATTCCAGAAAAGACTTTCAAAAACTTTAAACCCTCCCCCCCATTTTCTCCATGCAGATTTTGAGGTATGCATCTGAACACAGGGTAGCTTGAACAGAAAGCATGCATAAATAACTTATGTAGCCTTCTTAAACCGTGGCTTTCACCCAAACCTAAACATATGGAGCCCTTAAATTGCAGGGCCCGAAAAGAAATAGATAACAGCTGTGCCCAGGTGGCTTCCCTGAGAACGAATGTGAAAAACAGTGAATTCAGTCCTTCAACAGTTAGCCTGTGAACATCCCTACGAAATGCAGGTGTTGAAAGAGCTAAACCATCCATCCTTGCATAGGGGTATCAATTCTAGCCGATTTCTGAGACGAGAAGTGTCAAACCCAATCTACTGATACCTCAGGTTGATTGCTGTGCCTGTAGTCCCTTTCCCAGTTTAATCAGGTCTTTGAGCAGCAGATCATCCAGCCCAGTACCTTTAGACATAGTTCCTCTCATAGCTTCCTTACCCGCCATTTCCCACCGTAGCTGTGACAGGGTGTGTTCCGATTTCTCGGCCTGGAGGTCTGGGAGGGTGACACTCGCCTTCTGCAAGGGTTTACTGGCCTGCAGCAAGGAATCGTAGAGTTTACTGCCAGAAGACCAATGAACCAGCAACTTCGCTGGGTATCTGAGATGAGCCTTTATTTGTTTTTCCTTAAGTTGCTTGATAACCGCCAGAACACATCTCCTTGTTTGCATAGTTGCGGGTGGAAAATCGTGATCCACGTATGCCCATTTCCCATCCAAATTTAGATCTTGCTTTGACCATGCCTTGCACAGTATCATATCTTTTGTGGGATAACGATTGAACTTGACTAAAATCGAACGAGGGGGAGCCTCTTTCTTGGGCTTTGGACCCAAGGCCTGGTGTACCCTCTCGAGCTCAAGGGGTTCAGTGCCAGGGATGTCCAGTTCTTGCCTCAACCAGGTTTTAATAAATTCAACAGGGTCATCTTGCTCTGTACCCTCTGGAAAACCAAAAATACGAATGGTTTTCCTTCTCTCTCTAGACTCCACATCCTCCATTCTTGCCGTCAGTTCTCTTTCTCTCCTGCCCAAATACAGCACTGCTCTGCTAAGCCGCATGGAGTCATCTCTGAACCCATCAAGGCCCGTTTCCAAGTTGTCAGTCCTCCGCTCGTGATGTTTGATCTCCTTTTTTATATCTTTTACATTTGAGTCTATTCGTTGCAACATTTTAATGATATGCGCTGTTGCTCGGCCATCAAGGGAACTGCGTCATGAGGTGGTCTCCTCTTCTTCTCTGCCCGAGCCCACAGCCGACTCCGAGGCCCTGGATAGTGGAATGCTTGGACTGCGATCTTGTTTGCAGTGGTGTCCCACGGGCGTCTTAGTGAGACTTCTGCCTCTCAGTTTCATCGGCTGACTCATTCTCCTCCTTACAGTGTCGGCTGAAGATGAAATTTTTTGTATAAAGCACCGGCTTTCTTTGAAGTTTATCACCACTACCGCGGAGCTCAGATCTAGGCGTCCATTCGGTTTGGCGACATCACCGAAAGTCCCTTGGGTGTGCAAGGTCTAATTATAACTTAACTGAGCTTAGACATTCTGTAGTTTTCTATGTGCTACATTCCCTTACAGGTATTCAGCCTTCCCCATTTTTTTTTCTTCCTTCTGTGAGAGGTGGTAATATTCGGCACAGAGGCTATTGTTGGCTATATCCTGTGATGAGAGTGCTCTATCCAGTGGATTTAGGTTACCAGACTTTAGGCCATTCTCGAGTGCCACTTCTGATTTGTTGTCATTCATGTGTTTAGTTCTCCTGACCAGGTATTGTCTCAGGTCTACATTTCCTATATGTAACATATGTATCTGTTGCCGATTTGTGGATAACCTATAAATAAATAGTTTAAAAAAGAGGATGGGGCTGGGGCTTGACTCACAGCAAGATGGCAGCCTAAGTCTTCTCTCCATTCCTCAGCCCCCTATCCTCAGCCATCCATTGGTATTACTGATTCTCACTAGCTACAAACCCCTGAGCGAAGAGCACTGAGTCTGTCAATCGATCGGTGCAATTCTTTTTAAAGAGACTCACCAGAATGAGCACCTGCACTATCTATGTTGGTGCCTTGCCACCAAAGGTTCTCAATAAGAATAATATTCCTGAGATGTGTTTTATGAATAAAAAAGTTATTTTACTCATAAAATTCAGAATACCGGGTCCCAAGGAGTTCCTGTTTTTTTTCTGCCACCCACGCTCCGCCTCCATGCTCACAGACCTAATGACGAGATGCCAGTGAAAGCGTGGTGCCACGCTCCATTATATTCAATGGGCGGTGACTTTTCGATCTTTTTTTTGTAATATAATGGCCACTTGGCAATGAAACGTGGGCCTTGGTCAACTAACAAGGCCCTTGTTAGTTGACTGGTGCCCACATTTACTTGGGATGCTGGGGGGGGGATTTGTTGCACCTTTTTGGGTTCTGAGAAAACGTTCTCACTCAGCCTATACTTGCACAAGTGTAGAAACCACTTCCTTCACCATGTCTTCGGGATTGGGATGAAGGGTTTAAGATCCCAAGGTGGACCCAGCCCGTATTCTCTCCACCTATACACATTGTTGAATTTCTTGTTATTTTTCTAATGAAACTGTTGCTGATGTTAATGCATACAGAAGTTACCTTACTACAGTTATCTGGATACCTGCTCCCTTCACACCATCCAAGGCTCTTCCTGGCCCAGAACTGTCAGGGCTGTAGCAGAAATGTCAAGAATGGTGTATAAGTCTCACTTTCCTTGCATGTTTCTGTCTGTGACTCCGCATCACCCCTTCTGCCTGATTGCTCACTTGTTTCTCAATGATGGGTGATGTGTTATGTCACATGTAGAATGTGCAATGACGTAATTCCTTGATTAAACGAAAACAGGTATTATCCCTCGTAAAGAGGGTGGGCATGGAGCTATATACATGTTCTCCAGTTAAAAAATGTTGGGTGGCCATTCTTTTTCACAAGTCTGTCAAATGGACAGCCCCCATGGTAGAAAATGATCCCCAGGGTAAGTCACTACTGGCCCAGATGGACACCCCAACCGGGCCTATCCTGCTGATCAGTGATTATGCCCCAGTGAGGACCTCCCAGACTTCTTCCACACACTGGCCCACAAAATAAGCCTCCTCACCCCCTGTCTATTCCCATCTTAGCAAGAGGAGACTTCAGCCTCACCCTGGATCCCACCATAGATAGGAGCCACTGAGACTCAGAAGCTCCCACCAGAGTGACCCAGATACTCATATTACTTACTGGGAGGTGTACAGACCCACTTTTTGTGGTTAGGGATTATTGGGTATGCAGTACACCACAGGTGTCACGGGAAAAAGAGCTTGTTGCATTGGAGCAGGAAAGCCAGGCCAAGGAAGAGGTATTTATATCTTCTCCCTCTCCCACCCTGCACATTAACCTCCATAGAGCAATAGTCAAGATATGCTTGGAGATCATCAATCGTCTATCATGCAAGGTAGAGCATGTAATCCTAAGGCTACGCCACAAATACAGGAAGGAAAATGAGTGAGCTTATAAAGAACTCTTACCATCTCCACATGTGCAAACAGAAAGGCACATAGCAGGCCTTCAAGATCTGCAGGGAAACACTAAGACTCAGCTGCAGAAATGTTTGCACCAGCCCTCCACATCCAGATCAACCAATGCTGTCCTCTCCTCTCCACAAAAACTCTCTCCAGAGCAATCCGTAAGGTTCAACGATCCCCTTATGAAAACGGAGCTCCACCAAATACTGCTTTCACTCAACTCTTGGGAAAGCCCCTGGGGGGTGGCTTCCAGGTGCACTTCTCTAAACCACTTGCAGCCCTTACCTTCCCCTTCCCCGGCAGGGTGTACTTGAAGGCTGAGCGAAATGGATCTCTTCCTTTCACACTCCGAGAAACCACCATCACCATCCTTCCCAAAAAAGGGAACAATCCTACATTCCCAGCCAGCTGCCACCCTATCTCACTGATAAATGTGGATAACAAGACTTACACAAAGGCATTGGCCACTAGACTAGACCCCCTACTACCCCTCCTGATATATCCCTCCTGGGTAGGTTTTGTCAGCTGACGGCTCAGTTCTGATCACATTAGGTCCCTTATAAATTTGATACATGTGGCTAAATCCTACCTGACCTCGGCAGTGGCAGTAGCCATCGATTTCGAAGGCTTTCGACTTGGTGGAATGAGGGTACCTCCAATGGGCCCCAGTCCACATGGGCCTTGATTCCTTCTTCCCAACATGGGTCAGTTTCCTTTACTCCTGCCCTATGGCTGAAGTCCTAACCAACTCCTACCCACCCCTTTCCCCCTCTGCAAGGACACATGGCAAAGTTGCCCCCTTACCCCTTTGCTGTTTATGCTTGCTGTGGAACCCCAGATGCAGCAATAGGGCAAGATACCTTAATTAAGGGAATACATGTGGGCTGGCCTGCTGGTGCAGTGGTAGAGGTACCGCTCGCAATGCAGATGCTCTGGGTTCGGTATTGGGTCTAAGAGTCAGAAGACCAGCTCGGGGAAGGAGGACTGATCCTCCAAGAGACTGCTCTCCTCTGGAGGGGAAGGATGGGTCAGCTGCTGGTGCATGACAGACACCTAGTGGAGGCTGGGGGAACTGGCCTCTGAAGCTCGCTGTGGAGGGGGAGGAGGTGGGGCAATGTTGGCACATTGGCCATTGACGTCATTGCATGCCACGCATCTTGATCAGGAAAACCGGAAAATGGGTCGTGCGGTATGCCACTCGCCCCATACCACAGGTCTTGCACTGTTACCCCACAGTGCTCCCCGGAGACCGAGCCTCAGGGTCCAATGAGGGGAACAGGGTTCCCCCCCTGAAGGCCCCACTCTGAGGGGCAAGCCAGGGAGGAACACCGGGTAGGTAAGTCCAGGGGGATGGATGACAGGGCTTGGGGCAGAGGTCAAGCTGATGTGAGTCAGCCAGGGGAGCACAAAACATAGTAAATAACAAAAAACAAAAAAATAGGGAATACATGTGGGCTGTGGACCCTACACCACACTGATATACACAGATAACCTGCTGGTCTTTCTGGGAGCCTCTTACCTTTACCCACCCCTTCCCACACCCATTTGACTTTCTTTACCAGTTAACAGCAGTTAGGGTAAAGCAATCCAAGACAGAAGTCCTCCCTCTTAACTCCCTCTGCCAGCCCACCCCCTAAACAACTTTGGGATTGAAATGGTGTCCTCTCATTATCACATATCTAGGTATCTAGAGTCACCCAAAATGTATCCAAAATATGGGAGGCCAACCTTTCCTCCATGATGGCTGAGCTCCAGATGGAGTGTGACCACTGGAAACTATTACAATTATCCATGGTAGGTAAGATAGAAGCCATAAAAATGGTCATGGCTCTCAAACTCTGTTACATCCTTTCCCACTTACCCCAAACTGTCCCACCTAAATGGCTCATCCAAATCGACAAATTAATTGGGAATTTTATTTGGGAAGAGAAGCAATCGCTATACATTTGGAACAATCTCAGAATGCACTGGAGCTCAGGAGGGGGTGGGGTTTACCATGGTTCACAGGGTATGTATGGTCATTTAGAGCAGCACAACCTCTTTAGTGGCTCTGCCCTTCCCTAGGCAAATGCCCACAATGGGTTTGCATGAAATGTGCTCTAAATTATAATCTTGTGCCAGTCCTCCTCCTGCATTCACCTATCCCATGCCATCTTAGAACAACACCCTACTCTATCCTCAACAGTATACTGTTGACACAAACTACATAAATGTCATGGAAGGGTTCCATTTGATAACAAGCGCTCACCCGTTAGGGCTAGTGTACATCGCCGAAAATCAATTTAGGTGATGACCATTTTACCTGAGGAAAATGGTGCGAGGGACTTAGGTTTTAAATGTTCATGCGGGGGCTGTGACCCCTGCATCCCTTACTAAAGGACTCTTAACTCCAGGGGTGCATGTTGGGGGAGGCAAAATCTGGCTAAAAAAAATTCTGGCTGGGCGCACAAAAATATAGGTGCACCAAGAACTGAACCTGGAACCCTTGCAGCTTTAGGTTGCCACCCACCCAGCATGCTACAGGGCCAGCTCAACAGCCCCATGTCAACCATGCCAGGCCAACCCTCCTGTCACGCTTGCTCCCCACCCCGCGTGTATACACATAGCAACATCCTGTCGCTATATGCGCTATCCTCCCCCATCTGGTCAGCGTTCCTCCATGGTAGCCCTGTCAACATAAGCCAGGATTGAGTCACTGTTTCAAAAAGCACTCAATCACTGACACCCATGTTACAGGCTACCCATGGAAGAGATCCGAAGCCTGTGATGCAAGCTCTTCTGTGGGGAATTCCAGAAATCTGTGCGGACAATAAAGTCCTGCGATGGTTCTTCTGGCAAAAAGTGGACATCTTCTCATTCCAAGATGTCCAAGTCCTGGGAAAGACCACACTGGATACCTTTGAGGCTCTTCATGCCAGATATGGTGTCCCTCATTCAGATATCTGGCACAGCCTACAAGTGTGCACTGTTGTACAGGCTCTAATCCACAGGAAAGCAGATTCACCTCTGTCTCCACCCTCTCTCTCCTCTCCCATTGGCTGTCTCTAAAATGGGCATAGCTGGAGTGATGTGCAGTAAAATTAGGGACAACATCCCCAGCCAATCGTCCTAAGCTAAAAACAAGCGGGTCACGGCCTTACAGCGACCGATCACAGATGAGGAATGGGACGCTTACTGGTCATTTTGCTATAAAGCTTATAAAGATGACTGCAACCATTTGATTCAAAACATTCTTGGTACAAGACACTGCCTCTTCTGCATAGGCTGAAATTATTCCTGGATGACCATTGTTGGAGATACTCTGCACTGGGAGGGGGGGACAACCTACACGTATTGTGGCCATGCCTGCTTATCCTGCCTTCTAGAACTAGGTTCATCAGCTAAGGTCCGCAGTGATTATCTCCCCATTACCCTTTACACCAGGCCTCTTTTTACTAGGTCTTGTGGGGGAAGCACTGCATATCCCAACTGAGGGGCACTTTTGGCTTGTACAGCTGTGTATGCAGGCCAGGCACCTCATTTTGTGCAGATGGAGTTCAGCTAAATACCTAATTACCAACAACTTCTGTCTGGCCTGACACAGGCAGCCCTACTGGACCATCTGTCACACTTGACACTAGGGACCCTCCAGAAATATGATTGTTGTTGATGCCCCTTCCTCTGTTATCTTGAGCCACAAGCCGGTACCCGATCAGTTCCCTCTGAGGGATAATACCTATATTCCACATCGGCCCAGCTCAGACAAGCCTATAAGCCCCAGATTAACAAATAGCTTTTGCCTCTGAGTATTGTTCTAGATGTAGTTTAGCTTATTAAAATGTTAGCTAATTCCTGTTCTAGAGGGGGCCATTGCTCCCATGACAGTGTCCTATGACTTATCCCTTTGTCAGTAAATGTCTCTGTACATCCACACTGTACTTTCTCTTTGCCACAGTTTCATCTGACTCTAACTCTTATGTATGCAGACACTGGTGTTGTAATCCTTTATTTTAAAAAGCTATATACCAATAAAAAGATTAACTACTAAAAAAAACAAAGCCAGCCCAGCGGCGTGTAGGGAGGAGGCGCTGTGTGCCTTACCTTGTGCCACATCAGTGACCTGAGTTGGAGAAGGAGCCTGGCTTACTGGGGGTCATCCTGGGTGGGAGAGGCTCTAGTGTACAATGGACTACTTTCCTTTCCTGGGGAGGGGTGACTTGTCAGCCCGGCCTTAGGCTGCCACCAGGTAGAGGTCTGGCAACAGTACAGCTGTGGGTAGCATGTAGAGAGCAGCCACCATGATGTGCCATATGTGTGCCTCCACATACATGGCAGCACATAGGACGACAGGGGCACCAGGGAGAAAAGGGAAAAGGAGAGTCAGGTGGGCTTCATGAAACTCACTTGCTACCTCTCGGCCCATGCTGCCATCTGGTTCCATGGATAAATCTGGATTGTGTACAGGGGGGATGGCTCTCTGGCCCTGCCAATGGCACAATCCATGGGGGATGTTCACCTGTGGGACTAGTGAGGTGTGTGATGGCTGGGAAGAGTAGGGACAGGGATGAAAGCCTGCCCACCTGAACCCCAAGAAGGTAAAAAGCTTTACAGAATAAAAACTAAAGAAAACACAAAAACAGCATACTGCAGATTATTGGCTACCATTCCTGAAGTACCCAGAAAAGAAAGAGAACAGGTCACTGTGTTGGTGCTGGTAAATACCCTGTGTCCTTAATATATATATATATATATATATATATATATATATATATATAATATATATTCATTGCAAAAAACTTTGTTAATGTAAAGTAGGGAAATGAGGCATTAGGGTTGACACCCTAACACTCCCCCACACTCTACCAACTCACCCCATCCTCACCCTTGGCAGATCAACAAATGACAGGGTGTGCCTTGGGATTATCAGGCCTAACTTTCACCCCATTCCATATGTACAAAGCTTACATAATACAATATAGGAGAATGGAGTGAGAATTAGGCCCGACAACCTCAAGGCACACTCCATCACTTGTTGGTCTGTGGAGAGTGAG
This sequence comes from Neoceratodus forsteri, assembly GCA_016271365.2. NCBI lineage: Eukaryota > Metazoa > Chordata > Ceratodontiformes > Ceratodontidae > Neoceratodus > Neoceratodus forsteri. Next base: position 195,118,450 of record CM028134.1, read on the forward strand.
GGTGAGTTGAAGTGATGTGGGGTGTCAGCTTCAACCTATCTGATGCATTAACAAAGTTTTTACTTAATTTACTGACTATTTGGAGAAAGTGTAATCTTACCCTTATAGTTTTGGGAGTGCAGGGCTCATGGTATGAGTTTTGTAATAGGACTCTCTTCTTCTGTGGTCCTTGTGTCCCAGTATTGCATAATGGATGGCTCAGTAGTCCCATTACTGCATAATGGTATCCATATGTGGGCATGCAGGGCCCAGAGGGCCCTGCACTCCCATCTACCTATAATTGTAGAGACGCAGCACATGCCTAGACACATTCGAAGTAACCCTTGTGCTGCAATTTGCACAATTTCTTAGTAACCATAGAAACCTTGTAAAAAAATTCCACTGCTGTTGTAATCATGGGCTGGTAACTTGCACGTGTGCTTAGTACATCTAGCTGTGTTTAGTGAAAAATCCGTATCTCAAACCATTTTTGAGATATAGGCACCGAAAGACGCCACATTCAGCACAATGTTATCCTATGGGAAATTTCTCAACTTCAGAATGCCATAATTATGTAACCGATGCAAATTTTTAAACCAAACCTGCATAAGTCACATCTCTGAGACATTCCCTTTGCACCCTGCAAATTTCAAGCCAAAAGTACTAACTGTTTCTTTGCAGTGAACTGGCAAATAAACAGCAACCTTTAAAACTCCCTTTACGTGAGCTGTCAAAATCCCTGTTCACAAGCCAACTCCCTTTTCATGAGATGTCAAAATCCCTGTACATGAGAAATCCCTGTTAGCGAGATAGAGCCATCTGGTCGTTCCCCTCACGAACAGAGATTTTGACAGCTTACGAAAAGAGATTTTGACACCTCATGAAAAGGGCTTGGCTCATGAAAAGAGATTTTGACAGGTCACGAAAAAGTGATTTAAAAAATGAATCCATTTTTGCGAGCTGTCAAAATCCCTTTTTGTGACCCAACCTCTTTTCGAGAGGTGTCAAAATCCCTTTTTGTGAACCAATCCCTTTTCGCGAGATACAGCCATCTGGTTAGCATCTCACGAAAAGGGCTTTTGACACCTCACGAAAAGGGATTTCTCATGAAAAGGGATTTTGACAGGTCGTGAAAAGGGATTTAAAAAACAAATCCTTTTTTGCAAGCTATTGAAATCCCTTTTCACGAGTTGATCCCTTTTCATGAGGTGTCAAATCCCTTTCAAAGAACATGAAGTCTTGCTGTATTCTGACAATATGCAGTTAGCCCCAGCACTTGAACTGCTCTGGAGAGGAAAGGATTAACTCTATACAGTAGCATAGAACATTGAGCTCGAGCTTGGTTTTCAAACCGTTGTCTCTGGTACATCTCAGTGTAACTGTCAGATTCTTTACACCACCTAATTGAGAAGTTGCTCTGGAGTTCTGTCCTTCACTTTGATTCAGTAAAAGTGAAAAAAGCGTTCGATTGTTCAACCGATTTATTATTTTTCGGTACCAAGGCTCTGTCTATGATACAGGTAGTGTTGTAGATAGGTAGTGATATTGTTTTTGTGGAAATTGTTTTTTCTTCGTTTTCCTATTGGTCAGTCCAGTTGGAAACTGACCTTTGTTTGTGTTCAAATTTTTTCTGGGATTTAGTAGTGGTGACCGGTTCCTATTGACTTTATCTGTTTTTTTACACAGCCTGTGACACGGTTGGTAACTGATAGGGGAGTTTTACCTGGCTTGAAAACTATAAAGGGTAAATTGTGTAGTGTGGCCATGTCTGAGAAATGCAAGAAAAAAACGGTCCCACTGGGTTTCAACACTGTACTGAGTGTGGGGAGGCCTTTGCCAAGGCTGACTGCCACCTCATCTGTGTTTATTGTCTGGGGTCTCAAAACAGACTGCCAGATATTTAATAATTTTCCTAAAACCACTCTGGATAAAAGATTGAGTAGGCTAAAGGAAAAGGAGGCAGAGAAGTCCGCTGATCTGGATGACCAGCCCGGTTCAGTTTCGGCCAAACCTAAGGAGGTGCTCACTGACCTAGGCGATACCTCCTCGGCCAAAAGGAGATCCGACTCTGAGGGGTCAGTTCCGGCTAAAAGAAAAAATAAGTTTGTTAGTTTGGATCCAGTACCACGTACTCCAACCACTGACGAAATAGCCAAAGTGATCAGTATTGTTCAGTCGCTTTGCCCGGTTCTGTCCAAACCGTTGCCGCCGGTTAGGCGGTCAGTTCGATCGGATCCAACTCCATCAGATTATGATCCAGATGCATATTATGATGTGGAGTGGTAGGAAGACGAAGAGTATCCCAATGATGATGATGATGGCAATGACTTTGGAGGCCTAGATGTGCCTATTGAACTGGACATCTCCCCAGACAGGCCTTCCAATGTCTCTCCTCCCAGGCTTTCTAAGTCCCCTGCCCACTTTTTGTTCTACAAAAAAGTGGCTGAAACTCTCCAGCTCCCAATGGTGGAAGCTGCTAAGGATGAAGAAGAGCCTGATTTTGTTGAAATGATGGACATCCCAGAGTCCAAGAGATTGTCTATCCCTCTTCATAAATCTTTGAGGAAACAGACACAAAAGATTTTGCAAACACCTAACTCCTTACCTCCTGTGGATAAGAGAATGGACAGGAGGTACATGTTATCAGGCTCAGGTACAGAGTTTTTATATAGTCATTGCAGCCATGTTGGGGTAGTGCAGGCTGCAGACTGTGACAGGGCTAATATTCATTTGGCTTCACACTCCCCAGAGAAAGACTCCAGGAAGGCAGATGCCATGGCCAAGAAACAATACCTGGCATCCTCTTTAGGGCTCAGGTAGTCTAATTATATGGCCTACACAGCCAAGCACCAGAAGTCCAGGTGGGTTACAGTTCTGGAACTGGCTAAACGGGCTCCCCCCCCCAGCTGGCTAAAGAGCTGGAGGAGGTGGCTGCTGATGGAATTGAGGCATCCAAGGTACAATTCCATCCTGCTGTAGACTCTAATGATGTGGCATCGAGAGTCATGGCTACCTCTGTGTCTCTCAGGAGATTTGCTTGACTCAAATGTACTAGCCTTTCTCAGGACACCCAGGCTAAGGCCATGGATTTCCCTGTGGTGGGTAACTCTCTGTTTGGGGAGCAAACAGAGGCTTACATGAAGAAAATGGATGAGTATAGGACCACCTACAGGAGTGCACAAGCCAGAGAAAGGCAAGTCACTCCTCAAAAGCAGCAGTCTCGGGGCATGGGCAGGCCTTTTCACAGGCCTTTTTACCAAGCCCAGGCTTCCTCTTCTTTCCTACAGAGGGGGGTTATTTTTAGGGAGAGGTAGGAGGGGGATGAGCAGGGCTGCATCCTCTTCCCAGCACAAGGCTCCTGCCAAACAGACACCCTGATGTGTCAGTCTGGGTTGACTCCCCTATTTCAGTAGGAGACAGACTGGCTCACTACTTCCAGGCATGGAAGGCTGTTACCTCAGATAAGTGGGCCCTGGAGGTAGTAATAATAATAATAATAACTTTTATTTAATAGAGTGCCTTTCATAGTATCAAGGCGCTTCACAAATACATAAAAATTCAAGAGATTCGATAAATATCAGTAAAATCACAAAAAATAAGGAAAGGCTTTACCCCATAGGAAAGTCTTCAGTGCCTGCTTAAAGCTCCCCACTGTCCTGCACTCCTGTAGCTGATGGGGCAGAGAATTCCAGAGGGTAGGGGCAACAAACACAAAAACGTGAGCCTCAGATGAATTTAATCTAACCCTCGGAATCTCCAGCAACCCCTTGTCAGCCGAGCGGAGCTGTCGCACAGGGGTGTAAGGAACCAGGAGCTCTTTCAAGTAGTCAGGGCCAAGTCCGTGTAGGGCTTTGTAGGTTAATAAACCTACCTTAAAGGTGATCCACCACTGAAATGGCAGCCAGTGCAGATTGCGCAGCACTGGGGTAATGTGAGATCTCCTAGATACCCCAGTCAATAAACGTGCAGCAGCTCTCAGTTTCAAAAAATTCCCAAAAATGAGGGTCAGATCCTTTCCACCTGCAACCATCTCAGAAACCATCTCTCTAGAAGCAGAGGTTTCTTCTCTACTGGCTCTCAGAGCTGTAGAGAAAGTTCCTGCTCAACACAGGGACAAAGGTCTGTACTACAGATACTTCCTTACCCCAAAAAAGACAGGGGAGTGGCGACCCATCCTAGACTTAAGGTATTTGAACAAACACATCGCAAAACCAAAATTCAAAATGGTGACTGTGGGACTAATTCTTCCCTCTCTAAGGCCAGGGGATTGGCTAGCATCCCTGGACCTCAAGGATGCCTATTTCCACATTCCTATCAGGTGCTCCCACAGAAAGTACCTCAGGTTCGAGTTGCCCTCAGGCCATTATCAGTACAGGGCCATGCCCTTCAGCCTAACATCAGCTCCAAGGGTGTTTACAAAGTGCCTTGCAGTAGTAGTTGCCTTCCTCAGAAGGCAGGGTATATCTGTCTTCCCCCATCTGGACTGGTTCATTGTAGGCCAGTCCTCTAACCAGGTCAAGTCAGCTCTGGAAATCACTCAGAACCTGTTCAGCTCTCTGGGGTTCCTCCTCAATCTTCCCAAGTCATTTCTCAAACCAGTACAACTCCTTACTTTTATAGGAATAGAATTATATACTGTCTAGGCAAAGGCCTTCCTTCCACTAGCAAAGGTAAAGGCCCGTACAGATCTCGCTTCCTCATTTTGCCCTCTGGTCTCTCATCCAGCAAGACACTTTCTTCAACTCCTAGGCCACATGGCAACTTCCACTGCAGTGGTACAAGGAGCCAAGTTTCAGATGAGGGGCATTCAGTTCCACCTAAGGTCCTTTTGGTCTCAGAAAAAGGACACTCACCAAACTGGTTCCAGTGACGCAGACTCTGGTCCAAGCTCTTCAGTGGTGGCTGGATCAGGACAATCTCAGACAAGGCGTCTCATTCTTCAGTCAGGCACCCTCAGTGGTCCTAACTGCAGATGCTTCTGTCCTAGGTTGGGGAGCCCATTTGGGAGCCCTCATGGCCCAGGGTGTTTGGTCTCCACAAGAGTCTCTCCCCTTCATATCAATCTCCTGAAACTCAGAGCAGTATTTCTAGCCCTTCAGTCTTTCTCAGATTCAGTCAGAAGCAAAGTGGTGCAGGTTAAGACAGACAACACCACCACAATGTGGTATATCAACAAGCAAGGGAGCACTTGGTCCACAGCCTTGTGCACAGAGGCCATGCAACTGTGGTCTCTAGCCTACTCCCTTCATGCTTCCCTGACAGCAGTTCATCTTCCAGGGAAGGACAATGTGCTAGCAGATGCTTTGAGCAGAATCTCCCAGGGCCATCATGAATGGGCCCTGGACCCTCTCATCTTGAAAGTAATGTTCACCAGATGGGGCACTCCAGAGATAGATCTGTTTGCAGCCCCAGACAATCACAAACTTCCTCTGTTCTGCTGCGGACCTCCAGTCCCAGAGATTGTTCCTCTGGGTGCTCTCATATTGGATTAGAGGGGCAGGTTCCTCTATGGCTTCTCCCCCTTTCCCCTGTTGTTCAGAGTTCTAGTCAAGATCAGGTCTCAACCCTGTACATTGATACTTGTGGCTCCACACTGGGCCAGACAACCTTGGTACCCTCTGCTGGTGTCCCTGGCAGTGTCTCTCCCCTGTCTCTTCCCAAGAGACATAATCTCCTAACCTCCTCTCAGGGGAGAATTTGGTGCCCCAATCTCCAGTCTCTCAATCTCAAAGCCTGGCTCTTGAAGAGTTAGAATATGCATGCCTGCATCTTTCTCAGAGAGTACTGGATATTTTGAAGGTCTCTAGGAAACCTTCTACCAGAAAAACTTATAATTCCAAATGGAGAAGATTTTGCATTTGGTGTTCTCAGAAGGGCATTCAGCCAGATACTGTAGACATTGCTACAGCCTTAGATTATCTGGTTCACCTTAATGGCTTAGACCTTAGGCCTGCAACTCTGAAGGTTCACCTAGCACTGTCTCTGCTTTCCTTTCATCAGGGAAAGGCTCTTCTCTGGCATCTCATCTTGTTTTCAGTAAGTTCTTCAAAGGTCTGGTTCACATCAACCCTCCATTTAGAGAGCCTACTCCAGCTTGGGATCTAAATGTCTGCATTGCTCAGCTTATTCAGCCACCCTTTGAACCTCTGGCTTTGGCCGAGCTTAAGTACTTGACCTGGAAAACTGTGTTCCTGGTAGCTATCACTTCTGCCAGGCAGATTAGTGAATTACAGGTCCTGTCAATTGAACCTGACTTTATCTCCTTCCATAGAGACAAGGTGGTCTTTAGAACAAATAGGACATTCTTACATAAAGTGGTATCAGATTTTCATCTGAACCAATCTATGTCTCCACCTGTGTTTTTCACTGATCATTCTTCTTCAGGAGAAAGAAGATTACACAGTTTGGATGTTAAAGGGCACTTGGGTAGTACATAGAGCATACTAAGGAACACAGAAATGACTGTCTTCAATTATTTCTCACTTATAGGGAAGTGGGAAAAGGTAAGCCTGCTACTAAAAGAACTATTGCTAGGTGGATTGTTTCTTGTATACAATTCTGCTATGCCAAGTTGGGCAAAGAACCCCCTTCAGGCTTGAGGGCCCACTCGACTAGGGGTACAGCTGCTTCTCTGGCTGCTGCCAGAGATATACCCTTGGTAGAAATCTGCAAAGCAGCCACCTGGAAAACACTCCATACATTCACCAAGCATTACTCTCTGGACATCCAGGCTAGGAGTGATGCTAGGTTTGGTACAGCAGTACTGTAGAACCTGTTCCCAAAGTAAGATTCTGTGTCCCCTCCTCCTGGGGGGAACTGCTTGGTAGTCTGTATATTGTTAGAATACAGCAAGATTTCATGTTGTTTGAAGAAAAAATTACTCACCTTAGTAATATTGTTTCTTCTAATGGAGTCTTGCTGTATTCTGACTTCCTTCCCTGTCTCCCCTCTCAGAACCTAGTTTTTGGGACGTGGGCTAGCAGGTACTGTGTTGCACCTCAGGGGTGTACCTTGTACCCTCCCTCTTCAGGGTGGGGTAGTTGTTTTATTACTGTTGCTTTTATATTTATGTATTTTTCGCTACCTTTTTTCTTGGGTTCTCGACTTGAGTCTTTTGGACCCAAGTTTGTTGCCTTTTGGCCTAAAGTTAAGCAATTTCCATAGCTATAGTTAGTTAGTTTACTCGTAAGAATCTGACGGTTACACTGAGGTGTACCAGACACAAAGGTCTGAAAACCAAGCTTGAGCTCAACGTTCTTTGTTGCTGCATAGAGTTAACCCTTTCCTCTCTGGAGCAGTTCAAGTGCTGGGGCTAACTGCATATTGTCAGAATACAGCAAGACTCCTTTAGAAGAAACAACATTACTATGGTGAGTAATTTTTTCTTTCATGAGCCAATCCCTTTTCGTGAGATAGGGCCATCTGGTTGTCATCTCACGAAAAGAGATTTTGACAGCTCACGAAAAGGGATTGGCTTGCAAAAAGGGATTTTGACAGCTCACGAAAAGGGGACAGAAGCGAGTCACAAAAAGGGATTTTTAAATTTAAAAATTAGCATTTTGTGACTAAAGAGAAGTAAACCAAAAGCATAGGTTTGTAGAGGATGTCCACCTGAACAAAAGCCATGTTTTTTTTTACTATAGAACACATCCGTAGATAAAGTTATAACATTTTGTTTTTGAGGAAAAATGAAAACAAGATGGCGGCTCGCGAAAAGGGATTTTTTTCTCACGAAGAGGGAGAGGGATTTTATAAATCCCTCTTCATGAGCTGACAAAATCCTTGTTCATGAGGCCAATTCTTCTTTGCAAAATATACCCCATTCCAAGGACTGAACTGAGCATGCTCAGAACCCGAAATTTCAAAATTTAATAACTTTGGAATGGAGTAATATTTTTTCACCAACCAATGCTGAATTATTCTTTGGGACAACCTCTTTCTATCCTGCAAATTTCAGACCAAAATTCCAACAAGTGTAGCCACAGCGTGTTGGGCAAAAGTCAGTAAAATGGGTGGAAAAAAGCAGAAAACACACTTTTTTACAATATGGGCTGCACAAAACTCGCACATCTGATCCAAATGAAATTTGGCATGTCCAGGGATCTACCCCCATGGGACAGCACATACCAAATTTCATGCAAATCCGTTGAACAATTGCAAAGTTACTAAAGTGCAAAATTTGGAAAAATTTTGGTTTAACATTAAACTGCTTACTCAATCCTATATATATATATCTATATATACACATACTATATATATATATATATATATATATATATATATATATATCCCATAAGATACAGCATCTTGTATTCACGGAGGTTACAGGGAGTAGCGGCAGTCAACAAGTTAACAAAGTTCAGCAGGAATAGTTAGATACAGTCTACAATATACACAGGAATAAACAAACTGTACAGGTAAGTAAATAAAATGCAATGTTGGAGTCATAACCTGGGGCTAGTAGTTCCTGGCCAGGGCAAATTAGAAAGATGAAACCATGGGAGCGCGTGGCTGGCACCTCCTGTAGACCTTATGCTTTTCAGTGCCTCAAACCACTGTTCAAAATAAAGCCAAAACAGGTACCTTGCTTCCAGTCACGTATTCCTCTTCATTGGTTCCAGGAGATATGCTCATGCAAACTTTCTGTGCAGGCATGTCTGAGGCAGTATTAAACAGATGAGCAATACCAATCTTGTAAACAGCACACAAAAAACTACAGACAGGTACATTTGGGGCTCCCTTGTGGAGCAGTGACCGAACCACCTCTCACTTCCTCCTCGTAACATTGTATGTCACCGCCTGGCACATTTCGCACATGGGCACTTTGTCAAAGGTAAGTGATGTAAAGAAAGTATGACCCATTTAATCGATGGCCTTAAAGATACAGTGTAATAATTAAGGTTATAAGTGCAAAAGTACTCAGATGTCAGAGTGCTCAGATACACCTGCCTGGAAATCTGCATGAGCACATCGTTTGGCACCAGTAAAGAGGAAGACGTGATTGGAAGCAAGGTAGATGTTTTGGCTTCATTTTGGGGCTGTGATTTTGTTCATTGAAAAGCATACAGTCTATGGTAGGTGCTAGTAGCCACCCGCACCCCATGGCTTCATCTTTCAAAGGTAAGTACATACAAATCAGTTATTAAAGCAAGCTAACAAAGTGAGGTCACACCAAACAATGAGCATGAGCATTGCAACATGATAGTGGTCTGGGAGATAGGGAGTCTGGACCAAAACAAATACAAGGAGTTCTAAGGTGCCTAGACAGACTGGACTTAACACTTTCAGCAAAAAATACAAGCACTCCAATGTATCAGATAAAGATTTACTTTTTTAATGTGCAAATAGTGCATATTACAAACACAATTTGAAGTGCAGATAAGTAAGTGAACCACAACCTGATGAGCCCCAGTGCTTCGAGGCACTAAACACCTCTTCCTTCGGGGTGTGACACCCCCTAAGGAAGAGGTTTTTAGTGCCTCGAAGCACCGGGGCTCATCAGGTTGTGGTTTATTTACTTATCTGCACTTTAAATCATATTTGTAATATGCACTGTTTGCACATTAAAAAAGTAAATCTTTTTCTGATACATTGGAGTGCTTGTATTTTTTGCTGAAAGTGAGTCCATTTTTTCCAAGCAGTAGGCACCCAGTCTCTGCCCTAGCACAGTCTTGTTCTGTTTGTGGACTTGAACATTTGCAAGCTAGAAGCATTACTTAGGTAGAGTTGGAGTTTGTTCCAGGTGTCTGGTGCTGCAAATGTAAAGGCCTTTCTATCAAATTCATGCTTCACAATGGGAACCAAGAAGGTAAGTGATGCTGTATTATTGAATGAGTAGGCACTGCTTGACTGTGTGAGGCATGCTGGGCATAATCAGAGAGTTTTCCTAGTGCACAGCTGTACAACAACGAAAGTCAGTGGTATTCACTTTAGGCCAACTTCCATATAGCAAATGGATTCCAAGGAAAATAGGATTACCCATATTTCAGGGAGGGAACCAGGAAACTAGAAATTCAGGCAAAAGAGGGTTCTCCCGAGAGGGCTTGTAACAGGGCTACCAGATGATTAAGAAACACAGTGCTTGTTAATTGAATCAAAGTTTATGATCACTGGGGCAAAGCTTGCAGCCATTCAGGAAACACGAGTTATCCTTCAGCTGTCCATTGGAGAACTCATAAAAACATAAAATAAACCCTTTTTCAGCACTTTTATTTTCTCAGAAGTTTCAGTGCAGCTAGCTTATTAGGTGGGTGACTGCTGGAGAAAGTTTCAGATGGTTTTCAAATGGGACACCCTGAAAAAGTAGCTGGGAGAGGAAGCTGACATGGACACAGGACCCAATACTCAGTCACAGGGTGACTGCTGCATATCTTGCTTGGCTTGATAGTTACAGGCAAAGCTTCTGTACTTAAGGACCCACCAACAGTGACACTGTGCAGTTGCCTGGTGATATGTGGCAATTTCATTTCAACAGCAAGAGCTCCTGATCTAACTCTGCTGCCCTTGTTGGGGAGGTCGGAAATTTGGGTCAGACCAAACAGTGTGGCAGATAACAGGAAAAAAACCCTTAGTGAATACCCTGCTGTCCAGATAAAGCAGGTCTGGTGTACAGCACCCGTGCATGGCTGCTTGCTCCTGGGGTGATAGCGCGGGTCCTAAGGTCCTCTCTGCCAGCTCACACATCCTTCAAAAACCAGAATTCAAACTGTTTTTACAAACTGAAGGCCACCCTTGAGCTATAGGGGTTAGTCCAGGTCCCCGACATGCTACCTCACACTTATGAACAATCTTGTCATTTAAGGCCCAGGGGCATGACCTGCAGTTGCAGCAATTAATGCCATGCCCACTGGGGGAGGGGCATGAAGGCCACATGTCATAATCAGTCAACATTGTTGCAGATATATCTGACTCCCCCTTACTTAACAGCTGAACTTGTCCCACCCCTGAGCATGCTCATTCAGCATAATAGCTGCCACAGCATCAACACACTTTACATACCAGCTATAGAAGCCAAATGACCCGAGAAGAGGTCTCATAGCTTAGCTGAGGATTTTTTTTTCAAATTAAGTGTGCTTTTCCTCTCAGGCAAATTGCCCCCATCGGTCCTGCCCACTCACTGAGCCCCATCACCCGCCTTCCCCAAAACTTACCTCTCCTTCCTTGTCACCCTGGTTTACCCCTTAGGGCAGGGCCATTGGGAGGGGGCACTACCTCTGATGGAGACTCGGTCGATGCCTCAGAAGGAGAGCACCATGGTCAGAGGTGTGGGACCTGTAGTGAGAGGTGGATGTCCTCCTGTAGCAGCTGCCTACATTTTCCATTTTTCTTCCCCTGGATACCGAGGAAAGCTTCCGATGTACGTGCATGCATGTGTATGCTGCGAGTCAGAGCACGGCAGTGTCCTCACTCCTAGTTCTTCGGCTCCTCTTGCACCACTACCTATGGTCACCCAGGTGGTAGTAATGAAACAGAAACTGAACTCCCTCCCTTCCCAACATGGAGTGTGTCCTCTGGGATGCTCAGCTCACCTCCCCCCCCCTTTGGCTCTCCAACAACTTGGGCTCATTTCCAAACCCAGGTCATCAGCTTCAGGAGCAGTAAAGCTACCGCTGAGCTGGCAGACCAGCTCCAGATTTTGTTTTCCACCTTTCTTAGCTAGCACTACAGTCTAGCAGTGACCATTGGAATTTGAATCTCATTCTCTATCGTTGTCTACTGCTAGCCTCTCCAGTTTAGGTGTTTAGTGTTAATCTAGGAAAGAAAAGAATGTCCACTGCAAATGAAATCCAGTGCCAGACAATTTATTTAGTTTACCATTAACCCACCAGCTGACGTGATCATGGCTCATTATTTTTGTGAATTCTTATTGTAACATGCATTTTTTCAGTACTAGGTGGTTAATTTACCTGTTAATGCATTTGTTATCAGCTCAAGTAGATAGAACATTTAAGTATATTTTCCTTTTTATAACTTGCTACTGTTTTGCTAGTGTCTTAGAAAATCAGACACCTAGTAGTACTCTAAGTCGTTCTTTAAGAGAACTCAAACTGACTGATTCCTACTGTCCTAAGATTCTCACACCTGCCCTAAAATATGCTAAGGCACAGTTGAAACCCACAGTACCTCCACTATTAGAAGTTGGGAGTCCCACTATGATACTCCAGTGTTTCCTCCTACTAGTCCTTGAGCAATATCAGTCCTGGCAGACTTAATGGGGACTAATCTATAGCAGGTTATCCCCTGGAATGTCCGGGACCTCAACTCCCCCATAAAAAGAAAGCAAGTGCTCACACATCTAAACAAACGTTGGTCAGAGCCAATATAACTGCAAAGTCATGTTATTGATGATAGTGTAGTGGGGGGAGGGAGGAAGAAACCACACTGTACTGAATGGAGATGATGTAGAGATGTGCTTCAACTCCACTTGGTGGAAGAAGACAGCTGTGGTGCCTTCACAGTCATGTGGTACCAGAGCCCCCCCTCTCAATGTATTGCACTATGTCATGCATAGCTCTTGCTATGCAGCCGTAAAAATGAGCACTGAAAAGGGAGAAAATACGTATACTGTGCAAACATATCCCAATTTATAGCGATTTCCTATCCACTGTACTGCCCAGGGTACACAGTGATTATTTTGGCAAGTAGAAATGTGTCCAGGTAACCTTAAAGGTCTGTAATGTCTTCATGACCATTGTCTCTGCTGGGACGCTTGTGCAATTTTGAGTTATGATTTTTTTTACTACTGGCTGGCTAGCCATAGGTTCATCCCCTTGCCACCCCATCCCTTGGGACTTACCTCAGCGATAGTGTAGATTATCAGGTATGTGTAGGAAGCTTGCTGTAAAAGCTTCCTGAATACATTGCTGTTTTGGTCACGTTTGGTTGTTTTGGTTGTCAGTTTATTTGAGTTGGGAGCTTCACCCCCGACACACCCCCTCGTTTTTTTGTTTTTTTTTTCCATGTGTGTGTGTGGGGGGGGGGGGCAAGGCCCCCCAACTGAAATAAACTAATAAGAAGTAATGGGACGGGCAATGTGACCAAGTGCTTGTGCATGTCATTAATTTTGGTTTTGTCAGTTTATTTGAATTGGGGGCTTCACCCCCCCTTGTTTTGTTGTTTTATTTCCATGTGTGTGTGTGTGTGGGGGGGGGCAAGGCCCCCCAACTGAAATAAACTAATAAGAAGTAATGGGACGGGCAATTTGGCCAAGTGCTTGTGCATGTCATTAATTTTGGTTTTGTCAGTTTATTTGAGTTGGGGGGCTTCACCCTCCACAGCCCCCCCCTTGTTTTTTAAAGGTGGGTGTGGTGCAAAGCACCCAACTCAAATAAACTAATAAAAAGTAAAGGAATAGGTGACTGAACTAAATAGCGTAACTTGAGCTCTGCGCTAAAAGTATAGGTCCTATGCATACCCTATAATCTACACTGTCACCCCTACCTTTACCCTGGAATACACCCTGGCTAACCCACAGGGTTGGGCCACCAGAGAGGACCCTCACTACCTCCCCGATGAAGGACTGAGGCTGATCAGGGGATTGAGTAACTCAGAATGCTGCGTGGGGTTTGGCGGGGGCAGATGTCCTCTTTGCTTGGTCTAGTAATTTTGCAGGCTTTTTCTCCCCGGGGTAGGGGGGGACGTGGTGTGCAGTGACTTGGTGGCGCATGGCTGAACATCTGTCACACCCTGACAAACTAGCAAGCTCCAGCTGTCTGCACCTTGCCAGCACTAGAGCCCACTTGAGAACTAGGTTCTCCCCACCAGGGGAGTAAAGCAGTCTGTTGGATGCTCAATCCTCCCCCCCCAGCCGTCCCTCCAACTCCCACGCTTGTGTCTGAACCCGGGTCATCAGTGTTGCAAGTGGTAGCGCTACTGTTGCACCGGCAGGCTGGCTTTGATTTTTCTTAACCTGCCAGATTTTTTTTCCTTGAGCCCCAGGTTACAAACTGAACAAATCCTAGGTAAAGTTTGCTTTGAGTACAAACAAAAACAAAGCTAGATTAGTCGTCTCCATAACACGTTTCATCTGGTAAAGTACAGCAGGAAAAAAAAACAACAAAAAAAAACTCCAACAATATTCACCAGCTGATACACATGCCTCTCAAATGTTCCACTTAGCCCCTCAGAATTGAACTGTCCCATGTTGATGCCCACAGGGAGAATACGTTGCAACAGAAATTCATGACACTGCTGACACACAAACTTAGGGAGATTGTCTCCAGTGTTGAAAACTTGCATTCCACACATCACTGGCAATAGAGTGCGAGTTAGCAATTGTAACTATTGCAGTTATTGCTAAACATCCAATTTCAACCAAAAGTGATCCTACAGCTGTTTCACATCTGTATCCTATGGTTACTTGAATGAAGGGTATACCACACCTATAGTAGTCACGCAAACATTTCTTTAAAAAATTATAAAGTAAGACAGCCGTCTCAGCTATCTTGTTTATAAAACATTTCATTTTTTGGTGCTGCTTAATCATGTTTACTTTAAGTAGGAGTACACATGCAACAGATGTAAGGGTGGGGGTGGGGGGTCATGGAATGTTTCCTTCTGCAGACCTGGGGAAGGATTTCACCAAGTTTTTAGCATGTGCCAAATACAATACAATGCATCAACATGGCAGCCTAAATCCACAATGCAGAAACTGCTGGGCGCTACACATACAAATACACAAACTGGCAAACAGGGCTGAGAGGCCAGTAAAAAGAAGGCATTGAAATCTAGTAGACTTGATATCCGTCATTTCAAGCTAAACGTGTGGTTTCACCTCTCGAGTTCTGGTCTGCTCCTCTACTTTAATAACATCTTCCTCTCCAACTTCACCCTGTCATCCATTGTAAACTGTGATTATCTCTCAGGATAATCCAAACAGGTAGCTGGAGTCTCCCTCAAAAGTAAACAGACAATATTAGAACACAAAAGGCCTAGTTGCAGCTTTTTTTTTTGTCGACTTTTTTCTGCTCTGGCCCCACAGAACTTTCTCTGGCAGACCCCACTCACTGCAACCGCTCTACCAGCCGCCTGATCCTTGCCCTACCAGTTAATCGATGACAGACATTCCCCACCCTACCCCAATCCAGCAATTCCCCAAATTGGACCCAAGGCAGGGGACTGGGAGAGCCAGTGAGGCAAGTTTGGCATTGGGTGTGTGGCGGCGGTGGGCACTGGAAGTTGACATCACCTATCTGTGGGCCAGGGATTTTTGATGTTTTTTTTTTTATGTTTTCCCCCAGGAGTGTGGATGTGCAATGATGCCCTGCACACCATGGGCGTGCTCCCACGCATAAGGCATCTGCCGCCACTCCCAGCCCTTGAAGAGTGTGCCGTAAGTGTTCTACCCCCAGTCACCACCAGGAGCCTCTAGCACTATGGCAAGTGCAACCACCCACCCAGGGAAAGGAGAGCAGTCCTCCAGATACTCAATCCTTTCCTGCCCCTGTGGACCCCCAATGGCCTGAGCTTTCTCCTGAACCTGGGTCACCAGCATGGTACGAGGTGTGGCATCCAGTGCTTCAACCCTCAGCGCCACCGGGCTGGCTGCCTAGTTGCAGCTTGTTGACAGACATATGAGACTGATCTGAAACATGACTGTATACATCCTTTTGTTTGGCTGTTTTAGATATCTACATACACAGAAATGAAAGACAGCTTATTTGAACTTCTTAAACTTACAACCATATCTTGCACTGCGCTAGAATAGAAACCAAGTGGGACTGGTCATGTGAGGCCCTCTGCAGCCAGGCGATTTACCACTGGGAGTGACCAGACAGGAACTCATCCTGGCAGGGGAGAACCAAATTTGCCTGGCAAGAGAACACTGGGAAAACCAGCTTAGGAACCAGATCAAGCTACCCGCACCATGTCCGAACAGTGACCAAAACCCTCACATAGGGCAGTCTGCCCACTGCATACTTACCTGGGGGATGCAGTGACCCTTGCAGTCTCTAAGCAGTTAAAAAATATATTTAAAATTATTTTCCATTCATTATTTTCACTGCTTTGTCTGCCCTCCAGCTCTGACAATGGACTTCAACAACGAGCGATGAGACACTGGAACATGCATTGTGAAGTTGCAGGGTCAAAGGTTCCAAAATGGCATCCCGCAGCTGGGGGGATGAGCCTTACCCCACAACTTTAAAATGTCATGGCTTCCAAATGAGTAGTTAACCACGCTTGCTGGTCAGGTGAAGAATTTGCTGGCCTGGCTGACACAGATGTAAGGTCTGGTGACATCTGCCCACCATGCCAGGGACAGCTTTGCGACTTAACAGTTGCAGATTGCTTGTTGCAATAGTAATTGGGGGCTTCAAAGGGCTGCCTGACAAGTTTCTAGCAGTGGAGGAGAGGAAGAAGATAGTGTGGTGGGGGAGGGAGGAAACAACCACACTTCTGAATGGAGATGACACGGAGAGATGTGCTTCAACTCCACTCAGTGGAAGGAGACAGCTGTGGTGCATTCGCAGTCATATGGTACCAGAGCCCCCTCTCAATGTAATTGCACTATGTCATGCATAGCTCTCACTATACAGCCATAACTAGGTAAAATGAGAAAATGACTTCTCCAAAGGTTCTCAACATCTACTGTACTGAACAGGCATGACAATTTACTGATGCAAAAAAGGAGTTACTGTGTCCCTTTAGGTGGTTCTTCCCACCTAAAGTGTCACCCCTTCAGTGACAGGGGCATGTTTCAAGCTACTGCTAGGCAGGGAAATGTCTAAACTTTCAGGCAACAGCCATCGCAGCTCATATGAACTTAGCAAAATGCAACTTACTGTAGCTACTGCCTACAATATCCATCTCTATTGATCAATCGGCTGACACCAGCAAAACCGGTCTGATCTCCTGCAGTAATTCTGCAAAGCTGTGGGACTGTGCAACAACTTCCCAGTGTGGCTCAGCCACTTGCATTGCAGCACTGTCATTCAATCAGCAAGTTAGTTTTGAAGTATGTTTAGGGCAAAAATACGAAAGTGCAACAGAGACGCCTGAGAAGGAGCGCCCTGCAGTAGCAGTAGCAACAGTGTAGCTTGGGTTAATAAGTCACTACTAACCAAGAGGAGTAGTCAGACCCACATTAGCATATGGCAGTCCCAATTGGTTTGATGCACCCCCACAAAAAATAAAATTCTAACTTGCACATGATCTCTGTTTCAAACCAGCTGATCAAAGGTCTCGAGGTGGGTAAATAATGCAAGCATCCTAGACGAGTGGGAATTCATACATTTTTTTATAAAATTATAATTTATTTTTTAATCAATTCTATTTATCCTCCTTCAGCAGGCCTCCAGCTCGTCTGCCACCCTACCGGGCTTGGGGTCTTTTGGGGTCTTATGGTGCCATGTGCACCCCGGCACATCCCCAGAGTTGGCCCGGAAGCTTCATCCATGATGGCCCCCAATGTTTTCCTCCATTTTGCCCTTGTATGTGGTCCTACTCTGAGGCCCAGGAAGAGGCAACGTATATGCGTGGAGGCACACATGTGCACCGCAGCTTCAGTACCAGCCTCTTCCGCCCTCCCTCGGCCTAGCACCGGCACTCCTCACAAGTGATGCAGCCACTCTGGCCTCCACCAGGGGGTAGACAAGCTCCGAAGAGACCTAATTCTCCCTCCCGAGGTGGAAGGCTGCCAGTTGGCAGCCACTCACGTCCTTCCCCCTGCTGACCCTCCGACGACCCAGGCTCATTCCCGAACCTGGGTCCCTAGCATGGCGCAAGGTGTGATGTCCAGCTGTTCAACCCTCTGCACCACCGGGCCAGCCCTATTCATACATTTGTTGATGAGTGCAGTAGGCACAGTGCAGAGAGACCTGTTCAGAGTAGAACCCCCAAATTCCAAGCTACTTGAAAGCAGATGTGGGCTCCATTCACTGCTGTTTGCCATCTGGCAGTGTCAAGTAACATCGCTACAGTTCTGTGTTTTGTCAGTTACCTGCAGCCTCCAATGAATTCAGACATCTGCTGGGACATTGCCTTTTATTTTGCTGCTGTTATTGAACTGAAGCTCATTCAGAGCTTTGAAACTGTGCAATACTGCTATTACTTCCTAGTTTGTGGCATGTGGGGGCACGGGAGAACCAACAGCCAACCAGAAGGTCTGGGAGGAGGAGGAGACAGCTGCTCAAAAGCATGTGCCACCCACTGTGCATGAGCATGTGAGTGGCACTAGCGCCACTCCCAACAGAAGGACTTTGAAGTTGGCACTATCGTTAGCTTGTTACATCTATATTAATTTATTATTAAGTTGAGTTTGTTAAATACCCAAAGTAGGATTGTATTGAAATAAGCTATTTATTATTAGGTAGGTGTTGTTTGTATATTGTTTATATTAACTGGGGAATGTACAAAGTTACTGACTACTTAGAGTGTTTGAAGCATAGAGAAAAGGTAGGATTTTCTGTTTAAAGAAAATTTGTGATTTGTTCTTAACATGTTTGGTTCTGGTGTATGGAGATATTTTGTCCTGGGTTCTCTCCTGATAGTCTTAGCAAAGTGTGACATCAGGAGAGACGAACATGGGAGGGAGCACTGGTTATCTTTGCATGCCCCTGCAATGAAGCCTCATGTACAAAAAAACAGGATAAATATTTTCTCATTGAATTAAAACAATGCAAAAGAGGACCTTGGGTAAATTCTCCATTTGTTTTCCACAAACAAATAACTCATTTTCAAGGGGCATGTTGCGTGATGTTAATTATGGGAGGAGATGTTGAATAAAATCCAGGCTCCAAGTTTTTAACTAAATTATTTTACATGACAACGTTTGTAGCATAAGCACTAAAACAGGCATACTGGCTTCTATGATTCACAAATATGACCCTAGCATATTTGGGCTAAGTGAGACTTGGTTAGCCAAAAAACATAGTGATAATGAACTTAGCATACCACAGTACTTGTTATTCAGATCGGATAGAAATACGAGGGGTGGGGGTGTCATGATATATTTAAAAAGTAATCTTGGTCACTCTGAGGTTTTACTATGTGGTAGTGATAGTGGTATTGAGTACTTGGCTACCTCATTGGATCATTTGAATTTAGTTGTAGCTGTTGTTTACTCCCCCCTAAAATTAGTTTAAAAGACATAGAAGGAGTAATTAACAAAATAGTTGACAGTATGGGTAACAAACCGATTATTTTAACTGGAGACTTAAATTGTGATTGGCTAAATTTAAGGTGCAGATTATTGAAAGAACTTGTGACCCCATTAGGGCTAAAACAATATATAAAATCCCCTACCCGATACACAGGTAGTTTATCTGATGGGTCAGTCCTTGACCTAATTTTTGTGTCCACCGTGATTCAGGTGTAAGCCTCAGGGATTTTACCACCTTATTTAGGTGACCACAATCCTGTTTGGATCATGGTGCTGCAATCTCAGTTCCAGCTGGGATTTCTTTCTTCTTGTCAGAATTGGGTTTAGGATTTTCGTAAATTTTCAGAAACAGAATTCTTGAACAGTATTTCCAAGGAGAAATGGGACAGATGTCATTTGATTGCAGACATCGATATGACTGTCGACTATTGTAAGTACCTTCAGTAAAATATGCGCTCAATATGCTCCAGAAGTGAAGCAAAATATTAAACAGATAAAAGTACCTCGGATAAATGATAAATTACTGAAACAAATTCAAATTAAAAATATAATATGGAAAAATGCAATCAAATCAAAATCTGAAGCTTACTGGGCATTATTTAAAAATGTAAAAAAATTGATTAAAGCAGCAAAAACTAGGTTCTATAAAAATTAAATAGATTGTAACATGAACCCTAAAAAATTTGGGGGCACAATAAATCAATTAATGAATCCAGGGAGTAAATCATCCCCTCTCGACTTGCAACTTAGAAAGACATCCATCTTAATAAACAATCCAGGGGCTAATGCTAACTCGTTAAATGATTTTTTCATAGACTTGCCTAATTATGACACCCCTTCTATTCCAAACACCAAAGAGAATTTGCAGACTCCTGAAATTGTCTCCCCTAAACATCTGCCTTTTAGATTTAAATACTTAACTATTTTGGAAGTAAACAAGTCATTACTGAACCTAAACATTCATAAAGCTGCCAGCCCAGACAGTCTAGAAGGTAGATTTTTAAAATGAGCTGCCACCTTTATTGCTCTTAGTGTCAAGTATACTAAGCTGGAACCTGCAGCTGGGTCACTTCCCTTCTTCTTGGAAAGTAGGTAAGATTAGACCTATTTTCAAGGGGGGGGGGGGAGTGACCCATCCGAGGTCAACAATTATAGACCCGTACAGTAGCTCTACTTTCAATTTTATCTAAATGCTTGGAAAAAGTGGTACATTCTCAAATGTCTGATTATTTGAACAAACATAAGTTAATAAATCCCCACCAATCGGGTTTTTGAAAGGGTTATTCAACCCCCATTATCGTGCTGGGGTTCAGTGACTTACTAAATGAGTCACTAAACTCCCGCATGGAGACGGCTGTGGTTTATGTGGACCTTTCTAAGGCCTTTGACCTGGTGAACCACCCCCTACTGGCATCAAGACTGCAGAATATGGGATTTACTTAAGGTCCCCAGGATTGGTTGACATCTTATTTAGATGGATGCTCTCAAGTTGTTGAAATTACTGGAGCAACCTCTAGGTTATGGAAAGTAACCGGAGGTGTTCCTCAGGGGTCCATTCTTAGACCCCTATTATTTCTTATCTTTAACAGTGATTTGCCAGATATGGCAACACATACAGCCATTAGGCTGTACGTGGATGACACTGCCATAGTAGCCTCAGGTCGAAATATGGAGGAATTACAGTCTAATCTGCAGTCTGACTTTTTCAATATTGAGGGGTGGTTCACCAGGTCGAAGTTGCTTATGAATGTAAAACAGACCAGACTGATGTATTTTCCCTCTAATAAGGATGAAGGTGGTAAAAAGGCTGAAAAACGTAAGATCCAAACCCCAAACTCTACTATATTGGAACTGGTAGACAGTTATTGCTACCTAGGGGTTACATTTGATTCAGAAATGACTTGTTAAACATATAACAAATACAATAGGGAAAGTTAATAAAAAACTAGGAGTATTAAAAAGAACTACAGAGTTTTTGAAATTATCTGACAGAAAGAGGATTGCAGAACAGATCATTCTGCCAACCCTAACTTATGGTCATTTGATTTCTAGAACAGCAAACAAATCACTGTTAGTACGTCTTGACAAGACACACTATAAGGACTGCCAGATATGTGTTAAAATGTAGCTTTTACACTCACCACTGTTTGTTCTTGAGTAGGCTTGATTGGCAGCCACTTGAAATAGGTTACAATAGAAACTGGTTATTATTGTTGCATAAGTTAAGATCTTCTGATCATCCAGTCTCTCTTCTTTGATTTTTTTAAAGGAGGAACAACTAGGAGGGTCTTGAATAGATCAGTCCATTTGAACAAAATCTTACCGAGCAAATGTCTAAATCGATTTGGAGTCAGGAACCTTTCTTCAAGGGCTGCTGTAGTCTGGAATTCACTTCGTCCATCAGTTTGTGAGATTTCAGAATATTCTCACTTCTCTTAAGTTATTAAGAAAACGGTATACACATGCAACTGCTTTACTTGATTATTTGTTATTCATGCGCTTATGCTTTCTAGGGCTTATTCTGTGTATGTTTTTATATTATATTGTGTATAATTTTAAAATTTTATATTTTATATTGTAACTATGAAACTTGAGGTTTGCACACAGGACTGTCTTGTAAACAGGACTTTACGTCCTAATGACATGATTCTTGTTTAAAAATAACATTTTTACTTTTTTTTTTTTACTACTTGTAATGCACTACAATGACAGCACCAGTAAAAAGAAGGCATCGGAATCTACTAGACTTGATATCCGTCATTTCAAGCTATACGTGTGATTTCACCTCTCGAGTTCTGGTCTGCTCTTCTACTTTAATACCATCCTCCTCTCCAACTTCACCCTGTCATCCACTGTAAACTGCGATTATCTCTCAGGATAATCCAAACAGGCAGCTGGAGTCTCCCACAAAAGTAAACAGATAATATTAGGACACAAAAGGCCTAGTTGCAGCTTGCTGACAGACATACAAGGCTGATCTGAAGCATGGCTATATACATCATCTTTTACTTGGATGTTTTAGATATCTACATACACAAAAATAAAAGACAGCTTATCTGAACTTCTTAAACTTACAACCATATCTTGCACTGCGCTAGAGTAGAAACCAAGTGGTATTGGTTGGGTGTGGCCCTCTGCATCCAGGTGAGTTATCACTGCGAGTGAGCAGACAGGAACTCAACCTGGCAAGGCAGAACCAGCTTTGCCTGGCAGTACAACACTGGAAAAAAACAGCTTAGGATCCAGATCGACGTATCTGCATTATATCCAAGTGGTGACCAAAACCCTCACACAGGGCAGCCACCTACTGCAGGTATCCTGTTGTTAGGGTGCCATCATTAGGGCACAAGGGATCTGGGCACCTGGGACTTCTGGGATTGGTTCACTTTGCTGTCTCCACCCTGATATGCCAGGGGTGGAGGTGATTATATGTTTTTAAGGGGTGGTACAAGGTGCAAAGTCCCCCACTTAAACCGCATGGAAATCAGTGGCATGGTCTGTGTCTGCGTGCCACTACCTTGTGCCCTTAGTCTGCACAGCATAATGCTGGTACACTAAAGGACATCGCACTTCTTAACCATGCACCATCATGGGAGAACCCCCATTGCACACTTATCGGGGGAATGCAATGCCCCTCGCAGCTCGCCATGGTCTCTAAACAGTTAAAGTAAAAAATGTATTTTAAATTATCTTCCATTCATTATTTTCACTGCTATCAACACTGCAGCTCAGATTAATAAGTCACTACTAACCTGAAGGAGTAATTGGGCCTGATTAGCATATTGCAGTGCCAATCGGTTTGGTACGCCCCCCCCCCCAAAAAAAAGAAAATTCTAACTTGCACATGACCTCTATTTCAAACCAGTGCTTTGCCCAAGTTTGGAGCTGTTTCCAGGGCATGGCTTTTTAAGCTTTCTCCGTGTACATGGGCGTCAGTTTCCTAAGTCTCATGACCGCCAGGAGAAGCAGACATAGCCAGTGTTTGATTTATGCTACGGTATAACCTCACTGGGGTTGCTAAACACAAGGCTGGTAATTCATGATGCTCTGAGCCAATAATATCCTTTGCCTCTATGATGTCCCGATCCAGTTTACTGATTAGAAATATCTTACCCATGTGTGAGTATACACTAAACTCATCAAAATCCTCCTGGTTTAGGTGTTTGTGGGTAAAGGGAGAAGGACAATGGACTTTTCCCAATTGAGCAAAGATTCTGACAACCACACAATCCAAACCTGAATTACTATGTCTGGGACAATTATACATTTTACGTCTCAACATCATCCAACCCAGAATTTAACGTACACCAACCAACTATTCTGTGAATTGGGACAGGACACTCAGGATCTGTACGAATCAATAAATGTTTATAAGCCTCTATGGTTAACTTTAGTGTCCCCAAGTGACCAATATAGCAGTGGTCATAGAAATCTCTATTTTTAATTTGACAGTCAGCTAATTCATGTTGTACAACTTTAAAATGATTAATCATATCCATTTCTAAGCAATGATTATTTATTAAAGCAAATTTTACCAACAGCAACTCATGCAGAATGAATTAACAAGCAAATAATTACAACTAGGAATTATAATGTATTCCTTAACAAATGGAAAATAATTTTTTTTAAACAAGTCACCCTGCCCTTGCTTTTTAATGAAGTCAGGAAAAAAATTCAGTTATCTTACCACCTTTAGTTCAAACCAGTTCTCAGATTAATAAAGCCCTGTGGGTAATCCTCTGTCTGCAGCTGGTCCCAATGCCGAGCCGACTAACGAAAGAAAAGACCCCTCTATCTCTGTCTGTCTTTGGATGTTTTATAGGAGAAGTTCAGCTTCTATCTTGTCAATTCAAGTCCCTAGCACAGCTTTCTATGCATGGTACAGATGCATCCACTGACATCTCATGCTTGTTTTCTATACTATTACAAGCTGACAATCTAAGACTTGGCCCCATTATTTATGGGTTTTAATTAAGTCACAACCTTGAATTCACAACATCTGTCTTCACAATCTGTTTGTCTCTTATCAGGCAGCTTTTAACTTTTAAGTTAGCAGATAGTTGTGTTTGGGGGAGTACAGTAAGTAATGCTATGAAACGCAGCGGGCAATGCTAGGTTTTTTCATAGATAAGAGGTCTAAACTTGACCTTCTGAAGTTATTAGATCAATCAACAAAATTAATAACTTGGTGAAAAATCTTATCTATCTTAGAGATACAATCAGAGAAGTGAAATACAGTAAAAATAGCTTGGCTATGAAACCTTATTTTTCTTAAAGATACACTCTATATTGTAGCTAAAATGCCTATGTTTTAGATTATACTTCTTACGTTATAATAAAAGCAGAATGCAGTTAGCAGAATACAGTTCATTAATCTCATTAGTACTCTTTCAGCTTAAATAAGTGGTCTAGCAGCAGCACTTTGCTCCCCCAAAGCACTGTTAATAGTTTGTTGGAAAGTTAAACTATCTCCAGTAGTCTCCCCCCATGGCTGAATAAGCAAACTAGTGTCAACAGTCTGCTCCATTGCTTGAATCTCTTCCAAGGAATAAAAAGTGCTCTTTTGGGCTGCAGATACATTTTATGGTAGAATTAGCAAATCATTGTCAATAGTTCCCCCACTGGAGTGCCAAAATATAGTCAATAGTTTGATTTATTACTTTTTGTGTGCCCCCGAGCCGTCAGTGTCCGTCCTGGTCATGGACCCCCTCGCCTGCACCTCCGCTTATTGCCTGTACTCCCCAGTCACCCCTGGCTTACCCCCAGAGAGTGGCGGTCTCAGCGCTGTGGCCCTTCAGACCCGAGATGCTAGTAACTAGTCGGGGAGCCAGCGGCGGAGGCTAATCAAGGCTCGGGGCAGGCCTTCATGGAGATGGCTGGGGACACAGTGGTTTTCCCCCTGTAGGCAGAGGCGGGGACGTGCAATGGTGCCAGCATCCACCCACCCCTGGTGGTCCTATTCAGCGTCAGTATGTAGTGGAACACCCAGCCTCCATCAGGTGTCGTCACTGCACTGAACACTCAGTCCCCCCCCTGGAAAAGGAGAGCAGTCCAGGGACACTTGTTCCTTCTCCCCTGGTCGGTCCTCCGATGACCCGGTCCGTTCCCGAACCCGGGTCGCCGGCGTTGCAAGTGAAATCCCTACTGCTGCTCCGACGGGCTGGCCAGGTATTTTATTTGAGTATCCCACATTTTGAATGTCCTTAAATTCATTGAATCAGTCTATTTCAGGGAACTGCATGTTGAGAATTGATGCTGGGAAATTTCTGGCCCCTGTTTCACCACATGGTGCGCAGGTAACTTTGTTAGGAGGTGGCTGTGTACAGTAGATGGTCTGATCACAGGGGACATATTGCAAATAGGTACGTTCCCATCCTTGAGAGAGTTGGCTGACGAAGTGACAGTAGGTTGTGTTGCGAAAAGCAGTAGCAGATTTGGAATTGTTCTGAAAGTCTGTAGCTGCTGTTAAAGGTTATAGTTTTCTGCAGGCCAGGGCATCAGTTGTAGTAGGATTCTTATTGGTTTGCTTGATTGCAACAATGCATGGGCTGTTACTGGGTCCTCTTGTAATTAGTTGAAATTCTCTGATTAAGGATTGTCCTGCGTGCCTTAAGGCCTCATACTGTAGGTGCTCCGTGCTGCTGCAGCATTGTATTGTTGGATGGCATCTTGATATGAAATGCACTTAGCAGTGAGCCGATAAAATTCTCTATCTTTCTTCATAAATTGACCAATATGCTTTGTAGTGAGAAAATGTCCACAAGGTAAGTAAGTGTCAGGGCACTTCAGTAACAAGAGTGGATTACCTGTTAAATTTTGCTGTACTCAAGCAAAGTAGTGAACACCTGTGTATTTCTTCATCCATCTTGTATTTTCCTGTTTGGTAAGGTTGCCCCAAAAAGCAGTAAAGTTGACTTCCATTGCTGGTGGAGCATAATTCCTTTGATGGCATTGGTTGCACCGGACCTTGAATTTCTTCAGGAATTACTGTATTTTCTTTATTAGTGGAATATGACATTGAGGAGGTAACAAGCCCATGTAATGCCTTATGTCCATAGAGAGGTTGTATCTGTAGAGTCTGGGTTCAACTGCCACAGGGATGCACATTGTCGATTCAGGAACTGCTGGTGGTGTTGTCTGGTTAAGCATAGTTGTGCTGGTGACCTGATGAAAGGCATCAGGATATTTCAGGTCTGAGATGTGGAGAGGCTGTGGGTCACCAGTTAAAGGAGACATGTATGAAGTGTTGAAGAATTCTATGTCCCCAGTCAGTGGTGATATGTATGAGGTCTGAGGTGTGGTAAGGGGGTATCTGATTATGATAAGTATGTCATATAGATAAGAAAAGCAGCTACTATCAGTAAAAGGAGAGTGTAAATAAACTTTTTCAAGCATTTCAAAGGTTCATATGAGCATTTTCCTTCGTGATGTGGCTTTTTGTGATTTTTAAAGGACTGTTTACGCCGCACCAAGGCACCATGTATTGGATCCTCAGGAACAGTGTAGATAGTATTTTTTATATGTAAGAATGGCCTGCTTTCATCCCTCCTGGTTGTCTGTTCAGTCATAATGCAAAAAGTAATGCTAAAAAACGCTATGCATAAATCAGTTCTAATATAAGCAAATAAAGCAATTTGGCAGGCAAGCTATGTGTTGCTCTAATTTTTCTGTGTTTATGGTATTCCCATGATTTATTGCACGTTTTTAGTGCAACCTTCCTAAATACACCATAAGACATATGATATAAAAGAAAACACAACAGTGCATTAAGTCAATAATTAAGCCAATGTAAATCCCAAACAGGAGCACTGAAACCCAAGGACTTCTAATAAAGCAAGAAACACAGCAGGTTGCAGATGTATAGCAAAATTCTTTCCTGCTTTGAGGCAGTTGTTTTCTTCCTCTATTTCAAGAATCTCATTCAGGGATCTAGCCCTGCAGGAAAGTCTTGCAGGTATGACTCTCCTTCAGGTTATTCATGGGTTTGGGTTATCCAGTGGCTTCTCAACACGAACATGGGTGAATTGGCCATGCCTCACTCATCTGCAACATAACATTTTTCAGTTGAGAGACATGCACCCATTTAGGTTTTCCTTTAGGTTCTACCAGGACAGCATTATTTGAAATTTGCTTAATTTGCATAGGTTTAGTATAGTTAGGTCCCATCGGGGTAGTTACTATTTTCTCCTAACAAACCCAGTCTCCAATTTGATATGGGTTTACTGGGGGCATGACTTGCGCCCCTAATTTTTGTGGGCCTTGCCTGGTGGAGGGGTCAAGTGGTGTTTCCATATGCATTTGAGCCCTGGTTAACAATTGATAGGGAGATAGACCATATTTGGTTAATGATCTACTCCTCAGATGTATTAATGCCATGGGAAGGTTTCTAGTCCATAATTTAGTATGCTCCATACGCAAGGCCTGTTTAAGTTGCTTGTTAACATTTTCAGCTAGACCCTGCGACTGAGGGTGATATGGGGTACCATAGTGTCAATTTCAGCCATATTCAAGTATCAGGGCTGGCACATGCTGATTTTTAAAATGTGAGCCCTGGTCTGAATGAATGTGTTAAGGTATTCCCCAGTGTGGGGAGATTTCCCTTATTAATGTATCTATTACACACTTAGCTGTGGCAGCCATGGCTGGGAAGACTTCCACATACTGAGTAAAATGATCAACTATAACAAGCAAACATTTCTTATTTTTACTGGGAGGTAATGGTTCAAGAAAATCAAGATACACTATACTCTCTCCCAGGGTGCATTTGAGCTTATTTGGAGGTTAGGAGTGGGAAGGACTGGTGCATTCTTATATTGTTGACATATTGAGCAACTCTGTATATACTTGGTGACATCATGCATTAATGTTGGCCAAAGAAGGCTTTGTCTAGTTAATCCAGCCGTAGCCTTAATCCCAGGGTGAACATGTCCTATACCCTCATGTGCCATTTGGATCAGTTCTTGCCTGCAGGATTTATCCAGAATGAAATAGGTGTTTCTGGTTAACTTTTTAATTTTGTGTTCTGACTCCTACTCTTCCATTTTCTGAGAATTCTCAATACCCAGCTGGGGGCCACCCACCTGAGTCGGAGAATGGGCTTCAAACATGGTGTGACTAAGTTGGTGGCGCAGCGGCATGGTGCATGCACATTTTGCCATTTTATCCACTGCTTCACTGCCAGGGTGGTGCTTCGAATTTATACCATCTCTCCCATGCCCTCGAATGTGAGAAACCTCAGGTCTAGGGTTTGAGAGGTTAGTAGCTTGTAAAATGGCAGCTCAGTCTGTGGAAAAAGCCTCAATATGATTTGGGCATGCATTATAAGTATGTACTACATAACTGCTGTCAGTAAAAATAAAATTAGGCATGTGCTGTAAGGCATTTTTAAGAGCTAATACTTCAGCATGCTGTGCAGATTTAGCCTTGACTGATATAGAATCTTGCTGAGAAATTAGAAAACCTCTGTCTGATGTTTTTTGACCAAGTATAATGCCTATACCTGCTCTACACTGACCATTAATATACTGGACACTGCCATCTGCATAAGCAGTGGTGCACCCACTGGGAATATCTGCCCAAGGGGTGTATTTGAGGTGTGGTGGCTGGTGGGTTGCCTTTAATCTTGATGTGATGTGTGTATTTCTGTGTGTCAGCTTCAAAGGTGATCTTTTCTGTATTGAATAAGGCACTAAGATGTAACACATGTGCTTTATTGGGTGCTAAGACTAGGTTTTTAATAAGAGCTATGGTGCTGGGATCTGATAAATATACTGTCAGTTTTGAGGCTTGCAGAAAATGAGGCACACATTTTATTATTTGATACAGTGCTAATAAAGGTTGAATAGACCTAGGGAAAGCACTTTCAGTAGGTAAAAAAGTACCTATGTGATAAGAAGTTAATTTTATGTTTTGCATTAGAGCTGCAGAATAACTGTCATGTGTTGTATCTATTTGAATGTTCAATGGGTAAATTAAATTTAAAGGCATCAAGGAATGATGCTGCAAAATTGCTTGCTGCAACTCAACTAATAGTTTTTCTTTTTCACGATCCCATGAAAAATCTAGTATTACTTGAAACAGGAGTGGGGTTAATGTTGAATAATTACGCACATGGTTATGGGCAAAGTTGCATAACCCTAAAATACTTTGTAACTGTATTTCAGTTTGTGGCACTTTTATCTGTCAAACTTTTTGTAGGTATTCATCAGATAGGCTTACTCCATCCTGTATTTGTTTTCCTAAATATTTAACCTTTTTTAAGCCCTATCTGGCTTTTTTCCCAGTTAACCTCGTAACCTTTATTTGCCAATGTTGTTGCCACCTGATGCAGGGTTTGAAAATGTTCCTGGGGGTCATGATGACTAAAATATATAATCTATGTCAATTCTAATATTGGAAATAGCAGCATGGTCCCTGGTTATAATTGACTGAAATATGTTAGGTGAATTCGTATAATCTTGAGGCAAGCGTGTGAAGCAGTATTGGTGATAATTTACTGTAAAAGCTGTCTTGTATTGGTCCTTTTTATGCAAGGGAACAGAGAAGAAACCATTTGAAACATCAAGCACTGTCTTATATGTTGCAATGAAAAGGGCTTCCCACTGTTGCAACATATTAATATTTTGCACTGCATTATCAAAAGTATGCTTATTGAGCTGTCTGTTAGCTACTACTAAACGAATACAGCCATCCTTCTTTGGCACTGGCAGCTCTGGGGAATTAGGGGAAGAAATACAGGGCCTAATTATACCATCTTTTAATAATGTCTGAATAGGTTTGTCTAATTCATGTTTGTATTGGGATTTAATGGGGTATTGCTTTTGTCTGGTTTAGGTAGTGCCAAGAATACAGACTGGTAATGTTTGTACTAAACCTGCATACTCCTCTTTTGTTGTTTGTTGAACTAGGTTGTGTATTTTGGGAATATATTCTTTAGGTAAGTCAGTGGTGATTGGGAAGGTGGGTACCAGTGTATTAATGAAGCCCAGGCAGTGTGCGTCTGCCACTCCTAGGACTCCATGTGCTGGTATATCAGTTATAATTGCCTCTATGGGGTGTCCATTAAGTTTAACAGGGACTAAAGGTCCTGATAAGGCTTTCTGTCCTGAAATGGTATATAAGGTTTTTAAGGGGTATTCAGTAAAATTAACAGGAAAATGTTGCAGGGGGTGTACAGTATGGGTAGAACCTGTATAAACGAGCAAAACCTCTTCTGCCTCTGTTTCCCCAGTATGGTCTCCCTCTCCCACGATTGAGACACACAAGAGGGCGAAGGTCATACCCAGTGGCCATTGAATTTTGGGGGTTCGCCTGCCTGTCCAGACTGAGGTTGTTCCTGAAATGGTGGTTGTAGGTCACTGTTTGGTTGGTGAGACCTGTCCTTTCTGATATCTGCTTCCTTACGAAAAGGCTGCCTGTCCTGCTCTACCCCTTTCTGAGCTTGATGCAACAGAGCTAACTTTCTGGTCGCTTTTTCCCAAGAGAAATGTTGTCTGGCATATAAGACAAATTGTATTTTTAAGTGTGAATTCAAATAACTACGCGAATCTGTTACTTCCAAATTAGAAAATTCGCATTGTAAATTATATAACCAGGTATGGAAGTATTCCTTAGGTGTCAAACCCACGCATGTGGCTTTTTGTATAACACCTTCCACCTGCAGATCATAAGTATTTCTTAAACAGTGAATGACTGTTTTACCTGCATCATAATAGTTTTTAAAACCCCAGTATTTAACTGGGTCCATGGTTTGTTTGAGAACTTGAAGCATAAGAACTTCTCCATATTCTTCTGCCAAATCATGAATCTGTCTAGCATATTTGTAAATGTTATTGGGAATTGATACCATCAGTGAAATCGATTTGATCTTTCACCATTTTTCTTCTTTTAAGGATTTCCATCTTATATGTTGGGAGGAGAGGGTGCAGAGAGATATTATCAATAGGAGGGTTGGGGGGGTATTTGTGCTGCCTGAGGCTGGATTCGGGGTGATATCTGAGGTATTGAGGTGCCAGTGCTGGGTACAGGGGCTTGAGAGGTTGTTATGGAGAGGGGGGTGGTAGTACTGGCAGGTTGTGGAGGCAGCTGGATGGGGGATTGTGGGATTTGCATTTGGACTGGTAGGTTAGTAGGGGTGGAGTGAAATATGAGCTGTAGAGGGAAGGGTTACAAAGGGGAAAACAGATTTTGAGGTCCTTATGTCCCCTGTGTAGTGGGCAATGGGGGGTGGGGTTTGCAAAGGTACAGTAGCAGTGCCTGTAGGAAGATGAGGGGTAGACTGGAATAAAGGACGTGGCATATTGCCTTGCATGGGTGTTGGTCCTGTAGGCTTTGAAAATTGAACATCTGCAGGGTGATGAGGAGTTGGGGGGGGAGTAGAAGATATTTTCTGCTGTAAATGAATACACTTAGCTTGAAGAGTAGAGTCATGCTGATATAATAATATAATAATTCTGTTAGTATCATATAAATGGTTAACACTCAGGGGAGATGCAGTCTATTCCCTTCACATAAATCATAAACAGCTAGCCTCCATTACAAGGTCTGGTACAAAATGTCCTTTAAAGTAGGGTCATATTGAAATTCTAACTCCAAGTGCGCCATTACAATGTGATTTAATTCAGGAATTGCTATTATTGCCACAGCAATTGTCTGAGAAGTAAGAGATGTGGTTTTAAAAGTCACTGCTGGTAAATAGCTGTGACTGGAGGGGAGTGGGTTGAGGTAGTGGTACCTATTTTCAAAGGTACGGCCTGTGCTGCATTAGATTCAGAGTCAGAGGAGTCTAGTTCTGATATAGGGAGGTTAAAATGGAAGCTATACTCCTCATCTGGAGGGGGTGTAGGGGATTTAAATCTAGTTTTACCCCTATTAAAATGTAAAAAGCTCTTAAGATTGCCAGCAATACCTTCGTCCTTGCTCGATTTGTCAGAATGGTTTGTTTT
Source organism: Neoceratodus forsteri (assembly GCA_016271365.2). NCBI lineage: Eukaryota > Metazoa > Chordata > Ceratodontiformes > Ceratodontidae > Neoceratodus > Neoceratodus forsteri. The sequence continues at coordinate 195,150,472 of CM028134.1, forward strand.
AATTTTGGAAATGGAAGGGGGTAGACTGGTAAATTGAGTGGAAGATGGGGACTAACTCGAGAATGACCTCAGGTACAAGACATTTGCTCATGGGGGTCACCAACGTGGGGTTCACCAAGTGCACGTTTGGGGTCACTAACTGCTTTGCCCAAGTTTGGAGCTGTTTCCAGGGCATGGCTCTTTAAGCTTTCTCTGTGTACATGAGTAACAGTTTCCTGATTCTCTTGCTCATCGGGAGAAGCAGACATAGCCAGTGTTTGATTCCTGCTAGAGTATGACCTCACTTTTATGGCTATGCACAAGGCTGGTAATTCATGATAATCTGAGCCAATAACATCCTCTGCCTCTATGATGCCCTGATCCTGTTTACTGATTAGAAATATCTTGTCGTTGTGTGAGTATACACTAAACTGTTCAAAATCCCCCTGGTTTTGGTGTTTGTGGGTAAAGGGAGAAGGACAATGGTATTTTCTGAACTGAGCAAAGATTCTGACAACCACACAATCCAAACCTGAATGACCATGTCTGGGACAATTAAGCAATAAACCACGAGGGGGTGTGGGTTATCAAGGGATTTACCATGGCTGGAGTGGTTTGCCCATGTGGCGCAGCTGAGCGGGTAAATCCTCGCCAGCCACAGTAAATCTCCCGATAACCCACATCCCCCGGGTGGTTTATTCCGATAATACCAAGGTTAATTTTTTTTACCATAATAAACTACAAATATTGAAGAGGTCGATTTGTTTTTTAATTTTTTTGTATTTATTCCTGTGCTGCAGAGGATTTGTTGGATACATTGGATTATATACTCATCGATTATCAGAGGATTTACACCGGTGGTACACTGCCAGTCTAATGATTTCATTGGCTGTTCACTTATGTCCATGGTATCATTATAAATTTTACATGTCTCAGCATCATCCAACCCAGAATCTAACTTACACCAACCAACTATTCTATGAATTGGGACAGGACACTCAGGATCTGTACGAATCAATAAATGTTTATAAGCCTCTATGGTTAACTTTAGTGTCCCCAAGTGATCAATATAGCAGTAGTCATAGAAATCTCTATTTTTTATTTGACAGTCAGCTAATTCATGTTCTACAACTTAAAAATGATTGGTCATATCCATTTCTAAATGATTTTTTATTAAAACAAATTTTACTGACAGCAACTCGTATGGAATGAATAAACAAGCAAATAATCACAGCTAGGAATAGTAATGTATTCCTTAACAAATAGAAAATAATTTTTTAAACAAGTCACCCTGCCCTTGCTTTTTAATGAAGTCAGGAAAAATTCAGTTATCTTACCACCTTTAGTTCAAACCAGTTCTCAGATTAATAAAGCCCTGAGGGTAGTCCTCTGTCTGCAGCTGATCCTGATGCCGAGCCAACTAATGAAAGAAAGGACCCCTCTATCTCTCTCTGTCTTTGGATGTTTTTATAGGAGAAGTTCAGCTTCTGTCTTGTCAATCCAAGTCCCTAGCATTGCTTTCTATGCACGGTACAGATGCATCCACTGTCATCCCTTGCTTGTTTTCTATACTATTACAAGCTGACAATCTAAGACTTGGCCCCATTATTTATGAGTTTTAATTCAGTAATGACTTTGAAGTCACATCTGTCTTCACAGTCTGTCTGTCTCTTATCAGGCAGCTTTTAACTTTTAAGTTAGTAGACAGTTGAGTCTTAGGGAGTACAATAAGTAATGGTACTTCTAGGACCAGTCACATTACGCCTGTGCTGTACGAGCTGCACTGGCGGCCAGTTCAGTAAGATGACCTACAAGGTAGGGTTACTTACCTTTAAGGGCCTGCACGAACAGGGACCTGATTACCTGAAAGTTTGCTTGACTCCCTACTCCCCCAATCATCCTCTCCGATCCACTGATGAGGGATTGCTAGAGAGTCCCATGGTTCATTTGAAAACTTCTGGGGCTTGCGCTTTTTCATTTGCAACACCAACCCTGTGGAACTCTCTACCTCGTCGGTTAAGAGAATGTCTGACCGTCAGTTGTTTTAAAACTATGTTAAAAACTCATTTATTTTCTCAGGCTTTTCTAGACTGATTTTAAACAACTTTTATTGCTGTTTGTTTTTATATACTGTGGCTTATGTCTGTACAGCACCTTGATTTTGAAAAGCGCTTTATAAATAAAGCATCGTTTGATTGATGCTATGAAACGTAGCGGGCAATGCTAGGTTTTTTCATTGATAAGAGGTCTAAACTTGACCTTCTAAAGTTATTAGCTCAATCAACAAAAATAATAACTTGGTTAAAAATCTTATCTTAAAAATATACTCAGAGATGCGAAATACAATAGAAAATAGCTTGGCTATGAAACCTTATTTATCTTAAAGATGGACTCTACATTGTAGCTAAAATGCCTATGTTTTAGATTATACTTCTTACGTTATAATAAAAGTAGAATGCAGTTAGCAGAATACAGTTCATTAATCTCATTAGTATTCTTTCAGCTTAAATAAGTGGTCCAGCAGCAGCACTTTGCTCCCCCAAAGCACTGTTAACAGTTTGTTGGAATGTTAAACTATCTCCAGGAGCCTCCCCCCATGGCTGAATAAGTAAACTAGTGTCAACAGTCTGCTCCATATCTTGAATCTCTTCCAAGGAATAAAAAGTGCCCTTTTGGGCTGCAGATACATTGTATGGTAGAATTAGCAAATCATTGTCAATAGTTCCCCCACTGGAGTGCCAAAATATAGTCAATAGTTTGATCCAATGCCTGGATTTTTTACAAGGAGTAATTAGGCCACATTTGGACAGGAAAGTCATTGTAGGTAATGCAATTTTCCCTGCCTTTACCCAAATATAATTGAGAATAAAAGTGGCTATCTGTTGGTGAATGTAAAGGATAATCACATAATGCAGATGCCATGGAACAAGAGAGTCCATCACAGTTCAGAGTAAGGCAGGCATATAAGACCGGGTGACAATGGAGGAAATGAGTCTTCAGGAGGGGTCTTGCTTGTGGAGTTGTTGAAAAGATGAAACCACAACCAAAGCACTTTGCTTGCTGAGATGAGTCTGGGGATATGAACAATGTGATAGCAGGCATGGCTCTTTGGTTTCTATTTAAGGTAGGCCAAATGTCATGATGTCTGAGTCAGGTCAGTGCTGTTGCACAGGCAGGATTTGGAAACATAATCTAAAAAGAACAAAAATACTAATGAAAGCAATAGGTAAAACTTTACTTGCAGCAGCACAATAATAAAAGTACTATTGCTATTAAAACTATTATTATTATTAAATTGACTGGTGACAGCAACCAGGAAAAAATGGAAGCCACCCATCCCTGGGGTCCAAAGTCCAGTTCCCCCAGTTACTGAACAAATAATTTAATACTTGGTTAAACTTTCTCTTCCAGTTATTAAATTATTTCTCTGAGTAAGTTGCCACGGATTCTACATTTTGTGTTAACTGTTGTTGCATGCTTTGTAATTGCTGCTCTGTTTTATATAGCTCATTTTTAAAGTGTACATGTTTTCATCTAAGTTGTACTTTAAGTAAATGTAAGCTATGCAGTGTTGTCCCTAAACTATCTAAAGCCAAGAGAATTTGTGTCTGTTGTGGGGTGTCATAGGTATGCAAATGTGTAACTAATGTTTCTGTCATGTCTGTAACAGTGCAATTAAAATACAATATGCAAAAGGATTCCTCATCTTTCCACATGTAACCTGCAATGAGAACTGGAGTGTTAAGTCTGCCCACCATCCTACTATCTGTAAGGGAATTGTTTGGTAAAGCCTTATAGGGGTAGTAGATGTTGTTAGGGCCCTCAAAGGGCCAACACCACTGTAACGTGAGATCCTTTGGACTATGCTGAGGTACACAGATTATAGGTTGGATAAATATGCTCATATCACGAGGCAGGTGTATAGTGGTACATAAATGCAAAGTTCCTGGATAGGAGTGAATGCTGTGATTAAGCTTAGTCACATGTAACTGATATGTGATAGGATCAAAAAATGTATCAGTTTTGTGTGCTTGTTCTAAGCCTGGGCAGTCTCCACGTAATAAGGCATTGAAGTGTTGATTAGCAGCTTCACCATTGTCTTCTGCCACTTTCAAATGGTACACCAATTCTTCCATTTCATGACTGAGGTGAATAAAAAGATTCTTGATATTTTCTCCCAGGTATGCAGTGGCTGTTTGGTACTCCCAGGTGGTATGAGAAATGTCAGTGTATGCTGAACTCAAGGAGTGCTTAAGTCTCTTAGTTTTTAATTTTGGTAGTTTTGTTTTGCCACAGTGCTTTATAAAATATTTTGTTCATAGTCATATACGTCTTTTTGGCAAGGCGGAGTGTTATTCTTACAGGATATGAAGTTCCATGCCAGTCCTAAAGGTTTCCTTTCAGATCTTTTATTTTTTTTATTTTTTTTATTTATTACTTTTTGTGTGCCCCCAAGCTATCAGTGTCCGTTCTGGTCATGGACCCCCTCCCCTCCACCTCTGCCTATTGCCTGCATTCCCCAGTTACCCCTGGCTTACCCCCAGAGGGCGGCAGTCTCGATGCTGTGGCCCTTCGGTGACGAGACACTAGTAACTAGTTGGGGAGCCAGTGGTGGAGGCTAATTGAGGCCCGGGACTGGCCTTCATGGAGATGGCTGGGGACACGGTGGTTTTCCCCCTGTAGGCAGGGGCGGGGATGTGCAATGATGCCAGCATCTGTCCACCCCTGGTGGTCCTATTCAGCATCAGTGTGTAGTGGAACACCCAGCCTCCACCGGGTGTCGCCATTGCACTGAACACTCAGTCCCCCCTCCCCAGGAGAAGGACAGCAGTCCAGGGAAGCTTGATCTTTCTCCCCTCGCTGGCACTCCGACGACCTGGATCCGTTTCCGAACCCGGGTTGCTGGCATTGCAAGCGTAATCCCTACCGCTGCACCGATGGGCCAGCCAGGTCTTTTATTTGAGTATCCCACATTTTGAATGTCCTTAAATTCATTGAATCAGTCTATTTCAGGGAACTGCATGTAGAGAACTGATGCTGGGAATTTGCTGGCTCCATTTCACCACATGGCGTGCAGGTAAATGGCTGTGTACAGTAGATGGTCTGATCACAGGGGACATATTGCAAATAGGTACATTCCCATCCTTGAGAGAGTTGGCTGATGAAGTGACAGTAGGTTGTGTTGCGAAAAGCAGTAGCAGATTTGGAATTGTTCTGAAAGTCTGTAGCTGCTGTTACAGGTTATAGTTTTCTGCAGGCCAGGGCATCAGTTGTAGTAGGATTCTTATTGGTTTGCTTGATTGCAACAATGCATGGGCTGTTACTGGGTCCTCTTGTAATTAGTTGAAATTCTCTGATTAAGGATAGTCCGCTGTGCCTTAAGGCCTCATACTGTAGGTGCCCCATGCTGCTGCAGCATCGTATTGTTGGATGGCGTCTTGATATGAAATGCACTTAGCAGTGAGCCGATAAAATTCTCCATCTTTCTTAACAAATTGACCAATATGCTTTGTAGTGAGAAAATGTCCATAATGTAAGTAAGTGTCAGGGCACTTCAGTAACAAGAGTGGATTGTCTGTTAAATTTTGCTGTACTCAAGCAAAGTAGTGAACACATGTGTATTTCTTCATCCATCTTGTATTTTCCTGTTTGGTAAGGTTGCCCCAAAAAGCAGTAAAGTTGACTTCCATTGCTGGTGGAGCATAATTCCTTTGATGGCATTGGTTGCACCGGACCTTGAATTTCTTCAGGAATTACTGTATTTTCTTTGTTAATGGAATATGATATTGAGGAAGTAACAAGTTCATATAATGTCTTATGTCCATAGAGAGGTTGTATCTGTAGAGTCTGGGTTCAACTGCCACAGGGATGCACATTGTCGATTCAGGAACTGTCGGTGGTGTTGTTTGGTTAAGCAAAGTTGTGCTATTGACCTGATGAAAGGCATCAGGATATTTCAGGTCTGAGATGTTGAGAGGCTGTGGGTCACCAGTTAAAGGAGACGTGTATGAAGTGTTGAAGAATTCTATGTCCCCAGTCAGTGGTGATATGTATGAGGTCTGAAGTGTGGTAAGGGGGGCATCTTATTGTGATAAGTATGCCATATAGATAAGAAAAGCAGCTACTATCAGTAAAAGGAGAGTGTAAATAAACTTTTGCTAGCATTTCAAAGGTTTATATGAGCATTTTCCTTCCTGATGTGGCTTTTTGTGTTTTTAAAGGACTGTTTACGCTGCACCAAGGCACCATGTATTGGATCCTCAGGAACAGTGTAGACAGTATTTTTTCTATGTCAGAATGGCCTGCTTTCATCCCTCCTGATTGTCTGTTTAATCATAATGCAAAAAGTAATGCTAAAAAACACAGTGCATAAATCAGTACTAATATAAACAAGTAAAGCAATTTGGCAGGCAAGATATGTGTCGCTCTAACTTTTCTGTATTTATGGTATTTCCAGCATTTATTGCACGTTTTAGTGCAACCTTCCTAAATATACCATAAGACATATGATATAATAGAAAACACAACAGTGCATTAAGTCAGTAATTAAGCCAATGTAAATCCCAAACAAGAGTACAGGAACCCAAGGGCTACTAATAAAGCAAGAAACACAGCAGACTGCAGATGTATAGCAAAATTCTTTCCTGCTTTGAGGCAGTTGTTTTCTTCCTCTATTTCAAGAACCTCATTCAGGGATCTGGCCCTACAGGGAAATCTTCCAGGTATGACTCTCCTTCAGGTTATTCATGGGTTTGGGTTATCCAGTGACTTCTCAACACGAACATAAGGGGGTGGTGAATTGGTTCGTGCCTCACTCATCTGCAACATAAAATATTTTCAGTTGAGAGACATGCACCCATTTAGGTTTTCCTTTAGGTTCCACCAGGACAGCATAATTTGAAATTTGCTTAATTTGCATAGGTTTAGTATACTTAGGCCCCATTAGGGTAGTTACTATTTTCTTCCAACAAATCCAGTCTCCAATTTGATATGGGTTTACTGGGGGCATGACTTGCACCCTTAATTTTTGTGGACCTTGCCTGGTGGAGGGGTCAAGTGGGGTTTTCATATGCATTTGAGCCCTGGTTAACAATTGATAGGGAGATAGACCATGTTTGGTTAATGGCCTACTTCTCAGATGCATTAATGCCATGGGAAGGTTTCTAGTCCATAATTTAGTATGCTGCATACGCAAGGCCTGTTTAAGCTGCTTGTTAACATTTACAACTAGACCCGGTGACTGAGGGTGATATGGGGTACCATAGTGTCAATTTCAGCCATATTCAAGTATCAGGGCTGGCACATGCTGATTTTTTAAATGGTAGCCCTGGTCTGAATGAATGTGTTAAGATATTCCCCCACGTGGGAAGATTTCCCTTATTAATGTATCTATTACACACTTAGCTGTGGCAGCCATGGCAGGAAAGACTTCCACATACTGAGTAAAATAATCAACTATAACAAGCAAACATTTCTTATTTTTACTGGGAGGTAAAGGTCCAAGAAAATCAAGATACTGTATACTCTCTCCCAGGGTGCATTTGAGCTGATTTGCCGGTTAGGAGTGGGAAGGACTGGTGCATTCTTATATTGTTGACATCTTGAGCTACTTTGTATATACTTGGTGACATCATGCATTAATATTGGCCAAACAAAGCTTTGTCTAATTAATCTGGCTGTAGCCTGAATCCCAGGGTGAACATGTCCTATACCCTCATGTGCCATTTGGATCTGTTCGTGCCTGCAGGATTCATTCAGAATCAAATAGGTGTCTCTGGTTAACTTTTTAATTTTGCCTTCTGACTCCCATTCCTGCGTTTTCTGAGAATTCTCAGTATCCAGCTGGTGGCCAACCACCTGAGTCGGAGAACGGGCTTCAAACATGGTTTGACTAAGTTGGTGGTGCAGTGGCATGGTGCATGCACATTTTGCCATTTTATCCACTGCTTCACTGCCAGGGTGGTGCTTGGAATTTATACCATCTCTCCCATGCCCTCGAATGTGAGAAACCTCAGGTCTAGGGTTTGAGAGGTTACTAGCTTATAAAATGGCAGCCCAGTCTGAGGAAAAAGCCTCAACATGATTTGGGTGTGCATTATAAATATGTGCTACATAGCTGCTGTCAGTAAAAATAAAACTAGGCATGTGCTGTAAGGCATTTTTAAGTGCTAATACTTCAGCATGCTGTGCAGATTTAGCCTGGACCAGTATAGATTCTTGCTGAGAAATTAGAAAATCTCTTTCTGATGTGTTTTGACCCAGTATAATACCTATACCTGCTCTACGCTGACCATTAATATACTGGACACTGCCATCTGCATAAGCAATGGTGCACCCACTGGGAATATCCACCCAAGGGGTGTATCAGAGGTGTAGTGGGCTGCTTTTAATGTTGATGTGATGTGTGTATTTCTGTGTGTCAACTTCAAAAGTGATCTTTTCTGTATTCAATAAGGCACTAAGATGTAACACATGTGCTTTATTGTGTGCTAAGACTGGGTTTTTAATAAGAACTAAGGTGCTGGGATCTGATAAATGTACTGTCAGTTTTGGGGCTTGCAGAAAATGAGGCACACATTTTATTGTTTGATACAGTGCTAATAAATGTTGACTAGACCTGGGGGAAAGCACTTTCAGTAGGTGAAAAACTACCTGTGTGATAAGAGGTTAATTTCATGTTTTGCATTAGAGCTGCCGAATAATTGTCATGTGTTTTATCTATTTGAATGTTCAATGAGTACATTAAATTTAAAGGCATCAAGGAATGATGCTGCAAAATTGCTTGCTGCAACTCAACTAATAGTTTTTCTTTTTCACGATCCCAAAAATGTTGCATTACTTGATACAGGGGTTGAGTTAATGTTGACTAGTTAGGCACATGGTTACTGGCAAAGCTGCATAACCCTAAAATAATTTCCAACTGTTTTTTAGTTTGTGGTACTTTTATCTGTCAGACTTTTTGTAGGTATTCAACAGATAGGCTTACTCCAGCCTGTATTTGTTTTCCTAAATATTTAACCTTTTTAAGCCCTATCTGGCTTTTTTCCAGTTAACCTTGTAACCTTTATTTGCCAATGTTGTTGCCACCTGATGCAGGGTTTGAAAATGTTCCTGGGGGTCATGATGACTAAAATATGTAATCTATGTAAATTCTAACATTGGAAATAGCAGCATGGTCCCTGGTTATAATTGACTGAAATATGTTAGGTGAATTTGTATAATCTTGAGGCAAGCATGTGAAGCAATATTGGTGATCATTTACTGTAAAAGCTGTCTTGCATTGGTCCTTTTTATGCAAGGGAACAGAGAAGAAACAATTTGAAACATCAAGCACTGTCTTATGCGTTGCAGTGGAAAGGGCTTCCCACTGTTTCAACACATCAATATTTTGCACTGCATTATCAAAAGTATGCTTATTGAGCTGTCTGTTAGCTACTACTAAACGAATACAGCCATCCTTCTTTGGCACTGTCAGCACTGAGGAATTAGAAGAAGAAATACAGGGCCTAATGATACCATCTTTTAATAATGTCTGAATAGTTTTGTCTAATTCATGTTTGTATTGGGATTTAATGGGGTATTGCCTTTGTCTGGGGAAGGTAGTGCGAAGAATACAGACTGGTAATGTTTGTACTAAACCTGCATACTCCTCTTTTGCTGTTTGTTGAACTAGGTTGTGTATTTTAGGAATATATTCTTTAGGTAAATCAGTGGTGATTGGGAAGGTGGGTACCACTGTATTAATGAAGCTCAGGAAGTGTGCATCTGCCGCTCCTAGGACTCCATGTGCTGGTATATCAGTTATAATTGCCTTTGTGGGGTGTCCATTAAGTTTAACAGAGACTAAAGGTCCTGGTAAGGCTTTCTGTCCTGAAAAGGTATATAAGGTTTTTAAGGGATATTTAGTAAAATTAACAGGAAAATGTTGCAGGGGGAGTACAGTATGTGTAGAACCTGTATAAACGAGCAAAACCTCTTCTGCCTCTATTTCCCAGTATGGTCTCCCTCTCCCATGATTGAGACTCACAAGAGGGCGAAGGTCATACCCAGTGGCCGTTGAATTTTGTTTTGGGGGTTCGCCTGCCTGTCCAGACTGAGGTTGTTCCTGAACTGGTGGTTGTAGGTCACTGTTTGGTTGGTGTGACCAGTCCTTTCTGATATCTGCTTCCTTACGAAAAGGTTGCCTGTCCTGCTCTGCCCCTTTCTGGTCTTGATGCAACAGAGCTAACTTTCTAGTCGCTTCTTCCCAAGGGAGATGTTGTATGGCATGTAAGTGAAATTGTGTTTGTAAGTGTGGATTGAAATAAGTACACAAATCTGTTACTTACAAATCAGAAAATTCACATTGTAAATTATATAACCATGTATGAAAGTCTTTCCTAGGTGTCAAATCCAAGCATGTGGCTTTTTGTATAACACCTTCCACCTGCAGATCATAAGTATTTCTTATACAGTGAATGACTGTTTTACCTGCATCATAATAGTTTTTAAAACCTGGTATTTAACTGGGTCCGTGATTTGTTTGAGAACTTGAAGCATAACAACTTCCCCATATTCGTCTGCCAAATCATTAATCTGTGTAGCATATTTGTAAATGTTATTGGAATTGATACCATCAGTGAAATTGATTTGATCTTTCACCATTTTTATTATTTGAAGGATTTCCATCTTAAATGCTGGGAGGAGAGGCTGCAGAGGGGTATTATCAATAGGAGGGTTGGGGGGTATTTGTGCTGCCTGAGGCTGGGTTCGGGGTGATATCTGAGGTATGGAGGTGCCAGTGCTGGGTACAGGGGCTTGAGAGGTTGCTAAGGAGAGGGGGGTGGTAGTACTGGCAGGTTGTGGAGGCAGCTGGATGGGGGTTTGTGGGATTGGCATTTGGACTGGTAGGTTAGTAGGGGTGGACTGAAATATGAACTGTAGAGGGAAGGGTTGTAAAGGGGAAAACAGATTTTGAGGTCCTGATGTCCCCTGTGCACTGGAAAAGGGGGGTTGCAAAGGTACAGTAGCAGTGCCTGTAGGAAGATGAGGGGTAGACTGGAATAAAGGATGTGGTGTATTGCCTTGCATGGGTGTTGGACCTATAGGCTTTGAAAATTGAACATCTGCAGGGGGATGAGGAGTTGGGGTGTGGGGTAGAAGATATTTTCTGCTGTAAATGAATACACTTAGCTTGAAGAGTAGAGTCATGCTGATATAATAATATAATAATTCTGTTAGTGTCATATAAATGGCTAACACTCTAGGGAGGTGCAGTCTATTCCCTTCACATAAATTATAAACTGATAGCCTCCCTTGCAAGGTCTGTTGTAAAATGTTCTTTAAAGTAGGGTCATATTGAAATTCTAACTCCAAGCACTCCATTACAATATTATTTAATTCATGAATTGCTATTATTGCCTCAGTAATTGTCTGAGGGGTAAGAGATGTGGTTAAAAGTCAATGCTGGTAAATAGCTAAGACTGGGGAAGGGGGTTGAGGTAGTGGTACCTATTTTCAAAGGTGCAGCCTGTGCTGCATCAGATTCAGAGTCAGAGGAGTCCAGTTCAGATATAGGGAGGTTAAAATGGAAGCTATACTCCTCATCCGAAGGGGGTGTAGGGGACTTAAGTCTAGTTTTACTCCTATTTAAATGTAAAAAGCTCTTAAGATTGCCAACAATACCTTTGTCATTGCTAGTTTTGTCAGAATGGTTTGTTTTAATTTTGGAAATAGAATGGGGTAGAATGGTAAAGTGAGTGGAAGATGGGGATTTAGCTCGAGAATGACCTCAGGTGCAAGACATTTGCACATGGGGTCTCCAACGTGGGGTTCACTAAGTGCCCTCCTGGGGTCACTAACTGCTCTGCCCAAGTTTGGAGCTGTTTCAAGGGCATGGCTTTTTAATCTTTCTCCATGTACATGTTCATTAGTTTCCTGATTCTCATGATCGTCGGGAGAAGCAGACATAGCGAGTATTTGATTTATGCTATGGTATAACCTCACTGGTGTGGCTATGCACAAAGCTGGTAATTCATGATGCTCTGAGCCAATAATATCCCCTTCCTCTATGATGTTCCAGTCATGTTTTCTGATTAGAAATATCTTACCCATGTGTGAGTATACACTAAACTCATCAAAATCCTCCTGATTTTGGTATTTGTGGGTAGAGGGAGAAGGACAATGGTCTTTTCCCAACTGAGCAAAGATTCTGACAACCATACAATCCAAACCTGAATTACCATGTCTGGGTCATTTAAGCAATAAGCCATGAGGGTGTGTGGGTTATCAAGGGATTTACCACAGCTAGAGTGGTTTGCCCACGAGGTGCAGCCAAGCGGGTAAATCTTCGCCGGCCACGGTAAATCTCCCGATAACCCACATCCTCCGAGTGGCTCATTGCGACTATACCAAGGTTCATTTTTTTTACTATAATAAAATACAAATATTAAAGAGGTTGATTTGTTTTTTTTTATTTTTATTGTATTTATTCCTGGGCTGCAGAGGATTAGTTGGATACATTGGATTATATACTCATCAACAGCCGTTGATTATCAGAGGATTTACACCGGTGGTACACTGCCAGTCTGATGGTTTCATTGGCTGTTCACTTATGTCCATGGTATCATTATAAATTTTACATGTCTCAGCATCATCCAACCCAGAATTTAACTTACACCAACCAACTATTCTATGAATTGGGACAGGAAACTCAGGATCTGTACGAATCAATAAATGTTTATAAGCCTGTATGGTTAACTTTAGTGTCCCCAAGTGACCAATATAGCAGTGGTCATAGAAATCTCTATTTTTTATTTGACAGTCAGCTAATTCATGTTCTACAACTTTAAAATGATTGGTCATATCCATTTCTAAATTATTTTTTACTAAAACAAACTTTACTGACAGCAACTCGTATAGAATGAATAAACAAGTAAATAATCACAACTAGGAATAGTAATGTATTCCTTAACAAATAGAAAATCATTTTTTAAACAAGTCACCCTGCCCTTGCTTTTTAATGAAGCCAGGAAAAATTCAGTTGTCTTACCACCTTTAGCTCAAACCAGTTCTCAGATTAATAAAGCCCTGAGAGTAATCCTCTGTCTGCAGCTGGTCCCAATGTCGATCCGACTACCAAAGGAAAAGACTCCTCTATCCCTCTCTGTCTTTGGATGTTTTTATAGGAGAAGTTCAGCTTCTATCTTTTCAATCCAAGTCCCTAGCAATACTTTCTATGCACGGTACAGATGCATCCACTGTCATCCCATGCTTGTTTTCTATACTATTACAAGCTGACAATCTAAGACTTGGCCCCATTATTTATGGGTTTTAATTAAGTCATGACCTTGAATTCACAACATCTGTCTTCACAGTCTGTCTGTCTCTTATCAGGCAGTTTTTAACTTTTATGTTAGCAGACAATTGTGTTTTGGGGAGTACAGTAAGTAATGCTATGAAACGTAGTGGGCAGTGTTAGGTTTTTTCATAGATAAGAGGTCTAAACTTGACCTTCTGAAGTTATTAGATCAATCAACAAAAATAATAACTTGGTGAAAAATCCTCTCTATCTTAAAGATACACTCAGAGAGGTGAAATACAATAAAAAATAGCTTGGCTATGAAACCTTATTTATCTTAAAGATATACTCTACATTGTTGCTAAAATGCCTATGTTTTAGATTATACTTCGTATGTTATAATAAAAGCAGAACGCAGTTAACAGAATACAGTTCATTAATCTCATTAGTATTCTTTCAGCTTAAATAAGTGGTCCAGCAGCAGCACTTTGCTGCCCCAAAGCACTGCTAATAGTTTGTTGGAATGTTAAACTATCTCCAGTAGCCTCCCCCCATGGCTGAATAAGCAAACTAGTGTGAACAGTCTGCTCCATTGCTTGAATGTTCTTCCAAGAAATAAAAAGTGCTCTTTTGGGCTGCAGATACATTTTATGGTAGAATTAGCAAATCATTGTCAATAGTTCCCCCACTGGAGTGCCAAAATATAGTCAATAGTTTGATGCAATGCCTGGATTTCTTCCAAGGAGTAATTAGGCCAAATTTGGATAGGAAATTAATTGCAGGTAATACACCAGCTGATCAGAGGTCTCTAGGTCGGTAAATAATACAAGTGACTTAGACAAGCCAGAATTCATAGTTTTGTTGACAGGTGCAGCAGGCACACCATTGAGAGAGCAGTTCAGAGTAGAAACCCCAACTTCTGAGTTACTTGTAATGCAGTACAACAACAGCTTGACTCTCATCTGTTCAGTCAGCCTGTGGGGCAGCAGGTTGCTCGGCAATGAGTTCGGCACTGTACTTTATCACTTTAATGAAATGGTGACGGTGATACATTATGGCAAATTCTCACCCCGCCCTCCACCCACCATTACCAGTACTGCTGACTGACCTGCTCTGGGCTTCGCTGCTACTGGGCTGCTCTCGAAGCCTCGTGGCACCGCTCCTGCTGCAGCTGCCAGTTCCTGCATGTTGGCATCTTGCCCTGGCTCACTGGGCATCAGGCAGACAGGCTTCCCTGGCCCTCAGTGTCTATGGTGTACAATGCCACTTCCTGGTACTCCTTCACTGGGGGTTACCAGAATCATTCACCTTTCTAAGGGAATAACTGTACAGCCTGCATCTGTCACTGTCACATGCTGCTGCCCACCAGCCACATTCAGAATTCTGATACAGCAGGATTCCTGACATTGACAGGAGGCAGGAATAGAAGAAATTAGAGCGATGAGGAGGTGTACGAAAGCATGCACAGTGCTCACACATGCCTAATGGGAAAATATTGACGCCCATTCCAAACAGCAGCCAGTAGTTGTCTTGTCTGCTGGACCAGGTTACAGAAAGGTGTTCTGTGTCTAGAGAAAAATAGTGCAGTGGGGGGGGAGGAAGCAACTGCCTGTACTGAGTGGAGATGACACAGAGAGATGTGCTTCAACTCCACTCAGTGCATGGAGACAAGGTGTGGTGCATTCACAGTCACATGGTACCAGAGCCCCTTTCTCAATGTAATTGCACTACGTCATTATGTCATGCATATCTCTCGCTATGCAGTCATAAAAAGAATACTGTAATATAACATTTCTCTAAGAGACACATTTGCTCTCAGTGGAAACTCATAAACTTACTAGGGAATGGGTAGGCAGGTAGTGGGAAGTATATACTCCTCAAAAACTAGAGGAGTAACTATTCTTTTTCATAAGAAATTGAAGGTACTGGTACTTAAAGGGAAGCACCAAGTTAGGTCAACAGTAAAACTGCTGACCTTCTGCACAGCGACAGCACAGTACCGACGCAGGTACTGTGCCGCCCAGTCCCCCAGTGTTTTCTGTGGAGGGGCTGTGCCCCACACCCATCATGTGGGTGGCTCTGCCCCTCCCACACCTCCCGAACTTTAGGATTCTCAACTCCAGGTCAGAGTTGGTCCAGGGAGGGGGCAGAACACTGGGGGAAAGTGAAACATGGAAACGGACCATTACAGCGACTGTCGCTGTAGTGGTCTTTTTCCGTGTTTCACCGTCGGGGTGTTGGGCAAAAGGGGGTCACCCACTTAAAGAAGCCCGCTCTACAGAAGAAAGATGGGTGTTGTTAAAAATCCTTCTCACTGCTGAAACACCTCCTGGGCAGTGTCTATGGGCCCAACAATGATTCAGACTCCTCCTCTGCTGAACTGGCCCAGTAGATAGCCAGCCTGTATGAACCAGGAACTAGCCTAATATGGGGCATTGACTTTAATAAGGTATAGGACCCCATCACAGACAGGCTTAGAGGTCATACTATTGCCCCCACCAAACCAGGAAAACCCTGCATGCCCTAGTGGCTGAGTATAGTCTGACTGACCCATGGAGAAGTCCCTACCCCTGAGAGTGAGAATACACCTTCCACTCTGCCCCTCACAACACGAGCATCAAAGTTAACTTCTTCCTTCTGCCCATGCAAGTACTGCAGGATGTGCAAGATGCCTCAATTGGCCCCATCATAATAGCTGACCATGCTTGAGTACGTGTCACTCTGGGAGTGGGCCCTGGGACACCAAACAAACCACGCTGGTGTCTATACACCTTCCTCATCTCCCAGAAAGATTTCCAGCAGTGGATCACAAGACAGCTACAGCTTGAATCACCAGAAATTACCAGAGCAGTTCTCTTTATTTTTATCCTGTAACGTTTTTCACCTCCTTAGGCAGAGCTTCCCCCAACGACCTCAGTCGCCAGCACCTGCACCCCCAGACCAGGTCTGGCGTGTGGTTTTATAGGCCCATCCACACGGGCCGGCCAATGACAGAACCCCCCCTTTGTAGGGGCCTGTGGCACAGACACCCAGTGGCTATGTCTCACGGGTCTGGGGGCGCAGGGCACAGCCATCAGACAATCCAGTCGTCCCGCCATATTTTTCCTCCTAGTTCATGCCCTGAGGAGCCAGACGTGCAATGGCATCAGCGCACCTACATGCAGATGCCCGCCGTGCTCCAGCCCCTTTGTCCTGCCTGCATTGGCATTGAACCCAGCTTCTGCCAGGTGCTACTGCAGTGTGGTGCAGAGCCCTCACCCACCCCATAGGAAGGACAGCAGTCATGGGATGCTTGATCCTTTCTCTCCCCTGCCAGCCCCCAGCAGCCTGAATCTGTTCCCAAACCAGGGTCATCGGCGCGGCACGAGGTATGGCATCCAGCACCTTAACCCTCAGCGCCACTGGTGCAGCGCAAAGCAGTTCTTTTTGATATCCTACAACTTACTTAAGAGGAAGGATTATTAGTTACACAGCCCATATAATAAGGCAATGCACCACAGAGAAAATAACTTGGAGGAGGCTCTAAAGCAGAAGGAGCAAGAAAATGATGTTTTTTCAACTCATTCCCCTCAGCTGCACTGGGAGATGCTGCAGCCAGTGTTGGAATTACAGGGGGACTTGCCAGGGCTCAGCCCTGGTAACTCTGAGGTGAGCCCCAGTAATTCACACATCACTGCCATTGACTTATGATGGGAAGGGGGCTCCATTTAAAGATAGGACCTTTATGGGCCCCCCCTAGCTCCCAAAGCTCATAAAGTATAATTCCAACACTGGCTGCAACTGAGGTTCAAAATACACTTCCTGACCTCCACTACTGCCCAGAGGGCAGTGATGTGAACTGTCCATAAATATAAGGTGAGAAGGCTGGTAGACTCTTAGCTTATTGCACAAAGGTACAAAAATCTGCCAAAGTCATTGATGCTATCCGTCTATCATTAGCTCGGGTAGTTACGCAAAAGGAAGATATTGCCAAGGCCTTCATAAGCTTCTACTCAGAGTTTTACTCCTCCCAATGGGGAACTCAGTCTCCTCACCTGAAGGATCGACCCTGCCTAAGCACTTGGCCACACAGGCTGCCAATCTGGATACCCCATTACCTTACAAGAACTACAAACTGCTATTAAGGCCATTCCCAAGAAGCTGACCCCTGGATTAGATGGCTTTCAGGATGAGTTTTATCAGACCCTGATGCCAGTTGTGGACCACCCTCTTCACACTGTTCTATCAGAATCCTTTGTTAAAAGGAATCTTCTGTAGCCAATGACAGAAGTCTTGATTGCTCTACTACCAAAGTCGGATAAAGATCCGCAGGTGGTATCTATCACCCAATCTCACTGCTTAGTGTGAATGTCAAGATCTTGGCTAAGATCTTAGCAGCTAGATTGGGAAATCTTATACCTCACACTGACATACGAACATATGAAAATTGCCAGCAGAAACATGCCTTAGTGGTCTATCGAGTCTGCTCGAGTGTGCAGCTCAGTCTATTTTACTGGAGCTGGCATCCTTCCCCTTGCCCACTAGTGCTATCCTCCCCCTTCTCCCATCCCCTTTCTTCCTCCCATCACCACTCTCCTTTTTACCCTGTCCCATCTCCCTTTAAAACTTCCCACTGTTATCAATCATATCACCTCCTCAGGCAGTTCATTCCACCCTGACACCACCCTTTCTGTTGAAATAGCGCCTCCTCATTTCCCTTTTAAATCTACTCCCCACAAGTTTCAGACTATGACCCCTTGTGGTCCCCTCCCTTTTTAAATTGAAAGTGCTCTCCAGGCCAACCTTGTTTATATCCTTTAGGTACTTGAAGGTTTCCATCATATCCCCCCTTTCCCTTCTGTCTTCTAAGGAGTGCATATTGAGCACCCTTAACCTCTCATCATATGGTTTGTTCCCCATGTCCTGGATCATCTTGGTCACCCTTCAATGGACCCCCTCCAGTAGTTTGATTTCCTTCTTGAAATAAGAGTACCAGAACTGTACACAGTACTCCAGGTGTGGTCTCACCAATAACCTGTACAAGGGCAAAATGACTTCCTTCCTCCTGAAGGTGATTCCTCTGGTGATGCAACCCAGCATTTTATTTACTTTGGCTGCCGCTTTACAGCACTGCACAGTGTTTCATGTTACCCCTAACTATCACCTCTAGATCCTTTTCCTCCTTTGAGCTGGACACCTGTACACCCCCCCAGCCAGTAGCTGGCTCCTCAGTTCTTAGCTCCCAGGTGCATGACCTTGCATTTCTTGGCATTGAATCCCAACTGCCAGATGCCAAACAATTTCTTCAGCCTGGCCAGATCCTCCCTGAGTTCCTGTCTCCACTCCTCTATGTCCACTCTCCCACAGAGCTTAGTATTGTCTGCGAAAAGGCAGACTACTTTTGACCCCTACAGCTATGTCACCAATAAAGATGTTAAATAGCACTGGACCTAGCACTGATCCCTGTGGGACCCCACTGGTTACAGGTCTAGTCTTGGAAAGTTCACCCTACCATCACTCTCTGTTTCCTTTCTTGCTGCCAGCACCTGACCCACCCCAGCAGCTTGTCTCCAACTCCTAGGTTACTCAGTTTGCTAAGCAACCTTCCATGCAGCATGGAGTCAAAGGCCTTACTGAAGTCCAGGTATAACACATCCACTGCCTGGCCCTTGTCCAATGACCTTGTGACCCAATCAAAAAATTCTATTATGTTCATCTGGCAGGTTCTCCCCATGATAAACCCATCCTGCATAGTATCCTGGAGACCGTTAACCTCCAGAAAGTTTACTAGTCTTTCTTTTGGAATGGTCTCCATTAATTTGCCTACAATGGAGGTTAGACTGACCGGTCTGTAGTTGCCAGGTTAATCTCTGGGACCTCTCTTGTGGAGTGGCATCACATGTGCCATTCTCCAGTCCTGAGGCACACACCCCATCTCTAACGAGGCATCATACAGATCTGCCAGGGGGCAGCCACATCTTATTGACCGCCATCAAACTGGCTTTTTTAAGGGATGAATGATTGTGGGCAATATTAGAGTAGCTCTCAATGCTATTTGGGCATCCTTCAAAAGTAAAGTCCCAGCGCTGCTAGCAAAGCATAGATACAGAGAGAGACTTTTAATTTTGTGGAGTAGGACTATTTATATCAAGCCATGCAGAAGGTAGGCATTGGCTCCTTCTAGCTTGGGTCCGCACCCTGTATTCTTCCCCCTCAGCTTGATTATTGATGAGTAGGCATATTTCCTTGAATCTCCATTTGGAGAGAGGAACTAGACAGTGCTGCCTCTCTCTCCCCCCTGCTATTTCTTATAGCAATGGAGCCCTTACTGGGCAAACTTTGGCTAACCCCAGAAGTTGAGAGAATTAGTTATGGAATGGCCCAGGTTAAGATCCTGCCATTTGCTGATGATTTACTTTTAGCAGTCTCAAACCCCTCAACATCCCTGCCATCAGCACTAAAAATACTTAATGACTTCTGACTACTGTTGGGCTTGAAGGTGAACTGGAATAAAACAGAGGTCTTTTCATTAAATAACTTTAAACAGGAAAACTCTATCCAACACCTCGGTATGAAATGGGCACCACAACAGATTAAGTACCTGGGCATTATTTGCAGACCTCAAATCCCTAGTGGGCCTTAACCTTAAGCCAGGGTACACCCATTGCTGCCTTGAAAACAGACCTTTGGAGATGGAAGAAAGTTCAGCTCACCTTCAGAAGCAAAATTACTTACAAGATGATTGCCTTCCCAAAAATCTTGTCTGCCTCAACAGCCTGCTTATCCATTTCCCACAGGAAACATTCCAACCCTTTGAAAAGCATTTTGCTTCCTTTTTGTGGGAAGGAAAGAAACCATGATTCAGCCTAAATTGAGAGCACCAGGTAAACTGGGTGGATGGGCCTTACCCTGGTTGTGGGCATACCACCGAGCAGTGGGCACCAGATGTAATCTGCATTGGTTGTGCATACCACCAAAGTAGGCACCAGTGTTTTATTTATTTACAGTATTTATTGAAAAGTTTCACCAGGAAGGGCACCTGAACAGCAAGCTGCTCGTCTCCCCGCTGCATCCTGGGGGAAGGGGTGCAGGGAGAGCAACAATTAATGAAGATACCATAAAATCCATCTTACATATTTTGGTGACCATAAAGTCTTAACAGTAGTGCAAAGCTCAGGCAATCAGCTCAAGAACTTAAAGAGATTAAGTTATTAAGAGCATATCATTGACAATATATGCAGTGAACAGATCATATAGCATGAGGCTAGCGGTTCAAAAGTACAAAACACAGGAATCAGTTTGCATAACTTTTTAAGAGCAGTAGCTAGGTACAATGTAGCACAGAGACAACAGTGCAGATAATAAATAGAAACTGCGAGTTCAGAAGGAGTTAGGCACAGGAGCAATTAACGGAGAGGTAATTTTGAAGTACTGCAGTTAATGAGAAGGGTGAGGATGAGTGGAGAATCTGTTGCGGAAACGAGTTCCACAGTTTTGGGAAGCAGTACGAGAAAGCTGCCTGGCCTGGTGTGGTGGATTGTCGAAGGACTACCAGGGTTCTAGAGTCATGCGATCTGAGTGAGCGGGCAGGTGAAGGGGGATAACAAATGAGAAAGTAAGATAAGCTGGGAGTGAGTCAAACCAGAATTTTGAGACGAAGTTTGCACAGTGGTGTAGCTGTCTGTTTTCAAGAGAGGGAAATGCCAGTGTGGCTACAACTAGAGTAAAGTTCTGCACTTAGTCCTCCATGGGCAAGTTGGAGCTCAGTTGGGCAGACCACCAAGCACCACCCAGCATCCCCGCTATACTCTTTCTCTGAACAATCCTGTGCCATGCTTACCATGCATCACAACAGAAAGATCTCTCACTTGGGGAAGCGGGGGCCCACATAGCACAACCTATATCTAACAACTGGTAATAAACCAGTTCTGTGTGTCTCATGCATGGGCCAACAAAGGAATTTCTACAGTGAATCACCTGCTTGAGCCACAGACAGGGACACTGGACTCTTCTCAAACCCTGGTTACCAGATTCGACCTTCCTCTGTCAGATTTCTGGTGCATCCCCCCAGATCTGTGATGCAATCGACACAAGAATCTCTGTTAAATGAAAGTTTAATAATAAGCTTCTTCCATTCCTGATTACTAAATGGGTGGATCACCCCATCAGATTGAGAGGCAAAATCTAGAACTATTTATTGCCCCCCTATGCTCCCACTCTATTGAAATGTAGCGACACCTGGGAATCTGAATTACAGAATCTCTATCTCCAAGGCAGACTGGGAGAGCATGATCAAGAATGTGCACTCAGATTTCAGGGATATGAGGTATCACTTGATAACAAAAAAAAAACCTCCATAGGTGGTATCACACCCCAGACATACTTCTGTAAATGGGACTTATGTCAACTAGTAATTGTTGCAGATGCCATTGAGGCATAGGGTCCCTTGCATCCTATTGTCCTGTCCATCGCTCACGCACTTTTGGTCTCAGGTTTGGCACTTTTGCAGTTCAGTACTAGGGATGACCATGCAACCTGACCCAGTTGTTGGGTTGTTAGGAGGTTTCAATACTAGACTAAAAGTATCCCATAAACAGAGGCTCCTTTGTACTGCTAGCAGCCCTGGGAGCCAAAAGACAAATCTTCCTTAAGTGGAGAACTGACCCCTCCCCCGTCTTTTCCAAATGGTTGGCTGCCCTCCCTAAACTGGCAGAGTATACTGGTGGAGTAACAGTTGACACACCTGGCAAATAATTACATACATAGATTCTATACCATTTGGGACCCCTTTCTCCAATACACTCAGACCTAACTAAGTAGGTCGACTGAGACTCTCATCTGTCCATAAGTTAGACTGTTTAATCTAGTCATGCTGTCTTTATGTTACCTGGCATCTCTTAAAAGATGTGATTGCTGTCCACTGTTAGACAGTAGATATTGTTGTATTAGGTAGTATGTTCATATAACACTCTCTGTTGTAAAAGAGGATTTACTTTGATTCTCCCACTGTTGTTATAATTGCTTCATTGCTGCTGTAATTGTATTATGTGTATGGATGGATGTATGTTTGTGCATTTGCCTCAATAAAAACAATTAGAAAAAAGAAGCTGAGGAAGGACAGTATGTGGCTGGGCCTAGCAGCACTGTGAAAGAAACAGCCATGTGTGAACTGGCTGAACTGGAACCCACTTTAGGAGATGTGCTGAAGGCCATCAAGACACTCGATATCCATGTGCTGGCATTAGACATGGAAGTAAAGGAGCTTTACTTAAGGCTCCTTGTTTGTGAGACTCAATGACTAACTGCACTAACGGAAGCAACAGAGGTGGTGGGCTCAGCATTGTGGGCTGCCACTAAATAAGCTGGACTGATAAAAGTGAACAAGACCTTGTATTTTTGACAGAAGCCCATAAAAAACAAATGACAGTGGCTAACATCTGATGTTTGGGCTATAGCAGGAGAGGACCCAATGAGATCTGTGGCATAATGGCTGAGTAAAACCTTTCAGCTAGGTCCGATTCCAGTTTTGCACTGGATTACTCCAAGGAAGAGGAGGGAAAATGCTTCTGGCCCATGTGCCTCTTTGGTTATTTGGGTGGGTAAACATAAAAGAGACAGATTACTTGATGCAGCCAAACAAAAGAGACCTCTTACCTTGGACAACGGAGCTAAACTCTCGCTTTTTCCAGATCTGATCTTTGCCACCTGGGACAGAAGGAAAAAGCCTTTAATGTACTTTGATCTACTTTCTGGTCCCTGGGGCTGTCATATGCCTTATAGTATCCTGTCAAACTTAAGGGGGTGTACGCTGATGAAAACAACTAGTTTAATGATCCTCAGGAAGTTGAGAATCTGGTCATAAAAATAAAACAGGACTCTGGGGTACAAAATGAGCCAGAAGCAGATTTGGAGTGACCTAATCCTAACACTGCAGCTAATTTGCAAGGGTGAGTAGGGTTGGTTGGGAGGGCTGGAGTGTGGAGGGTGGTGGGTGGTGGAGCCTGAGTACATGGCTATATGTCCATGTGAGATATAGCCTCTGTGTGTGAAAAGTTGGAAATCTGTTTTGCTTTTACATTTGTCATAAATGCTGACATAGTAGCCTGTTGATCTTTGTAGAGAAGTGCTTTCCCTTAAAATGATGCTGACTACATGCAGCATTGCTTCAGTCTTTACAAATGAGTGTACCTTTAGCTATTACCGCTAGCAGCCTGTCACTTTCATGCTTGGACAATTTTGGCACTTGAAAGCATTGGACTTTTATCATTGATATTATTTCTTGTTTGTGCTTTATGCCATTCAGTGGTTATGGGTGGTTCACAGGGGCAACTGCTCAGTGAGAGGTAGTTAGGGTTACATTAATCACGTTTCTTAAGTATTACTCTGTTTCTGGGACCACCTGGCCATGGCATCTTTGGCTTGTGACACCTTGGTGATAATGCATCCTCTTCTATCATGGCACCTGCATCTCATGTAAGCAATAAGCCATTACAGAGTGTGCAATAAAGGATTGCAATATACACCCAGGGGAGTAAGGCATGAGGCTGAAGATCAAGTGTCCTTATGCCCCTGGGACATACATTGAAATCCTTTCATGCACACCCTGGAGAGGCTTATTGCACTTATAAAATGGCTCACTGCTCTTTTGTATTATATGTAAGTTGAAACATGTTTTGCATAAATCATTTGTTTAAATATATTTTAAGTAACAAAATATATTGATGAATAGTCCCTGATTTTGTAGGCAAGGAGGCTTTTTTGCTCTGTAATGAGGTACAGCACCTGACTGTGCAGTACTAGGAGCATGCATACAAACATACGAACATACAAAGAAGCCAGCAGAAGAAGACAAAGCAAGGTAAATTGACAAGGCAAAGCAAATTTTATTTATATGGCGCCCAATCCCAGAGGCTCTGGGCGCCTTACAGAAAAATACAATAAAATTGGCAATAGAATGATAAAATAAAATTACATTCATACAATTTTAAATAAATAAAATATAAGTCAATTTAAAAGCTTTCAGGATGCCATAATCAGGGACGGAGCAAAAACATGATGAAATTCAGTAATCATTAAAAGCCAGGCAAAAAGAGGTGGGCTTTCAGCCTCCACTTAAACACCTCCTCTGAAGGGGCCTCCCGGACTGCAGATGGAAGTGAGTTCCACTGGGATGGTGCAAAAATGCTGAAAACATGATCTCACAAGGTCCTGAGCCAAATCCTGGGAACGTCCAGGAGGCCCCTCGAGGAGGAGTGGAGGGAGCGAGCAGAGGTCACCGGTGTCAGGAGCTCTGACAGATAGCCAGAGCCTGGTCCATTTAGGGCCTTATAGGTGAGAAGATCCACCTTGAAAAGGACCCTCAACCTGACCGGCAGCCAGTACAGGGCACGCAGAACCGGAGTAACATGACTGGGACCGTGAAAGACCCATCAGCAACCGAGCTGCTGCATTCTGCACCAGCTGTAGTTAGCAGAGGGTCTCTCCCATGACCCTAAATTACAGAGCATTTCAGTAGTCAAGCCTGGTGGGAACAAAGGCGTGCACTAACGTTGGTAGATCCTCAGGCGGAACGAGGGGCTTAATCCAGGCAGTGTTCTGCAGATGGTAAAAACCGCTGCTGACTACAGATGACACCTGACCTTCAAAAGTCAAACTGCTATCAAGGATCACACCCAGATTTCGCACCCTTGGGGAAGCTACCAATGGGGTCAAATCCATTACAAGACCAAGATTCAAGAGCCAGCCCCGGGCAGCAACCCATTATGCTCATGACCGGTCTCGATCACCAGCACCTCTGTCTTGGCCAGGTTGAGTCTCAGCCAGCTGGAAGCCATCCTGTCATTGATTTTAGCCAGTCAGTTGTTAAGCACATCACCAGCTCTGGATGTTTTGGGAGCAAATGACAAATACAGTTGGGTGTCATCTGCATGGCAGTGAAACTCCACACTGTTGTCGAATGATCTCGCCCAGGGGCAGCATGTACGCTGTGAACAATATTGGCGACAGGATCGAACCCTGTGGTACTCCATAAGACAGAGGCATTGGGGAGGAGGAGAAATTCCCCATCACCACCTGCTGCACCCTATCCAAGAGATAGTACTCAAACCACCTGATGACAATACTGGTGAGTCCACAAAACTCACGGAGCCGATCAGATAGCACGGCATGATCCACAGTGTCAAAAGCTGATGAGAGATCGAGGAGTATAAGAACTGACCTGTCTCCTCTATCTCTAGCCCTGAGCAGATCATTATGCACCCTCACCAGAGCTGTTTCAGTGCTGTGTCTAGCCTGAAAACCCAACTGAAATGGCTCATAGATGTCCGAGAACACCAAGTGGTCCTCAAGCTGTTGTGCAACTAGTGTATCAACAACCTTGCTCAGGAAGGACAGGTTGGAGATAGGCTGGGAATTCACCAGGACATCAGGATCGAGGGAAGGTTTCTTAAGGAGAGGTCTCACCAGCGCTTCTTTCAAAGCAGCTGGGAAAATCCCCTCTGCCATCAAACACCTGGCAATCCCAGCGAATGCCAGGCCAACAGCCTCAACACATCCCATTAAGAAACATGTTGGGGCCAGGTCCAGTTCACAAAAAGTGTGCTTCAGCTCTAAGATCACCCTAGTCACTTCGGACACCTCCACTGGCCAGACCTATCTCCATCCTACCAGTACTATCCAAGATGCTCGAAAAACTAGTAAACTCTCAGTTAAGGGACTATCTGGATAACAATAACCTTCTAAATTCTGCACAATCTGGATTTAGATCAAAGCATAGCACCATTACTGCCTTAGCCAAGGTAACCAACGATTGGCAGACTACCTTGGACAAGAAAAATTGTACCTGTGCTGTGTTTCTGGATTTGAGTAAAGCCTTTGACACAGTGGATCATGACTTATTAATCACCTCCCTTAACTCACTAGGCCTGGATTCCCTATCACCAACTGGTTTAAGGATTACCTTTCAGATAGGTCACAACTGGTTAAAAATGGAAATTACCTATCCACCTCAAAACCACTGCTAAGGGGCATACCACAAGGCTCTATTCTTGGCCCTATCCTCTTTGCCATTTATATAAACAATATTGATGCTAATCTCACTCAATCTAACATTCATCTGTTTGCTGATGATACTGTATTATATGTCAGCAATCCCTCACCTTCCAAAGCCTGTGAACTGTTACAATCCGAATTCTCCATTCTGCAGCACAATCTACTTGACAAAAAACTACTTCTGAATGCAAAAAAACAAAAGCTATGTTCTTTGCCACAAAGAGTTGCTCTACCACTACCCCAGCATCCACCACCCTACATTTATCCACCTTACTAGGAGAGAAACTTGAATTTGTTGATAACTTCAAATACCTTGGAGTCTGGATAGATAACAGGCTTGACTATTCTGTCCATATTGAAGAGCTACTTAAAAAGCTAAGACAGAGGCTTGGACTATTTTTTAGAATAAAACATTACCTAAACAGTGATTCCAAAAAAAGGTTAATTCAGGCCTCATTCCTATCCCTCATTGATTATGCTAATTTTCTCTACTGCCATTGTTCATGTCATCTCTTACATAAACTGGACACCCTGTATCACAGGTCCATAAGATTTATTACTGACCTTCCCTCCAGCACCCATCATTGCTCCCTTTATATGGCAGTCAACTGGACATCATTACATCACAGAAGAAATAGAAATGCTGTTATCTGGATATTCAAAGTGTTAACAGGCAAACTACCTACCTATATCACTGATTGCTTTACCCAAATTACAACTAGGCCATACACCTTAAGGATCAGTAAACTCATCATATTAAAGGTCCCCAATGCCTGCACCCGGTATGGGAGGGCTGCTTTCAGCTATACCCTAGCAGTTGCATGGAACTCTCTCCAAAAATCCATGAAGCTAGATAGCCTACTACCTCTGGCATCTTTCAAAAGATTGTTCTCCGCCCTTTTTCCAGAGCTCTGCAATTGCTTTTATAAAGCCTAATCCCCTACCCTACCTGACCCACCTTCCTTTTCCGTCCATTATATTAATTCAATTTCTATCTTCCGAATCACCTATTATATTCTCATAAAAACTAGTTAGACCCTATAATTTATATTTTATGCCTGCTATACCCTTTGTCCCCTTTTTTCTTACAGGCTAAATGGTTCTACTGTTCCTTGTATATATGTAAATTGTTGTATATAATCATTTCATGCCATTGTATTGCTATTTATGCTATTCCTGTCTATGTAATAATACTTGTATCCTCATTTGTATGACCACTCAGGTCCATCTTGTAAATGAGCTTTGCTCAATGATGTTCGCCTGAATAAATAAAGATTTTGATTGATTGATTGATTGATTGAACTCTTCTCAGACAGATGGAGTGTCTCTATTCCCCCCCGGCCCGACCACTGCTAGGCAGTAGCCTACCTGGCAGAATCCCTGATTGGATGGCTGACACTCTGTCAGAGAAGAGCAGAGCAAACTCTTCACATAAAGTGAATGAAAAGGCTTTTTTCAGCTGCAGACAGGCAGAATATAAAAGCCTGTCTATAATCCAAAACAGCTGAGATGGTCTGTTTCCCTGGACAGAAATTCTGCCTTTTTATAGGAAATTGCCCCATGGTACTCAGTATAGTGAGCATGCAAGGGCCAGCTTGTCAGACTCCAGCCGGGTCTTCCGCCAGCAATGCTCCAACTTCAAACAACATGAAGTCTTGCTGTATTCTGACTATATGCAGTTAGCCTCAGCACTTGAACTGCTCCGGAGAGTAAGGGATTAATTCTATGCCAGGGCATAGAACGTTGAGCTCAAGCTCGGTTTTCAAACCTCTGTCTCTGGTACATCTCAGTGTAATTGTCAGATTCTTTACTCCGCCTAGTTGTGAAGTCACTCTGGAGATTTCTCCTTTACTTTGGTTTGGTAAAGTTTTGAATCGGTCAGTTTGTTCAACCGATTTTCTTGTTTTTTTGGTATCAGATCTCTGTCTTTGGTACAGGGTAGCGAAAGTAGATAGATAGTGAATTATTTTTGAATTTACTGTGTGGAAATTGTTTTTCTTTGGTTTCCTATCGGTCGGTCCAGTTGGGAACCAAAACAATCTCTTATTTCTTTTTTTCTGGGATTTTAGTAGTGGTGTCCGGTTCTTATCGGTTTAAAAAAAAACAAGATTTTATTCGGGTTTTTTCCACAGCCCGTGACATGGTTGGTAACTGATAAGGGTGTATTACCTGGCTTAAAAGCTGTTAAGGGTAATTTGTAGGTTAAGGCTTTGTCTGAGAAACCCAAGAAGAAAACCGGTCCCACTGGGTTTCAACACTGTACTGAGTGCGGGGAGGCTTTTGCTAAAGCTGATCCCCACCTCATTTGTGTTTATTGTCTGGGGTTTGACCACCTCAAATCAGACTGCTAAATATGTAAAAACTTTCCCAAAGTCACTTTGGATAACAGATTAAGTAGGCTGAAGGAAAGGGAGGCTGAGAAGTCCGCTGAACTGGGTGGCCAGCCCGGTTCAGTTCCGACCAAACCTGAGGGGGTGCCTACTGACATGGGCGATACTCCCTTAGGCAAAAGGAGATCTGACTCTGAGGGGTCGGTTCTGTCAAAAAGAAAAAGGAAGTCGGCTAGTTCAGATCCTGAACCGCAAGTTCCAGTCGCCGCTGAAATAGACAAAGCGATAAGCATTGTGCAGTTGCTTCGTCCGGTTCCTTCCGAACCGATCCCTCCAACTAAGTGGTCAGTTCAGTTGGACCCAACTCCATCAGATTATGATCTGGAATTGTTTTATGATGTGGAATGGGAGGGAGACAAAGAGGAGGAAAAGGATTTTGAGGATACTGAATTTGGAGGCCTAGATGAGCCTATAGAGCCTGACATCTCCCCAGACAGGCCTTCCAATGTCTCCCCTCCCAGGCTTTCTGAGTCCCCTTCCCATTTTCTGTTTTACAGAAAAGTGGCTGAAACTCTCCAGCTTCCAGTGGTGGAAGCTGCTGATGAGGAAGAAGAGCCTGACTATATAGAAATGATGGACATCCCAGAGTCCAAAAGGCTGTCTATCCCTCCTCACAAGTCCTTGGGGAAACAGACAAGGAAAATTTTACAAATGCAACTCTCTACCTCCTATGGATAAGAAAATGGACAGGAGATATACTCTGTCAGACTCAGGTAAGGAATTTTTGTACAACCATTGCAGCCATGTTGGGGTAGTGCAGGCTGCAGCCTGTGACAGGGCTAACATTCCTTTGGCTTCACACCCCCATATAAAGATTCCAGGAAGGCCAAAAAACAGTACTTGGCATCTTCCTTGGAACTCAGGCAGGCAACTTAAATGGCCTATACAGCTAGGTATGAGAAGTCCAGGTGGGACACAGTAATGGAACTAGCAAAGAAGGCCTCCCTCAGCTAGCCAAAGAGCTGGAGGAGGTGGCTGCTGATGGAATAGAGGCATCTAAAGTACAATTTCATGCTGCTATCAAATGAAGTGGCATCTAGAATCATGGCTACATCTGTGTCTCTCAGGAGATTTGCTTGGCTCAGGTGTACTAGCCTGTCTCAGGATACCCAGGCTAAGGCCATGGACTTTCCTGTGGTTGGTAATTCTCTGTTTGGGGAGCAGACTGAGGTTTACATGAAGAAAATGGATGAATACAGGACCACCTACAGGAGTGCACAGGCCAAAGAGAGGCAAGCCAGTCCTCAGAGGCAGCAGTCTAGGGGCAGGGGAAAGCCTTTACACAGGCCTTTTTACCAGGCTCAGGCCTTCTCTTCCTTCCCACAGAGGGGGTTCTTCCGAGGGAGAGGTAGGAGGGGTTTGAGCAGGGCTGCATCCTCTTCCCAGTCCAAGGCTCCTGCCAAACAGACAAACTGATGTGTCAGTCTGGGTCACCTCCCCTATACCAGTAGGGGGCAGGCTGTTTTACTATTTTGAGGCCTGTAAGTCGGTTACTTCAGACAAGTGGGTCCTGGAGGTAGTAAGCCAGGGCCTGGCTCTCAGTTTCAAAAGATTTCCAAAAGTGAGAGTCAGGTTTTTTCCTCCTGCATCAGCATCAGAGACCATTGCCTTAGAGGCAAAGGTTTCTTCCCTGCTAGCTCTCAAAGCTGTAGAAAAGGTTCCTCCACAACCCAGGGGCAAAGGGCTATACTCCAGGTACTTCCTTACCCCCAAAAAGACAGGGGAGTGGCAACCCATCCTAGACTTAAGATATCTGAACAAATATATCACAAAACAAAAGTTCAAAATGGTGGCTCTGGGAGTAATCCTCCCCTCTCTGAGGTCAGGGGATTGGCTAGCATCCCCTGACCTCAAGGATGCCTATTTCCACATTCCTATCAGGTGCTCCCACAGAAAGTACCTCAGGTTTGAGCTGCCCTCAGGCCATTACCAATTCAGAGCCATGCCCTTCGGCCTCACTTCAGTTCCAAGGGTATTTACAAAGTGCCTTGCAGTAGTAGTGACCTTCCTCAGAAGGCAGCTTATCTCAATCTTCCCTTATCTAGACAACTGGCTCATTGTAGACCAGCCCTCAGACCAAGTCAAGTCAGCTCTGGAAGTTTCTCAGAATCTGCTCAGTTCTCTAGGATTCATTCTCAGTCTTCCCAAGTAAGTTCTCGAACCTGTACAACTTCTCACTTTTATAGGAGTAGAGTTAGATACAGTCCAGGAAAGGGCATTCCTCCCACAAACAAGGGTAACTGCTCTTACAGATCTGGCCTCCTCTTTTTGGCCTCTGGTCTCTTGACCAGCCAGGCACTTTCTCCAACACCTAGGCCACATTGCAGCTTTGACTGCTGTGGTACAAAGGGCCATGTTTCAGATGAGGGACATTCAGTTCCACTTAAGGTCATTTTGGTCTCAGAAGAAAGATTCTCTCACCAAACTGATTCCAGTGACTTGGACTCTGGTCCAGGCTCTCCAGTAGTGGCTGGATCAGGACAATCTCAGACAGGGTGTCCCATTTCTCAATCAAGTCCCCTCAGTGGTTTTAACCACAGGTGCCTTTTTCCTGGGTTGGGGAGCCCATTTGGGGACTCTCACCGCACAGGGAATTTGGTCACCTCAAGAGTCTCTCCTTCACATCAATCTCCTGGAAATCAGTGCTGTGTTCCTAGCCCACCAGGCTTTCTTGGAGTCAGTCAAAGGCAAAGTGGTGCAAGTCAGGATGGACAACACCACTAAAATGTGGTACATAAACAAGCAGGGAGGGGGTCTATGTGATAACGGCGAACACCTAAAGGCGATCCCCATTATCGCTCAGTCAGAGTGCCAAACACATTTTAGGCACTCTGACAACTCTAGCACACCAGCACAATGGCGCCAGGACATATTTTTACTACTTTCTGTTAGGCTGCCCCCCCCCTCATGAAGGGCTATCACCACCCGCACTTCTACTTAAGGATTCTCAGCCCAGGAGGTATGTCGGGGGGCAGTAGTAAAAAATAAAAAAGTTCAAGCTGGGCTCAATAAAAATCGCACCAGCGCCCGGACCCGAACCCAGCACCTCAGCCACCCCAGCCATTGCCCAATCCTCAATGCCATGCCGCAGCTTGACCGATAACTGCAGTGCCACCCCCTACAGCCTCTCCACCCCCCAGCCCACGCTCATTGTGCTTGCTCCCACCCCATCCGTGCGCATATGTATAGCAACATCCTGTCACCTAGTTCGCCCACCCCCTCATCCGGTCGCCCTACCTGTCAGTTGCCATGAGTGGATTGTGTGAAGAAGGTGTCACCATAACGGATGGTGCTCTTCCTCATGCGCCCACTTCACGGGTTACCGCAGGGAGGCACTCAGTCTATGGCCTTGTGCATGGAAGCCATGAAACTGTGGTCTCTAGCTTACTCTCTCCAAGCTTCCCTGACAGCAGTTCATCTTCCAGGGAAGGATAATGTGCTGGCTGATGCTTTGAGTAGAATATCCAAGGGCCATCATGAATGGACCCTGAACCCTCATATCCTGACAGTCATCTTCACCAGATGGGGCACTCCAGAAATAGATCTCTTTGCAGCCCCAGACAATCATCAACTTCCTCTGTTTTGCTGCAGACCTCCAGTCCTAGGGACTGTTCCTCTGGATGCTCTCCTATTAGATTGGACAGGCAGGTTTCTTTATGCCTTTCTTCTATATTCAGAGTCCTGATCAAGATCAGGTCTCAACCCTGCACAGTGATACTAG
Organism: Neoceratodus forsteri; assembly: GCA_016271365.2. Taxonomy (NCBI): domain Eukaryota; kingdom Metazoa; phylum Chordata; order Ceratodontiformes; family Ceratodontidae; genus Neoceratodus; species Neoceratodus forsteri. The sequence goes on from CM028134.1 coordinate 195,182,870, forward strand.
TGGCCCCAGATTGGGCCAGACAACCCTGGTATCCGCTCTTGCTATCTCTAGCAGCGTCACTCCCCCTGTTTCTACCCAGGAGACACAATTTGTTAACCTCCTCTCAAGGGAGGATTTGGTATCCCAGCCTCCAGTCTCTCTGTCTCAAAGCCTGGTTCTTGAAGAGTTAGAATATGCAGGTCTGCATCTTTCTCACGGGGTCATAGATATTTTGAAGGTCTCTAGGAAACCTTCTACCAGGAAAACTGATAATTCCAAATGGAAAAGGTTCACCATTTGGTGTTCTCAGAGAGGTATACAGCCGGAGGCTGCAGGTATTGCTACAGTTTTGGATTATTTGGTTCATCTTAATAGCCTAGGCCTAAGGCCTGCAACCCTTAAAGTTCATTTGGCAGCTGTGTCTGCTCTTCTTTCTGCAGGAAAGACAGCTTCCCTGGCATCCCATCCTGTTTTCAGTAAGTTCTCCAAAGGCTTGGTCCACATTAACCCTCCTTTTAGAGAGCCTACTCCAGCTTGGGATCTGAATGTCTGCATTGCACAGCTTATGCAGCCACCCTTTGAGCCCTTAGCTTCTGCCGAGCTTAAGTACTTGACTTGGAAAACTGTGTTCCTGGTAGCTATTACTTCTGCCAGGAGGATCAGTGAATTATAGGCCTTGTCAGTCGAATCTGACTTCATTTCCTTTCATAGATTCATAGGAACAAGGTGGTCCTCAGGACAAATAGAAAGTTTCTACCTAAAGTGGTATCAGATTTTCATCTGACCCAATCTATGTCTCTACCTGTGTTTTTCACTGACCATTCTTCCTCGGGGGAGAGAAGATTGCACAGTCTGGACATGAAACGGGCATGTAGCTATTACTTAGAGCATACTAAGGCACATAGGAAGGATTCTCTGCAGCTATTTCTCACTTATGGAGAAGTGGAAAAGGGTAGACCTGCCACTAAAAGGATTATTGCCAGGTGGATTGTCTCTTGTATCCAATTCTGCAATTCCACATTGGGCAAAGAACCTCCTTCAGGCCTGAGGGCCCACTCGACTAGAGGTACAGCTGTATCCCTGGCAGCTGCTATGGATATTCCCTTGGTAGAAATATGTAAAGCAGCCACCTGGAAAACAGTCCATACATTCACCAAGCATTACTTTCTGGACATCCAGACTAGGAGTGATGCTCAGTTTGGTACAGCAGTGTTGCAGAGCCTATTTCCAAAGTAAGGTTCTGTGTCCCCTCCTCGTAGGGGGAACTGCTTGGTAGTTTGCTTATAGGCAGAATACAGCAAGACTTCATGTTGTTTGAAGAAAAAATTACTCACCCCAGTAATGTTGTTTCTTCTAATGGAGTCTTGCTGTATTCTGACCTCCTTCCCTCCCTGCCTTCCCTCTCAGAACCTAGTTTTTGGGATGTGGGTTGGCAGGTACAGTGTTGCACCTCAGGGGTGTACTTTGCACCCTCCCTTTACTTAGGATGGGGTTGTTGTTGTTGTTGTTCTTTTGTTATATATTTAATTCACTATCTACTCCGTTTCTTCTTGTGTTCTTGACTTGAGTCTTATGGACCCAAGCGTTGTTGCCTTTTTGGGCCTAAAATTAAAACAATTTCCATAACTCTAGATAGTTAGCTTTTGCTCGTAAGAATCTGACAGTTACACTGAGATATACCAGACACAGAGGTTTGAAAACCAAGCTCAAGCTCAACGTTCTATGCCCTGGCATAGAATTAAATCCCTTACTCTCTGGAGCAGTTCAGGTGCTGAGGCTAACTGCGTATAGTCAGAATACAGCAAGACTCCATTAGAAGAAACATTACTATGGTGAGTAATTTTTTCTTCTGACCCCTGATCTTCATCACCTTGAGATCACCATCAAACCAAGGGGATCTCAAGTGAGAAGATCTGGGTCATAAATGAACTGGTGTAATGGTGTCCAGAGCTTCAGAGACCATTCTATTATAGGTGGCCACCACCTCTCTAGCGCTAATTGCACATGCCGCATCAACCCTAGATAGATCAGCTATCACCAACAATCCCTCTGGGTGCAAGCCCCTTAAAGGGCAATAGCTGACCATCTCCGCAGGGGAGGGACTTTCACGGAGGGCCCCAAACGTGAACTCCACAGTGCAATGATCAGATCAAATGACCTGATCAGTCTTGAGGTTGTCAACCTCAAGACCCAGCTGGAACACCAAATCGAGTGTGTGTCCATGCTGATGGGTAGCAGAAGCAACTGCTTGTGAAAGGCCCAGTGACTGCATCAACTGAAGGAGGTCGTAACTGAAACACGAGGATTCATCATCAGTCAAAACATTGAAGTCCCCCAAGATTAAACACCTGGGGGACTCCAACACCTGGTCAATGATGAAGTCCACAGCCTCCTGCAGGAATTCTCCCCCCTGCCCCAGGGGGGCAGTAGATAAGGAGAATCCTGCAACCTGCACCTGTACCCTCAACGGACAGCAATGCACTCAAAAGAGTGGGTGCTACCAAATGGGTGCACCGAGAAGCCCAGGTTGGATTGAAAAATGATGGTCACTCCCCCCCCATGATCCTTCCTTGGGCAATGCACCATGGAGTACCCAGAGGGAATGGTGGCCTCAAGAACTGGGTTGGCATCATCACCCAACCAGGTCTCTGTAATGCAGGCCAGGTTGACTGAGGAAATCAAGTCCAGAAAAACAGCGGTCTTGTTCCTCATTGACCTGACATTGCATAGCATCACCCAAAGAGGAATAGAGGACACGGCTGGCCCTCTAGCTACCTGCCCACTCAGTCTGGTGGGAACCCAGGGCACAGAGACCAAACACATCTGGCTGCTCCCCAGGCTCCGCTTATACCCAGGGCATCTCCTGCACTGAATGACCTCAATGCTGCTCACCACCCCCTCCTCAGCTACCCTAGGGCCACGACCCCTCAGCTGCCTAGTCATCCTGACCTCCCTGAAGCACCTCACTGCAGTGGCTGGAATTGGGATGTTGGTAAAGGGGCGAAGATCCTAGAGCCGAGCAACAGCGTAGGTGATTCGGGTGGGGCCGCGACACCAACATATCTTTACCTGGTAATTCAGTCCCTCAAGCAACCCAATAGCACCAGCTGTTAGAGTGCAATGGCAAACCAAACCACACTACACACCCACACAACCAGTCACTCACTCATTCACACACTTAAAATAACCCACCCAGTACTCCCAAAAAAATACCCCATACCACCCAATCCCACCAACAAAGAAAACCCCAAAAACTATAACCAGTGGCGAAGCAAAACACAGGAGTACAGGCAAATAATGCTGCCCATAAGGGCAACAACCAGAATTTCAGCAACACAGTGAATAATTTTAAAGTCACTGGAGATTATTGAAGTCCAAGCAGACCCAATGATGGTGAAAAAAATGGTTGAGCCTCCTCTTACCAGGCCTGAAATCCAGATATAATGGGAGATAAGGTTTTTACGCTCTCACAAACCCCAGTGTCAATGATGACTGAAAAATAGTTGCCAGACCTGAAAATGCAGTTCAGAGAAGACTCTTACCCTTCGGTGAACCAGACACTGGCCGAGCTCAAAACAATCCACGGGGAGGAGAGACAAGCAGGCAGGATGGAAAAATACTTGCCAGAAGATCTTAACAGTACAGTGATGCTGAAGCCAGAATCATCACTCCAGAGGAGACAAAACAGTTCACTCACCGAGTCCCGGAAACAGTGGGTGAGGTCGCCCCTCTCACAGATGACCAGGCCCACACACAGAACAAGGCACAAGGAGTCTAGTCCAAAGGCCATTTGGTCTATCTAGTCTACTTATATTGCAGGGTATACAGCTTGAGCTACTGTCCATGCCCCCCTCCCCACTGCTCTCATCTTCTCTACCCATGACCCTTACCTTCCCCCATGCCTATCCCAGCTTCTCTTGAAGCTATCTGCTGTCTTCAACAAGACCACCTCTTCTGGCAATGCATTCCAAGTGTCCACCACTCCCTCTGTGAAGACGTGCTTCATGACCTCCCTCCTATACCTAACTCCCCTCCAGCTTAAGACTGTGCTCCCTCGTGTTATGGTTGCCATTCAGCTTAAAGAGACCCTTCTTATCCACCTTTATTTATCCCTTTCAAGTACTTCATGAACTTAGTACTTCAGAAACTTAATGCATGGTTAGGTGATGTCTCTTGGCCAAGGAAGTTTCTAGATTTCTTCTGGCCATATTATAATTAGATGTATTCTGTGGGTTAGTTAGTTTTTTTCTTAACCCCCTTCATGATGTTAAAACTCAGGCAGTAAAATCTCCTGCTGTATGGATGTGTATGCACAGTATTTCTCTGTGTGTCTACTGTGCCTAATATTTAAAGACTGTCTTTTAAAACTAAACCTGGATGGTTGGAAGGCTGGCCAGGGCAGGTTGGTTGAGAGTGCCAAGACGCTCTCCACCTCAGGGAGGGAGGGCTCTGTTCCCTGCTGCAGTATCACCACCAGTGTGACCACAAGTGGCAGTGCAGGTAGGAGCCAGAAATCAGGGAGGGTGGATGCTGGCATGCTTCAGGCATGTGTGGTACACACCAGCATGCACATCCGCAGAAGAGCCATTGGCATCTGGGGAGAATTTGGGCAGGAAAATGGAAGGTACCCTGACTGCAGCAGAGATGAGGCCTGCTGCTCACTGCAGGGCTCACACTGCCAACCATGGTGCTCTCCTGAAACTCTGAACCCTTACTCTACTGGGGCTATGGTCCCCCTGGTGGTCCTGCTCTGGGAGGTACACCAGGGAGGAACTTAGGAGAGGTAAATCCCAGAGAAGGCAGGTGATGGGGGCTGGGTGAGTAATAGGGCTGACAGTGGGCAAATCAGGACTGCAGGGAAAAAGAACAGTAAATATTGAAAAAAAAATGCAGAGTTAAAATGATAGTATTGTGAGCAATTTCAATAACAATTTATATGTAAAAAAAGATTGTGGTGCTGGATATACAGATAAAAAACCACAATGAACGGCAGGGATTATCATCAGAGGTTGCAAAGGAGTGCAGAATATAGAATATTAACCATTATTAACATGATCAGCTGCTTTAAAGCACTCTTTGGAGCAAGAAACATTTTTTCAGACACAGAGAGTGTATCTAGAAATAATTCTGTGGTTATAAAAATGTGATACAGAACATAAATCCCTTCACAAGTACCACGAAAAGAACAAGATGTTCTTTTAATAACCATTCTGTGAATGAAATGTTCCTTTAGTTGAGAATTGTCGCAGATGGTAATCTAAAGGCTACTGGAACCCAACATGGCAGTTTGGGCTTCAGTGTTAATCACCACCTAAATTTACACGACAACATAATCTATTTTACAGCAGTCCCAGTATCTACAGAACCTGCAATTATGCTGTACTGAAGCAGATTCTAATTGGCTTTATTTCCGCCTCTGCAAACACCTTGTGAGGGTATTCCTCCCTTCCCCTCCCTTTCGGAAAGATTATTCTGCCTTTTTGAATGAGATATCACTGTGTATGACCTTGACTGTATTTGGCTGCCATTCAAGAAAAGTCAGATCCATATTTCATTATCTGTTAATGTTACAGGGATTTCTAGATGACATTTTCAGTTTATTAGCGTTCTAAATCAGAGACAGTGAGTCCTTATTATGACTCTACATGCTGACTGTGAGAGTCCCTATTATTCAACAGCAGTGGGAGTAAAAAATCACAAGATAACAAAAAAACTTGCTAGCAATGTCAGTAACAGCAACATATCAAACATTTGTGGTTACTGTTGTCACAATAGACATTTTTAAAGAGCCACGATGCCTCAAAAAGAACTTTGGAAAACAGTATACTTGAACATAAAGTAGCTTATATTTCTAATGAGCTCTGTATTGCATATCCCCATTATTTATTATTGAGGTCATATGCATGAAAACAGGATAGCTGTTCCTTGGGGGTTCATTAGCTCCTATTGCTGCTTCCCAATCTGATGTCATAATACTCTGCTTGAGACATCACAGTTATTGTCATGGCAACAGACTGTTATGTCACAACAGAGCATTATGCTTTCAATTGGGGAGTAAGCTATAGAGGCAGCTGAACTTCAAAGGATAACAATCTTGTTTTGGGGGGAATTTGTTTCAGTAATAAATAATAGAGAGGAGAAAGCTGTAGAAAATATATGAAATAGAAGCTGTATTGTGTCCAACTATTATGTTTTCCAAAGTTTTCCCTAAGGCATCAGCTGCTCTTTAAGGTTACTGTCATCACAGTGGACTACTGAACCAATCAGAGAGCAGCTTTCACTATGCTGATGACATCACGATGTATGGTGCAGCACTAAAGCCAGCTGTTGAAAATCAAAGAAAAACAGCAAAATCTGTGAACAAACTGCAGATTTAAAGCTATAACTTGTAAACTACAGTTACATATGTAAGCATTTAGCCACAATGGGGAGTGCATTAAAGGCTTTGCTTTTGAATGAACTTACATTTTATTGTTTTAGCAGTGAAAACAGCAACATGGAGTTGATATCTCCTACCAAGGATACACTATTAATTGTAAGGAGCCATCCAGTGGAAGACAGGTTTTAACATTAACCTAGGCAGTCTGATTTAAGGAGCCAGTTGTAGTTTGAATAATGTCCAGAATTTTATTCCAGTCAAAGCTACACCACACAAAGAGTGAGCCAATCATACAGTAAAAGGGTAGTATATAAAGTTTATATTCATTCAAAAGGTTGATGTGATCCCACCCCAAATGTGTGGGAAAAATATATCATGATTAGCACTCTGCCTCCCCTCCACAAATCCCACAGACCGCTATATAATGTTGACAGTACTGGTTTAACAATACCCAAGTAAGAAACAAAAAATATTTATATATATATATATATATATATATATATATATATATATATATATATTTATACAACAGGGGTGAAGGATAAATGAGTGGGATAAAAACATGTATCTTCACCAGAGTGAGATAAATTTAAGGGCTGACATTTATCTCATGGCTCAGAGTGTGATAAATGTAAGAACTGACATTTATCTCATGGCTCAGATTGAGATGACTCACTGCTGCCTGCAGCTAACTTAATTACCATGGCAAAACATCCTCACCTGCTTCCCACACTCTTTCACTCCCAGCTCATTACTGTGATACTCTTAGCTGACTGCAGCCAAAATTCTAAAGCACACAACTTCACAAAACAGTTTTTTCTCACTGCTGCCTGAAGATAACTTACTTAGCATTGCAAAACACACTCAGCTTTTCCCACAAAGTTTGTAACACTGCCAGCCCATTCAGAAAATGTCACACACAGAAACAGCAACAGAACACAAACAATCATAACAGTACTTCTGAAACTCATACCCGTATTGTATAAATCGAACACATGATGTGCAGATCATGTGTTATGGAAAATATCTTCACTCCTGCATCATGAGCTCTGGATACTCTCACTCGTGCCTTCGGCACTCGTGAGTATCCAGAGCTCACTCTGCAGGAGTGAAGATATTTTCCATATCACACTCCTGCCCATCATGTATCCCCTATATACACACACACACATAGGGGTGGGATCTTCTAGAGTGTGATAAATGGAGTTATCTTCACTGGAGTGTGATAAATGAAGATGACATCAGCACAGCGGTGATGATAAATGCCATTTATCCATACTGTGCTGATGTCACCTCTCACTCATTTCAACCTGCATTCTAAATGAAACTGCTTTACAAAACAGTTTATCTTTCTCGTTGAGGCCTGCAAGTTACTCAATTAGCATTACAAAAGACACTCACCTGTGTCCCATAGTGTTTATAAGAGTCCCAGACCATTACTATGCTGATCTCAGCTTCACTACAGTCTGCATTCTAAATGAAACTGCTTCACAAAAAAGTTTCTGTTTCTCACTGCTACCTGCAACTTACTTAATTATCATTGAAAGGGAAACTCACCTGTGTCCCATAGTGTTTCTGAGACTCCCAGCCCATTCTGAAAATCTCACACACACGCAGATCACACACAGAAAGAGCAAAATGCACACAGAAACAGGAAAAGAACACAGGAAAACACAACAATATTTCTGAAGCTCCCACCCCTATTGTATAAATAGCACAGATGATGTGCAGATCGTGTGCTATGGAAAATATTCTCACTCCTGCAGAGTGAGCTCTGGATACTCTCACTCATGCCTTTGGCACTCGTGAGTAGCCAGATCACTCTCCTGCCCATCATGTATCCTATATATATATATATATATATATATATATATATATATTTTTTTTTTGTGTGACTGCAGTTTGACCTTATGACACCACAGTGGTGAAGCCATGAAGTAATGCCACAGGTCAAACTGTACGAGGGGAAAAATAACTTAGATATTTATACTGAGGCCATGGCACATTCCATTTATGCAATGCCCAAAGCTTTTAAGCATTTTTTTTGTTTTTGTTTAAATGTATGTTGTTAGGATGGCTGAGCCGTGTTTTAGGATGATCAAGTGGTTGTTTGTAGTCAGTGATGCACAGGATGCTACTGTATACATCAATGTGTCAGCGTGTGTGTTGGTGGTGGTGCGGGGTATGCCAAGAAAGTGGTCAGTTGATGGAACGATCAAGTTTGGTGGAGTGGGCAGGTGCAGCCAGTTACCCTGTGGAGCTGTGGAGAGAGGTTGCCAGCAAGAAGTGTAACAGAGTGGCGGTCAGAGAGAGGGAGCTTCACGCTTGCCTTACGGGGGGAGGTAGGGTTGCTGGAAATGGTGTAACATACATTAGTTGTGCTGGTAAATTCATTTTAGCAAGGAGTTCAGTAAAAGAGGTGCATATTTAAATGGCAAATAGTAAATTTAACTGTGAATACTTGGTAGAGTTAAAAGTGAAACTACTGAGCAGGAGGCTGCTGGCAACTGAAATGGGAGAATTCTAATTGTGACCTTAAGAAGCTTCTGCTGCTGGCACCACCACCACACACACACTTACATGCAAATAGGGTAAAAACCAAGGCAAGACAACCAATCACACACATGCAGCAGGAGGTGTATAGCTGTGTCACTGTAGGAAGTGGAGAAATCCAACTTCAGATATGAGACATTGTTTGCAAACTTGTTCTTCAAGGTTAGTTCACATAAAGGTGAAGCAAGCTGGCAGTGGCGAAAATGGTGTACCTCGCTTCATTCTCAACATATGGGTGAGGGAACGCATCATGGGTGCTGCAGTGTTAGTCTATGGCAAATTACCCAATTTTGGAACAGTGTAACTTTGTAATCCTTAAGTATTGTAGCACAAGAGCAGGAACAAGCACATCTGTGGGACCAAGTGTTGCCACCCTGCAAATGTCAGCCCAAGGGACCCAACCGTTTGCTTGCAGGATGATGGCAAAGATGTGAAGTTATTAGGAGCATACTTTCACAAAATACTGTCACAAACATGAAAGTGTCATAGACGATATGTGTTTAGTGGTGTGTGGAATGTCTGGGATGACAGTTAGCAATGACGACCCCATGCCACAGCCCGATGGGAGCATGGGTGTGTGGTTTAATGGTTTAGAGAATTGTATGTTATTCCTGTTACCTTCTGCTGGTTCTGTGTGATTGGTTGTGTTGCCTTGCTCCTTCCCCTACTTGAATGTATGTGTGGTGGTGGTAGGGTTGGGGGGAATGCGCAGTTAGGTTTTCAACCCTAACTCCGAATTTCCACACTTTTGTCACTGTGGAACAACCCTAACTGATACATTAAACAGAGTTTTTTGCCATGACTTTTCCTTCGTTTTGAGAATGTGCACTATAAATAGTGAAGTAATGGTAACGCAACTATAAGCGCAAACGGTAATGCACATGGTGATGCGAACATTAACAATTATGCAAATGGTAATAGAAATGCAAGTGCAAATGTTAATCAGAACAGAAACGCAAATGCAAGCGCATATGCAAATGCAAATCATTATGCACATGTTCATGGTAACGCAGTTGGAAACACAAACACTGACAGTAACACCAACGATGATGCCAAAGGAAACACAAATGGAAATGGAAATGCAAGCGGAAGCACATACGCAAACGCAAAAGGTAATGCACATGGTGATGCAAAAGCAAACGCAAAGAAAAACAATAATGGAAATGAAAATGTTAACAGTAACGCAAACGCAAACGCAAATGCAAAGGGTAATGCACATGGTGGCGTAGACGGGAACGCTAACGCAAACAGTTATGGAAACGCAAGTGGAAACACTAACTGTAACAGTAACGGAAATGCACACCCTTTTTTTCCCAAAAAGTGCCACTGAGAAACACAGTGAATACAAAGAATGAATGCATAACAATGGGCCTCGGAGCAGAAAATGAACACTTGGAATACTAAATTGCTTATATCTCAGAAACCGTACGACGTAGAAAAAAATTTAAATCTCATATTATTTATGACTTTCCTGGCTAGTTTTGCACTTAGCACCCTAGTGGGGAGCTAAGCATTTTTCAGATGAAAAATCTGTATCTCGAAGTGTTACGTCGTAGTGTTAGCCTATGGGGAAAAATCATCAATTTTGGAGTGCCGTAACTATGCAACCCTCTAATATTTTATCAGCAAACCACAACAAAGCACATCTGTGGGATCTTGGCTTTCTTCCCTCCAAATTTCAGCTCAAAAGACCAAACCGTTCTTTTGCAGCAGGGTGGCAAAGATTTCCTATTCTTTTAGGCATAGTGTCGCAAAGTAGTGTCGTGATTTGTGACACTTTCACAAAAGAAAAGCTCGAAAGTGTCAAATGTGCGACACTACTTTGTGACACTACTGTTTACAAAAATTTCAAAAACATATTTCTGGGGTGTTTAACCCCCCAAAAAAGACATGGCTACCATCCTCAGGGCTCGACTAGGTGAACACAGCAAGAACTGTGTCCCTAGAGGGTCCCAAATTTAAATGGCAAGCATTTCTGTGACCGACAACTGAAAACAAGATGGTGGATTTGTGATATATAATAGTGGTGTGATAATGCCACTATATTTAGGGTTGAGTAGGCACTTTAATGTTAAACCTCAAATTTTAAACTTTAATATCTTGGAACCATTCAACGGATTTGCATGACATTTTGCATGCACAGTCTCGTGAGGTAGATCTCTTGTTATGCCAAGTCTTGCTCTAGCTGGATGTGTGAGTTTTGAGATACAGATAGCGAAAAAACACAGAAAATCACAGTCATTTGCTGTTTTTTTTTTTTTTTACATAGTGCCCATATGGTTTGAAATTTGGTCTGACATTTTCAGGGTAAAAAGGGTTTGGCCTGCAGAAGTGCCTTTCACTGGCAGAAATATTAATCTGATCCAAAGTTATTAAGAATTAAACAATCAGGTTCTGGGCATGCTCAGTCGGCATGTCAAAAAATAGCTGCAACAATTATTATTCATGAGCTCATGAATAATAATGAGCTTATTTGCATACTATTTTTAAAAATCAATGGATTTGGAAAAATTAGGTGAAAGCTACAAGCTATCCCTCTTTGGGAAGCTTAGTCTGTTCAAAATCACTGTTTACAAGAATTTGTTTTTGGTTTCACCTGTTCACATTGCAAGAAGACAGTTCATTATGCGCCCCACATTTTCAAAAATGTCAGTGCAAGCATAGCTCATGAAAAATCATGAGGGTTGAGTAGTGGTTTCTATGTTAAACCTCAGATTTTGCACTGTAATATTTTTGCAACCATTCAACTGATTTGTACGAAAGTTTGCAAGCATGGTCTCATGAGGTAGATCTCTTGATATGTCAAGTTACATTCTGGTCAGATGTGTGGATTCCAAGATGCAGATAGTAACAAAATGTAAACAAAAAATTCTGTTTTTTTGTCATCGCCTTGTGCCCAGACGGTTTGGAATTTTGGTCTGAAATGTTCAGGGTAGAAATGGCTTGGTCCACAGATGTACCTTTGGCTGGTTTGGTGAAAAAATATGAATCCGCTCTAAAGTTATTAAATTTAAAAAATTCATCTTCTGTCTGTAACTGACTGTAAGCAATCAATGAGATAACCCACATGCTCAGTAAGCACCTGCCATATGAATTGTTATTTGCTGCTTATACATTTTCCTCGAACCAGAAAAAGTGGTTCTCAGTTGGTAATCTAGTTCATGACTTCAAAACTGTGGTTCCAACTAGTATCCTTAGTTCTGGATGCAGAAAATCTGCTCCAGCCTCTGGGCATGGGGTAAGGTACGAGGCACAGCTGAGAGCCTTCAGCCTCTGGGTGTGGGTATGGCACGGGGCCCAGCCTCATGCCTTACTGTGCCCCTGGGAGTAGTAAGGCATGAGATGCCGAGTGCCTTACTATGCCCCCTGGGGCTTAGTAAGGCATGAGACACAGCTGAGTGCTTTCAGCCCCTGGATATGGGGTAGGGCATGCAGTGCAGCTGAATGCCTTACTACACCACAGGGACATAGCAAGGCACGAGGCATAGCCAACTGTTTTAAATCCCTGTATGTCATTGTGCTATCTCAAGAAGTAAAGAAATTATTTGCAAAAAACTGCATTAATGCAACATTTAGGGTTAAGCCTAAACTGACAAAAGTAGGGAAATGTGGTTTTAGGGTTTCCAACCCTAAAGGCCCACCCCCGCCCCTGAGGCAAATGAGGAGTGGAATCTTCCTTGAGGTTGGGGAAAAATTACCCTGGAATGTTTTTTTTATTACTTTACATCCTTTTTCATGACTCGCTAATATCATTTTTCATTCAAATGAAAAAGAATCACGTCTCACAAAAAAGGATTCCCGAAAAGCACTAACTCCAAAATCCTTTTTCTTGCCAAGAGATCCTTTTTTGTTTGAATGAAAAAGGCTCACGGAAAAGGATCTTTTGGCATGAAAAAGGAATCAGAAGAAAACTAGAAGTCCAGGAAATCCCCTTTTCCTTTATGTTGTTTTTCAAAATGGTCCAAAAACACTCTGGATGTGAATAATTATAATAAGAAAACACGCCTTGGACCAAAGTGATGTTTTCTTCAAAAGTGCATATTGATTTTTCATCTGCCATAAATTCTTTTTTTTCTGTTTTGAGACTATAATAAAGTCTCTTCATCAGCTATTTGGCTTGGTTTATCAACAATTTATGCACTTTTTACTTGCAGCTTTTCTCTTTCATATTCAATTATTTCAAATAATGTTATTGAAAGCAGTTTGTTACTTCCTCAAACTGTTTTCTTTTTGAATGCTTAATTTGTTAAAAGTTTTAATTTCAGTTGCAAACTGTTTTTTTTTTTTTTTGTTAAAGTTCTATTGCAAAAGAACACTCCCTCCCTGGCACGCTTCTGAACTCCATTGCTGCTGTCTAACAAATGAAGCATTCATAAAGAAAACAGTTTGAGCAGTCGCTGATTCCAGCAGCAAGATGTGTCTTCCATTGGAGAGTGGATCTTCACAATGGGACCAGTTCAGGTGAGCGAGGAAGTGTGGGAGGGTCTAGGGGGGTGCGGGGTGGTGGGTGCACAGCTGGAGGTCGTTTGGGGGTGCTTGTGTGAATTACCAGTGGACTTTTTTTTTGGACAGATGTAAACAAAAAAATAAAAATAAAACACATCAAGGGACCATTTTCTTATTTTCAGGATGCAAAGGACCTGGGAGGGTGAGGGGGACCACTAGACACCTGGGCAAGGACGAATATCTATGGGGACAACCATTGGAAGCTGGGGGCACAACTAGACATCAGGAATAAATGCAGATTTTACGGAGTCAGTCATTGAAGGGTGGGGGGAGGGGCATCACTAGATCCAGGGTTACATAATATATTAATGGAGAGGGAAATTGGAGGGTGGGGGTGCTAAATAGTGCCCCTTTAAGCAGAATATATAAAAAGTCTCTGTTTGTACAGTGAAAGACAAATGCATTCCTGTCAACTGCTTATGAACACTCTTATCAGCCATTGTAATTTTTGTTCCAAAGTGTTAAAAGCTAGCTGTGACTTTTCCATTTAATTTGTGTCAATCTTACCTTCAGTCATTAAAAAAAAATCAGTTCTAGTGTCAGCATGTTTCTGCTTGAAAACTTCATATTTAAACAAAGGCAGAATCGTATATTTAGCAGTTACTAGCCTTGCTTCTGCCAGAACAAATGTTTAGTAAACGAAGTGCGTTACAGAGCATCAGACTACTCTGTAAAAGCCAGTTTGTCATGCCATTTAAATATATTGATGTACACAGCAGACATCAAATGAAGAGGAATTTGTTTTTGCTGTTTGCAAATGTGCATCCAGTTATACGCCAATTGCTTCTCTTAACAAAGAAATTTTAAACAAATGCTTCATGACTGAAAAAAGTGGACTACTAATTTTCATCTTTTGGTGGTATGATTTGTGTTTTAGTATAGCAGTAGTCTGTAGCTACTGTATAATTTCCACACCTGACCTGTGGAATAAACTAGAGTTACTGGTTGCCAGTTTCATTTGTGGTTAGTTTCTACTCTGAGTGCTTGCCCTCTCAGTATTCTGCCTGCAAAAGTTCTACAGTAATTCAAAGCTGCCTTAAGCTCTGTACTAACAAGCATTTGTCAATGCTGAATGTTGCCTTGTTGGCATTGGCATTGGTAGTGCAGGAGTTGGAGAGATGCATAATAGGAATGACAGTGAAGTATTGAGCTGACGCCAACTCCACCCCCACCGTGCAGAGACTGACAGGCATTGGGGTGTGCCTTTGGGTCGTTGACCATAACGCTCATGCCATTTCACCTCACCCTACCCTGCAGACACCAACAAGTATTGCGGTGTGCCTTGGGGTCTTTGGGCCTTACACTCACCCCATTCCATAAGGAAATACGCTGAGATGGGTGCAGTATAGGAGAATGGGGTGAACTTTGGGGCTGAAGAATCCAAGACACACCTCGATGCCTGTCACTGGATGCAGGTTGGGGGTGGGGGTGGAATGGCATGAGCATTACAGCCAACAATCCCAAGTCACACCCCTGACGTCTGTTAGTCTCTACAGGGTAGGGCATTATGGTTGGAAACTCTAATGCCCCAGGCGTTTGTTGGTATATTCACACCAAATTTTTGACATGGGCTTTTTGTGGCCCCACCTTATGAACAGTGGCACTCTCAGTTCGTTAGCTGAAAGGTGATTTTGCACAGCAACCGCACCATTTGGGGCCGCAGGTGTGAAAACACATTTTGGGCAGGATGTGAAAAATGACAGCTGTACTGTTCAAGAGAAGGTGTGAAAAATGGCAATGTTGAAAATCTGGAGTGAAAATATGAAAAACTGGTGAAGTCACAAGCGTGTGTAGAAACTGCGCAATGCAGGCCGTAACACAAATATGTTGGGGATTTTTTTAATTAAATTTTCAACATAGGCATTTTGGGACCTCCGCTCATGAACAGTGGCACTGTGATTTTGTTAATCTGTCCAGAAAGTTGATTTCCCACAGCGACCGTGCCACTGTGCGCCAGATGCGTGAAAACACATTTCAGGCAGGATGTGAAAAATGACAGCTGTACTGTTCATAAGGAGGTGGGAAAAAATGGCAATGTTGAAAATCTGGAGTGAAAATATTAAAAATTGTTGAAGTTATGAGCGTGCGTGGAAACTGTGCAATGCACACTCGTAACACAGTCATTTTTTTGGAATTTTTTCAGCAAGTTTGCAACATAGGCTTTTTGGGGCCCCACCTCATGAACAGTGGCACTGTCATTTCATTAACTGGTCCCGAAAGGTGATTCCACACAGTGACCACAAAATCACCTTTCGGGACCGAATAATGAGATGACTGTGTATGTGTTCATGAGATGGGGTCCCAAGAACACCATGTTGAAAATTTGGAGCCAAAATTCAAAACAATGGTTGAGGTATCCACCTAAGTTGAAACCCTCCCATTGATGCCAGTATACAGCTTACTGGCATTTCTTCATTTTGCAGTTCGGCTTTGAAGAGTCCAGATGTGTTCCCGCTCCATCGAAGATCACAGCGCTGGGGTGAGAGGAGGTGGGCTGTGCAGAGGGTGGGTGTGGATGGGGAAGGGGCACCACACACAATGAGGGAGTGTTTTCTTTTTTTCAGGTAAAAAAAAACGGACATCACAAGGTTTGTTAGGCACATTGGGGTGGGCTCCCAGTGTGCCACACAATGGGGGTGGGGGAACATGCTGACACGGTTGGCTTTGTGTGAGCGATGGCACACTGGGGTGGGCTTCCAGTGTGTCACACAATGTGGGGGGTGGGGACATTCCATCATGGGGATTGCACACCCCATGTCGGCTTTGTTTGGGGATTGCCACCA
The DNA here is from genome assembly GCA_016271365.2 of Neoceratodus forsteri. Classification (NCBI taxonomy): domain Eukaryota; kingdom Metazoa; phylum Chordata; order Ceratodontiformes; family Ceratodontidae; genus Neoceratodus; species Neoceratodus forsteri. Next base: position 195,199,070 of record CM028134.1, read on the forward strand.
CCATGTTTATTGAATTGTTTCAACAGAAAAGGCATGTACGGGAGGCGTGTCATCTCTGCCGCTGCATAATGAGCTTGTCTCTGATTGCAGTGGCACATTTCTTTCAAGTTGGTGGCACTTTACATAATTCTTGCGTCAGTGCTAACATGCTGGCTAATTGGGCAATGAGGGACACACCTACTAAAGTGTGCTCTGCATTTGCCAACACTGACATGCCTCTCACTATGCTATTACTACCAGAAGATGTTGCTTGTGCATACGTAAAACAACATAAAAATCTTAAGCACTGTTTACAGTGACCTGCTTGCACCACTTTGGGAGGTGCAGAAGTGCTAGTAGATCAGTATGCATGCCTCCCACTGCACTGGGGAAGTGTGCTGATGAAGGCATTTTAGTCACTGTGGTTATGAGGAGCAAAAATGCCACAGGTGTTTTCTGTCCATGTGTGAACACTTCCCACATGCTGCAGTGATGTGACTGACGTATGGGTCAGGATCACGTATTGGAGGGAAGGAGCACACCAAGAAAGAGAGTGGAAAACAGGGCTTTTTTTAATAAAGAAGATGTCACTGGGATTGGGGGCAGGAGCAGGGGGAGGTAACACACCGAGGGAAAGGGCTATTGGGAAAATATTTATATTTTTTTAAAAGCTGGCACCAGGGTTATTGGTCAAATATTGGAAGGAGCGAGTCTGCAGATGGAGAGAGCATGAAGAGAATTTCTTTTAAAAAGATGGTTAACATTTTCTTTTAAAAAATATAATAGGGTCAGAGAAGGGTGCCAAGACACCAACATCACTCCACTAGACACCAGAGAAATAAATATTATGGTGAGGAGAATTGGAGGGTGAGGGTACCACTGGGAACCAGAGAAAAATATATAAAACAAAATATATTTATATACACATGGAAAATGTAAAAGACATAAACTATATAAAGTGTGTGTATATATATATATACTGTATATATATATATATATATATATATATATACATATATATTTGTAAATCAGGGATAACAATCAGAGGGTGGGGATGCCACTAGGCACCAGGGATACATATGAAAACTACATGAAAGACATGGAAAAGGCTTTCCTTCTTTGAAGGAATCCTTTTCCATTTCAAATGAAAAAAGAACAAAAAAGGATTTGTTTAAAGGAAAGAAGTATTTTTCGTGTCCACCCACTAATTGTCCTGTGTTTCCCTAGTGCCCCCACCATAAGATTGACCTCCTCATTTTCTGTACAGATACATATATATATATATATGTAGTTTCTATTTATTTGATATATCACAAATAAGTGCAGTTTCATGTATTTCAATGGGGATTTCAAGTTTACTCTATAACTTGCTCATTTTTTCATATTTTCACGCCAGATTTTCAACATGTGCTTTTTGAGATACCACCTCATGAACAATGTCTACCCAAATTTGGTCCAAAAGGTGAATTTGCAGCCAGTTGGTGAAATCACCTTTCAGATGAGATTTTAAAATTTTAACTGGTTTTCTCCATTAGGTGGGGTTATAAGAAGAGTATGTTAAAAATTTGGTGTCAAAATATGTTGCAATGGTGAAGTTATGCACATTGGTCAAAATTGCATTTATTTATTTAAAATTTTGGTAACCGGGAAAGGCACACTGAGTTGGGGCTTGTTTCCAGGAGCAACCCGGGGAAGGGGGTGAGGGAAAAATAAATATATCAATCAGTGAGTAAAAAGAGTGTGCACAAAATACACATTGAGGAGGTAAGAACAAAACACAGTAAGGTATATACAGCAATGGTTTAACAATAATTACAAACAAAAGTTATAGGGAATATAAGCAGTAATATGTACAAAATATATAGTATGCAATAGCCTAGCATCAGGAGGTAGAAGAAGGATCAGGAGGGCGGCAGAGCAAGATAGTGAGGGCGGAAGAAGCAAGAGTAGATGCGTCACAATTTGGGGATGTCTGGGGTCAGGTGCGAAAAGGGAGAGAGCAGGGGCAGGGAGGGATGGGGAGCAATTTATTTAGTTATTTAGTTTTGTTGACCGTGCAGGAGGACTAGATAATTTTTGCCTATTTTCAGCCTTGTCCCGGGGACAGATGGATGCCAACTGAAATTGAACCAGCTTTTAAGCTGTTGGTGGTATTTTTAGTGAATGGGGATATTTGGCCAGGACACCAGGGAAATCCCCCTACTTTCCAGAAGGGGGACCCCTTGTCCGGTTCTGCTATGGATTCAGGGGGAAGGAGGTGTTTCTCAGTCTCCAGTTGCACTTGAACTGGTGATGGATGTTGCTCCTAGTGAAAATCCTGATGTCTCTACCATATGTATGGATGCTGAAGAACAACTACATGCTATTGACTTGGAAAAAACGAGTTTATTAAAACTGCTAAATGAGGCAGAAACTGAATTGGACTCACAGAAATCGACTGTGGATGATGAAAAAAAAAAGGAAACGTTCTGGCCAGAGTCCTACAGAAGCAACTACAAAAAAAGAACTTTTTCATGATGCAAACTTGGTACCCGAACCTATGGTGTCTACTACTCCCGTTACTTGTTCTCAGACCTCTGAATCAGTCCTTAGTCCCTTTACGGATGCAAAGGTGACCTGGAAGCCAGAATGTGTTCTAGAGAATGCTGGGTGGATATTTCAGGACGGCATCTGGATCCTGGACCCTGATATCCCCTTGCCCGGGATAATTCAGTCTACTAGCAAGACCTCATTTCCTAACACGGCATCTGTTGTGAAGGATGGACAGTAGATGGCAGCTGAGTTGTTGCCAAATGGTCCACAGGGTGTGACTCCACTCATAGCTGTTCCTGCATCAGGTGCTATTTCTGTATCGGCTCCACGACATGAACCTCTGGTGCAGATCCTATGGCACATCAGGGGATTGTGGAGAACCAGGGTGATTTCAGGGCTCACCCTGCACCTACAACTCCAGGTATGACTTTTTCTACTCCTTCTTTGGATATTTCTCATCATGACTCTGGGGATACAAGGGGGCCTGACCCACATAGTTGGCCTGCTAGCTATGCCAGCCTCTTCAAGAAACCTGAAGAAGCTGCGCGACGATCGTTTGTTGTTCACCTCTATTATAAGGGAGGCCTACATTTACCCCCTGACCGTAACTATGTCGGGAAAAAGTTAATCATTGATTTCCTGCACTTTACCCCGATGGAGATTTATGCTTTTATACATGCCTGCGGAGACCACAATTTTGATAAAAGCTTTCGATCTGCAGGGCTTTTAGATAAATTTTGGGCAGCATATTATCTTGTAAAGCACACTCCCTTATGGAAGTCATTTGTTGTTATTCCCATAACCAGACCCACTGCAAAGGTTGTCGCTGTGCTCTTCAGAAATGAAGGTGTCAATGTCCTAGACATTCTGTACTGGTTGGAGAAATGCTGCAAGATAAATGGCTTACTCAATGCTATTCTTGATGACAACGGGTTCTGGACGGGGGTGGAAATTCTCAATTCAACTCAACCTTACCGATGATGGCATACAGCATCTGCTGAATTGCTTCTATTTAGGGAGGGACGGGGGATATTATTTTACCCAGGCCAGCCCCATTCCTGCTACAGGTGTGGTTCTACAAAGCACCTAAACTTTGATTGCGACCAGCTTAAGTGTTCAGTTTGTGGAACCCTGGGTCATTCGGCTACAATAAGTACTGTTCCTTCTACTTGCAATCTGTGTGTCTCAGAAGAACATGCCTTTTCCACTTGCCCTTGGGCAGCCCACAGTAATGCAGACTATGTCAAACATGACCTTTACCTCAATAAAGCTGCCAGATCCCATTCTTCAAACAACATGACGTCTTGCTGTATTCTGACTATTGCAGTTAGCCCCAGCCTTTAAACTACCCCGGAGAACAAAGGGTTAACTTTCTATGCAGAGCATAGAATGCTGAGCTCGGCTGAGGTCTCTGTCTGGAGCCCTTTGAAATCCAAAAGTCAGATTCTTTACTCCACCTCACTGAACAGTCGCTCCGGAGATTTCTCCTTCAGCTCGGTTCGAAAGTCGCTTAAAGTCTCAGTTAAGTTGTCAGTTTTTACCTAATTTATTTCCGCATAGTCAGTTCAGTCTTTGTCTCTGGTACCGTGCGTACTAGATAGGTTTTGTTCTGTTTTCTGTGTGGAAATTGTAAAGTGTTAGATCGGTTCAACTGAACCGATCATTTGTATTAAATCCTTGTGTTTTACTTTAGAGTGTGGTTACTGGTCCTTATCGGTTCTAAAACAAACGTGTTTTGAACGTTTTTTCCAACACCTGTGACACAGAACAGGGTTTTAAATAATTGATTAGCAGTTTTTTTCTTGGGACTATACTAACTGTACAGAAAGTATTTATATATATTTTCTAGAAGTGCTGTGTTTGTTAAACACAGTGAGGCAAGAACTATGCATTTTCACAAAGATTTAGCACTTTTATGAGCAAAACGCTAATCAATGTTTAGAGTTAAATAAATCCCTGTGGTTAGGAACCGATAAGCGAGGCTTGCCTGGCGGTTGCCATAAAAAGGGTACGTTTGTTTAGGTTGGCCATGTCTGAGAAACCCAAGAAAAAAAACGGGCCCACTGGGTTTCAACACTGCAGTGAATGTGGGGAGGTCTTTGCTAAGGCCGACCCCCACACCACCTGTGTTTATTGTCTGGGGTTTGAACACCTCGATTCAGACTGCCAAATTTGTAAAAATGTTCCCATATCTACCCTTGAAAAGAGACTAGGTAGACTGAGGGAAAAGGAGGCTGAGAAGTCTGCTGACCCGGATGGCCAGCCCGGTTCGGTTCCGACCGAACCAGAAGGAGTGCCCTCTGACCAGGGTGATACTTCTTTGGACAAGAGGAGAGCTGATCCTGAGGGGTCGGTTCCTACAAAAAGGAAACGCAAAGAAAAATGGACCGGTTCGGATCTAGAGGTTCATGTTCCAACCGCTGAGGAAATAGCCAGAGCGATTCAAATTGTGGAATCTCTTCGCCCGGTTCCGACTGATCTGGCACCTTTTCACAGGGGTTCGGTTCAGTCGGTTCCCCCAGTTCAAGATTATACCCCTGAAGATTTTTATGAACCGGAGTTTGAGGAGGAGGGGGAGTTTGAAGATGATGGTGATGATGGTGAAAGTCTGGATGTGTCTGTGGAACCAGACATCTTCCCAGACAGACCTTCTGGTGTATCCCCTCCTAGGCTTTCTGAGTCCCCTTCCCATTTTCTGTTTTACAGAAAAGTGGCTGAAACCCTCCAGCTTCCTGTAGAGGAGGCAATGGAAGATCAGGAGGAGCCTGATTATGTGGAAATGATGGACATCCCAGAGTCCAGGAGACTGTCTATTCCCCTTCACAAATCCTTTGGGAAGCAAACACAAAAAATCCTGAAGTCTCCCAATTCTGTACCCCCTGCTGACAGAAGAATGGACAAGAGGTACACACTTTCAGGCTCAGATACGGAGCTTTTATACCAGCAATGCAGCCATGTTGGGGTAGTGTAGGCTGCTGCCTGTGACAAAGCAAACATTCCCTTGGCTTCACACCCCCCAGACAAAGACTCCAGGAAGATTGATGCCATGGCAAAAAAACAGTACATGGCATCTTCCTTGGGACTCAGGCAGGCGAATTATATGGCCTATACAGCCAGATATCAGAAGTCCAGGTGGGATACTGTACTGGCACTGGCTAAACAGGCCTCCCCCCAGCTAGCCAAGGAGCTAGTGGAGGTGGTTGCAGATGGGATTGAGGCATCAAAAGTACAGTTTCATGCTGCTATGGACTCCAATGATGTGTCATCTAGAGACATGGCTATATCTGTGGCTCTTCGGAGAATGGATTGGCTCAGATGTACTAGTCTCTCAAAGGACACCCAGGCTAAGGCCATGGATTTTCCTGTAGTGGGTAATTCTCTGTTTGGGGAGCAGACAGAAAATTACATGAAGAAAATGGACGAGTATAGGACCACTTACAGGAGAGCTCAGGCCAAGGAGAGGCAGGCAACTCCTCAAAGGCAGCAGTCTAGCGGCAGGGGCAGGCCTTTTCATAGGCCTTTTTACCAAGCACAGGCCTCTTTTCCCTTTTCACAGAGGGGGTTCTTCAGAGGGACAACAGAACAGGGATGAGCAGGGCTGCATCCACTCCTCAGCCTAAGGCCTCTGCCAAGCAGACACCCTGATGGGTCTGCCCAGGTCGACTCTCCTATTCCAGTAGGAGGCAGGCTGGCTTACTTTGTCCAGGACTGGATGTCTATTACCTCAGACAAGTGGAAGTAGTAAGCCAGGAACTGGTTCTCAGCTTCAAAAAATTTCCGAAGATGAGAGCTAGATCTTTTCCACCTGTAGGTCTCTCAGAAACCCTTGCCCTAGAGGCAGAGGCTTCATCTCTTCTGGCCTTAGGAGCCATAGAGAGAGTTCCTACCCTACACAGGGGCAAAAGTCTGTACTCCAGGTACTTCCTTACCCCAAAAAAGACAGGGGAGTGGTGACCCATCCTAGACCTAAGATACCTGAACAAGCATATTTTAAAACCAAAGTTCAAGATGGTAACTCTGGGAATAATTCTTCCCTCTCTAAAGCCAGGGGACTGGCTAGTCTCCCTGGACCTAAAGGATGCCTATTTTCACATTCCCATCAGGTGCTCCCACAGAAAGTACCTCAGGTTCGAGTTGCCCTCAGGCCACTATCAGTTCAAAGCAATGCCCTTTGGTCTAACATCAGCCCCAAGGGTTTTCATGAAGTGCCTGGCAGTAGTCGTTGCCTTTCTAAGAAGGCAAAAGATTTCCATTTTTCCATATCTGGACGACTGGCTCATAGTGGGCCAGTCCCCAGACCAATTCAAGTCAGACCTGCAAGTGACCCAACAAGTGCTCACTTCTCTAGGATTTCTTCTCAACCTTCCCAAGTCAGTTCTCGAGCCAGTGCAGCTCCTTACCTTTATAGGGGCAGAGCTGGATACTGTCAAAGCAAGAGCCTTTCTTCCCCTGGAAAGGGCAAGAGTTCTTATAGAACTGGCTTCTTCCTTCATCCTTCAGGTGTCTCGACCAGCAAGGCATTTCCTCCAGCTCTTGGGCACATGGCAGCTTCTATAGAAGTGGTCCAAGGGGCAAGATTCCAGATGAGGGACATTCAGTTCCATCTGAGGGCCTTTTGGTCCCAGAAGAAGGATTCCCTTACCAAACTGATCCCAGTGGCTCGGACCCTGATCCAAGCCCTTCAATGGTGGCAGGATCAGGACAATTTAAGGCAAGGGGTCTCGTTTGCCACTCAGTCTCATTCAGTGGTCCTTACCACGGATGCTTCCCTCCTGGGCTGGGAAGCCCATCTGGGGGCCCTCACTGCCCAGGGACTGTGGTCCCCTCAGGAATCCCTTCTTCATGTCAATCTCCTAGAACTCAGGACAGTTTTTCTGGCCCTGCAAGCTTTTTCTCAGTCAGTGCAGAACAAGGTGGTTCAAGTCAGAACAGACAACACCACCACCATGTGGTACATCAACAAGCACGGAGGCACGCAGTCTATGGCTTTGTGCACAGAAGCCATGAAGTGGTGGTCCCTGGCTTATTTCCTGCAGACCTCTCTGATAGCAGTCCACCTTCCAGGGAAGGACAATGTGCTAGCAGATGCACTGAGCAGGATCTCACAGGGCCATCACAAATGGTCCCCGGACCCTTTGGTCTTAAAGGTGATTTTTTCAAGGTGGGGCACTCCAGAGATAGATCTCTTTGAAGCCCCAGACAATCACCAACTTCCTCTCTTTTGTTGCAGACCCCCAGTCTTGGGCTCAGTCCCTCTGGATGCTCTGATTCTGAACTGGGAAGGGAAATTTCTGTTTGCTTTCCCTCCCTTTCCTCTACTGTTCAAAGTTTTAGTCAAGATAAGGTCTCAACCATGCAAAGTGATTCTGATTGCTCCAGAGTGGGCCAGACAGCCTTGGTACCCCCTGTTGCTGTCCCTAGCAGTCCATCTTCCCCTGCCTCTTCCCAGGAATTACAACCTGTTAACCTCCTCTCGGAGAGGATTTGGTACCCCAATCTTCAGTCTCTCAACCTCAAGGCATGGCTCTTGAAGAGTTAGAGTGTGCAGATTTGCACCTGTCTCAGGGGGTTCTGGATATTCTCAAAGCCTCTCCAAAGCCCACCACTAGAAAGACCTATAACTCCAAATGGAAGAGGTTCAGCATTTGGTGTTTCAAGCAGCATATTTCCCCAGACACTGCTGAACTGCCTACAGTTCTGGATTATATGGTCCATCTTAGTGGCCTAGGCCTCAGACCAGCTACTCTTAAGGTACGCTGGTCATCTGTCTCTGCTTTTCTGTCAGTGGGGAAGACTTCCTCACTATCATCTCATCCTGTGTTCTGTAAATTTTTCAAGGGATTGCTTCATATCAATCCCCCATTTAGAGACCCTGCCCCTGCCTGGGATTTAAATGTTTGCATTGCTCAATTGATGCAACCTCCCTTTGAGCCTATGTCCTCAGTAGAGCTTAAGTACTTGACTTGGAAAACTGTGTTCTTAGTAGCCATTAAATCTGCCAGACGTATCAGTGAACTGCAAGCCCTGTCAGTGGAACCTGATTTTATCTCCTTTCATAGGGATAAAGTGGTCCTTAGAACCAATAGAAGGTTCTTGCCCAAAGTGGTTTCAGATTTCCACCTGAATCAGTCTATGTCTCTTCCTGTTTTCTTCACTGATCATTCCTCTTCAGGAGAGAGGAGGCTACACAGTTTAGATGTTAAAAGGGCCCTTAGCTACTATATAGAGCATACCAAGGGTCACAGGTTTGATTCCCTCCAGTTGTTCCTCACTTATGGAGAAGTGGGAAAGGACAAACCTGCCACCAAGAGAATGATTGCCAGGTGGATTGTGTCTTGTATACAATTCTGCTATGAGAAACTTGGAAAAATTCCACCCTCAGGCCTGAGGGCTCACTCCACCAGAGGTACAGCTGCTTCCCTGGCTGCTGCCAGGGATATTCCTCTCTTAGAAATTTGTCAAGCAGCCACTTGGAAAACAGTCCATACCTTTACCAAGCATTACTCTCTGGATATCCAGGCTAGGAGTGATGCTCGGTTTGGCACAGCAGTACTTCAGAGCCTATTTCCAAAATAGGTTCTGTCCCTCCTCCATAGAGGTACTGCTTGGTAGTCCGCAATAGTCAGAATACAGCAAGACTTCATGTTGTTTGAAGAAAAAATTACTCACCTTAGTAATTATGTTTCTTCTAATGGAGTCTTGCTGTATTCTGACCTCCCTCCCTGTCTTCCCTCTCAGAACCTGTTTTTGGGAAGTGGTGGGCAGGTGCAGTGTTGCACCTCAGGGGTTCTCCTTTTACACCCTCTTCTTTTTGTTTGGGTGTTTGTTTTATTATTATTCTTATTTGGATTGGTTTTTGGTTTTGGGTTTCCTGACTTGAGTCTTCCTTTGGGAATCCAAAACTTTTTGTTGCCAGTTGGCTACTAAACATTTTACAGTTTCCGCATAGAATAGTTAGTGAGTTTTTTGCTTGTAAGAATCTGACAGTTGGATTTCAAAGTGCTCCAGACAGAAACCTCAACTGAGCTCGAGCTCAGCATTCTATGCTCTGCATAGAAAGTTAACCCTTTGTTCTCTGGGGCAGTTTAAAGGCTGGGGCTAACTGCAATAGTCAGAATACAGCAAGACTCCATTAGAAGAAACATAATTACTAAGGTGAGTAATTTTTTCTACTGATTCATGGGGCAATGTGCACCCTGACTCTTCCCCTGTGAGGCTAGCATGCCAAACACCTGCAGTTGCCCAGACAGCTGTAGGGTTATCTAGGCCTCCTTCCTCATTGGATCTACCTGAGGTTTCCACTTTGGCACAGTCTGCCCTCAAGAAAGGGGATATGGCCCCCTTCCCCCTGGGGAACCTGCTGTTTCACTGAGGGCCCCTGCAGAGTTGATTTCCCATGAAGAGGTTCCAGTTTTTCATCCTATTCCGAAGAAGAGAGTTTTACGAAAGTGGGCTGTGAAATTGCAGGTCTCACCTATTACTGTTATCTCCAATCCTTATGAACCTTTACAAAGCTGGGGAGACATGATGGACGATGCGGATCCGATGTTTCCCTTTCTTCTACACAAGGTGATCCTATGGTAGAGGCAGGAGTTTCAGAAGACCCTAGACCAACGTCGACAGTAAAGAAAAGAAGTTCTAGGGCAAACAAGAAGAAAGTATCTTGGTTTAAGTGTCTAACATCTCATTTCTGTTGCCTACTATCCATGTGGCTAGTCTTAAAATGTTAACAGCATAAGATAGGATTTTAAAAGGAAGGCCACGTATGCTGTGTTGCAGACTTTACCCTATAACATATTTTCCCTACAGGATACAAGACTCTATATGGAACAAGAAGTCTTGGTGGCACAGTAAGAATGGTTTCAAGGCTTATCTTTGTGGTCTATAGGGTTGGAATCTTGTTCTGGTTTGGGTTTTTGTTTTTCTGGGTTTGACTATGTTATCCAAAAGTCTGTGGATATTGAAGTAGGAAGGGCATTATTGACAGATCTGATAGTCCAAGGAGTGTTCTGCAGACTTATCAATATGTATGCCCCACAGCAAAAAGCCCTTCGAGTTGCACTTTTTCACAAGATACAGCCCTATTTGTGCACTAGTCAGATGGTGCTAGACTTTGGCAAGGCATTTGATACAGTCCCACACAAAAGATTAGTAGTCAAATTAACCAGCCTTGGAGTGGGTCCCAGGGTGGTTACCTGGGTAAAACATTGGCTGAACAACAGGACACAGTAGGTAATTGTAAATGGAGTCCACTCTGAAGAAAGAGGGGCTACTAGTGGGGTACCACAGGGTTCAGTACTGGGTCCAGTCCTTTTTAATGTCTTTATTAGTGACATTGCAGAGGGACTGGAAGGAAAAGTATGCCTCTTTGCAGATGACACAAAGATCTGCAACAGGGTTGATACACAAGGAGGCGTGGAAAGGATGAGAAGGGACTTGGCAAGGTTGGAAGAATGGTCAGAAGTATGGCAGCTTGGATTCAATGCAAAGAAGTGCAAAGTAATGCACCTGGGAAACAAAAACCCGGGAAGATTACACAATGGGGGGAGGTAGTAACAACAACAAAAATGGAAAGGGACCTGGGGGTAATCATATCAGATGACCTTAAGGTTGGCAAGCAATGTGAGAAGGCGGTAGGGAGGGCTGGGGGAATACTGGGATGTATAGGGAGAGGCATCACCAACAGAAAACAGGAAGTTGTTATCCCCCTATACAGACAGTTGGTGAGACCCCATCTGGAGTACTGCATCCAGTACTGGAGACCCCATCTCCACAAGGACATAGACAGGATGGAGGCAGTTCAGAGGAGGGCAACTAAAATGGTGCAGGGTCTGCAAGAGAAGCCATATGAGGAGAGCCTAAAGAAGCTTAATATGTATACCCTTGAGGAAAGGAGGGAGAGGGGGGACATGATAGAAACTTTTAAGTACCTCAGTGGAATCAACAAAGTCCAAGAGGGTAGCATCTTTCAGAAAAAAAGAGATGTGCAAGAACAAGGGGACACAATCTGAAGATAGAGAGGGGACATCTCAGGGGCAATGTGAGGAAGTATTTTTCACAGAGAGGGTGGTGGACACATGGAACAACCTTCCTGAGGAGGTTGTGGGGTCTAAAACTGTGGGAGAATTCAAGAATGCATGGGACAGACATATGGCAATTTTCATGGGGGGTAGGAAGAAATAGGCTGTTGGTTAAATAGGATCTGCAGCTTATCCTCTAGTTAGGGAAATGAGCAGACTAGGTGGGCCAAGCAGTCCTTATCTGCCGTTAAAGTCTATGGCCTGGATATTCAAAAGGGTTGCGCCATGCTCAACAGGGTTGCGCATGCGCAAGTCCAAAATGCGCCATTCTGCGATATTCAGCAGGAGGCAGTTACGCCACTGGCACCAGGTTGCGCAAGAGAGCAATGCAAATGAATGCATGCTCAACAGGAGGGGGAGGATCCATGCATAACCTGCGCAACCCGATATTCAGTCGGGTTGTGCAGAGTTGTGCATGCGCAACCCCCAACCTGCGCCTGCACAACCTTGAGCCAAAAAAAATGCTTAAGTTGAGGGCCACCCACAGGTGAGCTGCTGCATTGCAGGGCGCAACACAGCAGGGGGGAGCGGGTGGAGGGGCTTCGGGTGGGGGGGACACTAGACACCAGGGATGTTTGGGGGTTGTGATGTGACATTCTGCCCGCGATCGGGCTTACGGTCCACTGACCACCAGGGAGATATTCGGTTGGGTTACATTCTGCCCGCAATCGGCACTGGGGGTTCTATATGTTATGCCCGCGATCGGGCTTCGGGCACGTGTGTGTGTGGGTGTTTCCTGTATTTGTACTGCCCGCGATCGGGCTTCAGAATATGTGGGGTGTTAATGTACCTGTACTGCCCGAATCGGTTGCATTGGCGCCGGTCCTCGACGGCTGCTGCCTGGCAGGGTGGCCAGGCGCAAGTCCTCGGGATCGGCGCACCTACATGCAAATGGCATGCAACAATATAATAGATGCAAATGGCCCCTGCACCTTGCATAAATTATGGCCTCATTTGCATGCCACCTTTGAATATCGGAATTTGGCGCATGGCGCAATGGTACTTGCGCCACCGCAAGTTTAATGCTCATCTCTGGCAACTTGCGGTGGCGCAAGTTCCACTGCGCCATGTGCAAGTGCTGTGGCTGGGGAGTGATATTCAAAGGAGTTGCGCAATAGCGCAACTCCTTTGAATATCACCTCGGCCACACCCCTGCGCAACTATTTTGAGCAGCGCAAGGGCTTGCGCCTCAGAATGGCGCAGTTTGAATATCCAGGCCTATGTTTCTATGTTCTATGTTTCTATGGTGTTTTGGGGGGACTTCAATACTGATTTATAGGATAAAAGTAAACAGGGTAAGACTTATTGTGATAACCATGTTCCGCGGACAGTGACACAGCAATTGGCCTTAAGGATGTGTTCATTGTGGATCAGAAACCCACGTTTTTTAAGGGACAATTGTCCTTCAGAATAGATTTTTTGTTTATTTCAGCCTTATTGCCAATTTCTGATACACAGGTCCTTCCAATTGAAACTTCTGACCATTGTTTCATTGGTGTAGTGGTCTTCTCACCCATCCATATTACCCGGTAAAAGGGTATGGAGACTAAATTTGAGTTTATCACAAAACCCAGAAGTCTTACAGCTTATGTGAGAAATTTTGGTGGATAGAACATCAGTATTTTTCTTGTATAATTCTCCTATTACCAGGTGGGAGGATACTAAAAACTGTCTCTGTGCTTTTTTTAAACAACATTCCAGACTTTTGGCTCAACATAAAAATCAAAAATGTTCTCAGCTTAGGCATCAGCTACTTGAATGAATTTCTTTAGGACATAATGGACTTGGATTTCAGAAGATGGAAATAGCCAGGATTAAATAGGCTTTAACAGAGCTCCAATACAATAGACAGAAGTCTCTTGAGTTGGAACAACAGTTTGGAACACAGGGTAGAAAGCGTCACACCAATCCATATGACTGCAATCGTCAGACCTTACTGAAACAAATGACTGCGCTACAGTCCGAATCAGGCCTTCTTGTGACAGGTAATTTTCAGATCTTGGAAGTTTTGAAAAATTTTATTATGACTCAATTTGATTCCATTCTGGGGAATTTTGATACTATGGGACATATCCTTACTGTGGCGGATCTCCTGCACTTGATTGGAGTCCTGGCACATGGATTGGTGTAAAATTTTTCACAAGATGAAATAGAGATGGTTATTAAAGGACTGAGAGCCAATGCGGCTCCTGGTTCCGATAGCTTGCTGGGAGAATTTTATAAATGTATATGGCAATTTATTCCAAAGGAACTGGTTCTGGTTTTTAATACTTTTCTGAGTGAGGATAGAATTACACAATCAATGTATGAGGGTTTGATGATCTTCTTCTTCATGATGGGTGATAAGACCTCGATTGGTAACTGGAGACCTATTACCTTACTTAATGTTGATTTTAAAATTATCACCAAACTGCTGTGTAACAGGCTATGTTGGATTATGGATTATTTGTTATATTCATCACAGTTTTGTTCAGTTCCTAACCACTCTATACAAGATGCGTTCATTCTGCTTAGAGAACTCTTTGAGTGTGGTAAACCTGGATACGTTTTAAGTTTCGATCATGCTAAGCCGTTTGATAATATTTCCCATGATTTTATGTGGCTCTCTCTGGCAGTCTATGGTATTCCACCTCTGTCTGTGGGCTGGTTACAGATTTGTAATTCTTTAGCCTACGTCAGACCATATGTAAATAGTTGGAATGGGAAGCCTTATGCAGTTCGAAGAGGGGTGTAGCAGGGATGCCCCTTCAGTCCTCTTTTATATGTTTTAGCATTGGATCCAACTAAAAATTGTTGGCTATGCGGATGATTTGTGTGTCGTTTTTCCAGATAGGATTACTGGAAACCTGGTATGTTATCTATTACAGTCTCTGTTAAGTGTTCTTGGAGCTAAAATTGACATCGATAAGAGTATTTGTTTACGTCTCTCTATTGCTACGGACAACATTGTCACAGTTAGGGGAATATCGGTTTCTGAGTACCCTTGTAAGCTTTTGGGACTTTATTTTGGTTTAGTAAATCTAGTGACATATAATTGGGAGTTCTGTTTAAATAAAGGGAGGGATAGGGTTTGTAGTTGGAATAAGTGGAAAATGGGGAAACAAAAGTGAATCTATATGATTAAGACCTTTTTGATCCCTATGTTTCTATTTGTTAGCCACATCTTTCTGCTACCCAGACATTTTGAAACTACATTAATGTCCAGTTTTTTTTTGACATTCTGGGGGAGCAGACCAAATCCCATTAAACATAATATTCTTTATTTAGATGTTAAATCTGGGGGAGTAGGGATGGTGCACCCAGTTGTTTTCTTTTTTTCCATTTTTATTTGCATGAATTTAAAGCCCATTGTTCAGGGGATTGCTATCCCGTGGAGGCTTTGGACCATGTCAGGTTTACGTGCTATTTTGCTTGAGTGGGATAGCTCCACTTTTTTACACAAAAATAAAAGACAGTATGTACTCCCAACAGGTTGGGTGGGTGACTTTGATTTAATAAAAAATTGGGGTGTGTCTTTTAGGAATGTCAATCTGCTATCTAGGAGGTCACTTTATTTGGACATTCTGGAGATACACTTCTCTGGCCGCCATTTTCTGCAGTTCCCTGAGATGGAATGGAAATTTATCAGTGCCCGTCTTACTAATACTAGGATTCTTTTCCATATGTAGGACATAGTATGGCTGGGTGCCCATGGCCATATTAACAGCAGGGGTAACCACAAACACAAAGCCTTAGAGGATAGATACTGTTTGAGACAGACTTGTACTGCACAGGTAGAATCATTAGACCGTTTATATTTTGATTGCTCTTTCATTCAGGAGTTTTGGGAGATCTGGAAGTTTTGTTGGCCCACACAGCCCTTTCTGTCTATGACTGGTCTGTCCTTATACTATGGTATCTTTTCTGTACAGTGGAAGGGATACGATAGTAGCTCTCTATATGTTATAACTGATTTTATTTTGTACTGGGTTTGGCAGGTCAGATGCTGATTGATTCTCCAACAGCAGCACGTAACACCATTGGCTTTATATTATTTTATCTTTAATGATTTGGTTAAATTGCAAGAAAAGGAATTTGTGGCACTTAAGAGGGGTATTTGGAAACGATACTGGGGTAACAACTTTTAAATGAGCATTCTGTAGCCCTGTTGATGAATTTGGTTTGTGCCGAGAACAATAACGGTATTGCAGTAGTATCCAGTCTATCCGTTTTGGTTCATTTCCAAATTTTGAAATAAAGCCTAGAAATTTATATGATTGATATATCTATTTGATTTTCTTTCTTTTGCTTTATTTGCTGCTTGGTCTGACGTCAACAATGCTTAGTTATTTAGCTAATAAAGCTATTAGATAGATAGGGGGGTTGCTTTACTGTTTCTTCATTTTAATTCAACGTATGATGCAATATTTATTTTGGGTTTCCTTTTTTGATTTTGTATGTTATACTAAATTGTTTTATGTTTTGATTGTACTCTGATTATTTGTATGATTGAAATGTCTAATTTTTTTTTTTCTTATGATTGGTATGTTAAATTTGTGTGACTTTAACACTATTTTACATTTTTTATTCTTGAATTGATACAATAAAAATTCCCCTATTCTTATAGGGGAAGGGGGAGGTGGTCTGTTTATAATATTGTTTTTTGTTTGGGGATACTGTATGATGCAATACTTATTTACATTTCCATTTTTCTTTTCTTATGGATTGTCTGCAGTATTATTTTTTGTATGTAATTTGTCTTTAAGTTATAAATAAAAATTCCCCTACTCTTTTAGTGGGGAGGGGGGTCTGTTTATAATATTGATTTATGTTTGGGGTTACTGTATGATGCAATACTTATTTATGTTTCTATTTTTTCTTTCTTATGGATTTGTCTGAAGTATTATTTTTTTTATGTATTTTGTCTTTAAGTTATAAATAAAAATTCCCGCACTCTTTTCAAGAAGTGCCATGGGATCTTTAACATCCACCTGAACTACCACCAGAACAGGCAGAAGGGACCTTGGTTTAATATCTCATCCAAAAGATGGCAGCTCAGGAGTGCAGCACCCCTCTCATGCTGCACTACAGTGTCAGTATTAGGATTTAACCCAAGTGCCTGGAGTGGGGATAGAACCTACAGCCTTCCCACAGCCTTCTGATCTTCTGGCCTCAGAGGCAAGTGTGCAACCTACAGAGACATTGACACTGCTTTAAGATACTTTTTGAGGGATGCTGCAGTGGGTAAGAGTTGGACAGGTGGGGGAAGATGGTTCCAGATGCAGGGAGCCTGAAGGGAAATGATAGTTTGCCTGGCTGAGAGTGCAGTTGTGGGAGAGCGAAGGAGTAAGGGTCGCAGATGCAAAGAGAATAACTCGTACTAGCGGTAGGGGCTAGCAACATGGAGAGGTAGGAGGGGAGGGTACCAAACCAGAACTTAGCCATGAAGGATGTGCAGTGGACAAGGCAACAATTGGCGAGAGCAGGAAGGGATAAGGCCAAGAACAGGGAGCAATGGTGGGTGTGATATGGAAGGTTAGTAGCAAAATGGCAGAAAATGTTGAACAGCTGGTCCAGTTTAGATAGGGAAGATTGAGGTGCCAAGCTGTATACTACATCTGCATAATGTATGGTGGGGAGGATGAGCTTGGAGACGAGTCATTTTCTGATAAGAAGCAAGAGGCTGTCCTTGTGTTTATGCAGGGCACCCAGTTTAGGTCAGAGCTTGTTGTGGATTGCATCACTATGGTGAGAGAAGTCCAGTTTAGGGTTCAGCCAGACATCCAAATATTTGAAAGAATCCATGATCTCAATCTTTGAGCCGTCTAAGGAGAGGAAAGAGGGTGGGGAGAGGAGCTTGGCCAATTTCTGAGCCATGCTGAAGGCCATGGTGACCATTTTCTTAGTGTTGCATTTTAGTGAGTTGGCTTCAAACCAGAGTAGCATTTTCTCGATATCAGCCTGAAGAGCAGAGTTGACATCTGGGAGGGAGGGTCCAGATGTGAAAATGACCATATTGTTGGCGTACATGTGGATGTGTGAGGTGGAACAGGTGGGGGAAGGTCTTTTACAAATATGGAGAAAAGCGTGGGTCCAAGGATTGATCCCTGAAGGACTCTGGCAAAGATGGGGAGGATAGGGATTTGGAATCACCTGATTGCATGTACTGAAAATGGTCTGTCAAGTAAGCCTTAAACCAGTCAGTGGACGTGGGTGAAAGTCCTATAGAGGAGAGTTTGTCTAGGAGAATGCTGTGGGAGGCCGAGACAAAGGCCTTGGCTAGGTCTCCGAAGATGGCCAGGGTCAGCTGTCCTTTATCCATAACTGAGTGGATATGATTCATAAGGTGGAGAAGAGAGGAGGTAGTGGAATGGTCATGCTAAAAGCCTGATTGGTAAAGGGTCAGGGTGGTGTTGGTGTCCAGGAAGAAGTTTAACCTTTTGGAGATAAGGGTTTCAAGTATTTTGGAGAGGGAAGGGAAGAAGGATATGGGCCCATAGTTGCCTGGTAGGGATGGATCACCACCTTTGTGAAGCGGGATTATCTTGGCTAATTTCCAGGCCTTGGGAATTGAACATTAGGAGAGTGATAGATTAAAGATGTGGGTGAGTGGAGGGGCAATTGCAGGTGCAGAGAGCTTGAGGAGGTTAGGGCTAAGCCTGCCGGGACTTTGTTTAGATGAATTTAAGGATATGAGGGTGTGGAGAACCTCAATGAGAGTGAAAGGGGGGAAGGAGTAACTGGATGTGGGAGGTAGTAGTAAAGGTGTGCAAGCGGGGAGGTGGGAGGTGGGGAAGGGCACAGGTGGTGAAATAGTGGTTTATGGAGGAGGCTGCAGAGCTTGGGCCAGGATCAGTTTTGCCAGATGTGACTGAGGGGGAGGAGGGGAAGTGGGAGGAAGTACGCAGCAAGGAGTGGAGTGTCTTTCAGAAGTCCGCAGGGGATGGGCGGCTGTCCTCTTAACGGGATCTGAAAAAGTTATATTTGGCAGAGCGCACTGCCTTAGTACAAGTGTTTCTAAGGAATCTGTATTTTTGAAGATCCTCTGGGTTGGAGGATGCCTTGTAGATGAGCCAGGCATGGTTTTTGGTTTTGAAGAGGTTGATCAGGTGGGAGGAGACTCAGGGGAGGTGTCTGTGACGGAGCAGTAGCCTCTTGTCAGGTGCGTGGTTGTTTCAGATGTTCAGAAAGACATTGTTAAAGGTGGCCAGTGTGGAGAAGACATCAGGTGCGGAGAAAACCCCCAGACCAGTTGGCCAGGTAGAGGTCAGACAGGAATGCATGGGAGTTGAGAGACCTTAGGGGATGGATTCACAAGTACTTTGGAGGAGAGGGTGGACAGCGAGATTTCCTGAGACAGTATGTGATGCAGTGATCACTAAAGGCATCAGGGAGGATTCCTGCTGTAGAGAATCTAGTGGGGTGGCATACTAAGATCCAGTTGAGGAGAGAGTTGTTGGAAGAGCAGGGGTTTAGCCTGGTAGGTTCGATAATAAGCTGAGTGAGGTTAAAAGCCTTTATCTCTTGGGTAACGGATCTGGATTGTGGAGCAAGCCAGTTTAGATTAAAATCTCCAAGGATAAGGAGCTCCCTGACTTGAGCGGTACAGTTAAGGGTGGCTAGCCTAGAGACAATGGATGAGGGTTTGGTTTTGGGGGAGAAGTAGCATACACCTATGAAGATGGAAGAAGTGGATGGGAGTGACAGTTTGATAAGAAGGAGCTCATGGGACGAGTGGGTGACCTTCTGGAGGACAATTGAGGTAGGGAGGGACTTGAGAATGTAGGCAGCAACACTACCACCTCATTTGCCCCATCTTGGTGGAATAGGGAGTAACCGGGGATCTCTATCGAGGAGTTGGGGACCCTGGCAGAGAGACAGTTCTCGGAAACACATAAGACGTCGGGGGAGTTTAATGATGCCCAGACCTTTAAATTATCTAATTTTGGTAGAAGACTTCTGGAATTTACATGGTAGATGCCAAGACTGCTGGTTGGAGGAGGGCAGGAGGTAGGGTTGGAGAGTCCAGAGTTTGTTTTATATCCCCGGCTAGGAGAAGGAGGATTAGTAGACAGGAAGCTAGGCATTTAGAGAACCACTTCTGTGCTACACTTACTCATAACTTTTGTCCTTTTCAATATTTTCTTCCCAAACTTTTAACATAGCATTTTCTTTACACCAACTCATGAATATGACAGTTGTCATTTCTCAAATCTTTACTGAAAAGTGTTTTCATGCCTCTGTCGTGGTAAAACATTGTGGTGGCGTGAAATCACGTTTTGGTGGAGATTTGAAAACTTTCACTACTGGCTTAATGAGGTAGGGTAATAAGAAGGCTATGCTGAGAGTTTGGTTGCTGTTGTGGTACAAATGGACTGGACCCTGTGCTTCCACACCAATACATGCATATACATCTATGCAGGGATGGGAGAGCAGGGCCAGGATGGCCCTACGCTCCCACAGGAAAATAAGGATATGATTTCACTATCTGAAAAATTATGTATGGATGGGAGCACAGGGCCTGGAAGAGCCAAATAAGGATACGATTATACTATCTCAAAAAGTAATGAAATAAATTGCAAAACACTTTTTTAATGCACTAGTTGGGATTAAAGTGACAAAAGTAGGGAAATGTGGTGTTAGGGTCTCCAACCCTCACCCCACCATCCCAAGCAGCACAGCAGGTGTGGGGTGTGCCTTGGGGTTCTCAAGCCTAATACTCACCCCATTCTCATGCACTGTACACATCTGACCTTATTTATGGATGGAATGGGGTGAGCATTAGGCTTGCAAACCCAAGTTACACCCCACTCCTGCTGTGCTGCCTGGGGGGGTGGAGTGTTAGGGTTAGCAACCCTAATGCCACATTTCTCTACTTTTGTTGCTTTACCCCTAACTAGTGCATTAACAACGTTTTTTTTAAATAAATATATATGTATATATATATATAGGCGCAGTCGCGCCCCTATAGTTAGGGTTGAGTAGGCACTTCAATGTTAAATCCCAAATTTTGCACTTTAATAACTTTGCAACTGTTCAATGGATTTGCATGAAACTTTGCAAGCACCATCACTCAGTGTTGATCTCTGGATGTGGCAAGTTATGTTCGAGTTGGATGTGCAGTTTCTGATTTCCAGAAGGTGAAAATCGCATTTGTTTTGCTTACTGTCTTTGCTGGTTTTTTTCTTTGAACATGCCTACAGCCCAGACGGTTTGGAATTTTGGTCTGAAATTTTCAGGGCAGAAAGGGACTAACCCACAGATGGGCCTTTTGCTAGTCTGGTGAAAAAATAATCCATTTCAAAGTTATTGCATTTTTAAAATGTGAAAAAATCGTTTCTTAGCATGCTGAGTAAGCACTTCAGGATAGCTGTATGAAATGAAAAAGGAATCCTGCTTTGTATTACAGTATTCCTTTTTCATTTGCTGCCATCTTGTTTCTGATTTTTCAAAAAGAAAATTCAAAAGCTATTAAACTAACATCATTGAGAGATACCAACACATCTGTCTGTGTGATCAAGAACCCCTTAGGTGTAATCTAACTTCACAGTGGCAGACATGCCATAGAAATGTTTTTTTTACTATTAGAAATCTTTTTTTCATGACTGCGTGATACAAAAAAAGAATCAATTTTCATATCATAAGTCATTAAAAAGGATCCTTTTTCGTGAATGGAGACTCTTTGGATGCAATTCTGCTGCTGTCTCCTGTTCTCTCCTTTATTTCCCTGGGGTCTAGTGGCACCCCCCCACCCTCTGATACCCATCTCCTCTCTTACTTTTCTTTTCCAGGTGTCTAGTGGCACCCCACCCCCAATCTCCATCCCTGTCTCCCTTGGTCTCCCTGATGTCTAGTGGCATCCCCACCTGCCGAACATCTTCCCCTCACTAGACACATTTTTTCCTGGTGTCTAGTGGCATCCCCCACCTGCTGATCGCTGTCTCCCTTGCATGAAGATCTTCATTCCTGGTGTCTAGTAGTAGCCCCCACCCTCACCCACCAACTCTATTCAAGTACCTGAAACAAAGAAAACTGTCCTCAATGTTGTTTTTTCTTGCATAAAATATTCCCTTGCTGATCAGCCTCCCCCACCACCACCACCAACCTAGCACCCACCACTCCACACCCCCCAGTACACCCACATACACTCTCACTCATCTGAACAGGTCCCAGGTTTGAGATCCACTCTCCGATCGAAGGCACGTCTTGCTGCTGGAATCAGCAACTGCAACATAAGAAACTCAGGTAAATGCAGTTCAATGTATTTCAATGGGGGTTTCAACTTATATTCATAACTCAGCTATTTTTGGACATTTTTACACCAAATTTTCAACATAGCCTTTTGAGGACCCCACCTCATGAACAATATGACTATTATGCAACTCTCACCCAAAAGGTGATTTTGCGGTCACATGGTGAATTCACCTTTTGGGCGGGATTTGAAAATGTGTCTTGCACTTGTTCATGAGGTGGGGTCATAAGAAGCCTATGCTGAAAATTTGGGGTCAAAATACGTAAAAATGGTAAGGTTATGACCATTTGTTGCAGTTTTGCTACACATGCTCATAACTTTGGAAATGTTTAATATTTTGACACCAAATTTTCAACATAGACATCTTATTACCCCACCCCATGTATGTCATAGCTGTCACTTTTTAAATCCTGGCCAAAATGTGTTTTCACACTTGTGGTGTGGAATGGTGTTGTCGTTGCGCGGAATTACATTTTAGTGAGGATTCAAAAATTTCCTGCACCAGGTACATGAGGTGTGGTAGTAAGATGGCTATGCTAGCAATTTGTTCACTGTTGTCCTATAAATGGAACTGCAGGGCCCTTCCACAGCTACATACATATACGCATCTATGGAGGGATGGGGCACTGCACTCCCACAGGCAAATAAGGCTGCAATTACACTATCTCAGCAAGTAAGGAAATTCTTTGCAAAAAACTACATTAATGCATCAGTTAGGGTTGATATCAAACCATACAAAAGAGAGAAATATGACATTAGGGCTTCCAACCAACACCCCAACCCCATTCTGCACACACCAACAGGAGTCGGTGGTGTGCCTTGGGGTTGTCAGCCATAACGCTCACCCCATTCACCTATACTGTACCCACTCAGCTTATTTACTTATGGAATGGGGTGAGAATTATGGCTGACAACTCCAAAGCACCCCCTCCAATGCCTGTTGGTGTGTGCAGGGTGGGGGTGGGGTGTTAGGGGGTTAGGGGTGGAAACCCTAACGTCATATTTCCCTCCTTTTTACGGCTTGATATCAACCCTAACTGATGCATTAACATAGTGTTTTGCAAAATATATATATAATGGGGTGGGAGCTTCTAGAGTGTAATCAATGGGGATATTGTCACTGGGGTGTGATAAATGAGGATGACATCAGCACAGTGATGATAAATGCCGTTTATCCTTACTGTGCTGATGTCACCACTCACTCACTACAGCCTGCATTCTTAATGAAACTGCTTTACAAAACAGTTTCTCTTTCTCACTGAGGCCTGCAAGTTACTCAATTAGCATTGCAAAATACACTCACCTGTGTGCTACAGTGTTTCTGAGACTCCCAGCCCATTAATGTGCTGATATCAGCTTCACTACAATCTACATTCTAAAGGAAACTGCTTCACAAAACAGTTTCTCTTTCTCACTGAGGGCTGTAAGTTACTCAGTCACCACTGCAAAGGAATCTCACCTGTGTGTCATGGTGTTTCTAAGGCTCCCAGCCCATTCAGAAAAACTCACACACACTTACATCACACACAGAAAGAGCAGAAAGCACACAGAAACAGAAAAAATTTCTAAAGCTCCCTCCCTTATTGTATAAATAGCACACAGGATGTGCAGATCGTGCGCTATGGAAAATATCCAAACTCATATATATATATATATATATATATATTTAAAATAACTAGTGACAGTTTTTTCCCATAGGAAAACCGGGTTATAATTTTGTTGCTATAACCAGCTGCTTATAATGATGAACACACACCCGGTTTCCCTACTTTGGTGCATGTGTCTACCATGATCTTCCTCTTTTCTACGCTGTTCCACGCCGTCTCGCTCCTCAGCACTGCACCCACTCCAGTTCCCCTACACAGGCAGTTGGTGGTAAGTTGTTTCCTTTTTTTTTTTTTTGAACAAAAAAGATCACTGGGCACAGAATCTATATTGCAGTGGGGAAATAAAATAAAAAAAAAACACTACAAGCCACCATGAATCATACACAGAAATCCCAACTGTCCACAGCTGGAAACAAACCCATTTATTTTGTATAACTGCTGTGGCAAAAAAAAATGATTCCCAGCAATTATACAAAATAATGGATGGATAGGGGGTTAAAACTTGGATTTTACACACTCCCTTGGGGTGGGATGATTGAATAAACCTCTCGAGCTTTGCTATCAGGGTTTATGTGGCATCCCACCCCTCGGGGGGTGTAGAATCCTCATTATAACCACCTACCCATTCATTATTCTCTCTCTCTCTCTATCTATCTATATATATATATGTATAATACTGGCATGGTAGTGCCAATATAGTTAGTGTGAAACATGACTTCTATGTTAAACCTGAATTTTTGAACCTTAATAACTTTGGAACTGCTCAACAGATTTGCATAAAACTGGGCATGCATTATGTCTAGGGGTAGGTCACTTGCCCTGCCAATGTTCATGGGAATCTGTTGTGTGTTTCTGAGATAGAGTGTTGAAAAAATAGAAAAAGCCATGTTTTTTTACCTTTCTTTGCCCACCTAGATCTCAGAAATGACTTTAGGTTGTGGTCTGAAATTTTCAGAGTAGAAAGCCTTTACATCACAGTTGTACCTTTTGAAGGTTTTATGAAAAAATATTAATCTGTTCAAAAGTTATTAAACTTTAAAGTTTCCAGTTATAGCCTATGGGGAAAAAATATGTGATCTGAAAGTGAAAGCAGGTAAACAGCCCCAAAAACCAGTTTCTTTGCCACTTCATAGCAAAAAAACGGTTAGGACATTTGGGCTGAAATTTGCAGGATGGCAAGCTCTTGCCCCACAGATGTGCCCTTTGAAGAAATGGACACCGGTTCCATGGCTACAGTACTCTGAATTTGCACATTTTCTCATAGGATAACATTGTGGCAGTCGTGGTGCCTTTTGGAGGCTATATCTTGAAAACGGTTCGAGATATTAATTTTTTGGTAAGCTTCCGTGGAGGTAGCCAGGCCATGAATACAACTGCAAAGGATTTTTTTCCAACGTTCCTATGGTTCCTGAGATATTGCAACTTTTGCAGCACAAGAGTTACATGGAATGGCTCTAGGCATGCGCTGTGTCTCTATACTTATGGGCACATGGGGAGTTGGGATCCCACTATGCAATAATGGGAGTGCAGGGTCCTACATTACACAGTAGCTCCAGACCCTGTGCTCCCACATGGAGATGTGATATCATTAAAATATCAGTACACATGAAAATCAGAGACAATTACAAAATGTATGCATGATGGCACAACCACATATGAATACCATTACATTTTCTTGAAAAGAAGGAAAATTCATTGCAAAAAATGTCATCAATGCATCAGTTAGGGTTGTCATTACAGCGACAAAAGTTTGGAAATTCGATGCTAGGGTTATCAACCCTACCCCCACACCCCCACACCCACTCTCCATACACCAACAGGTGTTGGAGTGCGCCTTGGGGTCTTCGGACCTAACTCTCACTCCATTGTCCTATACTGTACCACTCAGCTTCCTTACAAATGGAAAGGGGTTAGAGTTAGGGCCGACAACCCCAAGGCACACTCCCAATGCCTGTTGATGTGTGGAGAGTGGGGGTGGGGTGGGGGTGAGGGTTGGTAACCCCAATATCGAATTTCCAAACTTTTGTCACTGTAATGACAACCCTAACTGATGCATTAACAAAGTTTTTTGCAATGAATATATAAATAAATAAGGGATATATGATGGGCAGGAGAGTGATCTGGATACTCATGAGTGCCGAAGGCGTGAGTAAGAGTATCCAGAGCTCACTCTGCAGGAATGAGAATATTTTCCATAGCACACGACTGCCCATCATGTATTCAATTTATACAATGGGGTGTGAGTGATTGTGCAGTATGTATTCTATTTATTTTCTGTGTTTTTTGCTGTTTCTAAGTGTGTGGTTTTTGTTATTTTTAGCAGGTAGTTTCAATTTATATTCATAGTCAGTTCTTGCCTCTCCCCCTCTCTTCTCCACCTGCCCTTCTGGGTCACCCATGTGCACAACCTACTCCATTCTTTTTACTCCAACAGCACTTGCGTACTACCTTGAGCCTGCTCCTGGTACACTCATGCACTATAAATGGTTCTGTTGCATTATTACTGTTTTGTACGTTTATATGTTCTTTTGTACGATTTTAGACATGTATTGTAATTTACCCAATGTTCTACTACTGTTTGTTGTACAATATCTTGTGTTCCAACTGTTGCATAATCTTACAATGTTGTATTGTTTGTACTACCCACATACTATTGTAACTGATCATCCTTCACAACCCTATGTAACCCCTCCCCCCCAGGTCACACCGTGAAATGAGCAACTTGTTATTCAGTGTGCTCTCCTGGTGAAACGTTTCAAAAATTAAAAAAAAATTAGAAATCTGTTCTCCTGAACTGAAAAACATTTTGCCATTTGAGTTTGGCTGAGATGGTAACTGCTGTATTTTTCTGTGCAGTATTGAGTGCTCTGTTGCTTTTTGTGAGAATGTGCTTTATTTACTGCTCTGCTCCTTTCTGTGTGAAATGCAATGTTAGAATGCAGCTCCAGGAACAGATGAGGAAGAGAGCAGCAGGTGTTGATGACCTTTGCACTGTGTGTGTAAATGTAAGATCTTACATTTATCACACACCAGTGGAAATAAATGGATATATCACACTCATTTATCACTCACCCCTATTGTATAAATGTGTGTGTGTGTATATATATATATATATATATACACACACACACACACATTTACACACACACACACACACTACCAGTAATACAGTGAGCTTATGGACTTAACAGTGAATGACAATCAGGGATATAATGAGTCTATGGGAAAAAGCCAGAGATATTCTACTATACAGTAACAATCGTATCCAAAAAAAAAAAAAAATTCCAATCTCTGTAATGTTCAAAGACAGCATTTACTTTAGCTGCTCTTCAAGTGTTCTCCTGTAAAAGAAATCTGCAAGCAGTAATGGCTGCCATGTGGCATCCGCCATGTTAACTTCACATCTAAAAGTTATGATTTGCCTCGTCTGAGCTTGTACCCATAATTAGAGACTTACTGAGGTAAAATAGCTCCAGCCAAGAAAAACAGTAAAGTAATGCAAAGAACAGAGCCAAACCCCGGTCTGTTTTAGTCCCTGATGCCAGTCTCCAGCCCTGTCAGAAGAGAATGAAAGTCAAAACTGTTTCTTCACTCCGTGTTTTCCACCTCCAATACTTCTCTTGGTACCAGGGCAGCAATAAATTCGCTTTCGAGCACCTCCACCTTCTTGCCTCCTTTTAGTGTATCTGTATATTGATCCATGTGACCTCCATAGTGTATTCAGAGGCACGTGGGCATTGACAAGGAATGAAGTACTCCAAGACTGCGTAGACGAGCTCGAACTCTGTTGAACTTCTTCCTACAGTAACGGGTAGAGAATGACAGATCCGGGAAAATATGCAAGGTAGTCTTATTGTAGTTCAGGTTTTGTGAGTCTTGGGTTGCCTTCAGTAAAGTGTCTCTAACAGTCACTCCAGTAGTGACAATTAGAACAGTTCTCATGAGGTCTTGCTGTGCAGGAGCAGCTCATGGAGACATTCTGTAAGCCCAAATGATCTGCTCCTCCATGGATACTGAGGGTTCCAAGCAGCCAGTCTTGCAGAAGTTTGCAAGAACAGACCCCTTGCTGCCCTCTGGGATCCCTGCTAGCTAGAGATTCACTGCCTGCTGGCCATTTTCTAAGGTCTCGAGGCAATATCGGAGTTGTCAGTTTTCTTGGATCAGCTTGCTAGTGGCAGAGAGAGCTTTCATTGTTTGTGCCTCTGCTGAGGTTGTGGTCTTGGTGGCTATTTCAGTTTTGATGCCTCACTCCCCTGATCATTTCAGAATCTCCTCCACATTCCCATCTATGGCCTTCATGGACAATGTCAGGGACTGCAAAGACAGCTGGCTAGTCCCTGACATTCCCGTCGGTGGTGCTGTTGCCTGCTGTTCCATGGTCAGCTGCTTTTTGGTGCCTCCTCTGTCACCCTTATTCGGTCATACCATTGTCAAAGCTGGTATTATTTTGTTCCTCTCAGTGAGATCTAGCACAGTATAATCCCCCCTGTGGGTGGGGCTTACCAGGTCTGCCTCCCTGCGTCTGGTCTCACCAGTCGTGAGTCCCAAGGTGCCATCTTTTGTTCCGGCCAGCCTTGTATGCCTGTCCTTCTATGGGGCTTAGAGGAGTTGTGTAAATAGTTTATGGTGCACCACCTAGTGGTATAGCACAGTTAGCACTGAGAAAGCAGTGGGTTGCCACACAGCTCAGTGTATGCACATTCATGTTGCCTTCTGCTGGAATGTATAAGCTGGCAGTCTGCTTGCATATTCAGTTAGCACTATGGTGCTTATTCTAACTCTGCATTTGCAGCCAAAGGCAAGCATCTTTTGTGTGTGCTTTTTTTTTTGCCATAAAATGTTTTATTTTAGTTTTTGATTATATCACATATACAGTTACAAGAAATAGTACACAACAAAGTTTTAACACAAACAGAAAATAACTTGTGCAAGAACTCAGACTCTTGTAGTGGACAGAAATATTCATACAGATTTGACTATAAAAACACAACAGGCTACAACATAACAATATATTTATATTTCAGATTGTTCCACTAGACCATGGTAGCTATAGCATTAAAGGTGACCAAGTGTGACCTGAAAAGCAGGTTGAAGGGTCCTTCAGAACAACTGGGCTTATAATTTTGAATGTTGAATAATTAATCTACTCTCTTCAGCATTAAAAGCCATCACAGGAAAACCTTAGTGGCTTTATCCAGGGGCACTTTCCTCATGATATAACATTTCTTCCGCTTTCAGAAAGGTTCCCCAAATGCTATTGTAAAACTCCAATTGATCCAGTAACATGTAAGACATTCTTTCATTGTTAGCCACTGATGCCATGAAAGAATACAAATCTAACAATGTGGGTACCTTAATAGAGCCCCAGTTTCTTAAAATCGGGCATTTATTACCCAGAAAGGTGGCAAGTACCCATTTAAGTTGGAGAGATGAGGAAGTCTTCTAGTATGATCCCTAAAATAATGAGGGATGTAGAGGTTGGATCATATGTTCAGCTATTTTGGAACAAGGAATGAATACTTTGTTTCCAAAAATGTGAGATGAGTGGATAATCCTAAAGGATATGAAGCAGGCCTGTATGATGTTCCTGGCATCTCCAGCAAGGTCCATCTTTTAAGTACCCCATCCCTTCCAATCTCTTAGGTATACAGTAAAAATAATGAAATATGTTAGATTGAAGTAATTTACCCTGAATTTCTTTGCTAGAGCTGATTGTGTTGGTCCATACAGTCGACCATTCTTCCTCATCAATAACCAATCCTAACTCTTCTTCCCACTTGGATTTAGCAGATAAAGTTAGTAACGTTTCATTGTTTGATATTAATTGATAAATCAGGCTGGCTCTTTTTTAAGACCTGCCACCTTCACTAGTTGGTTCCATCCTACATCAATCTCACCTAACATGTTATTAGTCAGGGGACCATTGTTCAATGCAATCTGAAGTTGCAGGTAGTGGCAAAAATGGAATTTTTGCAACTTGAATGTTCCTGTAAGGACCTCAAATGTGAGTAAGATATTAGTATTTGGATCAATAATATCTTCAAGATAACGAATCCCCAACTTTGACCAGCCTGGGTCAGGTATGGGGATCCTATTGTAACAAATTTTAGGATTATTCCATAGTGGTTGTTTGGATCTCAAGGGATTGATAATTTTTAAGTTATGCACTTTTTCTCTAATGATTTTATAGAATTTATAATACATGACTTGTCCTTTAGGAGTTTAGGGCAAGGGAGAACTAGGAATTTTGCCAGTGAATGAGGTTTTAAGAGACAGGAATCAATCATCAGCCACAAAGGGGTGTCAGCTTGTATATAATTGTTTAAGTGTAAGACAGACTGCTTAAATAAAAAGGCTTCACTGTACTTTCTTCACCAGGGCATAGCAAAGCCTCCCTTTACTACCTTCTATCTAAGCTTTCTTATGGAAAGTCTTGCTGGCTTATTTCCCCACAAAAATTTCCTGATTAAGACATCAGTTCTTTTTTCCATTTTACGGGGCGTAACCATTGGGATATTCTGAAGTACATAAAATATTTTTTGTGCAGAAATCATTTTGATAGCTTGGAGTTTCCCTCATATAGATAGCTTAAGTTTATCCCATTTAATTAAGTCAAGATGTAAGGCATTCAGAATAGGGCAGAGTTTTTTCTCCAGGAGCTTATCTAAATTATTTGAAATCTCAAGGCCTAGGTAGGTAATGGAGTTTTGAAACATTCCAATGTCTAAAGTATCCTGTAGTGCTTTAATGAAGTGGAAGGGTAGTAAAGGGGCATCACCTGTGTCCTATACCCAAGGGTTCCACAAGGGATTGTGGGCAGTTAGCGGGTTCGGCTGCCTCACCTCATTCTACTCGGGTTGTGTTATGCAATGCCAGGTCGATGAGAAATAAGACTGCCATAATGGTGGACTTGATATCCTCGGATGACCTGGCTTGCATCGCGGAGACCTGGCTGGACAAAAATGCCCCCTCAATTTGGAGGTGGCGGTTCCAGCTCGGTACTCCATGATACACAACCCGAAGGAGGATCACAGGGGTGGGGGGGTAGCCATTTGTTTTAAAACAGCCTGAACCTCACGGTGCTACCTGTAGGTCATATGCGATCATTCAAGTGTGTGGCCACCTGAGGGGGGTGTAGGGGCAGGTTTCAGGGTCCTTGTGCTTTATCGTCCCCCTGGGGTGCATGGGGATTTTGTTGTTGAAGTCTAGGAGCTCAACGCCAGCCTGGAGTCTCCCAGGTGGTTAATTCTGGGGGACTTCAATGCCTTGGTCGATGGTGGGTTCTTGTGCTTTGGGAGAGATCTCTTAGGAAGCATGGGGGCCCTGGGCCTGTTGCAACAAGTAACAACAGCTACACACTCTGGTGGCCATACATTGGATTTGGTTTTCTCATTAGGTTTAGATGTGACCAACCTCAGTGCTGATCCTGTAGTTTGGTCGGATCATAGCACCATGAGGTTCACGCTTGGTGATACCCCTCTAGATGGTCCTGTTATTGTGGAGATGGTTCAGTGCCACCCATTAAGAGGAATTTCCTCTATGGGACTATTGACGGTACTGGACCTATCGAGTGTTGGGGTGGCTTTTGCGATTGCAGGGGAGGAAGCAGTGATAGCCTATAATGGGGCAGTCATTGCGGCCTTCAATTCCATAGCACCCATTCATGTCTGTCCCTTGTCTACTCACTGGAGACCTGCTTGGTTTGATGAGGATCTCTGGAGTTTAAAGACTGAGGGGCGGAGGTTAGAGAGGTGCTGGAGGAGATCTGGCCTGCTGGAGGACAGATTGGCCCTGAGGTTACATTCTGAATTTGTTTCTGGGATATGCCAACCATGACCATTAAGTACCATGGCTCAGGCCTCCCTGCAGTGGACAGTCTTGCTTTGCACCTATAAAGTCCGCATCTTGAGTGTGTGAAACTTGGGGTGGGGTCCTTCTCACCTGGCCTATAGCTGGCAATGTCCTCGCTCTGGACATAGCTTTAGCCAGTCTAGACTCAATGGCAGCTCCTGGCGTAGAATTTAAGACTAGCCATGAAGGGTGGTTACAGCGATCTCCTTTGACTCTAGTATTAATTTACTAGCAAGGCATCTCGACTGCATTCTCCCCACAACTGCCTCTGGTTCACCTGGTTTGTTTTTAGGGTGGGTAGGCCAGGTGAGCACCTCAGCAGTCATTCCTCTCCTCCGTGTGCAAACACTGAGGCAAGGGTTACCCCAAAGGGCATTTGGCTGGGAAGCCAAGTTTCAAGAAAATACAAAATCACACATGCCCACACAATGCAAAGCATCATGGGCTGCATATGCAAATCACCACAGAATGTTATGCTGGTTCATCTTTAAGCAGAATTGCATGGTGCCAGTTCTGCTTAAAGTTGAACCAACATAACGTCTATGTTCCTCTGCCCCATTAACTGTGAGCGCCTGTTGTAATCCCTCTCCTCCTCCCACTTTGGTTGCCCATTGTTGTAGAGTAGTGCTTACAACCTTCCACAGTGTTTCCATTAGATGGATCAAGTGAGAGCTTTCCTCCAAACTGGAATATTTTCCACCCCCCCAAATGGATTTCCAAATTGCAGTAGCAGAGCCAACACTAACAAAATATCCCAGGCCTGGAGAGAAAGCAACCTAGGCCTTGGATCCTCTGAGATTTCCTCCTCAAAGGTTTTTTTTTTCTTTCCTCCATGCCTCAGGTCATAAATGTTAGCAGTAGTCCGTGTTCCCTAGTTTCTGTAGGTAGGTTCTGCTGTTGGATGGAGGTGGATGGCGTCCTTACTTGCTGTCCCTTCTTTTCTTTGGAGGCCCCCTCAATCTCCAGTGCAAACCATCGCACTCATGTAATTTGCTTATCTGTGCATCTTATTACCTCTCAGGCTGCCTTTGCCTATTCTACCCTGCCTCATGGCTCCGATTGCTAACTTTCTTCGTACCATACATTTCTTTCGGGAGATGCTTCCTATGGTACCTTTAGTCAAGGGAATCATCCCATGGCACTTGTAGGGGTGGAACCCTCTTTGAGGGTTCCTTGCCTTTGGTACCCCTACAGGGTGGTAATTCCTCTGGAACAGAGACTGTGAATGACCAAAACCAAAGTAACACAGTTGCACAAGCATAACACTTTGCTGGCTGCATAGGCCATTGAATTTGAAGGCTGGGCCTGTAGTTCAATGGACAAGCAGCCAGCCACCCCCCTTCCGGAGCTATAAGAGCAGTTCCTCTCAGCCTCCTTCTGAAGCACTTTGTCTTTCTCCACCATCCTCCCCTCCTCCTCCAGCAGCATCGCTTCTCTCCTTGGGATGCTTCCTAAGGTACCTTTAGCCAAGGGAATCATCCTGTGGCACCTCTCGGAGTGGAACCCTCTTTGAGGGTTCCTTGCCTCTGGTACCCCTACAGGGTGGTAATTCCTCTGGAATAGAGAGTGCAAATGGCCAGAACCAAAGTAACACAGCTGTACAAGCATAACACTATACTGGCTGCGTAGGCCATTGAATTCCAGAGTTTGTGGAGTAGTGAGCCAGTGTCTAAGAGACATCTAATACACTTATCAGAGGCCAATAAGCCACATTTGTATAATTTAAGAGGTGTAATATATGCATTTTGCAAGGTTTTAAATTGCATGAGGCGCAGGTTATCCAAAAGAATATATTTATATACGTTGTTGCAGCTCGTCCACCAATTTAATGCATTGTTATTAAGTGCTCGCACCCAATATTCAATTTAATTTTTATTTAATTAGGCAAATACATCATTGAGCAAAGCTCATCTACAAAATGGTCCTGGGAGAGCAAAGGCAAGGTACATAACAGCAAGGACAATAACAATTCACGGTCAAGTAATTTAACACACAGTAGAAAATGCAAGGACATGAAAAACATATAATAATGATTCAATAGAGATACAAGACATAGTAGCAATGAGGTTACAGGTCCCATAGTAAAAAGAAAATTAGTTTATCTCAAGACAGAACAATTACACTTGACCTAACACAGCTAAAACTGAATACAGTAGCGTACCAATGGTAGGGGTATTCCTTAAGGTACTAGGAGAGGTCACGGGTACACCAGCAGCAGGACTAGAGGTGGACCACAATTAGGGGGAAAGGGATTAGTGTGATAGTGAGGATCTTGGTCTAGTGCTCATGATTATTGTCCGTGGCTTATGGTGGATTAGCGGAAGCAGGTGCAGGTGTCCCTAATGGCACAGGTTAAGTAAGGACTTAAAGAAGGATAACCCCAGCACATGGGTAAGCTTAAGGGACTTCTGAACAGAGTTCCATAGGGATGGTAGAGCAGAGCTAATGGCTGAAGTGCCATGACGTGTTCTGACTCTTGGGCTATTGAACAATACAAGAGAGTAACACCTCAGGCAGTAGGACCCCTGGGTGCGTTGGAAGAGCTTGGAGATGTACTGGGGGAGTCTGTTTGTGATTGCTCTATAAAACCAGAGTGTAGAGTTCCTCATCCTCCTGACAGTAAGGGAGGGCCAGCCTATCATGTCATATAGCAGGCAGTGATGCATGTTAAAAGGAGCATTTGTAACAAATCTCAGAGCCTGGTGGTATAAGGTGTAGAGCTTGGCAAATGCTGTTTTTGGACAGTGGCAATACAAGATATCAGCATAGTCTAATAATGGGAGGAAAGTAATTTGTACAAGTTTTACCTTTGCCTCATGGCTGAGGAGATGCTTGATGTGGTAGAAAATGCCTAACTGCTGTCACAGTTTCTTGGCCAACTCATCAATATGGTATAAGAAACTGAGCTTACTGTCGCTCCAATAACCTAAGTATTTAAGTCTAGCCACTGTTTCCAGGGGTTCCCCAAAAAGGGTCAGAACCCTAAGTGATGGGGTAGTGGGTGTTGGAGAGTGGGTTGCGGGGGAGATGAACATAACCTTTGTCTTCTTCACATTGAGAAGCAGCTTTAGCTGTATAAGGTTCAGTTGCAGTGTATCAAAGTCATGTTGCAACTCAGCATGGGCAAGCTCTGGGATGGAACCAGCTGCATACAGTACCATATTGTCCGCAAACAGGTGCACATGTGCCAAACTGATATTTGAGCCTATACAGTTAATATAAATTGCAAAGAGTAAAGATCCCAGGATGGACCCTTGTGGCACTCCTCTGGGGAGGATTTTGAGAGGGGAAGGTCCCCTTGCACCTTAACTTGCTGCATTCTGGCATTAAGGTAACAGCTGAACCACTTCAATGCAGTAGTATCAAGACCAAGGTTACTTAATGCAGACAAAGGCAGGCCATGGTTGATGGCGTTGAAGGCTTTACTTAAGTCTAGGAAGTTTGCGCATATGTGCTTCTTCTGGTCGAATGCATTTAGCCAGTCATTGGCCACTTTGGCCAAAGCAGATACCGTGCTATGCTTTGGTCTAAAGCCTGACTGGATAGGATTTAATAACTGTTCAGACTTCAAGTATTTCTGCAGCTGATAGTTGTCTATCTTTTCAAGCATTTTTGAGAGGATGGGTAGCAGAGAAATAGGCCTGTACTTATTGAGATTGATGGGTCGCCTGACTTGAATATGATGGCTGAATGGGATGATCTGAAAAAGTTTTGATCAGCAAGCTCTTATATACATTAGCAATAGGATGAGGGTGCATAATGGCATATGAAAGTCTGGATACTATTTCATGATGATTGGTTAGCCAAGGAAATGGTCCAAAATGAGAAATCAAGATAACTCTTAATACATATAGCTGGAGAGTATATATTTTGCTCAGATTCAAAGTGTCCAAGATATTACTAAGAGATAAAAGAGAACCCTCTTTAAGTAATGAGTGCACAGCTTCTGGTAGCCATTGACTTGTTAAGGTTTTTCCATTAAAGGAACACTGTCAACCTTTTTTGCATCTTATTATTTTTAGGTAAAAACCCTTATGATTGCTTACCTTCTCTAAAATTCATTGATGTTGCTGGTTGTTTTATCTGCCTCCCTGCTTATTAGAACTGAAATGCATGGTAATGTATAGCTATACCTAGCCTTGTTTTGCTTCAAATCATTGAACTACTCTTATTGCATACTTCCTGAGCATTATAAATACCCTCAAACAGTGCAGCCACTCGTGATACCATAATTTCCTCTATTCCCACTGCATAATGTGTGGCTAGGTTGTGTTGGTGGTGTTCCTGCATCCAGGAAAGATGCAGCGGGAGTTGATCAAGAAATGTAAACAAACATATTTTGGTGTGGTAACACCAGTAAATGTGGGCAGTCAATTTTTCACTTTTTAAAAGAAAAAAGGGATCTGAATCAAACTACCAGCTGCATCAACAGTCTGTATAGAATATTAATAATCATAAAATGTGTTTTTTAAACTAGGGACACTTTGAGGCCTAAGGGGGTTGACAGTGTTCCTTTATGTTTGAAGTTACAATTGTTCAAAAGAGGTTGATTTATGTCTTTGGAAAATTGTACATCAAGATATTTGCACATTTGGTTGAGTACTTTGATAGAAGTTACTAACGCTGAGTTTTTAAGAATAAGTATCAATTTTGGTAATTTTCAAGTTTTCATATATAAAAATGATGATTGGGATATTTTAGCTTGTTTTAGTAGAACATTTTCTAAGTCAAGCCAGACAGGTTTGTAACTAGCTTGATATGTTTCATAAAAATCAGTATAAAGCAAAATTGGGTATATTAACTCCACCTTGAGATTTAGGTAGAAAGTGTTTATTTAGTGCAATTATGGGTGGTTTGTTCAGTCACATGAATTTGTTATCTAGACCACGTAAATGACTGAACCATTTTAAAGATAGAAAAATGTTCAGCATATTCAGGGGGTGGAATAATCTAGGGAAAATGTTCATTTTTAAAACACTTATCCTCCCTCCTATGGATAATGGTAATTTTTGCCATCTTTTAATGTCTTGTTTTATTCATATAATTAAATCTTCTAAATTTAAATTAATTGAGTAACATATTGCATAAGATAGATACCTAGGTACTTTATGTGGTCTTGGGTCCAGAGTAAGCCTAAGTCTAAAATATCCTTTTTAAATAGTCTATTATTTAGAGGCATTACTAACATTTTTTCTTTATTCAGTTTGTAGTTAGAAAATCTGCTAACTTCCTGAATTGTTTCCAATATAGCAGGAACTGAGTCTTTAGGATATGCAACATGGAGGAGTATATCATCGGTATAAGCTTAAATTTTCAGATGATATGGGCCTATCTTTATACCAAATAAATGGGGGGTATTGTTTAAAAAATATAGGAGGGGTTCAAGATAAAAATTAAAAAATATAGAGGATGAAGGACAACCCTGATGTGTCCCACTTGCTAAATGAATGGGAGATGAAAAAAGGCCATTATAAAAGATTTTTGTGATCAGATTAGAATATAGAATTTTCAACCATTCCATAAATTTAATGAGAAAACCAAATTTAGTAAGGGTAACCATGATAAATCAATACTCACCCTTTCAAAAGCTTTCTCCGCATCCAGAGACACCAGAGCCATAGGGCATCTGTAGTCCCCAGAAGTGGAGAAAATGTATGACAATTTTCTGATGTGATCAGAAGATTGTCTGGAGTGCATGAAGCCAACCTAGTCTGAAGAAATCAGTGGGTTCCAGATGTTTTTGAGTCTATGAGCAAGAATAGAAGTTAATATCTTCATATCATAATTTATGAGTGAAATAGGGCGTCAGTTGTCCACTCTGTCTCTTGGTTTGTCCGGCTTTGGGAGTAATACTATTATTGCCTGTAACAGAGTGGGGTAGTTTATGCCAGATTCTAAAATATAAGTGTAACCCCCTTGTTACCCGGGGTTACTAGAATCCCAGTAAGACCTAGTGGTAGGCAGGGAAGGCAGCTTGTGAAACTCCAGTTAAATGGGTTTCACACTGTCTCACTCTGTTCTCAGTCTCAGCTGAGACTGAGGGATGACATCACCATAGAACTATCGCAGCTGCATGAGCCACAATGGAATCTGCAGCAGGGAGCTGGAATAGAATGTTGGGAGGTTTGAACAGTAGTCTGTAGGTCAATTGGTGTTTAGAGCTTGCTGAGGGAGCAGCACAGCAGCTCTGTGTAGGCTCTTGGAGCCTCAGCCCTGATATAGGGCTATATTCTAGGAAAAAAGGTGTATGTTTCCACCAAAAGAGAGACACAGAAGATAATTGTAAAGTGGTGGAGACCGCTGTTTTGGGTCTCAGTGCCCCCTCCCTCTGGGGATGGGGGCAGGAAAGGGTTTCCTGCATATTCCTGGGACAACCCCCTGGTTCTGCTACTAGTGGAGAAGCTGCCTATTTGTTCCAGAGTTTTTGGGAAACAAGAAGATTTGTGAATCGCCTGTGGGGCACCTGCAACCGGAGGGTGAGTTTCTGCTCTTTCTAAAGGGCCTATGTTTTTCACCCTGGGACTTGTGTGACAGTGGGGATTGGACTACTGAAATAGTGGGAGGCCTAGAGTAATAGGCTTAGCCAAAAAGCAAAAGTATGTTCAAATCCAGCACTTATGGGAAGTCAAGACATGTAGAGGAGATGTGACATACATCTACCCAGTAATATACATTGCCAAGCTTTCAGTAAAAGAGTTGTTTAGTTTCCAGAGAAATGGCTGGGCATGGATTGTGGGAGCTGGAGGTGGGAGACCCCCATCTTTAGTGACTAGGTCCACCTCTACGGATTTGCTCTGTGGATTTCTACTTTGCCTCATGCACTTGGCCAGTGATGAGGGAAATACCCAGACGTGGGATTGGAAGGAAAATTCCCTCTAGGAGTCGAAGGCTCTAAGTTGGTTTGGGGAGCCACAACAGGATAACTGGTTCATTTCCCAAAATGGACCATGGATCAAGTGGCCAGCGGGGGAGCCGGACCAGTGGGGAAAACCCAAGTAGTGTACAAGTCGGGCTGTGTACCCAAAGCTGCGTGCAAGTCCAGGCTGTGTGCCTGGTGGATTCAGAGCCTGAGGGCTGGAAATAGTGAAGAAGTGTTCTGTTGTTTCTAATCTGCATTACCAGGAATGTAGCCCTGTGGGGGTCCGTCTATGCTTCGCTTGTTCAGCTTGGATGTGAATAAAAGCCACACTGTAGAATCCCATTCCTGGTTCTTACAGTTCTTACATTACAGTTATTGCTTCCTGTGTTCGGATTTACTTGGGTGCCCCTATGCAGAGTAGCCAAACCTAGGCCCCTGTGCTGAGTAACCTCATCTTCCCCGAACCCAGTCCCCCACCAGGTACTGCTGTCAGTTTCAACAGCATGCCACCTGTCGTTTTGCAAAAAGGCAGGGGTGAGGGGTTACATAAGTAAAAATATTTTGTAGCATGGGTGCTAATAGGTCTCTGAAGGCTTTGTAAAAGTGCACTGTAAATTCATATGGCCCCGGCAATTTATCAATTTTAAAGTCATTAATGGCATCCAAAATCTCCTTAATAGTAATGGGTTTAATCAAATCTTGAGCCTGCTGGGGTCTTACATGAGGGCAAACAATTTTTTTAAAATATTCAGACATTTCAGAGTGAAGTGGAGAATTATTAATAGGGCCGTATAGGTGCTTAAAGAAACTTTAAAATTCTAATAAGATGTCGTAAGGGTCAGTTTTTGGTGTGCCATCTACTTTGGAGATAATGGAAGTAATGGTCTTTGAAGATTCCATATTTTTCAATTTATTTGTAAGGAATTTGCTTGGCCTTTCATCTAAGTCTGTATATTTAACTTTGGTTCTTATGATTAAAAATTCAGCCTTTTATTTAGTTAATGTTTAATATTTGTTCTTACATTGTTTTAATTCTTGAGCTGTTTGGGTGGTTGGATATTTCTTAAATAGGTCTTCTAAAAATTCTATTCTATTAAGTAAGTTCTCCAGTTCAGCCTATCTTTTTTTTTTCTTTTTGATGATAGCCTAATTAGTTCGCTTCTGAGAAAGCATTTGCAAGAGGCCCATACAATATCTATTTCACAAACAAATGAACATGCAAAAACGCCAGCAGAAACAGGTCTTACGGTCTATCGAGTCTGCTCAGTGGTGCAGCTAGCCCTCATTTTGCAGCTGCCACACCCTCCCTTCCCCTACTCATATTTATTCCCCTCACTCTGTCCCATCCCCTCTTTAAAACCACCCACTGTTCTGCTAGACACCACCCATTCTGTGAAAAAATGTCTCCTGATTTCTTTCCTGAATCTCCCCCACTCCAATCTCAGTTGATGTCCTCTTGTGTCCCTCCCCCTCCAAATCTTGAAAATTCCTTCTGTATTAGTCTTGATCATCCCCTTTAGGTATTTAAAGGTTTCAATCATATCCTCCCTATCCTTCCTCTCTTCCAGGGAAAATATGTTCAGTTCACCCAGCCTATCCCCATAAGATTTTCCCTCCAATCCCTGGATCATCTTTGTTGCCCTACGTTGCACCTCCTCCAACAACCTGATGTCCTTCTTCAGGAATGGGCACCAGTACTGCACACAGTATTCCAGGCGTGGCCTGACCAGTGACCTGCATAGGGAAAGATCACCTCCCTATTCCTGGAGGAGATACCCCTCCCTATACACCCCAGCATCTTGTTGGTTTTTGCTGCCACCTTCCTGCACTTTACTGAATTGTTCATACTCCCCGTTATAAGCACCCTTGAGATCCTTTTCCTCCTTGGTGCTTTCCAACTGTACCCCTCCTAGCTGAAAGTTTCTCCCCTGGTTCTTGGCTGCAAAGTGCAGTACCTTGCACTTCTTGGTGTTGAACCTGCAACTGCCACGTTTCTGACCACTCCTGTAGTTTGGTCAGGTCTTCCTGCATCCCCTTCCACCCTTTGTTGTCATCTACCATAGCTCCCATCTTTGTATCATCTACTAACAGACTGATCTTACTCCGGATCACTTGTAAGATATCAGCTATGAATATCCCAAACAGAAACAGTCCCAGTACCGATCCCTATGGCACCCCACTGGTCACATCCCTCGGTGCTGAGAGTCCCGCCCCCACTACCACCCTTTGCTGCCTTCCCTTCAGCCGGTGATCCATTTGACCATCTTTGTTCCCACCCTTATATATTCCAGCTCCCCCCAGCCTCCCATGCGGCATGGAATCAAAGGCTTTGCTGAAATCTAAATACAGGACATCCACCGCATGGCCCTTGTCCATTTTCCTGGTCACCCAGTGATAGTACTCAACTAGGTTTGTCTGGCAGTATCTTCCCAAGACAGCCCATGCTGCTGACCATCCTGGAGTCCATTGTCCTCCAAAAATGTCACCAGCCACTCTTTTAGGATTGTCTCCATGAGCTTTCCCACAATTGATGTGAGGATCACTGATCTGTAGTTGCCCGGTTCATCCTTAGGGCCACTTTTGTGAATGGGCACCACATGGGCCATCCTCCAGTCTTGTGGAACGCATCCTGTGTACAGGGAGGTATTGAACAAGTCTGACAGTGGTCCTGCCAGGATCTCCGTCAATTCCTTAAGTACCCTAGGGTGAATGCTATCTGGTCCCAGTGCCTTGTCCACCCTCAGTGCCTTTAATCCCTCCAGAACCCTGTCCTCTGTGATCCCTGTATCAGTCAGTTGTGCCCCCTTTACTCCTGCCACTCTCTTTTGACCGACTACTGTCCCTTATGCAGTCCCCTCCTGTACTCTCTCCTGCCCCCTCCTGGAGCTCCCCCTCCCTCTCCTCCTCCACCATCAATGTTGCCAGCACTGCACACCTATTTCCTGCCCCCTCTCTACTGTTATGCATTGGCTCCTACCTTATGACTTGAGCCTTCCCTCCATTACTCCACCCCCTGACCGATCTGCTCCCACCCCACCTTCCTTAGAATTGATGTTCCTCCTATGTGGTGCCCTCATGTTACTCCGAGGCAGAGGCCCTCCAGCCCTAGATTGCCCCCTATCCTCTCCAGCTCTCTAGTAAGCCAAAGCACTTATTCCTCAAGAGTCCTCAGCCTGTGACAGATTGGACACCCTCCTAGCTTCCACAATATGTTTATACATACCACTGCCCCACATCCATTGCAGCCCACTATTCTACCCCTTTTGACCCCCCTAGCATCCTTCTCCCTATACCACCCCCTCCTTCGCTGTCCCCATCCATCCCATTAGTGCCACTCCCCAGTGTGTCCATCCCACCCCACTCCATTTGTCCCTGAAATGTCTTACTACCCATGTTATTACTTACTCTACACTCACCTTTTCATGCCTTCTTAAACAGTAAGTCAGTTGTTAATTAAACAGTAATCTCTACCACTACCACTATTTTTTTTCCTTTTGCCAAATCACCAATTAAGATACCACTAAATTACTAACCAAAAATAAAGTACAGCACTAACTACTAAAAGTAAAAATATTTGTTTTTCTTAACAAATCACTGATTAAGATGCCCCTAAAAATTAACCAAAAATAGAAGTACAGCATAATCTATAAATTCTATACCAAAACCCAGGTTAAGATGCCGCACATTTGTTCTCACCCCACTATAGACAGTACTTCCAAAACAGACTCACCATCTGCCTTCATTCCATGTCCAAACAGTGATCAGCTCCTTCCTGACTTTCTCCTGTGTACTGCTCCTCCCCCTGGAGTTGCCTGTGTTCCTTTCTTAGGCCCAGACTCCTGCTTCTCCCCTCGTGCAACCGCCCAATCCCAGCCAAGCTTCTGGAGATTTAAACAGCTGCGGTGGAAGGGGTGGGTAGGGGGGCTTTTTCAAACTGCTCCTACTTCTGCTTCCCTGAAGCACTGACCATGCTCCTACAGCTGCTCCAACTTCTTTCTCCCTTGAAGTGCTGACCGTGCTTTTAAAGGACAGCCAAACTTGCTGCAGCTGTCCTGATTGGTCCCCCAGTCCTCTCTCCTTCAGCAGTCGATTGGAGCTGCTGCTCTGTGCCCCTGGCAGCTGATTGATTGGTCACCCCTCAAGCCTCAAACTGCTTCTGCAGCAGCTTCTCCTTCCCTTGGAAGCGCTGACCACGCTCCTGCATCTGCTTCCCTGAAGCACCGACCGCGCTCCTGCAGCTGCTCCGACTTCTTATCTGTGGATTTTAAATTCAGTTAAATAAAAGTATTGATTAATTTAACAAGATGGTTAATAATATACTCATCTCTTACAAGTTGTTTGTTTAGTCTCCAAATAGTAAACCCGGAGTTATAAATTAACCAAATTAGCGAATGATCGGAGATAATCTGTGTCATTATTTGAGTATCTATAATATCGGGGATTAATAGTGTGCTAATTTTTTATTTTAATTTTTTTCAGATTGGGATTAATACCTTTGAGTCAGGGACTCGTTTACAAAGGTTCCAGATCATACAGATACATTGAACAAACAGACAACAAATAGGTTACATAGGTCTCCAAGAATACATAGTAAGTTTACAATGCAGGTTCCAGAGGGTGTACAGTATATATATACTGAAAATGAGCTTGCATGCCTGGTTTAATAAAGGGATTGATTGACTGATTGATATATATCCATAAATACGTGTGTATATGTGTGTGTGTATGTATATGTATGTGTGTATGTGTGTATATGTGTGTTTGTGTGTATATATATATATATATATATATATATATAAATAGTGGCATGGTAGTGCCACTATAGTTAGGGTTGAGAACCCCATTTAAGGGTAAAGTGTAAAATTTTGCAGCAGCTTAATAACTTTGCCACCATATGATGGATTTGCCTGAAATTTGGCAGGCACGGAGTGGTACCACAGATCTCTGGATCTGCCAAGTTTTATAATGGTCAGATATACAGTTGAGGAGCTATATAGCACCATACAAAGTCATATTTATGTTTTTTTGTGCATTCTTTGCTTGTGCCTACAGGTCACATGGTTTGTGTGACCAGTCCAAAAACTTCACGGAAGATGCAGCCAGGGTCCCTGATGTGCCTTTCAAAGATTTTGTAAACAAATATTAAATGGTTTAAAAGTTATTCAAAAAACAAGTTTCCCATTATAGTCAATGGGAAAAGTTAAAAAGTTTGACAGTGTCACAAATGCCATTTTTAGTG
This sequence comes from Neoceratodus forsteri, assembly GCA_016271365.2. NCBI lineage: Eukaryota > Metazoa > Chordata > Ceratodontiformes > Ceratodontidae > Neoceratodus > Neoceratodus forsteri. The sequence goes on from CM028134.1 coordinate 195,242,448, forward strand.
TCGCAAATGACCCCTGTAGTGTTGCAAATCCACCATCTTGTTTTCTGTTGGTGGTCACAGAAATGCTTGTCATATATATTTGGGACCCTCTAGGGACACAATTCTTGCTGTATTCACCTAATCGAGTCCTGAGGATGCTAGCCATGTCTTTTTTGGGGGGTTAAACACCCAGAAATATGAATTTAAATTTTTTGTAAAAAGTAGTGTCACACTTGCGACACTTTCATTCTTTTATTTGCGAAAGTGTCGTGATTTGCGTCACTACTTTGTGACACCATGCCCAAAATAGTAGGAAATCTTTGCCACCCTGCTGCAAAAGAACGGTTTGGTCTTTTGGGCTGAAATTTGGAGGGAAGAAAGCCAAGATCCAACAGATGTGTCTTTTGGTGGTCTGGTGACAAAATATTAGATGGCTGAAAAATTACAGTACTCTGAAGTTGAAGATATTTCCCATAGGCTAACATTACGGCATCCGCTGTGCCTTTCAGGGCCTGTATCTCGAAAACGCTTCTAGATACAGACTTTTCATCGGAAAAATGCTTAGCCCCCCACTAGAAAGCCCCCACTGGGGGCTAAGTACAAAACTAGCCAGGAAAGTCATAAATAATATGAGATTTTAATTTTTTTCCCACCTCATACGGTTCCTGAGATATAAGTAATTTAGTATTCTAAGTGTTCATTTTCTGCTCCTAGGACTATTATTATGCATACATTCTTTGTAGTCACTGTGTATGCATTTACATTACTGTTACAGTCAGCGTTTCCGCTTGCATTTCCATTACCATTTGCGTTAGTGTTCGTTTATGTCACTGTGTGCATTACCCTTTGCATTTGCGCTTGTGTTTGCATTACTGTTACCATTTGTGTTTCCATTACTGTTTTTGTTTGCATTTACTTTTATGTTACAGTGTGCATTACCATTTGCATTTGCATACACGGTTCTGTTTGCATTTCCGTTTGCGTTTCTGTTTCCTTTGGCATCATCGTTGGTGTTGCTGTAAGCATTTGCATTTCCAATTGCATTACCGTGACTGTGCACATTACCATTTGCGTTTGCGTATGCATTTGCATTTACTTTCCGTTTGTGTTTCCTTTGGTGTCGTTGTTGGTGTTACCATAAGCATTTAAGTTTCCAATTCCGTTACCTTGACTGTATGCGTTACCATTTGTGTTTGCGTACATGCTTGCATTTGCATTTCCGTTTGAGTTAGTGTTCCCTTTGGCATCATCGTTGGTGTTACCATAGCTGTTTGTGTTTCCAATTGCGTTACCATTATTATTTGCATGTTCATCACCGTTGCATTTGCATTTCTGTTGGCCTTATCATTTGTGTATTTGGTAGCATTTCCATTGTTGATTGCGTTATTGCTTCCTTCTGCGTCGCCATTGCCGTTACTGTTTGCATTTCTGTTTGCATTTCTCTTACCGTTTGCATTTTCGTTACCATTTGCACTTGTGTTTCTGTTGCCATGAGTGTTTGCGTTACCGTTTGTGTTACAATTTCTGTTTTCATTAATGTTTGTGTTTCTCTTACCGTTATATATGCATATATGTATGCATTAACTTTTGGTTTGCAGCTATAAAGTGCCATATACCTGCAACTCTAAAGTACTCTAAGTCTTCTCCCCACAGTGACTCAGTGTATACTAAACTGCTCTTATGTAAATATGCTGATATGTAAATAAGTAAATGCTCACATGAAAATGTGTATTGTCAAGCTACCTATTATGTCACTTCACTGTGTATACGTTGACCCTCCCAGGTCCACCTTGTAAATGAAATTTATTTCAATGGTGTTTTGTCTGATAAAATAAAGAGTTGATTGATTGACTGAGATATATATATATATATATATATATATATATATATATATATATATATACACACACACACACACACACACACACACACACACACACACACACACACACACAGTGGAAGATAGTAAACCAGGTAAGCCAGGTCAGGATTGGAAATTGGTGCAAGATCAAGGAACAATATCCTGAACATAAGCAGATTATGTGTTAGGTAGTAACAGAATAAGTGCATGGTAAGGAGCGAGGACTAAGGATCCATGTCATTGTCCAGTATTGAAGCAGCCAGAGAAGGCATTGTCAGGGTGTGCCATTGGGGAAGGAGGGTGATGGGGTGGCAGCAAGGTTTCATGGTGGGCAGATGGGGATGGGGTAGGAGGAAGGGAGGGTGGGTAGGGGAAATTGTGGGGGAGTGCAGGGAGGGGAGGAGACAACGGTGGAGTGTGCAAACTGGAATAGGAGGAGTGGGCATGGGTGGGTGGACCAGGGGTTAGGGAGGTTGTGGGTGAGGGACCAGAGGTGGGCAGCAGTGGTGGGGGGGACAAAGTAGTTATTTCTATAGTGTCCAGGATAGTGGCATGAAAAGGCTGAGTAATATGAAGTAGTGGAAACATTTGAAGTCATTCTCAAGGGATAGGTGTGCTTGGAGTCCCGATTTGAATTGGCTAATCTTACCACACTCAATCAGGTCCTTGGGTAGTTCATTGAGCCACTTGGGTCCACGGAAGGAGAGGGATCTCTGAGCTATTGCTGTTCACTTAAATGGCACCACCAGGCCCCCTTTGACCACATTCTGAGTTCTAATTGTAGGATGAGCAGTTTTGAATAGGTAGGAGGTTGAGCTAGGGGTAAGTCCTAGCAAAGACTTCTTTGTCAGCAGGCATGTTTGGTACAGTACCCTATGGTGGAGAGAGAACCATCCCATCTTATTATATAGGGCACAATTATGTGTCCTGTGATCAACTCCCAGAACTAGGCAGCATGCTTTGTTTAGTAGAGTTTTTACCCTTTTGAGGGCAGTATTGGTCCCAGCACCATAGATACAAGACCGTAGTCTGTGGTGGATAAGACCAAGCAGCTTGTGACCAGCTTCAGGGCTTCTGGGGTCATGGAATACTGGTGCCGGTAGAGGACACCAAGTTTAGCATTGTTAGTCTTTACAACATGGTCAACATGGGTTCCAAATGATAGGGTGTCATCTAGATGAACCCCAAGATATTTGAAGGTGCAGACTTGTTCCAGTATGTCACCTTTGAGACTCTGGACCTGTAGAGGCCCAAACTTCATCTTGTTTTGTTGGACGGAGAAAAGCATTCTCTTTGTTTTGTTATAGTTGAGCAGAAGTTTATTGCATGAGAACCATTTTTTGAGTTTGTGGAAACTGTCTTGCAGTTCAGCAGAGATCAGGGACAGATTTTTCCCTTTAACAGAGATGACCACATCATCTGCATACAACATGATGTGCGCAGGGCATTCAGAGGGTAAGGGGTTGAGAAAGAGACTGAAGAGGAGTGGCCCTAGAATTGAGCCTTGGGGGACACCTGGGCTCACTGTCCTTGGTTCTGAGATTCTCCCATTGATTTTGGTGTGTTGCATTCTGCAGAAGAGGTAGCTGTCAAACCATTCCACCGTATCCCCAGATAGGCCTAAACCGAGGAGGTTTTAGAGTAGGAGTGTATGGTTGACAGTGTTGAATGTCTTTGTAAGGTCTATAAAGACCGACCCCACTACCAGACCTTCATCAAAGGCACCATAGATTTGGGAGGTATAATCAACCAGGGCAGAGAGGATAGTGTGATCTCTCCTGAACCTGTGCTGCTGGACACAGAGTAGGCACTTAGATAGATGCTCTATGAGTTGGTCTGAGACCATTCATTAGAGGGCTTTAGATAATGCGGGGAGAATAAAGCTGGGCCTATAGTGAGACAGGTTTGTGGTATCCCCTGTTTTGAAGACCGGGGTGACCAGTGCCTCCTTCCACTTGTCAGGGAAAACACCAGACCTTAGGAAGGCATTGAACACTTTTGTCTGAGGTTCTGCTTACCTCATTTAGTGCCAGAACTATCAGCTTCATATCTATGAGGTCACTACCCATCCGTGCCTTCTCTATTACTCATTTGATATATTTTAATGTTCCATGTTTATGGAGCTGCTTAAAGTAGAATGGGGTGATGCCTGTTGTTGCTAAAGAATGAGATGGTGTGTTGAGTGGCAAGTTTGGTGTAGAGGGGGATAAATAATCCCTGGGTAGTACTGTACTAAGATCAGTAAAAGCCTGGTTAAAAGCATTTGCTATGTCGCCAGGTTCCTGGAGTGTCTCAGTTGTGGTGATAATTATGTCAGGAGGAGCTCTAGATGATTTTCCAGTGACAGACTTTACTGAGTCCCAGAACCCTCTCCCTCGGCCCTATCTAGTCTTCAGGAGGTCATTGAAGTAGCAGGCCTTGGCCAGTTGAATGAGCTTAGAGCATTTGTTCCTGGCGGTTTTGTAGGCAATGATGTCAGGATGTTTTCCTGTTGCTTTGGCCCTGATCCACAGGTTGTCACTGTGGCGAATGTGCTCAGTAAGGGAGCCAATGAGCCAAGGATTGGTAGACCCTCATACATTTTTTGTTCTATAGGGGGCAAATATGTTACACACCTTGTTGAATATTGTGAGGAAGTAGTTTAGGGCTTGGTTGCCATCAAGTGCCCTGTCTAGTGGTGACCAGTCCACCAGCATGAGATATTGCCTAAAGGTGTTGAGCTGAGCAGTTCTCAGTGATCTGTTTCTTGTGACCTGGGGAGCACTTCTGGTGAATTTATTTGACCAGATGCACTTTACAGGTGAGTGATCACTGAAATTGTCTGGTAGGACTGTGACCTCAGATATGTGCTCTGGGCAGGTAGTGAGGAGCCAGTCAATTAGTGTACTTGTACCTGTTTTATAGTTAACTCTAGTGGGTTGAGTTACTACCTGAGAGAGATCTGATCATGGACTGTGGTTGCATCCTTGGACTGCTAATTGATGTTAAAATTTCTGACAATGACGTGTTCCCAGTTTTCTTATACTGCTCTGGGTTGGCTGTTACTTGCTGGACTCCAGTAGTGTGAGTTCCAGGGGGTACGTAAACAGTGGAGAGCAGTAATACTTTGTTTTGCAGCCCAAGGGTAAGTTTGAGGCTTAGGATTTGTGCTTTCTTCATGTGGAGACTCATGTGCAGTATTTGGCCTCTTGATGTAGATCAGACAGCTGCCCCCGCATTTGGATATTCTGTCCTGTCAGTAAACAGTGTAGCCATCTAGAGCTATGGCAGCGTTGCTGACCCTCGGGGAGAGCCAGTTCTCCATGAGCGCTATGATATCTGGACTGAGCAATTGCACCCATGCCTGAAATTTTGATATTTTAGGTAGGAGGCTAAGTATGTTTAAGGATACTATTTTAAGGTGTCCTATGCTCTTTGAGGGCTTTGCCTTGGGTGGGCCTGGGTTGGGGTGCACATTACCAGAAATCAGCAGTAGTAGTAATAGGATCAGTTTTCTTAGAATGTGTGCCCAGTGAAGCCATTGTTTTACTGTATATTTTGCCCTGCAGTGCTTGTGGTCACTGGTTGCAGCTACAGAGGTATTGCCAAATAATAGGGCAGCTGCTGGGATATTAGGTGAGGTAGGGGGTACATAGGTTCGGGGTGCTGGTTTGGTGAGTAGATTTGAGCATCAGTCAGCCCTCAAAAGCCTTAATAAGGAAGTAATCTATTCTGGACATTGAGTTGTTGACAGGTGAAAAAAAAGAATATTCTGTGTTATTAGAGTTTCTTAATTGCCATGGGTCCACCAAATCATAAATTTCTAAAAGTTCTTTTTTTTTCTTTCTACTTTCTATTTCTATGCCTCTACTGTCTCCTAACCTCCATTCCTTCAGGCCACCAAGGTGCTCTGCTTCCTGACCCTACCGACTACCCTGGAGTCTGCTTCTGGAGTGCCACACACTCGAATCCTCAGGGTCCCTTGACAGCCCGGATTACTCCCCCGGCGGGGTGAGGAGGGAACCCTCCTAACCCTCCTCTATCCTGAGTGATCGAGCTGTGCACAGCAGAGTCTACCCCTTTATCAGTCGGCGGGTGGTGAAGCAGGCAATGGTGGTTGTCATCTAGGAGGCTTGGGAGATGTTTTTCCTCCTTTCCTCTCTAGAGAGCCCGACGTGCAATGACATCAATACACTAACTTGCAGATGTCTGCCGGCTCTCCCCCAAGTTAATGCCTGCACCTGCCAAACACCCAGCCTCTGCTGGGTGTCACTGCAGTGTGGCGCATATCCCTAACCCACCCTGAAAGAAGGAGAACTGTCGTGGGATGCTCAATCCTTCCTTCCCCCTGCCAGGCCCTGGCAACCTAAGTCCATTCTTGAACCCGGGTCACCAGCACGCCATGAGGTGTGGCATCCAGTGCCTCAATCCTCAGTGCCACTGGGCCAGCTAAAAGTTCTTAAAGAGCTCTGTTATCAGAGCTGGTCTTTTTTCTGTTGTTTTTGATTTATCAAGATTGAGATTAAGCGGATATTCCAGTCACCACCTATAATAATTTTGTTTAAAGAAAAGGGGGTTAAAATTTTTATCAAGGACATCAGAAAAGCTGCTAAATCATTATTAGGATCATAAACTGATCCCAAAAGAATATTCATATTGTGTAATGTCCTGGCAACAAAAATAAATTGCCCAGCTGGCCTGGTGGCACTGAGGGTTGAGGCGCTGGGTGCCACACCTCACACCACGCTGGCGACCCTGGTTCAGGAGCAAGCTCAGGTCATTGGGGGGTTGGCCGGGAGGAGATAGGCTGGAGCGTCCATGGACAGCTTGCCTTCTCTGGGGGAAGGGGGGACTTCCAACCCAGCAAGTGGCAACCCTGGCAAAGGCTGGGGAAGTGATGGCAAGCTGGAGTCTCAGGGGCATGATTGGTTGCAGGTGTAGGCCGGCAGCCAATCAGCCTCGGGGGCTGCTCCTTTGAGGAAGGAGGGGGGATGCTGCGGATGCCAGCAGATTCCTTGACACATGGGCACGTAGCACCCCATGAGGAACATGGGAAAAAAAACCTCAGAGCCAGGATGATGGAGTGCCGAGCCAGGTCCCAATGTGCCATTGCCTGCCTGTGACCCAGGACTCTGACGAGACTTCAAGATTCAGGGGGTTGCCCAACCCTGCCCCTGCCCGGGAGGGGTTCCATGGCTGGATGGAGGGACTGGAGGTTGCAAGGTAGGTGCTGGCAGGGGCAGGCTTAATGGGCGATTCTTGAAGGAAGTGGCTCTGCGGGGCAGTAGGAGGAGGAGGAGAAAAAAAGAAATTTCAAAAAAAAAAATTATTGCCCATCTGGGTCCCTCATAGTAAAATTTGGAATAAATGGGAATTCACTATTCATTAAAATAGCAACTCCTTTATTGGAGGTGGAATTACCTGTACCAAAGATTCTTTGGTATTCTCATTTTTACAAGAGATCAGTCTCCGCTAGCAGGAGATGAGTTTCTTGAAGAAACAACACATCACAATTCACAAAAGTTGCATGTTTTAAGATTTGTAACTGTTTTATCTTAGATCGGGCTCCTCTTATATTCCACAAAGTAAATTTCAAATTATAACTCATCTGGAAAGGTGACATATAGAAAAAATGGTATTTAGATCCCCCAATATAATATCTAGTAAAGTGATAAGAAATGAGTCTGGCAATTATTCTTCTAGTATCCCGAATATCATCCCAGAACCCCAAAAAGTAAATACCAATAAAACAAATAAACCAACCCTTAGAACAGCAGAGGAAGAGGAAGACATATTGTATTTGAACTAAGAAAATTTGTAGGAAGTCTTCAGGTACCTCTTCCCCAAGTCCCAGAGATTGACCTACCATCACTGTACAGACAGTTGGTGAGATCACATCTGTAGTACTGTGTGCAGTTCTGGAGACCCCATCTCCACAAAGACATAGACAGAGTGGAGGCTGTCCAGAGGAGGGCAACCAAAATGGTGCAGGGTCTGAACCAGAAGACATATGAAGAAAGACTAAAGGAGCTTAATATGTATACCCTTGAGGAAAGAAGGGAGAGAGGGGACATGATAGAAACTTTCAAGTACCTCAAGGGAATCAACAAAGTCCAAGAGGGTAGTATCTTTCATAAAAAGATATGTGCAAGAACAAGGGGGCACAATTTAAAGATAGAGGGGGGACGGCTCAGAGGTAATATGAGGAAGTATTTTTTTCATGGAGAGGGTTGTGGATACATGGAACAGCCTCCCCAAGGAGGTTGTGGAGTCAAGAACAGTGGAGGAATTCGAGAATACATGGGACAGACATAAGGCAGTCCTAGTGGGGGGTAGGAGGAAGTAAACTGTTGGTTAACTAGGGTTTGCAGCTTATCTGTTAGGTAGGAAAATGGGCAGACTAGGTGGGCCAAGCGGTCCTTATCTGCCGTCAAATTCTACAGTATGTTTCTATGTTTCATCATTAGAGCGTGATGAGTCTCAAATGTAGCTCCCATTGTGACTCAACCACACCTCAGCCTTATAAGTTACATATAGAAAGAAAGATGACTTATTGCTGAACCTAAATCTGTCATATTAAATATTCAATGAGGTATGCTTCCTATGAAACCCAATGATTATACTGAGTAAAATAGACAAGGGAACTCTTAATTTCAGCCACCCATGTGAGTTCCAGAGTTATGATAAATCATTTTTTAACAGTACCTAAAGTATGAAATCTACCCTATTAAGAAAGGCTGACTTCCTTGGGCCTGTATGATTTACAGATGAGAAGAGATAGAGGAGACTTACTACTATTATTTAATATTCTTAAAGACAGAGGCCTTATGAATGACTGTAATTTAAAATTTACAGACAAAAAATATGGTTTAAGATGTAACAACAAGCAGATTCAAATCCAGAGGGTATTCACAAATAAAAGAAAAAAAATACTTTACACACAGGGCCACTAAATTATGGAACATCCTTCTCCAATATGTAGTGGAGTTGACATTCTGCCAGAAATTCAGAACTGTACTGGATACTTTTTTACTGGGAAAAATTATTTAATACACCCCACATTTGTGGGGAAAGTGGTCTTGATGGGTCTAGCACCTACTTCCACTTTTTCCTAACCAAGTAATACCGAGACAGAGAGAATTAAACTAAGCTAGGATCATTCCTGATAAAACAACTAGTGAAAATTGTAATGTATTATAGGAATTGAAATAAAAGAAGAGGGAGCTTCCTATGTACTTGTTTTAGTAATTAAAATGTTAGAAGAAAATAATAAAAGAATTGGTGTATGTGGTAAAACTAGTCAGACCTGCAGTCTTAGAAAATGTATCTTAAAGTTAAATTTCACATAAAAATTTAATTCAGCTCCAGATTAAGAACAAATCAAATCGCTGAAGATGCCCTTTTGGATCCCCATCTACTCGTGCACTTTGCCAGCACCCCCCTCTCCTATCTTCACCTCCCCTGCTGGCCCATGACAAATGCCACCCGGCTGCACTACCTCTATTCTTATCTACCTTCCATCCCTCCTCTCTCTGTCCCCCCCAACCTACCTCCCCTTCTCTCCCATCCACTTAGTCTCCCTGATTTCATCCTCCTCCTTTCCCTTCCCCTCCCCAAAGTTTCACCTTATTGTTCTTTTTTCATCTACAAGACTATGTTTTTTTTTATAAACTGTTATCTTTGCTTATGATTGTCTCAATTGTACCAATAATGTGGAACCTTTGTAAAAGAGCCTCAGCTCAAAGGTATTTGTAATCCTAGAACAAATAAATAAAATAAAAATAAATAAAATGACTTGTGAATTGAACTAGAATAGAATGTGTTGCAATTTAACATGACATGAATTATTTAATGTCATTAACTCATTTTAGCTCCATTCAGTCATAATCAGCATCCTACAGTAAGTTAAGATCAGGAAGTTAAATCAAAACAGCCTAGTAACCTATGGGAATATAACATTTTGATAAATCCTGTAAAAATAATATTAATTAACCATGTATATTATTTATGTGAAAGATGAAGGGTTGTTTTGATTCCACTGTCTTAAATCAGCTGTATTTGCCAGAGCACACCCTTTGTCAGGTGAACTAGAAAGCCAGATACTCAAAATGTCAGGTGCAATATTCTAAAGTTGTGAGTTATCCTAATTAAATCAAATAATCTCCAATGTAGGCAAACAGCAAAGTGATTCTAAAACATATAGTATTGCAGTTAGTTAAAAAATAAAAATAGTGACCGATAATTAATATCCTCTGTTGTGCTGTAATTGTTGGGTATTGTTTGAGTTGTGCGGTCTTCTTTTCTGAATTGGAGGTTAAAGGTGGACCGAAGAATAACAAAGAGATAAATTAAACTATGTTCAGCTAGCGATTCCAGTCTCATTTCTACAAATATTAAACATTTAAGTTAGCACAGAATCTAGTATTTCAAAAGTCATTTAGCATAATCTCTGCTCTTCCAAAAAAAAAAAAGGCACTAGGATACTGGAGAAATCTTGTCAAAAGTCATAACAGAGTAGTTTCAGAATTGGCAGCTTTAACAAAGCAATAGCAGTGAGGAGCAGAGCTATATAAAATGTCTCTAAAGTAAGAAGTAGTCTGCCAAATTTTAGATTTTGAAGAAAAAAATGTTATTTATTTAGCACCGCCTGTATTAATCTACTGTATATTAACAGATCAATGCAGTATGAGTGAAAGTCCAGATGCCACCTTTTGAAACTACATTTTTCATTGTAGGAAATGAACATTCATTGTTGAGGCTTTAAATAGACAAATAGAAGACCCAGCACTCCCTGCTAAAATTGCCCACTAATGAGCCGCCAGATTGCAAAAGTGAATCCAGGAGATAGGTATTTCTCTGAAATAGCTTCTACTAATAACTTTACGATAGGCAGAACCAGATATTAAATGCTACTTGTTCAGACAAAAAACCTCTGAGCTTAGAAGCATAGAATTGCTCCTTTTCATTGTTTCCATATTTAGCAAGAAGATAATCTTTTAATCAGACTTCTTTTTATCTCGTTGAACAAAGGTTGATCTTGTTGCAGTATTTATTGGGTGAGAGCCCAATTATGCGATCTTCATTTTTTGGTTCTCAGTACAAATGTAGATCACAAAAAAAAAGAGTAGTCCAAAGTATCTAGCTTTAGGCCTATCCTTATTCCCCAAGCTACAGACCTTAATCAGAATCATTTATACCGGGCTGTGTATCTGAGAGCTCACCAGGAGATTCAAGCCGAGAAGTATCTATTAGGTTAAAAGTGGCAATGATGAAATATTTATTTAATCGGTTCCACCCTTATTCCTCAGTAATTTTATATCTGGTTCAGGCTACACCATGCTGTGGAAAGAGTCATGACAGAGAGTTTTCAGGATTGGCAGCTTACAGAACAATAGAAGCAAGGAGCAAAGCAGTATAAAGGTTGCTGGAATAAAAAAAAGGTTTTGTGAAGCTTTGGATTTTGAAAATGGTATTCTGTTCATACAGCACTGCCTGAATTACACAATGTTGACATATCAATGCCATACAAGTGAAAATCCAGATGCCACCTTTTCGTCCTAATTTTTTCATTGTAAAATGTGCACGATCCTTGTTGAGATTATACTTATACAAATGGCGGGCCGAGCACTCTCCATTAAAAACGCCCACAGAGAAGCAACCAGATAACCAAAGTAAGTGCAGGAGACATGTTTTATCCCTGAGTATCATTGTTAATGTAGTTAACAAATACTTACTCATTTGGTCAGACATTCCTTTAAGCTCCTTGAACAAAGGTTGGCCTTATTTCCACATCTGCCTAGTAAGGGTCAAATTATGCAATCTTCTTTTCTTGGTGTGTTTATTCATTTATTTAGTTTTTGTTGACCTGGTAAGTGCACTAGACAAATCCTGCCTAGTTTCAGGCACGACCCGGGAGAGGGGGATACAGATGAATGCCAACTAACCTTGAACCAGATTAAGCTGTTGGTGGTATTTTTTAGTGAATGAGGGAAATTTGGCCAGGACACCAGGGAAATTCCCCTACTCTTTTCGATAAGTGCCATGGGATCTTTAACATCCACCTGAACTACTACCAATCCAGGCAGATGGGACCTCGGTTTAACGTCTCATCTGAAAGATGACACCTCAGAAGTGCTGCACCCCTCTCATGCTGCACTACAGTGTCAGTACTGGGACAGTAACCGAAGTGCCAGGTGTGAGAACTGAACCCACAGCCCTCTGATCTCCCAGCCTCAGAGGTGAGCGTGCTACCTACTGAACCACTGGCACTGTAGGTCAAATATGGATCGTAAAAAGAGAGTAGACCGATATATCTAGCTTTGGACTTGCCCTTTTTCACAAGCCATTGACTGTAGTTTAGAATCAATTATACAGGGGTATGCATCTAAAAACTCACTGGCAGATCAGGCCGATAAGTATCCATTTAGTTATAGAATTGCAAATGATAAAATGTGTATTTTATCAGCTCCGAAGTTATTCCTTAGTAGTTTTATATCATGTCTGAGTATACCATAATGTGGCTTCTTAAAGAAAATGACCTTTAGCAGGCAGAAAATCAAACATTCTATTCTCATTCAAATGCTGTTGGAAGTAAAAGGGTCAACCAGATTTAAACAAGTCTGGAAACAATCCTTTTAATATTTCTCTGGATTTATCTGGTGATTCAAAAGAATATGCATTATCCTCTTTAGTAACTGTAAGCTTGGCAGGATAAGACACGCAGAATTTAATCCCAGTGGCAAATAGTTTTGCTACTATCGGTGAAAATTCCTTTCTTCGCATTCTTACCAGTTGCAGTAGATCTTGTGCCAGACGGATTTTATTTCCATCACAAGTCAGATGCTGTTTCTGTCAGATTTTAGATAAAACATGTTGTCTGTCCAAGTAGTTTAAGAATTTAATAAAGGTCTAGGTGGTTCTCCTTGTTTGGGGATTGGTCCTAAAGCTTGGTGAGCTCTTTCAGTTATGTAGCTTTGTGCATTCGGAGACGAGCCAGCTAGATTTTCGCACAGGATCTGCGCAAAATGGATAGGATTGGAGCCTTCTGAAAGTTTAGGTAACCCGAATATCACCATATTGTTTCCCCGACTTCTCCTTTCTAGATCTTCTATTTTAGCTTCCAATGTTGCCATTTTTTGTCTAATAGCAGGGAGTTCTGGTTCTAGTCTATTATGCCAATCCTCCACAGAAGAAATTCTCACTTCGACATCACCCATTCTTTTACACAATTTTTCCATGGTGGTTCAGGTGGATGTGGTGTCTTGTAGGAGTTTTAAAATTGCTTCTTTTAGAGGACTTAACTCTAGCATAAATTTTTCTGCAGTCAACATATTAATACTAGTGCTGCTATTGGTAGTCAGAGTAGATTGTTTTCATGTGGCCTGTTTGGCTCTTTTGGACCCACCTGTCTTGTTCAGAGTTGGTTGTGGCGTATGTCTCGGATGAGGATTTTTCATCTTGATGTCCATTGTAGCGCTGCCTAAAGTTGCTATTTCTGTAGTGATTTGATTCTAATCTCAGTTATGATGATTTTGATAATAGAAAAGTCACCTTTTTTGGTAAAATTTTTAGATATAAGGCTGTGATGGTCAGAGCTCAGTAATGATGTAGCTAATCCCGCTGAGACATCACATGATCTCTCCTTTTTAGAATTAATGTAACCAATGCCCTATTCATTGAAATGGGCAGCTGTTTACGTGAATGCGCTTCAGGTAAGGCAGATATTCTCAGATGTATGCACTTAAAAGCTTCTAAAGTTCACCTGTGAAGCCATCTGGTCCTGGGATTTTGTTATTTGGCAAGTCATTAATTACATCTACTGCCTCTTATAAAGAAATTGGGCTAGACAGTTTTTGGTTATCTTCTGGGGAGACCATGGGAAGTTTAAATTTTTCTAAAAATTAATTAATCTGAGGCAATACAGTGTTTTGAGAGGCTGAATATAGTTTTGAAAATATTCAACCAATACCTCACTAATTTCTTTGTTTGTAAAAACTACTTCTTTTGGTCCTTTTTTATGCCTTGAATTAGGCTATGTTGCTACATCTTTTAAAGTCTGAAGGCAAGTAACTTGCCAGCTTTTTCTCCTGACTCCCCGTATTTTTGCTTTGTTCTGAACAAAGCGTATTCAGCCTTTTTTGAGTGTATTTGATTGATTTCAAACTTGGTTATTGTGAGCTCATGTAAAATATTCTATTTGTTAATGGGGTCCCTTTTATAGTCGGTTTCAAGCTGTCTCAGTTTGGATTCTACTTCAAAAAGCTTTTTGGCCCTTTCTTTTTTCTTGTGGGAGGAAAAACTTATTATCCTGCCCCTGTTATAAACCTTAAAGGCATCCAGTGAGCAAGCGTAAGACACCTCTCCATTGTGTCATTTTGCATAAAGAACTTGGTTGTTTCTTTGTGGAACCATTTGTGAAGTTTTTGTCCTGAGTCAGCATTTTATTAAACCTCCACCTAAAAGTTCTATTGTAATCTGATTTTATCACCAGAGACACTTCAATCAGAGCATGGTCGGAGAGGTGTATACTATCAATTCTAGAATTTATTAAGGAATTCAGAAGGTTTTTGGACAGAACAAGATATCAATGCTGCTATGCATTTTATGTCTGGCCAAATAAAAGGTATAATCTCTACCTTGTGGATGTATATTATTAGCCATGAATCTATCAAACCAGCGTCTTCCAACAGTTTGTGAAGTGCCTCCTTGGCCGTAGTGTTCTGTAGACTTCTTTTGTTATTATTTTTATCTAGCAAGGGATCAATTACTTCGTTCATATCCCCTGCTAAAACAATCTCATACCCAACTGCCATGCTCAGCCTCACAGTTAGGTCATTAAAGATGTTCACCTGATTTGAGTTAGGAGCATAGATGTTGCAAAGTGCCACTTTGGGGCCATTTAGGGAACCCAGTAATATCTGGGAGCAGTCCTCATCATCTACTGTATGAGAGTGTTTTACAAAATTAGTACCATTTTTAATTAAAATAGAAGTTCCCCCTTGTTTATAATTGTAACTGTTATGTTCTACTACCCCCACCCAGTCTCTATAAAGTTTTTCTGCTTCAGCCAAAGTCAGGCGTATTTCTTGCAAAAATGCAATATCTGTTTTTCCCTCTTTAAATAGGATAATATTTTTTTCTGCTTAATGGGTGAGTTAAAACCTTTAACGTTCCAAGAAGAAATCTTAAGGGATTGAGTACTATTCATTGTTTTTAACAGTAAACAAATCAATAAACAAACATGAGAATTGCTATATAATACACTAAAGATCTCTTAAAACCTTTAAATAGAACTTACTATATAGACCTAATGATAGATGCAAACTAGAAAACAGTTATTCCACAAATTCAAAAAGTGAATGTTAGATATGACATTCTCAATAATACCACAGCAACCCTACGTAAAAGGGTAGGTCATAGTTCTACCTCTAGTACCCACCACTCACTGAAGTACAAGTCCTAGGTACTGGGTCTACTACCAATATACGAAAACCCTCAGCTCTATTAGCTTTAAATATTACGCCAATTCTGGTGATCATATAGATGAAATAAAAGTCTGCCCTCCGGCATAGTTTATTCTATCTATGATTTTTTTTTAGGACATTTATAGTAAAGGAGAGTTCAGAAAAGAGGAATAAAGTGCACCCTACTATTTGATATACAGTACAACTCCATGATAGCACACTCACAGGATAAAAGCCAGCAACAAGACAAACGAGGATGAGGATGCAGTCGCCCATACTCCCCTTATTCTCATCTGGGCATTCTTGATGCTATTTGACTTCCACCGCCTGCATTAAACTGGTATCGTTTATTGATTTACCTTTGTAGATGGCAGCATTATCTGACCACCCATCTGTTATGTGGCAAATAGTGTTTGTACCAGCTATTTAAATCCAGAATCTATTTCCACACGATTGTGCTTTGTACACACCATGTGTTCCAGCCAGCTTACCTGAGGATCCACTTCCTTTCTAACACTTTAAGGGGAGCCATGGGGATGCACAGAGTTTAGAAATAGCAGGTCACAACATAACAGGAGACGTCATCGACAGAGTGCTGAATACCTCTGTTCCAGCCATCCCTCCCATGATTTGTCCGCCATAATACAAGAGGCATACCGAATTTCGAAAGGGACGTGATCATCATCTGTTTTGCATTACCCACCCTCTTCAGTCCTGTCTGTTCTTAAGAAGTGGTTCATTTTAAACTTATAAGTAGTATCCAACTCACTGCAAATTGTGCAGGATCAAAGGATAACTATTTATATAAACCAGGACTCCACTAAAAACATTACTTTGTGTTGATAATAGAGTTCAAACCTTCAACCTGCAGGAACTTGTTTTATGACAACAGAATAATCTGTTGTTGTTGAGGCTGAGCCCATGTGTTTAAAATACATCTGTGAGTCTTATCTAAATATATCAGCAGAATATTACTTATTTTATTATTCCATTTTTACAAACTGTAACAGTATTTGGGAGTCTTAGGATCCTAGCAACTTTCCAGGTGATAATGCTGTTTTAAGGCACCAGGTAAAATGCAGACACAAAAAAACCTGAAAGCAATAGTATAAAGATATTCTTACACATTGCAGGGGAAGAGACCCTTAATAAAAACCATAGCAGTTACTTTAATTTTGTTGGGTAAAAGGGGCTAATACCATAGGTGATTAACTTTAACCCTCACAGGGCCGTGGACTGATATACCAGTCCACAATTCCTATACTTTCTGATTCTGACGACAGCCTAAGGGTTAATAAATGCACTACCTGTTATTTGTGCCATCTAGGGTTCTGTCAAAGGCTTCCAGCCATTGTTACCCCCGGCCCTTACAAAAGACAAAGATATCATCTGTAGATGAAATGGACCTTTGTCATGTTGTAGTATCTTACTCTAAAGAAAGTTATGAAGCTTCTGATTTAGGCTCCTCCAAAAGTGGGGAGATAGAGAGTCCATATACTGTATGAGGGGGAGTGGGGGAGAAGGATTACTTATCATAAACATAAATATTGCAGGATAGCAAAAACAAATTTTAACTCCTGGAATTGATTCATAAAATAGCACAGTAAAGCAGTAAGTTAGTATTTAGACAGAGCCTGGATAGTGCCCTGACACCTTTACCCCGACACCTCGATCTTCGTGGGTTTAACAACAACAAACCAGAAGCCAACCAGTCTTTGAATGGATTAGCTTACCTCATGTTCTGAGGAGTTCATGATGAGGCAAAAAAAAAAAAAACCAGCACTGCACAATCTTTAAATCTTCAGACGGCAGCAGCGAGGCATTACCATCAGAGTTCCAGGGAAGTAATAAGATCCCATGTGAAGGAGTACGCAGTTTACGGCAGATCACCTATGCTCACAGCAGTTCAAAGGTTAAAGTTCCTCTAGATCAAGTGACAGCCATAGGGGATTGTACTGCTGAATTCGGCATTGAAACTGGAAGAGCTCCCGAGGTTGCAGCTATTTTGGGACACAGTTGAGAATGACCATTACCCCTATTCCTGGAGTGGCTTTGTACCCTTGAATTTTGTAACTGAAAGACTGGGAGGTGACTGATTTTGCTGAGCTCTTGCTTTCCTTGCAGTTGTAGAGGTATGTTTATCTTCTTTTGAAGCGCCATCTCACAAAGCTTCAGAATATAAATGGGGGGGGGTTGAAATTTTTACTGGTGTCTCAACAATAATATTACTTTGTGCAGACCTGGGTTGCAGAGGGAGTTCAAAGGGTGATTCGGTGAGATCCTCAGACACCAATTGCACTGCTTGGTCCACGGCAACGTGAGGGCTGGAATTCTCTGAAGATGCACTCGTGGAGGAACCCACACGCTGCCTTTTTGAATTCTGAAACTCGTTGGGGCCCCTTTCTATAGTCTCCCCTATCCAAGGCTCTTTGATTTTCAATAAAAAACATAGCATCTTTACAGTTATTAAAAGAGTGTACATAACCATTTTGTTCCACCACATTCAGGATCGCAGGATATTTAAAGTAACAGTTGAAACCCATCTTTGACAGCTTTTGTTTAACATCTCAGAATATCCTCTGTTTCTCCACTGCTGCAGAAAAGTCCTGAAATATTAATATCTTATTATTTCTCCACATTAGCTGTTTTCTTTCCCTTGATAACCTAAGTATCTTTTCTTTTACCAAATAACATAAAAAAATAGCTATCACTGGTCTTGGTCTCTGTCCCTGTTGGGGCCAGGGTCCCAGTGCTTAGTGCACCCTCTCTGTCTCCAATGCCCTGGGTCACTGGTGTTGTAATACTTCTGGAAGAAATTGTTGCAGGAAATCTGACACGTTTCCCCCTTCAAGATCCTCCGGTATGCTCAAAATGTGAAAGTTATTTCTTCTATCTCAATTTTTGAGGTTGTCCACTTTCCCCAACAAATAATGAATTTGCCGTCCCTGTGAGTAAACCTGTTCTTCCAGAATATTTATTGTATCTTTACATACTTCTAATTGGCTCTCCGAATTATCCAGCCTGCTTGACACTTGTGCTGTATCTTTTTTAATTCTGCAATTATTTCCAATTTGACATTATCTAGCAGTTCTTTTAAAGTTTCTATATCCATTTTGTCAGCTGTCGACTTATGAGACTCCATAAGCACTTTTTGCTTACCCATATTAAATGACATCTCAGCAGCCGAGTGCAAACTTCTGTGACAGGAAAAAATAATAAATTACTGTAATCCACTTTCTCCTTGTTGTTTTTCTTATACAGCACTCCAAGAACTAACAAATTAATATATTTTTAATAACTAGGTACTGGAAACTCGCGATTAATTACATAAATCAAAAATAGAGCTGAGGAGCTAGACACACTGCACTGCCATCTCTTTCAACGCCGGCATGCACCCCATCTTTTGTGTGTTCTGACTCCTGGGATCCCAGCACATGTGTAGAGGTTCAGATACATGCAGAAGAGAATAAATCCTGTATATCACTGTACAAGTGCTTTATGTGTACTGTTTCTTTAAGAACTGCCAGGACTGCTCTGTGGATGTGTTTCTGCGTGCTACAGGGAGATTTAGTACAACGGTGCTAGCAACAGGCAGATAAGGACTCCTTTAGTGTCCAATCCAAAGTTGGATAGCAGTGTAGAGGTACAACTATTGAACTGTGAAACAGTTACGTGGTAAAACTGCCTAGTTTGCTTACAACAAGACTTTAAGTTTGAGACATTATTTAAACTGTTTACTTGGATGCCATTTTGATATCCCCTGATTCTGTTCCATCCAGTCAGTACTTGAGGAGCCCCAGGGACTGTTACTGCGGCTTCTAGGTAGGAGGATCGAACAATGTTCTTGGTGCCTTTAGTGTCATCCAATCAGGAGTCAAGTATACTCCATGCAAATTAATTTTAACGATGGACAGCCATGCTAACCAATGGAAGCTGCATTTCTTTTTGCCTCAGATGTTGGGAGAAACACTGCTTGCGACAGTTCTGCCAGAGGTGATCTGAGTAAAGCAGGCAAGCATAGAGTGAGAGCCAAAAAACAGCTTGGAAGTCAGCCTAAGGCTTTGACAGCCAAACTTTGAGAGGCTTTCCAAAAACTCTCTACTACCTGGAGGGCCAGATTAACTGTGTGTAGTCAGATTCCTGTGGCACCCAGAGAATACAATTCAACCTGCTAAGAGAGTTGAACCGAAATCTGCCAGAGACTGAATTGTTTATCTGAGTCCTGAAGCCACAATCAGGAGGAGCCCGCATAACTCTTCTGTTGCCTGGGGAATCCAGAAATCTGTTTGTTGTGAGCTGCCTAAAATTGGGAGAGAAGCTGGAGAGACTGTTTACCACCTACAGTCTGGGGGTGAATCAGATCTGCCACCATAGATGCCAGTGACTGCTGCCTGAGAAGTGAAGAGATTGTGTAAATCCTGAGGTCTTGATAGAGACTCCATGCCTGCAAGGATAATCTGGGGAGTTGGCCAGGTATTGTCACAGCTAGACATTATCCATCATCTTCCCCTGGGAATTAGATGCCTTGACATGTGGGGTAGGTGTGTGGCCCTGGTCCCCAGCACTGGCCTGTTCCAGCATCCAAGACAGCCTGATCAGAAGGTGGCAAGCTGCCAGACACTGCAAGCAATGCAGAAGGTGGCAAGCTGCCAGACCCCGCAAGTAATGCAGAGGGTGACAAGCTGCCAGCATCCTGTGCCACTACTCGAGGATGCGGCTCTACTGGTCTCACTAGCTGTTGCACCAAGACCCTGTGTAGAGTCTACAGAATCATGAGTAAACACAGGGCCTGCCCTGTCTGGGGATTTGCATAAGGTTTGCAACCAACTCCTATTACCCTAAAAAGAAAAGTGCACCAACGCCGGCCAATCAGCTGCACCGTACAGGCCTGCAACTGCACATGGGAACCCAGATTAACTTTAGGGGATGCTGGTACCATTGGGGAGGTGGGTTTATTTTTGGTTGCTGCTGTTGGGGGGTGGGCACCATTAATGTTGTTGTTTATGGTTTTACCCGTTCATCAAACACTCAAGTAATGATTTATCTCTGCATTCCCAGTCCTCTCTCCCTGTTAATAAATATTTTATTATTAATGTTCAATACTATCTGTGAGCATAACATTAGCTATTGTCTTTAATTGCATGCACTGTAAAGTATTGCAACTGTTTCTGGTATTCTGTGTGTGGAGTGACTGTGAGGGGAGGTGGGTAGGTACAGCATTCCAGGGGGTTGTATCACACAAACATCTGGCCCACGATGATTTACTCTGGGTGGAGACACCGCTCTGTTTACCTTACCTTTAGGAAAGAACCCCCTTTTTCCAGCAGAACCAGAACCCAGGCCCCTCAACATTATTGAGCCCGCAAGGCAGGGGTAGTAACCAAAAGGCGACCTGGTTATAGAATTCTGTAACTTGAAAGTCCAAAATGTGTGGATTTAATAGGTGTTTTAGAAATAAAAGTTCAAGGATTTCAGAGCTGAGATGGAGCATGCCTATTCAACAAGTAAGCTCAACAGCGCCCTCATTAAAGGATTTAATCCCCAAGGGGAGTGAGGCAGCAAACTGAAGGCTGAGTGTCCTCATGTCCCTAAAAAGTGCATTAAAATCCTTTAATGAACTCCCTGGAGGAGTTTATTGCACTTATAATATATGGTTTGCCCTTATTATGGATAGAAATCAGTAGCTGCTGAAAAGTTGTTGTGCACGTTCTAAAAGTTGTTGTGCATATTCTATAATGAATAATTCATTAAGGGCCATGCTATTCACCTCCTGATTGGACAAAATAGTCCTGTATTCGCAAAAATCCAAACAAACATGGCAGTGCCACTAACCGAGTGGTTCACAGAGTCATTTTGGCCATGGACTGCCATAGGCGACTCCGTGTTTCCAAACCGTACTAATTTGACAGATTTTTTTTTACATCAGCTGCTACCAGTGAATCTTTCCAGGGCTGGAAGTGAAACAGGATTGCATGGACGCACTTTGCAGCTGACTGAGCTGCCGACATGAAGCGAGAGCGTAAAGACAAGGTATGAAACAAAACCAAAAAATAATTAATATCTCTCTTGGCTTTCTTTTTCTTAAACAGGAAGCAGTATAGTGCAGTGGTTTAAAGCTCTTAACTGCAAACCTGGCAACCTGGGTTTGAATTCCACAGCCCCACTTGCGAACTGTGTGACCCTGAGCAAGTCACTTAACTTCCTTGTGCTACCAGGTCGCACTTGTAAACAAGCTTTCAGCTTAGTGTGTCTCTCCTAGTAAAAAAAATAAATAAACCATATACTATAACAAATACAATATGGGTGAGTATACACAACTCACTTGTATTTCCGTCTGGGGGTTGAGATACCAGCATGGGCCTCTCAAGCTTCGCTCTCAAGGTTCATACTCTGGTATCTCAACCCATCGATGGAAACACAGGCTCATTGTGTATGCTCACCCATACTTTATTCCTTATATAAAATGGCCCACTGCTCCTATGTTTTCTGTGTAAAGTGAAACATTTTTAATATGAATTTTTTGACATAATCATTTGTGTAAATACATTTTAAAAATAACAAAATATACACATAAAATAGTCCCCAATGTTGTTGGTAATAAGGCTTTTTTGTCTTGGTAATGAGATCTGGCACCTGACCATGTGGTGCTAGGAATTTAATGCATGGTCAGATGGCCTCTCGGACAACAAAATGACTGGATTTTTTGTTTCCATTTTATAAATCAAATATACAATAGTCTGACTCAAAATAGTCAATTTATCATCAGTTGTGTGAGTGGGCAGGACTTTGCTAACTGACTTGTGGCTTTGCCACTCATGAGCTATGTCCCTGCCCCTTCACACTTGAAGATAAACTGCACATTCTAAATCAGCCCATTGCATGTCCCAGCTATGGCTTTGCAAACAGTCTGTGAGAGTCCCTATTCTGGCTCTGCACACTGATTGTGAGAGTCCCTGTTATGACTATGAACAGCAACTGTGAGAGTCTGTGAGATTTGGGTGTTATATTACATGAATTTTGATGACAGTTTTGTGAATTAAAACTTTAATAATTAGGGGCCAAAGAACCCCATAACCTATTGAGTATTTTAGAAACTTTCCAGGGATGTAGTGGCATACACCTTTTGTGCTATATTGGCAATTGTTCTACCCCTTAGGACTGGACCACACTACCTGTTACGATATCCTGCAGAAGTACTGGCACTTTTTAAGGGTTACTCATTGTAAAGGAATTGAATGTATACAACATATAGAATTCTAGACATGTCTGCATATTTAGTCCTATTGTCTGTGCACCGCATGTCTGTATTGTCGCCTCCTGACTGTAATTAGTTAAAAACTGAATAAATTCCAGTTAAAAAAGAATCTGTGAGAATTCCTATTGTGGCTCTGCTAACTGACTGTGACAGCCCCTATTACGGCTCTGCACATTGACTATAAGAATATGTGAGGGTCCCTATTATGACTCCACACACTCACTGTGAGAGTCCCTATTACAGCTGTGCACACTGACTATCAGAGTCCCTATTACAAATCTGCACATTGACTGTGAGAGTTCACAGAGTCCCTATTATGGCTGTGCACACTGACTGTGAGAGTCCCTATTACAAATCTGCACACTGTGAGAATCCCTATTATGGCTCTTCACACCAACTGTGAGAGTCCCTGTTACAGTTGTGCACACTGACTATTAGAGTCCCTAATACAAATCTGCATACTAACTGTGAGAATCCCTATTATGGCTCTGCACACTGACTGTGAGAGTTCAGAGAGTCCCTAGTAAGCACACTGACTATCAGAGTCCCTATTACAAATCTGCACACTGACTGTGAGAGTCCCTATTACAACTGTGCACACTGACTATTAGAGTCCCTATTACAAATCTGCACACTGACTGTGAGAATCTCTATTATGGCTCTGCACACTGATTGTGAGAGTTCACAGAGTCCCTATTATAGCTCTGCACACTGACTGTGAGAGTTCACAGAGTCCCTATTATGGCTCTGCACGCTGACTGTGAGACTCTGTGAAAGTCTCTATTATGGCTCTCCAAACTGACTGTGAGAGTCTTTGAAAGTCCTTAGTATGGTTCTACACACTGACTATGAGAGCATGTAGGAGTCCCTATTATGGCTCCGCACATTGACTGTTGAGTCCCTATTATGGCTCTGCACACTGACTGTGAAAGTCCTTATTTTATGGCTTTGCACACTAATTGTGAGAGTCCCTACTATGGCTCTGCACACTGACTGTGAGAGTCCCTATTATGGCTCTGAACACTGTGAGAGTCCCTATTCTGTCTCTGTACACTGTATGATAGTCCTTATTATGGTTCTGCACACTGACTGTGAGATTGTATTTTATGGCTCTGCACACACAGGTCTTTAATATGTCCTAATGTTCCACACAGGACTAGCAGAACCTTCCTAAATGCTACTTGTCCTCTCCCCCAACACTCACATGGTGAGGTTAAAAAAGGGTGTCCCTAAGCAATAATCTGACCTCTCTCCCAGCACGGTATACTTCATTTTGAAAAATATATTGATCCACCCCTTACTGAGCAATGTACAAAAAACAGAAGGTGGATAATCTGCTGAGTCCCCATTCTTCTAATCATCACTGTCCTGCTGAGCACAACACAAGGCATTGTTGTCTAGTGGTTAGAACACTGACTTGGTAACAAGGAAGTCACAGGTTCAAATCCCACTAGAGCCAAATACTTACTATGTGGCCTTGAGCAAGTCAGTTACCCTCTCAGTGCTCCAATCCACCCAGCTGCCAAAATGGGTAGAAGCTGGACCCCACTGGAAATGAGATTTTGCTTCTCTGCTGAGCTCAGCTATTCTTTTTTCAAATCTCAGTTTTATTGAGAGGCTGCATATGGTTGTAGATTATTACAGGCAACGGGTAATGTAACTTTTTTTAGTATATCCCTCCTCTGCAAAAGTACAGGCAGATTACTCATGTGTTACATTTTCATGGAACTTAGCTATCCTATGTAAATAAATTGTAAAAACAAAAAACAAACTCTGTCTGGTACTACTTCATATGCCTTCTCAGGAACTGTCTATTCAGCTGTGGCATTGATCATTATGTTACTATTGTTCGTACCAGCATTCTGATGACTTCCACCTAAGTGCCCCTTTTCTAACTCCATTGTACATTATGGTTATTGTGGAACGGTCTTATTTTGTTTCTCAACTTCCTACATTGTGTATTATTGTTTTGGCACTTAATTTTTTCAACCTGTACAATATGCTTGTTGCTTGCTGCCCTATCTTATGTACTTTACTTCCATGATTATTTGTACTTAATGTTACAACCTGTACAATATGTTTTTTTGCTAGTTACCCTATCTTATGTACTTTACTTACGTGATTATTTGTATCTTGTTCCTATGTGGTTGCTACTGTCATGTACTGTGTACTATTTCTCTGTAACCTCCTGGGTCATGCCTGAAAATAGTCATTCACTTGGCTAGTGCACCCCACCCGGTTATCAAAAACTAAATAAATAATAA
The DNA here is from genome assembly GCA_016271365.2 of Neoceratodus forsteri. Lineage (NCBI taxonomy): Eukaryota > Metazoa > Chordata > Ceratodontiformes > Ceratodontidae > Neoceratodus > Neoceratodus forsteri. Next base: position 195,267,249 of record CM028134.1, read on the forward strand.
GTCCTATGTAACCTGCAAATGGGGATTCCCAAAAGTTTTCCAGGAGCTTGCCTGAATGCTCCAAGTCTGGGCGGTGTTCGGCGTCTGAGCTGTTTAAATGTTGTTCCAAGAGAGTGCTATTTAAGCCTCCATGTACTGTCTCTTTAAGAGCTGTCTGCTTTGCAGACATAATTAATTTAGAAGGGGATTGTGTGTTTCAATGCCCGAGTCCCTCCGATGCTTGTCAACTAACTCGCCTCCGCTTGCTGTCGCTAAATGCACAGAGGGAGCTCTTCAAAAGGTGTAACAATCTGTGAATTGTTTACAGTAATAATGAAAATACAGTTTGTCTAACCTGCTTTTCTTTGCAGTCTGAACTGTTTTTGCCTAGCTCTCCATTCTGGTTTTGAACTGCTGAACTGGACCAATCAGTGTGGGGGGACCTTTAAAATGGAGCCTGCTGCTGGCAAATCAGAACTTGGACTCTCATTGTGGAGCCAGCCACCTATGTACTATATGGCCAGTGACTCTGGGAAATGTAGTTTTGACCTTGGCACCTTTTTCTACCAACAGAGGGAGTCTTATTGTGAGTGACAGCTGAATCAGCCAACAGAATAGTGTGGAGCTAAAGGAAATGCCCTGCTCTGTGACTGGAAAGATCAGATCAGTTGTGGCAGTGAAGAGAAGGGCTATGTGCTTCTTCGGTGTATAGTTTCACGCAGGAAGTACATGTGAGGCCCTGAGTTTTGGTCTGCAGCCTTTGTGAGTGCCAGTTTGGACTGAATCCGAGTTGTGAGGAGAAAGAAGCACTAGAAGTGTGTAAACCAGGCTCACCATGTAGAAGACTGGAGAAATTGCTGAATCACGCTCGGTCTGTCAGGAACTGAAGCTGCTGTGTGTGCTCCCGGGTATTTTGCAGTAATTGCGATCGGGATCAAGGAGCAGCCTGCCTTGTATAGTACTTTCCTTTTACATATGAATGTGCGTAGTGCTTGTGGGGAATCGCTATTTCCAATCCCCCGTGCTGTGTGCTGTGTGCTGAAGCTGGAAGCAAACCCCAGCTTAGCTTGGACTAAATACGTTTACTATCAACTGCAGTGGAGTCCAGTCACAAGGACCTTGTCTCCATGCCCTGTTGTTCTGGCAATCCAGAAGAACATCTACCATCCGGTCCTCAGCTTGGGTATTGTGAGTATAAATCAGGGTATTTCTCTGCAGTCTGTTTTCAATCACAAGTGTGTCATCTAATTCTTGTTGTTTCCCTGCTTCATGGACTGAGCCATCCAGCTCAGGATTACAACTGGGTGTTGTGCATATATTTTCTTCTACAGGGCCCCATCCATCTGCACCTGCCGGCCAACCCCAGGCAACGGACCTGGCTAACCCCCCCAACCTGGGTACCCAGAGTGTGACTTTTCAGACCCTGTATGTTTGTAGAGTACTGTGATTTAATGCCACCAATTAACCTGATTTCCCCCTCCCATGTTACTGCTCCCTAAATAAATCAGATTTTTTGTTGTTATACTATATACTGTCTGTGGTGTTGGTACTTATGGAAACAGTATTGTGTTTTGCTGTGTATGTTGTTTAACCTTATTTTACAGGGGGTCCTCAGAGACGTGCTGTAGAATCAGTCTTGAGGGTAAGTGGTATCTATATGAGTGAACAGTGTGTATACGTGGGGTATTGGGGCTGTAACTCTGGGGTACTGTGTGAGCCACTAGAGGGAATAAAAGGGGGTCTTGGTGTCCCAGAGGGCTTTGACCAAGCTAGTCTAACCACTACAAACCCTGACTTCTGGGTGGAGGCACCCGCCATAGGACCTAGGCCCCTCAACCTTTCTGTAGTCAAACAGGCAGGGGTAGTAGCCCTTGGGATAGTGCCACCTAGGGGTTACACCTACATTTAGGTTTCCTGATGGTCCACTGGAAGTGCTACATGCATCCACATTGGTGACCCAGGTTCGGGAATGAACTTGGGGTGTTGGCTCAGGTGTGCTACGGTGGCGCTGCCGTGCTTCTAGTTTGGGAGGGAGATGCTTAGGGTTCCACTGATGTAGCAACCCCTGTAGTGGGCTGAGAGAGCTTTTATCCCCTGCAGGGTGCTGCTTCATGTGTGGATAGACTCACCAGAGAGCTATGCCCAGCATTAGGGGGGAGGAGGGAGTGAGGAAACACAGAAAGCCCATGTCTCCTTGCTACCATTGATGACAGCTGCCAGTACTCTCAGGCCATACACCATGGATCTCTAACAGTCTTGATGGTGGGGGAGTGGCAGACAGGGCTGGAAGGTCATTGGGTCAGGGCTTGAAGACAGGAGCAGGTGGCAGGGTACAAAAAGCTGTATGAAAAAAGGGCCTGAGTTCATCTTATACAATAAAACACTATAGTATATAGTTACCCCGTGTTGTACATGGATTTCCATCCTAACTAAAAAACTGTTGTACGACAGTTCCTAGGTCAAAGGTCATTCAATACTGTTGTACCCTTCTGCAGCACAACAGCTTTTAAAATTAGAATGGAGCTGGCCCAGTGGTGTGGAGGGATGAGGCATCAATGCCGTACCTCCTGCCTTGCCAGTGACCCATGTTTGCAGTGTGAGCAGGTTGCTGGGGGCTGGACGGGAAGGGAGAGGATCAAGAGTACAGAAGACTACTCTTCTCTCTCTCTCTCTCTCTCCCAGGGAGGGAAGGTACCAGTGGTCAGTGATAGCCTGGCCCCTAGCGGAAGCTGGGGTTTGGCACACTGATGCTACCAACATGGGGCAAAGGTGGGGCAGACACCTGGCGAGCCATGCACGGGAGCGTGTATGACACCACCATTGGCATCATTGCATGCCTTACCTCCACACCAGGGAAGAAAACCAAGGGGAAAACATTGCTGACCAGTAGGATGATGCTGGTCCTTCGCAGGCTCTGTACCCAGCCAGCTGAACACCTCCAAGCTGCATAAGGTAAGTCCCAGTAGATGCTGGGATGATGGGGCTGGGGGACTGGTGGATGTGGGACGGTCTGCAAGGGGAGCATAAAGAGATAAACAACTAAAAAAAAATTAGAATGGAAGCTCATGGCACCTGCCATTTTTCTTTCATCCCCCCAATACACATACAAAACCCAGACCCTCCCCAACACAAAATCAACTGTTGTCTAATAATTAAAAAAAAAAAAAAAAGAAGAAGAAACCCATCCCCACACCATGGTGGGTTTTTAGCCACTGGGTAAAGGTGTGTTTCTGTTTTTTTAAAAGTAATCCAAAGATTTTCTAGTAAGAAAAAAAAACTGCATTTTTTAATCTTATAATTCAGACCATATGCCATATAAAATCACACATGGGCAACCATGCACAATTCAGCTGTGCTTCTATCTTGGGGTTTTGATGACAACAGGGACCTCTCAAAGCTTGTGCGCAGGGTCTCTGTGAAGTTATCAGACACCTCGATGGAAGCATTACAGCTTTTGTTGTGCATGGTCTCATGCATTATTCTCTGTATTATTTTTGTTGTAACTTTATACGGTAAAACTTTATAAAAATGAAAGTATAAAAAGCTGTTAGTTTAGGCTGCCCCAATGACTCAACAGCAGTGCATCACGTTCCCATGTCCATGATCCAGGTTCGGAAATGAGCCTGAGAAGTTGCGTCGGGAGGCAGGCCAAGGCTGAGGCAGTTGTCGCTCGGCAGCGTGTCTCGGCTGGGGAGGGTTGGCAGCGGGTTCTGTCACCACATCAATCCCCGCAGCTGGGCCCAAGAGCATGCTCCTGCTGCAGGGTGGACTGTGGTCGGCGAGACCTCCATAGGCATCACCCCCACCAGGGGAGGAGGGAGGGAGGGAAGAAAAAAGGGAGAAAAAATCTCAGGAGCCACCTACTTGATGGCTGGGTTCTGTCTGATCAGGGTATATCCCTGAGAACAGGGTATATCCCTGGGGATGTGCAGCCAGCTGGGAGAAAAACCTAAATGAAAGAAAAAAAGGCTGTATCTGCAAATGCAAATCCCTTTTGGTACCAGCTACAATTATCTTGCATTGTGTCTTGTATTTGGCTGCAGAATAAACTTTGCATTTACAGTACAGCTGCTGTCCCTTGGGACACTCATGCAAAATAGATGCTGCATCTCATGGGGCTGTCCAGAAAGCAAAGGTTAAATAAATACAATGTATTTTCTTTGGTGTCAAGGAACTGTGTCTGGCCAATACATGACAATGTTGGTGCTTAGTTGATAAAGCCCCCTTCAGCTACAGCAAAAGTTGAGCTTGGTTTGGCCTCAGCCGCTGAAGGCAAATTTCTCACCCCAGTCACAGGAGGGCTGAGTTTGGGAAAGAGTGCCAGTGGGGGTGGTGGAGGACTATGATGGGTGTGGCTGAATATCACAAAAAACATAAGTGCTTCATCAGTGTGTGTGTGGGCTAGAGATAAAACTAACAGGCTAAGTTAATGCGTGGTGAAACTAGAAATACAAGTTAGACGTGTTGACTAGAAATCTTCTTCAGGAAGTGTCTACAAAGAAAAAAAGGCACAGTCAAACCTAATACAAAATTACACATATCACCAGTCATTCAGTTAACTCCATTTTGGAAGTATTTGACTCAAAAACATAAGGTAAAAACTTTCAGAATAAAGGGGGAGGACGTCATTGATTTCCAAATGTAAAAAACAAAAACAAAATTAGATGACTTCCGAAACTGAAGGCACAGAAGCTAAGAAATGATGGATTTTTCTAAAAGAAACTGTATTTTAGCACTAATATTTGTATGAATATTCATAAATTGATCCTTCCTAGAATATTGGCTTTCAAATTGTGGGATCTGGGAAGTATTTTGACTTCCAAAAAATTGGAATGACTTCCAGATTTTGACTCACAGAAGTATTTGACTTCCACTAAAAATGAAATAACTGAACCTCTGCACATCACAACAGTGCAAAGCATTGTGGGAAGTATATTCATATCACCATGAAAGAATTTGGATTGGTTCTGCTTTAGTCAGGAGTATACGGTGCCAAGTGGCCTCTCTCATAATCTACAAATGCCAAGAACAGAAGACCGAAACACATACTTCATCCTTCTCAGGACTCATTAGTGTATCTTATCTGTATATCAGCCCAGGAGAAGGAGGAACAGGGTCTATGATGGTCTTACTAGTTTCAGTCATGGTGAGCCCAAAATAGGAAAGCAATCTAAAAAGTAAAGGAATTTAGTACAAAAGCAATGAGGCAAGGGTTGCCCAGAGAGAGCCTTAGCAATAAAGCCAGATTTCAGAGAAATACAAAATTAGACATACCTTAATAATACAGAGCATCATGGGAAGTAATAATAAACATGGTCTCTTACTAGCTAAACTGTAATCATATCCTTCCTCAGTCTCTTTGGAAAAATAGAGGTTTGTGGTTATGTACTGTGGGTAATACTATAATTAAAGGGTAGAAAGAGATCTAGTGTTCCTTCAGGCAGCCTCTTCACTTCTCAAAGGTAATAACTATCTATATTGCATGCCTTCATATGGTTATCCTATTTTTTTTCTCCTTTTAGCTCTCTTGGTATTCCTCTCCTTTGGGCATCTCAGGTGGTCCCTGTTGCCCAATGGACTCAACACTCACTGACAACGCTCACTTCCATACTCCCCTGAATCCTCTGTCACCCCTATGACTCTGGCTTATCCTTGCTGGGGGGGCCCCCTTGCTGGCTTTAGGGAGAAAATGTCTTGTCTCATCAGGGGTGATGTCCTGGGGGGGTGAGGGCGGTGTGTTCAGTGGTCAGGTTGCATGTGGGGACATAGAAGGCTGTCATCTGGGGCACCAGAGGCAGAACTTTTCCTGGGTTCTCCCATGCCTCCATCCACCTCCCTTATCGTGGTCACATGTCATGACATCCTGGGGAGGGCACCACAGCATGTGTTTGCCCATACCGTCAAGTGTGTGTTCACCTGGCCACCCCCAGGGGCCACTCAAAGAGCACTGTGTGCCATTCCTTCCCTCCTGGGAGTCATGAGAATGACTACAAAAACGAGAGTGTTTAATTGGCAAGAGAAGTCAATGATTGAATTGCAACCTATTAAGTCAGTACTGAAGACAACTCAAAGGGCTGCAGCTGCTAACAATAAAACAGTGCTTGATTATATTACTGGCCCTTCTGATACAGACTGTTTTGAATCGGAAGTTTTTTTTAGACAAGGAGGAGGAAATACATCAACAGAGATATTATCATCCTCCTCTCAGACGAAGCCAATGCAGGACCAGATTTCAGCAGCCATACCAGCCTGCAGCAAGAGGATGAGGAGGGGGGAGCAAGGCGTGGAGGAAGATCAAGGAATGCATGATATTGAAACAACATTTAAGTGCAACTGCCTCCCCCCAACACAGTTGGACTTCACTCCGGTAATAAACATTTCTGATTGTGACATCTTCTATAGTTATTCAATCTTTGAGTAAAAGTTTATCCTTTGCACCCTTGGTGGGCATGAACTTCTTTCATACAACTATTGATTTACATGTTTGCACATAATTTAACTTGTAAGTGTTTTTATGAAACCAAAGAGTGTACACAACAGTTTGGCGAACAGATAATGTTGGTTATGAGTGCACTTTGCACCCTAGGTCTACCTATTGTCCTGTTCTTAATCCAACTGTCACAGTGTTCTTGGAAAAATGTGAATTTAATCTTGAATCCCTTCGGTCTAATCCTGCACGTGGTATTCCTCAGAACTGCAGTAAAGCAAAACGGTGGTCACTAGAGGAATTAGCTGGTGATAAAAAAGTTGTAATTAAACCTGCCGATAAAGGTGGGGCTATTGTAGTGATGAATGCTACAGATTACATTAATGAGACTGAACGTCAGTTTTCTGATTCCAGATTCTATAAAAAAAACTTGATGGTAATGAAACCCACATTTATAAAGCACAGATTGATGAAACTCTTAGTGCAGGATATATTAAGGGGTATCTCTCAGAAGATTTATTCAGAGCCCTCACTGTGGCCCATCCTGTTGTGTCGACCATATATACACTGCCCAAATTGCATAGAAATGCAAAATCGCCCCCTGGTAGGCCTATTATATCTGGCAGGGGTTGGGTTACTGAGCCCCTGTCGTCTTTTTGTTGATAGCCAGCTGCAGCCCTTTGTTTAAAATCAGAGGTCCTATGTTAGGGACTCTATGGACATTATCAATGTCATGAAGATCCTGGACATGGAACCTGATTGGTTCTTTGTGACTCTAGATGTTGATTCACTTTATACGGTGATCCCCCATGAAAGGGGTCTGGAAGCGCTGAAATATTTTCTAGATCAGAGGGGTGAGGCAGCATGCGTGGACTTACCTACAGTACATGTTACCTTTTGGAATTGTCCGGTTTGGTACTTAATAAGTACATGTTTTTTTTTTCAGGGCAAATACTTAAGACAAGTGAGGGGGACGGCGATGGGGCAAACATGGCTCCTAGTTATGGTAATTTGTACATGGGCAAATGGGAGCATGATTATCTGTACGATGATGCCATGAATACTTATTATGACTGTTTGGATTTGTGGCATCATTATATAGATGATGTGCTAATTATTTGGAAGGGCACTGTTGAGCAATTTGAATATTTTGTTCAGTGGCTTGAGAGTACCAGCAACTGCTTGTGTTTTAAATACACAATCAGTGCACAAGAGATAACTTATTTAGACCTAAGAATTTACAAAAATGGGGATGTTTGCACTACTTTATTTCAAAAACCAACTGACAGGAACAGTTTGTTACTGTACAACAGTAGTCATCCTCCCCATATAACCAAAAACTTTCCTAAGGGATGACTCATTTGAACTTTGAGAAACTGTACAGAGAGACAACAGCACAATTCTAAAAAAGCAGAACAAAGCTTACATTTCAAGCAGAGAGGCTACAGTAATAGCATTATAGTTAGAGCTATTGATGAGGTGAATGACATAGATAGGGAAGATACTTTGATTTCAAAAAAATATGTGGACAGAAGGAATGATAGAACATGCTGTTTTGTCATCACGTACTCAACATGCTCTAATAGTATCAGAATCATCATTAACCAGAACTGGCATATACTAAATGCAGAACCAAAACTACGGGATTTTGTTAGCAATGGACCACAAATTGTGTTTAGGAGGCCAAGTACCATTAAGGATATGGTAGTCCCAAGTTTGCTTCCTACCCCTGTAACTAGTAGGGAGCATTGGTTCTTCCTCCCCCTGTTAGGACCCGTAAATGTGGTATTTGCAGGTATTGCAGGTATGTGAAACAAAATCCCAACACTGGCAAGATGGTTTGCCTGAGCGATTTTATTACATGTAGTATGCAGTGTGGTATATTTCTTAAGCTGCAGCCGTGGCTCTTTTTACACGGGCAGAACAACTCGACAATTTAAAATCCACATTGGGGAGCAGCTGAGAGCATTGTCCAGAGGAGACGAAAGTTATGCAATAGCAAAACATGTTAAAAGTTTACCTCGGTTGGAACACAGGATTGATTTTGTGGGCATTGAAAAGGTTACATTGGGACTGGGGGTGAGGGGGACCTAGAAAAACTCATTGGGCAGCATGAAGGCTTTTTGATTTATGAATTGGGAGCCTGCAACGGATTGGGATTGAATGATAATATTGAAATCTCTGCATATCTCTAAATGATGTGGATGATTGGACAACAACTGCAATGTATTTGTGACTACTGTTATTTATCTATGTAATTAAGGTTTTAATGACATTCCTGGTATTTGCCAAGTGCATTTCTATTACGTTTTGTGCCTGAAGGTTCTTTCACCGCCTCATATTGCCATTTAAAGCATGGGGCTCGCCAGACTTTGATTGGCAGCACTTTCTTTGTTAGGTGTGCATATCCTGGATTGACCTTTTTGACCTCATGGTTGGCACAGTGATATAAGTTTAAACAATTGCTTTAGCACAGCATTATAACTCTTTCCATGTCTATTAGCAGCACTATCTTTGCCTATAGGTGAGCATAGCATGGTTTGACCTCACTGGCATCCCAAGTAGATTCATTCACCTCACCTCATGGTGAACGTGTTTGAGGAGTTCATTATACTACATTAAAAAACTTTCTGCCTTTTAATTGCATAAATTATACTTTTTTCATTGGGTGTTTATTTGGCAAAATTTCTCATGTGAGGACTACTTGTCAAATTAAATATTGGAATGACATGAAAAATATTCATAAATTATTGGTATATTGCATCAACTTTAGGTGGAAAACATTTGAACTTTCAAGTTTTAATATATACGTGTTACACCTGGTTGGGGTGATGTATTTAAGGGGCACATTAGCACTGGGAGAGCAACTCTGATGAAGCTTGGGAGTACCCAAGTGAAATGTTAGTTCAGTTATCAGCTCTGCCATGTGTCTGTACTGTGGTGGGTTTTTTCGTGCACCTAGTCTGGTAAGACTGATTGCACTATGTTTTATACTAAATAAATGGAATATGTTTTATCTTATACCATTTTATGTGTGAAGTTTTTGCTGTGGGTGCTTATTCATGTTGCTGCTTCCTGAGGAGAGAAGAGTCTGTAGTGATGCTCCTTGCCCTCCCCATTGGCTCCACTCTAGTTGTCTCGGGTTCAGGCACTAATCTGGGTCAACAGCATGCTGAGCGGGCAGCTCACTATTAGTGCCGCATAGCTGGCTATCAATCCTATTGTTTTCATACTTTTTTATCTGAAACTCAACACAGATGTTCTCTTTCTTAAATAAAGCTTTAATAGATACACAGGGGAAGAGGCCTCCGTGCAGGATGCTTGGCTACGCTGGCAGGAGGAGGTAAGTTCTCCAATCTTTCTGAAGGAGTGGCACAAAGCCTGGCAAAACTGAACCAAGGTGACTAGCTTACACCAATGGTGAGAACATGTCTGGAAACACCTTATCCAACATTTCTGCACTCTGGCTGTAATGGGTCACCACCTGCCTACCAGAGATACGTCCTGCTAGAGAAGTCGTGGCGAATCAAAAGCGCACCACACACACGAATTGCGGGACTGTCTGCTTCTGTGCCCCTTCTTTCAGTCACTGCAATTGGAACTCACTGAGCTCTTTGGGAGGCCATTTAACTTGAATACCAAGAGTTACTCACTTCTACAGTATCCCAGGTGTTCGCTGGCCCACATGCATGTTACCTGCTTGGCACACTATTTACAGTCACCAAGAAACTGCTCATGAGGGCACGGTTGCCCCCACAAATTCCAATATTGCAGGCATGGTGTAAGACAGTTAATGACATTTACAGAATGGAGAAAATAGCCCACTCCCTTAATGACTGGGTGAAGCTTCACATGTCGTGCTGGACTGGTTGTCTCCTGCATGTGATGGGGAAGGACAAAGAATTTATTCCATAACTATCTATTGGACTAGGGCACCGAGTATACTAGGGGAGGAGCCCCTGCCTTTTCTATATGAACCCTCTCAAGCTCTTCGGGGGGGTCCTTCCACCTCCACCCTTGTGAGGGGGATGGACAGACTGCCAGCTCTTGCCAGGATCTCCTGCCCACGTACATAGGGTGTCAGCTGAGATATTTCTACAAGTTGTAACTTGGGTAAATCAGTAACAGCTTATGTCCCCTGAATCTATTCTCTTTCTTATAGTGAATATTTTTAGTGGTTGTTAATTTATCTGCCCAGTTAGTATCAAATAATGGTAAGAGATCCCCTCTTAAACTTCTCTTCTTTAAAACTGGGAGTTCCCTTTGTGTACTTTTTATTTAATTTGTTTATAACTTAGTTTGTGGATGGCTGAAACCAGTGGTTATGCCATGCCTAGACAGACCTCCAGTTCTGCCACAGTAAACATAGACACCCGTGCGAGTGTCGGCAGCTGAAGAGGGGCAATACACTGCCTGGGTAATCTGGGACTGATATCTAAATTACTCTGCCTCTCCAAAATACTTGCTCTATTTACTAAAAAGAAAACAAAAGCCTAAAAAGAACCTGTCCATTCTCTATCTGTCCACCTCTCACTACCTAGATTTCAACAGCCAGGGGGTCCTTAAGCTCCAGAGATCCACTGTTCTGATAAAGTGCAATTATACAATGGCAAGAAAGAATCCTGGCTCCTGATTGGTCAGTTGGTCATCACAGCAGGGATGTTATCCTGGCATAACATCCCTGCTGATGATATGCTTGAGGACCACCATACATTGCTTGCATCTTTTCTTAAAAAAATATTTTTAAACACTAAATAAAATTCTTTAAAATTATTTTTTTTCTGTATAAAGCAACAAACCACTGTATAATAGGAATAAGGCCCTCCAGGGTGAGTGTTATGCTGGGATAACATCCCTTCTCAGGTGTTGGACGCCCTTGGCCGGTGGTCTCAGGCCCAACCACCGAGGTGGGATGTTATCCCATAACACCCACCCTGGTGGCATTATTCTTTATTGGCACCACTCCAGTGGATTCTGGGGTTAGTTTCAAAACGGAGAGCTCCCTTGGTGTTCTAACTATCTGGACACCAAGGGACATACCTTTTATTTTAATTTGTTTTACAACCCCAAACTTGTACCTCTAGAGAAAGAACAAGATACAAAACAGCACTGACTACATGATAAAGAAGTACATTAATACGTAGGCTGGTGTTGGCAATTCATTAGTCCGTTGGAGGCTGTACTTTTCTATGTACATAACCCAGTAGCAGTGTGTCAAAGAGTTGAGTCAGTGACTCAGAAAAAATCACTACTAGTCTGTTACATTCGCTCACTCAAGCCTCAAACAGTAAAAGGATAGAAAGCTCCTAAGGGCAACGCTGAGTCTTGTGTAATATTCTCTCTGCACTTAGTGTTTGTACCACTTCCCAAAATAGGAGAAACTAAACAAAATCTGTACATCAGGAAAAACAGTTTAGTCTGCCAAAGGTAATTCTGTTAATTACAGCTGATAGCCATGTTTGTTGAGTTTGTTAAAGCCAACATGGGCTTCAGACCTGAGAGTGGACCTAAATGATCTGCAATTAATTGAAGACTGTCATTCATCCTACAGGAGGTGTTAGATGGCAAACGACCAAGTCATTTTAAATCAGACTAGAAATAACCTTGTTGCTAACAAACATAGGGAGGGCACCTTTGCCAAGAAGGTATTCTCTTATGCATAACAACAGATTTATTTAATCTTTTACCACTGCACGCGAGGCGAGGAGCACTGTAAACAGTTTCCTTCTGAGTCTGCCTGTGTATAGGTGGTAACACAGCTCTCAGCCCAGCAAAGGACTGGGGGTTGGGAATGAGCCTTGGTCTGTCACTTACTGAGTAGAGCAGGGGGAGGCAGGGCAGGGTAGGACAGGGCAGGGTAGGACAGGGCAGGACAGCAGCGCAGGCAGAGCAGGGCAGGGGATAGCAAGACAGGGTAGCAGGGCAGGCCAGGGAAGGTGGAGCAGGACATGGCAGGGCAGGGAAGTACAGCACAAAGCAAGGCAGGCAGCCCTCCTCCTCCCTCCCTTCCTCCCTCCATGTTTCTACTGCTGATCCCCTTCCTATATATGCCTTTTCCACTACCCTGTTGCTCTGTGTCATTGATTTTAGCCTTTCCAATATTATCACCCTAGGTCCTTTTCCTCAGTTGTGTCTGTGGTTGCATCCTCCCCATCAAGTATTGCGTTTTCAGGATCTTGTTCTCTCATGCATTACCTTGAATTTCTTTGCATGTAATTTCAGCTGCCACATTCTGGATCACTTTTCAAACACTTCCAGGTCCTTGTTGCTCTGACCCTTGCTGTGCACCCTCTCACAGATCTTGGTGTCATCCACAAAAAGGCAGATCTTTCCCTGAACTCCTAGCCCTAGATCACAAATAAATATGTCAAAGAAGATGGGCCCCAGGACTGAGCTCTGTGGTACACTGCTCATTATCTCCTTAAAGAGCCAGTCTATACAAAAGTCAAATGTTGAAAACTATTATGTAACCCCTAGGTGGTGCTATTCTAAGGGCTACTACCCCTGCCTGTATGGCAATACACAGGTTTAGGGACCTGAGTTCTATGATTGGGTGCCTCCACCCAGAGGAATGGTATTGGGGTAGCTTGACTGCTCTGGTATAGCCCTCTGGGACGCTATAACCACTTACCAACCCTTCTAGTGGCCTAAGTAATAACACAATGGTGCATTCACATTCAGTAGATAGCAGTAATAATGTACTCACACCCGTTTCACTTACCACCAGGGCTGGATCTGCAACAACTGCCCTGGAGAACCCTTGGAAAATAAGGTTAGCAACACAGCAACACAACCTTAATACTGTAACCCAACTAATAATATGCACACTAGCCAGGTTAAACATGAAGAAAGACAATCAAATTTATTTAGGGGCAGTGAACAAGGGAAGGGCGTGAATCTAACTAAACGATTGGCAATCTGATTTAAACCAGAGTTGTCTGGCTTGCACTTTAAGCCCAAATTAGACAGTTCAACAACCCTGGTTACCCAGTATGCCATGCAGGCTAGTCTGAAGCATTGCCTGGGGTGGCCGGTATTGCAGCTGTTGTTGGGGCCCTTAAAGAAAGAAAAACAGTTAAGCATGCACACAACCCAATAATTCGTAATCCAAGCCGGATGGCTCTGTCTGTTGCAAGAAACATAGAAACATAGAATTTGACAGCAGATAAGGACCGCTTGGCCCACCCAGTCTGCCCATTTCCCTACCTAATAGATAAGCTGCAGATCCTAGTTAACCAGCAGCCTACTTCTTCCTACCCCAACCCCCTAGAATTGCCTTATGACTGTCCCATGCATGCTTGAATTCCACCACTGTTTTTGACTCCACAACCTCCTCCGGAAGGCCGTTCCATGCATCCACAACCCTCTCTGTGAAAAAGTCCCTCTCATCCTTTACACCCCACCTTGTGCATCAACTCTGTTGCAGATCTTTGTGTCATCTGCAAAGAGACATACTTTTCCTTCCAGTCCTTCTGCAATGTCGCTATAAAGACATTGAAGTGGGACCGTCCTAATATTGGAACCCTGAGGTACCCCACTAGTAACCCCCCTTTCTTCAAAGTGGACTCCATTTACTATTACTCTCTGTGTCCTATTCTCCAGCCAATTCTTTACCCAGGCTGTCATCTTGTGACCCACTCCTAGGCTGGCTAACTTGTATATTCATCTTTTGTGTGGGACTGTGTCAAATGCCTTGCTAAAGTCTAGGTAGGCCATGTCCACAGCCCCTCCCTGATCTACTACTTTGGTCACCCAGTCAAAGAAATCTATCAGATCTGTCTGGCAGGACCTTCCCACTGTGAATCCATGCTGCCTTGGGTCCTGTGCCCTCTGGCCTCTAGATACTCGACAATTCTTTCCTTCAGAAGTGATTCCATCATTTTCCCTATCACTGAGGTTAAACTAACAGGTCTGTAGTTTCTGCTGCTGCCTTGCTCCCACTTTTGTGAAGGGAATCACATCTGCCCTCTTCAGTCCTCGGTACCACCCCATCCTCCCATGATTTGTTAAAGAGGGTAGTCAGTGGTGTCACTAGTTCTACCCTTCGTTCTTTTAGAATTCTGGGATGAATCCCATCAGGCCCCATTGCTTTGTCCACCTTCAGTTTTAAGAGTTCTTTCAGAACCCTTTCTTCTGTAAATGGGCTGGTATCAACTTCTATATCCAGAGTGTTTCTACTGTTTGTTTTAGGTACCTCCCCCTCTTCATTTGTAAATACTGAGCAAAAATATTTGTTTAGTATCTCTGCCTTTTCACAGTCACCCTCTGCCCACCCTCCCTCCCTTTATTACCTCACTATCCTCCCTTGGTCTTCCTTCTCCCTCATGTACCTAGAAAAGGTTTTATCCCCCTTCTTAACTGAGTTGGCTATCTTTTCCTCGGTTTGGGCCTTTTCTGTTCTGACTGCCTTCCCAGCTTCCTTTTGCTTTAACTGATACAGTTCTCTGTCCTGCTCCTTCTGTGATTCCTTGTACTTCCTGAATGCTTTATTTTTCTCTTGAACCTTCACTGCCACTTCCTTTGAGAACCATAGTGGTTTCTTACATCATTTTGTTTTGTTTATTTGCTTCACACAAAGGCTTGTTACCTCTGTGATGGCAGTTTTTATTATTCCCCATTGTTCTTCCACCCCTCCTTCCTGCCCATTTGCTAGTGCATTCCTTAGGCACTCACCCATTTTGGCAAAGTCAGCCCCCCTAAAGCCCAGTACTTTTGCCTTTGTATGGCTTGACTCTATTGCTGTGTTTATTGTGAACCATACTATTCGATGGTCGCTAGTTCCCAGATGGCTATCCACGTCTACATCTGTGATCTTCTCTCCATCTCCATTTGAGAGAACCAGGTCTAAGATTGCTCCCTCTCGAGTGGGCTCCAATACTAGTTGTCTAAGGCATGCCCCCTGTAGGGCATCTAGAATAACCCCACTCTTAAGTGGCTGCTGCAACTGCACTCCGTTAACATCTGGCATATTCAGATCACCCATCAGCAATCTCTCCCCTTTTCTGCCATTCTAAGTATACTTTCTATCATTTCCGTCCATTTCTCCCCTGAAAAGGGGTCTGTATAAACCCTGTGTGGATTGTGGTGCCATTGCCTGTCTCCAAATTACCCACAGTGCTTCTTCTCTCCTGTTTACCCTTTTGTTCTGTTGCTTGATTCCTTCCTTATGTAAAGAGCTACCTCCTCCTCTTTTACCCTCCTTGTCCCTCCTGTAGATAGTATGTCCTGGTATGTTTACGTCCCAGTCATGGTTTTGTGTGTACCATGTTTCTGTGACTGCCATGATATCCAGATGTTCCTCCTCCATCAAGGCCACTAATTCAGGAACCTTGTTACCCAGACTACGGGCATTGGTACTATTGCTTCCATTTTTGATGGCTTTACCTTCTGTTGCAGCATCCCCACTGACCTTTCTACCTCGGTTCTTTTCTCATTTAGTACCCTGTTTTGTAGGAGAGGCTGGGATTTTCCTGCTGCTTATCAGTGCCTCCCTTGACTAGTTTAAAGGCTTGCCAATGAAGCATTTAAACCGATTGCTCAAAAGACTTGTTCCCTTCCTGGACAGATGCAGACCATCCTGCCAGTATAGGCTGGTGTCCTCCAGGTGGAACCCCAGTCCCCAGTGAAGCCAAACCTGTGCTCCACACCATTTTTTCAACCATTCATTAAACTGCATGGTGCAAAGTACCCTCGCCTCACCCATGCCATTGACAGGCAGCACCTCTGAGAAGGATACTGTGTGTGCTACTTGTCTTAGACCCCTCCCCAACTCAACAAAGTCCTCCTGCACTGCTCTAATCTCATGATGAGCCAAGTCATTTGTCCCTAGGTGGACAATGATGTCCAGCTCAGACTCCCGTGCAGCTGTTCTCGTGATCCTGAGGATGCGCTTCCTGTCCCTCCAAGCCATGGCACCAGGCAGGCACCTTAGTTCAGTTTTCCCTGCCCCCCCAGTTCTATCCCCCTAATAATTGAGTCCCCCACCAGGAGCTGCTTCCTTTCCATGTGGTATCCTCTGCCTCCTTCCTGTGGGCCTCCCTTGTGACAGTTGTCCTCAGCCTCCTTAGTCTCCTCTGCGGGTGCATCCATAGGGGAGCTATGCTCCCCCAGAATGGTGTATGGATTGTGGAGTGGAACAACTGACTGGGTTTGCCTCTGTTCCACAATCCTCACCCTCCCTGAGCCCACTGTGGTCCAACTGCTGTGCTTTCTTCACAACCTCTGAGGTAGTTGTGTTGGCTCTGGTGCTCCCTGGATGGGGGAGGTTCCCTTCCTACTGTCCAGTGTGGCCTGGGGGAAGGTTCCCTTACTACTGTCCAGTGTGGCCTGAAGACTGGCAACTTCCTCCCTCAGGGCAGAGAGTTGTCTGCAAATAGGGCAGCATCTCAGCCTCCAGAAAGACTCCCAGAAGACTGCTACCCCAGAGCCATTACATTGCATCACTCCCCATATGTTTATTTACTTTTTTTTTTTGTGTGTGTGTGTGTGATTGGTTTGTTATATAGAAATATATATATATTATACAATGTGTATGCTTATATTGTCAGTGAAGTGTGCTAGAGAGGATATGACAGTGATATGCACCTTGCACTTTTGAGGAATGATGTCAGAACCCCAGGTATAAAGGAACTATTTCAGGTGGGTGGGGTGAGGGGTGGGCAGGGTTGGGCCTAAGAATCTAGTTAAAGAAACTATTAGATGGTACCACAATGATTTTTATGTTCGTTATGCATGCAAGTGTCCTAATGACACCGGTTTGCTGAGGGGGCTCATCTCGGCAAACATTTCAAAGGACAGAGCCGACACTGCACATGGCTCTGTCCTTTGAAATGAAAGCCCTTCAGCTGCGGCTTAGTGTATCTTTCCCTGTTAAACAATGTCCCTTTTCCCTGCTGCCACTTAGTGTGTCTTTCCTGGTTAAACAATTTCCCCTCTTCCTTTCCAACACCGGCATGCCCACTCCCGGTGTCGGATGTGCCCCCCCAACCCGTCTATATCCCTAGCAGACATCGGGGTGCCCAAACCCCATGTCAGCACCTCCTCAGTGCTATTGTGGCACACTGGAAGCCCACTCCAGTGTGCCTAAATTTATATATATATTTTTTTTTACCTGTAAATGAAGAAAACCTTCCCTCATGGTCTTTTTTTTTTTCACCTGTAAAACCAAAAAACAGCCTTCGTTGTCTCCCCTGTCCCCCCATCCAGACCCTCCCTCTGCACATCCACCTCCCTGCACCCCCCTTTACCCTATGTTTACCCTCCTAAGTCGGCAGACACAATCTTCTGCAGAGCGGAACATGTCTGCACTCTTCAAAGCATACTGGCAAACTGAAAGAATGAAAGGTAAGCCGTATAATGGGAATCAATGGGGGTTTTAACTTATGTTAATATCTCAGCCATTTTTAGGAATGTTGGCCCCAAATTTTCAACATGGAATTCTTGGGACCCCACCTCATGAACATGTCACTGTCATTTCGTTCCTCTGTCCCAAAAGGTGATTTTGCAGTCGCTGCGCGGAATCACCTTTTGGGACTGAATAATGAAACGACAGTGTCTCTGTTCATTAGGTGGGGTCCCAAAAAGATCATGTTCCAAATTTGGTGAAATAATTCCAAAAATGACTACGTTATGAGCGTATGTTGCTCAGTTTCTACACATGCTCGTAACTTTGCCAGTTTTGTAATATTTTCACTTCAGATTTTCAACATTGCCATTTTTCACACCTCTTTATGAACAGTAAGCTCTCATTTTTCACATCCTGCCTGAAATGTGTTTTCCCACCAGTTGTGCAGAATAGCACGGTCGCTGTGCGAAATCAACTTTTGGGATGGAGTAACAAAATCACAGTGCCACTGTTCTTGAGGGGAGGTCCCAAAAAGCCCATGTTGAAAATTTGGTGAAAAAATTCCAAAAAATGACCGTGTTACGGGCATGCATTGCATAGTTTCTATGCAAGCTCGTAACTTTGCCAATTTCTTATATTTTCACTCCAGATTTTCAACACTGCCATTTTTTCACACCTCCTAATGAACAGTACAACTGTCATTTTTCATATCCTTCCCAAAATGAGCTTTAGCTCCTGTGGTGCTGAATGGCGCAGTTGCTGCACAAAATCACCTTTTGGGATTGAGTAATGAAATGCTAATGCCACTGTTCATGAGGTGGTGTCCCAAAAAGCCCATGTGAAAAATCTGGAGTGAAAACACCAACAAACATCTGGGGTGTTAGGGTTTCCAACTGTAACGCCCCACCCTGTAGAGACTGACAGGACCCCCACCAGTGACAGGCATCAGGGTGTGCCTTGGATTCTTTGGCCCAAATGTTCACCCCATTCTCCTATACTGCACCCATCTCAGCTTATTTCGTTATGGAATGGGGTGAGTATTAGGGCCGAAGACCTCAAGGCACACAGTGACGCCAGTCAGTGCCTGCAGGGTGGGGGTGGAATGACGTGAGCATTACGGCCGATGACCCAAAGGGACACCCCCAATGCCTGTCAGTCTCTGCAGGGTGGGGTTGGGGCATTAGGGTTGGAAACCCTAATACCTCATTAAGGAAGTAAATCAGGGAGGGATGTTTGATGTCACCTACCTAGATTTCAGCAAAGCCTTTGACAACATCCAACATAGAAGGCTGATTAACAAGATGAGTAGTCTGGCAACGGGGCACAAACTGATAAACTGAGTTAGAAACTGACTGATGGACAGGAGGCAGAGGGTGGTGGTAATGGGATCCAATCCGGGGAGAGGTGGTGACCAGCAGGGTACCTCAGGGTCAGCCTTGGGACCAGTCCTGTTCAATGTCTTCATTACAGACATTGCAGAAGGGCTAGAAAGAAAGGTCTGTCTGCCTGTTTGCAGATGACCCCAACATCTGTAACAGAGTGAATACTCCAGAAGGGGTGGAGAAAATCAGCAGGGATATGGAGAGGCTTGAAAAATGGCCTGAGGAGTGGCAGCTGAGGTTCAATGCAAAGAAGCCCAAATAATGCACCTGAGAAGAGGGAAACCTGGGAAGAGTTACAGGATTGGGTGGAGATGCTGATGATCACCAAGGAAGAAAGGGACCTAGGAGTTATCAGTTCTGATGACCAAAAGGTGTCAAAGCAGAGCACAAATGTTGCAAGGATGGCCAGTGGCATGTTAGGGTGCATAGGCAGAGGTATCACTAGCAGAAGGCATGAGGTGGTGATGCCATTGTATAATGCACTAGTGAGGCCTCACCTACAGTACTGTGTGCAAGTCTGGGGGGCGCAAATGTGCAAGGACATTGACAGGGTGAAGGCAGTCCATAGAAAGGCAACCAAGATGGTACATGGCTTGCAACACAGAACATATCAGGAGAGATTAAAAGGACCTCAACATATACTTATTGGAGGAATGGAGTTAGTGAGGGAACATGATAGATATGTTCAAGTACCTCAAGGGCATAAACAAAGTGCAGAGGTGGACATCTTTCAATACATCAAACGTTCGGCATTGACAAATGCTTGTTTTTTATCCTAAAAAAAAAGAAAACCATCCATCATTGTCCGCTGTGTAACCCCTCCTCCCCTAAACAGTATACAGACACTGGGAGTGCCCAATCTCCCAGTGTCCTCATCTGTCCATCCATTGTTGTGCACTGTGTAAACCACCCCCAAACAGTATGCAGACATGGGGGTGCCAAATCCCCCAGTGTCCTCATCTGTCCGTCCATTATTGTCTGCTGTGTAACCCCCCAAACAGTATACAGACACTGGGAGTGCCCAATCCCCAGTGTCCTCATCTGTCCGTCCATTGTTGTGCACTGTGTAATCCCCCCCAAAACAGTATGCAGACACTGGGGGTGCCCAATCCCCAAGTGTCATCTGTCCATCCGTAATTGTCTGCTGTGTAACCCCCCCAAACAGTATACAGACACTGGGGGTGCCCAATTTCCCAGTGTCCTCATCTGTTCAGCAAACTCCCTGAAAAAAGAAAACTGTCCCTCATTGTTTTTTTCCCTGTAAAAAAGAAAACCATTCATCATTTTCTGTTCCGCCGTTACCCAACCCTCTACCCTCCCCCTCAGGACCCACCACCCCACACCCCTCATACCCCATACTTACCCACTGAAGGTCCGTCACCGTAATCTACCTTGGACTGCAGGCACGTCTTCACTCTTCAAAGCCCAACTGCGAACTGAGGTAAGCACTTCAATGTATTTCAATGGGGTTTTCGACTTCAATGTATTTCAATAGGGTTTTCAACTTAGTGGCATAACTTGGCCATTTGTACTTATTTTTGCCCCAAATATTCAACATAGGTTTTTTGGGACCCCACCTCACAAACAACTTCACTGAAGCAACTTTCAAACATCCTCTCACCCCATGACACCAGTGCACACGATGAACATTCGGCATTGGCAAATGCTTGTTTGCTTTTGTTGTAGGGAGCTACCCCGGTTTGTAGTCACACTAGCAGGACCTGGATGCAGTACAGGTGAGATGTAGACCTCATGGTGGTGATCAAGGATTCTGGGGGAGGCAGGGCCAACATGACTCACCTCCAGGTAGTCGCTACCTACTCGATGGTGGTGGGCAGGGGTCCGAATCCACAGGCCAGTCTTTCGCTAGGAAGGTCTCTGATGCACAAGTAGTGCCCTAGGCCTAGGTGACAGGGCCCAGGCAGGATGAACAGTTCTGGAAAAGTTTGTGATTTCTGCTGGATAAGCCTCTGGCTGGTGTAACGAATTCTACTGTGGGGAACCAAATTGCAACCCACGAAACACATTCAGCACACTTATAGCACTAACTTCTTTAAACAACAGTTCGGATATCGTCCGGTTGCCAATCGGCAGCTTAACTGCACAAACCATCCGATCCATGGGTAACTCTCTCACAGTGCTGGGCTGATCACTTCTGGAGCAAGTCTTTGGTCTAAATCACAAGTTGCAATCACTTCTTCCTTCTTCTGTCACAGTTCCATGGCTGGAAATCGGACGGGTCCGACTTCTGCGACAGGCAGTTCAAACTACTGGAGAACATGGCAGAAAGGCCAGCAGAGCCTCTTCCTGCTGATTCCCCTATGCTCCTTCAGGGAGCAGCTGCTCAAAAGCTCGAGCTGTTCACTCTTCACTCTTCAACCTCCAACTCTAGCTGATCCACTGCTTTAGGCAGTTCTGGGCATTTCCCTTGTAATTCAAAAGATTCAGTTGGCAGAGGGAACTGTCAGTCACAGTAAGAGTTCCCCCTCTAGGTCTATTTGGGTGCCAACACTTAAAACTACGAAAACTACAGAATTCCTTCTCACAAGACCCCTGGGGACAGTCTCCATTATAGGTCCCCAGTGGTTCGATTGGTCCAAATACTGGAAATCCAGAACCTAACATGGTGGCTCCCATACAAATGTTCGAGCTGCAATAAAAAAGTGGTTAGACAGACTTCTCTATCTTTACTATAACAGCAATTAGACAGTAAACAATCACAGTTCCTATGAAAGTTCCCTCTACACAAATAGTGACTGCAGAATGGAGCAAAATAATACACTGTCTGGCCGGTCACAAGCCTTAAATTCACTCGGACCCAGCCCAGACTAATTTCTAAGCACAGATTAGGTAATCTCTTAAAAGGACAAGCACGGAGGCTTACTAGGGCACTCTCACGCAAATAGTTAGAACTACTTAAGACAGGACACTAGCCTGAAAGTGGGTATTAAGGAGCCCAGGAAGACGTTATAGTAAACCCCAGTTTGTAGGGGGTTACACTCTTCCTTGCCTGGGAAAAACCTGGCATCCGCGTCAAGTCTACACTTACTATAAAAGTCTACATAAAGACATTGTATGAAAATACATGCATGTTCTATTAGCATACTATACAAATAAAAGCTGATGCATCAGTAAGACAAACAGATCATAACAACAGTACTGCTGTATTTTTCACTTTAGCAATGACAGTTCCATAAGGACTCATTTTCATAACATTCTCCATAAACAGCTTAAGACATTCAAGTAGTTAGACTCATTACCTTTACAGATCTGGTCTGCATTACCTACTGCATACTAACCCACATGGCTTGGGGCCTATCCCAATCAGCTACACTAAGGCTGCAGTGGGAAAGGGCGTTAGTACACTGGTTTGAGGGCTTCACTAGTAACTTGGATGTGGCAGAATAACCCAGCTTAGGAAGAGAGTTTTCAGAAATGTACACCCCTTTGTGAAACTACATGTAATGGGAGGTCCACAGGCCTTCCTGGGGAGTCATAACTGAAGTGTATTACTGGCTTTGTGGCTCTTCCAGACTTTCTGGGAGGGGCAGGCACAGGCTCAGTTCTTTCAACATTGCTCGTTAATGAGTCTGCTTCTGAAGAAAGGGATACCTCTGCACTGGATGTCTTTTCTGGAATGGAAGCAATTTCAGCTTCTGGCTCTGTTAGCTCTGATTCAACAAAACTACTTTCAGTGCTTGGCTCTGAAATTCCAAGTTTGTCATCTAGAGGAAATGCCATGGAATTTAAATCTTGCAATACATTACTAACACTTTCAACATCATTATTTTCATTAACACCATTGTCTGCCACATTTTCAGAATCCGTAGTTGCAAATAGTTCTGAACTTTCTGGTATGTCACCAGTGATGCTTTCTGTTTCTCTCTCTCTCTCTCTCTCTCTCTTCTCTCTCTCTCTCTCTCTCTCTCTCTCTCGGCTCAGCTAATTCCACAAGACACAAGGAGTCAGCTACATCAGAAGTGTCAAACAATCTTGAAGGTCCAGCTTCATCTTCAAAATTGCACATGGGATTACCTTGAAACAACTGACTCAGTTCATAGGACGGGTAATAGGGGGCCTCACACTCACTGTATCAGATTCAGACTGACAGTCAATTTCATTTAGAACATGACTAATGGAAGGCCTTGAATCTTTAACAACTGGAGAAGGGGTTAACTGTTCCTTTTTAGCTGCAGCCCTGGTTACAGGCCCAGGAGGGGCAGTGTTTTGAGGTGCAGACTCAATGATGATTTGTCCAGTAGGCAACAAATGATTTCAGTGCATTGTCTTTACAGCTCGTAGATCATTCTCTGGATGCACCTTATAGACTGGCAGATCCTCCAGCTTGCTGAAAACAATGTAGGGGGTGTGATGCCACCTATCGGCAGTCTTGTATTTTCCATGTAGTCCCAAATTTCGCAACAAAACTCTGTCCTCAGGTTGTAGTTCTTGGGCCTTGACATGTCGGGCGTGCCTTTCTTTGTTTGTTAAGTTCCTCTTTGCTGCCATGGTGTGTGCCAATTTGTAGGCATGGTTTAGTTGGGCTTTTAGCTTTTGAACATACTAAAGGTAATGCTCTGCTTTGACCCCATCAGGGGACACTCCAAAGCAGATGTCTACTGGCAACTGAGCTTCTCGACCAAACATTAGGCAGTAGGGGGAAACCCAGTGGCGTCACTTCTAGTGCAGTTATAAGCATGAACTAATGTGCCTATCTGTTGGCTCAATTTGGACTTGATCCGGGGGTGTAGTGTACCCAGCAAGTCTAGTAGTGTTTGATTGAACCTTTCGGGCTGTGGATCCCCCTGGGGGTGATAGAGGGTGTTTCTGGACTTTCGCACTCCCCAGAGTAAGAGCATTTCCTTGATCAACCTGCTTTCAAAGTCTCTCCCTTGATCAGAGTGAATTCTCAAGGGGGGGGGGGCACCATAATGGACTAATAACTTTTCAGTCAGAACTTTTGCCACTGTGGATGCTTTCGGGTCTTTGGTTGGATATGCCTGGGCATAACAAGTAAAATGATCAGTCAGTACTAGCACATTGCCAATATTCTTTTGATCTGGTTCAAGACACAAGAAGTCAATACACACAAGCTCTATGGGTGCACTGGTAGAGATATTGACTAGGGGTGCAGCCTTCTGGGGCTGGACTTTCCTCTGGAGACAATGACTGGAAGTTCTGATGAGAGTCTCAATGTCATCTCCCATTTTTGGCCAGTAGAATCGAGCATGGGTCAAATCAGTAGTTTGGTCACAGCCTAAGTGTCCCATTTGGTCATGAAGGGCACGTAGAACAACACATTTGAAAACTGTAGGCAGCACTAGTTGCTGCTTGATAACTTGACCTTGTTGATTAAGGGTTTCTCTGTAGAGCAGTTTGTTGCTCAGCTTTAATCTGGGCCCCTCTATAAACAGCAGGGCAGTGTGGGGATCAGAAGAACGCAGTTTAGACACACTTTTTCCTTCATGAATAGCATTCAGCACAGGCTTGATCATGGGGTCTTGGATCTGAGCCCACTGTATGTTATTGGTTGCAAGTTGGGGTAACGTGCCGAGGTCCAAAGCTGCAAGATGGCAGTAGGCTGCTGAGACATAAGTGTCAGGAGGGGCCAAGCAGTCTACCAAGCAATCAACTGTTTCAGGAGAGGGGTGCTCATCTCTATCAAACTTTTTGACAAAGAGCTTTGACAGATTGCTTGGATGTTCTCACCCGCATCAGGTTAGAAGGAATAGGACCCTAGGGGAAGGTGAGTGGAGAGTGGCAGAGAGATATCTTGGGGGAGAGCAGGCCAGAATCAAGAAAACTGAGCACCTTTATTGGGTATGGTCACAGCTGCTATTCTTAGTTTTTGTCTTAGATTTGTCTAGTGCACTTACCCGGTCAACAAAAGCTAAATAAATAAAAATCACAATGGGTGACGCTACAACAGGGGACACCTTGGGGGTGGACAGAAAGGCTGGAGGAGATTGTAATGGAGTGGTCTCCTCCGAATCCTCCAAAGCCTTTAACAAATCCTTAGCTGACTGCCCTTTGGCAGATAGGAGTCTCAATAGTTTGTCCTTAAACCACTCTACCCTCGGGGACCCCCAAGGGGAAGATTGGTTGCTATGTAAATGAATAACTCTCCACCCCTTCTGGGATCCTTCGGCCATAATGATGGGGGAGTACTGTCTCAGGGTCTATGGGGAGGCTGCAAGAAAGGAGGGCCACCAAAGTCTGAGCAAATAGATCCGAGTCCCGCCTCGGTACTTCAGCCTTTCCCAGACACATAACCTTCCCCACTGTTTCTTCCATGGTTTCATTAGTGGTCTCCACAGGGATATCAAGTAGCAATATGGCGTGGTGGTGGGGGTCAACCCCTTCGGCCTCACTCCACCCCATCATGCGGTGCATGACCAGCTTGTTGGGGGGAAATTTTCCATTTGAGCATAGTAAGCGCCTCCATTTCAAATACTGTTACAACTTTACACTTTGCTGAAATTCTAACTTTTGACCACCAGAGGGCGCTAATCCCAGTGGTGCCTCCAAGATGTAACCCCTGCCTCTATGGCAATACACAGGCTGAGGGGCCTGAGTTCTATGATAGGGTGCCTCCACCCAGAGGAATGGTATTGGGGTAGCTTGACTGCTCTAGTATAGCCTTCTGTGACACTATAACCACCCACCAACCCTTCTAGTGGCCTAAGTAATAACACAATGGTGCATTCACATTCAGTAGATAACAATAATAATGTACTCACACCCGTTTCACTTACCACCAGGGCTGGATCTGCAGCAACAGCCCTGGAGACCCCTTGGAAAATAAGGTTAGCAACACAGCAACACAACTTTAATAATGTAACCCAACTAATAATATGCACACCAGCCAGGTTAAATGTGAATAAAGGCAATCAGATTTATTTATGGGCAGTGAACAAGGGAGGGGCATGATTCTAGCTAAACGATTGGCAATCTGATTTAAACCAGAGTTGTCTGGCATGCACTTTAAGTCTCAATTAGACAGTTCAACAACCCTTGGTACCCAGTATGTCATGCAGGCTAGCCGAAGCATTGCCCGGGGTGGCTGGCATTGCAGCTGTTGTTAGGGCCCTTAAAGAAAGAAAAACAATTAAGCATGCACACAACCCAGTAATTTGTAATCCAAGCCGGTTGGCTCTGTCCTTTGCAAGAACCCAGTAAAAGGAACAATTAGATGGTACCACAGTGATTTTTTGCTTTCATTGTAGGGAGCTACCCTGATTTTTACTCATGCTACCAGGACCTGGGTACAGTGCAGGCGAGATGCAGACCTCGTGGTGGTGATCAAGGATGCCGGGGGAAGCAGGGCCGATGTGACTCACCTCCAGGTGGTCGCTACCTGCTCGATGGTGGTGGGCAGGGGGCCAAATCCCCAGGCTGGTCTTTCACCAAGAAGGTCTCTGATGCACAAGTAGTGGCCTAGGTTGAGGTGACAGGGCCCAGGTAGGACGAACACTTCTGGGAATTTTTGTGATATTCTGCTGGATAAACTTCCAGCTGGTGTAACAAATTCTACCATGGGGAACCAAATCGCAACCCACGAAACACATTCAGCACATTTATAGCACTAACTTCTTTAAACAACAGTTCGGATACCGTCCGGTTGCAAATTGACAGCTTAACTGTGCAAACCTTCTGATCCGAGGGTAACTCTCTCACAGTGCTGGGCTGATCGCTTCTGGAGCAAGTCTTCAGTTCAAATCACAAGTTGCAATCACTTCTTCTTTCTTCTGCCTCAGTTCTAAGACTGGAAATTGGACAGGTTTGACTTCTGCGGTAGGCCATTTGAACTACTGGAGAACATGGCAGGAAAGCCAGCAGAGCCTCTTCCTGCCGATTCCCCTATGCTACTTCAGGGAGCAGTTGCTCAAAAGCTCAAGCTGTTCACTCTTTAACCTCCAACTCTAACTGATTCACTGCTTCAGGCAGTTCCAGGCATTTCCCTTGTAATTCAAAATATTTGGTTGGCTGAGGGAACTGTCTGTCACAGTAAGGGCTCCCCCTCCGGGTCCTTTTGGGTGCCAACACTTAAAACTACAAAAACTACAGAATTCCTTCCCACAAGACCCCTGGGGATAGTCTCCATTTTAGGTCCCCAGTAGTTCGATTGGTCCAAATACTCGAAGTCCAGAACCTGACATGGCGGCTCCCATACAAATGTTCAAGCTGCAATAAAAGCAGGTTAGACAAACGGCTCTATCTTTACTGTGACAGCAAATAAGCAATAAACAATCACAGTTCCTATGAAAGCTCCCTCTACGCAAATAGTGACTGCAGAATGAAGCAAAATAATACACTGCCTGGCAGGTCACAAGCCTTAAATTCACTTGGACCCAGTCCAGACTAATTTCTAAGCACAGATTAGGTACTCTCTTAAAAGGACGAGCACAGAGGCTCACTTGGGCACTCTCTCGCAAATAGCTAGAACTACTTAAGACAGGACACCAGCCTGACGGTGGGCATTAAAGAGCCCAGAAAGACATTATAATAAAGCCCAATTTGTAAGGAGGTTACAATTATATTTACAACAATTATCTTTAGTGTTTTCTAGTTTTTCTCCCCCAATTTCCCGTTATTGGTCCATTACATATTTCAGGTAGTGTGTTACTTATTTCACTGTGCCTTTCAAAAAGACTCTGACTGTCCTCTACTTTTCTTGCAGTTGTTGTTTGTGACATCACAATCTGTTGTCATTGTAAGCACTATGGTGTCATAAACAAAGGCACTATGAGGTCTGTAGAGGAGAGTCAAATATTTTTTTAGGCGGACCTTTTAGACAGGGTGCCAAGATGTGCTCCACACTGTGAAAAGGAAAACTTAGAACTGTAAAAAGTATTCTCTAGTGAACTAAAGGAGCTGAAACGTTGTTTATGAAAGGGCATTGTGTCAGAGTGGTAGGGGTAGTTTGTGTCAGCAGAGGAATGGACAGAGCATTGTTCCTGTTTTGCAAAGGCTAAAAGGGTTGCATAAAGTTCTGGAAGCATCCAGGGAACTAATCAGCAAAAAAAATAACCTCATCAACCACCCCAAACAACTGTGGAGTGGCATAAATGAAATCATTGACAAATCCCAAAAAATCTCTGCCCTGCTCTATTATTGAGGATGGCACTACAATCATAGGGGACCAGAACATTGCTGACACTTTTAACAAAACCATTAGTGACCTATCGGCAAACACTCTGGACCCAACTGTCCACCATGCCACTGAAGGAGAAACCCCTAACCACCCTAATAGACCTCCATTCTACTTCAAAAGGCTTAGTTGGATTGAAGTACAGTACATGGCTACGTAAAAAGAACCAAAATCAGAACTAGGCCTGGTCCTGACAACATTGATATGAAATTGCTCAAACTAGTGCTTAGGGAGGTCACTTACCCATTACAGATAACCTTCAATCTGTCCCGATCTACTGGGCAAGTACCAGAGGTATGGAAAAAGTCCATGTGACCCCAGTACTTGAAAGGGGTGACCATTTCTTGCCATCCAACTACCACCTGATCTCCATCCTACCCCCTCTATCTAAAACCTTAGAAAGGGAAGTAAATGATCAGCTTTCCCAATACCTGAACCAACATGAATTACTGCAAATGGGCGACATAGGTTTAGACAAAATGTCAGTACTATGATTGCACTCCTTGAGCACACGGACTCTGTTCACTGTGCCCTGGAAGGAGGGGAGTTGGTCGGGTCTATCTACATAGATGTAACCAAGGCTTTTGACCTTGTGAACCATACCCTCCTATGATAGCAAATACTCCACTACAGGTGTGGAGCGACATTCTCTGCTGCTTCTTCGGAAAAAAACTCCCTTGGCCAATCCTGTTTCTCATATCGTTTTGCAAAGCAATGGAATGACCTGCCTGTCTCTCAAAACTGATTGCTCCATCGAGCTTTTCAAATCCCAACTGCTCTCCTTACTTACCCCTCCTGAGATATGCAACTGCTACCGATAACCGTCAGTGTTACCTGCAATATCTTATGTACGCTGTACTTCCTCTGTCTGCAGTGTCAAATGGGAACCTGAATACTGTCATCACTGTACGTCATCATTCTGCTAAATTATTGTCAAATGTAACCAACTGTACTATCCTTCACTGTACATCAGCACCTGCTAAGTTATTGCCTTACATGTGTCCAATCAAACATCATTGTAGTATGGTTGTATTGTATTGCATTGCATTGTATTGTATTGTATTGTACATCTGTGCCTAACTTTGCAGCACTGGTTTTTGTTGTGCTCAACTCTAAACCCTTTGAAACTAGGCTCTGCCTAAAGGGTTTTATGTAAAATAAAAACTAAACTAATCAAACACACAGCTCATCAAACAATAGGGAGCTAATCAAACATAGAAAACTCTGGAAGCATCCAGATAGGGAAAACTCTGGAAATATCCAGGTAGGAAGCTAATCAAACACAGCTGCAGTCAATGTTAATTAGTGGCAGTGTGTAAAACCCACCTAGGCAACACAAGAGAAAGAGAGAGACATGAGGAGTGCTGGAAGTTGTACTGCAAAGGGCAAGTTCAAGCTATAGAGATCTTTGGAAAGGACTGTAAAATTTGTAAGTGGACTTTGTTATACTACTTGGAGGCTGGGAAACAGAGCAGCTGGTGACCAGAAGTAGTGAGGGAATTGTTGTGTTTAGTTAGAACTCCAGACAGGAGTTTTTTTTTTCTTATGTTGTTAAAGGGGCTGTGATCCCGATTAGTTGGAAACAACACTGCCTTAAAATAAACTGCATTGTTTTTTTTGGGGGGGGAGTTGTGAGTCTTTTTCCCTCCGGTCACCTGGGTGGTGGCCTCTCTCAGGCATCGTCCCAGTTGTCTCCCGCCCTGACTGAACCCCCCCACCCTGGGTCCCCTCACAGAGCTCCGCAGACACCGGCTTTCACCTGGCGAGAGACCCCCTGGCTTACCCCCCAGGGCAGGGCTGCCACTCCTACAGGCAGTCAAGACATCTAATATCATCCAGGTGAGGTGATGTGATGTGCAGAGGATTGGGACCCAGGTGGGTAGGGCCCGGTGGTGGTCGTGGTAGACAGGGCATGCCGTCACCTACCATCACCCCGGGGGCTTTGCCTTGTTCTGATGGTCTGCCCCTAAGTCCTCCCCTAGGTGAGTATGAATGTGGAATGATGTCTGGTAGTGTTAGAAGTGGGATTCATTGACATGTGTCAAGGAAATGGAAGAGTTCATAAAAGCCCTGTTACAACTGACAGCTGTGCAGCGAGAAATCAACCATTTATTAATGACCCAGATTGTGGAGACCCCCACTGCCCTCAGAGAGGTAGTACAATGCATGAGTCAACCAGCCTCTCCAGAGCCATATAATGAAGAACCACGAGCGATCCAGGTGAACCATTCCCTGTAGAAAATGATGCCTGAGGATGATGTGGAGGCGTGCTTGATGGGCTTTAAATGAACTGCACTTCGGGAGGCCTGGCCCCCCATCTCAGCGGGCTGGTATCCTGGTGCCATTCCTGCTGGGTGAAGCCCAAAAAGCTTATTATGACATGGAGGGAGAAGCAGCGACAGACTATGACTGTCTGAAAGCGGAGATCTTGGTAAGGACTGGAGTAACTCCACCAGTGAGGGCTCAGAGGTTCTACAGCTGGCAGTTCCAGGAGGGGAAGGCCCCCAGGTCACAAATGTTTCACTCAATCCACCTGACCAGCAAGTGATTAAGACCGTATAGCAACAACCCCATCACATATGACAGCATGGTGGCCTTAGTGGAGCAATACCTGGCTACCAGAGAGCTTTTCCAAACTACAACTACAGAGATACATAATTCAATGTAATAATGGCTGCTTTTTTACTCTACTCTGAAATGCTTTGTTATTGAAAATTAATTTTTGGTGTATAACTCTGTTTACTGTAAATATTTGTTGCTGTATGCTAACGTTATGTAACTCCAACTCCCCTCTCCCCCAGGACGCACCGTGAGATGAGCAACTTATTGTTCAGTGTGCCCTTCCTGGTGAAACTCTTAAATAAATAAATTAAATAAATAGATGTCTCAGACCCAGGGGAAACCCACAAGCACAAGGGCCCAGAGCTATGGTAGAACTGGTAAAAATGAAACTAGAAGTGGGGGCACCGAAGGCCAGCCAAACATTGAGCAAGGACTTGGAGCTCCTAGCAAAAAGAACAGTAAGAGAGAGTCTAAGCCCCCAAACCCTTATTCATGTTTTGAGTGTGGGGAACTATGGCACATTATGGCTAACTGTCCTAATAGCCCAGAACCCATGCAGTGTGGGATGGGGGAAACAGATGATTATTGTGGGTTAGTGAGTGTGGTCAGGGTGGCTGATGGTGTTCATGTCTTTTAGACACCGGTTACAGTGAATGGGAACCTCACAGTGGCCCTGGTAGATTCGGGGTGTGCAATTACCCTAGTTTCAGGGAATCTAATAGACCTTTCCCAGTTCAACACGGTTAAGAGGGCAGGTATCACATGTGTTCACGGATCACTAAAATATTGTTGAATGGCCCCGCTACAAATAGGTATATGTGGTCAAACCAACTCTGTGTCTGTCAGGGTGGTACCGAAATTGCCATACCCACTGATATTGGGAAATGACTTCCCTGACTTCCAAACTCTGCTACAGTCCCAGCTAGAGGACAGCCCCAAATCCGAGCCAAACCTCATTTTCCCAAAAGAGAGTCCACTAGGAGTTTTCCCATTCACCCATGCAGATCTGAACCTGGAAAACTGTAAGCATTGTAAGATGAAAAGAAAATGTAGGCAGGATAAGCTCCACAGTAGTAAAACTTCAGGGAAAACCCACAGGGAGGTTCTGTTAAATTAACCTAAGAAACATGTTAAGAAAGAGGTGGCAACCCAAAGTAGCGAAACTGACATCATCCAAGAGACACAGAGCAGGTTTGTTGCATGGCAAGGCAGACGTCCTCTCCAGAATCCACTGCCTCTGAGTGTTAGCCGCTCATCCCTGTGGTGATGTGTGGCAGAGTGCTAGGGGAAGTTTGTGTCAGCAGAGGAATGGATACAGCATTGTTCCTATTTTGGAAAGGGTAAAAGGGTTGCACAAAGTTCTGGAAGCATCCAGGTAAGTAATCAAACACAGAGCTAATCAAACATAAAAAACTCTGGAAGCATCCAGGTAGGGAAAACTCTGGAAACATCCAGGTAGAAAGCTAATCAAACACAGCTTCAGTCAGTGCTAATTAGGGGCAGTGTATAAAATCCACCTAGGCAACACTGGAGAGAAAGAGAGAGAGAGAGAGAGAGAGAGACCTGGGGAGTGCTGGAAGCTGTGCTGCAAATGGTAAGTTCAAGCTACAGAGACCTTTGGAAAGGGCTGTGAAATTTGTAAGTGGACTTTGTTATACTACCCGGAGGCTGGGAACCAGAGTAGCTGGTGATCAGAGGTAGTGAGGGAATTGCTGTATTTAGTTAGA
Source organism: Neoceratodus forsteri (assembly GCA_016271365.2). Classification (NCBI taxonomy): domain Eukaryota; kingdom Metazoa; phylum Chordata; order Ceratodontiformes; family Ceratodontidae; genus Neoceratodus; species Neoceratodus forsteri. The sequence goes on from CM028134.1 coordinate 195,299,821, forward strand.
ACTCCAGACAGGAGTAGGTTTTTTCTTCTTATGTTGATAAAGGGGCCGTGACCCTGATTAGCTGGAAATAACTCTGCCTTAAAATAAATTTATTTTATTTAGTTTTTGTTGACCAGGTAAGTGCACTAGACAAATCCTGTCTATTTTCAGGCACTACCCGGGGGAGGGGGATACAGATGAATGCCAACTGACCTTGGACCAGATTAAGCTGTTGGTGGTATTTTTAGTGAATTGCATTGTTGTACTTGACCTCGGATTGTGTATGTCTCCTTGGACACACCTACACCAGCCCATCCAGAGAACTAATGGAGGTCACTCTGCCACAGGCATACTGATGTGCAGAACTGCTCATTAACCTCACAGTTCTTCACCTTCATTGCCACCTGTGTTTGCCCCTTTAGCTAGTTTTCCACCTTCCTAAACACTAGTGCTATGTGGCACTTTGTCCTGATTTCTGAGGCACAGCTCCTAGACGTCTGAGGCAGCATTTTCTGATTTCTGCAGCATACGTTATTCATTTCTGTGGCAGAATGCAGTCCTGCCATTGGCTAAAATATGATATGATGTCATTGATGACATCACATGGTGAGCATAGAGGAGGGGCTTCAGAATAAATGAGATGCGGAAGGGAGCTGGACACTATATTTGAATGACAATTCAGCAAGAATAATGAAACTTGCTGCACTATATATATTCTGTAGCATGATTCAAATTCTGCAGAAAATTCCATGGCTGCAGAATTGCAGAATTCCAAGGGCACTGGGTACTGTATGTCTATTTTCTGTCCTTTGTCAGCCACTCTATTAACTCAGTTGAATTACTTGATCAGGTGTGTCTGACATGATGACCTTCTCCTTGTGAACTCTTGTTGCTTATTGTCCTGTAGACTGTTTACCTCGAGAAAGTATTTATTTTTATTTATTTATTTAAGAATCAGTTTACAACCTTTGAGCCAGAGGCTCGTTTACAAAGGTACTTCGTCACATAAAGACATACATTGCGTTTCAGTTACATAGCAAAGATTTGCCAAAAATCAGTAGGCATTCACCAGAGGTGCCACGTCACATTGTGGTCAGACAGATACAATTGGGTACAGGGTACATGTAATCGAATAGCAGGTATTAAACAAGTTGGTATCAAGTGAGCAATTCTGGTAGATAAACATTGAAACAGCTGGCACTGGCCAGGTTAAACCTAGGCATGGTGGACATGGAAGTGGTGTAGGGGATGGTTGGGTGGAGAGCTGCCCGGGGGGCATTGTCAGTCTACCAATCTTTCTGTTAGTGTAGCTTTCAGTAATTTCCTCACTATAGATGTTAGGTGTTCAGGTCATCTTTACTGCCACTTTCATGCAGGGCACAGTGTTGGGTGCCCTCCACTCCCTGGAGATGACTCCAGTGCTCAGCTATCAGTTGAATATGTCTGCTAGGCATGCTGCAAACACATGTGCCATTTCCCTTAGTATTCTTGGGTGCATCCCATCCAGACCCATTCATTTGTCCATCATTAATGCTCTTAGGCCCTCCAACATCCTTTCCTCTGTGATGAGTGTCAGTGGTCCTAACCCCCCTATCCCCCCGGTTCCAGCCTAACTGCACCATCTGACAGTGGACCTTTCTTCTCCTTAGTGAATACTGAACAAAAATATTGATTCAGTATCTCTACCTTTCCTCTATCTCCTTCCTTCCATCATTCCTACTTCGGCCACACTGTTCCCACCATCAAAAGAATGTCTTATTCCCTGCTTTGCCCCCTCTTCAATTCTCTTGGTCTTTGATGTTTTCACTATATTATGGTTTCCTTAGTTACCTTCAGGTACAATTCCCTACCCTCATTCTTTTGACTTACCTTGTATTTCCTGAAGGCCCTTCTGTTCTTTCTCTCAGCGGCCATTACCTAAATTGTGACCCACAATGGTTTCTTTGCCTTCCTGCATTAACTTACCTGCCCAACAAGCATCCAGCTGCTTCTGCCATCCCTGACTTAAATGCTTCCCATTTCTCCTTAATTTTCCCAATCCCAACTATTCCCCCATACCCCCACCAGTAATTCTCACACCCTCCCAAAGTCCACTCTCTTAAAGTCCCATACTTTCATTTGGCTACTCTTACTGCTGACTTCCAATAGGACATCCAGGTACACAGTCCCATGATTGCTTGACCCAAGTGGTCCCCATACTATGACATCGTGGACCCTTTCCCAATCAGTGAGAACCAAGTAAGTGCAGCATGTCTCCCTCCCTTGTGCGGGCCTGAACTAATTGTGCAAGGAAAGTTTCCTGGCGTGCCTTCACCAGAAACTGATTCCTTGCACTTATTGTGACTGGGACTCTCCAGCCCATGTCTGGCATATTAAAGTCCCCTAACACCAGCACCTTCCTGGATCTTGCTGTCCTCCTGATAGCCTCCTGTAATACTCTGTCCACCACCTGGTTCTGGGATGGTGGTCTGTACACCACTCCTATTTTGATACATTTATTGTCATTGTTACCAATGGTTACCAACTTACCTGCATCCTTGGCTCCCCAGGTTATTCAACTCTGAGGCTTTTATTTATTTATTGATTTAGTTTTTGTTGACCAGGTAAGTACACTAGACAAGTTGTATGCCTATTTTCAGGTACGACACGGGAGAGTACAATGAGATACAGATACAGTGAGATACAGGTTCACACAGAGGACAATATGACACAAGTTAGGCAGTATAAAGAGTCAAAATGGAATCACGTGAACATAACCAGTAGAGTGTAAGCACAGTTAAGATATGTACAGGAATCTATATACATAGAGACACCAAGGCTAGGAACAGTACAATTTACAAGGTATACATGGCTCTGAGCCACAAACAGAGCCACAGTCTGAATATTTTTATTTCTATTTTATTTTATTTACTGTATAATCAGAATTACAATCCTTTGAGTCATAGACTCTTTTACAAAGGCTCCACGTCGTTTACAGGGGGTGGAGGGAGAACCAAAGTACAAGGAAGACAGATGGAACGAGCAATTATATACAGGTTTCAGTACAGACAGTATTTATACAATGGCTCCACGGTGGTTACAGACACAAGAAAATATAAAGCATTAAAAGAAACACATTTTTTTATATATATATATATATATATATATATCTCCTGAAACATAGAAAAAATACATTATATGCACCTCAGAGTCCAGTTAGACAGGCTGCATCAGCAGGAGCTGCAAGAGGGGTGCCAGGAAGGACATATGAGTCCGGTGCAGGGGACCGGAACTAGCTATGAAGGTCTAGGACACCCACATGCAGAGGAGAGCATCAAGTGAAACAACGGGGAGCTCCGGAGGCACGAGTAGGAGGGGGAGGAGCGGACTTGAGTGGGAAAGGAGTTCCATAGCCTAGGGGCACATGAAGCAAAATCTCTGTCCCCCATTTGCATGTGGGTAATAGGGACTTTAAGAATTCCAGGACCCAGAGACCTGAGGGAGTAGGTAGAAGAGACAGCTGGTTTGAGAAGCTCAGCCAGCCCTGGGGGAGTGCCAGTACTGAGCACCTTGCCCATTAAGCAGCCCAGGACAAAGTTCATGTGGTTGGGCGGGGAGAGCCACCCGAGTTTGTCATATAGGTCACAGTGGTGGGTAAGGTGAGGGACAGCAAGTGCAAAGCGGCAAATGTTATTGTAGGTTGTGTTCCATCTAGCGAGGTGAACTTTGGAGGTGTGTGCAAACAGAAGACGACCATAGAAAAGAGAGGGAAGCAACACTTCTCTGGCTAATGCAAGGTGAGCAGCAGATGTAAGATTTTTTTTCGCTCTGTAGGCCAGACCCAGTTTGCTGTTGACAGCTCTGCATACATTTTGGATATGGCACCCAAGGTCAAGTTGGGGGTCCAGTGTCATCCCAAGGTATTTGATGGAGTCAGTGGTTAGAAGAGGAGTACCACTGATACCAGTAACACACAGAGGGGCAGGGGAGGCCTTAATCTTGGCCAGGGACCCAAAAAGCATGGCCTGAGTTTTTTTAGGTTGAGGACCAACTTGTGAGTCGTTACTCGGGACGGGATATTTCTGAAATCCTCACTCAGATGATGGTTGATTACCCCAATGTCCTGGGAATGGGTGAGAATGACCAGGTCATCCATGTATAGGATAGTACTACAGTTGGTAGCAGTAGCTGGTAGATTGTTGACAAATATAGAGAAGAGAAGTGGCCCCAGGACTGATCCTTGGGGGACACCGGAGGTCACAGGAGTGGTGCCCGAGAGGACCTTGCTGAATTTGGTAAGTTGCTTCCTGCCCTGAAGGTAATTAGTGAACCAACTCAGGACAGGTGGGGACAGACCAGGGGACTGAATTTGAGAGCAAAGTAAGACATGGTCAACTATGTCGAAGGCCTTGGATAGATCAATGAATATGGCACCTGTGAGTTTGCCCTGGTCCATGGCAGCCCGGATTCCAGAGGAGACAGTGACAAGGGCCAAGGGCGTATTGTGCCCTTTTTGAAAGCCATGCTGTGCAGAGGACAGTAGCTCTTGGGCCTGGATATAATCTGCGAGTTGCCCAGCCACAACTTTCTCTAGAAGTTTACTGATAGCCGATAAGATGGCTATCGGTCAGTAATTGTCAAAGATCTTAGGGTTACCCTGTTTGAGAACAGGAACAATCCTCGCCACCTTCCAGATGTCAGGGATGACACCAGAGGCAAGGGACATATTGAAGATATGGGCCACTGGGAAGGCTATAAAAGGGGCACCAAGATGGAGGAGCTTAGGTTCCATGCCATCGTGGCCAGTACTAGAATGTGGGGAGAGACCAGAGAGAAGTCTCTGCATCTCCACTGCCATCACAGCCTTAAAGTAAAATAACGGATGGGAGGTGAGGGCCACCTGTGGGGTGGAGGCCAGGAGATGGCTATCACTCCCATCAGCAGAGAATAGGGAGGTGAAGACGGACAGGTCCGAGAAGTGGGAGTTGAATGCATTGGCAATAGTTAAGGGATTGTTGCAATTAGACCTGCCCACAAGCAGGTCAGAGACCCCACAATTGGAGGAACCACTAACTATATTTTTAATGTTCCTCCAGAAATTTCTAGGGTCCTTAGCTGAGTTGAGTAAGGCAGTTTTACAGTATTCACTTTTGGCTGCCCCGATTGCTTTTTTTTGCATTCACTTCTGAGCCTCCTGTATTGCTAAAATATGGCCTGGTCCATCGTGGCCTTGAAGTTGGCTCAACACTTGTCTCTAGACTTCATGAGGGCTAGGAGACTCCCATGCAGCCATTTTGTGGCAGAACCCCTTACTCTCCGCCTGATAAGGGGGGCATGCTTGTCCTGCAGAGTGTCAAAGGTGCTAAGAAACTGACAAACGGCAGTGGAAGGGTCCTGAGCATTAAGCACTGCAGGCCAGTCAGTGAGCCTCAGATCCACATGAAATAACAGTACCACTCCCCCATCCCTTCACATTTTCCTGTGCCTCCTAGATAATGCACAGCTTGAAATGGGCATGTCCCAGGCATGGTTTGGTGTAAACCATGATTCTGTGATGGCTACAATGTCTAGCTGTGCTTTCTTCACCAGTGCCTGCAGCTTTGGGAGCTTGTTCCCCAGACTTCTGCCACATGTACATACTACCCTCAACACTTTGTTTCCTCCTTTGCCCATTCCTTCCCTATCCATTTACCATTTCAGTTTTTGCATTTGGTGGGGAAAGCCAGTAAGGACCCCTGAGTCATATTAGTGTCCCTGCACCCAACTGAGCTGACCCTTCCCCTGCCTAGTTTAAACTTCCTAAAGTGTTGTGCGGCTTTCCCTTCAGCACCTGCTTGCCCTCCTCATTAAGATACAGGCCATCTCCTCTGAGCAGCATTCATCCCCTTTATGTTGGTCCTTAGTCCCTGAGGAAATGAAATCCCTTCTCCCTGCACCACCCTCTCATTCAAGTGTGGCCACGATAGTACCTCTGAAAAGGATCCCAGGATGAGAGTGTGAGCACATCTCTCATGGGAGGTGGGAGGGAAAAAATGCAGAAACTGTCAGCCTGGCATGTTGAATGATGGCCCCCTGTAGCCCCCTATACTAACTGGCTCCTGATTGTGCTGAAGTACCCCAATCTGACAGAACACCAAGGTGTTTCCTCCTTCCAGTGACAGTGGGAGTTCTCCCCCAGAAAGAATCACAGGAACTTCATTGGAGCATTCATTACATATGTAAAGGGTGAGTTCAGAGGGTAAATTGGATACTTGGGGAAGCCTGAAGGACTGGGGTGTTGGGAGGCCACATGGAAGGAAAAAAGAAAGATGAAGATTACTGATCAAAATCCCTTCAGCAGGCTCACATTGTTTTTCTGACTTTGTTTATTCTCTGGCCACAGGAGAAGCCTCCTTCCACTGCTTGCCAATTGCCCTTATCCTGCCCATCAAGACTCTTTTAATTATCCTCCCAGGACCCTCAGCTCACCCGAGACTCACTGTTGTGCTGTCCCCCCCAAAGGCAGGTCTTTAGCTCCTTGGCATCTCTTTCCCACATCAATCTGGCCACCCACAGTGGTGGTGAAGACTAGAGGCATTCCCAAGAGAAGGAGGCTAGAGTCTGATGTGAGCATGGCAGCTGGCAGGGGCTTCATCCACTGAGTCCTGCACCATTTTCATTCATTTAGACCCACCTGCCCTCCAGGAATGTGCTGACATCACCAAATGCTGGCACACCTGATGCGTCAGGACAACTGAGACGTGCTTGCAACTCCCCTACTGTGCATTGCTAGTCCCCTGCACTGCCACCTATGGTCACTCAGGTGGCGGTAGAACAGTGGGTTGTGAAGACCCCTTCCCCATAGGATGAGAGCATCGAATGGAATGCTCAGTCCTCTACCCCCTTGGCTGGCCCTCCAAAGGTCCTGGCTTGTTCCCAAACCCGAGCCATTGGCGTCGAGGGTGGTTGCCAAACTCCAGTTCCACATTTTAAAGAAGAAACTCAATATGATTCCAAAAACTACTTCTGGGACTCAGTGTGTGTGAACATAGACTGGCTCCAAATCTGTTTAAACATTGTTACAACTGTAAACATGAATTACCTACTGCAAACATGTGTCTTACTCTTTGTGACAATATGTGTGTTTGCTGTGTATTAAATTTATAGTATGTGCTGCCAAAACAATGAATTATGGAGCTTTAACAGATGAATAATATCCCCAGAGGCAGAACAGCAGAGAGTGTGTGGTATAATTTGAGGCTAAGTGAGACGCAAGAGAAAGTAGAAGCCAGGGACAGTGACTGGCTTCTTCACCATTCTGTCCTAGCTAAGATCAGGTAAATTCATTTTTAGGATGAACACAAAACAGCACACTAATTTTGACTGACCCTGGTTTGACCTGTGTCTCCACCATCAAATTCTCCATCAGGCCTAGTGCCAGTGGCATTTGTACACCCAGGACTCTGTCACTGACAGCACATTTCGAATTTAACAGGCCATAACTCCCTGAATATGTGCAGTTAAGGGACAATCTATATATCAAAACAAAGGTCTTAATGAGTGCTACAAGACTAAGACATAATACCCCACAAACAAATTAGGGACCATGTAAAAAACCCTAAAAATTTAAATAAAATTCCCATAGGATAACTGGGAACTTTAACAAGCCATATAACCAAGCAAAAAAATTGCTTTTTTGGAGAAATGGAAGTGCAGGGCCTGGAGGGCCCTGCGATCCCACAGGAACATAGATATATGCATCTATTGAAGGATGGAAGTGCAGGGCCCTCCATAGGCAAATGCATATGTTCACGCAGGTATCCCATGAATAGAGCGAATCAATTTGGGTGAGTCAGTTTGGGTGATATGAAAATAGCTATTGTCAAATGGGCTATGTGTTCTTTATAGTGCATTGTAAGTTCAGCAATTTCCTTTCAGTAGGGAGTACTTCTTTTGTGCCGTATATAGGGATTTATATCAGGCCAGTTCTGAGCTGGCCGTCTGGGGCAGTGGTGAGAGTCACCGCCTTTGTGGCTGGCAACCCAGGTTTGGGGCTGGCTGTGAGATATACTGTTTCTTTTTTTTTTTTTGGTTGTTTATTTTTTTTTGCCTCTGTTGAACACCTGTTTCCCTGTCCTCCTGACTTTGTTCCCCCCAACCCACAGGTTGCCCCTCCATGTTCTCCCCCTGCCAACCTCTGTCCCCCTAGGGAGTAGCTCCCCCTCCTGAGTTTTCCCCTATTCTTCAATGTCCTCCCCCCGTGATAGTTATTTTAGAGATGGGGTGCAGGGGACATGGGAGGGCATACCCCCATCATAAAAAGTCAGTACACGTCACGCCCCCTTTCTAGTGGCCACTCATCGCTGTTTCTCTACAGCGCTGTAGTGTTTATTGCCGTTTTGATTTTTGGTGATGTGCACTCTCTCTTTTTGTCAGTGCTGTTTTTTAATTGCTATTATCACATAGAAACATTCACACATGGCCTGAAGGGACCTGCGTCAATGAGGATACGATTATACTATCTCAAAAAGTAAGGAACTTCTTTACAAAAAAATTCATTAATGCAACAGTTAGGGTTCAGATTAAAGTGACAAAAGTAGGGAAATGTGGTGTTAGGGTTCCCAACCCTAATACCCCACCCTCACCCTGCAGGCAGCAGAATGGAAACCATTATGATTTCACCCTCCTGAGTCTTGCCAACCAGCCCTGGGATCTTCCTTGGGGTTGCCAACAGTAACACGTAACCTGTTCTCACATACTCTGCACATCTGAGCTTATGTGGTGATGGAATGGAGTAAGCGTTAGGGTTGACAAGCCCAAGGAAGACCCCAGGGCTGATTAAGGAAGACTCAGGAGAAGTGAAGTCATAATGATTTTCCCTTTTGCTGCCTGCTGGTGAGGGTGAGGGTGAGGTGTTAGGGTTGGGAACCCTAACACCACATTTCACTACTTTTGCTGCTTTAATCTGAGCCCTAACTGTTGCATTAACTAACGTTTTTGTAAAGAATGTAGTATATATACAGTACATACTCTGCTGTTGCCTCTGTGTACACCGGTGTGTACACCTGCTCCACTATAGTTTAATATGTTGATGCTGTCATGTTTTTGTATTATTACTTACTTGCTCACTGCTGTATACAGTGCTGTATCATTTCGTGCCAACTGTTTTACCACAGCCTCTGTGTATACCAGTTCTCCTATATTTAGTATGCTGATCTCTAACTTGTATTTGTGTTTTGTATTTTTACTTGTAGTTTTCCCCTTCTTCCCCCTCCCCAGGTTGCACCTGGAAACGAGTCTAGGCTCAGTGTGCCTTTCCTGGTTACCAGCTTTTAACTAACTAACTAACTAACTAACTAACTAACTATAGTAGAGCTAGAGAAGGCAGAATGCTCTTGAAAGTGCTAGTTTAGAGTACAGCCGAGAGTAGCTGTCCCAGCCCTTAGGCTGAGACCTGACTTCTGGAGCTGTGCTAGGGGGTATCTGCTTGGGCAGGAGTGGTGGTCGTCCTTCAGGTCTGGGGTGTGCACAGATGCCCTGTCAAGTTCAGTCTCCAGTGGTGTACCAAGGCAGCAAACAGTGAGACCCTGCACTCAGGAACAGAGCAGAGAGACTCCAAGAGGAATAAGGTACAGGGCTGACTTTGTTATATACTCGATTATGAATCTTGGAGTGCTCTTGTGACCATCATGGTACAGAAAGGGAGGTATTGGAATGCAATCTAGCTCAGAAGGAAAAGATCCAGAAGTAGAGAAGTAAGCACACTTTGTAACGATGGTAAAAGATAGATCAGGTTTTACAGAGACAGGGGGAAGCCTGAAATAGAGAAGGAAAAGAGACATTCAGTGGAGCCTCCTAAATATAAAGAGCGAAACAAAGAGAGATTTCACAAAGAATGGAGCTGGTGTTGTAGTTAGGAAATTAGTATTTATAATCCAGAACCCTTTGGTACGTATTTGCCCATCCCCCTCAATAGTAGGCTTGCCCATATTTGTTGCCTAGACTCCTTGTACAGGTCATATTTTATTTTAGGAACTGCTTAATAAGAGCAAAAAAATACAGAAGTACTTAGTTTTTTTGCATTTAACAGTATGCTTAATTCAAACAAAGCATGACAGTCATAACCAGTAGGGCAACCAAAATCAAAGGTCAGGGCCCGGAATGTCACCCCCTCTCCAATGAGCTTGTAAGTCATGGTGGCTTATTTAGAGTATGCATTCCCACATCCACGAATGGAGTAGTAAATTAGTTACAGGTGCAGTACAATCTCAATCATCCAGACTGCTTGGGAGACATGAAATTAGTTCAGATAATAGGGAGTCCGTAAAACTGGGATTAAAATGTTCAGATTGTATCCACTTGGGAAACATGCTACCAGACCTTTAGATAGGGATGTCCATGTAATGGGGGTTCATTAGATCGAGAGTGCACCGAATCCCTAATGGATCCTCCCAGATGTGAAAAGAGCTAAAGGAGCATGTTAGAGGCTCAGGAGCATTACCCCTGATCTGGGGACAATGGAGGTTGGTGCTCTATGGAATCCATTTAACTGTGTGGAGGGGGAGTCCAGCAGAAATCTTCCAGCTGTCTGGTGGCCAAGTATGCCAGTGGAGGCCACACGTATGACAAATTCTACTAACAGAGCTTGGGATTTTCTACAAAATCTGCTCAGGGAATGGGAAATGAAGGTAGGGACCATAAGGTAGAGTCAAAAAATCAGTGTCAGACCCCCATGTGTACCATCTGCCTCAAAAGGAAATGTAGCATGATGTGCTGTCTCCCCCGAAGGGAGAAGCCGAGGAAGGTAAAAGAATTGGGGAGTTTGTTCAATAAACCCCCACTGCTTGACTAGAAGACCTGGTTTGGGCAATGAAGCCAATGTGTTTGATGAACTTGTTTAAGGCTCCCCGATTCCTCCTCAGGTTCTCACTGGATCCAATAAGAGACCTAAGAAACAAACACTGGCTGTCCCCCTCATAGTGTGGAGTGCCCCATGGTACTCCACGTTCAGGGATCAGGTACATCTATGTACAGAAAAGGGAAGAAAGGAATTCAGAGTCCAAGTCAGAGAGTTTGGATAATTCAGCTAGAGGAGGGGATGAGACTAGCAACTTGCTTTTTGCGTCCCAGCAGTTGCTGCCTAAAAGTGCCATTTAAGACTTGAATTTTAGAAATGTCATGTGGGAGATGCCCCCAGACCCCTGTAAAAGGGTTTTCATATTTGTACCCCCCTCCAAATTTCTCTTAGCAGTGTTTGTCTTCTTTTTCGTAGTTAGCTGTTTGGTCCCCGGCCACCGCCTTGTGTCAGCATCAGGCCATATTCCTGATCCCCAGTCCCATCCACCACTCCCCCTGTTCTTACGCCAGCAGAGATTCACATGGGGCAGGACCCAAGAGTACCAACACCACCATATATGTTGGTCAGTGCACATGTTATTATTTTCTGGATTTCGCCCATGACCTTACCTACCACCCACATGGTGCCAGGATGCACCCCTGTAGGCCACACCTGCATGTAGTGCACCCCTGCAGAGGAGGCAAACTCCCTGTCCCACCACAGGGGCTGCTAGTGCAGTTGAATGTGGCACCTTCCCCTTCCCAGTTGGTAGTGCTATCACACTGCAGCATCTCCTCAGCCCCCTGCCAGACTGCTTGTACAGCTCCAGAGTTCGATCCTGAACCTGGGTCACCAGAATGAAAGCATGATGCTCTACCTACTGGGCCATCAGGCACTGCTTGTTTGTTTTCTTTTTCTTAGGTTCTCTACAAATTAGGCTGGTCAGGAGGCTTTTGAACATAAAGAGGTCTTGATGAAAACCAGCTCAAGATCTAGAGTCTGGTATGGCTCCTAGTCCTTTGTTCTTCAAGTGTTTCAGGAGGAGTTTGTGTTTACCCTACTTATACAGTAACACTGCATATTAAGGGCATTTTGATAGTAAGGGTGTGTTTTGTAGTCCCAAGTGCAATTTCTCAAGTGGCATGCAACCTGCATGTGACCACCCTCCCCCCACCATAGTGTGGGGGCTTATCTGGCTCCTCAGAGCACAGCCGTGGCTGCTAGCTTGACTGCCAACAGTGAATTGGAGTGGAGAGGACAGCAACTTCTTCAGCACTCTGTGCCAACACAGAACCACTACTCCATGTCCCACAACAATGGCACCTTCACCTGCCACTAATGAAGCGCTCAATCTTGCGTGCACTGATAGCAGGGTTTCCCCACAGACTGCCCAGACTGAACTGGACACTAGCGTAGTCTCGTGCAAGACACTATGAGGGCACAGAATACTTGTTTGGGGCAGGATCACTGTAATATCTAAAGACTTTAGGGCCAGTGCCGTACAGCAGAAAGGGGCATCACCATCTTAGATTACCCTGACCCCACTACCACAGCAACAGGGATCAGGGGTTGTTTTCAGCCAACTAAAATAAAACAGCCATAGCTCACCAAATTAAACAGTAACTGGACTAATGTCCATACAAAATGAATGTACAAAAATGTTTATTGCATAAAAAGATAAGACAGCGGCACATACAGAGTGAAAAATACTCCTCTACATTTTACAACAAGGAAGTGCTTTATCACTCTTGATAAAGCACTTAATTGTTGTGAAACATAGAGATAAAGCACTTCCTTGTTGCAAAACGTGGAGGAGTATTTTTCACATGGTGTGTGCTGCTATCTTATCTTTTTATGCAATAAAGGTTTTTGCAGATTAATTTTGTATTGACATTAGTCCATTTATGGTTTCATTTGGTGAGCTAGGGCTGTTCTGTTTTAGTTGTTTCTCAATTTACCCTTGTGTTCCCATTGTTTCCTCTGAGCTGCTTTTTGGGATTCTAATGTTGTCAGTCAGTCAGGCTGCAAAGCCAGGAAGGGAAGCTACAAAGAACTCCTGGGACACAGGAGCACTACATCACTTCACACGAGCTTGTGGCCAATCATCCATCAAATAACAGACTTCCATCACTGCCCTGCATAATTGACAGCTTCATATACCTACCAAGAGCTGTGATTCCCCAGTATTACTGGGGCACCATGGATGTCGCAGTTACTACCCGTGTCTTGTGGGCTCAACAAGGTTGAAGGGCCTAGGTGCATAAACTTCTGATTGGGAGGTTCGTATCTAAGGTTTAAGTGAACTGTACAGTAATTAAAATGGGCTGCTATCAGTATGGTACAACCCCTTTGGATGCATTATTTTCCCACCTTGCCACAGGATCATCCCCATGAACCAGTGGTATAAGTTAATGAGGCCTCCGAGGGATGTCTCTTATGATATGATACCCTTTTAGCCACGATGTATGTAACATCCCTCTACACTAATATACTGCATACAGATGGCATTTCAGCCTGCCTTAAATACATGTATGAGAAAGGACTGGACCACAACATTGACCCTGACGTTGTGGGGAAACTTATTAAATTCACTCTGACACATAACAACTTCAGCTTTAATGGGAAACATTATGTTCAAACTATGGGAACAGCAATGGGCACTAGGTTGGCTCCACAGTATGCTAATCTGTTTATGGCCAATTTGGAGGAGGACTTTTTAAGGTACTGTACACATAAACCATTCGCTTACTTCCGTTACATTGACAATTTGTTTATAATTTGGACAGAGGGCACTGACTCAAAGGATTTTCATCAGTAACTTAATAATCTCCACCCAACCATTAAACTTTCCTTGGAATATTCTGCCACCAGTGTTAATTTTCTGGATATCACTGTCACCATCAAGGATGGAATCCTACATACATGTATTTACAGGAAACCAACAGACAGACAGAGATACTTACACAGGAAAAGTAATCACCTGAGTCACACAAAAAATCTGGCATGTATAGTCAAGCACTTCAGTACCACCATCTCTGTTCAAATGAGGAAGACAGAGATAGACATTTAGCTATGTTGAAAAACACCTTTATTGAGCAGGGACACTCTTCCAGAGAAACTGACAGATGAGTGGAACATGCTACACAAGTACCAAGAGAACATCTACTGCAATATAGTGAAAGGACCCCTACTAACAGAGTACCCTTAATAGTCACATGTCATCCTGACCTTGGACTTCTATGTAAGATTATTAAGGACCTGCACCCAATAATCAGTGAGGATGAAACCCTTAGTTGTATTTTTTGAGAACTACCACTACTATCTTTTAAACAATCACCCAATTTAGCCAACCAGATTATTAGGAGAGAACTTGAACCTGAATAGAGTTTCATGACATCATATGGCACACAACCCTGTAATAAACGCAGATGTAAAACTTATGAGCACATTTCCACCTCAGACTGTGTGGTTACCTCACAAAACAGACAATTCAGGATATTGGGTAATTATACATGTACATCAAGCAATGTTGTTTATCTTATTCAATGTAGGAAATGTCCTCGCACAGGGTATGTTGGGGAGATGAAATGACAACTCTGCACTAGAATGAATTCACAGAAGGTATAATATTAATAGGAAGATGACTGACAAACCAGTGGCACAACACTTTTCTCAGGATGACCACTCAGTCTCATATATGTCTGTGATGGTCTTGAAAGGACATTTCAACAGTACACAACAGAGATGAGCTTGTGAGATCAGACTTATGTGACTTATTAATATGGTGGAAGATGGCTTGAACATTGATGTCGGATATATGACACATTGCAACGTAAACTTACATGGACCTTTACTTCAAAGGATGGATATACATAGTTTAGGTTTTCAGCAAGCCTTGGTCTTTGACTTTTATACAGTCCCTCTTAACTGGTTATCTACAGGTTGGCCTCTCACATTAGTATTGTGTGAATGTGTGCATGGGTGTGTGTGTGTGTATGTGTACGTGTGTGGGTTTGTGTATGTTTATGTGTGTGTTACGGGGGGAGAAGAAGTGTGGCACATTGAATTTTTAATATGGGTATTTGAGGTGGGTGGTTATGGGAGTATAGTGGATGTGAATATTGTGGTGATATTGAGGTAAACTTATGTTCAAACCCCAGGAAATCTTACTGTATTCTGACAAAATGCAGTATGGTCTCACCATAGGACTGCCCTAGAGCCAAAATGGTTAATAGAAGCTATGCTAATAGTGGAATGTTAGACTCAAGCTCTGCTTTCAAATCACTGCCCCTGGTTGCACTTCCTGCAACCATCAGATTCTTTACTCCACTTGCCTCAGCAAGATGTCTCCGGAGAGTCTTCTTCACTTTCACTGAAGAAATTTAATTTCTCATTTTTCTTTCTAAAGTCCATTATTTTTTTTCGGTTTCTGAAGCACTGTCCTTGGTTCACAGGTAGAATTAGTCTAGATTTAGTGAATATTTGGTGAGTTTCTTCAGTTCCTACTTGATTTCACCAACCGGGAAGGAACCGTTATTGTTTTAATTTCTTAAAGTTTAATTTTAACTTCTATTACCGTCCGGTAAGATGGTTTAAAAATAAAAATTAAAAAAAGTGTTTTTACTGGGGTAGCTCTCGGTCTATTGTCCAGACCAAGAAACGAATGGGCTCCACAGGTTTCCAACATTGTACAGAGTGTGGGGAACCGTTTGCTAAGGCAGATCCTCATTTAACTTGTGTTTTTTGTTTGGGGTTTGACCACCTCCAAGAGGACTGTGATATTTGCAAAACTTTCCTCAGTCGACGCTTGTTAGGCGACTTAAGCAACTACAGGAGAAGATGTCCGATAAGGCTGCTGAACTGGCTAAGGACAAACCGGCCACTGGCCAAGTTGAACTGGAGAACCAGCCCTCTGACCAGGGTGACGGTTCTTCTATCAAAAAGCACCCTGCAGATACTGCCACTAACCCGGCATCTGGGGGAGATAGAAAAAAGAAAGAAAAACATGTAACGGTCAAACCGCAACCGAAAGGAGGAGATAGCCAACACTATTAGGATAGAAACATAGAAACATAGAAATTGATATCAGATAAGGACTGCAAGGCCCATCCAGTCTGCCCATTTCTTTTTCTACCTTATGGATGTTCCATTGGCCTTTGCTCTGTCAATGGCTTATCTAGTCATACTCATCTGTGTTGCTCCCTTATGCCTATCCCATGCCTGTTTGAAGCCCTGCACTGTATTCATATCCAACACTTCCTGAGGTAGGCTGTTCCATGCATCCACTGCCCTTTCTGTGAAAAGAACTTCCTCACATTACCCCTTAATCGGTCTCCCCTCTAATCTCATGCTGTGCCGCTTGTCCTGCTATTTTTCTTATATTGAAACATGTTAGACTCTTTCACCTTGTTAATGCCCTTAAGGTGTTTGAATGTTTCGATCATATCACCTCTCTCCCTCCTTTGCTGTAGGGTATACATATTGACCTCCGTTAATCTGTCTTCATATGTTTTCTGATGCAGTCCCTGCACCATTTTGGTTGCTCTTCTCTGGACTGCCTTAATTTGGTTAATGTCCTTGTGAAGGTATGACCTCTAGTACTGCACGCAGTACTCCAGATGGGGCCTAACCAGTGTCTTGTAAAGAGGGATCATTACCTCCCTCTTATGGCTTGTGATACCCCTACTAATACACCCCAACATCTCCCTTGCTTTACCTACTGCTTTAGTGGTCTGCTTGGATGATTTCAGGTCATCTGTGATGATGATGCTCAAGTCTCTTTCTTCCCTTGTGACTGCCAGCAACTCCCCTCCCAGCCTATAGGTGGCTTCAGGGTTTTTCTTCCCTATGTGTATGATCTTGCACTTCTTTGCGTTAAACCCCAGTTGCCACTCTTTTGACCATTTTTGCCAGTTTATCCAGATCTCTTCTCATTCTGGCCTCCCCATCTGGATCATCTACTCTGTTGGAGATCTTGGTGTCATCTGCAAACAGACAAACTTTACCCTCCAGTCCATCTGCAATGTCTCTGATGAAGATATTGAAGAGAACTGGCCCCAGGACTGATCCCTGAGGTACCCCACTTGTGACTTTCATCTCTTCTGACTGTATACCATTTATCACCACTCTCTGTTTTCTGCCCGTCAACTAGTTTGCCACCCAGTTGACCAACTTCTGACCCACCCCAAGCCTACCCAGCTTAGTAATCAATCTTCTATGTGGAACAGTATCGAAAGCTTTGCTGAAATCAAGGTAGGTGACATCAACTGCTCTCCCTTTGTCCACTACTCTGGTTACCCAGTCAAAGAAATCTATGAGATTAGTTTGACAGGACCTTCCTATTGTAAAACCATGTGCTCCTATGGATTCTGGGTGTTGCACTATCCTTTCCTTAAGGAGTGCCTCCATAATCTTGCCCACTACTGAGGTAAGACTGACTGGTCTGTAGTTCCCTGCCTTCTCCTTGCTACCACTCTTGTGGAGCGGGATCACATGAGTCCTTCTCCAGTCTTCTGGGACCTCTCCTGTGCTTAGAGACTCACTAAACAGTTCTGATAATGGCTCTGCTAGTTCTACCCTTAGCTCATTTAGTATCCTGGGATGTATGCCATCAGGTCCCATTGCTTTGTCCACCCTGAGCTTATCCAGCTCTTGTAGCACCCTTTCTTTTGTGAGGGGCTAGTGCACACCTCCCTTCTCCCTGTGTCCATGGTGTTGGGTCGTGGGCCCTGCCCTACCTTCTCTTCAGTAAATACTGAGCAGAAGTATTTATTTAGGATAGATGCTTTTACATGGTCCTGCTCCTCACATGCCCCCTTATCCCCTTTGATCTTAGCAATACCCCCTCTGGACTTTCTCCTTTCACTAATGTATCTATAGAAAGTCTTGTCACCTTCTTTTACTGTTTGTGCTAGTGTTTCCTGAGTTTGGGACTTTGCCTGCCTTACTGCCTTCCCTGCTTCACTTAGGGAAGTTTGGTATGCCTCCCTATCTTCATCCAGCTGTGTTCCCTTATATTTCCTGAAGGCCAGCCTTTTGGCTTTGACCTTTTCTGCTACCGTTTTTGAGAACCAAAGTGGTTTCCTTCTTCTGTTACACTTCCTTTTCTCTCTTACACAATGGGATGTTGCTTCAAGTATTGCATCCTTAATGCTTGCCTTCTTTGCCTATACCCACTCACCTGCATTTCTTTTTGCCAGGCTAGCTTAACTCTGTTGGCCATCTTATCAAAGTCAGCTCCTCTGAAGTCCCATATTTTTGCCTTGGAATGGGATTATTTAGTTCTAGTGGTCAAATTGAACCATACCATGTGACGGTCACTGGCCCCCAGGTGACCTTCTACCTGGAGATCTGTGATCCTTTCCCTGTTAGTCAGTACTAGATCTAGCATTGCCCTGTCTCTTGTGGGTTGTTGTACCAGTTGTTTGAGGCCCTCCCCCTGCAGGGACTCCACTATGTGTCTAGTTCTATCAGATGTTCCTGCTGGTATTGACCAATCTGTAGCTGGCATGTTGAAGTCTCCATTATCAGAACCTCCCCCTTAGCTGTCATGTTTTGTATATCTTCTAACAGTAATGTGTCTATGTCCTCCCCCTGGCCTGGAGGCCTGTAGACAACCCCATTTCATATGGCTGTCCCATTTCCTGTTTTCAGGGTGACCCACAGTTCTCCTGGCTCCTTATGTGTATTCTGAATTTCTGTAGCTTTGATATTTTCATTGACATAAAGGGCCACTCCACCCCCACACACTTTTTGCACCTCAGTCTCTTCTGAACAGTACATAGCCAGGTACTAAAGTCTCCCAAGTGTGGTTACTGGTAAACCATGTCTTGCTAATCACTACTATGCCCAGTTTAGCCTCTGTCATTATTGTCTGCAGGTCTGGGATCCTGTTTCCCAGACTACAAGCATTTGTGTATATGATTTTCCATTGACCAGGTGTCGGTGTTAGTTGTTGGGCGAGGTCTGGCATTTCCCCTGTGCATCGTATGGGGAGCCAGACCTTTGTCCTTACCTGGTGATGCAAATGCCCTACAAACATGCAGAACTCCTGTTTGACCGCTAGCTGAGGGGGGAGGGGTGTTCTTCTCATTCGATGTATCAGGTGCTGCACCCCTCTCCCCATTTGCTAGTTTAAATATTCTGCAAAGATGTCAAACTTCTGCCCCAATGCACTGACTCCCTCCTTAGTCAGATGCAGTCCATCAAATTTAAAGAACTTTCACTCCCAAAACTGTTGCCAGTTCCCTATAAATTTGTGTCCTTTTTCCTGGCACCAGCCCTTGAGCCACATGTTTAGCTCCCCTATCTTCCTTTCTCTGACCTTCCGTCCATCTGCCCCCCTCTCCCAGACTGGCAAGATCTCAGAGAAGGAGATGCCAGATGAAATGGATGATAGATTGTCACTCAGCCTGGTCAGGTGTTCCTTGGTCTCCTCCACAACTGACTGGCAGGTGAAATCATTAGTCCCTATGTGTACCAGGACATCAATGTTTTCTTCTGCTTCCTGTACAATTTTAGAAATGTGGTCAGTGTCTCTCCATGCTGATGTACCTGGGGCTGGATATCGGTATCAACTCCCTGAATCATGGAGTCTCCTATGATCAGAAGTTTTTTGGATTTCCTTTTTGCTTTTTTTGTTTTGGTTCCTGTTTTGGATGAGTTTTGTTGTGCTAGGTCCTGTGCTGCGGTGTCCTACTCTGCAATGTCCTCTACTCCTTTGTTTGATTTTGGAGATAGAGGTAGATACCTGTTTGTAGTTTTTATATGGTTTGTAGAGGCAATATGTTGGAGAGCACTGAATGATGGGGCACCCGATTTGCCCCTCCTAACCACCTGCCAACCTCCCGGACCAACTACCCTCTGCGGTCGAGGTGCTTCTGTTGGATGTTGGGGAAATGGCAGGCGGTTCTTATAATATAATTCCTCCTGAATATGTTATTTGAGGCATGCAATCTCTGCCCATGCTGCCTGGAACTGAGCCCTAAGATCTCCAATGGCCCAGCATGTAGGACGGTGTCCTAAATCCTGTAAAACTGTCCCTCTGAAAAGTGTCCCACAGTACCTGCAGTTACTAATATCCATTTCAGATAAGTTGCTGGGTTTATAACCTGGTCAGAGTAATTAGAAGGAGGAAAATGAAAGCAAAAGTTTGATTTTGCATTTTGTTTGTTTTTGTATAACTTGTTATAACAAGTTAAATTACCTGTGCACCTGTAAATAAGGTTACTGTGTGGATACCCCTCTGATCTGCCCCTTCCTGCTTTACTACAGGAAATGTCACAACTGTGCTACCCAATAAAAGGAGTGTAGTGTGGGGTGGTTAGGGATGGGGGTGTGTGGCTGGGTCCTTCCCCTGCCAAAAAAGAAGAACCATGGACAAAAGAAACAAGGAGGTAAGAGCAGAAACAATCAGCCAGCAACAAATGCAAGAGCCCTGAAAGCTCATCCTAATTACAGATAAAACTGTAAAACCTGTAAAGCACCAACTGTAATAATTTCACAGAAGATAGACCCTGTAAGAAAAACTTTGCTTACAGAGAAAAATAAAGCAGTAACAGAAGATATACCTTGCAAAAGACAATTTGAATCAGAAGCTTACAGCAATAATCTGTAAGCACACACCTGTGGGCACACCCTGTAATAATGCAGCAGAAGATATACCCAGCAAAAACAATTTGAATCAGAGAAAAATAAAGCAATAAAGTGTTAGCAACAAACAGTAACAATCCCTGTGAGTACAAAAGAAAATAATAACACACAGTAAATCTGCCTAGCCAAAATAAGCCTTAATCCTTTTCCTTGCTCTGGTAAGGTTCTTTGCTCTGTCCTTTCAAGTAACCTAGAAGAAAAGATTTCAGGTGAAGCTAGGTGCCTTTGCCAGCAAACCTAGTCTTCCACCTCCATAATTCAGGCTTTGCAACAGAGCACTCCGGCCCCTTCCACTCCTCCTACCAGGTTCATTGGAAGTTGAACAGGAATGGTTAACTGATGAAGAGGAGGAGGACCCATATGATGAGGATGAGGATTATGGGGAGGTTATTGAACCAAAGATTTTCCCAGATCCTCACCATTCTGACTTCCCTGATAAAGAACATGAGGGTTTTACCTCTCATTATGCCTTTATTAAACAGGTGGCTCAGTCCTTTGATCTTCCTACCCAGGAGCCTACTGATGAGGAGGAAGAACAAGACTATAGAGAGATGATGGATGTACCTGTCTCTAAGAGGCTGCTGGTGCCTATCCATAAATCTCTTAAGAGGCAGGTTCATAAGATCCTGTAGACTCCTGCTTCTGTGCCACCAGTGGATAAAAAAGGGGACAAAAATATTGGGTTGCCAAGGCTGGGGCAGACTTCCTGTTCAGACACCCTAGCCATGAGGGAGTGGTATAGGCTGCTGCCTGTAACAAGGCTGGCATTCCCCTGGCTTCCCACCCTCCTGATAAAGACTCAAGGAGGATGGATACCATTGCTAAGAAGACATATTGGGGATCCTCTCTCCTTATCAGACAGGCCTCTTAAATGGCATACATAGCCAGATACCAGAGGACCTTGTGGGACATGGTTATGGAAATTACTAAGTCCGTGCCAGCCCCCATGGCAGCTGACTTACAAGAAGCTGCAAAGAGGGTCATTGAGGCTTCTAAGGCACAACTTAGACTGGCTGTAGATAATGACACTGCAGCCAGACAGATGGCTTCTTTTATTTCTCTCATGAGATTTGCTTGGCTTAGGACTACTAACCTGGCCCAAGACACACAGTCTAAGGCTTTGGACTTCCCTTGTGAGCTCTCCTCTCTGTTTGGTGAGCAGACGGAGGCTTACATGAAAAAAATGGATGATCACAAAACAGCCTACAAAAGTGCTGCAGCTAAGAAGAGGGCCTCCACCCCTCAGAAATGCCAAGCAAGGGGAACTAGAGGTAAGGGTCAATATAGGCCTTATTTCTAGCCACAGGCCTACCCTCAGTATCAACAGCAGAAGGGCTATTTCAGAGGCAGGGGCAGAAGAGGTGGAACCCAAACTAGCCCCAGTCACCAGCCAGCATCCCAGCCTAAGCAGACACACTGAGGTATCTGTCCAAGTTGCCTCCCTAGTCCAGATAGGGGGCAGAATTGCCCACCACCTCCAGGAATGGAAAGCCATCACTACAGACAGATGAGTTCTGGAGGTAGTAGGCCAAGGCCTGGCTCTCAGCTTCAAGCTACAAACAAGGCTGAGAGCAAGAGTTTTCAGACCATCTCCCTCAGAAACAAAGTTGTTAGAGGAGGAGGTACTGAATCTGTTATCCCTGGGAGCAATAGAACCAGTTCCTCTGGCATAGAGAGGAAAGGGTCTCTATTCAAGGTACTTCCTCACACTGAAAAAAACAGGGGAGTGGAGACCCATATTAGATCTCAGGCACTTAAACAGGCTTCTACTGTAGCCAAAGCTCAAAATGGTAACCCTGAGCACAAGCCTCCCAACCCTAAGATAAGAGGATTGGTTGGCATCTTTGGACTTAAAGGATGCTTACTTCCATAAACCCATAAGACAGTCCCACAGAAAATTCCTGAGATAATTCCTGAGAGTCAGATTGCCATTAGGTCACTACCAGTTCAAGGCAACGCCTTTTGGACTTACTTCTGCTCCAAGGGTGTTCACAAAACACTTGGCTGTGGTTGTAGCACACCTCAGAAGGCAAGGAGTGGTAGTGTTTCCTTACCTGGATGACTGGCTAGTCATAGAGCAATCTCCACATCAGGTGAAGCAGTTTCTGGCACTGACACAGGAGCTCCTCCAGTCTTTAGGGTTCCTGATGGATCTGAAAAGGTCAGTACTACAACCAGTGTAGCTCCTGGAATTTATAGGAGCTGAGCTGGATTCAGTGAGGGGAAAGGCCTTTCTCCCACAGTCAGGAGTGAATACCTTGGTTCAACTGGCAGGCACTTTCAAGGCTCAAAGCCTCAGGCCAGCCAGACACTTTCTACAGTTGCTGGGTCATATGGCAGCTTTAATGGCTACAGTGTCAGGAGCAAGATTTCAAATTAGGGATGTCCAGCATCATCTCAGATTGTATTGGCATCAGAAATCAGATCCATTGTCAAAACTTGTTCCAGTCACACAAGCCCTCCTGCATGCACTGCAATGGTGGTTGTACATGGACAACCTCAGACAGGGAATTCCTTTCCTTCAGGAGCCTCCCTCCCTGGTATTAACCACAGATACTTCCCTACTAGGGTGGGGAGTATACTGTTCATGGTACATGGCTCAAATAGGAATCATTGCTTCACATCAACCTGCTAGAGCTCAGGGCAGTCTTCCTAGCACTTCAGGCATTCACCAACCTGTTGCAAGGAAAGGTAGTGCAGGTCAGGACAGACAATATGACCACAATGTACTACATAAACAAACAAGGGGGCACAAGGTCTACACCTTTGTGTACAGAAGCCATGAGAATATGGGGTCTCGCCTATTCTCTGGGGGTTGTCTTGTCAGCAGTGCACCTTCCAAGGAAAGACAATGTGTTGGCAGATGCACTGAACAGGATAAATCAGAACCATCATGAATGGGCCCTGAACAGGCAGGTGCTACAAGTGGTATTCAAGCGGTGGGGCACTCCAGAGATAGACCTCTTTGCAGCCCCAGACAACTATCAGCTTCCCAAATTCTGTTGCAGACCTCAAGTCTTGTGCTCAGTCCCATTGGATGCCCTCATTCTGGACTGGACAGGGAAGTTTCTGTATGCCTTACCTCTATTTCCCTTGCTGTTGAGGGTTCTGAATAAGCTCAGATCCCAGCCTGCCACAATGATCCTCATTGCTCCAGATTGGGCCAGGCAGCCATGGTATCCCCTGGTCCTGGCATTGTCAGTGTCCAGACCAATCAGCCTCCTCAGGAGGCACAATTTGTTGACTTCTTCTCAGGGCAGGATTCTGTACCCCGGCCTTCAGTCCCTCAGGCTAAAGGCGTGGTTCTTGAGGACCTAGAATATGCTGATTTGCACCTTTCAGAAGGGGTTATGGAGGTCCTTAGGGTTTCTAGAAAGCCCTCCACCAGGAAGATTTACACGACCAAGTGGAAAAGGTTTTCCATTTGGTGTCAAAACAAAGGTCTGTATCACACTCAGGTGGGTTTGCAAGTAGTCCTGGATTACTTGGCACATGGCCTTCAGCCTTCTACACTCAAGGTGCATTTGGCTGCTGTATCATCCTATCTGTCAGCAGGTTAGGTATCATCACTGGCTTCAAACTTAGTATTTAGAAAATTCTTTAAGGGTTTGCTGCATTTGCACCCCCAGCATAGGGCTCCCACCCCAGTGTGGGACCTCAACATATGTATTGCACAGCTCATGCAATCACCTTTTGAGCCCATGTCATCAGCTGACCTCAAATATGTAACTTGGAAGGCTGTCTTCCTAGTTGCAATTACTTCAGCCAGAAGGATCAGTGAGCTCCAGGCCTTGTCCACAGATACCGATTATATCGCATTTCACAGGGACAAGAATGTGGTCCTTAGGACAATAACAAGTTCCTTCCTAAAGTAGTGTCTGATTTTCATGTCAACCAGTCCATTACACTACCAGTCTTTTTCACCAGTCATTCTTCTTTAGGTGAACATAGGCTGCATAGCCTGGAAGTTAAAAGAACTATCAGCTATTACCTGGAACATACAAGAGGGGATAGGACCCAGCTCTTTTTGACTTGTGGGGAAATGGGAAAAGGTAAACCTGCCACAAAGTGGTCCATAGCACGGTGGCTTGTGGCATGTATCCAGTTTTGCCATAGCAAGGTGGGCAAGCAACCCCCTAAGGGTCTTAGGGCCATTTCACGAGAGGAACAGCTGCATCCATAGCAGCCTCTAGAGATGTCCCTTCATTGGAAATCTGTAAAGCAGCTACCTGGAAAACAGTTCATGCATTTACCAAGCATTACTGCCTGGATACTCAGGCTAGGAGTGATGCCAGGTTTGGCACAGCAGTTCTGCAGAGCCTATTTCCTAAGTAGGTCCTCTGCCCACCTCCAAAGGCACTGCTTGGGTAGTCTGCATTTGTCAGACTACAGTAAGATTTCCTGGGGTTTGAAGAAAACATTACTTCTTCTAAGGAAATCTTACTGTATTCTGAGCTCCCACCCTTCTCCCCTGCTAGGACCTACAGGGCACTGCATACTGTCTGTACAACTAAAGTTGGAAACCTGTGGGTACCTTGTAGTTTATTGGGCATCTGTGACTTGAGTCATAGTGATGCCCTCTGTTATTTAGTCCCCTAACAGGGGTTTTACTAACTGTTAGATTAGCTTTGTTAGATAGTGTCTCTTAGCTTCTGCATGCTTTGTAAGAATCTGACAGTTGCAGGAAGTGCAACCAGGGACAGTGATTTGAAAACAGAGCTCAGGCCTAACATTCCACTATTAGCATTGGTTCTATTAACCATTTCCGCTCCGGGGCAGTCCTATGATGAGACCATACTGCATCTGTCAGAATACAGTAAGATTCCCTTAGAAGAAACAAGATCACTATGGTAAGTAGTGTTTTCTTCAGGTACATGACATTATGGTGTCACAGTGGCTAGGACTCTGGGCTCATATTATAGTGGATATTTACTTCATTCTGCTAGTTCTGTAATTTGAGTATATACTGTTATGTTTTTACATTCTGTACTTATTAGGATGCATTGTCCCATTTACTCGGGGGTTCATGACAGGTGTAATTCCTTTTTGGGTAACTATTGTAGTGATTGGCGCAATTGATGGTGTATTAGGATTTGTGTACATACATTTCATTTAAGTAGTTACTTTCCACGGGGTTGGGGATTTAATGCCTAGGAATTTTTGTTTGGATTCCTTGGACTGTTTATATATGTGTATTATTTTGATTATACACTGACAGTTTATTGAAATCTGTACATATCAGACTGCATAGTCTCAATTTCTTGGGGGTCCTTGACTAGTACTTCTTTGTATCTGGCACTTCGTTACAACACTGAAGGCCTTAAGGTTTCTGGAACATAATAGCTGGTTTATTTTTTATTTTTATTTATTGTGGTCTCGGATTAACACCTTTGAGAACAAGCTCATTACATAGGTTCCACGTCAGAGATTTAACTAACAGTGATTAAAGCTACAAAGAGATAAGCAGTAGAACTGCAAGTGCAGGCTAAGTGACAAATAGGACTCAAATTATAGAACTGAAATATAAAGAAGATGACACAGACAAAGGAATAGAGACAGGCTAATAGCGGCACTAAGGGTAGCATTGTGGGTAATAGGAGACTCGGGGGAGAGGTCTACACAGACAGGCGGGAGCAGGGAGGGAGGAGTGAGGAGCAGTAGCAGACAGTGTTGACAGGAGGACGGATGTTGAGAGTTGAGCTGGTTGAGAGTATGTTGGGAATGTATCTCCAGTCAGTTGTACTTTCATCAGTATGATACACTTACTCACTATGGGTAAACATCACTTTCATCCTTCTATATGCCATGTAAAGATAATTTCTGTTGTAATTTTTGGGGCTTTTTTTTTTGCTTGCTAATATGTTACATTTTGGTATGCAATTGTCTTCTCCAGGGTCATTTCATTGTCATAGGCCGTATTCATAAACTAACAGAGTTATGAGCAGAGTTGAAGCTGGCTTCTACTGGTGCAATCTTACCTCACTCTTGTAGTATGTGTCTTCGGGAGGTTTCTTCACTTGACATATAATTTAGTGAGTAGAGAATCTTAGTGTTTTGTTATTCATTAGACTGATACATGGTATAATATATGTGGGTTGAACTCTCTGCCTGCTGTTATCTCTGGACAGCCTTTGACCTTTAAGTGTGGTTCAGCCGAAAGCACACTTAAGATATTCAAGCTCTCAGATGGCACTTTAATTATGTTCTGAAGGTCTGTTTTAAACCAATGAAAATTGTTTCTGTTTTTTTCTGCATGTTCTAAGTGTTAATAATATGGAATTTTCTAAATAATTGTTATTAAGCTTCCGAAGAAGGACTTGTTGATCCAAAAGCTAAAGCTATTTGTTCTTTTTTAACATCCTTTTTGGTTCAATAAAAGGTATCAAACCATTTGTTCTTGATTTGTTCTTATGGTATAAGAGACTCCGAGTGTGAGGTTT
Organism: Neoceratodus forsteri; assembly: GCA_016271365.2. Taxonomy (NCBI): domain Eukaryota; kingdom Metazoa; phylum Chordata; order Ceratodontiformes; family Ceratodontidae; genus Neoceratodus; species Neoceratodus forsteri. The sequence continues at coordinate 195,326,686 of CM028134.1, forward strand.
GGGCAAGAGGACTGTGAAGTGAAGCTGAGTGGTTCTGTCTGCCCAAACCTTATGAGAGGAGTCTCTTGCACCATAAGAGACATCCTTTCTAGTGCAGCAGTAGTGCTACCACTCTTGATGCTGATGACCCCAGTTCGGGAAAGAGCCAGAGACACTGGAGGGCCAGCCGGGGGAGCTGAGATGAGCATCCCACTGGAAACTCTCCACACCAGGAAGGGAAGGTGCTCAATCTCCGCTGCTTTACCACTAACTGAATGACCACAGGTGGTGGTGCATCGGAGCTGATGAGCTGAGAATGTTGCCACATTCTGATGTGGGCACATGCACAGCATGTGCATGCATCAGGAAGCTTCCTTGGTGTCTCAAGGGAGGGGAGAAAAAGGGAAAATCACCAGCTGCTGCAGGAGGATGTCCACCCCTCACTGCAGGCCCCACACTGCTGACCATGGCACTCTCTCTCTCTCTCTCTCTATCTATCTCCTGGATCACTGACCAAGTCTCTGTCCAAGGGTAGCTGCTCCCCTGACAGCCCTGCCCTAGGGACCTAGCCAGGGTGCACTCAGGGAGAGAAAGAGGTAAGTACCGGGGAGGCAGATGATGGGGCTGGGTGAGGGGCAGGATCGATGGGGGCCATATAGTAGCAAGAGATAAAGCACGCTAAATAAAAAATAAATAAATCACTCGAGTTTAGCTTGTACGATTTAATAATTTATTTATTTATTTGAAAAGTTTCACCAGGAAAGGCACACTGAGCTTGAACAGCTCATTTCCAAGTGCTTCCTGGGGGGAGGGAGAAGTGGGAAAGTACATCAGATTTTAAACAACAATATCATACAATATATAGGTTAAACAGAGCACAGAGATTCAAGGTAACAGTGAACATATGTAAACAGTCAAGATTGAGCATACAACCAGCACAAATGAATTAAACAATGATAACAAAATTAAATTATATACAACAGATAAAATTAGGCATGAGAGGCAATTTTCTTGAAGCAGAGTGAGAGTAGCAGAAAAATCAGCGGGGAGGATAGGCGAGAAGAGGAGGGGAGGGAAGGGGAGAGGGTGGAGGAGGGGCATGACATATGTCCACTGGGATGGCAACCCCAAAAGGACCAGACAAGGAAGGCTGGAGACCGAGACCATGTACTGTTTACCTGGCCTATAAGAGAGAAAAAAAGGGGGGGGGTAGGGGAGAGGCAGACCATGTTCCCATTGAGATGAGAATCTTACAAGAGCCAGGCACAGCTGGATGAATACCCAGTCGGTGAACTAGTTTACAGGCCTGCCAAGTGGCAACAGAGATGGAGTTAGGGCTGTAGTAGAAGAGACAGTTAGGAGGGAGAAAAGGTCTATTTAATAATAGGTGTAAGCCCCCCCCCTTGTGTGTGCAGTGGGTTCAGTCTAGGGTTATGCCTGATGTTACTTTGGGGGAGGGGGCCACTTGCAGCCAGAAACACAGTCCCAGAAAGTTAACGTGTTACCTGGGTTCAGATGAGATGTCTTTAGGGGGTGCAGGCGTTACTTCAGCAGTATGGGGATAACAGTAGCTATGGGGGCAAGCTTAGTTAATACAATAACTGAGGCCATAACAAAGTCCATTGGCCACTTGGGAGTAAAAGAAGAAAAAACTGATTTAATTTTGTAAATTTGATTAAGACGCTCCATGGAGCATGGAGTGCAAATTAATCGGTGGGTAATTTTCTTGGCCTGAGTCCAATACAGTCTGCAGCAAACGTTTGTTTCCTAAAAGCTTTTATACAACAGTGAGCCTGTGAGCCGAGCAGGCTCTGCGATCCTGGCAGCAGAAACATGAGCAAGCTGAAAGCAAGGCCACAAACAGGATTCTTTCTCCCAACTTCACTCCTGCACACAATTTACTTTCTTTCCACATATCTCTGGCATTGAACTCACGGGTCAGATACTACACTTTCAGCCACAGGATGTAGAATAGCTGTATTAAGAACGGTACCTCCCAGAGCCAGTGGTTCAAATCCAGAGCTTCCAAAAATGCAAGCAAAGTCCACAAGAAATGCCAAGTCCCTTCTATTCAAATCCAGGGCAGCTCCAAGCATCCCAGGGCATTTTTCTCTTAACCCTGGCAATCCCGGACACCCATGCATTTTCCACTCTTTGACTGAATAGGCTCCCCAGCATCTCCTAGCCAGGCCACAGTGCCACTGGTAAAAGAAACATGCTGCCACCACTGTGCTCCCTGCAGTAAGGACTGCCACCACTGCACTGCCCCAATGGTTCAGCACAGGGCTTTACTCACTCTTGCCCGCAGATGAGTATATGAGGGACCCACCTGTGCTGCCCCACTAAGGTGCCAGAGATCCTGAGGTGGGCCACTTACTTTCTTCCTGGGCTCTGGCTCTCCATGACACAGGTGGTCCCAGTACAAGGGCTTCAGACCCCAACTCGGTCTCCCGACCGCTACATTTTTCTACCAGTCTTCGGGGCAGTGGGATGGGGTGGCAAGCAGCCCACTCTGGCCCTGAACATCGGCCCTCATGGCCAAAACCATACACAGGCCACCTCTTCTACTCTTCTCTCCCAGGGACTCTTTCTACCTACTATGTCCCACAAACCTCCCCTTTTATCCCCTCTGTGCTGAGGGGCCCTCCCCACTGATAGGCAGGACCCCAAGCTCCAGACACTATGGCTACAACTAAATGAACTAGTAAGCTCCCAAAAGGGGCTTACATACATTTAGAGTATTAATTGTTTTTAGTTTATTGTGCTGTCCTCTCCTCTTCACCAAAGTGGAGCGCTCTCTCCTAGTGCTCCTGCACAAGAACACGCTGTACTCAGAATAAGAGGTACAGTGGCTTTGCATGCTGATTGGCTGAAATCACATTAGTGATTAATAATGTGCAAAAACAGTCATCCCAGTGATTATGCAATGTATATTTTAAACAATAATCTCTCAGACAGGGATTTTTTATTTTTGCCCACAAAGGTGTTTCTGTCCGTAACTGCTCCGACTGGCCCTCATGAGGACTGTTCACCCTAACCCCATCACTCGACGTCTCTGGGACTTACCTTCTCTGGGGGGTTCTGCCACAGGACCATGGTCAGAGATGCCCAGTTATCAGTGCGGGGCCTGCAAGACACCGGCCCATCACTGCGCTGTAGTCAGAGGGTTTTTTCTTCCAGTGTTTCTCCCTAGTGGGGCCTTTGTGCATGCCAAGATGCGTTATGTGTGCTCTGCCTCCACAGAGAAGCCCCCAGTGTCTGAAAGTGTGGTACCCTTCCCTGGCTGTCCTATGGTACTGTCACCTAGATTCCTCTAGGTGGCAGGTGTGTTGCTAAGATACCGAGTAAAGTTATGAATATTCATTATGTATTATGAACCGGCGATCGTAAATGGACGATTCTGATTGGCCGAGAGGTTTTCGAAGCTGTGATGATATCGGGCTACATCATCAAGGCTTCAGAAAACCTCCGGTCACCAGCCTCCTCACTGACCGTGCAGTGTTCTCAATTTCCCGCAGTCCACAGCAAGTCATACTGTAGATCGGCCGCCATTTAAAAAAAACGAAAAAAAAAAAGCGAACTCTCGTTACGCTAAGCGAACGATACTGCCTGCTCTCTCAGGACCCACAACAATAAAGCGAACATTAAAGACATTCTGGAACAGATAAAACAAACCTGCTGCCGCTCCACGCTACACTGACCAGGCAGCGGTTCCCAACTCTACGCAGGCACCATGAATTCAAAAGCGGCATTGCCAGACACAATTGTCCTGTCAAACCCACTGCTTCCTAATCCAGTAATATTGCTCGTTGCCTTCATTTTCTCTATACAATCTCGTTACCGCGATCATCTACTGCGGGGGGGGGGCAGACAAAGACACTGTTGTAGAGTTCAAAGGTCACACCATCACAATACTGTTACCTCTTATGTCAGCTCCAACTACAACAGTGCCACCTGCTGTCCTCTAGAACTATTTTTTTTTAAATGTATTCCTACACTACCAAAAAAGCTTTTTTTAACAGGTTTAAAAGGTTTTTATTTTTACTCTTTTATTTATAAAATCATTACTCCTGTTCATAATAGCAATAAGGCACTCCAGGGTGTGATATATCGTGGGATATTGTCACTTCTCGGGTCGTTGGGCGCACTCGGCCTGCGGCCTCGTGCCCAACCACCCGAGGCGTGAAGATATCCCACGATATATCACACCCTGTCGTGCCTTATTGCTTAATTATACCATGGACATAAGTGAACAGTCAATGAAATCATCAGACTGGCAGTTTACCACCGGTGTAAATCCTCTGATAACCAACGGCTGTTTATGAGACTATAATCCAATATATCTTCAGCATAGGAATAAATACAATAAAAAATAAAAAACAAAGCAACCTCTTTAAAAGTTGTATTTTATTACAGTAAAAAAAATTAACCTTGGTATAATCATAATAAGCCACTCAGAGGATGTGGGTTATCGGGGGATTTACCACGGCTGGTGAGGATTTACCCACTCCAGCCGTGGTAAATCCCCTGATAACCCACACACCCTCGTGGTTTATTGCTTAAATAACTAACTAGAGTGCACTCAGGCACATGAACAGAAAACTAGTGCATGTGACAGACAGCATGTAAGAGCAGACAGGCAGTTTGAGTGAGAGAGAACTCTTTGCTCCTACGTATGCAAGACAGGAAGCTGAAATAAAAGAGTTGTTAAAGAGCAACTCTGCATTGCAGCATGTGCTTTCATAAATAAGATGTTTCATCGGTTACAATTTACTAGAGAATACAGTTTTCCATTTTCAGTGTTCCTTTCCAAGATTTACAGCACATTTTGGTAGATCATATAAAAAGCTGGTATAGAAAACATTTGAAAACCTTTGCCTCTCCCCTGCTAACCTCAAAGTGTCTTTCTTTAAGACATCATAATGCTCATCTTGGCAACAGACTGTGATGTCACAAACCACAATTGTGTGGTTAGCAGGGGGGAGTGAGAAACATTTTGAAAGACTCAGTGAAATAATTGCTGCATTATCTAAAATATTTAGTAGACCAACAGCAGGGGAAGTAAAAAAATGTATAACATTGGTTAGGTTAAGTACTTGATGTGATTGTTAGAGAGCTGTCAGCTGTCCGTGGATTAAATTACCTATTTAATCCATGGTTGCTGTGCCTGCTCTTATTGTTCTGTCAGCACTAGACACGATCACATCATGGAGGGATCTACAGATTGAGCTCTGCTAGTTTTTGCCAGCAGCCATTGTTGTTTATTATTTTAGCGAGCAGAGTTCACTGCAGGCGACAGCAATACTGTCAGCTGTACCCCATCCCACATACTGTCCAGAAGAAGCCTTCCCCCAAAGTGATTGGCACAAAGGAATATATTGTGGCCAGTACGGCATGTAGGTGATCCCAATACAGACTGCAATGAGTAATGACAGACAGTGAGACACACAGCACAGAGAAATGCAGCGTCTCTGTCTTGCACGTGTCCCATGCTGCTCAAGCCCCAAAATCAAGAAACAGTCCACTGCACATCCTTGTATTCAGCTGTCACCTAATTGTCAGAGGCAGGGTAAGTAACATGCAGAGAAAGAAAGATACCAGTGTGACGTACACAGTTAATTTCTCCCCCCCAGCCCACCTGAGGAGGCGGTCACCAACTGAGATACCCGCTGCTGTGACATCCCTCCGGTACCTTGCAACACACAGCAAGTTGCATATAATGGAGCCACAGAGACATACACACAGCACAATGAAGGAAGATGTGTCTGTCTGTCTCTTCTGCGGTATGCAAGGTAACAGTGCGGCACACTCATACAGAGGTACGAACCGGGGCAATGAGACATGCACAGTGGTGTCACACTGTCACATCCACAGTAGCACTGTCCCCCCGGCCCCCCTTTTCCCCCCCTCCTGGTCATGCATGAGACAGACTAACCTTACTAGGGTGTCTCAGAGAATTATCATGCTCAGTCTGTGGCCGTTCCCCAGAAGTGAGTCTGACAGCGCTGTTCCTTCAGCATATGTGGAGCTGCACAAAGTGAGATATGCTGCAGAGAGACGCACACACCATCGGTGGCAGTGATGCCACAGAACAGTAACCCAGAGGAATGTCTTTTCCAGAAGCAGTCACTGTATCAGCCTTACACCCTCCGTTACCAACTTCAGATGTTATCTGTTGACAACTTTCAGTAAGGACACATGCAGCTGCAACCATGAATTAAACTGTCAGTTTAATCAACAGTCAGGAGCTGCCCCCACAGCCAGCCACTGTCAGTGTTGTACAGCTGTCATATTATACGAGTCAGCATCCCTGTGCTATCCAGAGGCAACGTGGTAGGTTGTAATCCATGACAATTGGCAAAAATCAACTGTAAAGTGGGATTATCACCGTTTTAAATCCATAAAAAGCAACAGAATGCATCTTTTCTGAGGGACTACTTTGCAAGGTGGAAGGAGGAAATACCTTTCTAGCATTAAAATACAGTGAGCAGCTGGGTTTTGGGGGGGGGGGTTCTACCCTATGAGTAACCTAACCCATGTTATAAGCGCAATAACCCACTTCATGTTTCAGAGCAGATTTGAAAAATGACACCTGTCATGTTCATGAGGTGGGGTAACAAGAGGGCTGTGCTGAAAATTGGGGGCCAGATTCTGCACATATCACCATGCTGTGAGTAAACGTTCAAAAAATTAAAAGTTTCCTCATAACTTCGTTGTTTTGTGACATTTTGACCCCAGATTTTCAACACGGTCTTTTTATGACCCCTTCTTCTTAACATGACCAATGTAATTTATACAATACTGCCTGAAACATCATTTTGTGCCACAAGTACGAAAACACATTTTGGCCAGGATTTGAAAAATGATACCTGTGGTGTTCGTGAGGTGGTGTGAAAAAATGGTATGTTAAAATGTATGATCAAAATATTGAAAATTACCAAGGTTTTTTTTTTTTTTTTTTATTATTTAGTTGTTTAACCAGAAGTAGCACACTAAGCTGAAAGCTTTTTTACAGGAGTGACCTGGGAGCACAGGGAAGTTAAGTGACTTACTCAAGGTCACACAGTATGCAAGTGGAAGCTGTGGGATTCAAATCCAGGTCTGGTCTGCTGGATGTCACCAGATTTGTAGCTCAGAGCCTTAGACCACTGCACTATATTGCCTCCAGTTATGAGTGAGCTCTGAAAAATTTCAACATACCTTCGTAATGTTGTTGTGTTTTAATATTTTGACCCACATTTTCAACATAGTCTTTTTATGACCACACCTCATAAACCCAGGGGGTGAAAGTGTTCAAACCTGCTGAAAAGACGATTATGTGGAGCAAATGCAAGATCACCTTTTGGGCCAGTTTGCTTCTTTGTGAGGTTGGATCCCATAAATCCATGTTGAAAATTTGGGGGAAAATATTGCAAATTCACCAAGTTATGAGTACAAGTTCAAAACACAACACCAGATTTCTTAAGTTCCTGGTCCAGCATTGAAGAGTGAAGACATATCGTTGACCCACAGAGTATTACAGCATTGGACCCCCAGTAGGTAAGTAAGGGTAGGGAGGTATGTGGGGTGGTGAGTGTTGACTGGGGGTGGGTGGGTTGAGGAATGGTGACAGTGGTAGGAGGCGGCAACTGGCAACAGACATCAATGGACCATTTTCATTTTTACAGGGTGAAAAAAGGAAAAAAGACTACAAGGATGGTTTTCTTTATTTCAGATACCAACACTGGGGGCTGGGCACCCCAATGCCTGGTTAATATTTATGGGGCACAGGAAGCAATGGGGAGGTGGGAGGGAGCTATTGCAGATCTGGAGGATATCCTTGGCTTCAGCATACCACATTCAAGGGTGACTCCACTGTCATCCATGTTATGTTTGCTTGTGTATGCATGCGCAAGGCAAAGATATTGTGAGAGTAGAGTAGCGGGCTTCAGAGTTGTGTCACTGTCATATTCAATGCGACTCAGGCTGCAGGAGGCTTGACAGTGGCAGACCAATGATAAGCAAAGCTGATCAATATGCTGTTCTGGTGGTGATGGGTGGAAACTGTGTAGTTGAAAGGAAGCAGCCACACATATCAGGCAGCAACTGCATCCTTTCTTCTACGTAGCACTGCCCAGCAACCAGCTGAGTGGTATCATTATCAGCCTGCTTTGTTCAGCCCTATGACTATCCCCATGGTTGCCATGACTATCTATACATCCGATGGAATGCAAGTCCGTATTCCTCCTGTTCACCCATCAGGGCAATTCACCCCCCCACACCAAGTAGCAATCAGTGTTCTCCCTTCCCCTCCCTGCTATTACTTCAAAGTGCTATCCTTAACATTTCCCATTCCCTGGTGTCCAGTGCCCCCCCCATGATTGCCCTCACAATCGCTGATCCACAGTAGTGTAGACTGCTACGACCATCCCCACTCCCATGGAATACTATTTCTCATGCTACCCTCCCGTCAGTGCAGTTCAGCCTCCTCATCACCAAGTATCACCAAATGTCATTGCAAAATAAATGCATTTGATTTTTGTATGATCCAACCATCCCCACCCCCGATGGAATACAAATCCAGATTTCTCCCTCCCATCACAGAAATTCAACACCCCCATCACCAAATGTCATTGCAAAATAAATGCATTTGATTTCTGTATGATAGGTTGCTGCTAAGGCGGCTGGCATATCCCCTCCACTCACCACCTCAGCCGGCCACTTTAAGGATGACAATGAGTGCTTGTTCCCTCAATGTCATTCTTACGGCAGCTGGGCGAGATGATAAGCAGAGGGGATTTGCCAGTCACTGTAACAGCACAAGATCATACAGGAATAGGATGTCTTTATTTTGCAATGATATTTGGTGATACTTGATGGGGGGTTGAACTTCTAGTTTCAGGGTAGGGCGTTTTGTTAGCCAGGAATTTTTTTTTAGTCTAGACAACAATTTTTTTTGTTTTAATTTATAATAGGTATGGAACCTAGCTTTGGATAACAATCCAATGAGGAGGTTGAAATACCTGGGGGCCACTGTTTCATTCAGGTCTCCTGTTTGACATTACTCTCATGACTTTTTTTTTATCATGGAACACCTGGAGTTTGACCTGCATTTTTTGGTAGATAAAGAAAAGGTTAGTAGGCAAGGTTGGAGGAATGGTCAAATGTATGGCAACTTAGATTCAATGCAAAGAAGTGCAAAGTAATGCACCTGGGAAACAAAAACCCAGGGCAAGAGTACACAACGGGGGGGGTGAGATACTGACAACAACAAAAATGGAAAGGGACCTGGGGATAGTCATATCAGATGACCTAAAGGTGGGCCAGCAATGTGAGAAGGCAGTAAGGAGGGCTGGGGGGATACCGGGATCCATAGGGAGAGGCATCACCAGTAGAAAACAGAAAGTTGTTGGCCCTCTGTACAGATAGTTGGTAAGACCACATCTGGAGTACTGTGTACAGTTCTGGAGACCCCATTTCCACAAAGACATAGACAGGGTGGAGGCTGTCCAGAGGAGGGCAACCAAAATGGTGCAGGGTCTGCACCAGAAGACATATGAAGAAAGACTAACGGAGCTTATGATGTATAGCCTCAAGGAAAGAAGGAGAGGGGAGACATGATAGAAACTTTCAAATACTTCAAGGGAATCAACAAAGTCCAAGAGGGTAGCATCTTTCAAAAAAGACATGTGCAAGAACAAGGGGGCACAATTTGAAAATAGAGGGGGGACGGCTCAGAGGTAATGTGAGGAAGTATTTCTTCACAGAGAGGGTTGTAGATGCATGGAACAGCCTTCCTGATGAGGTCATAGAGTCAAAAACAGTGGGGGAATTCAAGAATGCGTGGGACAGGCATAAGGCAGTCCTAGTGGGGGGGTAGGAGGAAGTAAGCTGTTGGTTAACTAGGATCTGCAGCTTATCTATTAGGTAGGAAAATGGGCAGACTAGGTGGGCCAAGTGGTCCTTATCTGCAGTCAAATTCTATGTTACTATGTAACTCAGCAGGGCTGCCCCCTTTCCCCTCTGCTTTTCGCCTTATATATTGAGCCCCTGGCAATGGCAATTAGAGAGGCACAGGAGATAGAAGGTATCCCATTTGGAGGAAAGTCATTTAAATTATCCTTATACGCAGATGATATATTACTTACTCTATTATACTTGGAACAATCAGTTCCAGCCCTCCTAGAAATATTAAATACATATGTACAGATTTCTGGATATGTGATAAATGTACAGAAAACAGAGGTCCTATCCCTTAACTTTACTCCCTCTAAAGAATTAAAAAGACAGTTCCCCTTTAGATGGGGCTGTACAAAAATAAAATAAAATACATGGGTGTTTATTTACCTAAGAATTTAATACATTTAGAATTAATAAACTTTGAACCTTTGACTAAATCAATAGAGGGAGAGTTGAGTAGATGGACCCATCTGTGACCTGTCCTCATCTGATAGGCCTGACATACAAGGCTGTTAGAGAATTATGGTCGTATACCACACAATCAGTCCCTCAAAGTATGGAAAAAAGAACTGAGGTTAGAGCTGATTTTTGAAGAGTGGCTGGCCCCCACATCCCCCTCAATGCACACATTCCAGGCCACCTATTGAGGTAGTTTATTTGGAAGCAGAATATGTTTTTTCAACACACCGGCTAAGCTGCTGAAATATTTACCAGCACAATTTGGTGAGTGTTGGAGGGGATGTAGAGAACCCCAGGCCAACTATTTACATGTTTTCTGGGAGTGCCCTGTCATAATTGCTGTCTGGCAGGAATTTACCTAAGCATTGACCCAATTGTCTACTCCAGATCTAGTTGTTTCAGCACAACTAGTGTTGCTCTATATTGATAAAGAAGCCACACCCCTCCCAAATAAAAGTATGATATATCTGTATATTACGGCAGCCAAAAAGGTGATCACACGAAAGTGGCATACTTTGGACCCTCCCACCTAGATTCAGTGGCAAGCTCTGGTGGATCAAATTTATTACATAGAAAGAATGACAGCACATCGAATGCGACGAATGCTGAGCTTTGAGATGAGATGGCAACCCTGGGTGTTTTACATATCAAGAATAGATGAGGCATTATACCTTAAATGAAATCAGCAAGTACTATTATACCCCTTTATATTAACTGTACTAGGACTTAGAATCCTGCAGATATAGGTAAAGGAAAGCTAGCTACATGTTCTCCCCAGCGAACATAGGAAATTAGGATTATCAGTATTGTCTACACTGTATAACTTTATATGTACTGGAAAGATATCATCTCTATAAGAAAATGTATTCCTGACTAGAATTGTATAAATCTGTAAACCACCTGTCTTTTTTCCTGTATGGTATAAAAACAATAAAAAATATAATAATAAAAAAAAAAGATATATGACAACACATTAGCTTGTTAGAGGGTCTCAATAAAGTCTAGTGCAGGCTGCATTAGCATAGTGGGAGCAGGCTTTGTTGGAGTTTCAAACTATGGATAATCCTGATGCCATCTAGTGAGAGAAAATGATAGCAGTGCTACATCTGGGAGGAATTCTTCAATTCTTCTATCACTGCTAAGGTGCTGTGTTTCATCTCTACAGTTTTCCGGATTGTGTAGTGTCTGGTCTGGCACCCCCTTCTCATCCAGAACCCTGCAAGAGATGGAAGAAGTTAGTGATTTATTTCTGTTGCTGCTGTGTTTGTACCCTCCTTATAAGTTTTCCAGGTATGGTTGAAATCCTGACCACCAGAACCAAAAAGGTAAAAATGGGGCTGGCTGGTTCATCCAGACCAGTACAGTTTGTGTGGTTCAGCAATTCCCCTGGGACCAGCAGGTCCATTTTCTACCATTTTTGTCTAGTCTGGGAGAAAGAAATCTCTCCTGTCTCCCCCCCCCCGATTCCCAGGGAGCCCTCTCTCCTGTGCTTTTATAGACTCATGTTATAGGTGTTAAGACTTGCTGCTATCTTTTAAATTACATATGGTTTAAAGATGATATGCAAAGTTACACTGCAGCCCACTCCTGTCCCCACATACCTTTTGATGTTGCCTCAGGAGTCAGGGGCTGCTATGCTGAACATTATAAGAGCAATATTAATATTTTAAAACAGTGCCAAAACTTAGCTCTGAACGTGGAAGTGCTGCATGTGTCCTGATTCAGCGCGTGCAAGTTCTCATGGGTTCTCATGGCTTCTAACGAGGTCTTGCAGTGACACAGTGTTTGTTCTTACTGGGTAGCTAAGACCAGCGCATGAAGCTGTAGCTAAACAGTAATTGAATAAACACTGCTTGTCTCACCATAACAGCCTGAATTGTGGCATATGTGTAACTGAGCTGAGTTATCTGAGTGTTAGAGGGGATATTGTTGTGAAGAACACTGGAAAACACACAGCAGATAAGGGATTGTAGTCCGCTGACTGCAGTCTGTGGACGATGAAATCATTGGGAGATCAATTATTGTTTAACCTACTGAACTACTACACTGTGGTTTTGCCTGAAAGTAATCTGGGAGGCTTTGAAATTTGTGTGAACTAGTGTACAATTGTAAATTAGACCTTTTGTAGTTCTTTCAGGCTTCGCAGGGCCAGGTGACATATTTCCGGTCCGCGGGTCTATTTAAACTACTCACGCTAGTGAGCAGTGCAAGTGCAAGCATGCATCGGCACGCACAGAGATGCACACAGAGACATGCGCATCTGAGAGGGTGTCTGGTGTGGCCAAGTGGGTAGTGGGAACCCAAAAGCAGCTTGTGACTAGAGGGAACTGAGGTAAGTTCACCACGCATAAAGTACTGCACCCAGAAACAATTTCCTGTGAGTAATAGGGGTTCTACAGTGCTGTATACGGGACACAGGTAAAAGCTAGCTGATCTATTTGGAGTTTAGCATTTGAACTTGGAATGGTGGACTCAAGTAAAGATATGCATTGCGTATTGGACTCTCTCTCTGTCAGTGGGGGGACTTTGGTGAGATGCAACACCTGTAACATGTACGAAGTACATAATTTATGCCCACTGCAAGACCACACTTGCAACAAATGTCAGAAAAATTTGGCACCTACAGAGGAATTGAGGGTATTGAAAAGTAAGGATCCTCAGGCCTGTAGTTCGTCAGGCATACCCCCCCCCATAGCTTACGGGGATCAAGATAGCACAATACTAACTTGTAGCAGGCTACCCACTGATAATAGTATGGGATCTGACACAGAGGGCTGGGTCACTGCCTGTGAGGACACAGACTCAGGTAGTTGGGTTACAGTAACAAAGGGACCAAGTAAAAAAATAAGAAGTGCAACTGGACCATCAGACATACACCTGCATAAGACATACTCTCCCCTTAGTAACATTTCTGAAACCTGTTCTGACCTGCCCCCCTGAGGATACCCCCAGGAGCAGTGTTGGGTAAGTTGCTGTTTCTATTACTTTTGGAAACTTGTTCCAGAAAGCTCTGTGCAGTCACTAGCAAGGATGGAGAAGTACTAGAAAAAGTAATACACCTTACAGTTACAATTACTTATGTCTTTTTATACAAAAAAAATACGTAACTGTAACTGATTACATTTATTTGAAAGTAACTAGTAACTAGTAACTAATCTATTACGTTCAAAAAATGTAATCTGTTATAGTTATTTATTATTTTTGTATTTTTTTTTGTATAAAAAGAAATAAGTAACTATAATTGTAAGGTGTATTACTTTTTCTAGTACTTCTCCATCCTTGCTAGTGACTGCACAGAGCTTCCTGGAACAAGTTTCCAAACGTAATAGAAAGGTAATAGAAAAAGTAGCTTACCCAACACTGCCCAGGAGTATGCATGTAGTGGTCATTGGAGACTCTGTATTATGAAAAACTGATACAATAGTCACCAAGGTTAATAAAGGAAACACCACTGTAAACTGTCACCCTGGCGCAAGAATTAAAGACATTAAATGTTGATTGCCAAAAATAATACATCAAACACCAAGCTCGAAAACCATAGTGCTGCATGTAGGTAGCAATAATATAGGTAGGGACCATGAAAAGGACATCGCTATGGAACTACTGGAATGTATAGACCTTATAAAGCTGAAAGGACAGACACCCATTATCTCAGGTATACTTCCACTATATGGCTGTGATCCAGAAAAGAATCACACTATACAGAAGATAAACAGTAGATTAATAAATGGCTGCAATACAAGGGATGTAAATTTCATTAACCTGTGGGACTCTTTCTTTGAAAATGAACTGATGTATAAAAAGGACGGACTACACCCCAGTAATCTTGGAACTTGTACGTTGGCTATTGCAATAAAAGAATCCATGCAAAATACTTTAAACTAGGTATGGGGGGGGGAGAGGGTACCTAGTAGACAAACCAGCTAAACCTCTTCCTAAATTTAAACCAAAACCAAGTAATGATATATGCTGCTTACTCTTAAACGCTAGAAGCCTGAATAAAAAATGGATGAGCTGCAGGCAGAACTAAATAGGGGAATACAGATGACATATATCACCAAGACCTGGTGGACGGGTGATGATGCTTGGGGACGACATATCCCTAGGTATGATCTATATCATCTGGACAGGAGGGACAAAAAGGGGGAAGGGGTAGCTGCATATATATCAAATACCCTGAAATCCACTAATGTCTCAGAAAAGATAAAGAAGAATGGGGGAACGGGACCTGAGACCATTTGGATTAGGATTGAAACAGGTAGCAATACACCTATCCTAATAGGGGTATGCTATAGGCCTCCTGCAATCTCTATTGAGACCTCCAGAGAAATAAATCAAGAAATAAAAACAGCTTGTGAATTAGGGAAGGTTTTGTTGGTTGGTGATCTGAACTTTAGGGATATAAACTGGCAGGCTCTTGAAGCAGGATCCCCCTTTGAGTTTAGAATTCTTGGAATTGTGTCTGGAAGTAGATATGACCCAAAATGTTGAAACTCCCACAAGCGGAAATAATATATTAGATTTAGTACTATCTACAAAGGAAATAAACATTACATCCTGTACAACTACCCCCCCCCCTTTAGGAAATAGTGACCACTGTGGGATGTCTTTTACACTTGCCCAATATATTCCCATCACTAAGGAATGCAGAGAAGTTTATAAATTCTGCCACACTGGTATTAATAAAGTTACTGCTGAACTTAAACAAATAAACTGGGATAGCAAATTAAAAAACAAGCCCTTGGAGGATATGTGGAATGTATTTAAGCACGAATCATTTGCATTATGTAACAAACACTTAAAAAAGACAAAACTGTATAATGCTAAGGGAAAAAAAAACTAAGTAGTTAAGTAAAGATATACTAAAACTCTTAAAAAAAACTGTACCTTCTTAACTTATATGAAAATGATAACCAGGACCCCCAACTATGGAGTAAGTATAAAATGGTGCAGGCCAAATGTAAGAAACTGATAAGAAAGAGTAAAATAAATGGAAGTGAACCTAGCATCCACAGCTAGCAAAGATAATGTGCAACAGTTTTGTAGTTATGTAAACTCCCTGAGGAAATCCAACCACAATTTATGCTCTATAAAAAAGGGAGGTGAGATAATCACAGACCCAGTCAAACCGGCAAACATATTTAATGAATATTTTGGTACAGTGTTCTCCAGCAAACAGCAAAGTAAATTTGATATTAGGCCAAATGAGGAGAGACCCATTAACATCACTGCCGAGATAATATTAAAAAAGATTCAGTCTCTCAAAAATACTTGCTCAGCAGGTCCAGATAACATCTCAAAAAAGATGCTTAAGCTATTTTCTCATGGTGTAGTAACACTCCTGGCTATATTGTTCAATAAGTCACTTGTAAGTGGGACCATGCCTGTGGATTGGTTGGAGGCAAATGTGATGCCCATACATAAAAAGGGGGATAGGGCAGACTGCAACAATTATAGGCCCATTAATCCGACTTCGGTCCCAGGTAAGCTTATGGAATCCATCCTTAAAGACAACATAGATGCTCACCTTAGGAAGACAGGTCAGGAGGACAGAGAGCAGCATGGGTTTGTTGTGGGGAGATCGTGTGTGACTAATCTACTGTATTTTTATGAAAAAATCTCTGAGGCGTTGGATAGTAGGCAGGATGTGGACTGCATCTATCTGGATCTGGCGAAGACTTTTGATAAGGTCCCTCACCACCAAGACCTACGCTGCCTTGTAGATGTAGATACAAACCACAGAGTGGTGTGCTGGATTGGGGTCTGGCTGAGTGGGAGGACCCAGAGGGTGTACATAAATAGATATTACTCAGACAGGGTGGGTGTTACTAGTGGGGTCCTGCAGGGGTCGGTCCTGGGACCTGTGCTTTTTTAAGATATTTATGTCCTGTATGGGTAGGGACAGCTGCGGCTGGATAAGCAAGTATGCTGATGACACTAACTTGCTAGAATAGTAACTGACCCAGAAGGGGCTAAAGGCCTACAGGCCGATCTGAACAGTATCTATGCTTGGGTGTCATCTAGGGGGTATGACGTTTAATGTGGATAAGTGCTGTGTAATTCATTTGGGGAATCATAATGGTATGCAAAACTATTATATAAATGTTAAGGTGCTGTGTAAAACTATAGAAGTAAAGGACCTGGGAATTCTTATAGATCACAAATTAACATATCGCTCACACATAAATAAACAGATTATAAAAGCCAAGCAAGTGTTATGAAACATTAAGAGAAACTTTAGGAGCCAAAGTGAGGAAGTGATCATGCCCTTGTATAGAGCTTATGTTAGGCCAGTTCTGGACTATGGGACCCCTGTATGGGGACCCATAACTAAGGGAGCAGTAAATGACATTGAAAGGGTTTGAAGGCAAGCAACTAAATTGATACATAATATTAAAGACATGCCCTATAAAAGATGCCTGCAGCAGTTGAAGCTTATGCCCCTTGAAACAAGGAGAGTTAGAGGGGACTTACTACTTTGTTATGATATAATGGGAGATGATTATTTACTAAGTGAGCTAAACCTCCAATTTAAAAATAATACCAAAGGGATGAGGGGTCATCCTCTTCAGCTTAGGCACATAAAATATAACACTAATAAAAGGAGGGCCTTCTTCACACAGAGGGTGGTGGCCCCATGGAATAAGCTCCCGCTGTCACTCATTTGTTCCAAATCAAAGCAACATTTCAAAACCCAGCTGGATAACTATATAATGAAAGAAGGCAATGTCACCTATTAGGGGATAATGGAAGGGAGTGGCTATGAGCTATTTATCTTTGGCCTTCTTAGCTCCCACACACCTTTGTATGGGCATTCCACCCATTTAGTAATGTGGATAACACCACTTCTCTGAATGTAGCAGCAGTGGCTGGAGCTTAATATATTTATATAGTGTATGTTAGAATGTTGTATTCCCTTAAAATCTATCTTTCCCTAGTCTTGTTGTATCATCAATGTGACATCACGATGTTGTTGTACCATCATAAGTACGTCACAATGATGGTACAACAGCTCTGATTGCGTTTGCACATGCACAAGTTGCAGTTCGTAGTTGTTCGAAAAATGGCCACAGCAGTTCATCGAAAACACAGGAGGAAGTTCAAATCTGTCAGTAAGTGCTGATTTTTTAAATAGTAGCCGGCACACAGCAGGACACCCGTATTTCTTTTTAAATTTATTAACTAACAGTATCTTTGTGTACGGGGAAGGAGTGCAGTGTTTTCACGGACACAGGCGGGGTGGGGCAGGGGGTCCCTGACATCATGGCATGACCGTGGAGGAAGTCACAAGCTGTTTTGTTTTACTTTTGCCCATACACTATAAAAGACAGTGGATGGGCAACAGTAAACAACAACACTATTTTTCACTTCTTGAGGTTTCATGCCAACTGAAAACCTCTCTAGCTTTGCTCTCGAGGTTTACTTGGTTGCCATGACAACCTCCTGAAGTGAACAATTGTGTTGTTGTTCACTGTTGCCCATCCACTGTCCTCTATGTTATTGCTTCCATATGGGGTGTCTTGATGCCTAAAATAATAGTTACAGCAACGGACTCTCCAGGTGTTGCTGTAAATATTATTTTGTTTAAGGAAGAACTCAGGAACTGTTAATTTTTTTACACTTAGTTTATTGGAAAGCTTATTGAAAAGCAACAAATATATAACAAAGGCTTTTCAACACTTAACAATAATATTCAAGTAACATGGATGTGTTACACATTAGACTATCATAATGGATTACATGCAATCCAGGAAGCTGTTTAATTATGGCTGATGCACTGTCAAGGACTTGGAATGAAACTCACAGAATCAGTGACACAACCCTTACAGACAGAAATAGATATTCACATAAATGGAACTAAGAATTTGGGAGTTGTCTCAGTTCAGATGTGAAAAATACTGCAAACAGAGATTGCAGCTGATGAAACATTGCAAGCAGTTATAAAAGTAATGCACGGTGGTTGGAAAGGACAGTATATTCTACGCAGGTATGTGTGACTTCAGACTGGATTGTCTATGAGCTATGGCTGATGGAGTATTACTAAAGAAGATAAAGTTGTGGCTCCTCGTACACTTACTGTTGAAAGGAAATGTTGCAGAAAGTTCATGAAAATCATACGGGTATTGAGAAATATAAACGCAGAGCTGGAGATGTAGTATACTGGCTAGGGATCACTAAAGATGTGTAAAACACAGTTTTGGCTTGTCTCATTTGTGAAAAATACAGACCTGTACTGCAGAAATATGATTCCTTCCCTCCATAAATATAGGCAGCAGTAGTTTAAAATTTATACATGATTAAACTTGGGGCCAGGTTAGCCTCATTATATGCTTTAGGGGCAGCATTTTTAAAACACTAGAAACTTGCTCTTTTAGGGTTCTAAATATTAAATAAAATGTTTTTTTTGTTCAGACATTTCAGAAACAGGAGATGCCAGCCTGGAAAACACACTAATTATTGGGAATTATATCCTGAAATGTTTTAGGGATGGAGACAATATGAGAATGTGCTGCTCTTATGCCACTGTGCTAAACATATGGAACTGTGACACTTGACATTTGCATTTGGAAGGCACAATGTGTTTCTCTTTTCTGCATGTACTGTAAAATAAAATTTTTGCTGTGCCGAGAGGGCAAGTCTTTTTTTTTTCTCCTCTCCGTATCTTTATCTGTTCATTCTTATCACTCCTATACATAAAAAAGTTCAAGTTCTAAAGAAGATTAGAACCCCAGGACTATTTGCAAAGTTATAGACCAGAACTAGAACCTATAACTTCAGTGGGTTCTGGTGACCCTATAAAGAATCTTTCATTTTAGACTCAGAAAATACCAACGTTTGGGGAAAAGTAGGTGTGGATCTGTTCTCACTTGGAGGCAGGGAGTACATGGCTGTGATTGTTGCATCTTCATTTTACCCAGAGGTTGTTGAGCTTAAGACATCAACATCCAGTCAAGTGATACAAAAGTTAAAAGTAACTTTGGCAAAATTTGGAACACCACAGATTGTGAGGACTGACAATGGACCTCAGCTTGCGAGTAAATAATCTAAAATTTTACAGCAGCTTATGATTTCAATCATGTCATTTCTAGTCCTACATACCCACAAGGGAATGGGTTAGCAGAGTGTGGAGTAAAGGTACTTTACTAAAAAGGCTAAGGATGAACCATTGCTTGCTTTGCCGAATTACAGAGCAACACCATTAGAATATGGCAAATCACCTGCTGAGCTGCTCTTGTGTCATCAAATTCATACCTGATTACTGCATTGGAAACTAAAATACAACACTGTTAATCAACACGTACTGAGACAGAAGGCTTTGTAGTTTAGGAAGCAACTTCAGACATGACAAAACAGCAAAAAGCCAGATGAGTCTCTCTCAATGCATCTTATTTCCTGTATTTATCAAGCCTTATTAGCCCCACAGGGCATCTCTGCAACCCACATATAGAGAGCCTGGGAAAAAGACCTTAACACAGTTGTGCCAGAACAACAATGGGAGTCCTGCTTTAAGGATGCACATAATGTTACCTTCTCCCATATATGGAAGCAGTATTCCTCGAAGACAATAGTGAGGATTTTTTATAAGCAAACAAAACACCTTTCACAGTGAGGGGCACATTTTTGGAGACAGTGTGGGACTCCCAGTGCAAAGCATGGGCACATATTCTGGGCATGCCCACAGCTAGCTCCCTTTTTTCAAGCCCTCCAAGGAGTTTACAGGAGATCTGGGATGAGGAACTGATTCTTACAACATAGTTGTTCCTTTTTTGCGATATCCCTGAAGAATTATCGGCCCCCTGAAAATAAGAAACTCCAAAATATAGCCATAGTAATGGCCAAAAAAAATTATCACAAAATTATGGCTTACACAATCAGTGCCTACTACTGAGATGTCATTATAACTGATGTGCAAGATTTATCAAATTGGAAAAAAATACAGCTAATTTAAAAAACAAATCCATAACCCGGACCATCCACCAAAAATTTGGTCTCCTCTACCAGCTGGGGGACTCTTTATCCCTGGCTGCATGACGGGCAATTGCCAGCTGCAATCTTCTCCCCACCATTCTATATGGTGCTCCACTACTGCAATTCCTCCAAGAATCAGAATTCAACAAACTATCCATACTCTATAATCGAGTGGCATGGTTCGCCACAAGCTCCTCTCCTAGGAGGCATCACTGCGAGGCACTTAGGGAACTTAATTGGCCCACTCTGCGACACAAACTCGCATACCCCGTCGCTTGTCTTACCTTCAAGTTCTCTACCCTAGGTCCCCTTCCCCATCTTAGAGGACTACTCTCCCCTAAAGAACAAACCAGAACTTAGCGATCATCTGCGAAACACCTACTGGACATCCCTTGGATGCGCTCCAACCAAGGCAAGCACTCTTTCAAATTTGCTGCCTCCCACATATGGAACTCCCTTCCTGCTAGTTTGACTGACTCTCCCACCCTCAACCAGTTCAAGTCTTTACTCAAATTTTATCTACTCAATCTCAGTCTCTGTGGCTGCAACCATTAGCCCCCAAGCCTTGGTCTCATGCCTGCTGAACTGCTCTGAACCTCCCTACATCCTGTCTTTTTTCTACCTAGCCTCATCTGTGCTGGCTAACTACACTCTAACTGGTGGGTAACCAGGTGTCTGAACGTGAACCAGATATCTACTACTGTATGCTGTTTATTAATGTTTGTCTATGAAACTAATGTTATAGCTGTAATTCATGACTGAAGTCTAATTGGGAGCCTGATTGTCCTATCCTTGTATGCTGTCTCAATGTATATTTGTGTACAATATGTAATTACTGTAAATATTGCCTATAAATGTCTCTTTATGTAACTAATTCCGGGTCACCCCTGAAAAAGGGACCTCTGGTCTCAGTGGGCTTTTCCCGGTTACCAAAATCCAAATAAATAAATAAATACCCAACATTCGAACTAAGAAAAATGACAGCAAAACCAGACTTTGTACCATGACGGACTCTTATATTCTTTTTGTGTTTCCATTTATTTATTGTGATATATTTTACATGAGGTGAGGGAACATGTTTTAAACAATCCCATAAACATGGGGAAACATCCAGAGTACTTTCTTTCATACATCTGTGCTACTATAGATGGACTGCTATTCTGTATGCAGTATCTTCAACAGCAATGTTTCTTGTTTAATTGATGGTTCATGTTTGCCTTTTGTTGTATTTGAAAGAAAAGTAATAAAAAGACGTGTAAAAAAACAGCAAAAAGTCACAGACCATTGAAAAATGGAGAGTGAGAAGTGATGGTTGTTGTTGAGGTGAACAGACAGTTGTACAGGGACTTGTAGCTACAAGATCATATGCAGTACTTACAAAATCAGGGAACTGATAAGGTGAAATAGGAGATATTTGACATCTGTGCCTGTGCCTGAAACACCAATGCATTTACCTGCAACACTAGTGACTGTACTTACTGTCATGTGTGCTGTGCTAGCAACCATGCTGCACACAGGTTGAAGGTAAGATGGCAACTAGTTTATTTACAGGAAGTTCCTCTAGGTAGTTCCTCCCAGAGGTCATACGGTAAACTAGATAGGCTGGCTTAGCTATAGCACCCCCTATCACCACATCTCCCCTTTTGGGATAGCTACACCTTTCTACAGAAGTTCAAGCAGTTGTATACTAACAACTTTCAATTGTACTTTAACTTTTTAAACTACTTTAAACTTTTCTGTTATTGTTACCATTGGCTATCAAGGAAGGTCAGGATAGGCTGCCTGAATACTTCCAGCTCAGTCAGAGGATTATTCTGCATGAAGTTATTTTAGCACGTTCAGTCCTTTTTATTTACAAGTCCAGTTTCTGAGGTTGTACCAACATCCGTCGTGATCGGGTCATGACACTGCATTCTACAGCTGCTTGTTCTGTGACAGGTCTGTCTTTCAAAAGCCTCTGCTGTGATCTCCGTAACATTATAGGATTTTCTAGTGGTACTGGTTGCACCACTTCTGCTTCACCTTCTGGTGGATCATCTGGTGGATACCCTAGAGGTGGTGACAGTCCATCTTCTGATCCTTGTCCTTCTCCCTCTCCGGAGTGAAGGTGAACAAAGTGTTGCCTGTTAGATCTCAGCTGTCCCTATGGGCTCTGCAGAAGATAGGAATGGGGTGACAGCTGAAATAGGAACAGGGTGACAGCTGTTCTGTTTTGTGACCTGTGCCAAGATCTTCATGTCTGGAATCCAGACTCATTCTCCAGGCTGAAGCTGTGGCAAAGTACAAGCTCTATGTCTTAAGTTGTGTGATTGTTTGTATTTGAAACTTGAAAACTGCTAATGGCCTTGGATTTTTCCTTGGTCTAGAAGTGTTGGAGTCAGACGAGATGACAAAATATATATGGTCATTCTCAGTTTCGACCCATCAGCATTTCTGCCAGACTGTAGCTGTTGACAAGTGGTGTGGCTGGATAGGCAAGTAAAGCTTTGAACAGATCATTAGCTTACTTGAGAAGTCTTTTTACTGTTTGTTCTGCTGTTTTGGCTGCTTCATTGCCTTGCAAATGTCTTGGACTGCTTGTGAGACGTACAAAGCCATAGTCTTTTGCAAAATTGAGAAAGGTTGAACAATTGAATTGTGGACTGTTATCTGATATTAGAGTCTTGGGCACTCCACGGTGAGCAAAAATTGCTTTCAAGTGTCTGATAACATGATTTGCAGTGGTAACGTTCAGATGAACAACTTCAACATACCTTGATTGATAGTCCTCAACTGTGAGGAACTTCTGACTTTTGAGGTTGAAGACATCTTTAACAACTTTTTGCCATGGTCTGTCTGGAAATTTAGATGGAATCAGTGGTTCTACTGGATTGCTGTGGAATTTGGTACATACTTCACACTTGTTTATCAGGGTTGTTAGTTGTGTATCAAGCCCCTGCCACCACACCGTTTGCTTTTCTCTCCTGTGATATTCTTCTGTGCCCTGGTCTCCTCTGCTAAGTAGTTTCAGGTTAGAATCCTGTAAAGACTGAGGAATCACAATTCTAGTTCCCTTCAGAAGTAAGCCATCTTTAACTGTCAAGGTGTGTCGTTCATGCCAGAATGGTTTGGTAGTATCCAGAGCTTGAACCCTTGGTGGTCAACCGTTTTGGCATAATTTCAAGGCTTGTTTACATACATGATCTTTCTATAGTTGTTTGATTTACTCAAAATTGTTGTCTGATGCTGGAAGGGTGTCTCGTATTTGAGAGGGATAGATATTTGTTTCTTCTGTGAAGTTTGAATCTCCTTCTGTAAGTTGCCCTTTGAGAGGCATTCTTGACAAGGCATCAGCAGTAAGGAAAGACATGCCCAAAACATGAACAGTGGTGCAGGTGTATCTCATCAGCCACATGCAGAACCTCTGTATCCTTGGAGAAAAGTCATCCAGCAGATGTACCAAAGGTTTGTGATCTGTGTGTACAATAAAGTGCGCTCCTACAAGTAACAACTAAAGTATTCATACGCCCACACTAGGGCGAGTGTCTCTTTTTCGATTTGTGCATAACGCTGTTCTGTTGGCATCAGTGCTCTTGAGGCATTCCCGACAGGTTTTTCCAGTGGTTTTTATGCTTTTCCATCAGGAACCCTCCTAGTCCGAAGGATAATGCATCTGCTGATACTTTTCTTTCTTTGTTGGGACTGAACAAGGTTAGGGTAGGCAGTGCCATGAGTTCTGCTTTGAGAGCTGTAAACCCTTGCTCTTGAGCTGGACCCCAAACCCACTGTTTCACCTCTGACAAAAGTTCTTTTAGGGCTTTTGTTTTCCTCTGCTAAGGCAGGTATGAACTTCTCCTGTTGGTTAACCATTCCCAGGAAACCTTGAACATTGGACATATTTGTGGGACTTGTCATACTCTGCATGGCTTCCAGTTTTTCAGGGTCAGGTTGTGCAACTCTATCTGAGATGTTATGTCCCAGAAACTGAACTTTGGTTTTCCCAAACTCACAGTTCTTGTCATTCAATGTGAGCTCTGCAATCTGGACCTTTCTTAGGGCTTCATAGACTCCCTGGTAGTGTTTCTGTCTGGTGTGACTGAAGACAAAGATATCATCTATCTGGCACACAACGCCTCCAAGCCTTCCTGGACTTGACACATTCAGTGCTGGTAGTGCTCAGGGGCGGACAAGATGCCAAAGGGCAATCTTCAAAAGTAATAGTGTCCAAAGGGCATAATGAAGGTGGTCAGTTTCTTTGATGCCTTTGACAGATGTATCTGTCAAAATCCTGCATTGGCATCACGCTTGATGAAGAGAATTGCTTCTCCAACCATCCCCAGCACCTGCTTCATTGAGGGAAGGATGAATTTCTCCTGTCGGACTGATTCATTTAGCTTGGTTAGGTCAGTACAGATTTTTATGGCACCATCTGGCATACCAATCTGTTGATCCCTCTAGCTTGGTGGTCACACCCACATTCTCCACTCTGAAAAGTTCCTCTTTGACCTTGGACATCAGTGGACCTGGGATCCTTCTGGGTGCTGTCAGTGAAAATGGTATGACTCCTGGTGTAATCTGAATCTGGTACTCTTCTTTCACCTAAGCCATTGAATAATGTTGGGAACTCCTCACTCCACTTGCTTTGTTCCACACTGTCGAGTCTGGCAAGAAGATGAAGTTTCTCGATTGCTTGTCTGCCTAGCAATGGAGTATGGAGGTTCTTCATAACGTAAATGTCCTCTTGACTTGCAATCTTACCTTTAGTTACAGTGGCAGTGAACACTCTGCACACATCTGGGGTGTCTCTTTCTGGCCACATCAGGACTTTACTTGTGGCCTGCAAAGGTGTTTGCCCCTCAGTTCCTTGAGAAGGTATTCTGGCATGGCTGTGACATCTGCACCTGTGTCTGTCTTGAACTCTGTTCGCATCTTACTGATGAGAACTGTTGTTTTTCAGCTAGTTCCTTTGGTCTGAACCAAACCCAAAAAGCATACTCTGTGTCATACTCTGGCACTTCTTGAACTTCGTGCATTGTTGCTTTTGACTGACATACACTCTTGTAATGGCCTTTCTTGTGGCACACATGGCAAGTGGCATCATTTGCTGGAACTGAGTTCTTGGATCTGACGGCTTGTTCCCACACCTCCTGCATGTCCTTTCTCTTGTGGAGTGTCCGTCTGCTCTGCTAATCCTGCATCACTTTTGGAGCTGCATTGGATTTCTTCAGACTCCTCCCAATGGAAAAATGCCTGCCCTGCATGGTGTCCACATGCAGGTGCTTTGTTCTGCACCTCTGCCTACTCCTGGCAGGAGGTCTGACTGTTGTTTTTGTACGGCATCGCTCAGTCGGGCCATTGTGACAGCCTTCTCTAAAGTGAAGTTGTTGTCAAATTGCATGCATTTGGCCAATCTGCTGTTTCACAGCCTCACGACAAACCAGTCCCAGATTAGTTTCTCTCGTAGGTCTCCATAGTTGCAGTGCTCAGCTAGGGCATGCAATGCTGTAATGAAGTAATCATGGGTCCCCATCTTTCTGCCTGCATATGTTAAATTTGGCCCTTTCATATATAACATTTCTGTGGCTTGTGAAATATGTGCTTAGTTTTTCCCAGAGCACATTATAGTTTTTCTTTTCTGCATCAGTTAATAGCATCCCCCTGAGGATGTCATCTGCTGTGTTCCCCATGCAGTATATCAGGATGTTCACCCCATTCTCTGTGCTGACTCTGATAGGCTGCCTTCTATATGAAACCTTTTGAAGCATCTGTGCCATTTTGGAAAGTCATCTGAGTTGGCAAAATCAAAAGATTCAGGTGACTGGATCTGATAAGTCAATGTTATTACCATTGCTTAGTCATAAATCTGCACTGAATAAAGTCACTTTAAGCTGTATTGTACACTTAACCAAAACTGGTGACTGTTTCTTTACATCTCCAGGTCTCCAAACACTTTCCTTTTGCAAGCCTGCTTCAGTGACGAGCCCAGTTTCACTTTCTCTTTTTTCACTCTCTAGGAGAGAAGTTACTTTATTTTACTTTTTTGCTCCTTTTAAACAGCCTGCCTTTTCTGCACCTGCAGCTTCTAAACGACTAATGGGAGAAAAGAAGGAAGAATCCAAGGTGGATTTATTGCACTCAATGGTAGTGTAACCCCCCCCCCAAATTGGGAGCTTACCTTAAGTATCTCTCTGGGCTCCAATAATGCCCACTGCCAGGCTGATGTTCTGCAGAGATGATAAATCCATGGTTGTTGGTGTCCTTCTATGAATCTGCGTGAGAGTGCCATGATGTGTCTGCGCACCTATCCCTTTAAGTGCCACAGCCAGTGTGTATGCTAAAAATGGGCTAGACTGGGTCTGAGTGTTCTGGAGCTTGTGACCAGCCAGGCACTTCCCTAATCTGCTCCACTCTGCTGTTGCTAATAGAGCCGAGGGAGTTTTACATGGTACTGTACTTATTTACTTTTAATTCATTGCTATTTTTATGATAAGGGCTATTGTTTAACCTGCCTTTATTGTAGCCTGTATTTCCCAATGGAAGCCACCATGTTTTAACCGGGACTTTCCGTTTGGACCAATTACGACACAGGGGATCACGAGGGGTCCTTAGCTCAGGTGCCTTGTGGGAGAAACTGTGAACTCTAGTGTTTGGTGCCTATTGGTACGAATGGGAGCACAAGATGGTGACTGACTGCTCCTTCAGCCAATGAGATTGCAAGATAAACAAATTGGTCCAAGAACTGTTTTAAAACAGTGAGTCAGTGCAGCTCAAGCTCTTGAACCAGGAGGAGCTTCTGGTGTGGCAGTTTCATCCCAAGACTCTGTGGAGCAAGGAGCTTGTAGGCCCTGCAGGAATCTGGCCTAAGAGAGGCCTAGTTTTCTCTGGTGCACATCCTGCAATTCCCAAGGAGGGGATCGATCAAAAAGAACTGCCTGACTGCAAATTAAGAGGTTTGCTCAGCAAAGCGGATGACATTGCAAACCAGCCAGAGGCCAAAAGAAGAATTAGAGAGTTTGGATGTTCCTTAAAATAAATGTGCTGAATGCTTATCATGGATCAAGACCTACCATCCAGGGACTCCTGATTGCCAGAGAGGAGCCTGCCTTTACCAGTGACCAAACTGCCTACCAGTTGGAGGGGTCACCAGCAGATAAACTGAACTTTGCCAGAGACACTCTGTTGAACTTGGGTCCCTGTCCATCCCAGCCCAAGCTGACTGCTCCTGTGCTAGCTACCATTTTCTGGGCGAGACACCCGCTTTGGGGATCCAGCCCCTGTGCAACAAAGTGTCGCAGGTTGTGGCCACCTACAGAGAAAGGCCATGAAGTGGAGGTGAGTCATGGTGGCCCATGTGCAGCAGCTTACAGCACTGGGTCTTCGTTTCGTCAGGCCATCCTAAATCGTCTGGTACAGTGAATAAATTCAGGGTAGCTCCCTGCAACAAGCTCTTGATTTTCTTATAGTACCATCTAATTGTTCTCAGCTTAATTTCAAGGGTTTCAATAGACTAGGCCAGCTGCCCATGGATACCAATAACTTATTGGCTTTGCACTGTTTTTGTGATTGACTCTTCCTATCAAGGGCCCCAACAACAGCTGCAACCTCAGGCACCAATTCTGGCCAGCCAGCACTATAAACAGGGTACCCAGTAGATGCAGGACTGTATAGAAATGGGACTAAATTAATTGTATATTAATTAACCTGTTTTTTCCAGAATAGTAATCATTTGCCTAGATTTGCTCCCCCCTCCTTGTTCATGCCCCCCTCAATAAACCTGATTTCCTGTGTTACTTTGAACCTAGCTTGTGAGCATACTATTACTTGGCTTAAAGTGATAGGTTCTTCACTAAATATGTTAAAAGTGCATGCTATGTTGAAAAACTGTCTTTACAGGAGGGTTGCGGGGCATACACCAGGACCAAAGACCCTGTTGGTAAGTGGGATAACTGTGAGCATATTATTGATGCTTATTGCAAAAAGTCTATTGAATACGGTTAGTGGTTATGGTCAGTTCATAAGTACTGGATCACTAGTGGGATAGTGGGTGGTTATAACTTCCCGGAGGGCTGTACCAGTCTAGATAGATACCCACGCAAACTGTACTCTGGGTGGCGGCACCAAACTGTTGTGTTTACTGAGGGTAGGGACACCCCAGTATTTGCCAATTTGGAACCCAGGCCCCTCAACCTGTTGTTAGGAAGACAGGCAGGGGTAGTAGCCCTTGGAGTAGCGCCACCTAGGGGTTACAGTAGTTATAAAGAACAGTAATAGAATGGCCTTATCAGCTGGCTGGGCTTCAGTTCTGCTCCTGCCTTTTTTGTCCTCTGGTACTGCTTCTGCTGCTGTGTTGCCCTTGGTCCTGGTGACAGGTTGGTGCTCTGGCTCTCACTTGGCCTCTCTAAATGGCTCAGCTCTCGCTCTGGACCATGCTCTACCCCCACAAACAGACTCCGGCAGGCATCTGAAAAAAATGTGAATATGCCAGGAACACAGTGTCCTAAGAGTGAAGTGCCTAGATCTGACTTGTCTGAACAAGAACCAGATTTGGGTTTCCCTGATATGACTGTACTTACCTCTCCTGCAAGTTCTAAAGACAACACTGAACTGGAGCCTTGTGCTCAGATGTCCAAAGGAACTGTTACTGTTAAGGATACTGGACAGTTAGTCACTTCCAGGTGTGGTAGGCTGATAAAAAAGCCACAGCTATTCATTGACCTATGTTAAATATCATCATGTGTTTACAAATGTTTTTTCCTAAAGAAAAAAAATACTGTAACATAGTTTACATTTATATTAGTGGGCATGAGAAAAATATGATAGAGGAATTTCGGCTCGTGTTAAAAAATAACACACAAAAAACACTGACCTCGTTTTTTTTTTTATTGACAAAAAGGGGGATGTGTTGACAAGATACCAAGAAAGATTATGAATATTCATTATGTAAATAACTGGAGCTCTCAGTCATGTGGACAGAGAACTAGTGCATGTGACAGACAGGATGTAAGAGCAGGCAGGCAGTCTGAGTGAGAGAGAACAGTTTGCTCCTCTGTATGCAAGACAAGAAGCTGAAATAAGTAAGCAGTAAGACATGATGAGGTATGCATTAGACAGTTCTAACACACATGGCTAGGGGGCGTAGTGATACACGAGGCTGCAGGCCAAGTGAGTCCAGCCCTCTAGTCATGCATTAGAACTAATGTGCACCCCAAAGTGGCTTATTGCGCTTATAAAATGGGCTTGTTTTTAAAATGATATCTGGAATTAAAAAATATATACGTTTAACATTGTTAATGTTAAATATATTGCCTAGTTTTTTTATCAAATAGTCCCTCTGCCTACAAGAACTGTATTATTTTTTTTCCTTAGCCTTTATGTCCTAGTGGGCCCCTGTAGCTGTAGCCGTTTTTTTTTTTAAATGATCCATAGGCTCCACTGTTGCAGCTACTTATTACTCACATGATTAATAATGTCAAGTCGATCAGTGTTTTTATCGGCTGCAAAAGCTGGCAGTTTCAGTATTGTTCTTGATGCTGATGAAGAGTGCGTCACAAAGCTGTTGGGCTCCCACATCGCAAGTAAATTCTGGAGTTTGTTAAACTCAACAACACCCTGCCTCACACTATATTTTTACTTTGGTGTGCGAGTTGCGAGAAAGTGGGCAGGCAGCTGAGAGAGAGTGGCTCGACTGGGTGAGTGGTGGCTAAACTAGCGAATAGCCGAGCGAATGGAGAGCTGGACAGGTGGGAAGAAAGAGACGTAAGAACTTGGCGCTGGTAAGCAAATAAAAAAAAAATAAACTGCTGATCTAAATCTGTGTCTCTCTTGCTGCCAGTAGAATTTAGTGAAGGGCTGTCACTTAGTACACATGAGCAGAGATGTGATCTGTCTCATCGTCGTCATGGTTATCATGCAAAGCCAGCCTTAGGGGGGTTACGAACTGTGCATTTGCATAGGGCCCCAACAGAAGCCCCCCAAAAAACTCAGCTGTCCAGTTGGTCTTCTTCTTCCTGGTCCTGTATGTACTAATTTAAGAAAAGTGCAAAAATGGCACAAAACTAACTAAAAATGAAGCTACAGGGAGGCCATGATAGGGATAAGGATGTTCCTTGGGGGCTTCGCAACTTCTGATATGGGCCACAGCAAGGAGGTTCACACAGGGCCCTGGAATAACTAGGTCCAGCGCTGTTACTATGCAGCTCCCCCCACACACACACATACATACACACTGACACAGAGTTAGATTAAAATCTTTAATTTCAGCATGTATATTGTGAGTCCAGTTTCTGGGAGGTGTTAGTGGAGAGTAAGTGCTGTAGAACAGCAGCAGGTTAAATCGGATGGCTGCATGGGAGGGAGGGAGGTGGGGGAAGGGGGCTTTCAGACAGACAGCCAGACAGGTGGGAATGTAAGCAAAAGACAGGGGAATGGGAAGGGGAAGTATCAGTGAAAACTGAGGGAGGAGGGAAGCACTATTTGAGTATAAAAAAATACAAATGTTGATATGTAGAAACATTTTTTTAAAAGAGGAACTGCAGAGATTATTAACTTTTTCACTGTCAGTGGCTACTGTGAGGGGAAAATGGCATCTGTTTCATTTTTGAAAATTCTAATGGCACGAGGATTTCAAACATGTACTGCATCCTGTTTGGCAGGACTAGTTTTAGTTGTGCTTTAGATATTTCTAATGCACGGCTAACAACCAATCAGACTGCACGCAATCCTTTGCCCATTTTATAAAGAGTTATTAAAGTAAATAAAAGAACCCATTGTTTGATTATTACAAAACAAGACTGCAGGCGAGCTGCAGGATGGGCTGTCCCCCCTCCCCAAGGAAGGATAGCTGTCCTACGGATACTCAGTCCTTCCTCCCTCCCCAGTCAGCCCCAGGTGACCCAGGTCCAATCCCAAACCCTGGTGCGGTAAGAGGTAAGATGCCCAACGTTTTAGCCCTCTGCACCACCAGGCCAGCGCTCAGGAAGGGATTTAAACAACAAAAGCACAAGGAACTTTATTTAAAGACTGGGGCCTGAAATGGGGAAAAAGAGGGGTTAGCTATGAGACTGTGCAGTACAGTGCAGTGTCTCTCATCTGGCTGTTCAGTGCCCTCCAAGACCCAGCCTACTTACACAGTCACTCTTCAGTGCCCTTCCAGGTGCAGCCAATTATTTCTCCTCCTTGGACTGTGGTTACATATACATCCCAACTCAGCCAAAAATCCATGTCCACCCCCGTACCACATATATACAATGCAATAGCTTGTTTCAACCCTCCTGTACTGGAGGCACTTCCCTCTCCCCACTGGTACCAGTGTAATAACCCTTAGGTCTGCCTAGGAATTACCAGGTGCTTTACTGGGCACCCAGCCCTGGAAATGGTGTAAGCCCAATGTTCTTGCATGTGGTTGGCTGGCAGTGGTGCACCTTAAATAAAAGGTCAGCAGTGCTTGGTGAAACAGAAAATCCCCAACCCAAAGGCCATTAAATTCGACACCTCAGGCTGAGGTATTTGTAAAGTCCACCTGGAATGCTAAGTTCAACAAATGATTTCCTGAACTATGATACTAACTAGGTTCTTGGTTGCAGGGCAACCCTAAGTTTCCTCATGGTTTTCCAGACCAGGTGATCCCCTCAATATGCAGAGGTGATGGCACAGTTCTCACCGAGTCTACTCTTCATTTTCCAGACCAGATGATCCCCCTCAATATGCAGAGGTGAAGGCGTAGTTCTCAGCAAGTCCCTTTCTGGTTGGTTTCACTCCTTTATCTCCTCTCTTACTCCTGTCAGTGATGCGTTTGGTGTCACAGAGCCTCAGTTGTCACTTTGGTGTAGGTTAGGGGCTCTTCTGGCATCAGCAGTCAGTCAGCGACCTTCTTCTTTTGCAATTCAGCTGGACCTAAGTACACAGTGACCACTGATCCAGTACACCACATCCTGGCATCCAGTCTCTAGTGTGTGGCGATAACCAATGGCTGGCTGTAGTCTAGTCCATAAGTCAGCTTTGGCGGAGCTGTAGAACAGCCAAGTCTCTCACTGAAGTTGCAGATGTCAGCTTTTTCTCTTGTGCTACTCTAGCATGTGATTACCTCCTTTTTGTAGTAGGAGTTCTGCTTCTCATGTCTCCCTTTGACTCTTCATGCATGTGGCAGGGAACAGCACTGTCCCTTGATTTGGACCTTCTTCTCCTTCTTCAAGTACTGAAAAATCTACTGTTGCAACAGTTCTTTACTACCCTGCAAACTGTCCTGTTTTATTTTCTAGTTCAGATGGTTGGCCACCTCTGGGTGCCCCCTTCCCCATATTCTTCTCTACTGTCTCCACTGTTTTTTTTTTAATTTCCCTTGGTCCAAAGAAAGGTCTAGAAAGTCAACATTAGTGACCTTAAGCTATACATAACACAGGCTATTTTTGAGTATGCAGGAGTATGACTAAAAACCTTGCAAAGATTAAATATGAATAGAGTGGTAAATACTCAAAGTAAAATCATTTAGGAGGTGTTTATTAATGAAAAAGGTTTTATTCATCAGGAAATGTGGTGGTTGAGTCAGAGAAATGGAGTGGTATTCCCAACAAGAGTGCTTTGTTTTTATGTCCTCTCAAGCACCGCTCTGTAAACCTGAAAGCATCCTGCATGGTGAACTAGTGTTGCACCTTAGTAAATATCATGGAGCCGAGAGCTCTTGGGCAGCGGGTTCTGTGTGCATCTCCTTGCTTCCCAAAACTAGAAACCAGATGCAAGGTTTGATTCTGTCCTGAAGGGAGACCGCACCGGCATGCGAGACTTGTGTTGCAGTGCATGTAAGGTACTCCCTCCTCTTGAACCTGTGTGCAGCGTACTAAGCTCCCCGCTCTCTGGCAGCACCCCTCCCAGTCTTTCTGCAGGCACTAGAAGCCTGGCAATGTGTGCAACTAATAGATAAATCCCCACATTATGTGAATCATGCAATGCAATTGAATAAAGTCAGTTCTATGCAAAAAGGAGTCTGAAATGAAATTCTAGCCATCGGCTGATTTTCCAGCTGATGGGAGCACTGGCAAACACATTCTTTTCTCTGTTTCATTGTGCCACTATACCAGAGGTGGAACATGTATTCTGGGGAATAATATAAAAGGCCACTTACTGTTGGATAGGTTTGTGATGCAGTATGAGCATTTGCAGTAGACTTTTGTATATTTGGGGTGTTCCCTGTTACTAAGCAGATGCAAACTGCACTCTCTATAGGGCGGCAGTGGCCTCTAGTGCCCAATTTTATAATGCACTTGCTGTCAGTCAGGACAGGCTATGAGCATAATGTTCTTTTCTTAGCCTACACTTGTAAATATTAGGAATTCTTATCATATTAGCAATGTACTAAAGTACTTAGGAGCTCCATGACATTTTATAAATTAAAAGGAGCTGGATATAAAATGTTTCATATTTTGATGATGCTGGAAGCACATGATCATGTGGGTGGGTATAAAGGTATGACCTGCTCTGCATAGACTCAGATAAGGTCAGTGCTTTCTGGCCAGGGTAGGCGAAGGACTGAGGGGAGTCCTAGCACCCTTTGTGGAAACTGAAGGCTAAAGTTTGCCACAGCTGTGAAGCTTGTTATTACTTTCTGTTTATGCCTTCTTTTGTTTTGCTTATAGTTGAAGCCTATTTATTTTTGTTTATGAAGTAAATAAACATCGCGCCATGCCAATGGTGCTTAAACTTTAAAACTGGTTGAGTGTGTCCATCTGTTATCCCACACCCTATGACAATGCAGATGCACAGTCTGCTTCGGCAGCAGTTCCGGCAGGCTTCTTCTCACGGCAGTCACAAGCAGACAGACTGGGCTTGGGAACAGCCTCTGCTGTTCACTGGGAAATGTCAGCTCACCATTGGTCCACACAACTGTCATCAATCTGGGGCCGGGCTAAAGGTCCATTATGCAACTAATAGTTGGCCCCAACTTTATGCCTGAAATTTCTAAGACATGCAGTATCCCAGATGATTCTGGTGGCTCCCCTTCAGGCTCTGCACTCTGATTAGTTGATAGTGCAACCCCTGCCCTATTAAATGTAGTGGTGCATCACAGTACACAAGGTGGTGGCATCCTGTCTTGCTATGGGACACTGGCCCCCAGTATTAATTTTAACAGGCCTCCCTTGGCCTCGAGCAATAGTCCAGCATCCCCTGTTGTTTGCGTTAGCATGCCTTTTGTCTGGTTCTATTGGGGCTCCAGTTTATGGGATACTTGGTTCACCTGCAAGTGCGATGCACTTAGCTGTCAGCAGCCACCTTTTATTTGCAGTGCTGTTCTCATTAGCGCTATGCTAGTCTTCTGATTATGGGTCCAAGGTCCACTGTACTTTTTCAGTAACTGAACCATTAGGCATTTCCTAGTCACTGTAGGCATTCTCTTTTACATTCCTTTTATTTATTTATTTTTTTGCTTAGTTGCTTCCACACGGGGCTGTAGAAGTGACATGTAGGTGTAAAATCTCATTTCCAAGAGAGCCTTTATAGGGCCTTGGGGTTGGGGGAGCAGAGAGCAGAAGCAGTAACAAGCATACTGTACAGAAAGTTACATAACTAAATGTTTTCTGATAAGGAGGCATAATAATTAAAGATGTTAACAACAGTGTGTATGTGTGCATATATATATATGAAAGTTATGCAAGCAGTAGAGAATTCCTAGTGCTTACGATGATGTATGGATGTTTCAGCCATGAATTTGAAAGCTATTTCATGCAATGACAGAGTCTGTCCAGTGATCAGGACTGGGAGTATTTGAAGAGGGATAACAAGGAGGCATTTTTGAACTTATATTTTAATATTTAAAAAAAATGCAATTCAGGATTACTTCTCACACCAGCCATACAAATATTTCATACCACACTGTGTAGGAATTTAGTATACCTTCATTTTGATTAATGACAGGTGGGGGAAACATAATATTGATTAATATACATAACTTTTTCTATTAAGGCCAGCCACCATCATGCTATGGGATTTACAAAGTGTTGGTTAAAAATAACAATAATTGTGTTCCTTCAGGCAAGTGAAATAGTTGAACGTATACCATCCTTTAAAACAAGTAAACTAGGAGGTTCACTTCCACTTCGAGCCCTGGATTCAAAGCTATAACAAGAAGTTTTGTCTGTTGTTCAGATCAACTGATTTAAAAAAAAAAGATTTCCATAGCCACTAGAACATTATAACGCACTAACCTAGTGAAGAGCTTCAAACCGTAACATATTACAGCAAGATTAATAGTAGAACTTTATACAGCAAGACTTATTTTGCCTCAGCTGCACAAACATAGGCACTGCCCCCGTCAAATCATTTTGGGGTTGCATCATTCTCCATCATGATTGGCAGGAAAAACAGAACAATTGCTGTGAGGAGAAATCTGTGCCACATTAATAGACACATACAGGACGCAACCTTGGACACATGTTATATAGTCTGCAAACAGTTACTTACAGAGTGCAGCCCCATAGTAAAACGCCAGTTCCGAAAATCAGTGGGATGGTACCATTTCCCTTTCACAGCTCACCATCCAGATAGACCGATCAGGATGAATCAAGCATTTTTAGAGCCTGCAGCCTGAGCAATCCCAGAGCTGAATGTGCTTTCATAGTATCAAGGCATTCAGGGACACAGCGGCAGAATAGAAGAAGGCCTTATTTGCCTCTGACTCTGAGGATGTATAGGACATACTATACATGGGACCTGTGCAACATAGTTAACCAGTGACCTCAGTTGTTAGGTACAGGTTCTCTTGCTCAGTAGGTGACTCGAGTAATCAGGGCATAGACTACTCATGCATTATAGTGTAGCGTGGAACAGTGGCGTTTATGCCTGTCCATCAGAGATAGTTGGTAGTCCTAGCTGCTGCACTGTGATGGGTGCTACGGTCACAACCAGTATGAATCTGCAGTATGATGTGTTGAGTTTGCACAGTATGGTCACATTTGTAGTTCTATATGCCAGGAACTCAAGTTTGGGAACAAGTTTGAGCCATAGGGGTTTGTCTGGGAGGACGAAGAATCGAACATCCCAGACGATGCTCTTCTCCTCTGGAGAGGGAAGGAAGCATTCTCCACTGCTATACTGTCCCCTGGGAGCAGGAGGAATGATGTCAGCAGGTGCCCTGCACAGGTATGAATTGGCATATGCACTAAGTGTCCTTGCCATTGGTGACCTGAACGCTGGATGTAACGGAAGGAAAACCTCTGATGCTTGGCAGCTAAAGTTATTATTCTCAGGCCACACAGCTTCTGACTGCCCATTGGTCCCCTACACTCTAGACAGGTCCAAGAGAGATCATGACTGACAGCACTCCCCGGGGAACCCACCACATCAGCTATGAAAGGGGGATACATAAAAAATAAAGAAATAAAAATATATTTTAAGTACATATTGTACCCAACATTAGCAGTACTTAACATACTGGCACTAGCTTCAGTTTTCCATACTTGCTTGTAGTTTTTCAGAAATAATTGACACCGGAGTGGGGGGTACTGTGGAGCCTGAGCTGAATAGCAGCATTTTCCAACAGCTGTCTGTATTGGCATATTAAGATAATCAAAAATCACCCCTTGGAAGCAACGATTCAACAAAATAAATAATATCAATTGACAGAGGAGCTTTCCAAACCTAGGATGGGCAATCTTCGTAAGGACAGAGGTGGCAGCTCAAACAATAAATCGATCGGCACATCTCAGCCCCTGAAGTCGAACCCTGAAGCACAGGCCACATCTCAGCATGTGTCAGTGGAGATCATGTCTTCAATAGGCCTCAAACTGCAATGGTTTATTTCTTTGGTCTCCAATTTAAGCACCAGGATGGACTCATTTGGCACAAGAGTTTTGGTGGTAGAAAAAGAGGTAGAGGGGATGCAGATGGAGACTGGAGATATCAAGCAGCAAACTGATTTGGCCACGGTCACATCCTCACTCTTGGTTAAGGAGAATACGCACCTGCGGGCCAGACTTGAAACTCTAGAAGACTAACCCCATTCATCACACATCAGAATCCTTGGGTTAGCAGAGGTGAGCGAGGGGGGATCACCCCCTTATGTTTTTGCATGACTGGCTTGTGGCTAAATTGGTGCTGGAGGGAAAAAACTCTTTGTTTGGACTGCAGAAGGCATATAGAATAACACCACGAGGGTACCGGGAGGACTCCGAAACCCCTCGTACCCTACTAATTGTCACAGACAGAGTAGGCACCAGGTATAAGATCCCTTGACTCACTCGGCAGGTGGGACCCATTACCCAGGAGGAACACACAATTACATGTTCCCCGATGTCAGCTACACTACTCGGATGCGCCAGAAAAAATTCAACGGTGTGAGGAAGCAGCTGAGGGAAGCGTCAATTATACATGCAATTATTTTCCCAGCTCGACTGAGGATTATTCATAGTAGCAAGGTGTGGGTATTTTCCGACCCTATCGAAGTGGGTAAGTGGGCATCCTGCTTTGCTGATAGCAACCAGAGCCGTGGTCGCAATCATGGAGCAGAATAGAGCGATTTGAAAGACCACAGGGAGGGTTGAAAGGCTTACAGTAGTGAGACACTAATCTGTTTGTACTCTTATTCTACAGACATTTATTACTGGCTTTTTACGTCTTTGAAGTTGGACACTATTTAGTGCTACTGAATCTGTAGATAGTAGAAATTGCTTAAACATGCTTTCGTTTAGTTAAAGGCTCCTACTGAATATCAAAATTTATGGGGTGTTCTGTTGATGCTTTTGAGAAGGGGAATATGTTGCCTGAATTCTCTGTTTTAGGATATTTACTTTACCTTTAGGTATAAAATGTGACACCATTAGCCCCAAATTGGGGCGTGTATTCTTGGGACTCTAAATTAATGACTTAACAAATTAGTCACACTGCTCCTGGGTTTGTTCTTACAGCTGTATCTGTTCAAGTACGTGTGAGTTAAAATTTTAGCTTAACCCTCTATGTGGTATGGAAATATTTGGGATACATCTATCCTGGGATTAATAGGAGGGGTTATTCTTTCTTTATGGCCTATATTGTACTAAATGGATTGTGCTAAATATGGCAGTGTTATTTGTATGACACAAATGAAAATAATAAAAATAAAGTTAAAAAAAGAAATAATTAACACCGACAGCTACACCTACTGTATGTTAGTTTTATACGTCATGTTCCCTCACACAGACATTGCCCCCATCTGCCTGGGCAACCTCCCAGCCACCTCACCCAAGCTTCTCTGATGCTTACCCTGGAATCGCCATGGCTTACCCCTTGTGGCAGGGCCCTGCAGGCAAGAGGACGGAGCCTTCTGGATGTTGTCTCTTCCTGCTGAGGGACTGCTTGGCAGGAAGCCAGTTGCTGGGTTCTGGCCCGAGATTTCCCTTCACTTATCCTACAGTGCACTGGGATTCTTGTCCTGTTCTTCACAATTAGCCCCCAGGATGCCATTACGCTATGGGCTCCACATGCACGCACATGAAGCATGCCACTGCAAAGCCCAGCCAGCCTACTCCCTCCTACCATACCTCTGCTGCACTGTCACCCAGGGTCACCCAGGTGGCAGTGTTAGGGCAGAGGCAGTGACCTGCCCTCCCCAAAGGATGGGTGTCTACTGTCCGATTTGTGTAATTGCCTTCTGTCTGCAAGCTCAACCTGGGGGTATAATGTCCGATTGTGTGATTCCCTTCTGCCAGCAGGCTTAGGCTTGGTATTTAATGTCAGATTTGTGTGATTCCCTTGTGCCTGTAGGCTCAGGCAGGGTGTATTATGTCAGATTTGTGCAATCCCCTTGTGCATGTAGGCTCAGGCCAGGTGTATAATGTTATAGTTATGCGATTTTCTGCTGCAGGCTCAGGCCAGATGTAAAATGTCAGATTTGTACGATTCCCTTGTGCCTACAGGCTAAAGCTGGGCATATAATGCCAAATGTGTGAGATTCTTTTCTGCCTGTGGGCTCAGGCTGAATGTGTAATGTCCAAATTGTGCAATTCCCTTCTGCCTGCAGCCTAAGGCACAATGTTTAATGACAAATTTGTGCTATTCCCTTCTGCCTGCAAGCACAGACCAGGTGTATAATGTCAAATATGTGTGATTTCCTTCTGCCTGCAGGCTCAGGCCAGGTGTGTAATGTTAGATTTGTGCAATTTCCCTCTGCCTGCAGGCTCATGCTGGGTGTATAATGTCAGATTTATGTGATTTCCCTCTGCCTGCAGGCGCAGATTGGGTGTTTATTGTTAGATTTGTGCACTTCCCTTCTGCCTGCGGCTCAGGCTGGGTGTATAATGTCAGATTTGTACAGTTCCCTTCTGCCTGCAGGCTTAGACTGAGTGTTTAATTTCAGTTTTGTGCAATTCCTTTCTGCCTGCAGGCTTAGGCCTGATTTTTAAATCAATGCCATTTTGGGCATCATGCAGGAATATGCGGGTCTAGGTTTTTCGCATGTGCCGCCATATACTAATCGTGGAGCCATTGCAACCGGCTCCGTGATTTACGGCAGCCTGTGGCTGCTTTTTGGTGCAGCTGCTTCATAATGTTATACCTGATGGGACCAGACATAACAGTCTTTGCAGCTGCACCTGCTGCCCGTGTGGTAGTTAGGTTGGCACTGGTGCGGAGATTGCTTTTTCCATGCCGGCAGCTGTGGAGTTGGCCTTCGCCCCATAATGGCTGGAAATCTGGCCCCAGAAGTTTAATGGCAGATTTGTGCAATTCCCTTCTGCCTACAGGCTCAGACCTGTATTATGTCAGATTTGTGCAGTTGTGTGAACCACACAAGTGCAAGAGTGCGGGACTTTAGGAGGGCAGATTTTATAAAGAAGGATGAATGCCTCAGGGCTGGTTCCACCAAGCCGCAGTGACAACATAGTTGTCGACATCCAGTACAGCAACTGGCACAATTCCGGCGGTTGGCACTTTGCCGTCACAGAATCAATGTGTTTTTTGTGGGGGGGACACTTCCCCCGCACCCCCCATCTCAAATAATCAATGCCAAGTCAGAGTTGTTTCGGGGAGGCGGCAAAACACCCGACAGAAGCCCTGCCAGTGTACAGCTGGACCACTACAGTGACCTGCTGATTTCTGTTGCTGTAATGGTCTTCACTGCATGGGTGTCATTGTTCTAATGGTATACCCTCAGGGATGACCTGGCAGAGGGGATGACCTGGGTTGAATGAAGAAACAATGGGTAGAGATAAAAATAGCCACAGTGAGAGCATCAAACCTCTTCATCAAGCAAGTGAACAAAAGGAGGAGTAAAAATAAGCCACTATGGTTATCACGAAAAGAGGTGGTGAAAGAGATAAAAGCTAAGAGGGTAAAATTCAGAATGTGTAAATGTAACCCCCCTACAAATGGGGTTCCCGAAAAGTCCTCCTTGAGCTTGCCTAAAAGCTCACTGCCAGGATGGTGTCCTGTGTTTTAGCAGTTTAAATGTATTGCCAGAGAGTGCCTGTATAGCCTCTGTGTACTGTCTCTTTAATAGCAGCCTGGATTGCAGTCATAATTAACCTGAGAGGGAGCTCTGTTAGAAGATGTGCTTGTTTGCTGATTATCTATTAGAGTGATAATAATATTGCAGTTTGTTCTAACCTGTTTTCTTTGCAGCATGGACAGTTCTGTTTGTTTCCATCATCTTGGTCCTGGACTGCAGAATGGGCCAATCAGTACATTTGGGACTCTAAAATGGAGCCTGCCTACAGGGGCTTGGTGGGGCCAAAACTTGTAGGAATTGTAGTTTTGGGCTTTTGATGCCTAAAATAACCTGGAGGGGGAGCCCTTGTTGTGACTGACAGACAGATCAGCCAACCGAACCTTTTGGATCATGGGGAAAGTCCCACACTGCTTGCCGTTTCAGTTAGATCTGAGTTGGGAACTGAAGAAGTAACAGCTCGAAATAGTTCAAGCAGCAATCCATAGTGGATTCACGTGGGAGAACTGTGGAAAGGCTTGAATTTGGCCTGCATGCCTGCCTGCTGGTCCTGAGAGGGAACTTGTGTTTTGTTTTGGACTGAATCAGAATTTGGAGAGCGAATTAAGCCACTGAATTGTGACCAGGCTTTAACCTAAACAAGACTGAAGATTTGCTGAATGTGATCAGCCTCTCAGGACTTCCAGCTACCCCTGAACTCCCGGGTTGTGCAGAAACTCTGTAATTGTGAACGGAGAGCCATTTGCCTGGTATAGTGAAATTTCCTTACATATGAATGTGCTGTGTGCTTATAGTGGGTCGTGATTTGGTTCCCCACTGTGTGTCTGAACTGTGTTTTGCTTGCTGGAGGCTGTATCCAGCTCCATGGACTGAATCCATATCCATTTCCATTTGCCTGGGCACTGCTACACTGGCCCAGCCAGAATACCTGCTACGCAGAGAAAGTCATCAACGAGAGACCGGCCTGGGGATCAGCTCCCCTGCTCAACACCTTGAACAGGAATGACACCTCGGTAATTCGTGTGGGCCCTGCTTCTCCTGGCACTCCAGCTTAACAGCCTGCAGTCTCGATTTTGTTCTGCCTGTGTCCAGTATTGGGTATCATGAGTAAACATTAGGGTAGCTCCCTGCAACAATAGCTAAATCTAAAAGTGTTGTCATCTGATTGTCTTGTTGCATTTCCTTTCGTGAACTGAGCCCTCCGGCTCCAGATTACAAATAGTGTGTGTTGTGCATGTTACATTCTTCCATCACAGGGCCCCAACCAGCTGCAACGTTCCTGGCTAGCCCACCATTTTCCTACCTGGGTACCCAGAGTGTGTGACTGTGTAGTGACTCTGAACTGCATGCATAACTGTCTGATTAATATAGCTTTTAAGCAAATCAACCTGATTACGCCCCTCCCTTGTTCAAGTCCCCTGAATAAATCAGATTTAACTTTGTTTGCATTTAACCTGACTATGGTTCCAGTTTGTGACAAAAGTATTGTACTGTTGCTATTTGCTGTGCTTAACCTTATTTTATAGGGGGTCCCCAGGGTCAAGCCAGAGGAACCAGCACTGATGGTAAGTGCAAACAGTGTGGGTAATTGCCTGGTGAATAAGGGTCATTGTGAAAGTAATTATTGTATATTATTCAGGCCACTAGAAGGGAAAGAGGGCGGGTTACAGTGTCCCGGAGGGCTGTGCCCAGGTTAGCTTGACCACTAACAACCCTGACCTCCAGGTGGAGGCACCCGTTTCATTACCCAGGCCCCTTAACCTGCCACTAGCCAAGCAGGCAGGGGTAGTAGCCCTTGGGATAGCGCCACCTAGGGGTTACATAAGGAGACACAGAGGTAGGAGGATAGGGAAGTGCATCAGGGGAAACAGAAGCAGGGAGAGCAGTAAGGAGCACAGAGCCACGAACTGAAGCGAGAATAGTCCAGGCGGTAGTCAAAGAGGACATGCCATTTGTTTTTTAGGTATGTAAGCAAAAAGAGGAAGACTAGGGGTGGGATTGTAAGGCTACAAAGGGAAGGGCAGGACTGTGCAGAGGGAGACCAGGAAAGGAACATATCCTGAACAAATATTTTTATTCAGTATTCACAGAGGAAGGAGAAGGGGAGGGACCACAAAAACAGTAACAGGAGTACTGGAGGAAAGGAGGCGGACACTGGTCCATTCTTGGAGAAGAGAGAGTCCTGAAGGGACTCATTAATCTGAAAGTGGACAAAGTGATGGGGCCAGACAGGGTGCATCCAAGGGCATAGAGGGAGCTCAGGGATGTACTGGATTCACCTCTGACAGTCAAATTTAAGAACAGAAAAGCACAGACACCACACAAAACATGTGGGGGGGGTCAGCTTCACACAACAATGAGGACCCACCGATTCTAGAAAATATCTTCAGACAAAAGCTGGGCAGTACAGCTGAAACAAAAGCTGAATAAAGGCATTTTCTATATGTTCTAGAGCCTTTGTTCTAGCTGGAATTCTGGCACAAAGTTTGCATGAGAACTGATATAGCCATGTATACATGTCTGAATCCTGCTGCCTAAATGATGTGAGTGAGCTTTAACTGTGATACATGTAAATAAAGTTTTGTGCTATATTCTGTGACCAGTGGGTCCTTGTTCTTGTGTGGTGCTGACCTACCCCTCATGTTTTATGGGGTGTCTATACTTGGCTACTAAGTTTCAACTCTCCAAGGTATTTGCACAAAAAGGTTATTAGATGTGTGAGCCTCCTGTTTTGTGACTGTCTGCAAGTCATATTTAACAGCTCACTAGAAACAGCAGTGGTTCTGGAGGACTGGAGGAGGGTGGATAAAGTCTCACTACACAAAAGTGATAGCAGGGAGAAGAAGGGGTAATTATAAACCAGCCAGTCTGACATTGGTGGTGGGAAAGTTAATTGAATGACTACTGAAGGAAGGATTGTGGAATGCCTTGAATTCAGTGGGTTACAAGACCTGAGGCATCATAAATTTAAAGGGGGGG
This sequence comes from Neoceratodus forsteri, assembly GCA_016271365.2. NCBI lineage: Eukaryota > Metazoa > Chordata > Ceratodontiformes > Ceratodontidae > Neoceratodus > Neoceratodus forsteri. Next base: position 195,370,394 of record CM028134.1, read on the forward strand.
GGCATGTCAAATGTATCTTATAGATTTCTTTGACTGGGTGACCAAGGAACTAGATCAGGGTGAAGCAGTGAACGAGCCTACCTAGATTTCAGTAAGGCTTTTGACGCTGTTCCATATATGAGACTCCTAAGCAAGCTGGGTAACTTAGCGGTGGGTCCAAAGGTGGTTAACTGGGTAAGAACTTGGTTAGGGGATAGGTGGCAGAGGGCAGTGGTAAATGGAGTTCACTCTAAGGAAGGGAGGGTGAACAGTGGGGGGCCTCAGGGATCAGTGCTGGGTCAGGGCCTCTTTAATGACTTTATAAGTGACATTGCAGAGGAGCTGGAAGGGAAGGTGTGCCTCTTTGCCAATAACACCAACATCTGCAGTAGGGTGGGCACTCCAGGGGTGGTGGTGGTGGAAAAGATGGGCAGTGACATGAGAAAACTTTAGGAGTGGCCAAGGGTATGGCAGCTAAGTTTCAATGTGAAAAAGTGCAAAATAATGCACTTGGGGCACAGAAATCCAGGGGCAGAGTACAAAATGGGTGGGGTGGTACTGATGACCACCAAACAGGGAAGAGCTGGGCAGTATTCATATTTGATGACCTAAAGGTGGTCAGGCAGTGTGACAAGGCAGTTGGGAGGGCTAGCGGGATGCTGGGATACATAGGGAGGGGTACCACCAGCAGAAAGAGAGAGGTGGTGTTGTCTCTGTATAGAGCACTGATAAGACCCTACGTAGAGTACTGTGTTCAGTTCTGGAGACCACATCTCAGGGAGCACATAGACAGCATGGAGGTGGTCCAGAGGAGGGCAACTAAAATGGTACAGGGTCTGCAGCAGAAGCCCCTAAGGACCTCAGTATGTACACACTGGAAGAGAGGAGGGGGTATGATAGAGACCTTTAAATACCTAAAGGGGGTAAATAAGATACAAGAGAGAAGTATTTTTTAGAAAAAACAGTGCTCAAGAACAATGGGACATGATATGAAGCTGGAGGGGGTTAAATTTAGGAGAGACGTGAGGGAGTACTGTACTTCTTTACAGAAAGAGTGGTGGGTTCCTGGAACAGCCTTTCAGTGGGAGTGAAAACAGTGGCGAAGTTCAAGAATCCATGGGATAGACACAAAAGAATCTTAGGGTAAAGGAAGAGGGGGAGGGGTAACAGACTTTAGATCAAGTAGGATATGCAGTGATGTTGTAGGCAGAGAAATGGGCAAGCTAAGTGGGCCAAGCAATTCTTATCTGCTGGCAAATTCTATGCTTCTATGTTTTTGAGTTTCTAATTCCCTTCTGCCTGCAGGCTCAGGCTGGGTGTACAATGTCATTTTATAAAATGGGTAAAAGAAATCCTTCAGCCTGATTGGTCAAAAGGCACGTCCTTACCTGTCAACAAACTGAAAGATGGCACTACTTTCCTAATGCCTTAACCTCCATAGGTGAAAGGGCAGCAATATCATTAAGCAACTGATATCTTCCATCAATCCCTCTGCAACCAGAACTGATCTTCCATCACAAACATGGCTGCTACTTTTACACTGTAAAAACCTTCAACTGGCCCTAAAAATAAAACTACTTTAAATAAAAAATAAAACAAATTAAGTAAACGTTGTTTCCCTGATCATCATACTCTCCTTACACACATAAACAAATTAGAAACATTAAGTATTGTTTATAGTTTTCATTACAACTGTTTCTTTACTAACGGTGAAAAATCCCCCTTCTGTCTTTACCTGCTCATCAGGGGAAATCTCTTCTGCTTACCTTGACAGTGAGATAACTGAGTCACTGGCTCTAACACAGGCCTTTCTTGTCTGTGTGTACAGTATGTTGGGAGAGTAACAGTCTACCAGCGGAACTGAGCAGAATTTTGAATCCCTGTATTCCATGGTAAACATTCCATGATAAACATTCTGTGTCTTGAATGAGGGAAAAAACAGAAAAAAAAACAGGATGAAGAAAGTAGGCAATACAGTAAATACTTTATAAACAAAAAGAAAAGGTGGGAAAACACAGTTACAGAGGCAGAGGCAGACCCAAACTGCTCAAATAATACATTGCTGTCCCTCCAACTCACTGGTTTAGCATTTTTCCGTGAGTTGCTGTTCAATCAATTTTACCACTCCTCTGCCCAAGTCTGGCGACTATTTTTCACCATATTTACATAAAATAACATACTATTATTAAATCTTTAATAATGCATCCAGAGTTTTGATTAATTGTTACAGAAATAGCTGTTACCCATTTTATAAGAGTAATAAGACACTTCAGGGTGTGGGTTGTTGATTGGTAAGCACTACCCAGCTGCTGCGTAATCTGCAAGCCTAGCGCCTCATACTCTAACAACGCACCTGGGGGCATGCTCTTATCAATCAACAACCCACACCCTGTCGTGTCTTATTGCTTTCATGTCAGATCTGTGTGATTGCTTTCTGCCTGCAGGCTCAGACCGATAATGTAAGATCTGTGCAGTTCCCTTGGGTTGCAGTCTCAGGCCTGGTGTATAATGTCTAGTGTGTGCAGTTCCCTCGGGTTGCAGTCTCAGGCCTGGTGTATAATGTCCAGTGTGTGCAATTCCCTTGGATTGCAGGCTCAGGGCTCACTCAAAATACCACCAACAGCTTAATCTGGTTCAAGGTCAGTTGGCATTCATCTGTATCCCCCTCCCCCGGGTCGTGCCTGAAAATAGGCAGGATTTGTCTAGTGCACTTACCCGGTCAACAAAAACTAAATAAAAAATAAATAAAAATGATAAAAGGCCTGGTGTATAATGTCCAGCGTGTGCAGTTCTCTTGGGTTGCAGGCTCAGGCCTGGTGTATAATGTCCAGCGTGTGCAATTCCCTTGGGTTGCAGGCTCAGGCCTGGTGTATAATGTCCAGCGTGTGCAGTTCCCTTGGGTTGCAGGCTCAGGCCTGGTGTATAATGTCCAGCGTGTGCAGTTCCCTTGGGTTGCAGGCTCAGGTCTGGTGTATAATTTCCAGCGTGTGCAGTTCCCTTGGGTTGCAGGCTCCGGCCTGGTGGATAATGTCCAGGGTGTGCAGTTCCCTTGGGTTGCAGGCTCAGGCCTGGTGTATAATGTCCAGTGTGTGCAGTTCCCTTGGGCTGCAGGCTCAGGACTGCTCTACAATGTCCAGCGTCTGCAGTTCCCTTGGGCTGCAGGCTCGGGCCTGCTCTACAATGTCCAGCGTCTGCAGTTCCCTTGGGCTGCAGGCTCGGGCCTGGTGTACAATGTCCAGTTTGTGCAATTCCATTCTGCCTGCAGGATCAGGCTAGGTGTATAATGTCAGATTTGTGTGATTCCCTTCTGTCACAAACGCACTCTGCCAGTCATGCCCTATGCCCCCACAGTGCCAACCTCAGAGTGCAATAGTATGAACAGGTAACAAACAGGGTAACCCTCCTGTCTGTTTTTGGGTTCAAATCACCTTTTAGCCTCGAGTTCTGGAGGGATTCTCACAGTGAACCTTATGGTAGCATACCCAATTAACAGGCTCAGATAATACTCTCTTCAGGGGGATGCAATATAATCATTCATCCAAGGGCATCCAGCCAGGTATCCAAAATGAACCCTTACAACTCTATAAGAGACCTAGGTATTTCTTACCTTTTAAGCAAGCTCAGTAACACAGTCGCGCTTTTAACAGCTGTCAGACTTAAACACAGGTTCAGCATCACATGCAAAGGAAAACTGAGAAGCCACACATGCAGTATTTCAAAGAAAAGGTTGTTTACTAAAAAGTGGTAAAAACAGGTAAAATCAAACACAGAACAATTATATCACAAATCTTACAGTCATATAAAAAATGGGACGTTACAGAATATAAACTCCTACCACAAATACTTAAAGTCTTTCTTATTCTAGATGTTACCCTTTGAGTGCTTTCAAAAGTTCAGAGAAATCTTTCTCTCTTTGAATCCAGGAATCATATGTCAGATTTCCCAGATACAATGTTTCATTTCAACTCTCCCTTTCCCCACCCCCTTTTGGTGAGATCAGCTAGATCCTCCCTTAGAATTAATTCTAACGTAGTTATCTACAAGGAGATATTTTAATAAATGTGAACATCAGCAAAAAGCCATTTCCCAAATTCGACAGCTTTTGATCAACATTTCCTTTGTGGTTACAACCTCACAATCTGTCACTAAGATGTGAGAAAACCAAGGGGAATCGGCCAAAATGACATCCCTTCCTGATGTCATAAAATGTATATTTGGGAACCAACATCAAAGGCAGCACAGGTTATGAGGACCATAAACTATCCCTCTGGAAGGAAGACATTAATTAGGTTTTTCCCTGGTCAGTTTAATGACATCCTCACTGAGACCTTGGAGGTTAAAAGCCAAACTGCTAACTTGTGTGAGACAATTACATATACAGATCATTTATTTATAATACAGTATCATACCATAATAATATTAGAGGGTTTTTCTCATGACACCTTCTGTCCACAGGCTCTGGTCTGGTGTTTAATGTCTGTTTTGTGCAAGTCTCTGTTGTCTACAGGCTCAGAGCGGGTGTATAATGGCAGATTTTTGTGATTCCCTTCTGCCTGCAAGCTCAAGATGGGTGTATACTGTCCAAATTTACTCCATCCTTACTGGTATGGATCAGGGACTGCCATTTTTGTTGATCTTGCTAAAACTTTTGACACAGTGTCACATCCCCTCCTTCTTGATAAGCTAAAAGCAGTGGGTTTTTCTGAGTCTACAGTCAACTGGTTTAGCTCTTACTTTGGGGTAGATCACAATCTGTCCAGCTAGGCCACTTCATTACCACTCCCTATCTGCTCAGGAATTCCTCAAGGGTCTGTATTGGGTCCTGTTCTTTGTTCAGTATTCTTGAATGACCTTCCCTCTGTCTGTTTCTACATGTCCATGTTGATGATACAGTTATTTTTGCATCTGGCTCCCCTTCTCATGAGCTTACTTCACAGCTTCAGCTATACTTTGACAATGTTCAGAGTTGGTATAAGTCTAACCAGCTATCCCTCAATGCCAAAAAAAAGTCTCCATGACTTTTGGTACTCGTCAGATGCTTTCTAGACTTGCCTCTCTCCCTTCTTTTTACACCCTTGATGGTGCTATTATTAAGGGTGTTTCCTCTTTTAAGAATCTTGGTGTCTGGCTTGACTGTCATCTTGATTTCTCTGTTCATATTGATGGTGTTCACCAAAACCTTCACCCCAAGCTTGGTGCACTTTGCAAGAACAAAGCGAGTATCCCGCTTCCCATATGTCATGAGATTGTTTTAAAAATGATTGTCCCTATTTTGGCTATGGTGATTTAGTCTACAGCGAAGCTTCCAAATCACTTCTTGCCGGACTAGACCCTCTTTTCAACCCTTTTTGTTGTTTGCTTTAGATTGCTCCCCACGTACTCACCACTGTTCACTCTACTTTGCCCTTCCACCCCCCTCTCTTGATGCCAGGCGCCTTACCCACTGTACCTGTTTTATATCTAAATTCTGGTTTGGTTCCCTTCCCATTATCCTCCTCCTCAGCTTCCTGCTATCCTTTATGTAATATTGCTTCTCATTCCTTTGCTATTCCTTCTAAGAAATCTACAGCTGGTCGATCTGCCATCTCTTATCGTTTTTCCTAAACTTTGGTCTTCTCTTCCCTTGTCTATTCACTCTGCCTCTTCGTCTTTCTCTGAAAGTCTCTCCTTCATGACCTTTTTTCTCCCTCCTGCAACTGTTCTTAACCCTTTTCCTTCACCCTCTCACTAGGTTTGCCCTGGCTATCTGTTGTCCCCTATGCATACATTATTCTGAGTTGTATTTAAAATGTTATTATTTCTTTATTTAAATATTACTCTGTGTGTGTGTGTGTGTGTATATATATATATATATATATATATATATATATATATATATATTTATATTATAGTGGCACGGTAGTGCCACTATAGTTAGGGTTGAGTACCCGATTTAAGGTTAAAAGTGTGAAATTTTGCATCTTAATAACTTTGCCACCGTATGACAGATTTGTCTGAAATTTGTCATGGAGTGGTACCATAGACCTCTGGATCTGGCAAGTTTCGTAACAGTCAGATATACGGTTGCGGAGTTATAAAGCAACATTCAGTAGTGCATTTATGCTTTTTTGCGCATTCTTTGCTCGCGTCTACAGGTCACACAGTTTGTGCTACCACTCTAAAAACTTCAGAGATCCCCAAAGGGTCCCCAATGTGCCTTCCGAAGATTTCATGAAAAAATATTAAACTGTTCAAAAGTTATTCAATAAACAAGTTTCCCATTATAGTCAATGGGAAAAGTTAACAAAAAGTTGAACAGTGCCGCAAATGCAGGTTTTAGTGTCGCAAATTACCTCTGTAGTGTCGTGAGTCAGACATTTCTTTTTCAGTTATTGGTCACAGAAATGCTTGGCATTTAAATTTGGGACCCTCTAGGGACACAATTCTTTTTGTGTTCACCTAGTCGGGCCCTGAGGATGCTAGCCATGTCTTTTTTGGAGGGTTAAACACCCCAGAAATATGTTTTTGAAATTTTTATAAACTGTAGTGTTGCAAAGTAGTGTCTCACTTGTGACACTTTCGTGATTTTTTTTTGTGAATGTCTCTTGATTTGCGACACTACTTTGCGACACTATGGGGAAAATAACAGGAATTCTCTGCAACCCTGCTGCAAAAGAATGGTTTGGTCTTTTGAGCTGAAATTTGGAAGGAAGAAAGCCAACATCCCACAGATGTGCCTTTTGGTCAGTTGGTGACACAATATTACAGGGATGCAAAGTTATGGTACTCCAAAGTTGACGATTTTTTCCCATAGACTAACATTACAGCATCTGCCACGCCTTTCGGGGCCCGTATCTCACAAATGCTTCGAGATATGGATTTTTTGTCAGAAAAATACTTAGCCCCCTTAGCACAAAACTAGCCAGGAAAATAATAATTTATATGAAATTTTAATTTTTTTTCTACGTCGTACGGTTCCTGAGATATAGGCAATTTAGTATTCCAAGTGCTCATTTTCTGCTCCGAGGCCCATTATTATGCATACATTCTTTGTATTCATGGTGTTTCTGTATAGAAACATAGAAACATAGACTTTGACGGCAGATAAGGACCGCTAGGCCCATCTAGTCTGCCCATTTCCCTACCTACAGGATAGGCCGCAGATCCTATTTAACCAACAGCCTATATCTTCCTGCCCCCCACAAGAATTGCCTTATGTCTGTCCCATGCATTCTTGAATTCTCCCACAGTTTTAGACTCCATAACTTCCTCAGGAAGGCTGTTCCATGCATCCACTACCCTCTGTGAAATAATACTTCCTCACATTGCCCTGAACCGCCCTCCTTCTATCTTTTAAATTGTGTCCCTTGTTCTTGCACATCTCTTTTCTAAAAGATGCTACCCTCTTGGACTTTGTTGATTCCCTTGAGGTACTTGAAAGTTTCTATCTTGTCCCCTCTCCCTTCTTTCCTCAAGGGTATACATATTAAGCTCCTTTAGTCTCTCCTCATCGACTTCTCTTGCAGACCTTGCACCATTTTAGTTGCCCTCCTCTGACTGCCTCTATCCTGTCTATGTCCTTGGGAGATGGGGTCTCCAGAACTGGACACAGTATTCCAGATGGGGTCTCACCAACTGTCTGTACAGAGGGATAACAACTTCCTGTTTTCTGCTGCTGATGCCTCTCCTATACATCCCAGTATACCCCCGCCCTCCCTACTGCCTTCTCACATTGCTTGCTAACCTTAAGGTCATCTGATATGATTACCCCCAGGTCCCTTTCCTGTTTTGTTGTTGTTACTACCTCCCCACCCATTGTGTATTCTTCCCCTGGGTTCTTGTTTCCCAGGTGCATTATTTTGCACTTTTTTGCATTGAATCCTAGCTGCCATACGTCTGACCATTTCTCCAACCTTGCCAAGTCCCTTTTCATCCTTTCCACGCCTCCTTGTGTATCAACCCTGTTGCAGATCTTTGTGTCATCTGCAAAAAGGCATACTTTTCCTTCCAGTCCCTCTGCAATGTCACTGATGAAGACATTAAAAGGACTGGACCCAATACTGAACCTCTGCGGCACTTCACTAGTAACCGCCTTCCTTCAGAGTGGACTCCATTTACAATTACCTTCTGTGTCCTGTTGTCCAGTCAATGTTTTATTTCCAGGCGCTACCACCCTGGGACCCACTCCCAGGCTGGTTAATTGACTAATAATCTTTGTGTGGACTGTGTCAAATGCCCTACTAAAGTCTAGGTAGGCCATGTCCACAGCCCCTCCCTGGTCTACTACTTTGGTCACCCAGTCAAAGAAATCTATTAGATTCGTCTGACATGACCTTCCCGCTGTGAACCCATGCTGCCTTGGATCCTGTGCCCACTGACCTCTAGGTACTCAACTATTCTTTCCTTCAGAAGTGACTCCATCACTTTCCTACCATAGAGGTCAGACTGACAGGTCTGTAGTTCCTGCCTCTGTCTTCGTCCCACTTTTGTGAAGGCGCCTTCCTCCAGTCCTCGGGTACCACACCATCCTCCCATGATTTATTAAAAAGAGTAGCCAGTGGTTTCACTAGTTCCTTCCTTAATTCTTTTAGAATTCTGGGGTGAATTCCATCAGGACCCATTGCTTTGTCAACCTTCAGTTTTAGGAGTTCTTGCAGAACCCTTTCTTCTGTGAAAGGACTGGGATCGACCCCCCTATCAAGAGTGCTTCTGTTAATTGGATTAGGCACTTCCCCCTCCTCTTTTGTGAATACTGAGCAGAAATATTCGTTCAGTATTCCTGCTTTTTCACTGTCCCCCTCTGCCCACCCACTGTTTATTCTATTCAGCCTCACTATCCCTCCCTTTGTCTTTCTACGCTCGCTGATGTACCTATAAAAGGTTTTATCCCCCTTCTTAACTGAGTTGGCTATCTTTTCCTCAGTTTGGGCCTTTGCTATTCTGACTTCCTTCCCTGCTTCCTTCTGCCTTAACTGGTACAGCTCTCTGTCCTGCTCCTTCTGTGTTTCCTTATACTTCTGGAATGCTATCTTTTCTTCCTGACTTTCACAGCCACCTCTCTTGAGAACCATAGTGGCTTTTCTTTCATTTTGATTTGTTTATTTGCTTCACACAAAGGCTTGTTGCCTCTGTGATGGCAGTTTTGATAATTCCCCATTGTTGCCCCCACCTCCTTCTAGCCTGTTTGCTAGTGCTTTTCTGAGGCACTCTCCCATCTTGCCAAAGTCAGCCCTCCTAAAGTCCAGTACCTCATTTTTGTATGGCTTGACTCTGTAGCTGAGTTTAACGTGAACCACACTGTTTGATGGTCACTTGTCCCAGATGGCAACCCACTCTAGATCTGAGATCCTCTCACTGCCCCGCTTGAGAGTACGAGGTCTAAGATTGCTCCTCACGAGTGGGTTCCTAAACTAGCTGTCTAATGCCTGCCACCTGTAGGGCGTCAAGAATGGCCCTGCTCCTGGATGTCGCTGCAGCAAATGTGCTCCAGTTAACATCTGGCATATTCAGGTCTCCCATCGACAGTATCTCACCTTTCTCTGCCATTCTAAGAATGCCTTCCATCATATCCTTGTCCATTCCTTCCCCCTGACATGGGGTCTGTACACAACCCTCAGCGGATTGTGGTGCCTTTCCAGTCTCCAAGGTGACCCACAGTGCCTCCTCCTCCCTGTTTACTCTTTTGTTCAGTTGCTTTATCCCTTCCTTTACATAGAGAGCTACCTCACCCTGCCTCCCTCCCTGTCTCTCCTGTAGGTTATGTACCCTGGTATGTTACATCCCAGTCATGGTTCTCTGTACCATGTTTCTGTGACTGCTACGATATCCAGGCATCCTCTTCCATTAAGGCCACCAGCTCCAGGAGCTTGTTGCCCAGACTATGGGCATTGGTACTCATTACCCTCCATTTCCTGATGGCCTTACCCCTTTGCCCCATCCCTGTCCTTCTTGCCTTTGTCACTTTCTCCATTTACCCTGCCCTTCTCCCTATCGACACCTCCATGTTGGTGTTTGCCACACTTACTACCGTGATTGTTTGGGGGGCTAGGATTTTCCTGCCCTTTCCAGTGCCTCCCTTGGCTAGTTTAAAAGCTTGCAAATGAAGCATTTAAACCTATCACCTAGGATCCTGGTTCCTCCCGGACAGATGCAGCCCATCATGCCAGTATAGGCTTGCATCACTCCAGGTGGACCCCAGTCTCCAATGAAGCCAAATCCCTGAGCTCCACACCAGTTTTTCAACCACTGATTGAATCCCATGGTACGGAACACCCTAGCCCTCCTATGCCATAGATGGGTAGCACCTCCGAGAAGGTTACCACCATGCATACTTGACTAAGGCCCTCCCCAATTCCACAAACTCTTCCTGCACTTCTCTAATCCTTTCTTAGCCAGGTCATTTGTCCCTAAGGACAATGACATCCAGCTCCTCCCTGTGCAGCTGCTCCGGCAATCCTGAGGATTCGCCTCCTGTCCCTCCAAGCCATGGCGCCAGGCAGGCACCTTACCTCCCTCTCCCCTTCCTTGCCCAGTTCTACCTTCCTAACAATGGAGTCCCCCACCAGGAGTTGTTTCCTTCCCCTGCAGGGTCCCCTGCCACCCTCCTGTGGGTCTCCTTCATGGAGGTTCCCAGCATCCTCCTTGGTCTCCACTGTAGGTGCCTCCATAGAGGAACCACACTTTGCCAGAATGGCGTAGGAATTGTGGAGAGGTACAACTGGAGGAATGTGCCTCTGTTCCACCACCCTCACCCTCCCTGAGCCCACTGTGGTCCAACCGCTCCTCTTTCTTGGCAACCTCTGAGGCAACGGCAGTGGCACTGGTGGTCCCTGGATGGAAGAGGAGGTCCCACAAATCCTGGCCAACTCAGCCTGGAGATGAGCAACCTCCTCCTCAGCCCAGAGAGGTGCCTGCAGATGGGACAACACCGCATCCTCCAGAACATCTCCCGGAAGACTGCTGCTCCACAGCCACTGCACTGCACCACTCCAATCATGTCTTATTTCTGGCCCCTTAACTGTTTGCAATCCTTACTCTTTCCTCTGTTTTTTTTCTCTCTCTCCTTACTTTCTGCCTGTGTGCCCTTTAAGCTCCTGATTGTCCTGTTCTGAGACAAGAATATCCTATATTTCTCAGTAGACTGCTTACTTGTTCAGAGGCAGACCTCCAGCAGCTAGAGGGGGCCGGAGAGCTACTCTTACCCTTCTAGGATGGTGGGTCCTTGGTGGTTCTGTGATCGCTCACTTCCTGCCCCTAAACAGGAAGTTCCTGTTGTCAGTCAAATCCTGTGCCTATAAAAATAGAACTAGCTTTGTGTGGGGTGGAGGGAGGGAAGGAGGGCAATATAGTCCCAGTAGAGAAGTTCAGTCACACAGCAGTCCTTTCTCCTGGAGTCTTCTGCCAAGCTATTAGCAGAATCTTTCTAAGGCAGTCTTTAAATGTAGCTTCCTTCTAGCTAAGCCACTCCCCTACTTACCAGATCTTTCACAAGTAATTTAAACCTCACAACAGTTAAGTCCTTTCAGTCACCTGAGATTTACACCTAGATGACTTTTCAGTTACCCATTCAGTTCAGTTAACCCAAACACACACTTTTTTTGTTTTGTTTTGTATGTTTTTTACCCTAAATTAAAGGTCTAAATACAAAAGAAGTTCTACTTTAGTCCCAGCAGAGAAGTTCAGTCACACAGCAGTCCTTTCTCCTGGAGTCTTCTGCCAAGCTATTAGCAGAATCTTTCTAAGGCAGTCTTTAAATGTAGCTTCCTTCTAGCTAAGCCACTCCCCCTACTTACCAGATCTTTCTACAAGTAATTTAAACCTCACAACAGTTAAGTCCTTTCAGTCACCTGAGATTTACACCTAGATGACTTTTCAGTTACCCATTCAGTTCAGTTAACCCAAACACACACTTTTTTTTGTTTTGTTTTGTATGTTAGTTTTTTTACCCTAAATTAAAGGTCTAAATACAAAAGTTCTTCTACTTTAGTCCCAGCAGAGAAGTTCAGTCACACAGCAGTCCTTTCTCCTGGAGTCTTCTGTATGCAGCTGTTGGTGAAAAAAAGGGTGTGCACTTTCGTTACTGTCAGAGTTAGCGTTCCCACATGCGTTTCTGTAACCGTTTGCGTTAGCATTCCTATCTAAGCCACCGTATGTGTTACCCTTTGTGTTTTCGTTTGCGCTTCATTTGTGTTACTGTTAACATTTGTGTTTCCATTACTGGTTTTATTTGCATTTGCTTTATGCTACCATGTGCATTACTATTTGCGTTATAAAGACAAGGTCAGTTTCCATTTGCTATGTCAGATTTCCTTTTTGGCGTCATCATTGCTGTTACCATTAGCATTTGCATTTCCTATTGAGGTACTGTGAGGCGTTACCATTTGCATTTCCGTATGTGCTTGTTTACATCTCCGTTTTACGTTACGTTCCGTCTCGCCACCGTGTGCATTACCCATTGCGCTTTTGTTTGTGCTTTGCGTTTTGCGTAATCAATATTTGCGCTTCTGTTACTGTTTTGTTTTGCGTTTCCTTTGCATCACCATGTGCATTTACATTTGCGTTTGCGTACGTGCTTCCATTTTCGTTTGTATTTCTGGTTCTGTTTCCTTTGGTGTCATGAGTGTCTGCGTTTCCAATTACGTTACCGTGCCTGTGTGCATTACAGTTTGCATTTCTGTACATGCTTGCATTTGTGTTTCTGTTTTGATTAACGTTTGTATTACTGTTTGCGTTATCGTTTACGTTTGCGTCACCATGCGCGGTAGCATTTACGTCACCATTACTTCACTATTTATAGTGCACATTCTCAAAAAGAAGGAGATTCATGGCACAAAACTCCATTAGTACATCAGTTATGGTTGTTCCACAGTGACAAAGGTAGAAATTGATGTTAGGTTCCCACCCCTTGCACCCCACCCCACCCTGCCCCACCAACAGGCATCGGGTGCATTGGGATCGCTAGTTCTAACTCATGGCATTCTCCTATACTTACCACCTCAACTTGTTTACACATGGGATGTCCGATGCCTGTTGGTGGGGGTGGGTGGGGGGGGTGGAACCCTAACATCGAATTTCCTCACTTTTGTCGCTGTGGAACAACCCTAACTGATGCATTAAACAGAGGTTTTTGCCATGAATATATATATATATGCACAGTTGCACCCCTATAGTTAGGGTTCAACCTTCACTTCTATGCTAAACTTGAAATTTTGCACTTTAATAACTTCACAACTGTTCAACTGATTTGCATGAAATTTTGCATGCACCATCAGGGACTGAAGATCTCTTGATGTAGCATGTTTGAAATCCAGTGATGATAGTGACTGTAAATGAGCGACTGTCAAAACGACGACTCATTTACAGCGCTATCCTGTTGGGCTACCCTGTAAGGGTAGTGACCCAATGCAACTGTAGGGAAGGAAGACTGGAAGGGGAGAGATAGGGAGGAAAAGGGGAAGGGGAGGGATAGGGAACAGGGTTTGTGTGGGGTAATGTGCCTGCTGCAGTCGAGCTAGCCGTGTGGTGTGGTGGTGAGGGTGGCTAGCTCCAGTGCAGCAGATACTGGGTTTGGGACTGAGGACCGGGGGGGAGAAAATTCTGCTGCTGCCGCTATGTTTATTTTTATCTAGTTTAGGAGTGTCGCCCCCTCCCCGACATGCACCCCCCGGAGTTGGTAATCTTTAGACAGGATGTTGCGGGCCTCCTCTCGCATAAACACTTAGATTCCTCTATAGATGTGTGTTTACCGGCATGTGTATATCGCTGATTTGCTTTTTGGCAATATACACTCGCCATAACAGTGATCGCTATTTTGTGATCGCTGTTATGACATGGGACCAGCACATTTTGTTCCCGTCAGGAATGTCAGCGCAGAGATATGGAGTGTCCAAAAATGTGAACATTAACATTTTTTGTAACATTTTTCACCACACCACTGTGCAAAAATGGCTTGGAATTTTGGTCTGAAATTTTTAGGATAGAAAGGTCTTGGGTCACAGATGTGACTTTTGAAGATTTGGTGAACAAATATTAATATGTTCAAAAGTTATTATATTTTTAAGTTTCCCATTATTTTGAATGCGGAAAGTTAAGCTGTCCCGCTTGAAAAAGGATTCTTTGTCGCAGATAGGTAATCCTTTGTCACAAATGGGTAACCCTTTGTCACAAATGGGGAATCTTTTTCCATGCTGCTGCCATTTTGTTTTTTTCTTAGCAAGGCAAACAAATTCAAAAAACTGAAAGAAATGATGTTTTGTGAAGTAACCAACACATTTGTTCTGCTAAACGAGACCTGTTTCAACCAATCCTGGTGTTAATTTTTGGAAAAATGACTTTGAAATGAGTTTTTCAACATGTTGACATCCTTTTTCATGTCTTTTGTCATGCTCGGGAATCCTTTTTTGCAATTTGCAAAAAAGGAAGCACAGAAATGGATCCTATTTCATAATTTGTGAAAAAAGAAATTCCTTTTTCACAAATTGTGAAAAAAGAGCACGGAACAGGAGTTCAAAATGTTTCAATGACACAATCCGATAAAACGGCCCCAGATTAGCAGAACACATGTGTTGCTTTATCGCCCTTCACTGATCACCGTCCTCATATTCAATTATACATTCCCTGGTAGTCCAGTGGTCCCATCTTCCTCCCCCATCTCTAGCTGCCATCCCTGTATTAAACAAATGATTCCCCTGGTAGTCTAGTGGTCCCTTCCCCTCCCCCATTCTCTGATCACTGTCCCTGTATTAAATGCACAATTCCCTGGTAGTCCAGTGGTCCCTTCCCCATTCTCTGATCACAGTTCCCGTATTAAAGGAGTTCTACTGGCTTAAGTGAAGCCCCAACTACTTCATAGATTGGGGCTTCACTGTACAGATTCCCTCTGCAATCATCCTATAAAATTACTATTTTAGTTAGCTCACTGCTCATAAAATTCTGGGAAGCCCCTGGTGCAGCCGCAATTTTCAATTATGTTGCCCCAGTCCCATCGTAATCTCACTAGTGATAACGTGAGATGATGACGCACCACAGCCCCTGCCTTATTGTTGTCCCTATGTACGGAAACATAATCAATGCACTATATCAAATGCCCATTGTTATTTTTACATAATTAGCCTAAATGCCACATGTATGCCATACATGTGGCATTTAGGCAAATTGTGTAAAAATACTTATGGGCATTTGATATAGAGCATTGAAAATTATTCTGTACATAGGATCAACGATAAGGCAGGGGCAGTGGCACATCATCATCTCATGTTATCACTAGTGAAATTGTGATGGGACTGGGGCACCATTATTGAAAATGCCGGCTGCACCAGGGTCTTCCTGGAATTTTACGAATGGTAAGCTAACTAAAAATACAGTAGTAATTTTATAAGGTAACTGCAGAAGGAATCTATACAGTGAAGACCTGATCTGTGAAGTGGTTGGGGCTTCACTTAAGCCAGTAGTTCTCCTTTAAATGCATGATTTCTTGGTAGTCCAGTGGTCCCTTCCCCTTCTCCCATTCTCCAGTCACCATCCCCATGTTTCCATTATATGTCCCTGGTGTCTCGTGGCACCCTTCACCACCCATTGGAGTCTCTGGCTGAAATAAAGAAAAATAAAGAAAATCGTCCCTCGATGTTTTTTTTTTATTTTATTTTTGAACCCTGCAAAAAATAAAATAGTCCCTCGCCGATCAGCCCCCCATCCCCACCTCTCACTCAGTACCCACCACCTCACACCCCTCAGTACACCTCCACACACTCTCACTCCCCTGTATGGGTTCCAGGTTCAAGATCCACTCTCCAATCCAAGACATGTCTTGCTGCTGGAACCAGCGAATGCAATATGAAAAACTAAGGTTGAGACATATCAGCAATTTTTTGACATTTTCACACCAAATTTTCAACATGGCCTTTTGGGGACTCCACCTCATGAACAAAATCACTGACTTTACACAACTCCTGCCTGAAAAGTGATTTTGCGGTTGCTTGGTGAGTTCACCTTTCTGGTGGGTTTTGAAAAATTTTCCTGCTCTTGTTCATGAGATGAGGTCATAAGAAGACTATGTTGAAAATGTTGGGTCAAAATATATAAAAATGGCAAAGTTATGACCATTTGTTGCGATTTTGCTATGCACGCTCATAACTTTAGAAATGTTAAATATTTTGACCCAAATTTTCAACATAGCCTTCCTATTAACCACCTCATGCATGTCACAGCTGTCATTTTTCAAATCCTGGGCAAAATGTGTTTTCACATCTGTGATGCAAAATGGCGTTGCAGTTGAGCAGAATTACATTTTGGCGGGGTATTGGACATTTTCTGTACAGGGTACATGAGGTGGGGTAATAAGATGGCTATGCTGACAATTTGGTCACTGTTGTCCTATAAATGGAAGTGCAGGGCCCTTCCACTGCTATGTGCATATACACATCTATGGAGGGATGGGAGCACAGTGCCCTCTGGGCCCTACTCTTCCACAGGGAAATAAGGATATGATTACTGTATCTCAAAAACTATGGATAGATGGAACCACAGGGCCTGGAGGGCCCAGTTCTCTCACAGCCAAATAAGGCTATGATTGCACTATCAAAGAAAAGTATACATACATACAGTATTTTGTAGGGGCGCTACCGCTAGGGTTGTATAGACAGTTCTATGTTAAATTCAGAATTTTGTACCATAATAACTTTGGCATTTTGTGATGAAATAGCCTGAAATTTGGCATGAATAGTCACCTAGTAAATATTTCAAGATGTGGAAAGTTTTGTGATAGCACCTTGTATGGTTTTTGAGATATAAAGTGGTAAAAAACAGAAAAAACAACTTTTTCCCATTGGTTAACATGGGGATTGTTGTTCTCATCTACAGATCAGAAGGAAAAACATTTTTACCTAAAATTTTCAGGGATGATGGGGGCAGTGCCCAGGGTGTGCACTTGGATAGTTTGATGAAAAGAAATGTCACCATTTTTGAATTATAATGAATTTTGTGATAGCCGCCAGACAGGCAGGTTATTGAACACCATTCTAACTTTTAATCATTAAGGATTTACTGGTCGAATCTTAAGAGAAATATTGTTTGTGCTTCTGCCATCATGTTTTTTTCCCATTTCAAAAATTGGATTTCTAAATAAATCATACATGATTAGGGAGGACCAAGACCTGTATTTAGGTCTCAGTCACATGCTTAACAACATTATTTTTTTATTAGTTAAACATTTTCAGGTGATGTATGTGCTTTGAGGCAGAGAATCATATAGCCTGACACTCGCTCTGCAATGACCAATTGATTGGAAAATAACCGTTTGAAGGTTTTTACAGTTCTAACTTTACTGCTCGAACGGTAAAGATTTTGAACAATAAAGGTCCATGACAGTTCGATCTGTCGTAGCTCAGTGACGCTTCTACAGTGACATACATCAATACCGACAACATCGACATGTCACTGTAGAAGTCCGCCCGTGACCCCCTCCCTGAACCAACTCCAACTTAGATTTGGAATCTGAAAGTACAGAGGGCGCGGGGGGCAGAGCCCCCCCACGTGGGGACTTCAGGGGCAAAGCCCCTCGAAGAAAAAACACAGTCTGATGTGCACTGCTCCCTGCTGACTGCAAATTGCGGTTAACATGGAACCTGCTGCTGTGATGCCGGTCGACAAATTAGTTGTCGAACTGGCATCGTAGAGCCCTGACTATGCACCCCCTACCCATCCTTTTCCATTACCTGAACAAAATAATATAAATATTCCCTGGTAGTCTAGTGGACCTTCCCCCATTCTCCGATCACTGTCTTCCATGTAAATAACATTTATTGATAATCCAGTGATCTCATTGCCCTCCCCTGTTCTCCCATTGCAATGAATACTGAGTTAATATCTAGAGTGTGATGGAGTGTGTTGTAAGTTAAAATGTTGCATCACAGCTCTCAGTGTACAGAAATATGCTTCTGTTCTTGAAAATCCTGTCCCCCCGCAGACTCTCATTCTTTGAAGAGTATCAGGACCCTGCACCTCTGCCAACAATAGCATTAATATTAATTATATGCCAATGATGCCCCTCCCTCCGTTGCAGCTATTCCTACCCTCTGAATCCTAGAAAACAGAACATGGGGGTTTCATACCCTTTAATCTATAAATGCTTCCCTGGATTAATGTGCCACTAGTGTTAATGCTAACAGATTGCATTGCAGTATTGGGTTATAGACCCAATACTGCACCGCAGGTGCTGTCTGAGGCCACACTTGCCTCCTTTGGGACTTCAGTTGGTTAGATATGGTGACAGAAGCAATTGGGGTAAGATCATAACTCAGCCTTGCACAGTTGCACTTCTGTGGTGTTGTCAGAAGGGGAAGGAGGCTGTGGGTTCTGGGAAAGTATAACATGGGTCCGGGGAGATTTTTCAATTTCCTTTTTTTTTTTTATACTTAAAAGCAAGATGAGCACTAGTGCCCTTTTTCACAAGCATCAAGTGTACAAAAAAAAATAGACAAGACATAATTCAACAATATACAAAACGGACTATACAATAAACAATTATTAAGAACTGCATGAGCAATCTTTAGAGGAATCCAACCATAATTTAAGTCGAGATTTAAAAGTACGAATCGTATTACAATTCAAAAGATCACTTGGAATAGAGTTAAAAAACTGGAGGGCATGATACAATAAACATGTCTGACCATAAGCTTTTTTACAAAGTGGGAGTGGAATTTTTTTTGGCAATAATGACTGCTACTGCTGTGTTTCGGGCTGCCAGCATACATTACTTTCATTAGCTGCCCATCCCCGGAGAAAACAGGAATCTGTTAATCACTGAAGGTCAGGCAGCCACGCCAGCTTTGCAGACATCTCGAAGGCTTGCAATGGCTTCTTCACAAGCGTCTATTACGGTCTTGGCTGTATGTTTGCTCGGCAGTTGAATAGCGGTACATTATTGGAATGACATGGGGCAGGTTCAAAAGATGAATTTTTCCCATTTTCAATGTAACCCCAAGGATTGTGTGTGTGGGTCTTTGCGCTCCCGTTTTATATGCCACCCCCCATTTGTGTCCGTATATTGTAGTATTTCTATGCTTGTGGTAGCTGAATTGCTGTTATCACATTTTATGCCTCAGAGTTAAATCGCAAGTGACAAATGTATTTTCTATTTTTCTTCCATTTGCCAGTGCCCATTGCCTTAACTGCTGCCCCTTTGTGATTATGGGGATTCCTGTGTCTGTGGCCAGTGGGCAAATTATAGTGTTATCTGAGCCTCCTGAGTGCTGCAGTTAGTGGAGTAATGTGCTTTATAATAGGGGAATTGCTGCAGACAACCTAGGGGTTTTAATGTACTGGACTGTGTCCTGGCATGAGTGAGTTAGCCCCTTTTCTGGATTATGTGTCCTAATGCGCCCCCCTTTCAGCATAGATGGGTCAGTTACAACCTATGTGGACTATGCTTCCTAGGGGCTTGTTTGTGAGGGCCTTCTACTGCTGCTGAAATATGCCCATTTAACCAACTCCCAAGGATAGTACATTAATTAATCCCCCATTCACTATAGTAACCTGGCTTCACTTTTTATCAGGTCTGACTATAGGTCTTCCAATGCAAACAAATAATGTCCGGAGTCTGCTGTTCCTTATGATATTTTCTTTTTATTTAAATTCACTTCACCCCTACGTTTCGCTTCTATGAGCTTGATCACGGGGCTTCATTAATATCTATTCAGAAACAATATTGCTTGTTTGCCAAATACAAATTTCCAGTACAATGCTAAGCGATGCATTTGCTGTGATACGAATTTTAACTTACCCACTTAGTAATTACTCAATATATGTTTCAGAGCATTGTAATTCCCTTTTTCCTTTTTAAAATTAGGACTGTCGCTATTTTTAAAGACATTTCAAGTTAGGCCATAATGGCGTGTGCTTGCGAGAACGCTATGGCGTTGTAATGTTCCCCTAGACTGCTATCCGTCTTGAGCAGCCTGAATTTCCCATGGGAGTGACGTGTCACTTCCTGAAACTCTCGTGATACGCGAGAGCATTGCTTTGCAACTATACACACATTCCCTTACCATTGGGAATGTGTGTGGTACGTTCAGGCTGCTCGTGAACAGACATGACTTGCTGCTTCAGCGTCTAAACATATAATTATTTAAATGATATAGAAAAGAAAAGGAAACTCCTAAATCTGCCAGAGGGTGGCTGATTATTTCATTTATCTTATCATATATTTAAACTGATATTAAATACAGAGATATTATATCATATGTTGCAGGAATACTCAAAACAGTGCAAACAGGGAATTGGAATGTTACATGCAAAATAAACTTTTTAGCCCATTAATTTAAACTTTTTATAAGGAAACATGCATTAGTAATATCTATTTCCACATTGGTAAATGCCAACTGCTTTATAAATTTGTACTGATTTTATAGATGTTATGATTCACTCCAATGTTCCTTCCTGATAAGGACCCATCACAAAGTTCCTAAGGATTTGGCTCTGTAATTATAAACTTGCAATATGTATATCAAAGATGTATAAATCTAACAGCTGCTAACATTGATGTACTTAATTAAAACAACAAAAATATAGTGCTTATCTATGTCAAGTATTTTTTTTAAAACATGCCTGCCAATTGCAATCAATATTCATACCAATGGATTGGTCTAAAGTTCTCAAACTAAAGATTCACTTCATTTCAATCTTGTCAAGCAATTTTATGTAGTTACCACCTCGAAGAGGTTGTTTCACTACCTCAAGACCCCAGAACCTGAGGGATGCTCCCGTGTGTCCAGCCTCATTAAAGTGTAAAGCTACTGGAGATTTATCATTTTTGTTTCTAATATCACTTTTATGTTCCAGTATTTGAACTTTAAGAGCCCTTTTGGTTTGTCCCACATACAGTCTATCACATGGGCATTGCAAAACATAAATAACGCCTTCTGTGTTACAATCAATATGATCTTTAATGCGAAATTCTTCATTATAATGTGGATGTTTAAAGACTGCTTTTTTACTGGTGTTATTACAAACTGAACATTGGCCACATTTGGTCATCCCTGGTTGTAGGGGTCCGAGTAATAGTTGAGTTTTATTAATATCCTGATGTAAAACCTGTGAATGTACCAATCTATCTTTCAAGTTTCTGACTTTTTTAGATACTATAATTGGTCTCTGTTGTAAAGACCTAATCCTGGAATTGTCCATAGAGACTAAATGCCAATGTTTATTAATAATCTTTCTGATTTCTGTCATTTTATGATTGTATTTGGTGGCAAACACAATTCTCTCCTGTTTTTGAGTTTGTTTTTTACTGAAAAGTTGTTCACATGTTACTCTATTTTATCACTTGCTTGTGTAAGAACTTTTTTAGTGTATCCCCTATTATAAAACCTACTCAACATTTCTTCCTTTTGAGCTAAATAATCATGTGTCTCTTTACAATTGCGTTTGACTCTTACTAATTGTGCATAAGGAATACTGTTTTTTAACTTAGGCTCATGATAGCTTTTATTATGTAATAAAGTATTCCTATCTGTACTTTTCCTGAATAATGAGATACTAAACCTTGATTCTGTTATTTTAATCTGCAAATCCAAAAAAGGTTTATTGTTTATTGTATTCTAGGAATTAATACCTTTGAGCCAAGGCTCTTTTACAAAGGTTCCGCGTTAAATTAGGTACAAACAATAGGGTTACAATGGGTTGCACATTTAGGTTACATTGTGTAAATACACAGAGACATAAAACAGTTAAACATCAAAAACATTTATGAATGAGCAGATAATTACCAATTAAACACTTTCATCATTAGAAAACATATGGAAAGGGAAAGTTAGGTAAGGGAAGTGTGATAAGTAGTGTAAGAGAGAGAAAGGGGGGGGAGGGAGGAGCAAACCATAGTTTGAGAAGAGGATCCTCTACCAGGCCTTTGTCAGGTAAGTGGGCAGGGGTGGAGAAGTGAAATAGTTAGGATTTAATTGAGGCAGTCACAGGAGTTGGAGGTGGCAAGGTGAGAGAATAGGTTAGATTTAAATGCACCTAGAGAGGTAGAGGAGGTAATAGAGGTGCTAAGAGTATTTAGCCAGTTGGGGGCATGATAGGCAAATGATCATTGACCCTATGTGGTCCGGCAATGGGGGACCTGAAGAAGCTGATTTTCTGATCTTCTGGTGGGTCGGACACTTGTATTCTGGCATAGCAGGTCTTGAATGCAAGGTGGGGTGAGAAACATGATGGATTTCTTAGCCATAAGGCAGGTGAGGTACTTTAAGCGGTTTGAGAGTTGTAACCACCCAGTTTCAGCATAGAGCTCGCAAGTATGAGTATGTCGATGAGCGCCAGTAAGCAGCTGACAGGCCTTGTTAAGGGAGGTTGTGATACGTTTAAGTGCGCTAGAGGAGGCAGACCCATAGATAATTAAGCCATAGTCGATGACTGAGATGATTGAGGATTGAATAACTAGTTTCAGTGCTGGTAGGGTAAGGAGTTGTCTGTTCCGGTAGAGTATCCCAAGTCGCTGATTAATAGTTTTGGATATACTATCAATATGTGTTGCGAAGACTAGGCCTTGATCAAATGTGATTCCAAGATATTTAAAGGTAGCCACCTGTTCAAGGGTGATTCCCAGGAATGTGTTGATAGTGAGTGGTACTTGCCTTTTCTTGTTCTGCGGGCTTGAGAAAAGCATGGATTTTGCTTTTTTGTGGTTTAGGACCAGCTTATGTTCAACGAACCACGGCTCAACACTGGCAAATGTGTGCTGGAGGCTGAGGGGTAAGGGGTTTGGATCTTTGTGCGAGGATAGAATCACAGCATCATCAGCATAGAGGATGATTTGCTCAGGGCAGGATTTAGGGAGGGAGTTTAGAAAAATGCTGAAGAGGAGAGGGCCTAAGATGGATCCCTGCAGAACTCCTGAGAGGACAGGCTTAGGGTCTGAGAGAACTCCAGCTATTTTTACAACCTGAGTGCGTTGGGCAAGGTAGCTTTTTAACCAAGCACCAGAGCCCAGGGAGAGCCCAAGAGACTGTAGTTGACTGATGAGTAGACCATGATGTACAGTGTCAAATGTCTTCATTAGATCAATGTACACAGCTCTAGTTAGGAGTCCTTTGTCCAAAGCCTTGTGGATTACTCCTGAGAATTCGAGCAGGGCTGTCGATGTGCTATGCCTTTGTCTGAATCCATGTTGCTGGGCACAGAGGATGTTATATTTCTGCAGGTAGTCTGTTAGCTGGTCGGCCACCATACGTTCAAGAGCCTTTGACAGGGGAGGAAGTATTGAAATAGGTCTATAGTTCCCAGCCAGAGATTTATCACCACTTTTGTGCACAGGAGTGACTATTGCAGCCTTCCATATACTAGAGAACTTGCTGGAGCAGAGGGAGAGATTGAATATTCTGGTGAGGGGGAGTAGAACTTCATCCAGAGTAAGGGACAGTATTTTAAGGTCAATAGAGTCACTGCTTGCCCGGGATTTAGATATAGCCTTCTTTATGTATTTATAAACTTCATGTGCTTTAACTATTTTAAGATGGAAGGGTGGAATGCTTGGAGGGGCAGAAAGGGATGTAGAGATTGGAGGGTCAGTATCAGCGAAGAAGTCAGATGTGAGGACACCGCTAAGGTCAGTGAAGGTCTCATTAAGGGTGTTTGCTATGACCAAGGGGTCAAGGGTGGTAATGCCATCCACATTCAATATAGTAGGAGAGGATTTGGACTGCTTACCCATGATATTTCTTAGATTGTCCCAGAAGAATTTCCCTTTGCCCCAGGAGTTGGAGAGGGCATTCTTCAAGTAGGCGCTCTTCACCCGGCGAGTCTCTTTGGTACAGTAGTTTCTGGCCTGTTTATACTTTTGGATGTCAGTCAGAGAGCCAGTGTCTCTTGCTATAGCCCAGAGGTGGTCCCTTCCTTTGTGTAGGGCCATTAGATTAACAGTGAGCCAAGGGTTTGAGAGCGCTTTCACTTTGCGCTTTTTTACAGGTGCATAGGAGCCACAGGCAGTGTTGAAAGTGTTGATAAAGTGATTAAGGGCTCCATCGACATCTTAAGTATTGTAAATGGGAGACCAGTCTTTCTGTCTAAGATTTTTCTTGAGAGGAGTAAGGTTACCAAAAGGTAGTACTCTGCTAGTGACGGTTCTAGAAGGCGGGTTTTCTGAACTTGTTTGACCAGGTACATTTTATAGGAGAGTGGTCGCTAAGAGAGTCCAGGAGAACAGCGACATTATTTATCCGGGCTGGGTGATTAGTAAGGATCCAATCTATTAGGGTACTATTACCAGATTTATAGTTTTTCCTAGTAGGTGAATTGACTAGCTGTGTTAAGTTTGCAGCAAGGATAGCATCCTTAGTCGACCCTGTGTCTGGGTGCTAACCAGTTGACATTAAAGTCACCAAGGAGAAGGAGCTCAGCATCAGGAGGTTGAGATCTGACAAATTCTAGTACAGTCTGGAGGCCAGACCCCGGATCTTTAGGTGGGATATAGATAGCAGTAACCATGAGGACTTTGTTGTGGGCACCAAGGAGAAGCTTGATAGAAAGGAGTTGTACCGCGGAATCAGTGATGGTATACGTAATAGGGAGGCATGTGAGATAGTCCTTTATGTAAATGGCACAGCCACCACCCCTTTTTGAAGTCCTATCCAGCCTGAGTATCTTGTAGCCTTGAAGAGATATGGCATGGTCAGGAGTGCTGGGTGTCAGCCAAGTTTCAACAATGGCCAGGATATCAGGGTTATGTTGACTGGCAAAGGTTTGTAGGGAGGCCAGTTTAGGTAGGGGACTACAGATATTTAAGGTGACAAAGGTGAGTTCCCCCTCCGTTTTGGCAGGCTTTGTTGTGCTGTGGGAGATAGTGCCAGGATTAGGGTGAACACTTCCTGACATTAAGAGGAGGAGGAGCAGGAGTTTGAGAGTCAGTAGTCGTAATTCATAGTAGGTGGAAATCAGCCTCTGTTGCTTGTGTGTTTTGGTCCAGTAAAGGCATCTAGGATCCCAGTGTAAAGCATTGGTCAGGAATAGGTGCCAAATCGCCCCCAGGCAATCATCATAATTGTTCATATTTAAACAGTCCATTGCTAGATGGCACCATTTATGCGTATTGAAGGAGATTGCAATCGTACCTGATGAGGGGTAGATGGCCAGGAGGACCAGAGTAGAGGGTGGTGCGGGATAGGAAGAGGTAGGTAGATGGTGTAGGGTAGGAAGCAAGGAGAGGGCTAGAAGAGACAGAAGAATGTAGTTACAGGGAGGCACAGTAGCTAGGAGAGGAGATAGGGGAGTAAAGATAAATAGATGTAGCAGGGGAGGAGAGGGAGGTGGGAGAAGGAAGCCAAGAGAGCTGAAAACACAGTGATGTGTGGCCTGTAATATCCTCAGAGAAGCTAGCAGCAGCAGGAAATGCAAGGGAGAGGGAGTGGTTTAGCAAGTGGTACAGGATAGGATGTAGGACAGTGGGCGGGTATTTGGAGCAAGGGGCGGCGACGAAGCAGACTATTTAATAAAGGTAGGAGGAGGGGAGGGGGCGGGCATAAAATTTCGGCACTGAGCAGTGCAAGTCAATGGGCTCCGAGCCCAGCTAAGCCCAATGTCACCCAGACCAATCAGGAAGCAGGGTCAGGAGCCAGGGGCCAATCAGTGCTCAGCACAAAGCACGGTCAGCCAATCGCTGCTGATCTCTGCTTCCCCAGTCTGAGAAATGTCCTTACTGGCTTTTTGGGTCAGGAGGCAGCTTGAGGAGGCGTCATAGGTGGTGCTGTGAGAACCAGGTCCCATCGACCGTGCCCACCTGGTACCCGGCTAACCCTCTCAGGGCTATGGCATCTGGATGAGGAGAGAGAGAGAAGAGGGCGGTGAGTAAGCTTATATTGTCAGTGGCAAGTAGGCAGTGATGCAATGCTAATAACAGGGAGGAGGGTATAACTGATTTATTATAATTTAATGTGAACTTTAAATTTTTATCAAAGTAGTTAAGCATGTCATTAAACGATAACAATTCCTGTTCTGTTCCAGTCCATAAACAAAATATATCGTCTATAAATCTTTTCCAAAGCTTAATTTTGTCTTTGTAAATATTTTTTTCATAATTAAAAATGAACTCCTCTTCAAAAATAATCATGTATGCGTTAGCGTAACTGGGTGCCATCGTACTACCCATGGCTGTACCTTTGTCCTGTTGGTAGAACTTCCCTTCAAATTCAAAATAATTGTTCTGTAAAACAAATGTCACTAATTCTTGCAGCATAATTGTTCTTGGTAATGTACCCACTGGTCGCTTATTTAGAACTTTTCCCATATTAATGACTCCCTCCCAATGTGGAATGGATGTATATAGATCTATTATGTCCCAAGTGACAAGAAAAATTTGTTCCAATTCAATCTGATTCGTCACAATTTCTAATTTATTCATTAGATCAGTAGAATCTTGTATATAAGTCTCACTTTTTTCTATTAACGGTTGCAAGTAATAGTTGACATATTTTGATACTGGATCGAAAACTGAATCTATCCCTGACACAATTGGTCGGCCAGGGGGATCCAACATGTCGATCGTGCAACATACTTCCAGACAATTGTGGTGCTGTCCATGTGAACTCTAATTGTTACATCAGCAGAATGTGAGTTATTCTTTTTACAAGGGTAGGTCTCCTGACTTTACATTTTATCAGGTCTGACCGTAGCTTATCCCTCCATTCCCTTTCAGGTTGCTGTATAATAATTTTTCAGGGTGGGGGTTGCATGCCTTATACATTTCTTCTACAGTACGGGGATGTTAGTATGCTTATTTATTTTCTAATAAGTCTGATGGGGGAGCGGGTAATAAAACCGTTCCACATTGCCTTTCCCTACCTGATGGCCAAACACTTTGCTGGGGTGCTACCAGTGGTTTAAGGGGTGGTCAGACTGTGTACATTTTAACATTTATTTATTTGTATCTGTTCTGGTCATCACCCATTCCCTGTCTTTTACCCTATGGGCATGGAGAGCAATGAGACTGGGTGAAGGTGAGCTGGGTATGTAGGCACTAGGCAGGGACAGGTTTTCCGTCTGCTTATCTTAAGGGTTTGTTACTGCTGGTTGGGGCATGGGGCTTGCAATCTGCCTCTGGGGCGGGCAAAGGGTGGATAAGAGCCTACAGACTGCACCCTTATGGGTCTCACTGCATCTTTCTACTGTTTACTTTATTTCAGCAGTTGGAGGCACTGTATTGGCTCTCTACTGACAGCTTCGCATGACATTGCTCCCTTCTGCTGTTGATGCCCGCTGCTGGAACATTCGAGAGGGTTCTCCAACATATGAGCCAATGCTCTTCTGATTGTATGATTGGAGCCACCAATTTTTATTTGTATTGTTTTTGTATAATGAGACCAGGTGGGACCATAACACTCGTATTAGAAATAGCTGGATGCTCCCCCTGTATCCCCCCCCCTTAGTGGCATAGACATGCCACCAGCTGACTGATCGCAAGGGGGTTTAGGTGTTGCCTTAACCCTAGTTTTGATTCTCTGTCTCCATGGCACACGTCTGGAAGAAGCAGAACAGTAGTCAGATAATGTCTCAGTTGCAAGTTACATGGTATTCTCCCACATCAATAGCAGTAGGGAGCTTGTCGGTAGAGAGCCATACCTTCAACTGCTCAAGTAACAAATGAAAAGATGCGGTGGGATCCATAAGGGCACAGTCTGTAAGCTCTTATCCACCCTTTCCCACTATCTGTATTGTATCCCCCCCCCCCCGGGTTGCACCTGGAGAGGAGCTTTAGCTCAGTGTGCCTTTCCCGGTTGCCAAATTTTAAATAAATAAATAAATAAAATTCTCTTTATAAGGTTTGATTGACATTGCTACCGCCCGCATAATCAGGCTCTCTACCTTTTAACGTTTTTTTATATCCCCCCCCATAGGAGCTAGCCACATCAGTTCCTATTTCATATATTGCATTTTCAAGACATTTAGCATAATATGCAACATGTGCTCCTTTGTGCCTTGGTAGCTGGGGTTACAGTGTGGTCCTGCAATGGAGCATTTTTACGTTTGCTTGCACGCACGTGCAAGAAACATAGTGCCACCATACGAGTTTTCATAGGTGTGCCTCCTCCACTTCCAATGCTCTGCTCCCTTTTGCAGGCCCGGCTGCACCGCACCAATGAATGTCTGAGCTGTCTATGACAGCCATTCAGATGCAGCAGCATACAGTTGAAAGGAAAACACCGCAGACAATTTGCATACTGCCATCGGCAGTATGCAAATTGCCTACGTCGGCACTGCATCTGAACTGTCTGTCATAGAAAGTGCTTCCCTCCACCCCCGCGAACACATAGGTGGATGCTGGGAGCCCACCTCAGCATGCTCATGTGCTCCCCTCCCACATCGTATGGCCGACGGGGGTGCCCAATCCCCCGTCAACTCTGCTGCACCCCAACACACTTCCAGGTGCCACGCTGGGAGCCCACCCCAGCGTGGCAAACGTCTGTCTGCTGCCCCCAAGACACTTCCAGGTGCCACGCTGGGAGCCTACCCCAGCATGGCAAATGTCCGTATAGCGATGGGGATGCCCAATTCCCTGTCGGCTCCTCTGTCCCCACCCCCACAAAAAAAAAAACCACTTCCAGTTGCCACGCTGGGAATCCACCCCAGCGTGGCAAAAGTCGGTATGGCCAACAGGGGTGCCCAATCCCCCATCGGCTCCACTGCTGTCCCCCAAAAATAATGTCTCAGCTGCCACACTGGGAGCCCACCCCAGCGTGGCAAAAGTCCTGTGTCGTCTTCCTGCACAAGGGAAAAAAACCTGTAAATAAAAAGCGGTCCCTCGTTGACTGTCTTGCCCCCCAACCCGCGCCCACCCTCTACGCACCCACCTCCCCACACCCCCATACTTACCTCCGGAGTCTGATGCGACGATCTTCAGTGGACTGGGAACACATCTGCACTCTTCAAAACTGACCGCAAACTAAAGAAATACCGGTAAGCTGTATAATGGCATAAATGGTTTTTTTTCAACTTTGGTGCATATCTCGGCCATTTTGGGGAATTTTTTCATCAAATTTTCAACATGGAGTTTTTGGGAGCCCACCTCATGAACTCAGTCTCTGTCATTTTGTTATTCGGTCCAGAAAGGTGATTTCGTTGTCACTGCACAGAACCACCTTTTGGGACTGAGTAACAAAATGACAGTGGCACAGTTCATGAGGTAGGCCCCCCAAAACCCTAAGTTGAAAAAGTGGTGAAAAAATTCCCAAAAATGACTGTGTTACAAGCATGCGTTGCGCTGTTCCTATGCACGCTTGTAAGTTCGCGAATTTTTAATATTTTCACTCCAGATTTTCAACATTGCCATTTTACCACACCTCCTTATGAGCAGTACAGCTGTCATTTTCACATCTTGCCCAAAATTGTTTCATGCATGCAGCGTCATAATGGCGCAGTCGATGTGCTAAATCAATGTTTGGGACAGATTAAGAAAATTACAGTGACACTGTTCATGAGCAGAGGTCTTAAAATGGCTATGTTAAAATTTGGTGGCAAAAGTCCATAAAATGACTGTGTTACGAGCGAGCATTGAGCAGTTTCCACGCACCCTCGTAAGTTCATGAATTTGTAATATTTTCAGTCCAGATTTTCAACACTGGCATTTTTCCACACTTCCTTATGAACAGTACTGCTTTCATTTTTCACACCCCGGCCAAAATGTGGTTTCGCACTTCCGGTGCAGAAATGCGTGGTCACTGTGGGAAATCACTGTTCGGGACAGATTAAGAAAATCACAGTGACACTGTTCATGAGTGGAGGTCCCAAAATGCCTGTGTTGACAATCTGCTGTAAAAAATCCCCAAACTAATTACATTATGGGTGTTCGTTGCGCAGTTTCTATGCACACTCGTGATTTTCCCAGTTTTTTTATATTTTCACTGCAGATTTTCAACATTGCCATTTTTTACACCTCTCCATAAACAATACAGCTGTCATTTTTCTCATCCTGTTTGAAATGTGTTTTCGCACCAGTGGTGTCAAATGGTGTAGTCCCTGTGCAAAATCATCTTTTTGCTATCAAACTGATTTTGCCACTGTTCATGAGGTGGGGGTCACAAATAACCCATGTTTAAAATTTGGAGTGAAAATACCAACAAACACCTGGGACGTTAGGGTTTCCAACCATAACGCCCCACCCTGTAGAGACTGACAGGCATGAGGGGTGTGACTTAGGATTGTCGCCTGTAATACTCCTGCCATTCCACCCCCACCCACACCCTGCAGCCAGTGACAGGCATCGAGGTGTGCCTTGGACTATTTGGCCCCAAAGTTCACCCTATTCTCTTATACTGCACCCATCTCACTGTATTTCTTATGGAATGGGGTGAGTATAAGGCCCAAAGACTCCATGGCACACTGTGACACTTGTCAGTGTCTGCAGGGTAGGGTGTGGTGAAATGGCATGGCCGTCATGCCTGATGACCCAAAGACACACCCCAGTGCCTGTCAGTCTCTGCAGGGTGGTGGTGGGGTTGGCTTCAGTTCAATACTTCACTGCCATTCCTATTATGCATCTCTCTAACTCCTACACTACCATTGCCAATGCCAGCAAGCAAACATTCGGCATTGACAGATACTTGTTTTTGTTGTTGTTATGTGACATACCGTCTGCTCATTTATATGAGGCTTTGCTGGAATGGTTGCAGAAGATACCCTCATGCCTTTTTTATGAGCAGCGCTGTACCTTTTTTGCCTGGTTCCCCCTCGTATAAACACTCTTCTCCCCCCCCAACTCCTTTTTGCCTATAGGGCTTTGTCCCTGTCACTCCAAGAGTCTCTGCCATTCACGCTCACTATCTTATTACAGAAACAGGATGGAGGCTGACATAGAGTGTCACAACAAATTTGAGATACTAAGCATCCTAGAGGGGGAGGAAGGGGTTGGTGGAAATGAGGAAACTTATACAGAGGCCGGGGGGAGGGAGTCAGATACCCAGAGGGCATCACAGAACAGCTATGGAAAGGATAGACATAGTCCCAGAGGGAGAAGGGGAAACATATATGTTAAGCAAATGGGGGAGATGCAACATATTCCAGACATGAGGGAGGAGAGCATGATTGGAGAGAAACTGGGAGACAAGGAGGTGGGAGAGGAGCCCCCCTTCAGCAGGAAGGGCAGTACTGAGGATGGGGCCCTTAGCTAAAGGGGACCCACAGAGAGCCTCTGGAGACAGGGGTACTATTACAAAGGGGGGATGGGGTAAAGGGAAGGGGAAACCATCAGGGCCAGGATAAATGGTTCAGATAAGAGAGGGTTAAAGGGGACACCTATTCAGAGGGGTTTGAGTTAAGTGGGCAAAGAGCAAGGAGGCAGAAAGGGAGGGTGACAAGGGGTCTCTAATAAGGCAGGAAGACTCCATGAAATTGCGATCATGAATAAAGTGGGGAGGGGGGGCTGAGAGGGCATAGTGGAGGTAACCATAAGGATGATGGCGGTGTTAAGGTTCTGTTACTGGGAGACTCGATGATTAAGGGTATCCATTGGGAGGGATGGGGATGGATGCCATAGCCAGGTGAAGGTAGTGAGTATCTCTGGGCTGGACAGTGCACAGAGCAAAGTTCATGGTGTATGAAATGGTTAGGATTGTGGAGGGAAACCGATTTCCTGGTGCATTTGGGAACTAATGATCTAGAGGAAATAGCATTATGGAAATCCAAGCAAGGTTCCAAGAACTTGCCAGAGTCTGTCGGGATAATGGATGCAACATTTCCTTTTGGAGATATTGCCAGTACCAAAGGCCTCAGTGGAGAAAAAATGAAGCTCACAGAGGTTAATGAATGGCTCAGGAGGTGGGGTAAGAGAATGGGTTGGGGGTGTTAGGGAACTGGAATGGAGTTTGGGAGGATAAGGACTATATGCCAAGGACAGGTTTCATCTTGCCCCATTAGGGAAGGAAGTCCTTAAACAGGGATGGCTGACTACATACAAGAAAGGTGGGGTTTAAACTTGTAAGGGGGAAGGATATGGGAGGGCTATAGAAGCCCTCCTCCAGATGAGGGGAGTAGCTTCAAGCCCAAGGGGGAGGGGGAAACAATTGGAGGTGGAGGTTTCAGGAGGCAGGGGAGGATGGAGTATAAGGAATCTGGGTGGGGTTCGACAAAAAGGATCAGGGATAAGGGTGGGAGAAAGGTTAGTAAATGCCAGGAGCTTGGAAACAAGTTGCCAGAGTTCCAGGCCATGCTGTTCGGGGTGGATGTGGCGGCAGTCACGGAAACGTGGGCCAACAAAAACCATGACTGGGACCTAAATGTACGGGGGTACACTATGCTTAGGAAGGATAGAAAGGAGGGCAGAGGGGGTGGAGTGGCTATGTTCATTAGAGATGACATAGAAATTGCTATGGTAGAAGAGGCAGAAGGAAACGTGGAGGCCTTATGGGTCACCTTATGATCCCCAGCAGGAGATAAGGTCAAGCTGGGAGTAGCATATAGGCCCCCCGGGATGAGTGATGTTCTAGAGGATGGTTTGCTGGACAACATCATTGCCCAGTGTGGACCAAAAGGGGAAGGAGTGGTGTTGATGGGGACCTTAATATGCCAGGTACAAACTGGGGAACCATGTCCTCTAAGGTGGCCAAGGAGCAGAGGCTGCTGGATGGCTTCCAGGATGTGTTCTTACACACAGCATGTGATGGAGCCCACAAGGGAGGGCATGTCCTGGATGTGGTTCTGGCAGATGGGGATCTGTAAGGGACATGGTTGTACAGGACCCCGACTGGAGTGACCACAATACTGTCTGGTTTCAAATAAGCATTGGGGAGTGGGGTGAGATCTAGGACACTGGCAGTGGACTTCAGGGGCAGACTTTATGGGCATGGGAAATATTCTCAAGGATCACTTGAAGGGGATTACCTCAATGACAAGTGTGGAAAGGAGATGGGAGGTCATAAAATGGGGACTTCATGAGGCAGTCAGGATCTGCTCTAAGTTGAAACGTAAGGGAGCAAGGTCACATAAACCATGCTGATGGTCCAGTGAGGTCCAGGTAGCAGTCAGAGAAAAGAAGGCGGCTTACAAAAATATATAACAACAAGAGGGGATAGGGATAAGGAAATGTACCAGCTTGCATCTAGAAAAGTCACCCATTGGTGAGGGGAGCAAAGTCCAGTAAAGAGCAACGGCTGGCACAGGGATACATGGAGGGAAAAGGGTTCTTCCGTACATTGGGGAGCGGAGAAAACTAAGGCCATCTCAGCAGATTGAGATCAGAAGGAGGGTGGGTGGAAGAGGCGAGGGACCAGGCAGAGGTATTTAACGAGTACTTTGCCTCTGTGTTCACTAGGGAGGGATGGATATCTACAAAGCAAGGCACAAAGGGATAAGCGGCGGGAGTGGGATCAGGGGAGCAACAGAAATGGAGCAAAAGGGAGGAAAGGTACCCCAGGGGTGTCACATCTGGATAAAGATAAAAAGACCAGTAAGGTGGAGGAACGGATGATGCCATCCCACCAAAAGGGTGTGGTTTGCCCTCAAGGCCCTAAAGAAATACAAATCTCCTGGGCGGATGGCATTCATCCGAGAGTACTATGGGAATTGGCGGACATACTGGCTGCACCCTGTGCGGAGCTTTTCAACAGGTCACTTGAGACAGGGAGGTACCTTAGGGATTGGCGAGAGGCACATGTGGTACCAATCCATAAAGGGGTCAAGGAAGTACCAGGAAACTATAGACCCATCAGTTTAACCTCGGTGGTGGGAAAATTAATGGAGAGTATACTAAAGGAACGATTGGGGTTTACTTGGGGAGGTGGGAGGTCTGGATAGTCGGCAGCATGGGTTTGTGCCAGGTAGATCATGTCAAACCAACCTTGTGGAGTTCTATGACTGGGTAACATCAGAACTGGACAGGGGTAAGCCTGTGGATGTATTATTCTTGGACTTCAGCAAGGCGTTTGACTCTGTCCCCACAATGGTCTGGTGGAGAAACTGATGGGGTTAGGAGTAGGCCTTTGATGGTCAGATGGATTGAAAACTGGATAGCTGGACACTCAGAGGTAGTGGTCTGTGGGGAGCTCTCAAACCCTACAGAGGTTGGTAGTGGGGTACCACAGGAGCTCGGTCCTGGGTCCAATCCTGTTTAATGCATACATATCGGACATCAGGGATGGTATAGGGTGTGAAATGAGTCTCTTGCGGATGACTCCAAGATGGGAGCAGTAGTTGAGGGAGAAGAGGGAGTTGGCCTGCAAGGACCTGGACACCCTGGAAAGCTGGGCTCACACATGGAAATTAATTTAATATCACCAAGTGCAAGGTGTTGCATCTTGGTGGAAACCTAAACACAGGTACACCCTGGGAGGAGGTGCTGGAAGCCTCAACAGGGGAAAAAGACCTAGGGTCATGGTGGATACATGTATGAATAACTCTGAGCAGTGCAGGAGAGCAGCTAGCAAGGCAAACAGGATGTTGGGATGCATCGCAGGGATCCTCTAGGAGCAAGGAAGTGATTCTGCCGCTGTACAATGGACTGGTTAGACCACACCTTGAGTACTGTGTACAGTACTGGAGACCACACTTGAAGAGGGACATACAGCTCCTGGAGAGGGTACAGAGGAGGGCAACAAAGATGATACGAGGGCTAGGGATTTGACTTACGAGGACAGACTTGAGGAGCTCTGCCTGTTTTCATTGGAGGAGAGGAGAGACAGGGGACATGATTGAGGTCTCAAGTACCTCAAGGGAATAAATAGGGTAAACATGGAGGGGATCTTTAGACTAAAGCAGGGAGGCATCACCAGAGGGCATGGTTTGAAGTTGGAAGGTGGAAGGTGAGGGGAAAAGAGGAGGAGGTTTTCACGAGAGGGTGGTGGACCCTTGGAATGCTCTGCCTGGTGAGCTGGTTCAGAGATCCACAGTGGAGGGCTTTAAGAGAGGGTGGGACAGACACAGAAAGTGGATGTATCAGATGATGGCCTGTCCCGAGGGGGTGGGGATGGATGATAGGGGTTTCTGGAGCATAAGGGATGGGAGGGTCTCGGCACCCAACTAAGGATCTAGGTTCGAGCAGACTTGATAGACCATAAGGCCTAATCTTCTGGCAAATAGTATGTTAGTATGTTCGTAAAGATGTGAGGAGCCTTATTTATCTCACCCTTCCCCCCTTCACACCTACACATTTAAGCCTGGGGTTTCACTGTGTTTAACTTAAATCCTACCAGGGGCGCAACCAGCATTACATTTTGGGAGGGGCTAGCCATTTTGCAAGGGTGGTTCTTTTTCATAAAAGCCGTGGGTCTGGGGGCCGCCAGGCCTCCAGAAGCCATGGGGTACTAGATGGTCTGTGGTGCATTTTGTAGCTTTTTTTGAAGGTAAATAATGAATCTCTGAGCTCTCCTCCACCATGGAGGATAGCTCAGAGATTACTTATTTATCTTCAAAGTAAGCAGCAAACTGACTTGCACTAAGGGATATTTTTATTATCTGGCTGGCTACAGGTTGAAAACTACGTCTGTGTATTCAGCACCTGAAGCTATCATGACGCTGATAATGTACTTAACGTGAGGAGCACAGTCAGTCACTTTAGCTGTGTTTAACTGAATACTTGCTGGTGTGCCTCTTGGCAACAGGCACAGCAGCATGTATCCAGCTAAACACAACTATGGTCAGGCCCCCAGAAGCCCTAGGGTATTAGATGCTCTGTTGTGCATTTTGTAGCTTATTTTAATTAAAGGGACACTGTCAGCTTTACTCCTTTGCTTTTTGCCTGATCCAAAAAATGCACCACTTTCACACAATTAAATATTCACTCAGAATCCCCATATGGTTGAAATAAAAGTATATTTACCATGTTTTCTTTCCTTTAATTTCTATTCATCTGTCCGACTGAATTTATTCATCCCAGAAGCACATCGAGTTAGGAGCTGGAGTCTAACAGGAGCGCTCATGAACTGCAAGTGTTTAACGTTGTGTCAGCAAAAGAATAATAATCCAGTGCCTTATGTTGTACAAAAATGCTGCTGCCATCTCCCATGACAAACTGAGCACTGTGAGTACTAAAAGTTACTATTTTAAATCCAAGCTGTAATCCCGGGCATGCTCTTGAGAGTCATGCACAAAGATCCTGCGTATGCGCAAGAGTGTGCAATTGGCACACATGCCCAGGAGTTCAGCTCGGATTCAAAATAGGAACTTTTAGTACTCGCAGTGCTTGGTTTGTTGTGGGAGATGGCTGCAGGATTTTTGTACAACATAAGGTGCCGGATTATTATTCTTTTACTGACACAATGTTAAAAACTTGCAGTTCATGAACGCGCTCCTGCCAGACCCGCGTTCCCAACTTGGATGTGCTTCCGGGACACGGGGCACTTTCGGTCGGGATGGATGGATAGAAAGTAAGGCAGAAAATGAAAAACATGGTAAATGTAATTTTATTTCAACCATATGGGGGGTTTCTGCAGTGAATATTTAATCGGTGTGTGCAAAGTGGTGCATTTTTTGGATCAGGCAAAAAGCGAAGGAGTAAAGCTGACAGTGTCCCTTTAAGCAATAAGGTACGACCAGGAGTTATGTTACTGTTACAGTTAATCACCCACTGGGAGCACACTGCTGCATGAGGCACAGCTGAGTGCCATATTGCACCCCAGGGGGTGATTAACTTAAATGTTAACATAACCCCAGGTCATACATTACTGCTATTATAACAATTAGGAAACTTTTTCTAAATCTATTTACATCCAAGGTGTAACCCCCCTACAAATGGCAGTTCCTAAAAAGCCTCCTAGAAGCTTGTTTAAGATCCCCTGCCTGCTGGCGTTCAGCGTTTAAGCCGTTAGAATGGCACTGTGAGTGCTGGTAGAGCCTCCACATACTGTCTCCTTAAGAGCTGTCTGCTTGCAGACATAATTAATGCTTTTCCAGGGGGGCTGGTGTTTCCCTGCTCGAATCCCACCTGAACTGTGGAGTAATGGCTCCATTTTGCAGTCACTGAAGGTGCAAAGGGAGCCCATCTGAAAGATATAACTGTTTGCCTGTAATCATTTAAAGCATTAGTAATATTGTAGTTTGTCTAACCTGCCTTTATTGCAGATGGGACTTTGTGTGTGTTGCCCCTCCATTTTGGACCTAAACTGCTGTGCTGGGCCAGTGAGATTAGGGGAGCTATAAAATGGAGACTGCTTGGACCAACCAGAATTTGGACGGCCTGGGGGCCGGCTTACAAAGGGAATGTATAGCTAGTAATTCTAGGAAGTGTAGTTTTGGACCTTGGCACCTTTTTGCACCAACTGAGAGAGCTTTGGAGTGATTGACAGCTGAGTCCACCAACTGGACCGGGTGGCGCCAGAAGGGAATGCTCTACCTTGCGACTGGGAGGTCAGATCAGTTGTGACCATGAGGAGAGAAGGAGCTCTGTGCTTCTGCAGTGTATAGTTTCATGCGGGAAGCATGTGAGAGGCCCTGAAGTCGGTCTGTTGCCGATGCAAGCTTAAATCAGACTGAATCCGAGGTGAATGAAAGTAAGGAAGGTTGAAAAGTGGAAACCAGGCTCACCCTGTAGAAGACTGGAGAAATTGCTGAACTGCGCTCGGTCTGTCAGGAACTGAAGCTGCTGAGTGTACTCCCAGGTATCTGCAGTAATTGCGATCGAGACCTAGGAGCAGCTGCCTGGTATAGTAATTTCCTTTACATATAAATGTGTTGAATGCTTGTGAGGGATAGCTATTCCAATTCCCTTTTCATTGTGCATTGTAAGCTGAAAGCAGAACTAAATTTAATCAGACTAAATCCGCTAGTCAAAGCAGTTGGGCCCGGCCAGTAGAATCTCATCTCCAGGCCTTGCTTTTCTGGCAATCCAGAACAACC
Source organism: Neoceratodus forsteri (assembly GCA_016271365.2). Classification (NCBI taxonomy): domain Eukaryota; kingdom Metazoa; phylum Chordata; order Ceratodontiformes; family Ceratodontidae; genus Neoceratodus; species Neoceratodus forsteri. The sequence continues at coordinate 195,408,158 of CM028134.1, forward strand.
ATCTTCATCAAGTTCTCAGCTTGGGGTAGTTTGAGTACAAATCAGGGCATTCCCCTGCGACCTGTTAACAATCACAAGTGTGTCATCTAATTTTCTTTGTTTCATTTCTTCAAGGACTAAGTCATCCGGCTCCGGATTACAATTGGGTTGTGCATATATTTTCTACAGGGCCCTATCCATCTGCACCTGCTGGCCAACCCCAGGCAACGGACCTGGCTAGCCCCTCCCCAAGCTGGGTACCCAGAGTGTGACTTTCCAGACCCTGTATGTGTGCACAGTACTGTGATTTAGTTTGGCTAATTAACTTGATTCTCCCCTCCCGTGTTACAGTCCCCCTGAATAAACCAGATTGGATGTTGTTAAAGTTTAAACTGTCTGCAGTGTCCATACCGTCATGCCAAGCACTGTATTGGTTTGTGTATGTTGTTTAACCTTATTTTTCAGGGGGTCCTCAGAGACGAACCTCTGAATCAGTCTGGAGGGTAAGTGGTACCTTATGATTGAACAGTGTGTACACGTGGGTCATTGGTACTGTAATTTCTATGCATTGTGTGGGCCATTAGAGGGGATTAGAAGGGGGTCTCAGTGTCCCAGAGGGCTGTGACCAAACTAGACCAACCTTTACAAACCCTGATATCTGGGTGGAGGCACCGCCATAGAACCTAGGCCCCTCAACCTGTCCATAGTCAAGCAGGCAGGGGTAGTAGCCCTTAGGATAGTGCCACCTGGGGGTTACAAAAGGAAGATTTTTTAGATAATTAAGTAATTCTCCCATAGTCTTTTGGAATGCTTTGAGAAGTCATCTGACTACTGTTCTGCTTGTTCCAGACATGTACCAGTGTATGCTCATTTCTTCATCTGTTAGTGTCACGATGGTAACTCCACTTAATGAGCAGTGCGCTAAAACTGTCATTTACATTCAAATTAGTACATTTATGTAACAACTACTATTACACTACCTTGCTGCTGTGCCTGTTGGCTTTTATGCCAGGAGCTTGGGGGTAATTAGGCACCCAGAAGCTCTGGGGTACTCAATGCCTTGTGGTGCATTTATTGAAAAAGTACCTTTTTTCCGCTGACATCACGTGTTAGACAAAATAAAAGAGTGAAGACATGTATTCTAATGAAAAAAGCTAGAAACAAACATGAAATCAGTCACTCATAGATCTAAATGACAATTCTTCTTCGCCAGCTCATCTATAATGTCTTCTACTCCAGGACAATTATTTCTGTTCATCATTGCAAGCCTGGAAAGCCGATCCTGTCCCATCGTTATACGCAAATAAGACTTGAGCCTGCGTAAATAGCTGAAAGATCTTTCAGCTGATGCTTTTGTAACGGGTATCGTAGTGAAGATTTTCAATAGACAGTGAATGTTTGGATGGAACATTATGTCAGCTGCTGCAAGAGCTTCCATGGCATTCTTCAGTCTGTCAGCCATGGACATTTTGCTCCATTTTGCTAGCCACTTATCATACTCGTTCTTCAGGTCCTCCCGTGTACCAGGAATGTAGTCCTCATACATTTCTATGGTACTACTTAAGTTCTTGAATCCACCCACTGCCACATATTTCGAAATCAGATGCTGGATCATGCAAACTGTTCTGACATATTCATATTGGGAGGCAGTATAGTGCAGTGGTTTAAGGCTCTGAGCTGCAAATCTGGAGACCTGGGTTTGAATCCCACAGCCCCCTATTGCATACTGTGTGACCCTGAGCAAGTCACTTAACTTCTCTGTGCTCCTAGGTTGCACCTGTAAACAAGCGTTCAGTTTAGTGTGTCTCACCTGGTTAAACAATTGGGGGAAAAAAACATATTCACTGAATCTATGATGTAGTTCATTTAAGAGGCCATCGACAAATGAAAGTCTGTAGTACGTTTTTGGATCCGACGTTGGATAGTTTGCCCGTTGTGTTTGCCTTCCTGCCAGATGAGGTATTACAAGAAGGACACCTGCAAGGTCTTCTGCTTCTTGAAATATGTTGTCAAACTCATCCTCGGAGTTCTGTCTTATTGTCTGAATGGCTTTGTGGACATCTTCAATCTGCTGCAAGCACTGCAGAATGTCAGTGTCTGGTTTCTGTAGAGAGATGGACATCAGAAGAAGCAGTGCTAAAAACCTTGCTAGTGTGTGCAATGAGGCAAGGAAGCCATGTGAGTGAATGCAGGCAAGAAATTGTTCAGCCTTTGCAGACGCAACATGATCAGGCTAGTCACTTATGTCTGACAGTGCATCTGTCACAGCAGGATACATATCAACAAATGAACAATTGTTTCATTTCTTTTAACCCACCATGTTGCACACAATCCAGTGAGCTTCTTCTCTTTTATGTCTGGTAACGCATTGATTTTGCCTTTCAGAAGCATTATTCTCTTAGCTGATCCTTGGACAAAGTTTGACACATCCATTATTGTTTCAAAACAGTTGCTGATTTCACGTAACTGACACGCATGTGCTATGATGAGATTCAGTGAATGGCTGGACCAGTGCATGTAAAGTGCTTTTGGTATTCTTGTTGCAATCATTGCTTGCGCACCTTTTGCGGTGCTTCTCATTGCCGCACAAACATCGTATCCTTGGCCATACATCTTCTGATTATTTAGACCATACTGCTCAATGCTTTGTATTATTTTCTGACCAATTCCTTCTCCTTTTCCAACAGTAAAAGTTGTTCAAATCCTAGAAACTGTTTGTGAATACTGTTGTTCTCGAAAAACTGGACAATTAATAACAATTGTTCCTCTGTAGCACTGTCAGTCGTACTGTCTGCAAGAACTGAGAAAAATCCTGCATTGTTTACAAGTTTAACAAGTGCTTCTTGCATCAGGTTGCTACTTGCGTTTAGTGATGTCATTCTGTATTTTCCATCTTATATAAGCTGTGTTGCCACCAACTCTTTTTTTTTTGCTCCTCCCGCAGCCCCCCTGGCTGGCCACTCCTTCAGGCCACCTGGACCCCACGGCCACCCTCCTCCGCCGGTCGTCATATGGCTACCCCTTCATCGGATGGGTCCCCCTTTCAGGGGAGAAGTGCCCAGAGGCACAACTACATAGCCTTGGGATCAGCAGTGGGGTGGTCAGCACTGGGCCATCCTGGGCTTCATGGCATGCCAGGGAGCAGTGGCCATCATCCGGTCGGCCAGGGGGCATTTTCACTTTTTCTGGCTGCCCCACTCAACCCTGATTGGGCCTGTGGGAGCAGCAACCTGCAGCGGGGATGTGCGAAGGGCATGTCGAGGCTACTCATCCCCCTAGCCTGTCTCAAATCTGCCTGCAGGTGCCAAGACCCTGCCCACACACCCCCCCCCAGGAGGGAAGGATCCAATGGATGCTCTGAAACCCCTTTCTGCCAGTCTCCGCTCCTAGCACTCGGGGTGCGAACCTGGGTCGCCAGCATGCCGAGTGAACCCCTTGCTCAGCGCCACAGAGCCGGCTGCCACCACACGTTTTCAAGGGGTTTGCCAGAACATCATCACCTGTTTTCAAACATAATCTCAGTGCTGCATAAAAATTACCATTGTTATCTTCTGGTTCATCAAGAGTAAGCAGTGTTTTGTTGTCACAGTGACCCCATAGTGGTAATCCTTGCTTAGCACAGAAAATCACTGTTTCTATTACTGGAACCAATCTCTTTTGATTTTCTTGCATTCTTTTTTCATGTAAGAATCCAACATATATACAACATCCACTTTTTTCCCTCATAATATGCAGAGAAATCAGATGCTGCACTCATACTATCTTGGTGGTACTTAGTGCATGTGATTGAAACTTGTCAAGAGTGTTTTTCCATTTAACGAGAGGTTCTGCAATGAGTTGTCCTGCATTTTGATGCTTTTCATGTCACACTTCACTAGTTGCAAAAAGAACACAAAACTTATGAAGGACACCATCTACTTCAAAACGGTAAGCTATGCACGGGTATGTTTTCAACCAAGAAAACTGAAAATGGTGTGTTTGTTTTCCTTGTTGTATAGAAGAAAAATTATACAACTCTTGTGGCACCCAACAAAAATGAGGAAGCTTGTAGAGAGCCTCATCAGTAATACCTGATGGACCTTTTGTTGGCAAATTCATAAATCTGACAAAATCATATTGGTCAGACTTTCGCACTGGTGAGTGAGTCTGTGTTGATGATGTCGACTCAACATCATACTCACAGTTTTGTGGCGAGTTTTGACATTCAGCCAATGTGAGTGAAGATGAGTGCATTGCTTCAGAGGCAGATTCCTACTGACTACATGTTAATGAAGAAGCAGTCAAAGTGGCTGGCTTGATTTTTCTCAAAAAAGTCAGACGACTTTCGCTGCTTTGGTTTACTTTGGCCAGTCTCATCCTTTTCAGCCATCATAGTAGTTGATGTTTGAGTCTCTCTCTTGTTTGTTTTTTATTTATAGTGTGAGTGCCAAGACAAGAGTGCCGTGAAGTGGTGGCGTTGATAACAGTAACAATAAGAACTGCAAGCGCTTAATAATTTTTTTTTTACAGGTCACTGCTCTCTCAGTGCCAGCCCAGCACTCTACCTCCCCCCCACAGTTTTATTTTCTAGTTCAAGTGCAAGACAAGAGTGCCGTGAGGTGGTGGTGTTGATAACAGTAACAGTAAGAATAGTTTGACAGGGGTGTAGTATAGGTTGTGGTTAATTTTGAATTGCATGAGTTTGAGGGTATCAAATTTTAACAGCTTGTGTGTCTGCTTCCACAGCTCAGCCGTGGTATCTGAGCTCTCAAGTTCTGGGAATTCACTCATCCGGTAGGTACAGCGGGTAGTGGTAGGGGCGATGGTCAGGGATATAAGATGCTTGTAGTGGAGCGATATGGCATGTCTTTCTCTTGCTAGCATGCACATCTCATCCCATTTGTTGTAAGGCTCCATCTCCCCTGGTTGGGGGCCAAGCGCAGTGGCAAGCACCTGCCTGAGCTGCAAGAAGGGAAAGGCTGGGAACCCAGCCAGGGTGGCTCTTTGTTGGAATTGTTTTTTTGTTTTTTTTGAGTTTTTGTTTTATTGAGTTTATGTAAAGTCACATTATAGAGATTCACCTACAGGCAGGCATTCATGAAACTGTAGCGTTAAATGAACATACGAAAAATGCCAGCAGAAAAGGCCTTATGGTCTCACTGTCTGCTCGGTTGCGCAGCTAGCAGTCCCTATTTTGCAGCTGCCCCTCCTCCCTCCCTCCTTTGTCCCCTATCCCTTGACCCTACCTCTCGCTCTGTCCCATCCCCTCTTGAATCCCCCCACTGTTCTACTGGAAACTACCTCAGCTGGCAATATGTTCCACTCAGCCACCACCCTCTCCATAAAAAAGTGCCCCCTCATCTCCCTCCTGTACCTTCCCCCCTCCAGTCTCATACTGTGACCTCGGGTGTCCCTCCCTTCCCTTAGTTTGGAAAAGCCCCTCTGTACAAGACTTGTTTATCCCTGTCATGTACTTGAAGCTTTTGATCATATCCCCCCGCTCCCTCCTCTCCTCCAAGGAATACATGTTCAACTCCCTCAGTCTGCTCTCATATGGTATGACCCCCAGACCTTCGATCATCTTAGTCACCCTGCATTGCACCCCCTCCAGTAGCTTAATGTCCCTCTTTAGGTACGGGTGCCAGAACTGGATGTAGTATTCCAAGTGTGGCCGAACCAGTGATCTGTACAGTGGCAGAATCACCTCTCCCCTCCTGGAGGACGTACCACTATCAATACAACCCAGCATCCTGTCGGCTTTTGCAACCACCTTTCTACACTGTGCTGAGTTGTTGATTGCCCCTGTAATGAGCGATCCCAGATCCTTCTCCTCCTCAGTCACCTCCAACTGCACACCTCCCAGATGGTAGCTCTTCCTTGGGTTTTTAGCCCCAAAATGCAGCACCTTGCATTTTTTGGCATTGAATCCTAGCTGCCAGGTTTCCAACTGGGACTCCAGCCTTGACAGATCCTCCTGCAGCCGCTGCCAGCCCCTCAGGTCATCTACCACCACTTCCATCTTGGTGTCATCAGCAAATGGACTGATTCTGTTCTTGATGTCCGCTGAAATGTCTGCAATGAATATCCCAAACAGTACCAGTCTCAACACTGAGCCCTGCGGAACTCCACTCATCACTGCCCTTGGAGATGATAGCTCCCCACTCACCACCACTCTCTGTTGCCTGTCCTGCAGCCAGTTCCCTACCCAGCCCACCATCTTTACTCCCGCCACTGTAGCTTGTAGCTTACTTCCTAGTCTTCCATGCAGCACCGAGTCAAATGCCTTACTGAAGTCCAGGTACAGGACATCCACTGCATCGCCCTTGTACAGTTGTCTAGTTACCCAATCATAGTACTCACCAGGTTGGTCTGGCATGATCTGCCAGAGACAAAGCCATGCTGTTTACTATCCTGTAGCCCATTGGCCTCCAGAAGGGTCACCAGTCTCTCCTTCAGGATTGTCTCCATCAGCTTTCCCACAATGAATGTGAGGCTCACCGGTCTGTAGTTCCCCGGTTCATCCTTGGGGCCACTCTTTTATGAAGAGGTACCACATGAGCCATCCTCCAATCCTGGGGTACACACCCTGAATCTAGTGAGGCATTGAATAGGTCTGTCAGAGGCCCTGTAAGTACCTCTGCCAGTTCCTTCAGTACCCTGGGATGAATGCCATCTGATTCCTGTGCCTTGTCTACCCTCTGCGCCCTCAATCCCTCCAGCACCCTGTCCTCTGTGATTTCCCAATCTGTCACGCTCCTTCCCTCCTTACCCATCTTCAGACTCTCCATGGGTGTCTCCCCCCTTTTCCTTAGTAAATACTGACCAGAAGTAGTTGTTTAGCGCTTCTGCCATTCCCCCACTGCTTCCACCCATCCCCCGTCGTTCTTAATCCTTACAATATTGTCCTTACAGCTCCTTTTCTTCCTGATGTACCTGAAGAATTCCTTCTCTCCCTCCTTAATGCCCTGCATCATCCTGAGCTCCCTTGCTGCCTTTGCTGCCCTTACTGCCCTTGTCACCTCCTTTGCTTCCTTTAGGTACTCCTCCCTGTCCTCCCCCTCCCTGTCTTCTTGTACCTCCTAAAGGTGGCTCTTTTCCTCCTTATCTTTTTCATGTCTCCATTGGTCACCCAGCTAGGTTTCTTTGCCCTCACCTTCTTACTCCTAGCCTTGATGCAGGTCTTCATTGCCTCTGCTACTCCCATCTTTATGATCTCCTACCTCTGGTTAGTGTCCATACTAGGGTCAATCTTGGCCATGTATTCCTTTACTATTTCCCCCATCCTCCCAAAGTCAGTCCTCCTGAAATCTAACACCCTTGTGTCTGACACTACTCCTTCCTTACCCATATCCATTGTGAACCATACCAAGTGGTGGTCGCTCCCCTCCAGTGGCTCATTGACCCTTAGTTCCCTCACAAACTCCCCATTAGCCAGTATTAGATCAAGGATGTTCCCTAACCTGGTTGGTTCACTGACCATCTGCACCAGGAAGTTGTCCTGGAAGGTGTCTAGCACTACTTGCTCCCTACTATTATTTGTGGCTGGGGTACTCCAGTACACTCCCAGTAGGTTAAATTCCACACTATCAACACACTCCCTTTACTACAGGCCCTCCCAATCTGTCACACTAATTCTCTGTCTAATTCTAATTCTAAACTCTGGGAGGGTGGCCTGTGCCATGAGCCCAGACCCCAAGGCACGGTAGGACCCCCTGTTTGCAGAGAGGATCCCCCCTTTTTACAGAACTTGTGAGGAGTTGTAGGGTTCAGGAAGAATCACCAACCTTCCTTTTCCCAGTGGGAGGGTGGAAACTGTAGTTTCAAGTTCCCTTGACTCCGTACTATGCTTGGGGTTTGAATCTCACCACTGCCACTGGCAGCCTCTTGCCTAAGTAGTTTTGTAGGATAGCTGAGCAGTCACTATCTTCATTATCAAGGCACACAGTCTTTGAAAAACCCTTCTATTAAAATTTTAGATCACACAATCAGACCCCAGGCAGAATTGATAAGAAAATCATAAAAGTTTACTTAATAAAAACACAGTAAATTCTACAATTTGGCAGATCTTTGAACTGCAGAGGATATCAAAAATAACACTGGATGGTTTACAGAAAACACTAGATACGGTTGTTCTAAACTATACCTTATTCTGATGTTACAGTCCAGAAAGATGAAATGTCCTTATAGAGATGAAAGTTCTCCCCCTGTAGGTGAAAGTTCATTAAGCAACAGAGTTCGTAGCAAGTTTGTGATCCAAGTCAGTTCTCTGAAGGTCCTTTTAAAAAGACTCCAGGCACTTACTTGGTGAAAAGTCTTGGTTTCCAAAATTCTGACTTAAAATCAGAATTTTCTATTCGGTATGTGAAAAATCAGTTTCCACTACACCACAGGTCTTGATCTAATAGTAGTACCAAAACCCCATATACTTCAACCCAAAGTATATACTATAACTAACAGCTTAAAATCTTAGCTCTGAGATCCTCCAAGTCTTCCAGCTGTTGACTCCAAGCTAAAGCTGCTTAATTGCTCTGATGTTCAAAATGGGTCTATTAGATAAAGTCTGGTCATTTTCAAGCCACACCCACCATTTTTGGGATATACAGTTTGGGGTGCAACCGTTTACCTTTTCCTGCAGGTGTCACTGTGGTTCCATGTCAGGTTCCATGTCAACCACCTGTAACATCTGGTCCATGCATTTGGCTTGACCCTTGACCCCTAGGCCATTCCGTGACCTCTTTCTTGTCATTGGAAACTACATGGCCAGTTTTGTCTAACAGTTTAGGACTTTTTGGGTCATAAACCTGTCAGTCCCTTATCTGGAGAAGGACCAGACCCAACCTAGTTTTTACAGAAATTCTGGCTATTTTGTTTTACTCTTAAAAGCCTTTTAAAGAGACAGTGTCTTAACTCTAAAGTACATTACAGCACATACAGTAGGAACAGAAATAAAGGATATAGGCCTATCTGGCCATAGCCTGTAAACCACTCCCATCTTGACAGTCCTATTCCCTGAGTCCTGGATTTGGGTTTAAAAAAGCCTTCCACAACATTTCAACAGCAGTGGTTATCATTTTGAAGCACCCCTGTATTGTGTGACATAATTTTGGGGGAAAGAAAACATACAATAGGAAAATAAATAAAAGATATAGGCCTATCCGACAACATCCCTCCCTCCCTCCTAAAACAGAACCTGGGGGAACATCCCCCTATTGGAGGCAGTTCTTCCCAGTTCTATTATAGATCCAGTATGTGAGACAGGCCATCTACATTCCCATTCTTGGACCTAGGTCTATGCAAAATCTCCATGTCATAAGCCTGCAAGGCAATACTCCATCTCAGAAGTTTCCCATTTATTTTCCACATTTTGCCCAACCATACTAATGAATTAATGTCTGTTTGAACCTTAAAATGTCTCCCATAATGGTACAGTTCAAGTTTTCATAATGCCCAAACTAAGGCGAGACATTCCTTTTCTACTGTTGCATAGGCTTGTTCCTGTGGAAGCAGCTTCTTGCTTAAGTATGAGGGGGGTGCTGCACTCCTGAGGTGCCGTCTTTTGGATGAGACATTAAACCGAGGTCCCACCTGCCTGTTCTGGTGGTAGTTCAGGTGGATGTTAAAGATCCCATGGAACTTCTCAACAAGAGTACAGGAATTTTTATTGATATAACATCAGAGAAAACTTACAAACAAATGCACTTAAAAAAATAAAGCAAAACAGCCAAGTGAAAAATAAACACAAATTTCAACGATATTAAAAGAAAAAAGAAAAAAACAGTTTCCTTAGTCATAATGCTATGAACAATTCTTCACATAAGCTACTGATATCGTAACTTAACAGGGTTATTCTCCTTATACTTTATTTGTATTTAATAAAGATTGAAAATCCTTTCCATCACTTAAAAACTTTGTGCAATGGGTGATATGTTTTATCTTTTAAATAAACTGAATTCATAGCCTGGAATACCAGAATGCTTAGAGTTTCATAAGGCATCAACTTTTGGTGGATAACCCATTGGCATCTTGCCTGCCATAAGTCAAATTTTAAACAACACAGAAAGACTGCTATTGTTCCATCAAAATACTTAGTGCATAAGTGAGGATAATGTCCCAGGATTAAGGTTTCATAGTCCAAATTGTTTAACCAGCTAAATTTCCATTTGTTGGCCCGAAAAGGCCACAGAGGTTTTGCATATGAACACTGGAATTAAAAATGGTCCATTGACTCCTCTTTTGCAATACAAGAACTATATGGGCAATTCCTTTCCTCCTCAGCCTTGTGCTTACAGTTTCCCCTAATGTTTAGTCTTCCATACATAGACAACCAAAGTACTTCCCACATATTGGGGGTAATTCTGTCTCAGGGAGGGGGACAGTTTTTAAACTCTGGTTCATCCGGGTAAATTGTTTCACCCACCCCTGCCCAGTCACGACCCCCGCATCAGGAGCTCATATGGTCTCAATATATAATTTCTAGCCTGTCAAATGCAATCCTCCCTTTATACCTACACATATACTTTGTATATATTGTTTTTGTATATAGTCTTTGTACATATTGTTTGTAATCCTCTCATTGTGACTGTTCCCCTTCAGTGTACTCCTGTTTCTGGGTCGCACCTGGAAATGAGCCTCGGCTCAGTGTGCCTTTCCCAGTCATCAATTTTAAATAAATAAAAATAAATAAAACAAGGTTATAAAGCTTGGGACCAGAATACAAACATATTTATGATTTTGACAAGCCCCATTTATATATTTCTTTGAGCTGTTGGCTTGAAATATTCAGGGATAAATACTCAAGGGTAAATTTTAGGTGGAGACTCTTCCCAGCATTGGAAATACCTAGCAAGGTTGTTCTGTACCCATTTGTGATGGAGTGAATCAGAAGGAGAGAGCCCAGTTTTAACAGTTTGTGATATGTAAAGTGTGTGGAATAATGTTATTGGATCTGCCATTCCTAAACCTCCCTGTGACTTTGGTAGGTAGGTAAAACATCTTTTTATAGGATTTCCTCTACTGCCCCATAACATGGGAAAAACCAGCTATAAATATGGGTTTCCAAACAAGTGGGGATGGGGAAGACCATAGCTATGGATAACAGTCCTGGAATAATAAATCTTTTTACTATAAATACCCTTTTTATCTTTGATAATTTCCAGTTTTTCCATCTCTGCACTTTGCCCTCAACAGTCTTTAATGCCGTGTCCCAGTTATGCAAGGGAGAGTTCTGGTGTCCAAAAGTGATACCTAAACTTTTTAGTGGGTCAGTGGAAGTCTGAATACCTGAAACAGATATAGGTGGAAGATGGGGATAACCTATAAATAGGCCTTTACTTTTCCCATGGTTTAATCTGGAATTTGAGACTGTGGAGTCGGCTTCCAATTCATGTACAGAAGGCTCAACCTGGGTATGATCTGAGACAAATAAACAGATATCATCCGCATAGACTTGAATTTTCAGCGTATCCTGTATACCATTCCCTTGAATCCTTACCCAATCTGTTGAACTCATTGCCTGTCTTATAAAGGGGTCCGGTGAGAAAATATACAGAAGGGAGCTTAGGGGGCACCCTTGCCGAACCCCTGTTACCACCTGCAAGCTTCGAGTTATGTGTCCTTTAATTACAGGCTAAATCATGGCTGAGGAATATAACTTTTGAAGCCATTTTATGAATACTACAGAGATTCCGTAATATTCTAAAGTCTGAAATAAGAAAGAGTGGTACACCCTATCAAAGGCCTTGTTCTAATCCAGGGAAATTATACAGCCAGTTTTGCCTTGAAAAGAAACGTTGTCTATAACATCCCTAATTATTATGAGGGCATGCTAGATTTTTCAGTTTGGAAGACTGCAAAATTGGGCAGGTGAGATAAGAGCATCAACTACCTTCCTCAATCTATTGTTGAGAACCTTAGATGATATTTTAAAATCTGAATTCAACAGAGAGATAGGCCTCCAATTTTTAATCTGATGCTTATCCCCAGTTTTATGCAAGAAAATTAGTATACCTGTGGTAAAGGAGGGTGGAATCTCTCTGGAATGAAGGAAGTAAGAAAATACAGTCTCTAAGCACTGGGCGAATTCTTTGGGAAAGGTTTTGTACAACTCATAGGAAAGCCTGTCTGGGCCAGGAGAGGTCCCAAGTTTAAATGATTTAATGACAAGTTCTATTTCATAGGCACAAATGGGATGGGATAACTCATTTATTTCCATTGGTGGGCGGGCTTCTGTATAGACTGTAAATATTTATGAATAGCAGATACCTCAGGAGGGGAGGTTCTATTAAAAGATCGGATGTGGTCCTGTATAATACAATCTAAACCTTCTACAGTCTTGACACTCTTCCCATCAGAGTCCAGTAGGGAGTTTAGTGAAGAAATATCCTTTCTTGTTTTGCACGCTTCAAAAGGGTCACCCACTGGAGATTGTTGGGTCCCATACTGTAACATGGCTTATATGGATTTGACCCTATCATACTGAAAAAAACTGCATTTCTCTTTTTACTTGATCTATCTGTTGTGAGTAATTGGATCTGTTTGAGTAAGCTAGGGTAAACAGATAGTGTAATTGGTTTCTGAGCTGAAGATATTTAAAAAAGTTATTATTTTCCCTCTGTTTCCCATAATTCTGAAACCACTTCCTGCGATCCGTTTTAGTATCCTCCCACCAGTCTCCTATGCTGTCATACAAAAACAGAACTGATGTTGTGGCCCACATTAAGCCTGATATTTCTTGTTTTACCATGGGCTCAGTAAGGGCTTTAGAGTTCAATGTCCATCTACTTTTAGCATTACTGCCCTGACATTTTCTGAAAGATATTTTAGTAAGGAGTGGTCTGAAAATTCAACTGGTTGAATAACAAATGCTGGCGAGGCGAGATCTTTGGATGTAAAAAAATGATCGATAGTAGAGGTGAATTTCCCACACCTATAGGTGAATTTTTGTCCTGACTTATAAAAAAGGTTACAATCAGTTAAATCAGCCAATTTAATACATATTTGTAAGGCATTTGAGTCGCAGTAGGTTTTCTTTCCATCAGTGGATCTGCCACTTACTGGTAATTTGCAATTGAAGTCACCTCCTAAAATAATATTGGTGTTTGTTACCAAAAAAGGTTGTAGTGCAGAGATTAAACCTACCCTTTCTGCCTTAGATTGGAGTCCGTGAACTGATATAATTCTACATGGATCTCCCTTCCATTTCCCATCTAAAATCAACTATCTCCCTGGAATGAGGTCTATTAATTTTGCCAGAGTGAAAGAAAAGGAATTAAATAATATTCCTATCCCATCCACCTTGTCTGGACCAAAGGACCAGTATGAAGGTGCCCAGATCCAGTCAGACTGAAACTGGTGTACTTGATCTGATGAATAAATCCATGTCTCCTGTAAAAGGCAACTATCTAGGTTTTGTTCATGCACTGTATATACTAGAACACTGCCTGCCTTTTTATATGATTTAGTAGACTATGGATATTCAAGGACCCTAAGCACAGAGTAGATGTGAATTCTGAATTAGGTTTTTAGGAGTTCTTTTTCCTCTTTCTTTTCTTTTTCCCTTTGTAACCCACTATGTCATTGCTGGTTGAGATATCAACCTGGTCTTGGGGGACCACCTCACCTGTTTCCATTTCTGATTCCCCCAGTTGGATGAAAGGACTGCAAAGGGATTTTCAGATTCAACTTAAGGTTTGCTAGTCAGTGTGGGGGAGTGGTGATTTGGAGTTCCTGGTAATTCTTCTTTTTGGGAGGGGAGCAGGAGTGGGGAGGGGTGAAGAAGACATTTTCTGTTTTTCAATAGTTTCATCAGGCAGCTCTTAATAACACACTGTGGTGAGGAGGTCAGACCTGAGGTGGTTAGTGACCTTAGCTTCTTCCCTTGGGGAATTACTGACTAGGATGACAGTGGGCGTGCTTTGAGGTGAAGCACGAGGTGGTGTTGGGGGGCGGTCAGCCGGGGGATCCTGATTGGTAGCATCTGCAGCATCTTGAGCTTGTTGGATCAGTAGTTCAGGGCTATTGCAGGAGGTTTTGTTCTTGGCCACCCAAGGACACTCTGAAAAGACATGTCCTGTTTCCTCGCATAAATCACATTTAGTGAAATTGGCACATTGGTGACATATGTGGCCTGCTTCCCCACAGTTGTCACATCGTGGTCTGTCACAGACACTTGACAAGTGGGTTTTAGCACCACATCTATAACAGGCCCGAGGCTGCCTCTTGTAGAAACATACCCCCCCATCCCTGCCCAACAAAAAGGAGTTTGGTACATGTTCAATGCCTGAATCTGTCTGCCTCAACTTAACCTTGTACTTCCACCCTACTGTCCAAAATAATTCTGCATCTAAAATAGCTTCAGGGGCACTAAGGACCTGTCATTTCTGAGAAAACCAATATGTAATGTCATCCACGTGGACCCCTTCATTCCTGAACATGATGGTGAAAAACTTGATTAATGGCTTGGTTAGAGGTATTACCAGGAAGGGAGACCACAGTGGGGGAACATTTCACCTGATTATAATGTTCCCAAAAACCTGTGATGCATAGGAGGACTGAAAACTTACTTCGTAGTTATCCTCAGAAATATTTATAAAAGCAAATACTACTTTAGGCGAGAAATGTAGAGAGTCTTTTAATAGAGTTTTTCCCACAAAGTGTCTATCTGGCTTTGTCTCCATGCCCCCTTTGTATCTAATCCAGACTGCGTTTCTCCTTGGGGCTGCTTCTTTATGTATTTTTTGAAAGAGGACGGAAAGCAAAGGCTTTTGAGGTGAGGGTTCACTCTGTGGATCATTTGTGCTACCACTATTATTAGAAGCCGTTGGATGCACCATGTTTGAAGATTTGATACTGGATTGGGGGGGGTTACTGCCCCAGCATCGAGAGGTTTTGGAAGCTGTGAGAGAGGATTGTGATCCTTCATCTGTTCAGAGACCACAGGATTGGAAAAAGGTTTTGTTGAGTCCACAGGGATGGAGAAAACAAATGCTTTATTTGGGACTGTTGGGCACCATTCAGGGAGATTTTGGGAGAAAGTTGTACTGGGATCCCAAACCAGGTCGGGGAGCCATTTACCATCAGGCATCTTTTTCCAGCCTGCTTCTGCTAATGCTTTCTCTGGTGACCACTGGAAGAAGGGGTCTACAGTTACAGGGGAAATAGAAAAGGCAGCCTGAATAGCAGTAGTTGTAGATTGTGGTTGTGGGGGGCTCCTTCTGTGCCTGAGGATGACCCCCAGCTGTATCAATATTTTCAGCAGGGATATATCTTTTTGAAAGAGTTAAGGCAGTTCGTTTTTTTTTTTATGTCCTCCCTTATAGTAAGTTTGATTGGGGGTCCCCTTGCTGAGAAGGAAAAGACAGTCACTACTTTCTGGTTGTGAGAACTTGTTTGCTATATAGTCTTATTTTCAACAGGGAATGTCTTTGTCCCTGAAAGGGTGCTGTCTAAGTCAGTAGAATGCAAGCTTTCCTGCATTGTCTCCTGGGCAGGAGTACCAGAGATCCAAGAAATGCTAGCATTAATGTCACTGTTTTCCATGTCTTTCTTGGGTGTTGCCCCTGCAGCTTGGGGAGAGCCAAGACCATCACAGTTAGCACTATTAAATTTCCCACCGCTTACTATCTCAGGCGGCTCTCAGCACGCACTACCCTTAGCACCTTCACTGCCAGCCATAACATTACATGAATGTGGAGAAGTATTTACCTGCAGTGCATTGAAGAGGGGAGCCTCCAGCCCAGTGGCTTCTTTTGATGTATCTGCATCATTGGGCCCACTCTGAAGGCTGTCAGGATGACCGCTCCCACTGTCAAAAGCAGTTTTGGTCAACAGGTTGGAAATTTTGGACTGAAGCTGCTCCTTCATGCTCTGGTGCTTCTTTTCTTTGGCTGCAAGTTCCGAAAAAATTTTTTCTCACAAAGCAGCAGCCTCATTTATGTTTTGTTTTTTTGACTTCTCAGCCAGACTTAAATCTTCTGTGGATACGTAAATGTTACCATCCTCATCTAGTTTTGCATCTACAAGGGTTTTTCCTTCAGTTTTAACCCCTGGTAGGATGAGAACAGGGAAGGAATTTGGCTCCCCTGCCTCAGAGACATCCATCTTCTCTGCAGACTTGGACGAAGTGGCCATCCTAGACTGGCCAGCAAGGCTCTACAATGCCAAGTCGACAACTAACTTGTCGACCAGCATCGCAGTGCCAGGCTCCCTGCTGACTGTGAGTTGCAGTTGACAGGGAGCTGTGCACAGCAGGGACTGTTTTTTTCTTCGGAGGCTTTGTCCCTGAACCCCCCATGTGAGGGGCTCTGCCCCCCCACCTCCCCACTTATGGATACCAACTCCAGGTCGGAGTTGGTTTGAGGAGTGGGTGCAAGACGGAGAGTGTTGCCGGGTCCCGAGTGAACCCCCTACAGCGACTTGGTTCTGTTGTCGCCAGTGATGTATGTCGCTATACAGGTTTTGCTGCGGGAAGTGTATACCAGCCAGCAATTCCCCTACAGATGAAATGGGGAATTTCCTCGGTGCCCTGGCCAAAATTCCCACCATTCACTAAAAATACCACCAACAGCTTAATCTGGTTCAGGGCCAGTTGGCATTCATCTGTATCCCCTTCCCCCCGGGTCATGCCTGAAAATAGGCAAGAATTTGTCTAGTGTACTTACCCAGTCAACAAAAATGAAATAAATAAATAAAGTATACAATGGGGTGCTCTCTCCTCTGATTGGATACTTGGCTGAGGACTGTCCCTATTCCCACATCTGAGGTGTCCATCTGTACCACAAATGTCCTGTTGTAGTCTGGGCTAACCAGTACTGGGGCCCTACACAGTGTGGTTTTCAGCTGTGTGAAGGCTGCTTATAGTCAGCATCCCATTTTACCCTCCTGGGCTTATTCTTTGTCAGCAATCCAGATACAGGAGCAGCCAGGGGAACTGTAGTTTGGAATACATTTTCTATAATACCCTGCTGTCCCAAGAAAGCTCCTGGCTTGTCTCTGGGTTTCAGGCATGGGCCGTGAGGCAATCACCTATATTTTTGCTTGGTTTGGGTGGAGTTGGCCTCGCCCCACCACATGTCACAAATAGGCGACCTCTGTCATAGCCACCTGGCACTTTTCTGCCTTAATAGTCAGACCTGCAGCCTGTATTCAGCAAAACACCTCTCTCAGGTGTGTCAGGTGTTTCTCCCAGCTATTGCTGAAGATCGCAATATCATCCAGGTAGGCAACTGCAAAGTCCTCCGATCCTGTAACATCCGATTTACTAACCGCTGGAATGTAGCAGAACATTCTTCATCCCAAAGGGCATGACCTTGAACTCGAACAGGCCGATTGGGGTGATGAAAGCTGGCCTTTCCCTAGCCCTGTCAGTCAGTTCCACCTGCCAGTACCTCTTTTTCAGGTCTACTGTAGTCAAGTATGTTGCCCCTCCCAGTTTGTCAAGCAGTTCATCTGTGCATGGCATTGGGTGGGCATCAGATTTCGTGATGGTGTTAAGCCCACGATAATCTACGCAGAACCGTGTAGTCCCATCCGGTTTTGGTAAAAGGACTACAGGTGAGGCCTAGGGGCTGTAGGATTTCTGGATCACCCCTAGATCCAGCATCGCATCTCCCCCACCCCCATCCTAATGCCCTTGAGGACTGTCTCTGACATCCGGTAAGCTGTCCTACATATGGGTGCTTGAGTTCTCATGTCTATGTCATGCACCGCTAGCAGTGTCCTTCCAGGCTTTGCTGTAAATAAAGGGGCAAAGTCTCGCAAAATGGTCCTCAATTCTTGAGCCTGTCCAGGTGTCAACTGGGGTGACAGCGTGATGGTCTTCACAGATGATGGCTGCTTGCTCTTGGCTAACAAGTCGAGAAGGGGGTCTTCACCACCTAGCTCCTCCCCAGGACTGCAAACTGCAAGTACCATGTCAGCCCAATGAAAATATGGCTTCATCATGTTCACATGATGCATCCTGTGAGTGTGGTTTCGGTCAGGCAACTCTACAATGTAATTAACATCATTTACCTGCTGGACTACCTTGTATGGCCCCACCCACTCAGCTTGCAGCTTGTTCTTCTGGACCAGGATCAGAACCATTACCTCCTGTCCTACCTCCATACGAGTGAGCTCTGGCTCCACGATCATACCAGGTCTTTTGTTTTTGTTGGGTAGCTGCCAGGTTGCTCTGGGCCACGCCCATAAGCTCCTTCAGTGTCTCCCTGAATTTTAACACATACTGTACTATAGGAGTCCCCTGGGTGGCATGCTTACCTTCCCAGCCACTCGTGTGGAAATCTGGGGCCCCTCACCCTGCGTCCATACAAGAGCTCGAAGGGTGAAAACCCGGTCGACTCTTGTGGCACTTCCCTGTAGGCAAACATCAGGTGGGGCAGGTATTTCTCCCAGTCCCACCCATGCTGTTCTGCAAATGCCATAAGCATAGCTTTCAGGGTCCCATTAAATCTCTCTACAAGACCATTGGCTTGTGGGTTGTAAGGCATTGTGCGCCTCTATACGACACCACACTTCTCCCACAAACACTTAGTAAATCCGACGTGAAGTTACTCCCTTGATCAGAGATAACCTCCTGTGGAAATTCAACATGGGAGAAAATCCCCAACAAAGCATCTGCCACTTTGTCCACCTTAGTGGAGGACAGCGCGATGGCGTCAGGATAGCGGGTAGCATAATCGACAACTGTCAATATATACTTTTTCTCCCAAGGAACTTGGGGTATTCAAAGGACCCACAATATCCATTCCAATTTCTGAAATGGCTCCTCCACAAATGGTAAGGGAATCAGGGCAGCCTTGACTTTTCTTCTGGCCTTCCCTATTTCCTGACACCAGTGACAGGATTTGCAGTATTCCTTCACCTGCTTGATAATATTGGGCCAATAGAAATTGTGGGCTAAGCACTGCGTAGTGCGAGCAATGCCCAAATGTCCGGACATGGGAATATCATGAGTTACCTTGAACAATAACCCATGATACTCCTGGGGAACAACAAGCTGCCTGCCCATTATCCCTCCCTCCCTCTGTCCTGTGTGTATAACAGTCCATCGTCTCGATACACTCTGTTTTTGTCACCACTGTGTCCCAGCAGACTCTGCATAGGCCCGCAGCTTTTCTAAGCTAGGGTCTGTCTGTTGTGCTGCTGCTAAGTCTTCCCACTTACCCAGAGTATGGGACATGTCCCCATCAGTACCCAGGTTGAGGTCCATAGCTGTGGCAGCAGGGGACTCAGTATCACAACCTTCCCCTTCCCCCAGGCTATGTGTCAGCCCTCCTTCCTGACAGCAACCTTCAGTGGCAGTTGGGTTAACTGCCACTAGGGGAAATTACATCCCCCTGTTATCACCCTCTTTTTTTTTTTTATCATGTCATAGTTTCTACGCCTTTCACCTGACAGCCCCCATCTGACCAGCCCCCCCCCCCCCAGCGCCGTCCCCCGGAATTACCAGGGCTTACCTTACGCCCAGCCCGGGAGCAGTGCCTGTGGGCAGTCGGTCGCCATCTTGCTGCCAGTGATGTTTTTCTCCTCCATTTTTCTCCCAAGGGCCCCAGGAGTGGGTATGCATGTGCTTGGAGGCACGCATTAGTCCCACGGCCCCGGTAACAGCCCCTTTCCTCCCATCCCATTGGCCTAGTGCATGGCTCCTCTTAGGCCTGTGCTGTCCCCAGCCTCCACCAGGTGGCAGCCATTAGCCGGGAGTTGCCACCACACCTCCCCAGAGAGGAGAGCTTGCCTGTTGGCAGCTCCATCCAGCTCCACCCTCCCCCCCCACTGGCGACCTACGATGGCCCGGGCTCGTTCCTGAACCCAGGTCGCCGGTGTGACGTGAGGTTAGGCATCCAGCGCCTTAGCCCTCAGTGGCCATTATCACCCTCTTTTACAAGAGCCACAGGGGGGTGGGCCTGTCTCCCAACCCCTCCTGTCTGAATTTCTGTAGGGTCCTGAAGATCACACGAGCCCCTATTCTTTTGGCTCCTGGGCACAGCACAAACTACCCCCTGCGGAACATCATCCCCCACAATAACATCCATAATGAGTTTTTCAGCTACAGCCACCTTCCTTACCCCTTCGCCAGCATCTCCCCAATCCAGGGTAACACTGGCTAATAGGTAAGTTTTCTTTTCCCCTGTGTAATCCCTCACAGAGACAAACTGATTTGGCGGTATTTGTTCAGCCTTCACCAAATCCCCTTTCACCAGGGTAAGATATGCTCCTGTATCCCTTAGCCCTCTAGTCTGTACCCCATTCACCGTGACTGGGTGAATGTGCCCTCCCATATTGCCAGGGATAGTGTCAGTGATACAGTGATCAATTGTCTCAGTTTGCACAGGTCCTTGTACCTTTTGGGCTTTCTTAGGACACTGCCTAGAAAGATGGCATGGCTGTTTACAATACCAGCATTCATCATTTTTCTTGTCCCCAAACTCCCTTTTGGGCACCTGGGACCCCTTCTTTTTGCAGGGGCCCTGTAGTTTTTGGTTGTCCAAAATGCCCACTTTTCCCTTTCACCCCTGAATCCCCCTTGGGAGCAGCCCTGCTTCAAGCATACTGATCCGCCAGCTCTGCAGCCTCTTTGGCAGTCTTAGGATCTTGGTCCTCTAGCCAAAGCTTTAAGTCAGGTGATCAAATCCAATAAAACTGTTCCAGCAATACCACCCCTTCAATAGCTTCAACAGAATCTGCTTTCACCCCCTCCCACCAACGCTTTAAATATTGATGTTGTTTAGTGGCTAATTCCTCAAAGCTAATTTCCGGCCCCTTTCAGAGTTTCTGGAACTTTGCTCTGTATGCATCAGGGTTCAGATCATATTTTTTTAATAAAGCAGTTTTTAACTTATCAAAATCTTTACTGTCAACATTGTCCATCTGCCCCAATGCTTCCCTCCCTCAGCCTATAAGCAGTGGAGCCAGGTGAAAACTCAAGGTCTTTTTGGGCAGATTGGCCTGGACACAGATCTTTTCAAATGAATTCAAAAACATGTCCATATCCTCCCCCTCTTTAAACTTAGCAATTAATTTTGAATTTAACTTGTACCTCAGTCCTGGAGTTTCAGACCCAACCCCACCACTTACCTGCTCAGGTGTTGTTGCGGTTGCTGTCTGTCAGAGTGTCAGCTTTTTCAACTCGAACTCTCTCTGTCGCTGCCTTTCTTTGGCCTCTGCCTGGCGCCGCCTTTCTTCGGCCTCCCTCTCTCTCTGGAGCTGCCTTTCTTCAGCCTCTCTCTGGAGCCATCATTTCTCTAATTCCATCTCAAACCTTTTTTGCTCATTCCCAAGCTGTTTCTCCTGCATACACAGCCTCCTCAGCTCCAGCTCTTTGTCTGTAGATGGCTTCTTCTCCTCTGGGCTCAGGGCATCTGGAGTCACCACCTGTGGCTCCAAGTGGGGTGGCGTTTCCTCTGTCTCAGCTGCCATAAGGACCTCCATGAGTTGCTTTTTATTTTTGTTTTCATTAGGAATGCCCTTTTCCACCATAGATCTTCCTCAACTGTTCCAGATTCATAGTGCTGTACTGGAAAGACATCCTTCTTCTTCAATACTACACTAATCTGTTCCAAAAAATTCAAACAGGATAGGGTCTATTGTCTACAAACAAATTTCTTTTTCTCCTTTCCAAATTCTGCCCTTGATTGTGGGATGGTTTTGTAAGCCATTCAAAATCCCTGTAGCTGGCACCGAATCTGTCATGAGCCCAGCCCCTAAGGCATGATAGGATCTCCTGTTTGCAGAGAGGATCCCCCATTTTATAGAAGTCGTGAGCAGTTGTAGGGTTCAGGAAGAATCACCAACCTTCCTTTTCCCAGTGGGAGGATGGAAACCGTAGTTTTGAGTTCCCTTGATTCTGTACTACATTTGGGGTTTGAATCCCACCACTGCCACTGGCAGCCTCTTGCCTAAATAGTTTTGTAGGATAGCTGAGCGGTCACTAACTTCATTATCAAGGCACACAGTCTTTGCAAAACCCTTCTGATAAAATATTAGATCACACAATCAGACCCCAGGCAGAGTTGATAAGAAAATCATAAAAGTTTAAACAACACAGTGAATTCTACAACTTGGAAGATCTTTGAACTGCAGATAATACCAAAAATAACACTGGATGGTTTACAGAAAATACTAGATATGGTTGTTCTAAACTATACCTTCTTCTGATGTTACAGTCTAGAAAGATTAAATGTCCTTATAGAGATGAAAGTTCTCTCCCTGTAGGCTGTTGATTGACTAGGATCTGCGGCTTATCCTGTAGGTAGGGAAATGAGCAGACTAGGTGGGCCAATCGGTCCTTATCTGTTGTCAAAGTCTATGTAGGTGAAAGTTCATTGAGCAACAGAGTTTGTAGCAAGTTTGTGATCCAAGTCAGTTCTCCGAAGGTCCTTTTAAAAAGTCTTCAGGCACTTCCTTGGTAAAAAATCTTGGTTTCCAAAATTGTGACTTAAAATCAGAATATTCTGTTCTGTATGTGAAAAATCAGTTTCCACAACACCACAGGTCTTGTTCTAAGAATAGTACCAAAACCCCATATACTTCAACCCAAAGTATAAAGTATATACTGTAACAGCTTAAAATCTCAACTCTGAGACCCTCCAAGTCTTCCAGCTGTTGACTCCAAGCTAAAACTGCTTAACTGCTCTGATGTTCAAAACAGGTCTATTAGATAAAGTCTGGTAATTTTCAAGCCACGCCCACCATTTTTGAGTTATAGACTTTGGGATGCAACAGGTTACCTTTTCCAGCAGGTGTCACTGTGGTTCCATGTCAGGTTCCATGTCAACTCCCTGTAACATCTGGTACATGCATTTGGCTTGACCCCTGACCCCTAGGCCATTCCGTGACCTCTTTCTTGTAATTGGAAACTACATGGCCAGTTTTATCTAATAGTTTTTTTGGGGTCATAAATCTGTCGATCCCTTATCTGGAGAAGGACCAGACCCAACCTAGTTTTTACAGAAATTCTGGCTATTTTGTTTTACCCTTAAAAGCCTTTTAAAGAGACAGTGTCTTAACTCTAAAGTGCATTACAGCACATATAATAGGAACATAAACAAAGGACATTGGCCTATCTGGCCACAGCCTGTAAATCACTCCCATCCTCACAGTCTTATTCCTTGAGTCCTGGATTTGGATTTAAACAAGCCTGCCACAACATTTCAACAGCAGTGGTTATCATGGTTATCATTTTGAAGCACCCCTGTATTGTGTTACATCATTTGGGGGGAAAGAAAATATATTTCCACAACAATTTATCAATAAAATGTACATCTCAATGATCTAAAGCTAATAGCTTATTAAATTGTTTACCAAAAACGACCTCATCAGCCATGAGCAAGGATACCTGTAAAGCAGAAACAACATTCACCCTAAATGCAAGGTTAATTATCCCCAGTACCAAACATTGTAACGATTTAGATGGCATTGCGTGCAGAACTTCATAACAGCAGTATGTAACATTTAAGAACAATTACTACATCTGCGAAAAATCTGAGAAATATATACAGATTATGGCAGCTGATGTGACTTCTGGATACACAAACACCTGTAGGAGAGGCGGGTGAAAACAAAAACCCCAAACCAACATTATTTTAAACAACCAGGTACTTTATGTATACCAGTCAGTTCAAGAGAGTCCAGTCGGGGCTGTACCACCGGTATAAATGTCCACCACCTTGTGAGATGGAGTTTTAGCGCAAGACAAAAGATCATGGTGAACATTAAAGGAAAGTGGGGGAAGGAGTTCAGCGAGGGGCCATGTCGTTGCGGCAGAATGCACCATTTTGAAATGCCATGAGGTTTAGTTGGATGTCCCAAATAAAATATGTTCACTAAGTTACAGAAGTTATCTATACCATTCTATTTACTGAGACAAGAATATCTTTTATACATCTTCCTACGGCCTCACCGCCGCTCCTCC
The DNA here is from genome assembly GCA_016271365.2 of Neoceratodus forsteri. Taxonomy (NCBI): domain Eukaryota; kingdom Metazoa; phylum Chordata; order Ceratodontiformes; family Ceratodontidae; genus Neoceratodus; species Neoceratodus forsteri. The sequence goes on from CM028134.1 coordinate 195,432,024, forward strand.
CCATCCCAGTCACTGTCGATAGATCTATATATATCTGTTTAAGCCTCTTTATCCTCATTTGATCCAGAATCTTCATTTCTCACTGAAAATTGGTTCTCAATTTTTTATACTAGCTTTGTGGCTTACCTCCATAGATCACCCGCAGGCTGGCTGGCATAAGGAGAACATGATGCACCCACAGAGTATGAAGACGTGTCCTAACTCCATCAAAACTCTTCCTGCGCATCCTGGTGGCATAACTTAAGTCAGGAAATAGATGAATTCTGGCTTTGTTCCACTGTAGGGGACTCAAATTCTTTGCATTCTTAAGTATCATGTTCCTTTCCAGTGAAGTACTAAGTTGGAGGAGAAGAGTTCTTGGCAGAGGTTCTCCCATGGCTGTATGAGCTCTACCACCATGTGCTGACATTCTGTAGACTTTTAAAATCACAAAGTCTTCCTCTAAATTCAGTAAATCTTTGAGCCAACCTTGCAGGAATGATGTGGGATTCTCTCCCTCTGTTCACTCTGGCAGTCCCAATACTCGGACATGTGTGGAGTGAGCGGAGTTTTCAAGATTTCTGAGCCTTCTGCGTAACTGGCCATTTTTTTTAATCAGAATTGAAGTGGCCACTAAAGCTTTATCCGTGGTTTTTGCAGCCCCCTTTGTGTCTTCGGTTACTGCTCCCACCTTAACATCGAGCAACTTCATCTGCGTGGTGAAATCTTCCATCTTCTGATCCAGTCCTTGGATTGCTCGAAGCAGTGCTGCATTCATGGGCTGCGAGGAGTCAGTTTCACCAACTCCGGTCTGTTGGTCTTTGCTAGTGCCCAGCTTTGGTTCTTTTGGCTGGGCCCCCTCTGCACCAGCTCTCATCTTGTTTCCTCTTATCATTATTTGTTTGTATTTTACAAGAGTTCCCAACTATGTGGTATCATCTAACAGCTGACAAGAAGATCTTTCGAAAAAAGCTGATATTTATATTTAAAGGTTAGATAATTTCAGATAGTTTGTTCTAAATTCTGTTGTAATATGTGGAGCCACATAGAATTGCTGTTCATAACTCAGCTGTTGGCCATGCCCCCCCTTGGACCTGTTGGTAGGAGATCAGAGAGTTGTCTTCCAGTATAGAATTGAGATTCTGGAGCTCTATAGTTCATAGGAAGTTGGGACTGTCTGAAGACAAAACCCTTCTGAGATAAGTTGAGTTCATGGCTAGACACAATGCTGAGCCTGGCAGATGCCTTCTTCCCCCATATCTGCCTTTTGGGGCTCGACATGGGGGGGTCATTGGTGTTAGGAAATTCTACATCACACTAATCTCAGCCATGGCAAAGAGCCTAATTCTCAAACATTGGATGGACGACACTATCCCTACCTACCAAGAATGGCACAACTCTATCCTTGAGGCTCTTCGTATTGAAAAGATGATTAACCACATCCGACACACCCCTCAACTCTACCTGAAAAGGTGAGGGACACTGGAGGCCCTCTTGATAAAAACCAAAAAATACTTGAACCCAGTATACCTGAGGGCCAGGCTGCCATCACACCCCAGGATGCACGTGGGTATTGTGCTACCTTGAGACTGGGAATTACGATGTATGCAGATAAATGAACTGAGCGCAGCCCAGCCTCCCCCCCGAATGTTAACAGGGTTGGCTGCCCCACTTACCTGTGCATGTCTTCTGTTTTCTCTGCTTTATCATCTGTTTGTACTGTGTTGTTGGATTGTATCTTTTTGAAAATATCAATAAAGCTTAGTATTCTAAAAAAAAAAACAGTAAGAACTACAAGCGCGTAATCATTTTTATTTGCAGGTCACTGCTCTCTCAGTACCAGCGCAGCACTCTACCTCCCTGTATCCTGGTTTTGTTTTCTAGTTCAAGTGACAAGACAAGACTGCCATGGCTGTGGGGTAAGTGGTGGTGGTGGTGATGATGACAATAACAATTTCTTTAAGAATTCTTTGCAGATTGCTTCTCCCTCAGCACAAGCCCAGCTCTCTCCTTCCCTCTCTGACTCTATTCTGTTTTTCTTTTTGTTTGACATTTTTTTTTGTTTAGTAGAAGTGACAGTGCAAAGACAACTAGAGTGCTGTGGTGTGCTGTCTTATCAGCAGCTGTTTTTTTTAATTGTGTCTGATCACCTCAAGGCACACGAACAGCACACATGCTGCAGAGTGGATTGATAGCTTTTCAAAAGCTGATGCTTTGCTTTTTCTTGTTTTACTGAGTCAGAAATGGCAGCTTTCAATACCAGTCATTTATAGGGCTCTAAGCAATCAATTTTACTTCATGTCACACAGTATACTGAAGAGTTAGTACATGTTTTGCTGCTTCTCCAAATAATTTGCAAGCAAATCCTAGTGCCAGTGATCAGATCAGTTTTCCTCCCACCACACATGCACCAGCTCTCTCCCTCTCTGACAGATAAATCTCTTGTCTGTCATTTGACAGACTTTATTCTTTTTGGGGCCGGGGGGCAGATTCAGATAAGAGTGAAAAATAAATATATTATTATACAGTACTAGTAGCAGCAATCAAGTGCAACTACTGTCTCTGACAGACTAGACAGACAGAATCTCTTCTTGTGTGGCTTGTCATCTGGTCTGACTGTCCTTTTTTTGGGTCAAAATAATATGGCAAAAAAAGTAGCAAGTAACTACCCAAGTCAAACCAGCTCTTAAAAGCGCTTTTTAACACTCAGATATGGTGTGCTTGAAGTTATTTGATGCAACTGCTTTACTGCTGAAATCCTGATTCAAATTGCACCAAATGAAAGCACAGTGGCTTAGATCCACACGACCGTCCTGTCCACAGTGTTAGATCATTATGACTATATCTGCTGCACATCGGAGGGGGTCAGTGGAAAGAGGACACACTCTATTGGACATTAAAATGGTTGCTAAACAACCTCGTTAATCTTATTGGCCCACCCTGCTGTCAGTCATGGGAATTAGTATTGGAGGCAGGGTCAGGATGCACACTCACGCCCTAGGTCAGCTGACCAGCACTTCAGTGTCCAAGTTGTCCCCTTAATATGTTTCTAATTGCGGCACCAGCATTCAGCTGCCAACCACATCTCTATCACCAAAATGATACAACAGTGATCTCCTGAGGCGATCGGCCACCACTTGAATGCTGCAAGCATTTCTGGTTAAAAAAAAAAATGGCACTCGCACATGCACAGTGTGGTCCCAGGAGTCCAACTCTGTCCCGGGAGTCCTGACCATTGTAAATTTTAACTGCAGGCAGCACTACTTAATTTACAGTGGGGGGTGATTTGGGGGGCTATAGCTCTCTTAGCCCCCACCCTCATTGCACCCCTGAATTCTACTGTACTATATGCTTGTTGCTCAATTTATTTTGCTATCTGGCAGTTGTTCTGAAGTAACCTTTTGTGTTTTCTTGTATGTTTTTGGTGTAACCACCTCCTGAGGTGGAGCTGAAGTGCCCAGGGATGTTGTCACTCTCCTAATCAGGTTGGTCACCTCTAAGTACTCCCTATTGATTCTTTCCTGTTTGGCTAACCTCTTTGCTTCTGAGTCTCCGCATGGGTCTATTTGCTTTGTGTTTTTTGGCCAGCTGTGTTTCATTCTCACCAACTATGTCCACATCCCTATTACCTAGGACCTCTGGTGAAGTCTCTAAGACACTCCCCCCACCCTGCTAGATCCTTACGTTCCAATGTGGTATGTCCAACCTGGTGGGTGTGGCTGGTTTATAATTCTCCGCTTCACTAGTGAGGTATGCTGAAATGATGATAAATTCCACTATCAAAAAAAGAAGGGAAATAAACTACTTAAGCACTACTTAATTTACAGTGGGGGGTGATTTGGGGGGCTATAGCTCTCTTAGCCCCCACCCTCATTGCACCCCTGAATTCTACTGTACTATATGCTTGTTGCTCAATTTATTTTGCTATCTGGCAGTTGTTCTGAAGTAACCTTTTGTGTTTTCTTGTATGTTTTTGGTGTAACCACCTCCTGAGGTGGAGCTGAAGTGCCCAGGGATGTTGTCACTCTCCTAATCAGGTTGGTCACCTCTAAGTACTCCCTATTGATTCTTTCCTGTTTGGCTAACCTCTTTGCTTCTGAGTCTCCGCATGGGTCTATTTGCTTTGTGTTTTTTGGCCAGCTGTGTTTCATTCTCACCAACTATGCCCACATCCCTATTACCTAGGACCTCTGGTGAAGTCTCTAAGACACTCCCCCCACCCTGCTAGATCCTTACGTTCCAATGTGGTATGTCCAACCTGGTGGGTGTGGCTGGTTTATAATTCTCCGCTTCACTAGTGAGGTATGCTGAAATGATGATAAATTCCACTATCAAAAAAAGAAGGGAAATAAATTGCAAAAAATGGTGTTAATGCTCTAGTTAGGGACAGAGTCACAAAAATAAGGAAATGTGGCATTAGGGTTTTCAAAGCTAACACCCCACACCCACCCTGCACACATCAACAGGCATTGGGGGTGTGCCTCAGGGACTTCGGCCCTAACGCTCACCCCATTACATAAGTAAATAAGCTGAGATGGGTATAGTATAGGAGAATGGGGTGAGCATTAAGGCCGATGACCCCAAGGCACATCCCCGATGCCTGTTGGTGTGTGCAGAGTGGGTGTGGGGTGTTAGCTTTGAAAACCCTAATGCCACATTTCCCTACTTATGTGGCTGTACCCCTAACGAGAGCTTGATCGCATTTTTTTTGCAATAAATATATGTACATTGCAAAAAGCTCCATTAATGCATCAGTTAGGGTTTCTATTATAGCAACAAAAGTCTGGAAATTCAGTGTTAGGGTTACCAACCTTACCACCCACCCTTCACACACCAACAGGCATTAGGGTGTGCCTTGGGGTCATCAGGCCTGTCACTCCATTCCATGTGTAAACAAGCTGAGATGGTACAGTATAGGAGAATGGGGTGAAAGTTAGGCCCGATGACCCCAAGGCACACCCTGATGCCTGTTGATGTGTGGAGGGTGGGGAGGTGGGGCTGGGGTGGCAGGGTAGGTAACCCTAACACCGAATTTCCAGACTTTTGTCGCTGTAATGGAAACCCTAACCGATGCGTTAATTGAGTTTTTTCCAATGAACTTCCTTACTTTTTGAGATAGTATAATATTATCCTTATTTTACTGTGGGAGGGACCCTGCACTACGATCCCTCTGTAGATGTGCATATGTATGTAGGTGTGGAAGGGCCCTGTGCTTACATGTATCGAACAACAGTGACCAAGTTGTCAGCTTAGCCATCTCATTACCCCATCTCATGTACCCTGGTACAGAGAAATTGTGAAATGCAAGGCAAAACGTAATTATGTGCAACTGTAATGCCATTCTGTGCCATAGGTTTGAAAACACATTTCAAATAGGATGTGAAAAATGACAGCTATACTGTTCATGAGGTGGTGTGAAGAAATGGCTACGTTGACAATTTGGCGTCAGAATATTGAAAAGCACCAAAGTTATGCATGTGCATAGAATAAATTCAACTGATGCACGTAACTCCTACATTTTTAGGAATTTTTGTCACTACATTTTCAACATGGCCTTACCCCACCTCATGAACACTGGCTCTGTCATTTCATTAATTGGACCCAAAAAGTGATTGTGCACAGTGAATGTGCCATTCTGCATCGCAGGAGCGTAAACATGTTTTGGCTAGGATGTAAAAAATGATAGCAATATTGTTCATGAGGTGGTGTGAAAAAATGGCAATGCTGAAAATTTGGAGTGAAAATATTCAAAATTGATGAAGTTACGAGCTTGCGTAGAAATATTTCAATGAACGTGCATAACTCGGGTGTTTTTTGGTATTTTTTTCACCAAATTTTCAATATGTGCTTTTTGGGACCCCACCTCATGAACACTAGCACTGTCATTTCATTACTTGGTCCCAAAAGGTGATTCAGCACGGTGACCGTGAAATCACCTTTGAGGTCTGAGTAATGAAATGACTATGACAGTGTTCATGAGGCAGGGTCCCAAAAAGCCCATGTTGAAAATTTGGTGCAAAAATACAAAAAAATGGCTGAGATATCAACATAAGTTCAAAACGCTATTGACAGCAATTATACAGCACTTACCTTGATTCTTCAGTTTGCAGTTTGGCTTTGAAAAGTGCAGACATTTCCAGGTCCACAGAAGATGACAGAAGAGGCTCTCCAGTGGTAAGTATAGGGCAAGCGGTTTGTGTGGGGTGGTTAGTTGCCCAATGGGAGGGTCGGGATGGGGAAGGGGGACGGGGAGACTACGAGGGACCATTTTCTTTTTTTAGGACAAAAAAATAAAAAGACATCGGAGGAAGGTTTTCCTCTTCTTTACAGGAAGTATTTTAAATATATTTGGGGACACTGATAATGGGCTACCCAGTGTCCTAAAGTGCTGGTTGGGGGTTGTATAGCATTGCCAGCCTGGGGATTGGGCCCCCCAGTGCTGGGAGAAATAAATAAAAGGGAGACAATGAGGGACTGTTTCTTTTTTACAGGGACATATCAATTAATATTTCGAGACACTGGGGGTGGGCTCCCCAGTGTCCCACAGTACTGGGGGATAACGGGGACACTGGGAGTGGACTCCCCAGTGTCCCACCTTGGGAGGACTAGTGTTGACATGGGGATTGGACACCCTGATGTCAGCAAAAATAAAAGTTATTTTTACAAATAAATATTTCACCCAGTGTCCCACACAGGCAGGGGGGAGAACTGCTACGCTGACACGGGGATTTGGTACTCCGATGTCGGCAGAAGCTTTTTTTTTAAATTAAAACATGCCTCTGCCCCCTTGGAGGCAGTAAAAGGATAAAATATCCTTTTATTAGGTAAACACTAACAGGTGTTTACCTAAACTAGGGCCAAGGAATCCGATTCTGTCTTATTTTATTAAAAAAATGTCCAGGAAAGATTTATTTTTTTTACAGGGGCCGATGTGTTTTTTAAGCAAAGTAGTGCTGCAATTTGTGGCAGTTTTCACAAAACAATGCCGCAAATGTCAGCAATTTTTGTGTAACAGTGCCATTAGTTGCACAAAAATTGATGCAATTTGCAGTAATTTCATTAAAATAGTGCTGCAAATTGCGACACTACCAACAGACAAATTAAATAAACACATTTACGGCAACTATTTTTAAAATCTAATAACAGGATCGTGTTCCTTGGGCCTTGCCCGATTAGGTGCATACAAATGTTGATGTTTACAAGGGGCAGTATTTTTTGAATTACAGCATTTTTTGCTCATCACTAACTGAAAACAAGATGGCAGAAGTGCAAAAGTACAAAACCCATTTGTGGCAGTCAAAAGTACTTTCTCAAAAGCAAAACATGCTTTTGAGGCAGACATATATTTTTCCCCCATAGGCTATAATGGGAAACTTTAATAACTTTTGAACAGATTAATATTTTTTCACCAAACCTTCAAAAGGCACATCGGTGACCCAGACCCCATATACGCTGAAAAATTCAGACCAGAACCATAAACCATTTGGGCTGTAGCCCCGAGCAAAGAATTTGACAAAAGGTGAGGATTTTACACACTTTTTGGCACTCTGCAGCTCTGCAACCGCACATCTGACTGGAGCACAGCTTGCCAGATCTAGAAATCTATGGCACCAGACAGTACATGCAAACTTTCAGGCAAATCGGACAAACGGTTGTAAAGTTATTAAAGCGCAAAAGTTGGCATTTAACATGGAAGTGGCCATGCAATCTGCACTTCAATGTTAAACATACAATTTTGCACTTTAATAACTTTGCAACCGTTCATTGGATTTGCATGAAAATTGGCATGCACCATCACCCAGGGTAGATGTTTGGATGTGGCAAGTTATGTTCTGGTTGGATGTGTGGGTTTTGACTTCAGGAGAGGTGAAAAAAGCATTTTTTTGCTCAATAAGTTTGCTGGGATTTTTCTTTAAACTTGCCTACAGCCCAGATGGTTTGGAATCTTGGTCTGAAAATTTCAGGGCAGCAAGGGATTAGCCCACAGATGTGTCTTTTGCTAGTCTGGTGAAAAACATAATAAGCCGTTTTTAAGTTATTGCAATTTAAAAATTTGAAAAAAATAATTTCTGAGCATGCTCAGTAAGCACTAAAAGATAGTGGTATGAAACAAAAAATTAAACCCGTTTTGTATGGGAAAATTCCTTTTTCATTTGCAGCCATCTTATTTCTATTTTTTCTTAAAAAAATAAAAAAAATTTAGAAAGTCACAAAAATGATATCCTGGAGAGAGACTAACACACCTAGTTGGCTGACCGGGACCCCCTTAGGTGTAATCTGCATTTCACAGTTGCAGACATGCCCTGGAAATTTGCTTTTTCCTTTTATTAATCCTTTTCTGTGACCATGTGATATGAAAAAAGAATCCTTTTTCATATCACGAATCATGAAAAAGGATATTTTTTCATCGCTTGATAATCCTTGCCTGCTTTTCTGATTGCTGCCGCTGTTCTGTAATGTTTTTCCTTGGTGTTTAGTGACACCCCCACCCTCCAATACCCCATCCCTTCATTTCCCTGGTGTCTAGTGGCACCCCCACCCTCCAATCATGGTCCCCGTTATAGCAGAGTACAAGGGGCCACTCGAGTCCTTGTACTGCTCCTTCAGCAACTGACTCACAGCAGGCTGCAACAGAAGACACCCAGAGAAGAGTGTAGTACCATTTGGTTGGAGGAAATGTATGGAAAGGGCTCTGCTGTAACCCTCAACCATCCCCTAGTTAAGTCTCCATTTTTTTGCAGACTTTTAAAAATCCTTTACTGTTGCCTGTCCCCCATTCAAGCACCCACTCAAGCACAGACGCTACAGTCACAGTGAATCTGAGCATGCTAATGGTCAGTGAGTGGATATGTGTGGAAGGGGCCCTGCCGCTTGCCCTGCTGTAACCATCTCCCAGTTAAATCTTCGTTTCTTTTTTCATTTGTTTGTTTTGTTTTCAGCAGAGTTTTAAAAATCCCCCAAACGCCGATCGCTGTTCTCCTTTGTTTGTTTATTGCCCTGGTGTCTAGTGGCACTCCACTCACCTGCCAATGCTGTCATAATACCTGAAATAAAGAAAAACGTCCTCAATGGGTTTTTTTGTTTCTTTTCACATAGAACAGTCCCTTGCTGATCAGCCCCCGCCACCTTCAGCACCCACCACCCCACTGCCCCAGTACACCACCACACATCCTCACTCACCTGAACAGGTCCCAGGTTTGAAATGCACTCTCTGATTGAAGACACATCTTGCTGCTGGAACCAGTGATTGCAATATGAGAAACTAAGGTAAATGCAGTTCAGTATATTTCAATGGGGGGGTTCAATTTGTATACAATACTCAGACATTTTTTTACATTTTGACCCCAGACTTTCAAAATGGCCTTCTAGGAACCCCATCTCATGAACAATATGACTGTCAATACAGACCTCCCATCCAAAAGGTGATTTGGCAGTCACTTGGCTCTTTCACCTTTCAGGCAGGAGTTGCATAATGACAGTCATATTGTTCATGATGTGGGGTCATAAGAAGGCTATGTGAAAATTTGGGGTCAAAATATGAAAGTTATGATCATTCATTGTAATTGCGCTATACATGCTGATAACTTTGGAAATTTTAAAGACCTTGACCCCAAAGTTTCAACATATACTTATTACCCCACCTCATGTATGTCACAGCTGTCATTTTTCAAATCTCAGCCAAAATGTGTTTTTGCACCTGTTGCACAGAATGGCATTGTAGTTGTGCAGAATTACATTTTGCTGGGGATGTGAAAATTTTCTGTACCAAGTACATAAGGTGCGGTAATAAGATGTCTATGCTGGAAATTTGGCCACTGTTGTCTTATAAATGGAAGCACAGGGCCCTTACACAGTGACATACATATATGCATCTATGGAAGGATGGGAGTACAGGGCCCAAAGGGCCCTGCACTCCTACAGGTAAATAAGGGTACGATTACTCTATCTCAAAAACTATAGATGGGTGAGAGGGCCCTGCACTCCCACAGGTAAATAGGGCTTCAATTACACTATTTCAAAGAGTAAGGAAATTCTTTGAAAAAAAACTATGTTAATGCATCAGTTAGGGCTGATATCAAACCGTAAAATGGAGGGAAATACCATGTTAGGGTTTTCAACCCTAACACCCCACCCCACCCTGCACACACCAGCAGGCATTGGTGGTGTGCCTTGGGTTGTCAGCTCTAATGCTCACCCCATTCTCCTATACTGTACCCATGTCAGCTTATTTACTTATGAAATGGGGTGAGCGTTATGGCTGATGACCGCAAGGCACACCCCCAATTCCTGTTGGTGTGTGCAGGGTAGGGGTGGGGTGTTAAGGTTGGAAACTCTACCCTGGTATTTCCCTCCTTTTTACAGTTTGATATTAACCCTAACTGATGCATTAATGTAGTTTTTTGCAAAGAATGTAGATAGATAGATAGATTATAATGGAGGATACAATTACACTATCTCAGAAAGTAAGGAAATTATTTGCAAAAAAAAACTTTGCTAATGCACTAGTTAGGGTTAAAGCAACAAAAGTAGGGAAATATGGTGTTAGGGTTTTCAACTCTAACACCCCTACCCTGGAGGCAGCAAATCAGGCATGAGGTGTGTTGTAGGGGTCTCAAGCCTAGCACTCCCCCCATTCTCATTCAATGTACACATCTACACTTATTTAGTGATGGAATGGGGTGAGTGTTAGACTTAAGACCCCCCACAGCACACCTCATTCTTGATTTTCTGCCTCCAGGTGGGGGTGGGGTGTTAGGGTTGAAAACCCTAATGCCATGTTTCCCTACTTTTGATGCTTTAACCTTAACTAGTGCATTAATGAAGTTTTTTGCAAAGAATATATATATCAGTTGCAAAAAACATTGTTAAGAAGCCCAAGGCATGCCCCACAACTACTCTCCTACCTGGTTTGGGAGGGTGGCATGTTAGGGAAACCCTAATGCCTTATTTCCCAACTTTTGTCACTTTAACCCTAACTGGAGCAGTAACAAAGTTTTTTTGTAACATACTGTAGAATTACTAATATTCACTGACAATAAACCTTCGCTATGTTCATGGTTGACGTGCCGATCACGAACAATAATGGGCAGTGAAATAAGTTTGGCGGTCTAAAATACTATAGCTCCCCCCCCCCACAGTTCAGTACTTTAGTGCTAGATCTATGTAGATCCATCCATGGCTTCATAGTACCATACCAGTCCCACAGCATTTTCCCCCAGTATGGCCCTTGCTGTACTCTGCTGCTATCACTACCCATGACTCCTCCAGTGCCACATGGGAATCAGGATCGCAATATCAACTCAGGTATCCCTGAGTCAGACTGTTTTCCGTTTTTCAAATGTGTGCTCTTTTTGCTAACACAGGAGTAATCCCGTCTGTTTACGGGATTGCGTTTCATGAATGGCTGACTGTACCCCTGCTTGCCTTCAGATTTCCAGTTGGTCAACATTGTGTTTAAACACAGTAAGTTGTATTTATTGTTATTGTCAATGTTTAACATTTGGTAATTACTTTTCTTCTGAATTATGTAAACACGTTTGCATTATTCAGGACTTTTCACAGTGCCTGTGTGTTTCTACATCCTGCTGTCTTCCCTCTTAATCATGAAGTTTGATTCCCACTAATACAGAGCCAGAGGCTGGAGCGCTAAATTAAACAGCCATGATACTAAGTAATTCTACAGTATTTCCTTACTTTTTGAGATAGTATAATAGAATCCATATTTTATTGTGGGAGCACAGGGTCTGACCATCCCGTTGTAGATGCGTATATGTATGTAACTGTGGAAGTGCAGGGCCCTCTATTTATAGGACACCAGTGACCAAATTGTCAGCACAGCCATCTTATTACCCCACCTCATGTACCCCGGTACACAAAATGTTTGAATCACCGCCAAAACGTCATTCTGCACAACTGCAATGACATTCCATGCCACAGGTGCGAAAACACATTTTGGCCAGGATTTGAAAAATGGCAGCTGTGACATACTTAAGGTGAGGTAATAAGAAAGCTATGTTGAAAATCTGGGGTAAAAATATTATAACATTTTCGAAGTTACAAGCTGGCTTAGCGAAATTGCAACAAATAAATGGTCATAACTTTGGTATTTGTTCATATCTTGATCCCACATTTTCAACATAGTCTTCTTATGACCCCACCTCATAAATCCAATAGGTGAAAATTGTCAAATCCATGCCAAAATGCCATTCTGCACCACAGGTGTGAAAACATGTTTTGGACAGGATGTGAAAAAATGGCAGCTGTAATGTTCATGAGATGGTGTGAAAAAATGGCTATGTTGAAAATTTGGAGTCAAAATATTGAAATTTACCAAAGTTATGCGCATGCATAGAAAAATTTCAACAAACACAAGTAACTCGGCCATGTTTAGGAATTTTTTCACCAAATTTTCAACATGGCCTCTTTGGGACCCCTCCTCATGAACACTGGCAGTGAAATGTCATTATTCAGTCCTGAAAGGTTATTTTGCTCAGTGATCTTGAAATCACCTTCTCGGCCTGATTAACAAAAATGACAGTTGCAGTGTTCATGAGGTTGGGTCCCAAAAGGCCATGTTGAAAATCTGGTGGAAAAATTCCCAAATATGGCAAAGTTTTGAACATAAGTTCAAAATGCCATTGAAATACATTATACGGCACTTACCTTTATTCCTCAGTTCACGGTTTGGCTTTAAAGAGTGCAGACGTGTCTCAGTCCACAGAAGATGACATTGTTCAACCTTCATTTGTAAGTAAAGGGTTAGTGGGGTGTGGGGTGGTGGGTACTCAGTGGGAGGGTTGGGATGGGGAGAGGGATGACGGGGACAACGAGGGGCCATTTTCTTTTTTTTCAGGTTTAAAAAATAAAAAAAGATGTCGGGGGACATTTTTTCTTTTCAGAGAAGGAATTAAAAAATTAAAATATCAGGACGCTGTGAGTGGGCTCCTCAGTGTCCACATTGCTGGGAAGGGGTGTTTTCTACATGCCAACGTAGGGATTGGACCCCCCCAATGTCAGCAAGTAATATTAACACAGTGGGCTGGGGGGATCTGACACTGGGGGTGGGCATCCCAGTGTCAGATTGTAGAAACAAACAAATAAATAAATACTAAATAAATAAGTATGGGGATCAGAGGGTGGGGGGTGCCACTAAACACAAGGGAAACATATGGGGAGTACCACTACACACAAGGGATACGGGACACGGATTGGTGGGTGAGGGGTGGCACAAGATACCAGGGAAAAGGGCAGTTCACTCCTCTCACTGCAGCCGGCAGCACAAGTTCAGCTGCACTGCAGAAGTCAAGAAATTCCCACTATTCTCATACAGAGAACGCGTCGGAAGGCTCCTCTTGCTAAGCTGAGCACCCAGGATTTTGGGTGCCCCAAAGAAGTATTTCTGGGGCTAATTATGAAAAACAAACACCAGAATCTAGCTAAATAGGGACCGTTTTGCTAGGTTCTGGTGTTTGTTTTGTAAAATGACAACATTTGTATGTATTTTCCACGCTTTTTAGCTGGTGGAAAAAAAACAAGATGGCGACTCGTGATAAAGGATTTTTTTCTCACGAAAAAGGATTTTTCCCTCACAAAAAAGGAATTGATCTCGCAAGAATGAATCCTTTTTCACTAGATCAAATCCTTTGGCAAACTTATTACCTCTATCCTGAAAAAATGAACTTCCCATAGGAAATAAAGGGAATTTAAAAACTGAATAACTTTGCAACAGATTAATATTGTTTTCACCAAACAAAGGCTGGCAGTTCTGTTACTCAGGTTCCTTCTACCATAAAAATATCACACCAAACTTCCAAACCATCTGGGCACAAGGCGATAAGGAAAAAACTGCAAAAAGTGGTGACTTTTCACTTTTTTATACAGTCCAGATCTCAGAATCTGCAGATCCAACTGGAACAAAACTTGTCACGTCAAGAGATCTACACCACAGGACAGTACATACCAAATTTTGTGCAAATCCCTTGAACAGTTGCAAAGTTATTAAAGTGCAGAATTTGAGGTATAACATTAAACAGGCTACTCAACCCTAATTATAGTGGCACGACCATGCCCATAATATATATATATATATTCTAAATGCTTTTATATGATGTTCCCCATCCCATTCCCCCAGGATGCATCTGGAAATGAGCTGTTAACAGCTCAGTATGTTTTTTCCAGTGAAGCTTTTGAAATAGATAAGACATAGATAGACAGACAGACAGACAAACATACAGATAGTGCAATTCCCTTTTGCCTTCAGGTTTAGGCCAGGAGTATAATGTCAGATTTGTGCATTACCTTTCTGCCTGCAGGCTCGGGCCAGGTGTTTAATGGCATAGTTATGTGATTCCCTTGTGCCTGCAGGCTTGTGCCAAATGTTTAATGTCAGATTTGTGTGATTCCCCTCTATCCGCAGGCTTAGACCAGGTGTATAATGTCTGATTTGTGTGGATTCCTTCTGCTTGCAGGCACAAGCTTAATGTATAATATCAAATCTGTGTGATTCCCTTCTGCCTGCAGGTTTGGGCATGGTGTTTAATGTCAGATTTGTGTGATATCCTTCTGCCTGCAGGCTCAGGCTTGGTGCATAATGTCCGATTTTTGCAGTTCCTTTCTGTCTGAAGTCTCAGGCTGGGTGATTAATTTCAGACGTGTGCGATTCCCTTCTGCCTGCAGGCTCAGGCTTGGTGTATAATATCAAATCTGTGTGATTCCCTTCTGTCTGCAGGTTCGAGCACGGTGTTTAATGTCACATTTGCATGATTCCCTTCTGCCTGCAGGCTCAGACTCGGTGTATAATGTCTGATTTTTGTGATTCCCTTCTGCCTGCAGGCTCAGACTCAGTGTATAATGTCAGATTTGTGCAATTCCCTTCTGCCTGCAGGCTCAGGCTGCGTGTATAATGTCTGATTTGTGAGATTCCCTTCTGTCAGGCCAAGTGTTTGATGTCAGATTTGTGTGCTTCCCTTCTGTCTACAGGCTCAAGCCGTGTGTGTATTTTTTCATAGTGATTTTTATCTTCCAGTTACCATGGCACACCCTCCTTCTGCCTCATATCCCCAGCCCAATCACCTGACTTCCCCGGGACTTATATTTTCCTCGGCATTCTAGTTAGCCGGACTGTGGTGGGAGCCCAGTCACCAGTGTGGAGCCTGTAGGGGACTGGATGTTATCCTGTGGTCAGAGGGGGTTTTCCTCCAGGGTTAGGCTACCACTGGACCTTCTCCATGCAATGGCATAGCAACAAGGTCCGCCTTCATGGAGATGTCCTCAAATGCCTGGGTCAGTCCATCTACATGACGTGTGCAGACCTGAGCTGCCACCTAGATACCTCCTGGTGGCAGCTGACTGTGGATCATGTAAACCCCTTCCCCCCCCCCGGGAGGAGAGCTGTCCTGCAGATGATCGATCCTCCCTCCCATGGGCCAGCCTCCAAGTGACCCACATCCGTTTCTGAACCCGCTTCATTGGTGTGGCAGGAGGTAAGACGCTGAGCACCTCATCCCTCCATGCCACTGGGCTGGCCTGGCCAAGGGTTTAATGGCAGATTTATGTTATTCCCTTCTACTTGCAAGGTTAGAGTGGGTGAGCCGTGTCTGATTTGTGCACCTCCCTTCTGTCTGCACTAGGTGCAGGCTGGGTGTATAATCTGGTGTCAGATTCTACACTGAAATGACATGAATCAGCAGCACAGTGGAGGGTGATGCTCCCCCTTTGCATTGGGAGCAGATGATGTTTAAGGGCATGCAGGCATTATACTAGCGAGTACTGTTATCAGCGATTCCAAGATTTTGTGCAATATTTTTTACCTCCTAGGTCCCTGACCAGGATCTACTTTGGTCTCCACCAGTGGAGCATCTCCTTGCCAGTTCCTTCAGGACCCCAGGGACCCATGGAACACCTCTGCATTGCCCCCCATTACCCTCCAAGGTGAAGTTCTTCCTTCTGCTGCACAGCAGCTTTCCCTCACATGATTGAGCCACCCACAGCGGAGGTCTCCTGGGACTATCCCAAGACAGACAGACAGACAGAAGCCTGAGAAGGATATGGGGTGTGGATGGGATGTCCCTTATGAAATCAGTGGCCATCTCTCCTGCTTATAGTTCCCTCTCACTGAGAGTATACTTGACTCATCAGGTTCCAGTACACCTGTTGCACTGATGCACTTTCTCTCTCCTCCCACTGCAGTCTGCAAACTCTCAACTGCACTGCCACCTATGGCTGTCCAGATGGCAGCAGAGCAGAGCAGCGAATCACACTTCCTTCCCTTCCTGGAGGAAAGTGTCCTGTGAGATGCTCAATCATTCAACCCAGGCAGGCCCTCCGATTATCCAGGCTTAGGTTTTGAACCCAGGTCGCTAGGCTCACGAGTGGCAGCCCTGCCACTGTGTCAACAAGCCACCTTATTCTAAGATTTTTAACTTGTCTTTAGTGATGAAAGTTTTTTTTTTTTCGACTTTATTTCCTCCAATCACAGCTCGTGGAACCTCTTTCGGGCATCCTGCCTGCCTAAGGCCCTCACTGTATCTCCTCTCTCCCCCCCTCTCCACAACCAGCACCCCCGATTTAACCCATCCAGGGTGGGTCCCCCCCTCCTCTTTGGGTGCTCTTCTAAGTCAGTCTCTGACTGCAGGTGAGGGCCTCAACGGAGGAACTGGAAGGCCAGTCGAGGTGAACCCGGCAGAGGGCATGGGGGAGAGGTGCCGTCACTTGTTCCACAGAAACGGTGTTTTCCCAGTTCTGGTGTTGCCCTCCCCCCCTTGCATGGGCACGCCTGATGCAATGGCACCTGGCAACCCTGCCTGCGTCAGCCACGCTGTACAGTGTGCAGCCCACACACTGCAGCGCTCCCGATTTCCACCGGGAGCCGCTGGTGCATGGGGCTATCCCCCACCCTCCCCCCGGGGAGGAGAGCAGCCTGTGGGTTCTCAATTCTCTATCCGCCCCTGCCAACCCCTGGCACCCGAGCTCATTCCCAAACTCAGGTCTCCAGTGTGGCGCAAGGTGTGGCGCCCAGCGCCTGAACCCTCAGCGCCATCGGGCCAGCCCGGTAATGAAAGTTTTTTATGCTGTGTTTAGTCACTTCAAAGGTACTGGCCATTTTTAGGGCCTTAGGCCAGGAAAGCATTTCAGTATGTTCAGTACGCGACAACCATAAAATTACACAAAGGCATCTTATTCTGATGATGGAACCGACTTTGGGTTCATCATGTCTGTTCCTCAGTTTTCTGGTTCCTGGTTGTTAATGCCACATGCAAACAGGGTCTCAGTTCTTCCTCCAGGCTGATTCTCAACAGGCAGGAAGAATCTATTTTCTTCAGACATGCAATATACTCTGCAATGATTTCACCAGGTTGATCCTTATGGCTGAAAAATGTGACTCTTGGTTATTGCATTTGTCTCTGGCAAGCAGCAGCCTCTCAGGGTTGTGAAAAGCTCTCTTGGTGCAGTCTTGTCCAGTTTATTTGGAGATAGAAGGTATGTAAGCAGGGTGAATGTTTTTGCTCCAACCACCAATATGAACATGGCTCTTTTGTATTCATCATCAGTCGGGTTTGCTTGCAGAAATTGCTAAAATAATTTCTCATAACCACTACCTATGTTCCCCCTAAGGTGTGCGCATGTGCGCCTGCACAGCAGTCAGAAATAACCCGCACACAGCTTTAGTAGTGGTGCACAAAACAGCTGACAGGGATCCTTATGTTCATGAAGTGGTGACTACAGTCATCACTCAGATTTAAGACTCAGACAGCAGGACATGAAAGTGAATGGGAAAGAAACATTGTATGCACACCTCTGAGGCCACAACCCATTAACTTTAACAAGCCAGCAGTTAACAAGCCAGACATCTCGCTCTTGTTCCACTTATTGAACAATGGAACTGCTCTGCAAAATTCCAACCAATCGGCTTTGAAGTTACAGCAATGTTTTTGGCTTGACACCTCTTTTCAGTAAGACAGTACTTGATAAGGACCAGTACTCCCCTGCTGTTCACAGAAATGACATGTTTTATTTATTTGGTAGATTCCCCCCAACAAAGCAATGCGAGAGATTCTCTGACATAGGGTGTATATTATCTTATTTCAGTTTTAAAGTTGCACAACTTCAGTGTAATCTGCCTCCTCCCCAAGCAGCGTCTCACATACAAAATGTGTTTATAATGGATTTAAAGCCTCACCATTGAAAGCTTGTTCATTTTTTTTTCAGTACAAGACTGTACATATGTTTAGAGAGATGAGATTGCGCTTCTCTTTAAAACAGGGTCTCACATACAAACATTTGAGATTCAATGAATCAGTGTTTGTAAAGGTTGCCTATGTTGGCTACATGGGGATAGTAATTCTAAAATGGACAACAAGAAATAGCAGTGCAACAAATGTCCTTTTCATTTAATTTCATAAATTCAGACTGCTCTTAGTATGGATCCAGAATGGAAGAGAATTATAATCTCTAAATGCATCTCCTCTCTCATATCACACTGACTCACTCACTACATTGCAAAATACATTTAAAACCCCACTGAGCTTGACAATACCCAGCATAGTTATTGTAAACCACACCTAGGGTAAATGACATCACATACAATTTGCATGCATCCATCAAATATCCATTGCTAAGTACTGCTTTTAGAAGCTGTCCAACCCTGAATACCACATTGCCATAACAGTATTAAATGATGTACTTTTGGAGCTGGCAGAGTTGTCTAAGATGTTTCAGAAAGTAGTCTAACAAGTTGAAGCTGCACAGATTGCTAGGGCAAAATAAAAAAGTTCGAAGCCAGCACCTGGGTGAAACTGTCTACTGGAGCACACCAGTAAAACTGCTTTTGGCTAATTGCACAGCTGAAGTAAGCACAACAGCAATTTTGCAATTCATTGGCCTGTTATGTGACCATCTGTACATTCAAAGGCAAATTCAAGCGACACTGCTCAATCGGGTTTGGTGCTATGCTTCAACTAGGCAGTTAGCCTTACATATATCATCAGACAAAAACGAAGCAGCACCAAATATGTGCATGTAAAAAATATTACTTTTACTATTCACATACCATTTTACAAATATCACAGAACATACAGCGGTAGAACAAACATCGACTAGACACTCCAGCGTCGACTCTTAACAAGTCTTCATCAGGGGTGGTACTAGTCTAGAAAAACATTTCTTAAATAGAGCATTTAATTAACACTTATATCAATTGATATTTAAAGCACATTTATCCTTTGTTTGCAGGAGGGAATAGATCAAATGTATTGCTTCAAAAAGAAAGTAAATGGATTTATAAGTTAAATTCTGTTAGACCGAATGGATTAAATAATCAGTGGAACCTTAAACCTTTCCTTAAGGGTAGCAATCGAGCATGAAAGTTTTTATTGAACCAATGTTTTTGTTGTTATTTTACTGATTATTATATTAGTAATGTTGTAATTTTGTTGATTTCTTTATAGATTCTCACCCTGAACCCGGAATCTACCAATTTGGACCTCTATTTTTGAGTTTTTGTTTTAATTTACTTAGTTATTAGGGGGTCCCAGATTGCTGTTATGAGAAATAATACTTTTAGGGTAGATTGGTTTTGATAACACTTTGTTTTGTGTCAATATTTAAAGCAGCAGCATCTTTGTGTTTTTGGCACTGTTTAATATAGCAGCCTCAGAAATTTAAAATCTTTATGAATTTATTATAAATATGAATATGATTATTTTTGATACTGCTGCTTTATTTATAATTTTAAATCTGATGTTTCGTTATGATTAAAGATTGTTAGTTTATATGATATAATGAGATAAATTTGGATTGTTATTTAGTTAGGTGTTATTATTGATGGGTATGGGTTTCCTTAAGAAATATTTAGTCTCCATGTGCTTTAAATATCAATTGATATAAGTGTTAATTAAATGCTCTATTTAAGAAATGTTTTTCTAGACTAGTACCACCCCCCTGATGAAGACTTGTTAAGAGTCGAAGCACTGGGCGTCTAGTCGATGTTTGTTCTACCGCTGTATGTTCTGTGATATTTGTAAAATGGTATGCGAATAGTAAAAAGTAATATTTTTAACATGAACATATTTGGTGCTGCTTCATTTTTTGTCTGATGATATACTGTATGTGACCATCTGGACAGCTGATTTCCTGCAGGTGAACTTTCTGACTGATCTGCCTTTGATTTTTCAGCAGTGTCATATTGCAGCTTTGAGTTTGGCTTATCAAATATTGAGAGACTGTACAGCAAATATCAGGACTATTTATTTCCATCAGTGGACCAGGCAGAAATTGTTAGCCAGAACAATGACTTCAGATTTATAGTTGCTAAAAAATAAAGGGAGGATCATTAAAATCCTTTACTGACATGATCCACTTTGCTTTGACTAATGTGCAGTACAGCATGGTGGCTTAACTTATTGATGTATGTGCTACATTCCATGCTAAACATGAAGCTATCATGTATAAAGGTTCCTACATAGTCTTATCATTCCCCAGAAGAAATTCTCCATAGGGAGGTGCAGAGTGAGAAGGCTATGATAGCACAGAGAAAAATCCTGGGACTGATAGAGGATCACGTACTGAAGCAAAGAGAAGTATGGCTGAGTAAGACCATAACTATCTTTGGGTGGAAGGTTTTGCTCAATGATTCTCATAGGAAAGTTAGGGAAGATCTGTTGCTGCTCTTGGAAAGAGCATTAGGATTTTATATCTCCAGAAACATGGTGGAGTCCATAAAGTTATATGGAGACCCTGAGCCCACAACACAGATTGATATTACGTTTAAAAATCCTCATACAGCTAGCAGCTTGCTTTCTCTGGCCAGCAAGCTGGATTGTTTGGAAATGCATTTAGTTAACATGTTAGACTTGGGTGAAGTCTTTTCATGGTTTAAACAGACTAAGGATAGTTCAGAATAAATCTTAGAGACAGATAACCCCCTGATTGACTTTGGAAACCTAATTGACCCTAATACCTACTCACCGCTGACAGTTATTGATTCAGCCTGACAAATGCAGCCTGTAGATAATATCAAACAAATGAACTCTGAATGCCAGCTGGATCTGGATAAGGGAGCTGGGGATCGAGATGTGGATGCCCTTTCTATACTTTTATGGAATATTGAGGGCATCCATCTTAAAATAATTGACCCTGAAGTAGTGAGATTTCTGGATAATTTTGATATTATTGGACTGCAAGAACATAGGCCCAGATATTCAAAGGGTTTATATGTACGCAACAGGGTTGCAGCGTCTTAACTCAAAAATGCGCCATTCTGCAATATTCAGAAGGGCCAAGCGCGCGACCGAAAACATGCTGAGCAACAGCGCAATGGAAATGAAGGCACGCACAACCTAAGGGGGCGGTCCATGGCTGTGCGCGCAATGCGATCTCGAACACTTTGCGCAATGCGCAAGAGTGGCTGAGCCGAAGTTGCGCAGGGGCAACCGGATTTGAGCAAAATAAAAGGTTTCAAGAAGCGCGCAAGAACCCAGCAGGCCGCAAACTGGGGAGAGACAGAGAGAGAGAGAGAGAGAGAGAAGGCTGGAAGGGCAGAGAGGGACAGTGGGTCCAGGAGGACAGAGAGGCCAGTGGGGTGCCCGTGCAGTGGAAGCAGCAGTGGGGGCAGCGGGGTAACACAGGAACAGCAGCCGGGGCAGAAGCCAGGAGATGGACAGTGTCAGCTTCCACATGGAAGCTGTAATGAGGGGGGTGAGACACCATGCTGCAGGGGGACGTGGCCGCGGAGGGGCCCGTCGGCGGTATGCCCCCGACAGGTGGTATCGTGCCTGCATCAGCTTCGAGCTGTACACAGATGTCGAGATAGTGGCCCAGTACCGCCTGAACAGGGCAATACTGAGACGGCTCAGCGAGCTGTGCAGTGATGTGGATGCAGGCACCCTCACGGAGTCAGTCTGCTCTGTTCTGTGGAGACCAGGTGACAGCCTGCATGGCCTGCTCGCCACGGGCACCTTCCAGAAGGCCGACAGGGGACACCACAGGCATTACACAGTCGGCCATGTCACGCATCCTCACCCAATTCCTCAGCGCACTGCTGCCTCATGCTGCGGAGTACATCCATTTCCCCAGCACCGCCGGCAGAGCGCACAACAAACATGCAGGAGTTCCACAGGGTAGCACAAATGCCTGGCATGCTAGGGGCCATAGACTGCACCCATGTGGCCATTCAAGACGCCACCTGGCCCCACGGCCCATGCTTATCGGAACCGAAAGGGCTTTTCCAGTGTCAACTGCCAGTGGTGTGTGATGCCACTGGGCGCATCATCAATGTCTGTGCCACACACCCTGGCGGAGCACATGATGCCTTCATATGGCACCAGTCTGCACTGTGCCATCGATTCGAGAGTGGGAACATCCCCTGGGTCATCTAGTGGGTGAGTACACATGTATGGAATGCAAACACTGTGCAAGGGTGGAATGACACAGGTGCCATGGTAGTGGCACACAAGGATATGGGCAATATGGACCTGACATGACACTGATCTCCACTATCTCCACACAGGTGACTGCGGATACCACTCCGTCCCCTGGCTGCTCACACCATACGGGTGCCCCACGACCCCAGCGACTCGGTTTCAATGAGGCACATGCCGCAACACGTAACATCACAGGAGCGGGTGTTTGGGATGCTCAAGGCACGCCTCCGATGCCTGGACACCTCCGGCGGAGCCCTACAGTACAGCCCCCAAAAGGCCTGTGGGATATTCCTGGCCTGTTGCATCCTGCACAACATGGCCAAAGACCATGGGATAGCCGTACAGGTCCAAGAGGGGGACAGCGATGGGGACGCCAGTGGCGCCGGTGATGTGGGTGATGAGCAGCCCCCCCTAGGATGGAGGGACCCCCGACTGACCCGGCAGGCCCAGCTGCACCGGGACACCATTGCAGAAGAGCACTACGCCCAACACAGGTAAGTCAAGGGGACATGTGCAGGCAACACTGTCCATGCGCAAACCACAGGCACACAGGGGAACACACCATGCATGAAGGTCAGGGGAGTTGAAGGGTCCAGGCATACCAACACACCATCAGAGAGGGGTGAGCACTCATATGGACACACACACACACCAGGCAGCATACAGGGGCAGCAGCACAGCACTGCGGAAATGACATTGCCACACACAGCACCACCTACCACCCCACCACCTGGACTGTCCACGTCGTGTGTCAGGACCTGGGCAACCTTGCACCTTGGTGTACAGTGCAATGCAGGCATCATCATGCACACGCACCTGTGGACAGCAGTTGGGAGAGTGTGCAGGTGGTCCGTGTGTCAGCTTGGTGAGCAGAGCACCCAGCAGTGCACTGCCCACCATGACACACATTGCACACAGGGCAGCACCAGACAGGGCCTGCATTGGGAGACAGCTCAGTCAGGTAGCACTGTCCCACGGCCACCACGGATGCGTGGGCAGCCCCACCGTGGCCTAGCAGCACTGGCAGGCTGAGCAGGGGCCACATCGGGTGGCGCTGGTGCACCACCAGGGGTCCCAGTGCACGACCGCGACCTTGCCCGCACAGGGGTCTGCATCCTGCCAAACAAACTTGCACCAGGGGTGCTCGGGATGCCCACAGCAGAACCGGTGTTGACAGGCCTGGTGTCACCTAGCGCCGAGGCGGGGGTGGAGTCGCGCACTGTGTGGGGTGTGTGGTACAGGGGCACCTGACAGTGTGTCGTTACACAAGAGACCACTGCTGCCTGGGTCAGCCTGTCAATGGCAGCGGTCACATCCGTCGCATGAGGACCAGCTCGGCTCGGTCGAGCACACTCCCTGCTATGCCGCTCACGGACACAGACAGTGCCTCCACGGACCTACGCAACCCCGCCCCTGCAGCTGCCGACTCCTGCAGCAGGCGGGTGTGCACATCAATGGGTACTGTGCCCCAATGGCATCGTCACCCCAGGGTGTGGGCGGTCCTGGTGCACAGCACCCCTTGAGGTGGGCGCTGTTCATGGGACCAGGTATGAAGCAGATCAAAGAGCGGTGGACATATGCCACTGCTGACACTGTCCCCCCAGACCTGGTGTGCAACTGCCTGCCGCCCCTCCAACTGCTGAGCCCCAGGTCCACTTGTTCCACCTCCGTGCTGTCAACAGTGCCAGACACCTGCACAGCCACCGATGCTGCCCACGGTGCTGACAGGCACAGCCTGGGACTGTGCCAGCATGCTGGTACAGGTGTGAACCAGGAAGGCCCAGGGCACGTGCTGGCCACCATGTGTCCGTCGTGGGACACACACCTATCACTGGCCATTGCAGGCCTGCTATCATCAATGGTGCAGGTGCGTGCCACTGCCATAGGCACGCATGCTGGCATACCTGCATGCCAGATGCTGTGACCAGGCTGTGCACCCCTGCACCCGTATCCTGACGCGAGTTGTTGGCCCAGCCTGCATGCTGCTGCAGTGCCTGCAGGCTGGTGGCGGAGGATGGACGTCCTCCTCCCGTCCAGCAGGTCTGCCTCACTGTCTGGACCCACCACCACCGTCTCCTGCAGACAAACAGGATCTGTAACAGAAAGAGTACATGTGAGTGCATGTGAACAACAGCCCCCAACAACATCACCATGTCATACCATGCAGTGATGGGCTTCCACCTATCTGGAATCCTCCTCGGAGCGCCCGCAATGGCACTTGGCTGCATGGCGCGACCAGTGTCTCCTCTGTAGGGTCAGCTGCAACACCACTGGTGGACCCCCACCAGTGCCAGCACGTCGCCACCCTGAAGGCTGCCACCTTCTCCTTCAGCCTCCTGCGGTCAGTCCCCATCTTCTTCCGGCATTCCTGCGGGCGGCTGGTGGCTTCCGTGCAGGTTGACGGCAAGCTCCCCTCCCATGCAGCTGCACGCTCCTGAGGGTGCCTCATCCACTCAATACTGGCTCATCCTCCAGGTAGGCCTGGAAGAGGCCTCGGTCTCTGCCGTGGTGAGTTCGGCCTCCTCTCCTCGCCTGCAGTCACACCCTCAGCCTGGCTCTGGTCAGTCATGGTGATCTGTATGGGTGGAAGTGGACACCTGTCACTGTGAAAGCCACAGCATTTCCCCATGAGCATAGCTGCCATCCCGGAGGCAGAAGCCCCCGTTTCCTCTCCATGGCAGACACTGATGAGAAAGGGTGCCTTTGGTCCCTTAAGTGCCATCTTCATGCTCAGCCCTCAACCTTTATCATCCTCCGGCACCCCTGCCCATGAGCATTGTCCTGAGCATCACACAGCATGTAACTCACCTCTCACCAGTAACCAAATCTGGCCAGACAGCCCACTGTCGCATTTTATGGCGCCACATGCAAATGAGGTGTGGTAACTTTAACGTAACATGCTAATGCGCCACTGCGCTTTGAATAGCTGATCAGCTGATTTGCATATATCGGCTGAATATCGCGTATTTGCACTTAGCGCAATACGGAAGGTCCGGCTGAGCCGATGGCGCATGTTTGTGGCTGCATGCTACACTGCATTGCGCATGCCCAGACAGGTTACACATGCGTCGATCGCGCTGCAGACCTGCTGAGCGCGATAGGTGATTCAGACAATGGCCACCATTGTGCCAGTGGCGCTACAGCACTGGGCAGTACATGGCGCTGTGGCACTTCTGCGCGATAGTCCACTGTGGCACTGGTGCTCTGCTTGGCAGTCGGGCAGGATACCTATACGTCCTGTAAGGCGCTGTCGTGGCCTTGCGTCGTGCCGTGACAATGTATGCCCTCTGACCCTGGCACTGTTGGCATGCCATGTATCGTCCTATTGCGCTGTCTGGTGACAGCGCCATATAAAGTGATGGCGCTGTTCGAACAGCAGCGATTGGAACCTGTGCTGGTCTATTGCACAACAACTCCGATGGGGTTCTGGCGGCGGGCGCCATATTGTCTGTAAAGTTGGTGCCATGGCTGGGAGGCGGTGTCCTGGACCCAACAGCGTGGCCAACCTGGTGCCCTGGTGGGAGCCACTGTGAGGCACTGTGGTGAGGCCCCCACCTCACCATGCCTGGGACCCATGTGTGGCAGAAGTGGCCACTGGCCTGGTGGGTCACTGGCGGGGCCGGTCTGCTGAGCAGTGCCGGCACGGTACCAGTGACCTCCATGAAGGAAGCTGGAACTGTTGATGCAGCTGCGTTCACGTGCCAGGCGGGCGTGGTGCCTAGGCCAGGTGAGTGTACCATCTATGCACCTATATTCTCTGTAGGGTGTGTGTGTGCTTGGGTGGCTGTGCATAGGTGTGTCCAGTGTGTGCAGCTGTGCGATGGATGGTTATGGCTGTGTGGGCAGGCACTCTCACTGGGGCGGGGGCACTCTGCTTTTGAGTCACACTGATGTTTGCCTCAACATATGTCTCCCACAGGCCGGATTGTGAGGACACAGGACCAGGATGATGTGGGCCATGCCAGGGCCCCAGTGCCATGAGGTGTTGTGCCACAGCAGCAGCAGCAGCAGCAGCAGCAGCGTCAGACCCAGCTGCTGGAGGAGTGTGAGTATCATTACTTCATGGATGCTATTGCATGCTGGGGGGGCAAGACCACCAGCCATGCGGGACACAACCAAAGGAAGTCATAGTTCCACTATACAAAACACTAGTGAGTCCCCACACTGGAGTACAGTGTACAGTTCGGAGACCATACCTGCGTATGGACATGGACTGGGTGGAGAGGAGTTCAGAGGAGGCGACATGGATGGTGCATGGATTGCATCACAAGTCCTATGCAGACAGGTTGGGAACTGAACATGTACTCCTGGAGGAGGAGGGTGTGGGGATATGATGGGGACATACAAGTATCCTACAGGGGAAAAGAGTGCAGGAAAACAATATTTGTGGCGTAAAGGATGTTCCAGGACTAGGGGCATGGGATGCAGTTGGAGGGTCGTTTAAGAAAACATGAGAAAGTATTTCTTCACAGGATGGGTGGTGGACA
The DNA here is from genome assembly GCA_016271365.2 of Neoceratodus forsteri. NCBI lineage: Eukaryota > Metazoa > Chordata > Ceratodontiformes > Ceratodontidae > Neoceratodus > Neoceratodus forsteri. The sequence goes on from CM028134.1 coordinate 195,458,908, forward strand.
AGTGGAACACCCTGCCAGGAAGTGGTGGGGGCTGACTTGGTCACAGGGTTGCTGAATGCATGGGTTAGCCATTAAAGAGGATTCTGGAGGTCAGGGGTGAGGGGAATGGACTTATAGGACAACAGAGTGAACGTACAAGGTCAAATGGACAGACTGGGTGTCCATAGGCCTATCTGCCGACACAGTCTATGTATCCATGTGTAGGCATGACACAGGTGACCTGCATCACAGTGCAGCATCACGGCGCGTCTGTGATGCATCACAGGTGGTCAGGCATGCACTGGGCACATAGCTGTGTAACTGGCATCACCACATTGCCACATCCTTGCCAGCCTAGTTTGCACTGTGATTGGCGCGGGGAAGTGTGTGGGTGGTGCGATAGCTGGTGCTGCCTGTTTGTGATGGCCATGTGCATGTTCACTGTGGGGGGTGCATGCCATCACAGGTGGGACATTGGGTTACATGGCTTGCAGGTTGGGTGGTGTTCAGGGTTGTGGTCAGTCTCAGCCATTGACTGTGTTCCCATTTTCCTAGGCCTCAAGGTACTCCGGAGGATTGAGAGGGTGACGCACCTCACCCAGGTGTCTGGGAGAACCAGGCGATACTGCAGGCCACACGCGCCATGGTTCCAGGAGGCGGAGGCACAGGGCGGGACACCAGCAGGGGAAGACCAGCAGCCAGCTGAGCCATAGGCCACATTCCTTCCACTTCTCCCATCCCTATCACTCTGCCTTCCCTCTCCAGGTTTTATTCCCTCCCCTTGAACACCCCTGCCTTTTCCCGTCCCCCCACTTGTATAGTTTCACCTGTTTATGTTTATATGTTGATCTTTTAAATATACATTTCTATTTTGATATGACTGCTGTGTTGGTCTCTGATTTGCAACTGGCTATGGGTGCTCCGTTGCAGGGTGTACGCCCATCTGGGCTGGTATGGTCCTGGGTATATATGTGTGTGTGTGTGTGTGTCCATGGGGAGGTATCACCAGCATGGCATTGACTTTCTGGTCTTGTCATCTGCTGCCACCCACTGCTGGGTGCACAGGGTGGGTCTGGCTGGTATCTTCTCTGCAGCATGGGGTTGGCGTGTGGCAGGGGGATGCATGGTGTTTCCTGCAGTGCCAGTCACTGCACATAGCGATGTCTTGGGGTCATGGTGCACGGTGTGCTGTGCGTCTGAGAGTGCTGATGTGCACTGTGGTTGTCAACCGCCTGTGTGCTCTCTGCCTGCCAGTGGTTGTGCTGGGGTGTCATGGCTCTGCTATGCATTGTTGGCTTGTCCCCATGGGCACGTGGATCATCATTACCACCCCAGTGATGCTGTACTTAGGGTGTGCCGGTGTGGTGTGGGTTCTGCAGTGTGTTCCTGTGCCCATGTGTTGGCATGGCTGGCGTGGGCCCAGCCTGCCTCCCTGGATGTGTGCAGTTCCATTGCTCGGGGGCTGTGCTGCGCTATGGCAGCTCTGGAATGCTCAGCTGAGCTTCCATGGTTGCGCCATAAGCGCAGCATTTAGCTCAACTCTCTCCTTCCTGGTTGCTGCGATGGGCGCGAGTAATGCGATATTGGGCGTTGGTTGCTTGCGCAATTGCTCTGCTCCATGTTTGAATATCGCACCTGTTGCGCATTTGCACAACTGGTTTGCGCTTGCTCCTACTGTTGCGCCAGTTTTCAGCGCAGTTTGAATATCCAGGCCATGGTGTACAGAAAATGTAACTCCCAAATTGTCTGGATATTCTATCTTTACTCTGCCAGCAACTAAAGATAAAAAGTTTGGAAGGTTTAAAGGGGGTATTTCCTTTTTTATCAAAACTTTGCTAAATTTTCAGGTCACTAACATTTCTACTAAGTCAGAGGGTTTTGGATCTAATGATTAGCAAGGGACAAGAGAAGATCATTCTCTGCAATATATACTGCCCTCACAATAGAGCTACTGATCCACTGACCTTTTCATACAGGATCTGAAAATGGCACTGACGAACTGTCAGATAACAGTATACCTTGTCCTATAATTATTTTGGGAGACTTTAATGCCAGAATTCTTTCTCATTTCTTGGAGGATGTATATTCAGATATGATCCATACAATATCTATAGTTAATCCAAATATCTCATATACTAGGACTGCTGAGGATCTAAAATCTAACCTCAGAGGTAAGGAATTGCTAGCGGGCTTAGCCAGTAGAAATGTTTGTATTTTAAATGATAGAACTCAAGTCAATCTAGTCAGATCCTTACCGTGTAGAGGACCTACTGGCTCTTCAGCCCCTGATTAGGTTTGCACCAATTTGGAAGCAGTAAAGCTGATCTAAAAGTTAGAGGTCATGGATAGAATGGAATCAGCTCACTGTGCTATTGTAATTAACATCAAATGCCCTTTTGGAACTTTAGGGAGTGAGGCACAACAGGAAGAGAGTCTGGAAGTCATAAACAAGAGAAGGATTGGATGGGAGCCAATTCATCAAGCTAGTTTCAAAGAAATTGTTAGTACAGGAGTCTTAGGTAATATTCATGAGTTGGTCCTGGACAAAAGTAAGGCCTTTAATATTTTGGAGAATTGGGAAACTATTCATTGTTTACTTGGACCTAGATGTAAAACAACGTACCATCCTAGGTCCCTTTATAAAAAGTCTTAGTTTAATTTGGTATGCCTACAGGCAAAGAAAGAGTTTGGAGGAAAAATAAGACAGCATAAGAAGAAGAAAATAAATAAGTCTGCAGCAGATTTTAAATTACTAAAGACTGAAAGAGAAAAATATAGGAAAATTCTTGAATGGAAGAGACATAAACATACTCAGGGACTTTGGGAAAAACTGAGGCAGGCTGTTTTGGATAGGGATGGAAGGTGATTTTGGAATATTGTTGCCCACGGATATAATAGATATGCCAATAAGATTGGAGCCTATATTACACCTGAAGTCTGGGCATCTCATTTCTCCAAGCTCTATTATTCTCATGAAGAGCAGGAGACACATGATGCTTTCAAAATACAAGAGGATGACATTTTTCCAAGACCTATCTTGATCACAGATGATGAAATCCGGATGGCACTGATTGGCCTTAAGGCAAATAAAGCACCATGGCCAGATGGGGTCCTAGGTGATCTCTATAAGGTTTTTACCAACTGATGGACTCCTTTCTTCTTTACTGTTTAATGGCCTGGTTCAGGGTACTCTTACCCTGCCAGTTGGGCAGGTAGTGTTATCTTCCCAATTTTAAAAATGGGATCCGAATGACCAAGGATATATAGGCCTATTAGTTTGATAGATGTTTCACAGAAGATTTTGTCTAGGATAATTTTGGGCAGATTGCTGTCATAGGTCAAGGAGAACTCAGTATCGAATAAGGCACAGAACGGTTTCTGGAAGGACTGTTCTACAGTACAATACTATTATGTGCTTCAGCACCTGATCTGGAAGTATATTAAAGTGAGAAAAAACAGATTATATTGCTGTTTTTGACTTCTCCTTGGCCTTCGACAGCATTAGTAGAAAAATCCTTTGGGCTACATTACGGGATCTGAAGTTGGAGGCCTCATTTCTTGATGTTATGAATAGACTCTATGAAAATATGTGGGCAAGGGTCCAGTATAATCAATATGGTCATCTAACTGAAAGATTTGAGACAAATGTCGGGGACAGACAGGGGTGCATTTTGGCTCCCACTCTATTTAACATCTACATTAATACAGTCTTGGATCAGCTAGGTAACCCAGATTTCCATACTGCAAAAATGAATGATCAAAGGATTGAACGTTTAGCATATGCAGACGATTTAGTCTTGCTCTCTATTTCAGTCCTAGGTCTTAAAAGAAAACTGTCTTACTTTGAATCTCTCTGTTCTCAAAGAAAACTAAAAGTTAATCTCGGCAAGACCAACACTGTAGTTTTTGGCTCTCAAACCAAGAATATGGTAGGCTTTAGGCTAAACGGTAACCATATAGACACTGTTAAGTGTTATGACTATTTAGGTGCCCATTTTGCCTATAGCCTATCTTGGACCAAACATTTGGAGGCTATTCAATTTAAAATGGGATCTTCTGTAAATGCCCTAAAAATATTTAACAGCAAGATGGGGAAGTCATCAGTGAGCGGGGTATTAAGAGTTGTTAATGACAAAATAAGAACGATCATGTTATATGCCTCTGAAATCTGGGGTTATACTAAGGTTAGAGAATTAGAAATAATTCGGATTAAACTCTATAGATACATCTTAATATTTTTAAATGGAGCTACAGGCTATATTCTTGCCTTGGAGGTAGGACAACGTTCCTTGACTTCTCTCATCTGTGAATGACAGATTCTCTTTCTGTTGAAACTTTTTCTTTTGCCCCTACAAAGATATCCCAGATGTGTGTAGTGGAAGCCATCAGATTGGCCAGCAAGGAATATGTACATCCGTTTATTCAACTTATTAAGGAAACAATAATGCCGGCTGGATTGGGCCACCTCTTATATAAAATTTACATGAGACCATTTGAGGAGATTAGGCAGGATGTCAAATTGAGGCTTATTGACTTAAGACATAAATTCTTTCTGTGTTCAACTCTCCAAGCTTAAGCTATATGGATTTTATAAAAAAGTAAAGATTTCATGGGGATATGAGCCATATCTCTATTTTTTTAACCTGTCCTAAACAAAGAAGAATCTATACAAGATTTGGAACTGTAAACTATAATGCTCAATGCATTCATTTCAGACAAAAGAGAGGGGGTAATTTTTTCCATATTGTAAATGTGGCGTGGGGACTGTAGATGATCTCAAACATGTGGTACTCTTGTGTCCTATGTACGAATCAACTAGAAAAAAACTGCTGGGGGATCTTGGCCTCCCCCTGGAGGATCTTTTGGAATATTTGTTTACTATGAAAGAGAAGAACATGGAAGAGATCTTTGCAAGATTCTTCATCTCAACTCATTTGTAAAGTTTATTAGGGGGACTTGAAGTTCTGTGGAGGTTTTTTATGTGAAAAGATACTCTGTTAAATTGAATTGCACTGTAAAAATATTGAAGTTCCTTGTTGATTTATTTATTTTCTATTTATATTTACTATGTATTTTGTCCTGATTTTAGTGTACTGTAACTGCTTTATGCGGAACAATAAATTGTACTACTACTGCTACCTTCCAAGCTTCTAGTGCTGACCGTGAAAGAGGCTTCAGCTTCATGAACTGCATTAAGAGCAAACAAAGAAACTGCTTGGAAGAAAGCCATTTAGGCCCTGTACACATCAGGCTAGTTAAAACGTTTTAAGGTGCTTAAAACGTTTTAACTAGAGCAAACACGGCGCCCGTCCGCATTTAAGCATGGTTTCAAAGCGTGTTAAGAAACTGTGCTTAAACCCTGCTGCGAGCTAGTCTCAAGTCCATTTTTAAAAACGGTTTGAAGGAGGAAAGCGTGTTACCTTGTAGTGTGGACGGGCGTGCGATTTTTCCCTCTATTACAGTGCCAACATAACCGTGCTACAATCACGGAGGATTACCGGGTTTAAAACGTTACTTGCTGCTGATGCAGACAGGAGTTTACCATGTTACAACCGAAGTTCAACTCGGTGAACAATAATGTGGACGGCTGCTGTGGTGAGTTTGAAAACGCTTTGATACCGTTATTTAAAACGGTACAAATCTTCAGTTGTAATGTGTACAGGGCCTTAGATATGCTGATGCGAGCAAAATTGTTTTTAACATCTGGTGGAAAATGGATCTTAATAAAATATAAGTCCACTGGAAGAATGGGAAAGACAGGAGAGAAAAACAGTAAATGTTGATTTCTTAGCAATGCATCATCAGCAGCACCCCTTTTAGATGCATGCAAGACTCTTTAAAATGTACATAGTTTACACATGTTTCCAGTTCATACTGTTATGGTGCACAATGCACATCCAATCTTCGGACTGTGTCAGAATGTATATTTGTACTTTGTAATGAGTATTTGAGTGTTTGGTTATATTTTCTACTGTTTACTGGCAATAAAATATATCACTTGTTTGGGCCACCCAATTTGCGCACATGAATCAATTTTTTTGCACAAAGTGCCACACACACATATCAGTCGCCCACCCACAGAGACTAAAAATTAGAGGGAACATTGACCACTACTGTGCCTAACAAACTTCAAACCGAAATCTCTTCAGGCGTAACAAGAGTTTCACCCCATGCATTCTTTGGCAAGCAAACCCCCACAGTGATTCTGGTAACTTGCAGACATGGAAAGTGATAGTTTCAGAATCATAGAATTTGTCAGCAGAAGGGAGACCTGGTGGTGCTGAGGGTTGAGGTGCCAGATGCCACACCTTGCACCACGTTAGTGACTTGGGTTCGGTTGTGGACTCGGGTCATCGGGGGTCATCCAGGGAGGGAGAGGATTCAGTGTCTGGTGGACTGCTCTACTCTCTCAAGAAGGGAGGGTTTCAAAGCACAGCACTCACCTGGTCCCTCATGTCAGCTAGGGTCGAGGCAGACTCAGGAGCTGATAGCTTAGGGGAGAGAGTGGCAGCTGCTGACACTCCACATATGGAAGCATGCATGGTGCTGTCTAGGTGGTGCTGCACATCACCTCTCAGGGAGAAAAGCAGGAAATAATGGAGACCAGAGCTTCCACAGACCCTGGCCACCCAGTAGCCCTGCACCCCATCGAATACTGGGGCTACGCTGCGCACCTGTGCAAAGATAAGTCTCGATGGAAAAAACAGGGAAGTGGGGATGGAGCATTAAGCATCTGCAGGGCAGCTTGGGCTCCCATAGCAGTAGCATTAACTGCAAAAAAAAAATAATTTGTTGCCGAAAAGGACCACTTGGCCCACCCAGTCTGCCCAAGTGTCTCCTTCCTATTCTTCATCTGAAGACCCTATCTAGTCTCCGGCAACTCTCCCCACTCCCAGCTTCTTTTCTAATATACTCCTATATTAAAAGTGCTGGGCTTTGAAATCCTTTTCTTTTTTTTTTCCTCCACTCACTCTTGTCTATTCTCTATGTTTGCCTCTGTTCTACACTTATTTTGTCTGGAAAAGTAACTCAGACTGAGGGTATCCCAGTTTTGTCTTTTCCCCTCACCTTTTCAAATTCCCCCCTGCTCCTGTCCGCTCCTCATAAACTGCACTCTATTGGAATACCTGCCTCTTGTGAATAACTTGTATAATTGACTGCCAACCTCTGGCCACTAAGGGTTTCACTCAAACTGCCTTCACTATAGGTGTCACCCTGCCCTTAAGTCACCATTTCTGTCACTTATATTCTGCTCTTATAAGGGATAATCCACCTCTGATTTACAGAGGTTTCATACAAGGCATACATAATGTTCTCTCTTGCATGCCCAAGGTCACTTCTGGTGGTATCAGGATTACTACCCACCGTAATCGTCCTCTCCTATCTCTCATGTAACATACCAGCTGGATACCCTGGGTCCCACTGCCATGAAGAATTCTCCTTTGTCTTCTCCAACCTTATACCAACTAGAACCTCGCTCCCTTCTCCTAACCTGTCCCTCCATATAACTCATCCTTCCAAATTAGGGCATTTCCTTCTCTACCACCCCCCTAGCATGCCCAAATACCTCAAGTGCAATTACAGATTCTACAAAGAAGTTTGGGTGATGCTTCTGCGCTTATGCTTATCAGGAGACATAGAATCTAACCCTGGCCCCCATTGGAATGCCAGATCCACGGATGACTCCTGATGGTTCTCCACTAAGGGCATGAAAATTGCCCACATGAATATCAGAAGTTTACCAGCAAACTTTCATGAACTTGAAGCCTGGATAGCCCACTACTGTCCAGACATACTTGGACTAACTGAAACATGGCTCAGGCCAGAGATGCCTGATTCCATGTACAAAATACCTGGCTACAGCTTGTCCAGATCCGATTGCCCCACCAAACAAAAGGGTGGAGGAGTTGCCTTTATTAAAGAGCATCTCAATGTCTCTGTACTCCAGTCTTGGATAACAAATCACTGTGAAGCTCTGCATACGGTTCTGCAACTAGGGGTGATAAAAGGCTAAATCTGATCTGTGCCTACAGTCCTCCAAAGGGCTCTCCCTGGCTTAAATGGGCTCTTGGATTATCTGGCCACTCTAAAGGGTAGATCTGAAGTCATACTAATGGGAGCTTCAACCTAGACCTATCAGGGAATCACGCTGTACATATACTGAAGCTCGCCTGACTTAACCTTGCTCAACTTATCTCTAGCCCTACACGCATCTCTTCCAACTTGGAGCGCCAATCTCTCCTGGACTGGATGGCTACAAATAGAACAAATAAAATAATTGCTGCAGGGACCTTTTCAGATTCTATAAGTGATCACCTGCCTACGTTCTGTATCTGGAATGGTCACTTAAACCCCCAAGCCCCAAGAATCATTCAATTTCGGGTTTTGCCAAACTAACCGAGACTGCACTTCTCGAGGATATTAATAATATAGACTGGTCTCCCATCTATTACACTGATGATGTAAACACAGCACTTGAATACCTAATGTCTCAGCTTCTGGCCCTTCAGGATCTGCACATCCCTCTGAAAAAAGGTGTCTCAGGGGCTCCCCTAATAAATGGCTAAAAAAAGACCTCCTTCGAGCCATGGTAAAAAGAGACAAGGCCTGGACCTTGGCAAAGAAGTCCCAACAATCAGAAGACTGGGTCAACTATAGACAACTGAAAAATGCCTACAAAAAAGATATTCAGAAGGATAAAAGGAGCTACTGCCTTAAGCTTCTCCAATCTTCAGCGGGTGATACCAGGGGTTTTTGGAACCACATCAAAAATTTCATTGGGCAAAGGCCCAAGACGGCCATTACCGACATGACACTGAATGACGCAAACTGTAATAAGTTACCTACTATTGCTAATGCTCTTAATGCACAATTCTCGGATCTCTCCAAATACACTGAGAAATTCAACCAACCTCTTTCACCTCCTCCTGAGGTGCAACTTTCGCATGAAACCCCTTTTCATCTCACATTAGTCTCCTCCACCAAAGTGCTGCATCTCCTCAAATCAGTATCCACCTATGGATCTGCTGGCCCGGATGGGCTACTGCCAAGCTTCTTGAAGCAGGCAGCCCCTGCCCTTGCCATTCCTACTGCAAGAATCTTTAATCTTTCCATAATAAGCCAAACGGTACCAACATTGTGGAAAACTGCTCGCATTGTCCCTGTTTACAAAAAAGGGGATACCAAAAATATGTCAAACTATAGACCGATTGCCATTCCCTCTACCCTAAATAAACTTCTCGAGAAGGCCATCGCTACTCAGGTCACAAATTACCTGCACCTTCACAACCTTATATCCCCTACCCAGCACGGATTCTGAACAGGACACAGCTCCACAATTGCTCTACTTCAGCTGACAAATGCAGTCCTTACTGCAATGGATAAGAGCCTGCTCACTGGGGCCATATTTATCAATCTCACAAAGGCATTTGACCTTGTGAATCACTCTCTGCTACTTTCCAAACTGTCCCGCCTTGGCTTTGACCTGTTGACCATCTCCTGGTTCGATAGCTACCTCTCAGGGAGGTTGCAATTTGTCCAAATTGAATCCACCGTCTCAAATCTTTCCCCTACCTCTGTTGGAGTCCCCAAGGATCTATTCTTGGCCCTACTTTTCTCCTTTTCATTAACAACTTGCCTCTCCTTCCTGCTCCTCCTCATTAATCCTTTATGCTGATGACATGGTGCTTCTCTCCAGTGGTAAAGATCCCTTATCAGTAAGAGCACATCTTCAAGCAGACTTCAACTGCTTGCAGGAGTGGTTACTACAGAACAGGCTCCTAATGAATGCTAAGAAAACCGTAACTATGCTTTTTGGCCCCCATCAAGAATCAGATCTCTTACTCCAGACTTATTGATACATTCTCTAGATGACTCCCCTCTTGAATTCGTTACCTCCTTCAGGTATCTAGAGTCACTGTCCGCCATCTTTTGACTTTAACCTCCACATTACGGCTACATGTAAGACAGTTTACTCAAAACTGGGTCTTGCCTTTAAAATTAGGTCCTCCCTCAATGATGCTGCCTGGCTTGCTATTGCACAAGGATTTCTCCTCCCTGCTCTGACATATTGTTCTCAGGTTTACCTTAAAGCTAGCAAAGGAGTGCTCCAGAAATGGAGCACCTGCTATAACAGTATATGCAGATTTGCTCTCTCCACTCACAGACTTACCCATCATTGCCTGCTCTACTCGAAACTAAATTGGCTCTCCCCAGACTCGCTCAGACACTATTCTGTGGGCTGTACAATTGATAATATGATCAGAACGGGATCCCCTAAATACTTTGCCGAACTATTAACTCAGCCCTCCCAAGCATACCTCTTCAGGGCATCTGCTCAAACCCAACTTGAAATTCCCAGATATCTCACAAAAAAAGGAGAATGATCCATCGCCATATCTGCCCCTGCTCCTGGAACTCCATTCCCTCCCACATCAAACTCTCCAAATCCCACAAGGCCTTTAAACTGGGTCTTCGGGCACACCTATTAGAATCCGACTGCTGCTCTTGTGCTGTAACTTGAGCCTCTCTCCTAGCATTTTCTCCTCCCTATGGCACTTACTGATTTCCTGCTGGTCTCCAAAATCTGAAAGTTTCCCACATCCAGCAGAAATCCTATTGTTATAATGCTACTTCATTTAAGTTTTGTTTGCTGTTTGTCGTTTCAATTTAGTCATTGATGTATCATCAGATGAAAATAATTAATGTAATGTTATCTGTTTCTCTTTGTCATCACTGATAATGACTGTACCTGGCTGTATACTGTTCAAATGTTTGTTCTCACTTCATGCTGTGTCATGAAATACTCTTTAATGTTGACTCTGGTCTCCCCTGTCTGTACTCTCCCGGGTCGTGCCTGAATATAGGCAACATTGTTGTCTAGTGCACTTACCCAGTAAACAAAAACCAAATAAATAATCCCATGCATGTTTGAAGCCTCCCATTGTTCTAGTCTTCACCACTTCCACTGGCAGTCTGTTCCAGGTGTTTACCACTCTTTCAGCGAAGGCATACTTCCTTACATCTCTCCTGAACTTCCCCCCTCCACCTTCATTGCACATCTCCAGGTCCTGGTTCTTGTTTTCATTTGAAAGAGACTCCTTATTTGCACTCTGTTTACCCCCATGTGGTATTTGTACATCTCAATCAAGTCATCTCTCTCTCTCTCTCTCTCTTTCTTTCACTCTCTCACTCCCCTCTTTTCCAGGGTGTACATGTTGAGATCCCTCAGCCTCTACTCGTAGGACTTCCCATGCAAACCCTACACCATTTTAGTTGCCCTCTTCTGGACTGCCTTCACCCTGTCTATGGCCTTTCTGAAGTGCGGTCTCTGAAACTGGACGCAGTTCTCCAGGTGGGGGCGCGCCAGAGAGTGATGCAGTGAGAACACCCCCTCTGTCCTCCTGCTGGAGATACTTTGTACTCCAGCATCCCACTAGCCCTGCCCACTGCCTTGTCACACCACCCTGCCATCTTTTGGTCCTCTGATATGATACCCCTAGGTCCCTTTCCTGTCTAGTGATAGTAAGTACCGCTGCCCATCCCATACTCCGCACTGGGGTTCCTATGCCATAGCTGCATAATTTTGCACTTTTTGGCATTGAACCCCAACAGTCATGCCTTTGACCACTCTTCGAGTTTCCCCAAATCCCTGCACATTTTCTCCACCCCCTCCTAAGTGTCCACCCTGTTACAGATTTTGGTGTCATCTGCAAAAAGGTATACCTTCCCCTCCAGTTCTTTTGTGGTGTCCCCTATGAAGACATTAAAGACCACTGATCCCAGGTTTTATATGAATGAGGAATAATCACACGTTCCTAACATTAATATTTTTCTGAATAATTTTAATTATTTATAAATGAGAAAAAACTGGAAAGAATTCTGTATTTAAAATTCTCCTCCACTTATTCAAACCCTGCACACAACAAACAAAAAGAAACGGTCCTGTTGTACAGTCCAACACAGTGCTAATCGGTCTAAACAGTGCTACAGTTTAAATTCAAATTGCAAATGTAACATTGTAATTTTATTTTTTTGCAAAAAGGATTTTTATTATTTTACATTTCAAACAGTATACAAGAGCAGTCAGGTTACATATAGAGGATAATGGCTGGGGATCGGGTGATAACTACACTGTAATCACTTCGAGTAGTTGCTAGGGCAACATGGTAAACCTTGAGAGCGCAGCTCGAGAGGTTTACTGTAGCCCTAGCAACCATGAGAGGTGATTTCAGCGTGGTTGTCACCCGATCCCCAGCCATCATCTTTTATAGTGTATGGTGGAACGTCGTTCTCCACCGAAATCGATCGTTTTCCAAACCTTGTAGTCACACAGTAGTGACGATCACAGAGCAGCAGAACTATTAGTCTCACTGCACTGCGCACGTCACAAACCATGTCCTCGAGCACACTTTGACAGTTAGGGTTCATTCATTTGACAGTACAGATAGCGTTAGCAGCAATGTCGGCGGAGGTACTTTCAAAGCCACTTTCTGTGAATTGCTGTGCTGTTCAGGGTGCTGCTGTATGTGAGTTTTCAAAAGTTTAAATGTTAATCTAAACATTTCAAGCGTGAAAATGCAAAGAATGTAAATTTAAGTTGTTCCAGTAACCAAGTAAACATTTTTGTAAGCAGCAATACAAAGTAGTGATTGTTTTTTGTCAGAAAACGCGGTTCCACCATACACTATAAAGAAAAGTGCATGTGGAGCGGTTGACAACAGGGCTTCTTCCACCTTGTTGGCACTATGACAGCGGCTTCACTCATGCTGCGCTCTCGAGGTAAGCCCTTGTCATAGTGCCAACTCGGTGGAAGAATAGCCCTGTTGTCAACCGCTCCCCATGCACTATCCTATATATAGTGTATGGTCAAAAAAACACTGTTTGCATTCTGTGTGTGAGAATTATGGAACTCTGGTGCATTCTTTTTTGTTATGTCATTGTTTGGAAGTTCGGAAGTGTGGTTAACAACTTTTAAAATTCTAAACAGTACATAACAAAGCTGAGTAACTGCTGATTATGGTGGTTAATAGGCACTTAGCATACATTATATAGAAGATAATAGCTGGGGATCAGGTGATAACCACGCTGTAATCACCTCGAGTGGTTGCATGGGCAACATGGTAAACCTCGAGAGCGCAGCTCGAGAGGTTTACTGTAGCCCTAGCAACCATGAGAGGTGATTTCAGTGTGCTTGTCACCCGATCACCAGCCATCATCTTTTATAGTGTATGGTCAAAAAAACACTGTTTGCATTCTATGTGTGAGAATTATGGAACTCTGGTGCATTCTTTTTTGTTAAGCCACTGTTTGGAAGTTCCAAAGTGTGGTTAACAACTTTTAAAATTCTAAACAGTGCATAACAAAGCTGAGTAACTGCTGATTATGGTGGTTAATAGGCACTTACCATACATTATATATTGCTATATGCATAGCGACAAGGATTACATGAGTGACAGACAAGTATTTGCTTTACTAAAACAGGTATACAGTATAATGCAAATGGTCTTGGAAAAACCCTGTTTATATTTTTTAGAATTCAGTACTGGGGAAGTGCATAGCTCCATGGATCTGCAATGGGTTATGAGGCATTTTACCTCTGAGTCACTGGTTCAAATCCAGCATGGGTCAGTCACATGACTGAAAGTCATTAGCCGATAACTGTTTGGTGGCCTAGGTGGAAAGGAGTTGTGGGGTCTCAGGTGTTCAAATCACAGAAACCACCACACAGCTGATACTAAAATGCACCCTTATTATTTGCCATCTTGCATGAGAAGATACATGTCGATAAAACGGGTCCATGCAACCCACCCACAAGGATGCACCTGGAAACAAGCCATAATAGCTTAGTGTGTCTTTCTTGGTCAATAACTACAAATAAATAAATAAAAGATAAGAATTGATGGTACCTATATGACATGACCCAATGGCTCCAGACCAACGTTAAAGAGTGGCTGACACGATCAGGGCAGATATGTGACATCAGGGTTCTACCTACTTCGGGGTGTAAACAAACAGTTAACTAAAAACCTTTGTAAGGCCAGCCTGTATTCAGTAAGCATTGGAGTCTTCAGCTGTAGCTCTGTCCCAAAACAATATTTTGATGATACAGTGAAGTCCAAGTAAGTGCACACTGCATAAGTGCCAGCCCATTTAAATGCACACTTTCTTCATTTCCCATTTTGTTTCCAGTGCTCGTCAGTTTAAAAAACCCTGATAAGTGACCCCGGTTTAAATGCACATCCTGCTAAAGTGCACTGCTGGAACTGCCAGAGGATGAGCAGCACATTAACAAGGTGAAATGACATGTTAATTAGTCGGTTTATTGCACCCTGATGCTTGATCCACCTCCAGGTCCCAAGGACCCCCACCCCTGGAATGTCTTCAGTTCTGTGGCATTCCAACATTGAACAGACAGTTGAGAGAGGAGTTCCAAGAAGGGTTGAAGGGAGCCTGAGAGTGGACATAGGTAGGGATGATCATTGAAGACGTCCCAAGGACTAAGTTGGGACTTCTACTGCCATAATCAGTATTGAAAGAGTCCTCAGGGCTTATTTGGGGACTTTGCTATTACAGGCAGCATGGAAACAGTGCTATGAATGACCCCTTGGTTCTGTAAGGTGGGATAATGTATCATTGTCTGCTTAAGTGTCCCATGATGAACAGGTATCCCGCCATGAAGCACTGGGATTGCTTGGCTCCTAGTCTTCATTTTGCGACTACTAACGTGGTGAAATAATCAAGATGAATTAAAATACTAGATGCTGCAGTAGACTTGTGTGGTGAGTGCTCTTTCATCTGTCTGTGTCTCTTGGAACTCTTTGAAGAGAGCACCTGGTTTGCTGATACAGTGCACCTTTCATTTGTCACATAAGTGCACCCGCTTACATGCACAAAAATGCAGTTTTCCAAAAGGTGTACACTTCAGAGGGCTCCACTTTAACAGCATCTCTGTGTGACTTGCCTCTCTCAGGTTAAAAAGGCATCAGCAGCACTTAAACCATTTCAAAATGGGGTTGAGTGAAGAACTTTCACTCACTTAATCCACACTGTTCTTACATGCTTCTTAAAGTTTGACCACCAGTCCCGCTACCACGATGAATAAACAGGTAACCTACCTGTTTTACCTTTGCATCTGCCAGAGACGGTCCCTCCAGGGCATGGCTGAGGCATGTTGGTGGAGTAGTTCAGGAGAGTTTGGACAGTGACTGGCCATAGGATGCACCTGTCATACTGCATAAATAACTGATGCACTCACTCGCAATCGCATATCTTTCATGAGCTACAAAAAATATAGAAATGTAATTTAAAACAATTTTGGCTTGGGTTGCTCAGCCCCCTCTTCCTACTGACTGACTTTAGCACAATATTCTGATAAGTTACTCTCTTGGGGTGCCCTTGCAAAACTTCATCTGATAACAGGGTCCCCAGAGTAACGTCTGCCAAGAAAAAGCTCTGAAAACAGTATATTTTTGAGTTTTTCCCTGATTTCACTGCATCTGAGGTCTTCATCAAACATTAAAATATTCAATTAACAGCTGCAATAATTAGCCCAAGGCCAGAATTCATGTGGAGAAAAAGTTTTTGTTAAACTGTGTTATTTCAGATCAAAGCAGCTGCTCCTGACATGCACCTTTGATAGAAGCTGAAGCAACTAAAATTAATTTAATTTCTGCTAAATCAATGTACTTTGTAAGAGCACTGGACGTTCTAGTGGCCTTTAATTACAGGAAAATTAATTTACCTTTCAACGGCTGTCACAAGTTATAATACTGCAATGCCCAGATACAGTCCTGCCCATCAGTAGGCTACTAGTAGCATCCAGCTGTAACCCACCAGTTAGGTGCAACACTCACTATGTAGTCAGAAGGAAGTGGGAGCCAATTGATGGCCTGGGTTCAGGAGTAGACTTGGCAGCTGGGCTGGGTGCCCCAAGAGCTTGGAAGGTGCTGTTGTGCAGCAGCCCTCCCATCTTGGGGAGGGAAGGCATTGGGTTCTGACCCTCTGGTGACCTCCGTGAAAGGCCAGGGAGCTTGCTGCTCTGCAGGGGAATGCCTGCAGCATGCAAGACCATATGTGGGCTGCACCCAATGTCAGGGAGGTGGGTGGGGTGAAAATGAAAATGTAGCCAATGAATGAAGCCTGGCTCATTCCCCTGCCCATGCTGCCCCAAGTTATGACAATTTCTGGATGTGGGCAGTGGGTGAGGGATTGATGGATCTCCTCCTCCTGACCCTGCCATGGGGAGGGGGGGGTGTCAGCCCTTGGGTGATTTGACACTGGTATGTCCTGGAGGAGGCATGTGCTGGATGTGGGTGGAATAGGGCTGATGCCAGGCTAGCTAAGTGGGAGAAAAAAATAATATATGAAAAAACAGGGAGTGTGCGAGGCTGCTCCCGGCTGGCCCAGCTGTAATGCATTGTGCTGTCAAGTAGGTGACCTCGGTTTTGAAGTGGACATGAGGGCCTCCAGATCAGTGACCAGGGATGGGGAGGAACATGGCACTGTGTCCTAGCATGAGATGGGAGGAACACAGCAGTGTGTGCCAACACTGGATGGGAGGAATGCAGCAGTATGTCCCAGCACAAGATGCGAGGAACATGACAGTGTGTTTCAGCCAGAGATGGGAGGAACATGGCAGTGTGCCCCAGCACAGGATGGGAGGAATGTGGCACTGTGTCCCAGCACGGGGTGAAAGAAAATGCTGTATTGTGTCCCAGAGAGGGAAAGGAAGAATGTGACAGTGTGTCCCAGCATGGGATGGGAGGAATGTGGCAGTATATCCCAGCACAGGATGGCAGGAATGTGACTCTGTGTCCCAGCAAGGGAAGGGAGGATTGATGCCCACCACTGCAGTGATATCTCATAGCGGGATGGAGAGTGGTGGGAAGGGGCTGATGTCCACTACTGCAGCGAGCACACGTGGTGGACCTGGGAGTGGGAGGAAGGAGCAGATGCCCACCACCAGAGAGTCTTTTCCCTTGTGATGGGCAGGCTGTGGTGTATACTGAGGTGCAGAAATTACTGTGGGTGTATGATGGAGGGAGGGCTGTAATAAATGAGTACAAATGCTTCCATGCAATCTCATGATGATTGATGGTACTGTCAAGCTCCATGCTGCTGTTATCTTATACATAAAAGGTTGTTTAGTCTGGGAGGTCACCGACAAAGAGGAGTGGACCCAAGTAGTCAGTGCTGCGGATAGTGATAAAAAATGAATGGAAGAAGGTGTGGCCACTGATTCCCCCACATGGGGCCATGGTGGGTTAAAATGTTGCCACCCATATCTTGTTATAGTGTCATAATGCCAGCCATGTTCATTTATGTATTGCCAGCTCATGAGTTACTGAGACGCCTCTGCTGTATGAGTGTCCAACACCATATACTGTACCTCTCCCAGGCACTGCTAAGACACTGACCTCCCTACCATCAGCTTGGAACTTTTAATGTCTGGTGGGAGGTCTTTAAATCAATTGAGACTGAGGGAGTTTCTCATAGAATGGGGCACCTGGTATGGCTGCCACCTTATGGAAAGTCCAGGACAGGATACACACCGAGCATTACCCCAACTTGCAGTGGGTATCCTGATCTGGTCTTCCCCAAACATCTCCAGCTTCAAAGGTAGGGCCTCAGACGGTGTCTTGAGCCAGACAACATAGTAAACTAAGTATAGTAACATAGTTTCATTTACCTGAAGTCTCCTGAGGGAGTTAAGGTAGTTACTATCTCTGAAGGGGGGCTCCTAGCCTGGGACTTACCTAAGAATTATGTCTAATTAATTACTCATGAGCCTAGCGAGGCTCTTGATTGACTACTGGATCAGTCATTAACATCTTAGAAATGACTGATCCAGCTGCAGACTGACATTGTCTGGCACGCATGCCTCGCACCACACCACTAAAACTGAAATAAAACCAAAAAAACAAAAATTGTTTTGCGACTAGACTTATAATCACAATAACAATCGAGAAGCCAGTCATTTCCTTGGATTAATGACCGGCTGGAGGGAGGTAGCCCTCGGCTGTGCCTTGGGCCACCCATCCCCCCGACCGGTTGTTAATCCCTCAGAAATTACTGGCTTCTTGGTCGTTATTGGTTAAGTGATGCGATCTGCATACTACTGGTACTGCATTTGATGCCTATCCACAGCCTATGCAGAGGGAAAGGTTAAAGAGGATATCACCACATGTATGCCCATGTGGGTGTTGGGCAGAAAGAGGGAGAAAATGGAAAAATGGCAGCCTCTAGCAGGCCGGATGATGGCTTTTTATGCCCTCCCCAGCCACCCAACCCCTCAGCGACTGCCCCACCCCAACATCATAGGTGCTTCCTCTCCAGTAGCAGCAGCGAGGCCCCAGCAGTAACAAGCCAGAGCTGAAGATGGGATGGACACCACAGGGAGCCTGAATGTGGGGGTTGGCAGCAAGAGGTGGGATCCACAGGCAGAAAGGGACACTTGGGGTGCTTGAAGATGGGAGCAGCAGGGGGCACGGAAAAGTGCAAAATAAAATTTAAGCCATCTTTTATGTACCCTCCCCATAGCACTTTTTGAGTTTTTGAATCTCCCCACCTTACATGCAGTGCAGAAAACTTGAATCTCAGGTTTGATCTGTTTACTGTGATTGACTCATACACCGGAATAATACTCACATGTTTAGAGTTCTGGGGATCAAAGTTCAAATATACATTTCAGGCCACAAGTTTCAGTCCTGGCACAAAACCAGTCATAGCTTTGACACAGAAGAGGTGGTTTTGCTCATAATACATCAGCACTGCTAATTTAAGTATCCAGCGTGAAGGATTAGCATGTACGTGAGGGTGTCTATTAGCCTTGTGCATGTCTCATATACAGCATTTGACAAAGAGAAATGTTCAAATTTTGAAACAAGGATATCCTTTTCTTTATATCTAAGAATAAAATCTGTATAAAATCCTTTTTACACTTTATTCATTTGTTTTTGTTAACCAGGTGACGTGCACTAGCCAAGTGAATGACTATTTTCAGACAAAACCCAGGAGGTTACAAAGTAGTGATACAGAACTATATAACAAAATTAGAACAACACAGAGGCAGATACAGAGCTCAGCAACCTGAGTCGATACATAATACAATAGGTGAAGTAAAAAAGAATACAAAATAGTATAATTTAGTAGCACATGTAGGATACATAATGTACAAGATAAGTGCCAGCACAATACAAAGTAATTCATGCAACTGTTACAATGTGGATAAAGGCAATCACAAGGCAGGGAAATTCAACAGGTCCCCAATTAGATCTGGAAGGGTTACAGCAAGAAGAAAAAGTTAAAAGGCTATGTGGGGCAGACGAAGGAGGCCAAGGGTGAGGGATGGGCACGGGGTGGGTTGAAGAGTTAGTTGGTAGGAAGGAGGGAGTTAGTAGGTGCAGGTAAATTATAATAAGGGATATTCAAAGGGGATTAGAACATTTGAATGACAGGAATGTTCAGGGGGAATTATAACATTTGCGTTACGCACCCGCAGCGAGAAAAGAACGATGTTTCTTTCTGAATAGGGCATGAGAGGGAGAGAACTGCAGTTCGAGGGGGAGTGCATTGCAGTATTTTGGGGCAGCATGAGAGAAAGCACAGGCACACTTGGCTGTTTTACTTCTTGGTATGTGAAGCAAAGCATGGTCAACTGACCTCAGGCCGTAGGAGGAGGACTGGGGGAGGAGCAAGGAGGCAAGTGAAACAGGGGTTTTGGATCTCATAATGCTGAGGGATGGGAGCAGGATGCCTCTGGCAATTGCCAGTCTAGCTGAGGGTGTCAGGGCATAACTAGTTTTATAAGCAACCCCAATCTTGGAGTTAACAGATTTACATGTGAATAGAATATGCTGATCAAAGTCAAGAGATTCATCTAATAGGATTCCTAGGTACTTAAATTAACTTAATGTCTCCAGCACGGAGCTGTCAAGGCAGGAGATTTTTAGAGAATTCTGCCCGGCTTTGCGTTTAGTTACAGAGCCAAAAATCATAGCTTTCATTTTACCCATGTTAAGGACCAGCTTCTGTCTGTGGAGCCAGTACTGGATATTATGAAAGGCAGCAGACAGATTGAGATTGATCTCAGACATGTCTTTCAAGCTGCAGTACAGGACCAGGTCATCCACATAGAGAAGGGATGAGCAGGGCAGGGTGTCAATGGGCAATACAGTTTATGAAAATAGAGAAGAGTAGAGGTTCCAGGATAGAGCCCTGAGGGGCTCCTATGTTGACAGAGGTATGATCAGATAGGACCAAGCTGAATTTTACAACCTGGGTTCTGTGTGATAGTCTTTGAACCAGCCCATGACCTGTAGTGAGAAGCCCAGAGAGAGAAGGTTGGTAAGAAGAAGAGGGTGATCCACAAGATCAAACGCTTTGGTAAGATCAATAAAGACAGCACCTGTCAGAAGACCAGAATCCATGGTGCAGATAGTGTCGTTCGTGAACTTCAATAAGGCAGTGACAGTGCTATGTCCTTTACAGAATCCATGCTGATCATGCAAGAGGAGATCATACTTGGTGAGATCATCAACACTTTGTGAGGCGACCAGTTTTTCAAGGATTTTGCCCAAGACCGAGAAGATAGCTATGGGCCTATAGTTGGAGATTTCTTTTTTATCACCCTTTTTGAATAATGGAGTGATTCTGGCAATTTTCCATATGTCAGAGACTTTGCTATGGCAGAGGGACAGGGTAAATATTCTAGCCAGGGGTGAGGCAATAAAGGGGGCAGCAAGTTTCAAGAGTTTGGGCTCAAGACAATCTGATCCAGCAGCGGTGTTGTCAGATATGGTGTTTAGAAGTTTTAAGACTTCAGCCCTGTGTATGGCCTTAAAACAAAATGGTGGGATAGTTGGCCTATCGTTGCTATGTATGTCCTCTAATAAAGACTGGGTTGGAGGGAATAAGGAGATGAAATTTGACAGATCAGAGAAATGTTTGTTAAACGAGTTTGCAATAGTTACAGGATCATTGCAGTGCACTCCATTCAAGACCATGTTGTTAGCTGTATGTGGTTGAGAAGAGCCAAAGAAGGATTTGACATGGGTCCAGAATTTTCTAGTGTCCCCTGCAGCTTCCACTAGGAGGCCTTTGCAGTAGGAGCTTTTAGCCAACCTGATGTGTCTTTTGCACATTCTGCAGCTTTTTATATTCATAGTAGTCAGCTAGTTGGCCAGTATTTTTAAAGCGTCTCCAGCATTTATCTCTTGACCAGAGAAGGGAAAGGAGTTCTTTATGAAGCCACCTGGTTTGTTTCCCGTGGACATGGTGTGTAGTAAGGTGGGTGTATTTGTCCTGCAATGCTTCACATTGAGAGAGAAAATAATCGAGGGCAGACTGCACATCTTGAGACTGATATAAGTAAGACCAGTCAGCAGAGGAGATGTCTAATAGGAAGCCTGCTTGATCAAGGTTAGCAAAGTTTCTGAAGGTTATATATCGTGGTGGTGGCAGGGGTGCTGGGGAGGGGGCTTCAGCAGCAAAAAATGGGTGAGTGGTCACTGATAGCATTGGCAAGAGTGCTAGCAGTCAGAATTCTTTTGATGTAGTTGATCAGTATCCAGTCAGTCATGGTGCTAGAGGTAGAGAATGGTGTAACCCTCGTTAGGTTTGTTATTAGTTGGTGAAGGTTGTGACTTTGAATTAGGGAGAGAAGTGTGTTGTGCATTTTACCTGTCCAGTTAAGGTTCAGGTCACCAAGGATGAGTACTTCACTGTGTCCAGTGGCACGATCTGCCTGGACTAGTAGGTCTTTGAGGCCCGAGAGACCGCTCCGAGGTGGGTTGTAGGCACAAACAATGTGTAGCTTCTTTGCACTGAGTGACAGGGTAGAGTGAATGGATTCACAGGATGAAAGATTTGGGGTAGCAGAGACAGCGAGATTCAAGTGAGCCTTGAAGTAAATGGCACCCCCTGTCTCTTTAAGGTGATTGCCTGTCACACCTGATTAAATTATAATTTGGTAGGGCGGAGACTGAATCAGGGATTGAGGGCTTGAGCCAGGTCTCAGATAAACAGAGAATATCTGGACAGTATTGTGCTACCTATGCCTCAAGCTCTGCAAGGTTGCATACCAAACTTCTAATGTTAAGGTGGGCAATGCATAGACCTTTCAGGTTGGTCCAGTCTGTGTCAGAGTGTGAGTAGTGAGCCTGGGACCAGAGTTTGATTCCACATCACCCAACAGTAGGAGGGCTAGAAGGAGGATGTGCCAAGTTTGTGGTGGACAAAGGGAGACAGGATAAAAACTGGGTGGTGCAAGGATCACCTGAAGGTATTGATGGCCAGGAGGGAGAAATGCCTAGGGAGTAGTAGAGGGGTAGGGTCAGCCAGACTTGACTGTCTTAGCAGCAGATTAGAGAAGGAGAAATCCTTAGCATCTAGTGGAAAGAGTTCAGGGTAACAAGAGCAAGGAGGCAGTGAGAGCCATGTGAGAAGGGACAGCACAAGTCCCGTGACCAGAAGAAATAAGAGTTGGTGCAGCATTCTAGAGGGAGACAAGGTTGATCAGGAGGTAGGTCAGCAAATCAGTTATGGGCCTAAGTGTGAAGTAGAGCAAATGCCCTAAAAGGGGAAGGGGGTGGAGTGGAAGAATCAAATAGTGTGAGCTAGAGGAATGGGAATTGTGGTATGAGCATTAGAGACTGAGGTAGTGGATTAGAGTCCTCTAAGCAATACTGGGGCTTTATCTGTGGATGAGAGGAAGGAATTGCAGAGAATAGTGGTTGGATAGTTTAGTGCTGAGAGAGCCAAGAGTGCTTGAGAGGAGTTCACCAGGAAGATGGTAGGGAGAGCACTGTAATTGGCTAGTTACCTTTAAACCTCAATATTAATGTTACCTTTGTCACTGGAGTACATCCATTCAGCCCATTCCATGGAAATTTCCCTCCAAGAAGATGTAGAAGATTGCACTCCCCCCCCCCAATCCTCACAACTTCTGCTCTTCTCTGGGGGAGTAACATATTCAGACTCGGAAAAATAACCAAGAGATTCACCCCTCCATGTATCCTGAACTAGTACTATATGTTTAGTAAAGCAGTGTATTACTATTATTATATAGACCTTGTATGCAGTATACATGCTTTATTACTTTTATTGTCAATTTTGTTCTTTGATGCAGATCTAAACATGTATGAGATAATAAAATGTCTTACCTGTGTCACTTAAAATGCAATAAAAACATAATTTCAATGTGCTTACACAACCTGATGAGATGATATGAAATGATGCTTGAGTAATTTGATTTGCTTTGTGGCTTTCCGCCTCTCTATCCGTGGGATATACCATCCTGTAGGAGTACGATGCAAGGAACCCTAGAGGAAGGTTCCCCCCTACAGGTGCTGTGGAAATGATTGAGTCAGGCTAAAGGTAGATTAGAAAAAAGCCCAAAAAGAATACCTAAAGGTGTTGAGCATCGAAGAGGCGAGGATAATGAATAAATTCTGAGAAGATGATATGGGCTGACTTCCGAATGAGAGAGGGGAAAGCCGGAGCCACCATCTGCCTCCATCCAACAGTGGAACCTAACTAACTAACTAACCTAAGAAAGCATTGACTCCAACTAATATTATGACGATTGGCATGGAGGAGAGGAAAAATCACCTTTGAGGAGGAAACCTCTGGGGGATCCAAGGCCTAGGTCACCTTCCCTCCAGGCTGACGACGTTTGATTTGAGGATGTAGGTTGGTAAAAATAATGGTTCATTAATGAGGGATATTAGTAAGGAGGATGATGACAAGATAGGGAAAACTCCAAAGAAGCACAAATTAAAGAAGTAACATGAGGCAGCAGGGACCCTTCAGTAACTAGGGTAAAGAGAGAGAGATTCATTAACGATGTCGACGGGGAAAAACTCCAAAGAAGTGACGGCTGATGATGGAGTAGGAAAAATTCCCCAAAAGAAAGCACAGATTGAAGAGGGAATATGATGCTGCACACAGACTGAAGAAGGAGCACAAGGCAACAATGAATACTAATAGTGATGATCACCGCAGCAGGGCGGCAGGTCGGTGAGGTAGCATGAGAACAGTGGGAGGTATGATTGGCCCGAGGTGAGTAGTAGACACTGAGGCGGCTGACAGGCATGATTATGCGATAACGATTATATCCTGATGTTGTGCATGAAGGATGATAGGGAGGTCGATGGGTAGCATAGGACCCAGCCTGTATAAGTCATAGCGAAGTAGTCGAATCTGGTGCGGTTCGATGAGGTGGCCTACAATTCATGAGAGGTACGCACTAATGATGACTGAAGTCAGGAACTTGATGAATATGGCACAAGTGCCATGGTTCGAGGAGGTGCCATCAGATGCATGATAGATAGGGCCCAAAAGAAATATCGATTGCAGGCCTCGATTGGAGTGAATCCATATTGGTCGGTAAGGAATGGGAATAAGAGGAGACAGTAAGGAACTTGAAAATGAACAGTGTAAGAAGGTAAGTAGGCTCCTCAAAAGGATGTAGACTCTGAGGTGATGGAGGGAATCCTTGTTAATGGGTGAGAAGACGGTAGGCAGGAACCTGAATAGATGCGGCATGAAGGCCGCGGGTCAATGAGAGGGCATAGGAGCGAGGATAAGCACTCACAAAAGAATAACAAAAGCAGATTGTTGGTCGAGAGAGCTGAGGAGAGGGAGCAGAATGAGGGCACGCTGAAGCATGAGTAGTCGATGTGGTGGAACAGACCTATAGGATGGTTGGAAGAGCAGGTCGAGTTGCGGTAGCAAGGATCAGGGAAGGTATGTTTGAGTAATAGAAGTGAACGCTGGAAGTAGTGAATATGAGACATAACAGCACGAATGAATCGAAGCCTAGAGGGCTGGTAGAGATAGGCAGGAACCCCAGTAGGCCATGAGAGGAAGGAGTATTGGTTGGGAAGAAACCCCCAAAAAGAAAACAAGAACAGTGACCTGGCCGAGGCCAGCAACCCAGGGGCAGCGCACCCCGCAAGGATGAGGCATCACCAATCAGACATACCTTGCAAGGTAGGGAAGAAAGGGTAGCCTCATACAAGGAGGACCATGAAGTGGTATAGCAGGAATGTAAATAGCACCCACGAATGAGGACTGAGACACAGAGGGTGTGCAGGAGAAAACTGGAGAGACACAGTAATGGTGCACTCCCAGCCATTTAGAAATATGGAATGCAGCCCATGAGTGGCTGAGGATATAACAATGACATTTACAGATGAAATGGGAAGCTGGGTTTACAGGCAGTATAAGATGAGAGCCCCCCCTTGTGTTCCCAAAGAGCTTCTGCACTTAAAATATAATGCCAGCTAACAGTGAGGAAACAACAAGAGTGAAAACTCGAGTGGGAAAAGGAATAACAAGTCAGATTCAACTACAACAGTCAATGACTCCATTCTAATCAGGAAGCATGCACAGTCTGCAATAGAAAAGCCTTTATGACAATGGACCATACAAGTGCAACAGTTTGTAAGTTGTGAATACCAGGAGAAATGTCGGCAAGGAGTTGAGGCGGCAGACATCGGCAGCACGGCTAGACACTGCAAAGAAAATGCAAGGAAAAAAAAAACAAAACAACAGCTGCATATCCTGAAGCTGTGAAAGATGGTCCAATTGTGGTCAAATGAAGACAGAGCAGCAGAGACAGCCAAACCAGGATGTCCCCCATGAGGCACAGAAGCTGAATGTAATGCGATTACTCGAGTAAGCTCATAGCTGAAATGACAGAGTAAGATGCTGAAGTGGGTAATAAACCAGGAAGGAACCATAACAGTCATAGGCTCAGTAAACAGAAGAGATATATCCAGAGACAAAGGGGCAGGCTAGGCTGATAAGGGAACCAGAAGAAGGATGGGACACCGCAGGTAATAGGAAGAATAATAGGTGATGTGAATGTCATAAGAAAGGGTTAATGAGCCTGGCAGTGCCAAACAATACAGGCAGGTCAAAAGGCAGCAGTACCCAGGCTTGGGAGTACACACGGGTTGGTGAATCAGACGAGAATGTGAAGAGTCAAACACAGAGCGATGTACCAGACATATGCTCCCAACAAGTGCGAAATGAGTTATATTGACATTCTGGAAATATGATATGTATAAAAGGATTGGTGTAAACTATGATACGGAGCAGCAGTAAAGCTACAGTAGATTGGAGAAGGGGAAACATGAATTCGAGACTGAAAATTCCATTCAGACACATGACAAGTTGAAGGGCAATCACAGTAAGGTCAGCTCGAAGATCCATGATGAGTCACAGTGATTGGTATAGTCGGGCCAGAAAGAAAAACAGCAGGCCATGGAAATATTAGTCAGAGGAGCAAGGAACGTGGAGGCCAGATGAGCGAGGCATATCCAGAGGCACGCTCAGGAGAAGACTTAGGAAGCACTGATGATGAAGGAGAAAAGCCGTGAAAGCTTGACAGGTTGAAGAGGAGACTGAAATGAACTTCAACCATGGTGGAGAGCAGCCAGCCAACCCTTAGCAAAGGGCAATGGACAGGAATGCATGTCCATGAGTGGAGATCGAGTCTAATCGAAGTAGCGGGGACACGAGAGGGGTATGCCCAAGTAGGCGATGTGATTGACAGACCTACAGAAGGGGTCGATTGATCAACATGAGCAAATGGACAATAGACAATGATGAAGTGAAGCCAGGAACAGAGTGAATCCAGATGGCCAGTACAAAAAAAATGCAAGGGAATGATGAGACCTTTGTCCAGAACTAGATGCTGGAAAGCGAATGGAAGTATAATGATAAGGCAATGATGAGTGAATGATGACCAGAGTCAGGAACCTGAGACATGTGGTAAGAGGGCTGTGGGTCAATGAGGCATCATATGATTCATTATAGGTCATGATAGGTGTGCCCAAAACAACACTGATCGCAGGCCAGATAGAGGCGGCCACAGACGGCCCAATGATGGGAATGGCAGAGCAAGCGATATATGCAACAAAATGCAGGCTACAGGAAAGATGGAGCCCACCACTGACAGCCAAAAGAGGGGAATGGATGAACAGGCAAATGAGGGAGCTGAGTCCAGGCAAAGGAGGGCCCGGGTCAACCGGAATAAGTCCTAGAAGTGGTCGGACAACCGAAGGCAAGCAGGAGGAGGCAAGCAGCTGGAAGGCGGCCACTGGCAGGGCCAGCAGGAACGGATGCAATATGCGACAGGGAATGTAGCTCAGACATGATAGGAACCAGCCAACCCGCAGCAAGGGGGAAGAAAGAAGGAAGACGGGAACCAAGCTGCTGTGGGGGGGGGGTGCACCTGTGGAGTGAAGGCACACACAGAAAATTCCTATTTCAGAAATGGCAGGTGCAGTTTCAGACCAGCACACGTGGAAATACCACAACAGTAGGAATGGAGTAAATGAAAACGCAGGACCCATGGCATCATGACAGGAGAACAAAATAAAATACTGCGATGGAGGCCAGACGAGTAATGGAGGAGATGAGGGTGAAAGACTGGATGGGGGTGAAGGGGAGAGACAAGGCAAATCAGACCTCTCAAGAGTCCCCCATGATGAGGGACAGATCTCATTTTGCCCCTTAAAATTGCCATGTCCCACATCCGTCCCTCAAGGAAAAGGTGCTGCCCACACAGAGAATGTGTTATAAGCTCAAATTTTAAAGCAGAAACTCAGAATAGTCTAAAATATGAAATCCAAACAAACCACATACAAGGAAACACTATGGTTTACACAATGAGCAACAGCTATCACCCACAGAAACATACCCCTTAACTGCTACGGATATTGCATAGCGCTATGAATTAGGTCTATGAGGAACAATGCTGAGAGGATGAGAGGTATGCAAGCTAAGGCCGAGACAACACATGAAAACGGAGGACTGAGGAGAAATGAAAAGGTCATGAACATAGATTTTTTTTTTTTGCATGCTTGAAAGAGTGATGGAAACTGAGGTGAGCAGCCAACAAGCCATCAGACAAACGACAGTGGATTCAAGGGGTAAAGGGCCAGACGAGAGCTAGCAGCTAAAGCCGGGCTGATGAAAAAGAGCAGCAACCCAAAGCTAGGACAGAAGAGTGGAGGCAGCACAGTTGGAGGAAAGAAGTCCTGGAAGAGCGAGTGGAGGTCAATCCGTGGAACATGCAAGCTGGGTCTGGCCACATAACGCCACATCCAGGACTCCCAAACAGGCACGTGAGCGGCAGAAACCACCTGAGCCATGAACAATGAAAAGGCAAGCAGTGACTAAGGCAATGGACCGGAATGACCCAGGAACGCCCCAGCAATGTAAAAACAATAAGGTCCCAAGAAAGAACATCCCAGAAGCCAGAGTCCAGCCACTTGAACCCACCGAGGAAGGAGGAGAAAAGCACTTGGTGCAGGATGCGAGGAACCTGGAGGAAATAGCAGGGACGGGTGCGGCAAGACAGGAAGGCCCAGAGCGATGGAGCGAACAAGCGGTAGGCGAGTGATGTGAACAAGAAGTGGGAGAGACCGGGCCGGGTAGCAACAGAGGGTGGGGAGGAGAAAACCAAACAATAAAGTAGAAAACAGGGCCTTACCAGAGGAGGGAAACCAGAAGGAGAGAGGCAGGCCGGACAGAGCCCACCAGCAGAATCCAGAGATGGGGAGGAGCCATACAGCTGCCCAGCTGAAGCATGAGAAAGAGATAAAGATGAAACAGTGCAGCACAACACCAGACGAGGTGGTAGGTACAGGGCAAACAGCCACGAAGCAGGAAGCAAGACACGATCCAGGAGCTCAGGCGAAACCAAACGATTGTCGAGTGATCAGATAATAACAATGCAAGACGAATCCTGGATGGGCTCTACGATGCGTGATCTTTTAAGCCCGATGGGGGAGTGATGTTTGTTGCTCCGCCCATCGAATCTCGGCCTTAAAGCCCTCCCATTAAAAAAAAAATGTTACCTTTGTCAAGCTAACCCTAGAGCCATAAGGCACTCGGCTACGCCTCGTGTCTCATGAGCCCCAGGGTTAAATTAACAGGTGACAACCCAACCCCAGATTGTAACTTAATTCTTAAATGATGCCTTAATAAAAATGAAGGTGCTGGAAGGTTACAGAACAAAAAGGAGATTCAGTTACAGTTCAGAGACACATACAGTACACTGGGTATTTACAGCATATCAGTCAGAGAATAAATGTTATACAAAGAACCCATTGAAACAGCATACAGATGTGAACCCAGTATTGGAGTATTGCATTCTGTTGGTTCGCAGTACACTCACCATAAGAACGCATGAGGAGACACTCTTACATTTGCAAGAGACAGTTCTGTGACACTGTGAACATACAATGAAGGTCAGAGATTATTTGGACACCAAGGCCCAGATATTCAAAAGAGTTGCGCCCTGGCGTGATATTCAAATGGGAATTACGCCTGGCACAAATCCCGATGGGCCGGAGCGCATCAGTAATGTATGCAGGCGCAGGTAGGGGGGCGTGCCTATGCATACTCTGCACATCCCGATATTCAGCCCGGGATGTGCTGAGCCATGCATGCACAACCCCTACTTGCGCTGCACAAAGTTGATCCAAAAGAAAAAGGAGCAACGGACTTGCCACCACAGGTGAGCTGCCGTGTTGCAGGGCGCAACACGGCAGCTGCCACCTGTGGGTGGCCACCTGAGCTCCGGCTGCACCTCTGTGGTGGCACCCTCCCATGCCCGATCGTGGGCATTGGTATTAAAAATATAGAATCCTACATCCCTGGTGGTCCAGTGGACCACTGTCAGCCCGATCGCGGGCTTAAGTGACATAATAAAGATTCATTTTCCCTGGTGGTCCAGTGGACCGCTGTCAGCCCGATCGCAGGCTTAAGTGACATAATAAAGATTCTTTTTCCCTGGTGGTCCAGTGGACCGCTGTCAGCCCGATCGCGGGCTTAAGTAAAATAAAAAGATTCATTTTCTCTGGTGGTCCAGTGGACCGCTGTCAGTCCGATCGTGGGCTTAAGTGACATAATAAAGATTCTTTTTCCCTGGTGGTCCAGTGGACCACTATCAGCCTGATCGTGGGCTTAAGTAAAATAAAAAAATTCTTTTTCCCTGGTGGTCCAGTGGAGCGCTGTCAGCCCGATCGCGGGCTTAAGTAAAATAAAAAGATTCTTTTACTCTGGTGGTCCAGTGGACCGCTGTCAGCCCGATCGCGGGCTTAAGTAAAATAAAAAGATTCTTTTACCCTGGTGGTCCAGTGGACCGCTGTCAGCCCGATCATGGGCTTCAGTAAAATAATTAAGCTTCCTATATCCCTGGTGGTCCAGTGGACCGCTGTCAGCCCGATCGCGGGCTTCAGTAAAATAATTAAGTTTCCTGTATCCCTGGTGGTCCAGTGGACTGCTGTCAGCCCGATCGTGAGCTTCAGTAAAAGTACAATGTTTCCTATATCCTGGTGGTCAGCAGACCACCCTCCCCTCCACCACTGATCCCCACTGCCCTGCTCCCCGGTCAGCGGCGGGCGGCAGCACCCATCCACCTGCCACCCACCGCCCGCCGACTGACACCGTCGTAAGGCTGTAACGCCCATTGATCACAGCATGAGCCAATGGGCGTGCAGTCCATACCGATTACATTGACAGATATGTGAATGGATCCATTCACATATCTGGAATGTGAAGCACGGTATGGTTACATGCCCATTGGCTCACGCTGTGGACCAATGGGAGTACACCCACCGACGGTGTCAGTCGGCGGGCGCAGGTGGTGGTGCTGCCACCGCCGCTGACCGGGAGGGAGCAGGGTGATAGGGATCAGTGGTGGGTGGAGGGCCAGCTGACCACCAGGGATATAGGAATCATTATATTTTTACTGAAGCCCGCGATCGGCTGACAGCGTCCACTGACCACCAAGGATATAGAAAACCTAATTATTTTACTGAAGCCTGTGATCAGGCTGACAGCAGTCCACTGGACCACCAGGGATTTAGGAAACGTAATTATTTTACTGAAGCCCGCGATCGGGCTGACAGCGGTCCACTAGACCACCAGGGATATAGGAAACGTAATTATTTTACTGAAGCCCACGATAGGGCTGTAGTGCACATTGCTGCGCTGCAGGGGGCGTTGGTCCCCAATGGCTGCTGCCTGGCAGGGCGTCAGGTGCAAGTCGACGGGGATCGGCGCACCTGCATGCAAATGGGGCCATAATGACATGCAAATGGCCCCATTTGCACCTTGCATACATTATAGCCCCATTTGCATGTGTACTTTTGAATATTGTGGTTGTTGCGCCTAGCGCAATGGAACTTGCGCTAGTGCATTCCCCTGCTCCACTCTGGCCACTTGCACTGGTGCAGTGCCACTGCGCTATGCGCACTGCGGGTGGCCAGGGTGCGATATTCAATGATGCTGAGCCATGGCGCAGCTCCGTTGAATATCGCCCAGTCAATGCCCCTGCGCAGTCAAGTTGTGCTGCACCCAGGCTTGTGCCACAGCCTGGTGCAGTTTGAATATCTGGGCCTAAGTCTTCATCAGACACACTCTGGCTATGTCTGATGGAGCTGATGTGGGCCAACTCACCAATCTTCTGTGTTTTAGGAAATAACACCCAAAAAATAAAAAAAACTTGTTGGGAATTGAACCATGGACTCTGACAGCAGCTCTGCCATACAACTACAGGATAAATCTCCCATTGTTGTTATGTAGAACTGTGAATTGTATGAGTAGCTGATGCCTGTGCAAGGACTTAAACGTAATACACAGATACAGTTCTGTATGTATTTCCATATTTCTTTTTTTACCTCTTCTTTATCAACGAGCACATTACTGAAAATATGATTGTTGCCCCCCCCTTAGAGTTCACCGGTTTCAGCTGCCAATTCTCTGCCTGAGGTTATAAGCCTCTGCTTGTTACATTGCCATTATTTCCACAGCAACAGGCCGAGCTGTGTCCCAAGCAGAGGTTATAACCTCAGGTGGGGAATCAGCAGCTGGAACAGCTAATGGGGCAGGACTCATGTTTTTAGGGACATCCTCAGTAACTAAGAATGGGTATGTAACCCAGTGACTTGCAGTATCAGCCTGCTTTGCTGCTGACACTGCCCCCCCCCCGATAGGGGTTGCTTTCTGCACTTGGCTCTCGAGGGGTGTGTCACACAATACTATTTTTATTTAACTTGGGTGGGCCATGACACTGGGGACATGGACAATAATGGTGGGGCACCAGTAAAACACAGTAATCACAAATGAATGTCCTCTCCTTTAGCTCAAGTCAGGAAGTAGATTTATTCTATCACAAGACTGGAACAAACAGTGTTTTTCCCCCATATGAGGGCTGCAGGTGCAGAAGATACGAAGGGTACAAAGTCCATTACCCTGTATACAATGTCCAAGTGGGTCCCTGAGTTAGGGATCATGCAAAAGTCTCTTTGTCCATTCCTCTTCTGGGACTGGAGCCGGGACAGAGCATGATTTGAATGACTTTGGGTTCACAAAGCACGTTTTGCCACACAGGCAGAAACACCTTTGGGAAAACTGGTGTCCTTACTGAAAGCCCATTTTTTCAGAAACAGGAAAACTCTTTGGGGACAGCTGGTATACCTAATTGCAGACTCGCTTGTCAGAAACTGCAGACTTGGGGACAGATTATTTCCTTTACTGAAAACACATTCTGTGATGTGTACAACACTTTGTAATATGTGAGCCATTCCCCATCTTCTGGTCAGAAAGGCTAGTGTTCCATTTTCCAGTCAGGGTGATCCACTCCTTTCCCTATAGAAACTGTGCCAGCAAGGCATGACACGGACTGTTATCTAACAGTCTGTCTGACAAACTGGGGTTTAGTCCCTCCAGACCCTCACAGGCATTCCCACTGGGGCCTACACAGAGGAGCCAGCTCTAGGCAGCCACAGAAAGCAAAAACATCTCTCACAGTGCAGGAAAGTTTCACACATTATACTCATGGTTCCCATGACCAGATGTGTTGAACATCCTCCACCCCACACTGAGTATGCCACTGGAGAAGGCTTCTGCCACAACTCGATGCTCAGCTGTTCCAGGACCACACTAGTGGCCAAAAATCGGGGCAGGAGAGGTTGTAAACCTCCCCTGAGGCTCCCTCAGTCAGACTGGTGACTCCTGCTCTGCTGTCATTGAGCAACTTGACTGCCTCTGCAACATTCCATTGTGTCTTATGCTGCTGCAGGGCCCCTTCCACTTGGCACCTCTGTCCAGATGACTGACAGGGGTGTCAGAGGAGATCTGAAAGTTAACCATTTGCTGACCAAAGTGACTAAACAAAAATAAACACATTATACTACATAGGGATTTTAGTACACTGCTGAACACTTTGTGGACACTCTAGAAAACACTCCTAGTACACATTCTAGTAAACACTCTGTTAACCGGGGCACTGGGATTACAGGTATAAGAAAACTATGGAAATATAGTAAACCTACAGAGTTCTCTCTCACTATGATGGGTTTACAAACTTCTTCTCAATCTATCAGCTGCTCTGTAATGGAATTTTCTAAGTTTCACTCCTTGAGATACAGCAGACCCTCACAGAATGATTTACACCCTCCAACAAATGAAAATGTTTTCAAAATGTTATGTATTATTAAAAACTGATAGTTCTGATCAGGGACCGAAAGTGCTGTCTCCTCTCTGACCCTCGCTCATTTTCACAGGAAGAGCTGTAAGCTGCACAGATGGGAGGAGAGCCGCTTGTGGTCATCCTAGTGGTGGTGTTTGGGGGTACTGTAACCCCAGCACCTAATACTGCTGCCACCAAGGGACCAACTGATTAAGTTCCAACCAAAGGAGGGGGTCATGGAGGGAGGGAGGGAGTCGAAGCTCTTAGTAGCGGTAGAGCTACTACATTAATGGCTTCAGTTTGCCTCTCTTCCTGCCATTATATTACCAACTGTGTCCTGGAGCTATCGGTCACGAGGCAGCCATCTAGACACCATCAGGACAGACAAGGAGAAAAAATCATAAATGCACACTTCTGTGGGGGACTCACAATAAGATGAGTGATAGTTAAGCATTTTATATCACCTACCTTAGGAGCCCTTCACAGAAACAGATGTTGATAATATAATGTAGGGGTCCAGGCCAGCAAAGTAGCATACATATGTGTGTGTGAGTGACTGTGTGTGTGTGTGTGGGGGGGGGGGTCTAGGCCTGCAATATAGTGTGTGTGTGTGTGTATGTGGTCTAGGCTGGAGAAGAAATCCATGTTGCATGCATATGTGTGTGTGTGTGTGTGTGTGTGTGTTGTATGTGTGTGTGTGTAGTATATGCTGGAGCAGAAATCTGTTACATTCACCTGTGTTTGTGTGTGTGTGTGGTGTTGGGGGAGGTCTATATGGGAGTGAAATCTATGCTGTATTTACCTGATTGTGTGTCTCTGTGTCTATGCTGGAGTGGGAATACATGCTGTATTCACCTGTATGTGGCTGTATGGGTGTGTGGTGTGTGGGGGAGTCTGTGCTGGAGCAAAAATACATGCTGTATTCATCTCTGTGTGACTGTATGTGTATGTGTGTGAGGTGTGTGGATCCATGCTGGAGTGAAATCCATGCTATATTCACCTGCTTTGTGTGTGTGTGTGTGTGTGTCTGTGTGTGTGTGTGCGTGTGTATGCTTGTGGTCTATGCTGGAGCGGAAATCTGTTACATTCACGTGTGTGTGTGTGTGTGGTGTTGGGGGAGGTCTATATGGGAGCGAAATCTATGCTGTATTTACCTGATTGTGTGTCTCTGTGTCTATGCTGGAGTGGGAATACATGCTGTATTCACCTGTATGTGGCTGTATGGGTGTGTGGTCTGTGGGGGAGTCTGTGCTGGAACAGAAATACATGCTGTATTCATCTCTGTGTGACTGTATGTGTATGTGTGTGAGGTGTGTGGATCCATGCTGGAGTGAAATCCATGCTGTATTCACTTGCTTTGTGTGTGTGTGTGTGTGTGTGTGTGTGTGTGTTGGGGGGGGCTATGCTAGAGCAGAAATCGTTGCTATATTTACCTGTGCTGTACAGATCCTAGGGATAGAAGAGGGCTTTTATCAGTAATACCAGCAGCAGCCCTGACTTTCATAGCAACACTGAATTCATCTTGAAAAAATATCAAAAATAATTATAGTAGTCTTTATCTGGCACTCTTCCCTGTAGGCTCAGGACACCAGTACACTATGGCCCAGATATTCAAAAGGGTTGCGCCATGCGCAACAGAGTTGCGCATGCGCAAGTCCTACATTGCGCCATTCTGCGATATTCAGCAGGAGGCAGCTGCGCCACTGAAAACAGGTTGAGCAACAGCGAATGCAAATGAATGCATGCTCAACAGGAGGGGAGGAACTACGACAACCGCGCAACCCGACATTCAGCTGGTTAGGCAGAGTTGTGCAGGCGCAACCCCCAACCTGCTCCTGCACAACTTTGAGCCCAAAAAGGATCAGTTGAGGCCACCCACAGGTGAGCTGCTGTATTGCAGGCGCCAACACAGCAGCTGCCACCGCGTGGCTGGCCCCAACTCAGTCCCTGTGCCCCCCACCAGCCCGATCGCGAGCAGAACGTAAAAACAACCCCTCTCCCCAAACATCTCCCAATGCCCGATCGCGGGCAGAGCGTAAAACAACCCCCAACAGCTCCCAATGCCGATCGCGGGCAGAGCATTGAAAACAACCCCAGTGCCCGATCGCGGGCAGAATGTAAAAACCCAACCTGAATATCTCCTGGTGGTCCAGTGGACCGTAATGCCCGATCACGGGCAGAATGTCAGTGACAACCCCCAAACATCTCCCTGGTGTCTAGTGTCCCCCCCACCCACCCACGAAGCCCCACCCGCTCCCCGGCAGCGGCGGCGGCAGCATCCATCCGCCTGCCGCCCGCCCCCACCGACTGACTGTCCGGTGGGGCTGCACACCATTGGTGCAGGCTAGAGCCAATGATGCAGCCATACCCGTCCCATGACAGTCGGGTACAATGAACCCATTCACAAATCTGAGCTGTCATGTACGGTTGCGGGTGCACGCCCATTGGCTCTAGCTCCGCACCAACGGGCGGCAGCCCTACCGGACAGTCAGTCGGCGGCGGCGGGTGGCAGGCGGTGATGCTGCCGCCGCCGCCGGCGGACGGTGGCGAGGTCGTGGTGACACGGGGAAATAGACACCAGGGAGATGTTTGGGGGTTGTCACTGACATTCTGCCCGCGATCGGGCATTACGGTCCACTGGACCACCAGGAGATATTCGGGTTGGGGGGTCTTTTACATTCTGCCCATGATCGGGCACTGGGGAGGGTTGTTTTCACGCTCTGCCCGCGATCGGGCATTGGGAGATGTGTGGGCGGGGGTGTTGTCATGATACGCTCTGCCCGCAATCGGGCATTGGGAGATGTGGTAGTGGGGTGTTTTCATGCTGCTGCCCGCGATCGACTGCAGGGTGTATTGGTCCCCGACGGCTGCTGCCTGGCAGGGCGGCCAGGCGCAAGTCCTCGGGGATCGGCGCACCTACATGCTAATGGCATGCAAATGGGGCCATAATCAGATGCAAATGGCCCCCCCTGCGCCTTGCATGAATTATGGCCCCATTTGCATGTCACCTTTTGAATATCGGAAATTTGCGCATGGCGCAATGGTACTTGCGCCACCGCAAGTTTAATGCTCAACTCTGACAACTTGCGGTGGTGCAAGTTCCACTGCGCCATGCACAGTGGCTGTGGCTGGGTGATATTCAAAGGAGCTGCTCAACAGCGCAACTCCTTTTGAATATCGCCTGCCACACCGCTAACTATTTGAGCAGCGTGAGTGGCTTGCGCCTCAGAATGGCGAGAGTTTGAATATCCGGCCTGTAAGTAGAAAAGAAAATTAAATAAAATCAATCATAATAATTACAAAACAGATGAACAACAAGATAATTCCTTAGGCAAGCAAGAACAACAAGTAGAGAATAAATGTCATAACAGCTGAATAAATTTGTGGTTAAAAATAGATATTTGAGGACAAAGTTTGTATGTGTATGTGTGCATGTGTGTGTGTATATGTATGTATGTATATATATATATATATATGCATGTGTTTATTGGGGTTTGTGTGTTTGGGGGGGGCTATGCTGGAGCAGAAATCCATATTGCATTCACCTGTGTGTACATGTGTGCGTGCGTGTGTGTGTGTGTGTGTGTGTGTTCGTGTTCATGAGGGGAGGACTATGCTGGAACAGAAATTCTTACTGTATTTACCTGCTCTACACAGGTCCTATGGATAGAAAAGAGCTTCTGTTCTGTCACTAATACCAGCAGCAGCCCTGACTTTCACAGGAACACTGAATTCATCTCAGAAAAATATCAAACAAAACCAACAAAATAATTCCCCAGGCAAGCATGAATGACAAGTGTGG
Source organism: Neoceratodus forsteri (assembly GCA_016271365.2). Lineage (NCBI taxonomy): Eukaryota > Metazoa > Chordata > Ceratodontiformes > Ceratodontidae > Neoceratodus > Neoceratodus forsteri. The sequence goes on from CM028134.1 coordinate 195,496,185, forward strand.
AATAAATGTCATTGCAGTGATAACAGCTGAATAAATTTGTGGTTAAAAATAGATATCTTAGGACAAAGAGTTTAATAATTTCAAACCTTCCGATGAAAATTGCTTCAGAAATACCTTGAAAAAAATTCTGCAAATTATGTGAAAATCTCAGCAAAACCAAATGACAGGAAATGATTAAGCTTTCTTTCCCATAAGTTCTTAAACTTTCGGTTGCCAAGGCAACATAGTGCTATTCTTTATTCCTCTCGCAATCTGATGTACTTTATTAAATATAGCAATTGATTTTTTTTTCTTACACCTAGTTGGTTCTTTCCTTTTCAGTGAGACGAACTCCTGTTTTTTTCCTCCAGTGGTATAGCTAGCTGTGGGGGGAGGCAGATTCACCATAATGCCCCCCCCAAACAGGGCTTTAAAAATCTGTAAGACATATGAACATGCAAATATCACTAGCAGAAGAAGGCCTAGTGGTTCATCAAGTCTGTTCATGTTACGGAGCCCTATATTATGACTACTAAGGACTCTGCCCCCCCCCCAACCTTCCTTTTCACTCTACCCCACCCTCTTTTGAATCCATCTCCAGGGAGACAACCTCTTCTGGGAGCTCACTCCACCCTGTCACCACTCTCTCCATCAAGAACTGCCTTCTGATCTCCCTCTTGAACCTTCCCCACCAGTTTAAAGCAGTGCCCCTTGTGGTTTTGTTCCTAGTAAAACTGAAGAGGTTTTCTGTGTTCACCTTATTGGTGCCCTTTGGGTACTTGAAGGTTTCAATCCTGTCCCCCCCCCCTCATCAAGTGAATGCATAGACAGTGGCGGCAGATATGGCCAATGGTCCATTCAGTCTGCCCGAGTCCCTATGGACCTGCTGTTCCTCCAAGGTCCCAGCCCTCTCCACCCCCCTTCTCCTCCCAATTTCTGCTGCCCCTAGCAACCACTTTACCCTTCATTCTCTCCCAACCATGCTGGAAACCACTAGTGGTTTTAGCACCCACCACCTCAGTTGGTAGACTGTTCCATGGCTCCACCACCTTTTCAGTAATACTTCCTCATGTGCCTCCTGAACCTCCCTTCTGTCAGTTTCCATTTATGTCCACATGAATATGAGCTGGTATTCACGCTAAATAGTTCCCCACAATTCACCTTGTTAATTCCTTTTAGGAATTTGAAGGTCTCTGTCATATCATTCCTTCCCTTCTGATCTCCAGTGAATACATGTTCCGTACCTTGAGGCACTCCCCATAGGACCTGCCTTGTTGGTTCTGAATAATTTTTGTTACCTTACATGTTGTGGTCCTCCAACTTCTCCTCATGCAGTATGTCTTGCCCTGTTGACCCTGAACCATCTTTGTCACCCATGTTTGGACTACCACTAGCAGGTCTGTGTCCTTTTCAGGTAGGGTTGCCAGTATTGTATGCTATACTCCTCCAGGTGCAGCAGCACCAAGGATTCGTAGAGTGACAATATGACCTCCCGTCTGCTCGTGATTCCCCCAATAATACAGCCCAGCATTTTGCTGTCTTTGGCCACAACCTTCCTGCAAGGCAACATATATTTCAAGTCACTGTTGATGGTCACCCCCAAGTCCTTTTCTTCCTCTGGCTTAATTACCAGGACCCCCTCTAGGCTGTACTCAGGTCTCTGGTTCCTTCCTCCTATATGCATGACCTTGCACTTTGCATTGAACCCGAGCTGCCATATTCCTGACCATTTCTCTAACTTGGCTAAATCTTCCTTAGGGTCCTGTATCCCCTCTGCTGTATCAACCCTGCCACAGAGTTTGGTGTTGTCTGCAAATAGGCAGATTATGCCCTTTATTCCATCCCAGTGTCATTTATGGCTAACAAAGCTATTAAATATGATTAGCAAAATCAAGTGGTCCTTAAGGACAGCTACACTTTGCTGCTGGAAAGGGGAGTTTTCATTTGAAGAGGCATCAAAGAGACAAGTGCAAGTGCATGAACTGAATACTGGACCTGGAATTGCATCGGGAGAAACCGAACTCTAACAGTGTTGTAAAAAAGCACGAGGCAACAGCAGAATTTCACAGAACTTTCGAGAACCCCAGAGGCAAATAACAACTCAAAGCAAGTAAAACAGCCCACGGCTGAGAGCTGTTAACTGGTGGTATTATCATAAAAGGTTATATAAAAAAAAGTTATAAACTATTTACTCTACTTATTCTATCTATATTTTATCTCTATTTTTATACTAAAGCGCTGATCAGAATGTGACCAAAATTTGGCCACATTCCAGAGTGTATTAACTGCCTCATTAGTTAAGGAATGGCATTTATACAGTGATATTTGGATAATATTCTACCCCACTATTAGTTCTATACCTCAGTATTTATTAAGGACTATTCAGAACTGATATGATAGTGATATTTTGTTTTTAATCACTGGCTCATATTAGCTACGGATTTGAATTCTACTTTGCTTTCCTCTAGCTATCACTGTAAGTTTACTAATTTGATATCATAACCCATTTGATATCATAACCCATAATATTGTTTAGGCAGGCTCTGCTATACAACACAAAAACAATGGTTACTACTAGGAGCCAGACAAGGTTGCAGGATCAAGTGTTAATTGAATTACCAAACAATGGGAAATCAGGGAAAGAAGGAAAAAAAGAAGGGGAGTATGGACCCTTGCTTTGAAGCAAATCAGTCCAGAATAACTACTATGTTTGCTAGCATAAAAAAGAAGCAAGGGAATGAAACACTTGGTTTGACTTCAACCCCTCTACATCAAGAAAATAAGTTCTCACAGATGGAAACTTCAAAGAATGCAGCACAATTTTTTTTAGTCTTTGGTAACCAGGTAAGGCCCACTAGGCACAAGTGCCTGTTTTCAGGGATGACCTGGGAGCACTGGGCAGTTAAGTGACTTGTTCAGAGTCACACAGTATGCAAGTGGAGGTTGTAAGAATCAAACTCAGGTCTGGTCTGCTGGTTGTACCAAGCTCATTCACAGCTCATTACTCTAACCTCTAGGCTATACTGTCAGCCCAATTTAATAGAGAGGAGCCTAAATGGCCAGGGAAGGGAAGTGGGATGGTTTTGAGCCTCACCAAAGAACCACAAGTAAACTATACAGGTAACATAGGTAAAACTGATCCATCCATTGATCCCCCAACTAAAACTCAGGGAGCTACATATTCCTCTCTCTCCTTTCATTTACCAGACTCCTCCCACAGTCTGATTTCCCCTCCTTTTGGAGCCTTTTGTGAGGATTTTACACACATATCCCATTCCTAGGGAACAGATAATAATATTAGAAAACTAAACAGCCACACTGAGATTTTGATGGAATTACATAACGCAATCCACGGGCTCAAAGAGTTGGATGATAATCAAAATAGGGGTGGAACTGAGGAGCTGATAAAAGACACCACCCAGACCCATAGTTTTGGTTACAATCTGCACCCAGTTAATAACAGGGAAACAGAGCAATATAACAAATAGGTTAAATATGATGACACAAAATATTTAATGACTCACTTACATACTTCCCATTTTATTTAAGTGCAGACTTTATAAGGGTGATGAAAATCAACATGCAGCACCCCTAATGATTATGGAGCAGTTGGTTATTATAAGAAATGATCTAGAGACTTTCAGGGTAGACATGGGAATTAATGGAGCTAGATTAGAAGATGCACTTGCAATACTAAGGAAACAATTCCCCCTAGAAAATTCTATGATAGTCGAACAAGCTCTCATAGAAGATGCACTTAATTTACGCCCTGACTTTTCAAGTATAGCAACCCCAAAGGAAATAGATCACGGAAATAATAAAATAGTAATAGAAGGTAAACTTACAAAAAGAAATAGAGTAAAAATAAGAAGAATCAGCCCTTAGTAAATTGTGAAAACCTCAGGATTAAGGAGGCAAACATAGGAGAAAGAGGGGTGAGAATGAACAAGAGATAGCAAAAGATACAGAAAGCAGTACCCTACAAGTTAGTCCACATCTTAAGAAAAAGGAACAGTCAACTCAGGAGCAGGGCAATGTTCAAGAAAGGCAGAAAGCATTGTTGGAGGTTAGAGAAGGAAGAATAAAAGAGACAGTGCTTCGATGGACTCTGAATCCTTTCAGGAGGTAAGGATGAAGAAAAAGAGAAATAAAAAGAACATACCCATAACAGGGGGACATAATGATACCCTCATAAATTACATCAAGGACTCAACACAAGACCAAAATAACAGAACAGAACAGACCAACCCAACTCAGAGAGTCAACAATACAAATCGTAATATAGATGACCAGTGTACTCCAAAAAATGTCTTACAATTTAAGGCAGAAGAGGCCATCTTAAGTAGTTTAGGTATTTATGTTAAACAGAATGAAAGTGAAGAATCCCTTTTAGATTTCATCACTTATCTGGAAAAATCAGAATTAGGATTCAGAAATGAGGGTGAGGCAATACTTAAGGCCTTCAGAGATTACAGTGATCCTAATAAACTGATATATGTACTAGTAAAAGGAATGAATAGTGCCAGTAAAATATGGGCAAAAATGTCCTTTCTACAGAGACTAGGTCTTGAAATCCCTGCACCAATTAAATGGAGCACAGTTCTTTTTTTCTCACAGGGTGACCTTACAAACAAAAAAGGGGATATGTGGGAAGAGACAAAAAACATTGGGTACTATGCATGAAGAGGGTGGCTGTACATGGAAAATGCACATACCCATGCTGGTATTCACAACTGGAACCCACCTGTCTTCAGCTCTTCCCCCTGGTGCACAGGACTCCACAGGCCGGCTAGGGTTGGAGTTGCAGACCTAGGTGGGCATCCAATGGGATGCCCGTCCAGGGTCCCAGAGTGAATCCTTTATGTGAACCGGCATGAGTCTGGGTGCATGAATGCTGACTGCAGGCACCCAGACCCACACAGCATAGACAAGACATCTGGTGTACCAGTCCTTGCTACCCAGTGCCTACCTGGCCCACTGCAGGACCCCTGGCAGGGGGAATCCCACCACACAGCCATGACCAGCCAATGTGGCCACACACCCCGAGTCCCCCATGCCCCATCCCGATGGACCCCCCCACTGCATGTGCCCCATGTGCATGCCTGTCTGGGACAGACCTGTAGGCACACCCCGACCCCCAATCCTGGCACCCCCAGTGATAGCAGTGGCACCCCCTTTCCCCCGTACCCACCAGATCTGCTGCCCCAGCCCTCACCTGCTGCTTACTGGGCAGGGGCAGCACAGAGGGTCTGCATCCAGTCCCATCATGACCATCAGGGTATGTCCTTTAGGGCATGCCATGGGTTATGGCAGGGTCCCCACTGCCATAACCTGCCCCCATCTCCGCACCCATGCGGCCAGCACTACACAGTTTAGTGAATACTGCATAGTGCTGGCATGCCCCAGAAAGCCCCCAGCATATTGCAGTCCACGTGGCCAGAGGAGCAGCCACATACCTGCCTTGCACCCCATTTGTGAATGCCACACAGGGTCCACGGGACCCCACTCCGTGGCATTCAAGCATATCGATGCCAATGCGCCCAGTTTACACAGCATGTTGGCATCATGAATAGTGCCCTATTATCTCAAAGCTTAAGTGGGACTTTAATAAACCCATAGTAACCCTGAGGGAAAAAATAATCTCAGTCTTTGGTGTTGAAGCCCTTGAAAAGGAAAATTATAGAAAATTAAAGGTGGCTATGTGTTTTCTAATACGTAATTCAATGGGAATACTGGTTGAATATGGGAACATAGGATCAGTCTATAGAGTAAATAGGGCACTAGAACAAATACAGATTAACATCCATATTAAGGGGGAGCAATTGATAGAAGCAATAATAGATAAAGCCCCTTTCTTGGATGGACTGAGGATCCACTTAGTTGATTGGGATCAGATACAAAAATCAGTAGCAAATACTGGCAATAACTTAAATCAAACAATGCCTAGTACACTGCAAAACTGACTTGAGGTCACAACAGTAGACTCTTTAACCAACAATATGATCAATCCCAGCCATAATCCTTTTACTGTTCCGTCATGGAACATCTTAGGGATGTCCACTAAAATATATTTAGAATGGCTTAATCTTGTAAAACAGTATGACCTCCTCTATTTTCAGGAAACCTGGGTAATTGAAGACTTTAACATAAATGGCTACCAATTAGTAAGGGTATACCCTTATATGGGCATTGCACTAAGGGCACCACAATTAGGGTGCCACAACCAGTTCACCTGTCATGTGGGTGAACTGGATTTTGCAGCGCTGAGCAAGGAGGGTGCCGTCCAAGTGTTGCCCCCCCTGCCCCATACACCTTCAACCTGGAGGTGATTATTTTTAAGCACAGGGGTGCGGAGGGCACAACCCCCCACTAACAGGCAGAATGTGCCCCGGGGCATTGGGCATACTGGGGGTTGGGTAGCACAATTGCCGGGCATGATGTTTACCATTGGCATTGTACCATCACCCTAATGACAGTCACTGTATTTCTTGGTGCTGCGAGGTGGGTGAACCACTAGTAAGTGCCCTGGCACTAAAAGGTAGAAAACATTTAAGAGCCATGGGGGACTTGCAATCTACATTAGAATAGCCCCTAATATCAAGATTATTGAGATTCTTCATGCAGGTGAAAACATGATCTTCATTTTGATAAACATTCACTCCACCCGCTTACTATTAGGAACTGTGTATATTCCCCCCAGAGACACACAATACCATAAGGAGGTACATTGGGAATGTCTCTCTAAGAACATAAGAGATAACAGAATTGTGCATCCTGGTGCACGCTTGATATTAACAGAAGACTTTAATGCTATGATAGGCACATACAATAACATAGATAATTTCTGCAATATGCCACAGCTAGCTAATTTCTTCTGGAGTACTGTGTCCAGTTCTGGAGACCCCATCTCCGCAAGGACATAGACAGGATGAAGGCAGTCCAGAGGAGGGCAACTAAAATGGTGCAGGGTCTGCAAGAGAAGCCATACGAAGAAAGACTAAAGGAGCTTAATATGTATACCCTTGAGGAAGGGGGGGCGGGACATGATAGAAACTTTTAAGTACCTCAGTGGAATCAACAAAGTCCAAGAGGGTAGCATCTTTCAGAAAAAGAGACATGCAAGAACAAGGGGACACAATTTAAAAGATAGAGGAGGGGCAGTTCAGGGGCAATGTGAGGAAGTATTTCTTCACAGAGAGGGTAGTGGATGCATGGAACAGCCTTCCTGAGGAGATTGTGGGGTCTAAAACTGTGGGAGAATTCAAGAATGCATGGGACAGACATAAGGCAATTCTTGTGGGGGGTAGGAAGAAATAGGCTGTTGGTTAACTAGGATCTGCAGCCGATCCTGTAGGTAGGAAAATGGGCAGACTAGGTGGGCCAAGCGGTCCTTATCTGTCGTCAAAGTCTATGTTTCTATGAAAGACCACTGACTTTACAGAAAATTATACTGGAAAAAGGCTTGTTCAGATTATATTGACTTTCAATTTACTGGTGCTAAATGGAAGGGTAATAGGACACTTGGAAGGTCAATCCACTAATTTTGGTCCACATGGCAGGAGCATAACTGATTATGTGATAAACTCAGAAATGTTTTGAAATAATTAATATGATAAGTATACAGATGGGATCAGAAAGTGATCATGCTCCTCTCATAACAATATTAAGAAAATCTTGTAGATGACTTTAACTCTACTCCAGACACTCATGTGCCTGGACTCGATTTGAAGAATAATAAAAAATACATCGAATTGAAGAAAATTTAGGATATTGCTGGGGACATTTTTAGAGATGGCATGCTTAACAGTTTTTCACATATAATGAAACAGGGCTCTCCCCAAGATGTTTGTATAGAACTGAATACAAAAATTTATGAAATTAAAAAATTCCTACATAAGGACACAAGAATTTTGCCCACCTAGAACCAGACATGGTTTAATAAAAACTGACACTTGGCAAAAAATAAACTAAACAATTTGGTAAGATGGATTAAAAGGAACCCCATCAGAAAGAATTTTGAGTGACTGAACAAAGTGAGGGAACAGTATGGGCAGTTCCCACAGGGAGAAAGTCGGTTCTTCCAAGAGGCATGCTGGGGCAAAATGTTGGAGATTTTAAACTCAGGTGATGGAGTTCAGTTTTGGAAACTGGTTTCCAGAGGCACAATTTCACACTCCCATGATATTTTAATATTCATTCCACAAGAAACTTGGGTTATGCATTTTCAACAACTGTTCTTCAAAGACCCATCCAGGGCTAAGAATTGGTGGGAGACAGAGAACTTAGATTTGTCATTGACACCCCTCATGATTGCATTCAGTGATGTTAAAGAGGCCATATTGACTTGTCCCAAGAGAAAAGCCCCTGGCCTAGATGGGGTACACAATGAGATTTATAAGGCTTATGTAAACATATGGGTACCAGTATTAACTAACTTGTTTAACTATTTTTTTTTCAAAACAAATTTATCCCAAACTCATGGGTAAGGAATATTATTGTCCTGATTTATAAAAAGGGGAATGACATTGACCCCCAAAACTATTGTCCAGTGAGTCTTCTGGACTCCGTCTCCAAAATTTTCACTTGCATCATCCTGAACAAATTACTGACATTGATAGAAAACTGTAACATCCTAACCCCTTTGCAAGCAAGGTTTAGGAAGAACTGCTCAACAACCGACCACATTTTTGTCTTGCATCATTTTCTGGAGAAGTACGCAAAAATCATATTTGTCCTGTTTGTTGACTTTTCCAGCATGTTTGATACTGTTGATAGATCATTTCCATGGACGACCTTGTTGAATTACGGTATCAACCATTCTCTACTTATCCCAATAATACAGTTGTATAGCAATAACAAAACCTGTATAAGATACGATAATATGGGGAATCTGTCAAAATATATAGAAACTAATTCTGGGTTAAACAGGATTGCCTTCTGGCTCCTTGTTTATTCAACTTGTATATTAACCAGATCATAAACCATTGTTTTGACCCTAATTTCCACTCATGAAAGATTAAGGGTAGGGAATGCCCACTGCTAGCTTATGCTGACAGTTTAGCTCATATCACTAACCAAAATTGGGTTACAGTATATACTGAACAAAGTGGCAAGCTTATGCACTAGTCTAAAACTTAAGATAAATCTATCTAAAAGAAAATTATTAGTTTTTGGAACAAGGAAAAAATTACTCCTGTTATTTATACAAACAAAAGATTGAACAAGTCAAACAATACAGTGGAGGGATTCAAGAGAGTGTGGGACAGACATATGGGGTTGGTTAGAGGACAGAAGATAGGCTCCTTGTGCACTGGTGACAAGTAGGGAAGGGGGAGATGGACAGACTGGGTGGGCCCGGATGGTCCTTTTCTGCTGACACATTACTATAATACTATGAATACACTTATCTAGGCACTATTTTTCACTACATAGGGAGTTGTTCTCATCATATCAACAACCAAACTAAGAAACTAAAATTGAATGCCAGAGGTCTATTAAAATTGAATTCTAATTATGGAGGTTGGTCAGTGTTCCAGCTGTCCATGCAGCAGAAATTAAACTAAATCCCATTAGTCTTTGCAGCACTGAACTTTGGGGCTCCCACACGACAGATAACATTGATACTCCATATAATGGGCATTATAAAGCCTTACTAAAAGTCCCAAGCTTGACCCTCAACTATGCGGTACATGTAGAACTGGGTAGGATCCCCATTAAATCAATGGCCTCCTTCAGACTGATATTCTACTGGCTTTGAATACTCAATAATAAAGTAGCTTGGCCAGCTACCAGGGCCCTCTCAGAAAAAAACACACTGGTTTCAACAGGATTGGAGTTCCTCATGGACTCAACATCTACAAACACACTTCGCTCAATCAATTATGAAGACCTCTGGCACCTCCATTTGAATAAAATCTCACAATCTTACCAGAAAATAATTAAATACAGACTATTTTAAAAAGCTACCCAAGAAAATATGTCCTTGTTAACAAAATTAAAAATAGCACAATGGTATGCTGTAAATAAAAAAAACAGCATAACTTAGAAATATATGTATCTCTCCCCATCCCCCCGAGCACAAAAGATTATTAACAGTGGCTAGGCTGGAGCTCTTACCAACAAACTGGAGAGAATCAAGATATAACAGAAAAGGTGAGACCTCCCTTGACACTATCTGTCCGTGTAATAAAGGGCACCCTGAAACATTACAACATATAGTACTTAACTGCCCCCTTTATACTAAATGGAGGAAAATGTACCTAGAGAAATTTATCCTTCTATATGCAAATAAGTTGGAGGGGATGGGCTACATATGTTACTGCATCCTATCAAAGAGAATCAAGCCACTACAGTGGCAACATTTTTCAGAGAGATGATAAGGCATAGGAAAAGTATTAAATAAACCTGATATGGAATATTGAAAATTCATCTAGTAAACTTCCCATTAATGACTATTTGAAAAATGAACCAGCAGGCATCTCAATTTCCCCTTCTCTGACTACCAAAATTGCCCTTAGTTTGGTAGTGGATACTTATCGTTTGTGAATGAAATATATGGTCACTTTCTTATAAGGGCGATCATATAAGAGTTACACACTCTGATTAATATACATATATTTATTACACTCTAGTGTAAAATTTTTAACCTAACGGTCAAAACTCCTAAAGGACTTTTAGAGCTGCTGCATATTTTGGTACCGTAAGCACACATTTGGGATTTTATAGTCTAAACATTGTATAAATAATAACTCTTTTCCTTTTTATTCTATGTACAAAACTACTTGATTTTAACTTTGTAATGACATCTTCCAGCCATGAACTCATGTAGTCTCCTGTCCTAGAGACCATTCATCTCCAGAAACCTTACCAGTCTTTCATTAAGAATTGTCTCCATTAGCTTTCCCACAATCAAGGTCAGGCTGACTGGTCTGTAGTTACCTGGGTGATCTCTGGGTCCACTCCCGTGGAATGGCACCACATGCGCCATCCTCCATTCCAGTGGCACTACTCTGACTCCAGTGAACTGTTAAACAGATTTGCCATAGGGCCTGCTAGTTCCCCCTCAAGTTCCCTCTGCACCCTGGGATTGATACTATCCAGACTTAGGGACTTATCAACCTTGAGAGCCATAAGCCCTTTTTAACCCTGTCTTCTATGATCCTCTCTTCCATGCCCCCTCCCTTCCGCCTCTTCCTTGTGGTACTGGGCCATGTTTCTCCTTTATAAAGACAGAGCAGAAGTATTCATTCAATACTTCTGCCTTTTCTATATTGCTTTCGGGCCCCATACACACTCACACACACACTTTAGCCCTATAGTATCATCCTTCTTGTCCCTTTTTTCCCTAATATATTGGAAAAGGGTTTCTCCCCTTTCTGGATCCCTTCCGCTAATTGCAGTTCCTTTTTGGCCTTGGCAAGCCAGGCTGTCTTATCTGCCTCCTTGCTTTTCCCAGGTATTCCTTCCAATTTTCCTCCTTATAGGTCCTCCTGAATTTTCTGTATGTGATTTTCTTTTCTCTAACTGCCTTTGCCACTTGCCCATTAAACCAACTTAGTCATTTGGTTCTGGAGTTTTTTCCTTTCAGCCTGACACACTAATTTGTGGCAGCTGCTAGCCCATCTTTAATGGAGGTCCACTTCTGAGCCACCCACATCTCCTAGCTGAGAATAGAGTCAGGTGTCCCTTTAGCAGTTCCCCCACTGTTTTTGAAGTCTGCCTTTCTGAAGTCCAGGACCTTAGCCTTGGTATTGCCTTGTCCCTCCCCATGTCCACCTTGAACCAAAGTGTATGGTGGTTACTCTCTCCCAGGGGTTTCTACACCTAGAGGTCCTGAACCTGCTCCCCGATTCATTAGTACCAGGTCCAGACTTGCACCATTCCCTGTGGGTCAGTGACACCCTGGATCACTCTGAACCACATCCAGGATCAACTGACTCCTGGTGCAGGTCATGGCTGGGATCTTCCAGTCTAGAAAACAAAAAAAGTCAGGCACTCAGCACAAAGATGATGTTCCAAGTCATGTAGTGGTATATATATATATATATATATATATATATATATATATATATATATATATATATATCACTATGCCTCTCTCTTCCCTATTTCTCTATCTCTTCAATATAACTTGCACCCAGAAATAGAGAGGTCCCAGTTATGGTTCAGCATAGCCCAAGTTTCTGGGGCTGCTCCAATATCCACCATCCTCTCTGCCATTAGAGCCTGCAGGTCATCCATTTTGTTACTAAGGCTTCTTGCATTTAGGGAACCTCTCTCCACCATGACTCCATACCTCTTTTCTTTCTAGCCCAGTTTGCCGCCCCCTTACCCACTGATGACTGTCTCACCCACCCCTCACTTCCTCGATTCTCCCTGGTTTCTCTAATTCTCCCATTATATGTCAACATCATTTTCCTAAAATTGCCTAAGGGCTGGGGAGACTAATAACTAATTCTATGTGAATTTACTATGCTCAGTGGAGTGTGTCTCTGTTTTTATTTGCAGTTGAATGAGATGAGACGGTTGGACCAGATGGAGTTGTTGGAGCTTTCATACCGGTAGAGGGGAAAATGGAATAGAGCTCAGCTAGGGAACTGCTGAAGACCAATAGCCAGATTAACCAGCATGGGGTCTCATTTTGAGTGCGCCTGAGAGGCCAGAAATGATCAATGTAATGGAAAGTTAAATGTAACGAGACAAGTTCGCCTCTCCTTCATGATGGTATTGTACTGTCCAGGTAATTGTATCAGGCTGTGAAAATATTTGATCAGACCTGCAAGGAAAATATTTTTAGTGGCCCAAGATGTGGAACTTTCATTATGGAGTCTGAACTTTGGGCTACAGATTTATCCACACTTTATTGTAATCTTGGGGAGCTGCGTTTATATGATTAGTTACTGAATTCACCTCAAGCACTGAGTTGATTGTCAGCCCTTAGTTTAAGACTCCTGGTATGGAGCTGTGTGCTAACAGTTGCTTGACTTGAGTTTCTAATATTAAAGATGAATCACCTGGACTTTTGCCTCCCGAAACTTGAACTGGGTTAGAATTTAAGAGATGTTTAACTTTGAACTTTTATAAAGATTTGTCAACATAATTTAGTATTTAAAAATGTTATTTTTATATATAGAGTTTGAATCTGGTAGTTATTTATGTCTGAAGTTGTCCCTTAATTATGTGTTATTTGCGTAATTGAATCTGAAGGTGGATAACTAGTACAAATGAATTCCCCATCAAAAAAGGGAATCGCTGCAGACCGGCCTTTTAAATTTAGCCTTATTTAGATTAAGTAACTCAGACTGAGAAAGTAAGATGCTCAGTTACTCTGTTTGCTATAAGGCTGCTCTAATGGGGTTAGTTTGAGTATATCCAGGTTATACTTTAATTTTGTCCCAGGTAAGTGAGGTAATTTCGATGGACATCAAAAGTTGCCAACCACGATATGCTAAATCTAGAAATTTTGGGGCCAAAACAATGTTATAGGAGCGAATTGTGCAGACAGGGATTGGGCACATAGTTGTCTTATGTCCTTGTTGCTTTGGTTGCTCGGTGTTTGATTTCCTAAAAGTTGGTAGCTTAGGACCATAAAAAGACCCATTTGAAGCCTCTCTGGGAGGTCTACCCAGGAGGGACTAATTGGGGGGGGGGTGTCTAACTGGTCAGCCCGAAATTGGGGATTTCAATACTCCAGAGAGCCAACCTTTTAGGCATACCTTGGGCTTCCACAGAAGGGATTCAGGGTATTACACTAAGTGTTTTTAGAACAAGGTAGGCCTCAGAAATGTAATGGATTGAGAATGGTGGCATGGTAACGAATGTGTGTTTATTGGGTTTCCTTTATTATGTTCTGGGCATTTTTTTAGTGTAAGCCTCATGTTATAGGATGACTCCTCAGTTTGGGCAAATTAAAGTAGATATTAGAGTACAAGATATTAGAGCATATTATACGTATTAACAAGCAGAGTACTTAAGGGGAATGTAGAGGTTAGAGTATGTAGTGAAAATCTAATTCAGATTTTGCACTTGTGAAAAATGTAATTTAAATATAATGTATGTAATATTGAAGGGACTCTGGTATAATTTGTTGCACTGTTATAACTTTTTGTGATGTCTAATGATATGTTCTTATGTTTAGAATTGTGTTTTTATATATTTTATATATTTTTGTAGTGTTTAGATCCTTTGAAATCAAATGAGTTTTAATGTTGTAATGGGTTATTTTAATACGATCAACAATAAATAACTTGAACTTGAACTTGAACACTTTCATCTCCAACATACCCAAAAACTAACAACAACAAAATAACAAAAGAAACCACGATTTTGTAAGAAATCATGTTCACCATGTTTACGCAGCATAATTTGCACCTGAGCTGAGCCCAGATGACAGGTATTGCTGTGGGTAGATAACAGGGGACAGAAATGGGAAGCATTATTTATCTTAGTAATTACAGCAAGATGGCTAGCCCAGTAGTGCAGTGGAAGTGCTACTGCCCACCAAGCCACGACCCGGAATCGGTAATGATCTTGGGTTGCTGGGGGCTGGCCAGAGGGTTGGGATTGAGCATCCTATGGACTGTTCTCCTCTCCTGGAGAGGAGAAGGTTTGTTGCCTTAGCTGAATGACTGTTACCAGGTGGAGGCCTGGTGGCAGTATGGGTCTGGAGCAGCAAATTTAGGAAGGGCACTGAGGAACTTCCACAAGATGCGTGTACCACCACACATGTACACCAGCAAGTATGACAATGAAAACCAGAGGAAAGTGAATGGTAAAGATGAGCATGTATGATGCTCTGTATACTGACACCCCCACCCACTACACCACAAGGACCCTGCCAACTGAGCACTGAATATGTTACTTGGGGGGGAGGGAGAATGGTCCTTCCCTTCTTGACCCCACCATAGGGGTATTCTGTGGAGTTATACAGGCTGAGCAGTTAAGCGCTGCCTCAGCCATAGGGGCAGAAGCACTTGGGTTAAAAAATAAATTTGACAGTAAGATATGACTCGTGGCAAAGCAGGTGGCACTCCCATATGGGAGACTTGGGTTTGGACTGCATATCATACTGCTCCACTCCGGTCTGGAGGAGACTAAGGCATGCTACAGAGGCAAAGTGCTCAGGCTTGGGAGGGGAGGGAGATAGCCATCTTATTTCTTGTGCTCCTCCTACAGTTATTAGGGAGCCTTGTATCATGCGTGGCACAAAGAATAAAACACCAACTGCACACTCATGATGTCCCCTTGATGATGTCACATCGCCAGGGCATGGTACTGCTCCTAGCCCCCCCATCTGCCTCTGACAAACAAATTCTGCTTCTGAGTCACACCTTCCAGTCTGGGTCCTATGCCATGCTCTGGGGCTATGTGAAAGTTCCCACAGATTGCCCAAGGGCAGAGGAGCAGTCAGTCTGGGGCATGGAGAGAATAGGATAGAGACCTCAATGTGGAGAATAGCCTTGAGGGTATCCTGAGCGAAAATGAGAGAGTGACAGAAAGAGAGTGAGATAGTGAGAGACAGAGAGGGAGAGTGAGAAGGAGACAGTAAGAGCAAAAGAGAAAGAATGAGAGTGAGGGAAGAGGAAGGGGAGAAAGAGAGAGAGTTAAAGAATGAGGGAAGCGAGAGCGGGGAAACAGAGCAAAAGAGAGTGAGAGAATGAGACAGAGAAAGAGCAAGAGGGACAAAGAATGAGACAGAGATTAAGAAAGAGAAAAGGAGAGAGAAAATAAGAGAAAGGAGATATGCATGAGGCAAAAGAGTAAATACAAAACAAAAATAAGTAAATGACAGTAAGTAACCCCACTCTGATGTACTTTTTTAATGTGGGGGGGAGCTGACATCATGGTGGAAATACTTCAAAAGGGTTCTGACCTTTTATTATCAGGGTCCAGGTCAAGGCCAGAGTTCTGTTACTAGTTCTGACATGTTTGGGATAAAATCAGAACCTTTGGCAAAAGTAATAGTATGCAATATTTTCTCAAAACATGCCAATATGCTAAAAGCAACATTTACACTCAGTTGGGGTCTTTTGAAGGAGCTGAGCTGGATAAAGACGGGATATGTGATGAGCTGCAGTGTGATAATCTCATTTATCTCCATGTGGAGATAAAACCTACGACACATGAGTAATGTGGTTGTTTAATCCACACTAGTTGGGATACATGTGATTATTGCCAAGCAAAGCATTATGTATACAGTTTATACAATATCGTTTTATAAAAGGTCTTATTTTAGTTAAGCAATTTCTGAATGATTTACCTCTAATTTTTGTTTTAGTTCAGCTGCTTAAGCTTGAAGGCACACTAGGCCTTTGTGATATCATCAGGCATTGTAAAGGCTGTTCCCTTTTTGGTTAAACATTCCATTATGATGTGCCCAACCGCCAAGATATCAAATGAGTGTACATTGCAGTGGTTAAATGGAAGCATTTGCTTTGAATGCTAATGGTGGCCTCCAAACATACAACAGTGTTGTGGCTAACAGATCTCTCTCAACAGATCAGCACTTGGAAAACTAAACTTACGGAAGTGAAGGACATGGAACACATCACATTTAAGTTGCACCTCTGGGAGGTGCACTTTCAGGAGGACCAGTAGCCTTGGACTAATTTTGTCACCTCACAGATGGATGACTTAAGGTCTGAATGCTTGATACTCTATACTGAAGGACACTCAAGATGGACAGCTGTTGTTGCCTAAGCTTGGGGTCCAAGCCCTTCTTAGGTTCTTGGTGGTAATAAACCAGCAGAAGAAACAACAGACAAGTGGCATATGTGGTAATAATCTTGTTTATTACACAAAAGCAGACATATGCCCTAAAAAAGGTCTTACCAAATAGACACTGGGAGCCAGAGTTTCCCAATACTCTGGGGTATGAAGACAGTCTCAGTGAGAAAACATAATACAACAGGTTATATATTATGATAATTACCATAGCAACTATTACTTTGTGCAGCAGTTAGATACATAAAACAGGCCCTATCGGCCAAAAGTTAGATGGCTCCACATTGTATCTAGAGATATACAAAAAGTGTAAAATCAGCTAAAATAAAAACAAAGAACTCATACAAAACACAGAAATTAAGCACGGTGTTACATAAATCCGCATGATGGCAGTGTAAGCTATACAATAATTCTCAGAAGAATATACAAAGAACACAGAAATATATTCTTGTCACGTTACTTATGCATTTCCATAATAAGTATAGTATAATATTGGTAATGATCACAATTATGTCCCTGGTAACTTATTCTTCTACGGTAAGTACCAATGCCCTAAATGTTAGTACTGATTACAAGTACAACATAATAGATATTGTCAGCAATGCACAGTGGGTTGCCAATGAGGGTGTGGGGACCAAGTGTAACATTCCCCCCCTTGTTGCCTTACTGAAAAGGCAACACAACTAGTGGGTAAGTAGTGGGTGCAATATCCATCATTTATAAACCTGACACATGAGCCTTGTAAAGGAATTTGGGTCTTTCCCAGTGTTGTTTTAGAGTGTGCCATAGACAGCAAAGGGTTAGTATCAAAAAGATAATCAAAAACAACTGTACAATAACAAAACCTTTAAAAGTTAACTCTAACCATGTATTGGAAAGTGCGGTGCTTAAATCACCATCATGGATAAGGGTGTTAAAGATCAAGTGCAAATGCCTGAGTCCTGTGTACTTTGTATTTATTTTAATAAAGTATTGATTTCTAAGCCTTTCTGTAGTTCTGTCTTTCTTATTTGAGCTGAAAAAGTTATTTTTACCTTTGTTTCCATCCTCCGTGTTTCTTCTGCCTGCCCATTCTGTTTTGATGCTGGTACCCGCCAAATACACGAGTTCACGTGTGTGATGACGTAATTTGGAGTTCCGGTAGCCTGACAGCATTTCCCGCATGTGAACACAATGCGCTGTGTATCGCCTGGCAAGATTTCTTCTCGTGTGTCCTAATTTTTGATGTCCTGCTAACCTATCTATGTGTGGCACCTAATATTTTAACATTTAAACTTCATTTTGTCCTTTCCCTTTCTGCAGGAATTAGTTCTGCTTCCTTCGTTGTGTTTTTTTCGGTCTTGTAACTGCGCTCCTCAATTGTTCATTATAAGGCTGTCCCATTGTACTATGAGTCACATTTCAGTCTTCGCAGAGCAGTACCGTTAATATTTCTCATATGGTGTCCCATTTTGCATAATTAGTACTGTGCATGAAAGCCCTCATAACCACTACCTTACAATTATGTGCCACATCAATAATTGTTGCCATAGTTTATGCATTCATTACTGATAGTACTCTTCCTCATATTCTGTGGTACCTATCTGTGTGTAAATATGTCTTACATCTGTGACTGACTAAGTAGGTTTGCTGACAATCTAAATTGATTGCTATTATTTAATAAATGGTAGGTTATGATTAATGTCTTTACAGCTCTTCTTTGTCTGTCTTGCAGTGCAGTAAATATTTCATACAAAGATCCAAACAGTAGTTCAGTGCATTTTGTCTTGCAAATGCTGAGCTGATAATTAGTAAACTGTCTGATGTTTTATGGCTAGCATTATCTATTGGTGTGTGTTTGCCTAAATGCTTCCTGTTACATTTATCATTGTTAATGTACTACTAAATAAATATAAGTAGTTGCAAAGTTCACTAACTCAATTAATAAGAATTATAAAAGTTTACTCTATATGTCTGCGTGTTGCTACGTGCTTTGACTAATTATTGTGTAGTGTCTGATTGCTATACTAACAATGTGAAACACTTCTGTGCAGTCAGGTGTAACAACGGTAAGGACTACAAACGTAGTTTTTATGGTTTCCCTAAATATGCCAAGAGGCGTAGGCAGTGGGCACTGGCAGTGAGGCATTCTAACTGGCAGCCTAATGACAGCATGTTATATGCGCTGATCACTTCAGAGATGACCAGCTCGCCATCTCACAGATGCTGCTTGATCTCACTGGTTTTCAGCCTGGGCAAAGAATCATTCGTGGTACTGTTACTGTGTAAAACAATTAGATATGTAAAAAAGAAAAGAATGTTTACAGACTCTTGCTGTTTATAGGTTGTCCATTGCAGTGCTACACTATAATGAAAACTCTGCACGAGCTCAAGCAATAACAAGGGATGGAAAACTGAGATGGAGTGTTTCATTCCCCAAAAGCCGGGGCAGAGCACCAGTTATCAAACAGATCAAGGTCCCTGTTGCCTACCATAAGTACAGTCTGCTACAAAGTCATTATTGAAGTAATGCAACTGTTTTGGTTAAGTACAGTTATGGAAGGCCTTTATCCTGTGTTCAACATAGGAGACTCGTAGACAATCTGTGCAGCCTATTAATGGGCGCAAAGGGGGTAAAGTTTGTTGCAATTTGTTTTGGAGGATACACAACAACATGGTGGCAGTGAGGGGCCCTGTCTCTGAGAAAGGTAGAGTGACCACTGTGATGCCACAATGGTCAGTACTGACCAACACCTCAGTGAAGTATTTATTACTGACATTACTGAGGTGATAGAAGGCAATGTATGCATATTTGAAAATGACACAAACATGTTCCGTAGGGTAGACACCCCGTTGTTGGTTATGGTGGAACAAAATCAGTAGAGATGTAATACACAACGTGTGGAAAATTGTCACATACAGAATCACACACAATCACACAGAAATGTAACAGCAGAAAAAGGCCTAACGGCCCATCTACTCGGTCCAATACATCTTACTCCCCCCCCACCTTTTTTTATACTTCCATCTTGTTTCCTAACCACTTATATCTGTCCCTTGAATCCCTCCACCATTTAGGCTCTCACTACCTCCTCTGGCAGCTTGTTCCAGGCATTCAGCACCCTCTCTGTGAAGAACTGCCCCCTGACATTACCTCTGTATTTCCTACCTTCCAGTTTGATGCTATGTCCTTTCGTGTTCGCTCCCTTCTTCACTTTGAAATAGCTTCCACCCTTCACCCTATTTATTCCCTTCAAATACTTAAAAGTCACAATCATGTCCCCCTCTCCCTCCTAGTTTCCAGTGGGTACAGATTCAGCTCTCGCCATCTTTGCTCATATGGTACATTCTGCATCCCATGTACCATTTTGGATGCCCTTCTCTGGACCCTCTCCATCATCTCAATATCCCTGCATAGGTGAGGCCTCCAGAGTTGAACCCCCATACTTCAGATGTGGCCTTACCATGGTTCTGCACAATGGTATTAGCACCTCCCTCTTCCTTCTAGTAAAGCCCCTTGCAGCCAGCCCGGTGGCACTGAGGGTTCAGGTGCTAGATGTCACACCTTGCGCCATGCCGGTGACCTGAGTTCGGGAGCAAGTTCGGGTGCCAGGATTTGGCAGGGGAGGGAGAGGATTGCACATCCGCGGGGCTGATCTCCTCTCTCAGGGGAGGGTGGTGGGCCTGTCCAGCATCCCAGCAACCCCCGGTGGAGAGTGGGGGTGCTGCAGGATGTGGACCACACTGTTAGGTGGCGTGACAGACGTCGGCAGGACTGCAGCGCCATGTGGTGGGGGGGTGTCATGCTCGGAGGAGGGAGGCTTAGGGGAATTACATGACAAAATCCCCTCTAGCCCAGATAGGTGACAGCCCTCCCAATGCTGGACTACCACACGCCCAATGGTGGTTCCCTGCCTCTGCCCCTTCGGCCTCCCCAGGTCTGTAGCATCCCCGGGGCTCGGGGAGACAGTAACATCCTTGAAGAAGGCATGGTCCACAGTGCGTGATAGAGTGGAACCGGTGAGTGGAGCAGCATTTGCCTTGCCCACCACTTTGCTACACTGGTTCCGTACCTTAAGATCCCTAGATACCATAATCCCTAGGTCCCTTTCCGTTTCCTTTTCCTTGATCACCCCCCCAAGGGAGTAAGTTTACCTCTTGTTTTTCCTCCCCATGTGCATCACCAAGTACTTTTGTGCATTAAATTTTAGTTGCCATGTTTCTGACAAGTTCTCCATCCTCTCCAAGGCCCACATCATGGCTTCCACTCCCCCACGTGAATCCATCCTATTGCAGACCTTTGTATCATCTGCAAATAAACACACCCGTCCCTCCAGACCCTCCGCTAGGTCAGTAACATAGATTTTGTTTCCCCATCACAGAAAGCTGTCATATCTGTGATGCTGGTGTTGTGCGCAACATAGAAAAATAACATAGAATTTGTCAGTATAGAAGGACCTCATGGTCAACCTTATGTGCACTACATACATAATACTGGATGCACAAATATTCACAACCAGTGTGTTGTGCCACAGAATGGTTCTGATTCCATCTGACATCCATAGCGAAGCTCAAGAGGTCAGTGGGAATCAGAATCATGAGTTGGCAAAACACACTGGTTGTGCATAGATTTGGTCATCCTGTATTTTTTATAATGTATAGTACTGTGTGAAATATGTGTTTGACTTCTATTGCTTTCAAAATTAAACTGACTCATGCAGTCTGTTGCGGTTCTAGAATGCTGTTGTATCACAGTATGGTACAATAATATTACATGACCTTTAAACTGTGGTACAACAGCATTTTTAAAATGATTGAATTCTATACAGAACAACACTGCAATATACACTGTTTTTCATTACCTAAATTGCAAATGCAGAACAGACTTGGCCTCTGGTTTTCAACAACCCTTTCCTTACTTGTAAGATACCTTTATGTGTATTGTATGCATTGTGTAACTTGTAACCGTTGTAGCCCTATCAACCTCTGTAATACCTCCACCATGTCCAGAACTGTACACATTACTTGAAGTGTGGTCTCCACACTGATCTATATAGGAGTTTTATTACATCACTCTTTATGGTGCTGATATCATAGCCTACGCAGTGAAGCATAACATTAACTTAAAGTAAGCACATTAATAATGTCAAACGAATACTAATGTTGTTATTTAAAATTCTAACTCTAGGTGCAATTGCAGTAATTATTCATATACGAGATGCTTATATGTCTAATCCCTTTTTTTCCAATAGGTTACGTAGCAGAATTGATAGAAGAGGTTTTCAATGTTAGAGTGGAATTCCCCTCCTACAGGCTTGCCAGAACAGCTGCAAGTGTTGCATACGCACCTGCAACAATTTCCTCAAAACATGAAAAACCTGACAAAGACCAACTGGTCAAGGATCATCGATCAAGATTCAATAAGACATAGGCTGTGTAACGACATTGCTACACATTCCATAGTACCTTTCAGTTGTCAATGAACAGAGAACTTGTAATGCTGTCTTTTCAGACTGGATGTTGACTTAGGTTCACTTACTGCAACATATACTACTAATGTGGTCTTATGTCTGTAATAATGTTTTCCAGTACAGGGAAATTTCAATGCAACAGTCGCTTGCATTATTTGGCAAGGTGACAATATTGCTTACACATATGTATAAAACCAAATGGTGTTCTAAATAACATCAAAGCGTACAGAATTTAGTACTGCAAAAAGTAACCTTGTTATTGTTTACACACTAGCGCTGTGAAATGCTCACAGTGGCATATGAACAAATGACTACTGTCGCAGATAGTGAGTGTGCTATAAAGTACTGGTACTACCAGCACACCACCACACATTATGGTTCAACAGCTTCCTTTATTAAAAAGTTGGCAGATGTGCACAGAAAGCTGTGTTTCAAACAATGGTACCATGTACATTATTATCAACAGGCAGCATGTTGCTGTCACATGTAGGCCATAATCGGTCTTACATGTTGAAGCAATGTAACTCTTTGCTTCCTTTACTACCAGAAGTATAACAAAACCAAAGAAAGAATTACACCCAGACAAGTTAAATGAATTCAAAACTTTACTGATTTAACTATGATGATGACACAGTTACAGTTGTTTGTTCCTAAAAAAATAACACAAAATATGATCACACTGTGGTTGGGTTTTTTTGTAACTGCTTAAATACACAGGGGACATTTAGTGCATTAATGTTTGTACTACTGTTTGTTCGCTGAAACACATCCTTGGAACCTGTAAACAAAAGAAAAGAATACAAATTAAAATGTCATGTCCTCTTCAACTCATCGTTGGTCAAGTTGTATTTCAGCGTTTGATGGATATGAAAATTGACAGTGGGACAATATGACTTCCACAGTTTAATCCAACAACTTTAACTGTTACCATCGTCACAAAGTGTGTCATACACATACTGTATGTGCCTTGTACTTGAATGTTGGTAAACACATTCGTATCACAACATTCACTGTATCACATAATCACAGATAGTTGTGTTCGGACTCCATGGGCAGCTGTTGTCCTTTTCAGAACACAACTATCTGTGATTGTGTGATACAGTGAATGTTGTGATATGTATGTGTTTACCAACACTCAAGTACAAGGCACATACAGTATGTGTATGACACAGTTTGTAATGATGGTAACAGTAAAGGTTGTTGGATTAAACGGGGTGGAAGTCGTACCATCACTCTGTCCATTGTTAAAAACTGGATATGTATCTACAATGCCATGTTCAGTACCACTACTGTTTCAGATAACACACCTACTGAGCTAGACACTTACATGCCTACACTGTTCTGTCTGTGAAGACATACCACCTGACATTGCCTGTGTATGTCCCTCCTTCGGATGTTATTGTCTGCACCCTTGCTACAGTGCACTCCTTCCTTTGGTACCAGCTACACCCCTCACCTCTTTTAGCCAGTACAGACAGTTTACAGCTTCATTAATGTCACACCTCTCCATTGTATTCTACAGTTTGTATACATTCACCTACATCCACCTCTACTGCTATGTTTTATCCATCACCCCATGCACACTCTTTGTTGTTGTTATCTGAACCATCTCCAACCACTCAATGACCATACATTTTTTATGGTCTACTAAAGTTGGACAACGAAATACAGGTGAGGACTCAATATTGTGTTTTACATCATTTGCCATTAGCAGCTACTTGCCACAGTGGTTCAACACCTTGACATTGTACAATATAATAATACAGAAATCCCTCTCCTTCTTGTTTTTCTTTATTTAATCAACAACACAAAGTATGTGTTTTCCATCCCAAAACACAGCGCATACAAGTATTTTGAAATTGTGATGTGCACTCTGTTAGAAGGGCATTTATAAACACAGTAACTGTGTCACTATAACTACAGACACAAATACATAAGTGCAGACAAAATCAATGAGTACAACTGGGATACTCATGTGAGTGCTCCAACATAATGGACATGGCAGCAATTAACGAACCATGGTCCAACCAACAACATGACTGTGACGTGGTGGTTCAAGAGTATTCCACCTGGATACAATAGCCTTGGCATGGAGGATGGGGGGTTGCGTGGTGTGCCATGGGTGTTACATGGTGCGTCAATGACTGGAGCAGCTAAGAGAGGAGGTCATGTTGTTAAAGTGTGCGTTGGGGATGGCGAAGGAGGTGAAATGTATGGTCGCCATACTGTGGGGTAGGATGGGGAGGTCAGACATGGATCATGAGGGTTGGGAGGTGTGAGTTCAGGGGAGGGTCCAACACAGGGAAACAGCTGTTTGGAGGAATAGGATATCAGGAGCATGGGACAGGGCCAACAATAGGGAAGGAGGTATGGTGGGCAGCACGTGATGGGGGTACAACATGATTTGGGGAGGACCAGGGAACCTGAGGGTAGTTTGGGTACCATGGATGAGGTGGGGGGGAGTGATAGAGGAGGGAGGCCGGTGAGTGTGGGAGGATAGGACAATGGAGGCAGACCATGGCAATCTGTTTGTGCTACAGAGGGGTACAGTAAACTGGGGGGTGGCAGGGCACTGATCCAAAAAGCACGGCAGAGATAATGCAATTCAAGGAGACTCAGCAATGGTGGGATGACATAGGGGATTCCAGAGCTCGAGAGGAGTTGGAGGGATGGTTGGCAACCAGGACTATGGGGGAGAGAGAAAAAACAACTGGGGGTTGAAAAAGGAGGGTAGAGTGGAAGGGGATGGTCCATGCAAGGACATGTGGGTAATCCAGAGTGGGATGGGACTGGAAACTGGATTTACAGGGTTAGAGGCGGAGGGGTATGAGGTAGGGGTGGATCAGGTGGTGGGTGAAGAGACGTCCACTGGTGTTAAGAGCAGGAGTGAAAGAGGTGTGGTAGGCACCACGTGATTATCTGCAGTACTCTTTTTTTGTACATATTGCTGGACTGTATAATATTGTTGCATTTAACCTGCATTACTTCAGTCTCATGATGCCCATGCCCTTTGCTGAGTGAGTTATTGTAGATTAGAAAATGGCCTTTTTATTTGGAGGCATCTGATTGGCTGGTACCCATTCCACAGGGGTACATTAATTTTCAATAGATGCCCACCAAATAAAAACTGCCAGCCAAAACCTGCCTTATGCCCAGCCAAGTATCCTTGTGCCCAGCCTGCTTCATCATTGGCTGAAGCACTGGGCACAAAATGTCAAACTGCCGCCATTTTTTTTTCAACATTTAGCGAGAGTCACGCCACCACCACCACACATACAGTCACTACTTGGACGACACAGCAGCCAGTAACTGAGAAAAAAAAATTATACTTGTTTTGCGAGCTTTAATCCACTCCCTCTGCTTTTTCCCCTCCTAAGAAAAATGACTGCTGCCTCCCGCTCACTCAGTTTCACCTGACAGCCACCACGAAATCAGCCCAAAAAACTGACAACATTTGCCAGAAAACTAGCACGATCTTTTTCCCCCTATCTTTCAGTTCCTCTCCTGACCAGTGTCACTGCCAATTCCCTGTCTTCCCGAGAATTAATACTGACTTAAAAAAAAACGGCACGCCTGCAGAGAAGCAAACATATTTTTTTTAACCCTGCGGTCCAGTCAGACAGCTGTCCTATAGATGTCCCACCCGCCCCCAGCCTACTCCGCTCCTGTACTCCATCAGACAAGTCTGCTGGACAACACAGTAAAGCTTCTTCTCTCAGCGACTAACCCATCCCTACCCACAAATGAATACAATTAAGCTTCTTGTCTCAGCGAGTAACCCATCCCTACCCACAAATGAACATCCCTTCAAGTGGGATAGAAAATAACCTTTCTTTTCGGCAACTGCTGCTGCCGTCCATTTCCACTCACCTCGGTCTCGCCACATGTTCCACAAATATCCCGACTGCATATTGGAACCTGGTCAAGCCGCTCCACATTCAGGACGCGCAGTAAAAAACAATAATCATTTACAGTTTCAGCGGCAGCTAGAAAAAGTGCACTTTAAATTTAAAACTAACATCCTGGTCCTTGCACCTCATACCCTCGCTCTGCACTTCCTGCCTTTGCGTGGCAGGGGCTAACAACGTCGCAACTTCTGATTGGGGCAAAAAAAAATATGTCAAGACAGACAGAAAACTGCATTTTTTTTAAAATAACAATGGGAAGAACTGTATTACCTCTGCAGTAGTTGTAGTGGGTGGGGGGGCAACAAGACATGGAACAGCACAGAAAAGGAGGGACTACTTTACAGCATAAACATTTAAATTTCATTTCACTCTGTTTTTTCAATTTCTTTTTACACTTTATTAAATCTCACATAAAAATGCCACAGGTAGCCCATTTTCTAAGCGCAATAATGCCCTCCAGGGTGGGCGGTATGGGCAATACCGGACTGGCCAGGAGCTATAAGGCCCTCCGCCTGCAGCGTCGGGCCTCATTACGCCCCTGACGGGTCCGGTATTGCCCAATACCGCACACCCTGTTGGGCATTATTGCTTACATAACTGTGGTATATTATCCTGTTTTCTTGTACTTGTTTCACCCAGGCTTACCTCGAAAATAAGCTTTGGCTCAATGGTGATCACCTGGATCAATAAACATTTTGATGGATTGATTTGACGTTAAAACGAGGTCCCATCTGCTTGGATTGGTGGTAGTTCAGGTGGATGTTAAAGATCCCATGGCACTTATCGAAAAGAGCAGGAGAATTTCCCCGGTGTCCTGGCCAAATTTCCCTCATTCACTAAAAAATACCACCAACAGCTTAGTCTGGTTCAAGGTCAGTTGGCATTCATCTGTATCCCCTTCCCCCGGGTCGTGCCTGAAAATAGGCAGGATTTGTCTAGTGCACTTACCCGGTCAACAAAAACTAAATAAATAAAATACATTTATGAGTATTTCATGTATAACGATGCGCAATGCCAAGCATCTGATCTCTGCTGTGTCACTACAGTTTGGGGAGGACCCCTCACATATTAGCGTACGTGTGTACAAATGATATAGACGGTTTATTTTATTTTATTTAATTTGCTTTTGGTAACCGGGTAAATGCACTAGGCACAAAATGCCTATTTTCAGGCACGACCTGGGAGGGTACATTTTAGATATACAAAATTGTGTATGTGACGCAGCACATGAAAGCAGTACAGTACAGAGTCAAGTCAAAGCTTCAGGTACGGGGAGACAAAAATTTTGACAACAAACACAGATAGGTTTACAACAGTAAGATGAAAATACAGCACAGTAGTACAGGGATCAATATACAGTTAAGTGGGAACATAGGCGTTAGCAATAGCAGGCATTCAAAGAGACAAAATATCAAGTAATAAAAAGAGATGCGAGAGAGTGATGGAGAGAGAAAGCAGAGAGAGGAGGGAGGGAGGAACAAGGATGATTGAAACAAAGCAACAGGGAAGAAAGTGGAGCTAAGGTGGATTAAAGCAGGTGCAGGGGTTGATAAAGCGTAAGTGCTCTTTATGTAGTGACTTAAAAGTGGCATGGGAGGCTGCTTGTCGAATAGCCTGGGGTATGGAATTCCAGTATTTAGGAGCAATGTTGGAAAAGGCACGTGCACCCATATTGGTTCTGTGCTTAGGTATGTGAAAGAGAGCTTGGTCAGTCAAACGCAGGCCATAAGAGAGAGGCTGAGCATCCAGTAGGGATGACAGGGATTGTGGGAGGCCAGATCTGACAGTATTGTCAATTAATGAGCCGAAGGCCTGGAGTCTGTGGGCAGAGGGGCACGGCCATTTTAGGTCACTATAGAGCTGGCAATGATGTTTGTAATGTGGAGATGCGGAAGCATAGCGGCAGATGCTGTTGTAGGTAGTGTCCCACTTATGGAGGGATGATTTGGAGGCAGAGAGGTAGGTGACTGAGCCATAAGCAAGGGCTGGGAGAAGAAAGCCTTGGGCCACAGCAAGTCTGGCAGATGGGGTAAGGGCATATCTAGTTTGGTAGGCACTACCTATCTTGGCGTAAACTGACTTGCAGGTGGTTGTAATGTGTAGGTCAAAGTCGAGGGATGGATCGAGAGTAATGCCAAGGTATTTAAAGGAGTTGGTGCTAATCAGAGAAGATCCGTCCGCGCAGGGGATAGTTAGGGCATTTTGATTCACTTTAAGTCTGGCAGAGGGGCCGAAAAGCATGGAGTAAGTTTTACTGGAGTTGAGAATGAGTTGGTCATTGGTGAGCCAGGATTGAATATTAGCAAAATCAATGGCAAGAGGGTGGATTAGGTTGGCAACCTTTCTGGCACTGTGGTAAATAACTAGATCGTCAGCATAGAGCAGTGATGAGCAATTGTTTGCGAGGAGTGGGATGTCATTTATAAAGATAGAGAAGAGTAAGGGCCCAAGAATTGAGCCCTGGGGCACTCCAACGTTAATAGTGGAGAGGTCTGATATGGCGGAATTAAACACTACTGCTTGTTTCCTGCCGGACAGGTAGCTTTCAAACCAGGCCACTGCATCAGTGGTGAAGCCCAGGGAGTGTAGTTTAGTTAGAAGAATGGAGTGGTTGACCAGGTCAAATGCCTTAGTTAGGTCAATGAAGACTGCACCTGTTAGGAGGCCCGAGTCTATGGAGGCATATATGTCGTTGGTGAGTTTGAGGAGGGCAGTAGAGGTGCTGTGCCCTTTGCAGAAGCCATGCTGTGAGCTAGACAGAAGGTTGTATCTATGGAGATATTCTACGGATTGGGTGGCCACTAGTTTTTCCAAGAGTTTGCTAAGTACAGAGAGAATTGCAATGGGGCGGTAGTTATTTATTTCCTTGGGGTCACCCTTTTTTGGGATTGGTGTGACTTTGGCTGTTTTCCATATATTTGGTACTATGCCATGGCGTAAAGATATGTTGAAAATTCTGGTTAAGGGAGAAGCGATGAGTGGGCAGCAATTTTAGGAGCCTTGGTTCGAGTCCATCAGACCCTGTGCTGGTGCTGTCAGGAATAGTGAGTAGCAGTTTTAACACTTCACCTCTTTATACCCGGAACCAAAAAGTGGTGCATGAGTATTGGGCTGATATTGCCAGGGGGTATGGTGTTGGGGACAGGAAGGAGGGAGGTGAGGTAGTTAGAGAGGTCTGAGAAATGGTGATTAAAAGAGTTCGCTATGGTTGTCGGGTTATTGCAGTGAATGCCATTTAATAGCATGTCACTGGTATGTGCCCTGTGGTTGGCACTGAGGAGCGTTTTTATGGTGGACCAAAATTTTCTAGAGTCTCCTGAGGCTTTTATAAGCAGGTCCTTACAGTAGGAACTCTTGGCTATGCATATGTTTTTCTTACAAGAGTTTTTTAGAGAGCAATATAGGTTGTGGTCAGTTTGTGATCCAGTGATCTTGAAACACTGCCAAGCCTTGTCTCTTTCTCTTATTTGGGTAAATAGGGCTTTTGTTAGCCATTTTGTCTGGGTTCCACGAATCCGGCGGGTGACACGGGGAGCATGGATGTCTTGGAGAGGGCTAAAGTGGCTCAAGAAGTAGTCAAGGGCAGCCTGGGCATTAGTAGAAGTGTAGATTGGGGACCAGTCAATCAGTGAGAGATCATAAGTGAACTGCTCTAAGTTAATATTGGCCAGATTCCAGAAGGTAATGAGTTTTGGGGGTGGAGATGGTTTACTGATAGAGTGCCAGATACAATAGATAGGGGAGTGATCACTAATAGCATCTGCAAGGGTGCCTGCACCTATTATGCTGTCTGGATGGTTAGTTAGGACCCAGTCGATCAGAGTACTGTTCCGAGGGGGAGCCATGACCCTAGTTGGGTCTGTGATCATTTGGTGAAGGTTGTGGCCTTGTACCAGGGTGTGGGAGGACTGGTTTGTGGTACTAGACCAGTTCAGGTTTAGGTCACCCAGAATAAGGACTTCGTTATGACTGACGGTGCTGTCTATTAAGGAGAGGAGTTCTTCAAGACCCTTGTAGCCACTAGCAGGAGGGTTATAGGTGCAGACTATGTGTAGTTTCTTTGAGCCTAGCTGTAGCATAACATGAAGTGCTTCACAGTGAGATAGTGTAGACATTTCATTATGGAATAGCAACAGGTGTGGCTTATAGAAGATGGCAAAACCTCCTCCACGTTTGGGAGAAGGTCTATCTTGTCTGATGATATTGTAGTTGGGCAGGGAGCAGAGAGCATCAGGGGTGGAGGGTTTTAGCCAAGTTTCAGATAGGCACAGGCTATCAGGGTGGTGTTGAACAGACCATGCCTCGAGTTCAGCAATATTATGAAGGAGGCTCTTTATGTTCATGTGAGTGACGCAAAGGCCTTTGGTATCATTCCAAGTTGTGTTAAATAGAGGGAGGGTACCCACTGGCCCCGGGTTTAGTTCAACATCACCAGCTAGCATTAGGGCCAGGAGGAAGAGGTACCATAGCTTACGATGAATGAAAGGGGTGGGCAGAGTTATGCTAGGCACTGGTGATTTTTGCAGGGTATAGGACAGGTGGTAGATGAGTTTGTGAGGGATGAGAAGAGGGAAGGTGTCATGCTGCCAGTTTGAGGGCGATCCCAGTGTGGCAAGAGTATCGTCATCTGGGTGGGGGCGGTGATGATAAGGTCTTGGAGGGTAATATAAAATAGGCAGCCATATAAGGTTAAGAAGAGAAAAGATTAGTAGTATCATACAAAATGAGCTTAGGGCCATGTTGAGATATCTCAAGTGAGTTATTTGAGAGGGGGATATGGGAAATTCTTGCAATGGGAGGCGCAGGGAGATTCAGGGTATGAGCCATGATATAGCGAGGGTATGTCAGGACGTGGGATGATTGGTCTCATTATTGCAGACACTAACGGCGCCTATGGCCAGTGTTGAAAAAAAACCCACACAAAATAATGTAAGTAAATGTTTGGCTCTGGGAACGGTGTGGGAAAGGGAGGATGAACTATACAGTGACAGCGTGTGTTCAGCTCTTAAGGACAAAACAGAGGATAAAGCACTGGGCACAGACGGGATACATCACAGGGTGCTCCAAGAGCTTGCTGATACCCTGGAAGTGCCACTGACGGACCTTTTTAACCTCTGTCTGTATTTGGGGTTTGTGTGTCATGACTGTAGGATGGCCCATATTGTGACTATACAGAAGGGTGGATCACGAGAGTAGTACGGTAAGCTTGCTCTCCAGGAGGACATGGAGACTTTGGAGAGGTAGTTACAAGCATGATAGATGAAGTTTAATGCAGGGAAGTGCAGGGTTCTGCACATGGTGGCAGTGCTCAAGGTTAGGAATACACCCTGGTGTGACATACAATGCAGGTTTCGATGGGGGAGAGGGACTACGTGGCGTTGGTCGATGCCAAAATGAACAACTCAGAGTAGTATAGGAGGGCTGAGGCATGGGCAAATGAAATGCGGGGCTGCATAGCCAAAGGGATAACCTCAAGAACTCGAGAGGTGATACTTTGACTGTACAATTGCCTGACCACACCACAAATACTGCATGCAGTTTGGGCGCCCGTGGTTGAAGAGTCAGATTGGCCTTCTGGAGATGTTCCAGAGGAGGGTGAACAGAGAGGAGTACAAACAGAATGATACTGGGACTAGGGGAAAGGAATAAAAAGGACAGGCACAGAGGTACTGCTTAAGGGGAGGGTGGGCAGAGACACTAATGTTAATTACATGACATTGAAGGGTGGACGGTTTACGAGCAAGACGTGGATACAGTAATTTACAGAAACGGTGGTAGCAGACTGGAATGTACTACACACATAGGTGCTTGAATGTAAAACAGTGTGATGCTTGAAGAGGGGCTTGGATAGGGCAAAAGGGTGTGTCATGCAAACACAATTAAGCTTTGCAAATAACAATGATTAATACCTTCTGGAACCATGCAGAACACTAGCCTGCTTACCGTTACTGATTTAACACTTTGTGAAAACCGGTGTAGGTTTCAGATGGGAACTTAGACCGTATGGCCAACACTGCACAGGGAGGCAGCACTTTATGATTCCCTCTGCCCAGATGTTGCCACACCCAATATACAAATTTTCAGTAGGCCATGTAATGAAACAACCTATAAGAAGAAAATAAACAACAGTACTGTAAGAATACACTGTAAGAAGTCGATCATATTTCTTTCACAGGAACCCGCACCACATTAACCCGTGCTGTCTTGCATAGTGGAGACCATGGTCGCTTACATATTCCAGCAACCTTTCCTGTAGTATGGTCTCCATGATCTTGGCCACAATGGAGGTCAGAATGATTTATCATCTGTTCACTTGGTCATCCTTGATAATGCTTCTGTATCCCTGATGTACCACACCTCACTGTACTGAATTATTAAATAGGTATGGCAGTGGCCATTGTCTCCCGTCTTCAAGCAGTGTCAGTGGCTCAGTAGGTAGCGCACACTCACCTCTGAGGCTGGGAGATCAGAGAGCTGTGGGTTTAGTTCCCACATCTGGTAGTTGGGTTAATATCCCAGTACTGACACTGTAGTGCAGCATGAGAGGGGTGCTGCACTTCTGAGGTGCCGTCTTTCGGGTGAGACATTAAACCGAGGTCCTGTCTGCCTGGATTGGTGGTAGTTCAGGTGGATGTTAAAGATCCCATGGCACTTATCGAAAAGAGTAGGGGAAATTTTTATTTCAAAAAACAAAAGCAAAGCATAACAAAACTGTATTACCTCACACAAAAGAAAGCATAAATTATAACAAAGTCAATTAAGTATTACAGTCATACAAAACTGTCTAATACAAAATAAAAAAGCACATCTAATATCAACATAGGAAAGAACCCCCCCCCCAAAAAAAGGAGGAAAAATCTTTTCCAAATCTGTAAGGTAGGAAAAGCATACTAAATAGTGTTACTGCACACTAAAATAAATAAAAATAAAACTAATGGAAAAAGCAATTTATCAGACTTATTATACCAAAACTTCATTCTTAGAAAAAACACCTTCAGTAGTTAGGTCATACATATATTCCAAACTAGAAAAGAGGAAAAAAACTGAAAAAACATATTTCAACCTACCTAATTCACATGTTTCCAAAAAGTAGCACCTACGTTAATCCCCAGAGTGTTAATTTCATAAGCATATAATGCATCCAGTTCATCCTGTATATGAAAGAAAATTTCTTGCATAGAGAAAATCTTATTTTGTAGATTCTCAAACAATGTGCTTGCCAAATATGCCATTTAAGGCAAGCCAGTATAACATACACCATACTTTTATGCCATTTACACCATACCCATGGGAGTTGGCCTAATATCAAAATATTATATGTAATAGACCCAAACAGTGGTTCACCCCACCAATGTGCCAGAGCTGACCAAAAGGATTTGGTGTGTAAGCAGTCAAAATATAAGTGTTGTATCATCTCCAACTGTCCCTGACAAGAAAATTCTGGACAAACCCTATCACATATCTGTTTGTGCTTTTGGTTAGCTTTCACATTTAGTTTCTGATGAGCACACAACCAAACCACATCTCGCATTTTCTCCAGTATTCTGGGTTCAATTATACTGGCTAGCAAAAAGGACGTATTTATATCAACAGAGACAGAAAAAAGGGGTTCCTCAAAATAACAGGTAGAAACAATGTAATTATAAAAGGACTTCCTCTCATGTGTCACAAACCAACTTAATTCTACTTTCCATAATTGAATATATTTAAGTGTATATTGCACATATAAAGGAAGCTGTTTTTCTACAGGGTGCCATTTTCCTCGACCCCAAGCTGCTAGAAAAGGGGCTCCCCATAGGGACATGCACATATTACCTGTATCAGTGTTTTCAAACAAAAGAGGCTGAATAGAGGAATAGAAAAAATTCCCCAAAAAGTGCACAATAGGGTGTATCATACCCAAGCCTCCCTCTTTCCAGGGTCTGTAGGTGTGTGCTCTCTTCACTGGATTCAAGTGACTACCCCACAACAACTGAAAAAAAAGACCCATAATTTTAGAATGCATGACAAAAGGCAAAGGAAAAATACGAGACAGAAAAAGAAAAAGAGGGGCTATGTAGGATTTTAACAGAAAAACACGTTTCTTTCTTGTCATTTTCCATGATTGCCATTTTTTAACTTTGGAAAGTGCAATATCATAAATTCCATCCCAATTACTATTTACTGAATCATGAGACCCAAAAAAAACCCTGAGAAATTTCACTTTTGTAGTGATTTCTGGTATGTCAAACAATTGAACACTAGGAGCATGACCTAAAGGCAACAAACAGCATTTAGACGTATTCATTTTAATACCAGTGCCCAATTGTATGGAACGTAAAAAAGTCAAAATATGTATCCTAGAGTCTACATCCACAATAGAGCAAATACAATCATCTGCATATGCTAACATTTTTGAAAAACAAAAACTCTCAGAGGACACAATAGCATGAACCTGGGTATCCCTATCAGTATATCTTAGTAAAGGGTCCAAACCAAAAACAAATAAAAGCAGACTCAGCGGGCAGCCCTGTCTAACTCCTATCCAATAAGGGACTGGGACTCCCAAATGACCATTAACCAAGGGTGTTACCATCACTGATCTATAAAGGGTTTTAAGTAAATTTAAAAAAGAAGATGGTATACCATAATATGCCAAGATGTTCCAAAGATAATCATGTTGTAAAGCATCAAAAGCTTTTTCTAAATCTAATGCTAGAAGATAACCAGTTAGCTTTTGCTGTAAACCTTGCTCTATTAATTCCCTAATAAAAATTAAATTTTGGGAAATATTCCTACCCGAAACGGCACATGTTTGAGTAGAAATCAACAATTTTTGTGAAACAGCTGAGAGTCGGTTGTTTAAAATGATAGCTACAATTTTGTAATCAGTGGTTAGTAGACTTAAAGGTCTCCAATTCTGCAATTCTGTAGGGTCTACTTTTTTATAGACAAAAAAAAGGACCCCATTCCCCATACTAATGGTAACTCTTTGTTCTTCCCAAATAGCTTGGAAAACAACCAGCAGCCATGGTGCAAGAGTATCTCCATATTTTTTATAAAATTGATTTGGCAAACCATCCCCATCAGGTTTTGTATGAGTTGATAAGTGACCAATTGCTTGTTTAATTTCAACTAAAGAAAAAGGAGCCCCTAAAGCAGCAATTTCCAAATTGGTAAGTGACAGAATTTCTAGGGTTTGAAAAAAGGAAACAGGGGATGCAAACCCAGGTGTAGAAAAGGTCTTTACAACATACTCTTGCACTATGTTTCTGATATTTTGAGTATCATCAACCAAGGATCTGCCAGAAGATTTTAAAGAGGTCATACATAAAGGTGGCAAATCCTCACTAGAAAAATCAAGAGGATTCACAGTCTCTCTAGTACCCGTAATCAGATATTTCTGTTGAATCCTATATCTTTTTTCTCTTGCATGGAGAAAGGCTATCATTTGATCCTTGAGAGCCAAAAATTCCTGTCTCTGTGCACCCGTAGAGGAAACTGCCTGCGATAAGAAGGCCATATACCGTGCTCTATACCCCAAATATTTGAGATATGCATCTCGAGCTTTATTTCTTGAAAAGTGCAAAAAAAAGAAATGTTTAATCCTGTTTTGTGTCTTCCCACCAATCTAGAGGACTATCATATAAAAAACAAATATCAGATCTTAAGGAAAAAAAGAAATTTAGCTGTGCAGCAAGAGTTACGACCTGTAAAAGGGACGTATTTAATTTCCAAAAACCACAGCCTAAATTAAGCTATTGGTAAGTTCCGAGAGTGAATTTAACAATTAAATGATCAGATGTTTCTAAGGGCAAAGTCGAAACAGAACTACAGGAAAGTCTCTGAGATAAAAACCAAAAATCTATCCTAGTAGAGATAGATCCTTTATAGAAAGTGTGCTCCAGCTTTTGGTGTAGTGCGTCATAGGGGTCCACCAAATTATTTGTTCTTAAAACATACAACAAAGCATTCATGTCACAGAATAATTTTTTTGTCTTATGCCCCCAATCTCTATCTGTTAAACCACAGTTGAAGTCACCCCCCCAAACCACCAATTTCGAGGTATGTAAATATGGG
Source organism: Neoceratodus forsteri (assembly GCA_016271365.2). Taxonomy (NCBI): domain Eukaryota; kingdom Metazoa; phylum Chordata; order Ceratodontiformes; family Ceratodontidae; genus Neoceratodus; species Neoceratodus forsteri. Next base: position 195,532,303 of record CM028134.1, read on the forward strand.
GAAATCCGATTAAATAAAGCCGCTCTATCAGCTTTGGACTGGGGAGCATAAATATTTAAAAGTCGGTAGATGCAATGAGAAACAACAATATCCATTAGCATAACTCTACCAGGTACTATATCTAAAAGTTGTAATACTTTGATAGATATGCTGGAAAAAAATAAAATCCCTAAGCCATCACACACTGCTTCCCCAGGTGACCAAAAAGAAACACCCCAGCGCCAATCCTGACTTGCTCTTTTAATACAGGCCAGGAATTCAACCTGGTATCTTGTAAAAAAATAATAGAACCAGGATGAGTACTGAGACTGGCAAAAGTAATGCGTCTCCTTAATGGAGACTTTATACTGTTAACATTAACAGTAAGAAAAGAAATATCCATTGCCAGAAAGGTTTAGAAGAGAGGGAGAAAAAAAAAAAAACAACAACAAAGAAAGTAAAAATCACTTCCGTTTTTTCCGCTTTTTTGTTTTGAGCTTGTCCTTAACCTCAGGATCCAGGACATGATCAGGGAGAGAGGAGGCAATGGAAGATAAATCAGAATCTGCCTCTTCTTCATCACCGTCAGGATCTTGTAAAGGGGCAAAAGGGTTCGTTAGTGAGGTGCATTCTGTTTCAGAAAAATAAGGTGGGACCCCTGAACTTATTCTGGATGCTTTTGATCTAGTGACTCATTGAAAGGGGGTATCAGACATTGCCCCAGGAGGAGGCATACAAAAGGGATCCTGTGTAGTTGGGGGTACTTTAGTCAAAATAGAATCAGAATCTGTAGGTACCAATTTAGGCTGCACACTAGTTTCCGGCAGGGACATAGGGTCTGAGACCAAGGCTCCAATTTGTCCTACATCAAAAGAGGATGGAGGGGCCGGAGCACTGGTATCCATTTCATCTGAGATTGGGATGTGAGATACCACTCCCTCAGTAAAACTAGGAGCAGGTTCTAGGGTTGCATTCAGGGCCTCAGAGTGTTCTAGCAAATCCTGCAACCTTTGACATTCTTTTTGTGCGTTTGCTACAAAAACATCTTGTTCAGCCCTGCAGGCAGTGTCAGCTTGATTATGTGACGCCCAAGAACATGAACGGGAAATGTGTCCCTTTTTCTCACACAAATTATATTTCATGGGGCTTCTACAGTGTGCACCTATATGCCCCAAATTCCCACACAATCCACATTTTTGCTGATCACATACATTGCTCAAATGACCTAAAGCCCCACACTTATAACAGGCTCTGGGTTGCCCTGGATAAAAAAGAACCCCTCTATCCCGTCCTAGGAAAAAACAATTCGGCAAGTGTTTAGTTAAACCATTCTCAAGACGTAAGTCAATTAGATATCTCCAACCCCCTGTCCAGAGATGTTCATCATCAAGAATGGGTTCTGGGGGACTTTTAACTGAACAATGTTGCTGCAACCAGTAGGTAATGTTAGCGACATTCACCCCTTCATTTCGAAATAGAATAGTAATTTTCTTTGAAACTGGTTTAGTCAAAGGGATAGCCAAGTAAGGTTTCCACAAAGGTGTGTGTTTCAAAGCTAGGTATTGCTTCCAAAATCTGTTCAAACCTGACGGATGTTTAAAACTGATATCAAAAACTGAATCTCCTGGCATACGAATCAGTGCATAAATCTCATAGGTGTAAAACCTCATACTGTTTTTCAATAAGTCACGACCAATAAAAAGTCTATTTGGGACCTCAGCCTGTGACCCCCGAAATTTCAAACGTACAGCATTTTGTCTTGCAGCAGGTTCATTACCCAGTCCAAAAGTGGCAGGAAAAAGGCATTCAGCAATGTTACCTTGCCACACAGAAGGACTCTTATCCTGACCAGGCTCAGGTGTTGGCCCCGGTAATGGGGATACAATACTATCAGGGGAGACTTCATGGGGAAGGGGGGGTTCAGGAGGTCGTCTTAATACACCCTCTTCCAGAGCCCTAATGTGATCCATCATATCAGGACTAGTAACTTTAGGAAAAGGGGCTGATGAAGTTAAAGAAGATTGACCTAAAGGAATACTGGGAACTAAAGAATCCGATGAAGGCAAAGAAGCCTCAAAAGTCTTTATATTCGCGTCCCAGGATTTTCCATCTGGGGATTTGACCCACCCTGCAGCCTCAGGGCTGTGGCCACCCATGGAGGAGAATCAGGAGCTGCTATAGACCCCGTTGGAATAATGTTTAGATTTGTTGGGGGGGGGGCTCTGAGCCAGGCAAGAGAGAAAACTTTGTGTCTGAAACACAGGATATAATTTTTGGGTCTTCAACACAACCCCTAGGAGTTTCAGAACCCAATGTCATGGGAAAAGCTTCAAAAGAAGGGCTTTCAGGTGAGTCTGAGGTTCCTGCAGTAGCTGCTGCAGAAGCCAGTGAATTCATATCCAAATGAGTAAGATCTTTATCAGCAGAAGAAGAAGACTCACCCATCACCTGTAAAGGTTGAGAACCAAAACCCGAGATTTCCGTAACATTTATTCCACCTTCAGGAACTCTGGAAACAAACAGAGAACATTCAGATTCCATCGGGGGCTCTCCCCGCGCAACTTCCGTTTCCTGGTTATGCGCAACCAACAAACCTGATCGGCGTTGCTCCAACTCCGTCAGTAAAGCGTTCCGTTTTGTACAAAACTGTTGTTCCATTTCAGAAAGCTGTTTCTGAATGTCTTCCTCGTCTCTTAGTTCACTGCTTCTGGATTCTAACATGACTTCCATAGTTGGCAAAGAAACCTCCGCCATAGCAGCGCACGTCCTTCCGAGGTAGGTTCCATCCTGAGCATATAGTACGGCTGATAGCTGAGGAGGAGAGCAGCTCCTCAGCTCTCCGCACGTCCTTCTCCATTGGTGTCTGCAAGCACACTGAAAGAAAATCCCTCCAACAGCGCCCTCCAGAGTAGGGGAATTTCCCCGGTGTCCTGGCCAAATTTCCCTCATTTACTATAAATACCACCAACAGCTTTATCTGGTTCAAGGTCAGTTGGCATTCATCTGTATCCCCCTCCCCCAGGTCGTGCCTGAAAATAGGCAGGATTTGTCTAGTGCACTTACCCGGTCAACAAAAACTAAATAAAAGTAAAATAAAAAAATTCCTATTCTCTCCCTCCACCCCATCCTACACTCAGTTTTGCATGCTTTTTTTTTTTTTTTGCATGATTTATATTTTTTCCACACGCTCTGTTGTCACCCATTACTTTGTGCTTCCAAGGCCCCCCAACCTACTGTCCATCCTCTTCTTCAGCCCATCCATCCTCAAATCACAGCCAACTCTCCGTGTATCACTGCATATCACTTCACCAGATGGGTCCCTCTCTGCCGAGGTGGAAGGCACCAGGGGAGGGTGGACCAGCGCAGTAAAGCGTTGGGGATCATACGCTGTCATTGGGCAAAGAATAAAGCTGTTTTCTGGTTTTGACATTCCCCATATATTGCAGGCTGCTGCAGTGCCTGCAGTCTCCAATGGTGGGATTTGAACAAAAAAAACTCACAGCATCGAGGACAAAGGAGTGCACTGCACATTCAACCAATAATATAGTGCAACAACCAGAATGGAAAACAACAGCGAAAAGCACAATAAAATATGGATTCAGCTAAATATCATTTTTTTTCATTACCAGGGGTGTCCCACAACCAGCAACTTCTTATAGGTAGTTGATGCACGTCTACATGTTGATGCATGTCAATACTCCAGAAAATAAGCAAGCACACTTTTCTTTGGGCAAAAATACCACAGTGAGACATGGAATTTACACAACCATTACAAAAAAAAATAATTCGGGGGGGTAATCTATACACAGCGATAAAGTAATGGTGCTATACTGCACAGAATGCAGATGTTTTTGTATACAGAGACACTAATTTCATGTACATTAAGAAAAAAATTAAGAAAAACGGGCTGTATGTAGTTAGTCAACACACAGATACATGTGATTAAAATGGGAAATGCCAGCATACAGGGAATATGCGCCCATGTCCACGACGGTATAAGAACATTATAACACCCCCATCCACAATGCCACACCACAAGCAAAAGTACCACTGCTGAGTAAACACTGTACATTCAAATACACAGAACAGCACGACACGACAGTGCAAACAGTACCATTGTGACAGCTCCATGCTGTTGCTGTCATCAGCAGTACCCTCGTCCTCCTCAGAGTCATTGTCTGTGCCTTCATCAGGTTTAGATGCTGCTGCCAGCGGCTTGAAGCTGTAAGGGACAATCTGGCCACCATGACAAGTGCCAGCAACACAGGACAAGGCTTCCAAATCATCAGCAACATGCTCTTTGTCTGAGGACATCTTGACAGGCTGTATCTAGGCTTGCTGGGTCGCCTCCTAATGACGTCATCATGAAGCGCACGGGAAAGACACACACTGAAAGTAAACAGACTGAAGCAGTTGCGTGTTGTGCATCACAGGTTAGGTATTAAAATAGATATTGCACTAAAACAAAACGGATCAGGATAAAACAAAGATGAAACAACATGTCAAACGGTAAGCCACAAGATTATTTGCATTACACACTTGAGGAGGTGAAACTTGGCACTTGATCTTTAAGAGCTTCTCCAGCGTTGAAGATATTATTGCTGATGTAGATGAGATGGGTATCCTTTCTGTCTAAAAATGTCTTAAGTGACAAAGTCAAGGGATCGATATAGACATTGAAAATGGATAAATACTCAGACAGAGCAAGCAAACATTCAGGGCAGTATCAATAATGTCAGGTTCCAGGATGGGAACAAGAGTAATTACTGTATGACCAATTACAGTAGTTTGATAAGGAATAAAACAGAAATTAGGAAACTGTATGTCCCAAGTTTTAGATCCATAGTAGAAAGTTTTATGATTAGTAACCACACGATACTGGCCATCAGAATTATATGACACTGTCACTGTAGGAATCCTCCATTTTTGCAGGTCAATTGGGCAGGTGAAAGATTGATCCATGAGTCTGGTAGTGAAGCGATGAACCTCTTCTGCGTAGTTCTGGTAGAGATGTCCAGTGTTGCCCACTGGTGAGTATGTAGTTGAAGGTGAAGATGCTGTTGCCCTAGGGGTACCAGTTTCATTTGAAAAAATGTCCAAGTCCAAGGTAAAAGACCAGTCAATGCTGTCTGGTGAGTATCCACAAGCCAGCTTGATGACGTCAAATACGTCACAGTGACATAAGTAGCGGTATCCCTTTTTGGCACAACAATCTGTATGAGGCACCACCCAAGCTTCCAGGGTGGGATGGAAGACCAGAAGAGGTGGAAGATCGAGTCTCTCTTGGTAGATGTCCTTGTTGAGATGCCCAATGGAGTGGATGGAGGCCAATCAGTCGAAAATGGCAGTCTCTGGATTAAAGCGTGGCAAGGAGACAGTGAAGGTCACGAACATGGTATCATGGATGGTGCAGTGGTTGGCAGTGTAACATGGGTCCCTGTTGGGATGGTGTCATGGATGGTGCAGTGGTTGGCAGTGTGTAACATGGGCCCCTGTTTGGATGGTGTCATGGATGGTGCAGTGGTTGGCAGTGTGTAACATGGGCCCCTGTTGGGATGATGTCATGGATGGTGCAGTGGTTGGCAGTGTGTAACATGGGCCCCTGTTGGGATGGTGTCATGGATGGTGCAGTGGTTGGCAGTGTAACATGGGCCCCTGTTGGGATGGTGTCATGGATGGTGCAGTGGTTGGCAGTGTAACATGGGCCCCTGTTGGGATGGTGTGTGACATAACCTAGATTTCTAGCAATATAGCAACAGATCTGGACATACACAACGTAATACAAGCAGTGGATCTACAATGTGGACAGCACCATTTAGCAAGTCTTCTATCACGGATAATATATGGAATACATCCAGATTCCAAATCCCGGAATAGATTATTGATAGTGGTTATGACATAAGACCCATAAGCAGAACATAAAAGTTCTCTAGCAATATATTGCTTGTCTGCCTCCTTGTTATGCTGGAAAACAAGTTCATTGATTTTATTCCTAGTGTCATTAAAACTTTTGGATATAGCATGCTTGTTGTACACAGTGTATCACTCTTCCTGACTAAGCCCATCTACACCATGCAATAAAGGGGGTAAAACATCATTCTTCATGCCAGTCTGGAATTTAACTGTTTGGTTTTTAATGGCAGCAATGTCTGCCCGGTTTCAGATGGACATGCCAGATCCGAAGAGTCTGGATATGGTGCCAGTTGCACCAGTGACATCAGCAGTGGCGCGCTTCCTACATGATGAGGAATTTTTCTTATTGTTGGGGTCAGGTACAAACCTGAATAATCCTAAGTGTTCAGTGGTGTGTGGTCCAGCTACAGGGTCTTGTGTGTGTGTCTGATATGCTGCAAGACTATCTAATAACTCAGTGCTGAAAAATCTAGAAGTGTTAGTTTTGGAACACATACCAAATATAGCTATGTTCCAATGTGTGAGATTAAAAATAACAGGAATGTGCACAAACTGCACATTGTTCACAAGTGTGCCTGGAAGTGAGGTGGCAGTGAGACCACTAGGCAGTCCAGGTTCCTGTACAGGACAGTCAGTAAGTTCTGCTTTAGTTGTGTGCACTACAGATAAAGACATAGCTGTTGTAGCCATATAATTACGAACACAAAAGTCTCTTGCAGAGTCTTCTGGGTATTTATCACAAAAGGTGGGATCAATCAAAACAGTAAGATTGTATAGTCTAGAATGTCTGTAATTGGCTTGACAGATAGACAGGGTGCCATGTGGGGGCAAGTCTGGTATTAGGCCAGCCTTGGAAGGTGCCTTTGTAAAGGCAGGCAACAGGAAGTGTCTGTCCATGACTGTCAGTTTGCCATTCAATTTGGAGGGGTGATTTGTCAGGTGCCACAACCATGACGGTCAGCTAGGCATTCGTGCCTTCCTGAACAATGATTGATTTGCTGGGAACATCTATGCTGACTACTTCAGGGATGGTAGTGGGTTTGTTTTGTAGAATCAGACATCTTCCCTCTGGATGGTCAAGAAGTGGAAGGAGTCGCCTTAGATGTTGGTTGTAGTCAGATGTAGTTTTCATATCCTTGACATGGACAAAGGAGCTCGCTCCTAGCAGGAGGATCAAATGCAAGATAGCCATCTTGCGTAGGTACCTGTAAGGAAGAAAGAAAAGGTCAGTAGGTACTATTCCGCACACTGGGGTAAGGAAAAGTAATTATTGTCCTTTGTACAATTTGAGCTGATTAGCATGCAGCTATTTATCAGTAGGTTTCTTCTGACTGGTAAGTCTAATTTGGTAGACTACGGGACTGAGTTTGTTAATAATGGGGTAAGATCTTTCCCACTTATTGAAGAAGGGATGAGTAGGGTGTGCAAATCTGAGTACCATTACCTGGTCCCTGACTTGCCAATCCACTTCTTGTGCGTGTTTGTCAAAGTGAATTTTAGATTGCTGTTGGGCTTTGCCCATATGACGTGCAGCTTACAAGTGGGTCTTGATGATGTCATCTCTCAGTTTTGCGACATATGTGTCTACGGCCACTCTGTCTGCAGTGGGTGTCTTCAGATCAATCAACAGGTGCTCAGGCAATCTCATGGTTCTACTAGTCATCACCTCGAAGGGTGTGCACTGGATGGAAGCTGAAGGAGTACCCCTAATTGCCATAAGGAGTAAAGGCAAAAGGGAATCATAGAAACATAGAAGTTGACAGCAGATAAGGACCACAAGGCCCATCCAGTCTGCCCATTTCTTTTTCTACCTTATGAATGTGCCATAGGCTTTTACTCTGTCCATGGCCTATCTATTCATACTCATCTGTATTGTTCCCTTATGCCTATCCCATGCCTGTCTGAATCCCTGCACTATATTCATATCCACCACTTCCTGAGGTAGGGCGTTCCATGCATCCACCACCCTTTCTGTGAAAAAGAACTTCTTCACATTACCCCTTAATTGACCTCCCTCTAATCTCATGCTGTGTCCTCTTGGCCTGCTATTTTTTCTTATATTGAAACATGCTAGACTCTTTCACCTTGTTAATGCCCTTAAGGTGTTTGAATGTTTCAATCATATCACCTCTCTCCCTCCTTTGTTCTAGGGTATACATATTGAGCTCCATTAATCTGTCCTCATATGTTTTCTGGTGCAGTCCCTGCACCATTGTGGTTGCCCTTCTCTGGACTGCCTCCATTTTGTTAATGTCCTTGTGAAGGTGTGGCCTCCAGTACTGCATGCAGTACTCCAGATGGGGTCTAACCAGTGTCTTGTAAAGAGGGATCATTATTACCTCCCTCTTACAACTTGTGATACCCCTACTAATACACCCCAACATCCCCCTAGCCTTACCTCTACTGCTTTAGTGGTCTGCTTGGATGATTTCAGATCATCTGTGATGATGATGCCCAAGTCTCTTTCTTCCCTTGTGACTGCCAGCAACTCCCCTCCCAACCTATAGGTGGCTTCAGGGTTTCTCTTCTCCATGACCTTGCACTTCTTTGCGTTAAACCCCAGTTGCCACTCTTCCGACCATTTTGCCAGTTTATCCAGATCTTTTCTCATTCTGTCCATCCCATCTGGATCATCTACTCTGTTGCAGATCTTGCTGTCATCTGCAAACAGACAAACCTTACCCTCCAGTCCATCTGCAATGTCACTGATGAAGATATTGAAGAGGACTGACCTCAGGACTGATCCCTGAGATACCCCACTTGTGACTTGCATCTATTCTGACTGAATACCATTTACCACCACTCTCTGTTTTCTGCCCATCAACCAGTTTGTCACCCAGTTGACCAACTTCTGACCCACCCCAAGCCTGCCCAGCTTGTTAATCAATCTTCTGTGTGGAACAGTATCAAAAGCTTTGCTGAAGTCAAGGTAGGCGACATCAACTGCTCTCCCTTGATCCACCACTCTGGTTACCCAGTCAAAGAAATCTATGAGATTAGTTTGACAGGACCTTCCTGTTGTAAACCCATGCTGTCTTGGATCCTGTGCTCCTGTGGATTCCAGGTGTTGCACTATCCTTTCCTTAAGGAGTGCCTCCATAACCTTGCCCACTACTGAGGTAAAACTGACTGGTCTGTAGTTCCATGCCTCCATCCTGCTACCACTCTTGTGGAGCGGGATCACATGAGCCCTTCTCCAGTCTTCTGGGACCTCTCCTGTGCTCAGAGACTCACTAAAGAGTTCTGATAATGGCTCTGCTAGTTCCACCCTTAGCTCCTTTAGCACTCTGGGATGTATGCCATCAGGTCCCATTGCTTCGTCCACCCTGAGCTTATCGAGCTACTGTAGGACCCTTTCTTTTGTGAAGGGACTAGTGCATACCTCCCTCCCTTCCCCCGTGTCCATGGTGCTGAAGCTGTGGGCCCTGCCCCACCTTCTACTCAGTAAATACTGAGAAGTATCTATTTAGGATAGATGCCTTTCCATGGTCCTCCTCCTCACACTTCCCTTTATCCCCTTTGATCTTAGCAATACCCCCTCCAGACTTAATCCTTTCACTAATGTATCTATAGAAAATATTGTCCCCTTCTTTTACTGTTCGTGCTAGTGTTTCCTCGGTTTGGGCCTTTGCCTGCCTTACTGCCTTCCCTGCTTCCCTTAGGGAAGTTTGGTATGCCTCCCAATCTTCATCCCGCTGCATTCCCTTATATTTCCTGAAGGTCAGCCTTTTGGCTCTGATCTTTTCTGCTACTGTTTTTGAGAACCAAAGTGGTTTCCTTCTTCTTTTGCACTTCCTTTTCTCTCTAACACAATGGGATGTTGCTTCAAGTTTTGCGTCCTCAATGCTTGCCCACTTTACCTGTACCCCCTCACCTGTATTTCTTCTTGCCAGGGCTAGCTTAACTCTGTTGGCCATTTTATCAAAGTCAGCTCCTCTGAAGTCTCATATTTTTGCCTTAGAATGGGATGATTTAGTTCTAGTGGCCAAATTGAACCATACCATGTAATGGTCACTGGCTCTCAGATGACCTTCTACCTGGAGATCTGTGATCCTTTCTCTGTTAGTCAGTACTAGATCTAGGATAGCCTTGTCTCTTGTGGGTTGTTGTACCAGTTGTTTGAGGCCCTCCCCATGCATGTGTCTAGTTCTGGCAGATGTTCCTGCTGGTATTGACCAATCTGTGTCTGGCATGTCCTTGGGATTGTCCTCGATGAATTTGGATAGCATTTGCTCTATCCATCTGTTGGCTCTTTCCACCTGACCTGAATATTGTGGGTGATAGGGAATGTGAAACCTCTGGTGTACACCAAGAAATATGAGTGTTTCTTGCATCAACTCACCTGTAAAGCTGGTTCCTTGATCAGTCTACTGTACCTTAAGAGGTAGGCCCCACCTGGAAAATAATTGTTGCACCAAGACTCTTGCAGTTGCCTTTGTTGTGCATTGTCGAGTGGAAAAAAGCCTCAACCCATTTGGAGAATAGGTCCGTGACCACAAGGGCGTACTTCTTGTTCCTGCTGGTGGTGGTGGTCAGAGGGCCAATGAAATCAATTTGAATTGCATGCCAGGGACCAGATTGTCTCTGGGGAAGTAATTTAGCATTTCTTTTGGTTGGGGAAGGAGTGTTCTTTGCACAATCTAAATAGTTGTGGGTGTAATGTTGTCTTGCCTAATCGAAGAGTCACAAAGGAATAATCACACTTGGCATTCACACATCAGCACAATTTATTGCAAGCAAAAGATAATTACACTTCATTTAGCAGCAATATCACTATCAGCATTAATGATTACACTTTAGCATTCATTCATTAGCAATATTACTATCAGCATTAATATATACTTCAATTAAGCAAAACATAATACATCACCGATTCAATAAAGCATCATCCAAGCCCTCTTCCAATGGCTGGGAAGCCCCCTTGTCAGCCTGGCTAGGAGTCTCTCGAACCGGGAACTGGCCCCACAGCGTTGCGTCCACCCTGCAGGAGAGCTTCTAACCAGGCGTCTGGAAAGTCCCATTTTATATGTTTTATCTGGTATTTAGAAATGCTAAACCATCATGTCCTAAGCACTGGCCAGGTGCCCAGAACATCACGAGTTCAGCATGACAAACACCACTTATTCTCATAATAAATAGTTGGCATTCGTTAGATCATCATGCCTAAGCACTGGCCAGGTGTCCAGAACATCATAGAGCCAAACAATGCCAGAGATTCTCACAACATCTTGTTACACCTTCAAGTCAGCAAAATACACTGTCTGAAGCAAAACATAATAATGAGGCTATCTAAAGAGCAAAACACCAATTAAATGAAGCAGCATGTAAAATGGAGTCACACAATACAAAATGGAGTCACATAATACAAAATGGAGTCACAATAATCAACATATTATACTATCACTACAAATGTTTAACATCTCCAGTGACACCAGGCCACCAACCCACAGATTTCAGTCTCTGGACTGTGTTTTCCACCCCCTGGTGTCCTCCAGTCTGGGTGTCATAGACCTGATGGATGAAGTCAGACCGCTATGATTCAGGGACTATTCACAACCTGTGGTTCAGGTCATCAGGTTGATACCATATCAACTTGTTGTCATGTGATAGATGCAGTTTGTCTGCATGTGTTTTGCAGGGGTTGTTGGTTGGCAGTTCTTGTTCAGTTCCTTTGTCTAGGTATCTGAACACTTCTTTCAGCTGAGTATCAGATTTTTGTGTTGTGGACAAGTCTATTGGCACAAAAGATTCAGTTTTCTTCTTCCTCGTAGCAGCTATATGTCTAGCTGCCGCAGCTACAGGGTGAACCATTATCCCACATGTCCCCCCTCGAGCACCCTTTTTTGCAAGAGTGTCTGCTTGGTCATTGAAGACATAGTACGTATCAGACTTAGAGTGGGCTTTCACCTTGTGAATGAACAGCTTGTGCTTAAACTGTTGAGTCAGATTTTGAATGTGTATGAAGAATGATTTGTATTTCACAGGGGTGCCATCAGAAGATGTGAAGGAGTTCTTCTCCCAGAACAGTAAGAATCTGGTTAGGGAACAACAGAGCCAGTTAGAGTCTGTGAAGATAATGGCATCTGTGATACCATGGTGTACCAGTTCAAGAGCACAGGCCACAGCCACCAGTTCTGTGTACTGAAAAGATGCAACACTGCAGCATTTGGACACATGGACAGTGTTACCATTAGGGTACATGATAAATGCTCCAAATTCAGCTATCTGTTTTCCTTGGTAATATGAGGCAGAGCCATCAGTAAAGATATGACACAGGGAAGTGTCAGCTAGGAGTTTTGGAGTAGCGGGAAGAAAGGGTACTGGATCAGGCAAATCAGGAGGCTGGAGTGAGCAATCATGCGGGGCTCCTGGTACGGAAGACCATTGGCTAAAATTAAGGGCATTTTGGCAGTGTGGACCTGTATGTCACGGTCCTGGAGAAGAAGAGACCAGTGAGTCAGTCTGGTATTAGATACAGAGCCATCCTTCAATCTGTCTGACAGCAGAAAGTTTGTGGGGGTGTGATTGGTGTGCAAAATGATTGGTGAATACCCTATGATGTACAGCAAGTGCTTAACAGCCCAGTAGGTGGACAGAAGGTGTCTTTCACAAAGACTGTACTTCTGTTCCACTGGGGACAGCATCTGGGAAGCATAGGCAATAGGCCTCAGAATGCCATTAACCTTTTGAGCAAGTACTGTAGACATGACAATGTCTGAAGTAACAGATTCCAGATGGAAGGGTAAGGCTGGATTGGGGTTAATCAATGCTGAAACCGAGGCTACAGTCTGTTTCAGTAGGGTGACAGCATTAGTGTGAATGGGACCCCAAGTCCAGGGAACATCTTTTTTCCAAGAGTTCATGCAGAGGGGCAGCCTTTTGTGCAAAGTCACAAATTAAATCCCCTGGAATAGTTGACCATTCCCAGGAAACGTTTGAGTGTTGCCACACTGGTAAGAAGTGGCAAATCTTGTAGGCCTTGGATCTTCTTCCAGGCCAGGCTTCTGCCTTGTTTTGTGACATGCAGCCTGAGGAAGATAACCTCTTTCTAGCACCATTGTGCTTTTGCAGGATTGCACTTGAGGCCTGCTCTCTTTAAGGGAGTCAGTAATTCATCAAGGAGGTCAAAATGCTCTTTAGTGGTGGTTGCCAGGAGTAAGTCATCCACATACTGCAGAAGACATTGTGGGGCAGAGAAACCCTACAAGGCATCCATCATGTGTAGATGGAAGAGGGAGGGGCTATTGTGAAAGCCCTGCAGGAGGCAGGTCCAGGTGTACTGATGACCCTCAAAGGTGAAAGCAAACTTGTATTGGCTTTCCTGTGCAAGTCGCAGTGACCAGAACGCATTGGAAATATCAAGGGCACTAAACTACTTACAATCTGGTGTTAGCAATTTCAGCACATCTGGTGCTGAGGCTACTGTAGGGGAGCAGCTAGGAGTGACTTGATTAAGCCTTCTATAGTCAATAGTGTGTCTCCAAGATCCATTGGACTTTTTCACTGGCCAGATGGGCGAGTTGAAGGTTGAGACACAAGGCCTGATCACACCTTGCTGAAGAAGTGACTGAATGGTTTCTCTGAGTGATGGTAAGGCCTTTGCAGGAAAGGAGGCATTATAGCGCAGTGGTTTAAGGCTCTGAGCTGCAAATCTGGAGACATCGACCAGACCAGGGTTTGAGTCCCACAGCCCCCACTTGCATACTGTGTGACCCTGAGCAAGTCACTTAACTTCCTTGTGCTCCCAGATCACACCTGGAAACAAGCTTCAGCTTAGTGTGCCTTTCCTGGTTAAACAATTTCCCCTTCCCCCTTTGCCTGTCATGTTCAGGGCCGAACTTCAATGATGGTTTGCATTCTCCCACAATCATGTTTGTGTGTTGCAAAAACATCAAGATGCTTCTGCAGAATGGGTAACAGTTGTTTGAAGAATTCATGTGTCTGGAATAGAGCTATGACATCATATTCCTTGTTATTGACTGCAATGGCTGCAACCACGTGGGAATCAGGAATCATGACCGTATGGTATTGTCCTTTGATTTGATCAAAAACCAATTGGCCAAAACTACTACACAGCTGTGTAGTGCTAGGAAATCAATTCCTAGGATGCTGAGGTGATGACGTAATACCATGAGGTCAAAAGTGTGATTTGTGTTGAGGATTCCCAACACCACGGAGAGTACAATAGAGGCGGAGGTAGGCAGTCTAGTGCCATCCATACCTTGAGCACTGGTCCTCCATCTGGTGGACCAAGAGAAATTAGCTGGATCCTCATCTTGTAGTACAGACACAGCCGTGCCTGTATCAAGCAATACAACAATTTAGCGGCCCCCGACCATGGCCTTGGTACAAGGCTGCCAGTTTGTGTCGATAGTAATATTGTTCACAATACAGACTGGGGTCTGTAATTGTCAATCTGAACTATTATTGGTGTCTTCAGGTGGTTCCTGAAAATGCATGCCAGCAGGATCTTGCCTGAAATCTTCCAGGTCCTGCATAGGATACAGGGAAGCCTTGGTACTGGTAGTAGCTGCAATAGACAATGCCTCAGGATTAGGATCTGCTACAGCCTGGTCAGAGGAGGTCCCGTTATCTCCTTGGCCTAGTTGAGACTGGGTTACTGGAGCTAATGCTGTAGCGGTCTGCCTTGGGATGGATTCAGCCACTGATTGGACTTCCCAAAGGAGTGTGTGGAGGTTATTATTCTCCACTTCTACATCACAGTAAGAAGGGCCTTGTCAATAATTTTGATTCCCACGGTTGTCATTCTGATTGTAATTAGGGTTATTCCAGTTTCTTTGTCTGTTCCTATTTCTGTTGTGGATCCCCCCATCTTACAGGTCTGTTTGTCATCAGAGGGCGTGGCCTTGTTGTCCTGAGCTTTGTCCTCCACTGTGTAGTGGGTTGTGGGCTCACTGGCAGGTTGTACCATGGCCATCTTAACTTTTGAGCCAGAATTCAAATCTCAGAGGTAGAGCTGGTGGACATGCTCTGTTCTCACAAGAATGTCTGAGAATTTGTTGGTTCTGGGGAAAACCGCAGGTTCAACCTTGTCACGCATAGCCAGAATCATGTTCTAAATAAATAAGGTCTTGTATTCAGTTTGGTCTCTGTCCACTATCTCTTGTGAGAGCACCTTACCACTATGGTAGGCCAACCATAACCTCTGATGGTATGATGTTGGACTTTCCTTGGCATACTGTTTAACAGGATGGGCCAACATAATGCCAACCATGCCTGGGGAGTGTGTGGCAATGAGTTCTATGGTGACATCATCAAAAGTCACATCCATGGCTTGGCGGATGTCCTCTGAGAGTTTTGCCCAGAGGCCAGGGTCTACGGTCTGCTGGAGGATCCGTACTTGGTATCCGATTAGTAGACTGAGCATCTTGCATTTGGAACGAACTTTCTCCAAATGACAGCTAAGATTGTCATTGGGGGTCATGCAGCCTATGCTGTCAGCAATCTTCTGTACAGAGTGAGCCACCTGAAGGGGATTGTTCTGAGCTATGGAATGCAGATCAGGAAAAGGGTTGCACCGTGAAGGGCGGCCTCCACTGCGGCATCAGCCACAGAGCAGACAAGCGACTGCTGAGTAGCAGCTTCCTTCAATATGCTTTCCATGTGTTTCTGGAAGACCTGCCTTTGCTCCTCAGTCATCTGTGTCCTAGTGAGGGCTGCCTTGATCATCTGATTGATCTCCGTTTTGTCCTCCTTTTTCAGGACTGTAATCAGAGAGGCTAGGCCTCGACCTCCCCCCTGTCATGGGAGTCGCCTTCTTGGCATCAGACATGAGAGTTGCCATACTTCTCATGACGTAGGGTCACACTATTACAGCATAGGGAACCGCCATCTTGTGAATGGTGGGTGGGGGAAGCACCATATTGAGGGTGTGGCTGGGCACCATCTTGGCTGCTGTCATCACCAGAATCGTCATCTCCAGATGATGTAAGGTCGATGGCTGTGTAATGGAACCCATCCATCACTTTGACGTGACCAGCCAGTACCTCTCTCTCATGATGCAGTTTCACCATCTTAGCTCTGCACTGTATATGACTAACTTTTGCATTGTTCTGCCCAATGCCTTTTGCAACCTCTTTCTGTAACACTCTATATGCAGTGCTCAATTCGCAGTTGTCCCTAAGCTCTCTATCCAGCTCATCACTTACCTGCTTGAGATCGTCTCTCAACTCCTCATTCTCCTCATGTAAAGACTCATTCATCTCACTCAACAAATCATTAATTAGCAAAACCTGCCTCTTATCCTGCTTCAACCTATCACAATCCTCTCTCAACATGCATAACTCTCGATCATTATTCTGTACAGTACAATGCAAAAGAGCCTCATTCTTGCTACGCTGGGACTGAAGTTCTTCTTTCAGCCTCTGTTCTTTCCTAAGACATTCAGATGCCTGCAAGCCCATTTCTTTCTTAAGAGCTGAGTGTTGCAGTTCAAGGGAATGAAACCTCGCCTCAGAGGCTTCCATAGCAGCACAGAGAGCTGCAACCAACAGCCCTTTAGAATCACACTTTTTGGCTGTTTGTCTCAACTCTGAGAACTGGGTTGAGATCCCCAGTACGGGATTATCTGAGTTTTTAATGTCCAGCATGAAAGTCGTTCCAGCCTCCATGGGAAGCGAGAAAGTTAGAGTCATCGAGTTTCAGATCTGTGCAGATATTGGAGATGGGAGAAAAGGTTGGGAAAACTGGATGGTAGAAAAGTGGTTACCCTGCTGTGTATCAATCCACAGTGGTTGAACCAAACAGATGGTTGGGCGTCTGCAATCAAGCAATCCTACAACTCAAAACTGCCATTGAACAAGGTGAGATGGCATCAACCTGGCCCAGTAAGCAGACAGACTTTACATGGTGCTACAGCATGAGCAACATGGGCGAGATGATAGGGGTGTGTACACCTACTTACTACCTGCAAGGAAAAAGCCAACAAACAGTGAATCTTTGCTAGTTTAGACCATCTGCACATAGTCACCGATAGTGTCAGGGGTCTAAGCCCTTCTCAGGTTCTTGGTGGTAATAAACCAGCAGAAGAAACAACAGACAAGTGTCATATGTGGTAATAAACTTGTTTATTACACAAAAGCAGACTTATGCCCTAAAAACAGGTCTTACCAAATAGACACTGGGAGCCAGAGTTTCCTAATACCCCGGGGTATGAAGACGGTCTCAGTGAGAAAACATAATGCAATAGGTAATATACTATGATAATTACCATAGCAACTATTACTTGGTACAGGAGTTAGATACATAAAACAGGCCCTATTGGCCAAAAGTTAGGTGACTCCACAGTGTATCTAGAGATATACAAAAAGTGTAAAATCAGCTAAAATAAAGACAAAGAACTCATACAAAATATAGAAATTAAGTGTGGTGTTACATAAATCCACATGATGGCAGTGTAGGCTATACAATGACTTCTCAGAAGAATATGCAAAGAACATAGAAATGTATTCTCGGCACGTTACTTATGCGTTTCCATAATAAGCATAGTAATAAAAATTTTGGTAATGATCACAATTATGTCCCTGATAACTTACTTTTATACGGTAAGTACCAACGCCCTAAATGTTAGTACTGATCATAAGTATAACATAATAGATATTGTCAGTGGTGCACAGTGGGTTACCAATGAGGGTGTGGGGACCAAGTGTAACAGCTTGCTGATCTGAGCTGAATGAACACGCTTATGTTCTACAATACAGCGTTCATTTGTCTCAAGGGACTCACACTGTATAATGGAAATTTACAAAGCATTTGTGATCCCCCAGACTACAGCTCCCCTGTTTGGAATCCCCACTTGAAAAAAGATGTCAACTTGTTAGAGAGACCACAGAGAAGGGTAACTAAAATGATTAGGGGAATGGGGTCACTTGACTATGTGAGCAGACTAAAAAAACTGAGCTTGTTCAGTTTACAAGAAAGGAGGAGAAGAGGAGACCTACTACTTATGTATGGCATATTGAAAGACCCGGTTCTGATGAATCAATTTGGTATTCAGTTTAATGACAGAACTGTCCATCTGAGGCCACACAACAAGCATCTTGTAGTATCAAGGGCAAACACAAACAAAAGAGCTCACTTTTTTAGCATCAGAATGGCTAGGTTGTGAAATGTATTACCTGAGCGCTGGTAAATATTGAATAATTTAATAAGTTTAAATGTAAACTAGACAAATTTATAATACAAACCGGGCACATATAATTTACCCACTATATAGTGGGAGACAATCTCGATAAGCCCTTGGCCTCCTTTTGTCTGTACCAACCAAGTTACCAAGTTATGCTCAGGATCCACGTTGGACTCCCCCAGTTTGCTTTTTTCTTGTCTTTCTCTTCTAGATATTGTTGCATTGTATATGGGACAATGGACACATTTCAATATTGTATGAGTTGTAATGATTGTGCTACTGTATTCCTGATGTAATGTCCCTTTTTTCTTGAGTAAACATGAACTGAAAAAAACAGAAAAGTCTAGGTGGTGGAACTCTCACATCTAGATGTTTAGGTGGTGAAACTGTCATTTCTAGGCGGTGGAACTCTCCGTGACAAGGTCAGAATCCTGTCAAGTTTTTCTTAGGAAAAATAAAATTTCTAAATACTAGGAGTTTGTTAAAGAACAAATCAAGCCGGCTCACCAGCACAGCGGTAGTGCTGCCACTTGTGACACAAGTGACCCAGGTTTGGTAGCGATCCCAGTTTGCTGGAGGGCCAGCCAGGGGGAGGAGAATCGAGTGCCTGGTGGGCTGCTCTCCTCCTCCTCCAGGGAGGGTGGACTGTGGGTCCCGTTGCACTACCATCACCTGGGTGACCACAGGTGGTGGTTCAAGTCAGGATTGCAGAGCACAGGAAGGGGAGGACATCGGCCGAGGTCCGGAGCAGTGGCACGTCTCAGCATGCCCTCAATTACTGTTCCTCCCTCTGTGCTGTTGTCTAAGGGGTGAGGGGGACCAGAAAATGGAAAAACCTAGCATCTGCACCTGGAGATGGGCCCCAGTGCTGTAGCCCACATGACCAGGATCTGGGGAAGATGCTCAGCTGGACTACCCAACACAGTGGAAATTGGCTGGAGGGGGATGACCCAGGGTCCCCCTCCTACTCTGCGTGGGAGGGGAGTCATCCGAGGCTGGATGAGGGGGCTGGTCCACTGAAGTGATCCCTGAGATACCTGGCGGAGCCCCGTCGATTGCCTAGGGAGTCCCTGAGGGAAGGGGCAGGTGCAGTGCTGAAGGGAGCATAAATAGCAAGTATAAAAAAATAAAAAGAACAAATCAACACTGAAGGCAGGAAGGGGTTAATGTTTTCCAGCCTTAGCTATGGTTGTTTTTGTTACTTGTTTGTTTATCTCAGGACACTCAGTAAGGACAGCTAATTGAGTGTTATGTTCTGAGAACAAAAGTTCAGGGAGGTCAGATAAGAAACTCAATAAAAAGCCATAGAAGGCTGCAAGGGTGGTGGTGGGGGGGGGGGCTGTCTTTTGACAGTCTAGTCTGAACTCTGAGAAGACAAAGACTGCCTAAGAAACTGAGAAGGAAAAAAGACCTAACCTAATCAAGCGTGTTAACCTGAAGCTGTAAGGTACTTTTCCCACTGATTAGAAAGGCTGGCTACAATTTTGATACAAGTAAGAACGTTTAGAGCAGATATGACGTGCAAAAGACTTTACTGAATTTTCTATTTATAACTGATGTAAAGCAACTGCTGAATCAGTTTTTCAAGTCAGTTTACCATTCTGAAGCCATCTGAAAAAAATACACAGTTTTTAATTGTTGTGTGTTGAATAAAACAATGCCATTCACACCTTTTCCCTGGTCTGTCTGTAGGATAGGAATTTTAGTTATGTAGCACCTTTCCCGAGCTCAAAGCGCTGTACATTTCAAATACATAAATAATACAGCATATCAAATGACAGAAACAAATACAGGAATATAAATCCAGCTCAAAATATAACCTGTAAACAATCAGTGCTATCAGTCTCCTGAAAAAGCCTTTCTGAATAGCCAGGTCTTCAGCTGAGAGTCAACACTTGCAACTGGAGGGAAATGTTGCCAGTAGCCAGCAAGAGAAGACGTGTTTGACTAGAGGTCCTGCAGACTTACTGAAATAAATGCTTGAAACTTCTTAAAACTTGGTAACATTAGCAACTTTCATATATCTGTGTAACCCCCCTCTGGGGGCTTACCTGGAATTGCCCCCTGTAGTCCTCGTTTTCACCCATTTTGCTGGGTGCTCCTGTTTCCCCAAATGCTCCTCTAGTGGCCAGTGTTTGTTTTCTGCCATCTCGGGTATGGACTCTTGTCCACGAGCTGCCGGCATGCTAGCTCTGGGCTGGCACTTGTGCATGTGCAAGCGGTGCTTTGACATGCCGCACCACAATTTGCGGGCAAAACGGAAAGTGACCCAGTGGTCCTGGTGCCTCTCCCCTACTAGTTGAGGGTGAGTGACCTGGGAAATGCAGCCGAGAAGCTGCCATGGGGGTTAAAGTTTAAACATGGGCACCTAGTGAGGGCTCATGAATTATCCATGAGCCCTCATGAATATTAATGAGGTTGCTGCCTGCCACCCAAGGGGGCAAAGTTTTGGTGGCAGCGACAGCTAAACTATTGGGATCTCTGAAATGAGAGTGGGCTTGTTTGACAGGGGATATTTGGGGTTGCAACCCGGTGGGGTGTTTGTATAAATAAAGCACTGTGTTGGGCTGCCATCACATTGTGAAGCTCAGGGAAATGTATGGACGCCATAGAACTGAATGGGAGCTGACAGTTTGTGACACTTGACCCCAGGATCACAGCCAATCAGTGATCTAGGTGCCCAAATTTGGACAGAAGGATTCCTGTGAAAAGAAGAGGACTAATTCAGGTGCCTAGATCATGCCCCAATAAACGAGTAGGAAATATTGATCTCTATGGATATCGAATATTGATAGGCTCCATCAGCCAATCAGGACACTGGGTTTTCAGCTGAACCAGTGTGGACTTTCTGGGATTTCTTCAGTCTGCCCCCAACCCCGGGCTCTGTACGAGTCAGGACTATTCTGTGAGAGTGGACTTTGAACTTAAGGGGCTTACCCAAGCCCCATTTGGAGATTTGCTGGTTGGCAGAAGTGGATTGGAAAGGGGAAAGGAGGAAAATAGACTGAGCTGTGATTCTAATTCTCCAGGTATTCGCTGCAGGACCGAATTGAGACGGAGAAAGAGAGGAAGAGACTGAACTGTGGATCTATTTTCTCCAGGTATTGAGAAGTTGCTTAGCTGTTGTTGGGAGAAAACTAAATGCTGCAGAAACCCTGCACTAAGAAGCTGAACTAGCTGAAAGGACTGTGCGAATTATCAGAGTGCTACAGTAATTGCTGAGAGGTTGTTTGCTTGTGTGGGACTACAATTGGAATTCTGAAGAGGCAGGGTGTCTCTGGTTATCAGGGTGCTAGCCAAGTGCTGTGTGTGTCCTGAGCGAACTGGTTAAAGTGGCTGAGAGCTGAGGCCCAGTTGTAGTCGAAGAAAGGTTGTGGACACTGCTTAACTGGAAAGTGTGAACTGGTGTGCAGGGGTTTGTTGTTCTTGGATTCCCCTGTTGAATAACACCTGTGCTTCTTGAAGTTGAGGCTAGCACCCATTAAAATTGGCACTGGACTTTATTGGAGCGACTGCCTGCAAACCTTTCTAGCTTAGAACTTAGTGCAGAGACTGCAGTAGGACCCCCACCATTTGGGAGTCCTCATCCAGAACCAAGGCGGGAACTTGCTAACCCCTCCCAAGTGGGGCTCACGATCTCAGGAGGTCACTGACACTTGCTGGGGTGCTAGGGAACCTGCAACCCATCAGGGGAGCCAGGCTGTGGAGCCACTGTCAGGTCTGGGCCTTCTGGGGCTGGTGTTGCCCTGCCACAGTGTTCTGCAACAGGCTAGAAGTGGCTGAAGGTGACAAGCGGCCAGAACTACAATCAAGGTGACCAGCTGCAAGATCCTCGAGCAAGTTCCATCCTGAACGAAGAGATCCTGGCTGGCCTGTTTTTCTGCCTCGCTGCACTGAATAAGGAGCTCCAAACACTAGGTGTAGAGGTCAACAAACAGTGAGTACCCAGGACCTGGCTTCTGGAAGGGAAAAAGGGAGCTGGAGTGGTTTTCTTAAAATTGTTTGCTTTAACATATTTCTGGGCCCCAACAGCCGTCCAACCCATGGCACCCATCAGCCTGCACCTAGTGGGTACCTGTAGAGCCAGTTTGGGGACACTGGTACTAGTGGGGCTGGGCTTGGCCTGCGGGCCCAAATGTTCAGTGTTGTTGCCTATTTTCACTAACCTTTTGTTTTCTTTCACAGCCATCCTATGTCACAGTATCCCTTCCCTAGTCCTAACCCCCAAATAAAACTGTGAGTTTGTTTGTTGAAATTGCTGTGTTAGTGAAATTCATTGTGCTTGCCTATTGCAAAGATATATGGCTTATGGTGGAACAAGGTTATTGGGGACACAGTATGCAGAGTGGTTGGTTGGGGAGGTGGGGAGGTACAGTATCCCAGGAGGCTGTACCAGGCAGATACCTGGCCCACTGATATCTTACTCTAGGTGGAGTCACCATGCTATTATCAATATTTCTGGGAATGAACCCCCAATTGTCATTGTAGCAGGACTTGGGTCCCTTGCCTGGTACCAGGGACAACTTGCAAAGGGGGGGGGTAGCCCACTGGCATACGGTGTCGGAGCTACATCAGTGCATACTACCACTGCTACAGAACCTTGGTATTGATTTTCAACAATTCTGATGATGAGAAAGCCTAGAAATCCAGCAGTACCTGGACACAAGAAGGGAAAGTAACAGAAGCCACAGCAACAAACACGTGATGGAGAGTCAGGCCTAGGGGAAGTGGGCAGCCTGAACCCTCCAGCGGAGCATTGTTGCAAGCAGTTAGAGACTTTAATAGAAAGGTAGACAGTCTTAACGCTAGCTTTACGACCATGGAAACAAAAATGTGTCTTTTGTCTACCAACACCAAACTAACTACTGATATGGCCAATAAATCAGTGGCAGCAGTTGCACTAATTTTCTCAGAAAACAAACTCCTGTGTCTCAGATTAGAGCTCCTTGAAAATGGAGCATGAACTAACAATGTTCGCCTCTGGGAATACTGGAGGAAGCCAAAGGATTGAATTTGAGACTTTTTGTTATGTATCTTCTGAAAAAGTATTTGGATATGAACATACAGGGAACATCTGTACAAAACTCATATGTTTACCCCTCGGAAGAAACCACTGGAGAATCAGCCGTGTACCATCACGGTGGTCACCTGTGCACCACAAGTCCGAGAGGATCTTTTACATGCAGCTAAAACCAGGGATCCTTTGAAACTACAGGACCATAACCCTTTCTTTTTGTTTCCAGACTTAAGTTTCACAATCCAACAGAGGTGCAAAGGTTTTGACTCAGTTCGAGTCAGCCTGCGCACCCTCAGAATCTCTCATGCACTTCAGTTGCCTGTTAGACTGAGAATTAATTACACGCATAAAACCTACATTTATTCAGACCCCATGGAGACTGGCAAAAGTTCAGAACTTATCAAAAAAGACTTTACTCAACAGCCCCAGCCTCTGTCATGGATCTTGAAAGGGACAACTGATATTTTGTATTGCGTTGCTTCACTTTATAAAGCTTTACAATCAGCTTATCTGTACTGGTTAAATGATGCCTCTGTGATACCCTTCTTATGGAGTGGACCTCTGCTACTGATGTATGAGTAAATTCATGGATATTGGGACTGGACCACATATACAAACTCTTTACTTGACGTTCAAGCTTTCAAAATTTACTTCGGGTGTGATGTTGGATATAGGCAGGGAATCACGTGGCCCTAACATGGCTGCTACGGCATGTTCAGATTATTTTATTTATTTATTTAGTTTTTGCTGACTGGGTAAGTGCACTAGACAAATCCTGCCTATTTTCAGGCACGACCCGGGGGAGGGGGATACAGATGAATGCCAACTGACCTTGAACCAGATTAAGTTGTTGGTGGTATTTTTAGTGAATGAGGAAAATTTGGCCAGGACACCAGGGAAATTCCCCTACTCTTTTCGATAAGTGTCATGGGATCTTTAACATCCACCTGAACTACCACCAATCCAGGCAGATGGGACCTCGGTTTAACGTCTCATCCGAAAGACTGTATTAGATTAGAAGAGAGTGTGCTATATGTCTGTTTCGCAGCACATAGCTTGTCCACTGGGGGGCCCTGTTTCACTTACTGAAACCTTAGCTTTCTCTTAAAGCACTGTAGCAGGGACAAGAGGTTTAGTAGTTGCAGTTTGCCAGATCAACCACGATTCTTTTAAATACTGCTGGGAGCCGTTTTGGTTCTCCTCTTACTCCTGTAGAAGGTAAAACATTTTTGTTACTTGTTACCAGTTTAAAAATCACTATGTCAGTGGTTCTAATTGTAAGATATACCTTTATCTATTTTTCCATTAGTACTTTGTGCTCATATGCCCCTGGCCAGCTCCTTTCTGAATGGACCCCCCCCCACAGCGCCACACTGCCCATTCCGGGACTTACCCTTTCATCTTCATGGCAGGGTGTTCTTGGTCATCGGTGCAGGACCAGGAGTTCTGTCATCATCCTGTGGCCAGAGGAGATTTTCCTCCATATTTCTTCCTCTGTTTCCCCCGCAGCCAGCCACGTGCAATGGCATAACAGGAGAGCTTCGCCTTCATGGAGATATCCTCAAATGCCTGTGTTAGCTGGCTATGTGTGTGCCTACAGCTGTACCACTGCCTGGACACATCCAGGCAGCAGGCAAGCAACGGGTCACACAACTCCCCCTTCCCTGAGGGAGGAAAGCAGTCCAATGGGACTCTCAATCCTCCCTCCCCCGGCCAGCCCCCGAATGACCCAACTCCATTCCCAAACGCAGATTGCCAGTGTGGTGGGATGTAAGGCAGTAGCGCCTCAGCCCTCCACACCACTGGGCCAGCATGTACCTTTATCTTTAAATGTTTGTTATATGTTGAAACAGTTTGCAGCATCTATAGTTAGAGGTGGATTTCATCAGACGTATCTTCAGGACTCAAATCAGCATGCCTCACCATGTTTTGGTTCTAATTATCATATTTTGGCTCAACATGGATCATAAAATGTCACAGTGGCATTATGGGTGCTGGACTCCAAGGAAGACACTTTCTTAAGAACTCATCAGATATATCCATGGGCATGCTGCACTGGACACTAATGGAACTTATAAAATGGGTGCTGAAAATCCTGTATTCTCATTTGTCAAAACAAGTCACCTGACCATGCATTAATTTCATGTAAACCCACACTACAAAATCTTGAGTGACAGCAATATAAAGTGACCTTTTCAGATCACTCCACCAGAAAAACATGTAAAAAAAACTACAATTACGGCATCCTCATTAGGACAGACCCACCTAGTGGAGAACTATACCTACAGCATCCTCAGAAGGACAAACCACATTAGGTGGAAGAACTATTTTATTACAAATGCATGTAAACAGTGATTTTTTTTTTTAATATTTATTTAGGTAAACCTCTAAAATAAAGTTGCCCATTTTATAAGAGGATTAACCAATTCCAGAGCATGGGTTTACTGAGCATATATCCACACCTGGGTGGCTGAAGTCACTCGACCTGCAGCCTCATGCCTCACAACTCCAACTCCCACCCCCACCCCCAGATGTAGATTAATGCTCAGTGAACCCATGTTCTGTTGTGGGTTAATCCCTCCTTATTTCTATAAAGGACTTGTTTTTTGGATTAGCCCTCCAAATATGTGTAACTCTGGAAAATGAGCATCAAATAATACCATTACATTTCTTGTTAAGGCTTTCTGTGCTTTGAACCAAGGAATTGTTTAATTGTGTTTTGCACTGTGAAAATAAATAAAAATAAATTAAAAAAGCACAAACCTGCAACTGAAGAAGCAGAACAAATGGATTTTGGGACAGCATTCTAGAGTCTCAGTGCAGATACAGAAAATATTTTGTCCCAGCAGATTTTAATCTTGTTGATGGGACTAACAAGAGCCCCTGGGAATCCAAGCAGAGAACTCTGGTGTCCCGATTATCTTCCTGATGGGTTGCTAGTAGTTCACGAATGTACTTCCTGATTCACTCCTCCACCACACTCTCCTATAGTAGTCAAGGAGAAAGCTGAAAGAGGTGCAGGGACTCTCATAACATTTTGTAAAAGGTGATGGAACTGAGTTCCTGTGGGCTACTGTCCAGTTTAACCTCTATTGCATTGTGAGAAATAGGAAAGTGTGAGGTCATGTGGGAGAATGTCCACGTATTACTGAATGTCCATGGAAAAAGGAAAGGATTCCAGATCTAAAATTTGTCAGTCTGGAGATTTAATTTATACAGGTTCTAACTTACATTCCGAAGGGACTCTAGTGACCCTTCCGATGGCCTAGAGGGTGACATCTGCAGGAGGGCCAGAGAGCTTCCTCCCCTGCAGTGTGCAGTGCATGCAAGGTGTGGAAATGGCTTTAACCACATCATGGGGAGGTATGGTGAGGACTGAAAACAGCCACCCACCATCAGACTGATGGATTTGGCATTAGACAGGGTTTATCCCAGTCAGATAGGTGACTGGGTAAAAGAAAAAAAGAAAGGACTTTAGGTTCATCATGACTGTTCCCCCCCCCAACTTCATAAGCAGACAAGAAGTCTGTTGTTGGATTCAAACCTGGGTCTCAAATTTAGCAGCTCAGTACTCTTAACTACTAGCCTAAACAGCGGATTGAATATCTGTTCTGTCTGCCACCTCCTTATTTGAGAAGATGCACATTCTGTCCTTTCTGGGAATCAGACCAGGGAACCCATGTATCAAAGGCAGCATCTCTAATCCTTCAGCTAAAGAGAATGCCCTAAGGGGTTCTGGATGAATCGTGGGGTGGTGGGGGGGACTACAGCACAGGTGGCTGGAGTGCCCGGTCAATGTGTCAACCCAGACCTTGAGGGATCGCCTCTACCTGGTGTGAATGTATTTCTGACTCTGTTCCCATCCCTCCCATGTGAGACGGACAACATGGGTGCCAGTAAGTGTACCAGGGTCTCAATAATTGTGCAAGTTGTGATGGTGCGATATTGATGTGTTCCCTTGTCCAAAAGAAACCAGACCGAGAGTCATCCAAATGCATTTTATATTGGCTACCGAACAATCCTCAGGTGAGAACAGCTTTCAGTCACTAATGATCTGGGATAAATACCCACTTTCATTTTCTAACTTTATGCACTTCCAGAATCCCTCTGGCAGAAACCTACCTATTTCTTCAGAACTTGAGAGTCCTTGGTGGCTGTGGACTCCATGATGGAGATGGCAAAACCAACCGAAAAAGTCTCAGTAATTTGGCCTTGGAGCCCCTGTTCAAGCTGTTGTTATCTGGAGGAAACAATCTGTGGAGGTTTTAAGTTTGCAGAAGGGTCCTAGACAGGGGCAGCTAAGTCTAAGTTTCTGGAGTTCCCTTGATGTCACATATAGCTGAACTGTTCATGTGACAAAAGACTCCGAATGAAATTTCTTAGAAAAGCTTTCTGCAGGTAATTGGGCTGCAGTATTGTATTTCTCTTGTGCTTCTTATCAGGCGTAATACAATCAGAGCCTCAAAAGAAATTCAGGCTCAGTGCCTTATAGCCATAACATGCATCACTTGCCACTGGCTAACAGAGGGGTTGGGCAGGAACTCTCAGGAACTCAGTTCCACCTATGACAACATTCTCCATTGAATACTATTGGAGAGTTCCACTTCCTAGGGATGACAGTTCCAACTCCAGCACATGTAGGTGTAACCCCCCTACCAATTTGGGGGCTTACCTTTTAGTCCATGTAGCTCCCATTCAGCTGCTCTCCATGGCACCCGCCAGGAGTGCCTGCATTTTTTTTCTGGTCCCTCGGTCTTGCTTGTGCCCCTGTGTGCCCAAATAGTAGCCCCAATGTATGTTCAGCCCTGCAGGGCTCCAAAAAGTAGAACCGCAATCACCTGTATTGCCAATGCACTCTGGTGTGGTGGGGATAGCACAGGCACTGGCGGCACCTTTGATCTTGTGACCACTTGCCTTGCAGTTGAGCGGACAAGTGTTCAGTTGGCCCCAGTGTGCCCACCTGCTAAGTGGGATCCAGTGACAACTCCAAGGACACTGAGCACCCGCTTTCTAAAATATTTAAAGAGATCCACAAGGTGTACAGATCTGAGCTCATGAATATTAATGAGCCAGGGCCCTGATCACTAATGAATATGCATGAGGGTCTGTTCTGCCCTTGGGGAAGCTATATTTTCAGCTGTGGCCGACAAAGGGGGCAAAGTAAATATAAATAAATGTATGTAACTGCTGTATGTCTTTGGGGAAAAGGTGTAAAGGGACATGCTTAAACCAAATAAATACCTGCTAATCCTGGCTGCACCAGTAACGTTGGGACTCAGAGAGACAGCCTGCCTGCTGCATTTGGTGGGGTTGCAGTGACAGGAAAATGGACTGAGAAAATTATTAATTCTGGGCAGTGACAGCAAGGACACATCAGTGGCTAATGAACTATGGGGCATTTGGGCAAATGCAATAATTATTCTGGCTGCACCAGGACTTTATTTGGGACTGTATCTATTCTGCTTCAGGGACTGTGTGTTCAGCAGCCATTACTAAGTAGCCACAGCCAATCGGAAAGCTAGGATTTTAAAGCCAGGACTTGTGGGACATTTGCAAAAGCTCCCATGGGAAACTACAAAGTGCTCTTGGGGAACTGCAGGGACCTACTTTCAGGCGCCAAAATGGTAAACCAACTGTGCATCGAGTGAGCTTCATGCATAATTCATTTTTTTGATTGACAGGCCATCCAGCCAATCTGAGGCCAAGTAACCAATAGCTCCAGCCAATCAGGAGCCTCAAGAGAGCCCCATAAAAGACTGTTTTCCAGCAGATTTCAGATTTGAGCGTGAGCCCCCCACAGGGGTGGGGAACTCAGGACCCCAGCCATGCCACTGGGCCTAGTGATCCAGTGTGAGCCCCTCCATCCAGGAGAGGGTTAGTGACTCCTTTGCAGTAAAGTTAAAATACTTCAGTTTTATGCAGAACTTGCTAGCCTGGGGGTTGTCAGAATGTCCTCCAGGTGCTAGCCCTCCCTTCCACGTTGGGGAAAGACATGGACCTGCAACTTAACGACATCAAGCCAGCTCTGAGAGAGCTGATCCATCTTCAGCTGTGACAGAACTGAAGACTTCAGGAGCCTTCATTGCGGAGATCCTACTGTGAGGAGCCTGAGTGAGTACTCTTGTACCCCCCAGTGCAAGAAAAAAAGGAATTTGCTTATTGGGGCTGCCAATGCCCAGTTGCTGAGTTATATTGTTTGTTGGTCTACACCCTGCAACCTGCTGCGCCTAACCTTAGCCCAGCGTGGGTGGACCCATCAGAGACTGTTGCTGATTTACATTGTTCACTTGGTCTGCACCTTGCACCTGGTGCGCCTAAGTCTTGTCCAGCGCAGGTGGACCTAACTGCTCTAAGGGACCCATGTGAGTCCACCTAACATGTATAAATTTGCTGAAATGTGTCTGTCTGCTGCGGAGCCTACAGGACTGGAAGGGGAGCATTCAGAACGGGGGCTTATCCTGACTTTGCCTGGGAGGTCCAGTATTTGCTAATTAGTTCGGTCAAAATGTCCAGTGGAGCTGCAAGCTACAGCCATGTGCCCCAAATGGGACTGAGACAGCAAGTCTATCGGATTTGACTACTTCACCTTGAAAATTACTGTATTGATGTACAAATGGACCAGGGTGGCCCATCCTGGCCCCTGACTGAAGGCACTACACCTTCTATGAATGTGATAAATGTTCAGAAGTTTCAGTTGGGCTCAACCCAGTGTAACCAGCTGGTTACACCAGTGTTTTCAACTGAAACATGCAGGGCAATCCCTGCATACTACAGGGAAGCTGTAAATAGTTCAAGTATCCAATGTTTGAAAGCCTAATTCGTTTCTTGTTAATCAAGCCAGCCAGCATACAGCTGCAATGTCTACCAGGCCCTCAACATGCAAGAACTTTAAAGTACTGGGTACCCAGGTTTAAATATTGAGATTGCTGGGTTTCAATGTAAATTTGGGGAACTGGTACCAGCTGTGGGAAATAATATTGTATGTCATCTGATTCTGTGCTGCTTAGATAGCCAGGGCTCTGGTCATCAGTGTTGGTATAATGTTGATTACTTTCTGATTTAAAAACAGTGTACCTACCCAGCTAGAGGGTTTTCACCAGCCCAACCAAATCCAATTCTAATGTAAATATTGTAAATAATAATAATAACAATAGTACTGCATAGCCTCTACTCCTTTGTTTCCCTATTCCTAAGCCCTATTCCCCCTGTAAATAAACGTGTTATTTATTTGCAGATCCTGCCTCGTGAGCATATTATTAGAGTCATTAAATGGTAAAATGTCTGAAGTGTGGGGAAATGTTTATTGGATACTGTGTTGGGGTGGCTAATGGCCATAGTGGGTGGTATGACATCTCAGGGGGTTGTACCAAGTCCCATACCAGCCCACTTAAAGCTAAACTCTGAGTGGAGGCACCGTGTCACAGTAATATCATGGAAAATAACCAGTTTTAAAGTAAGTTGGGAACCCAGGCCCCTCAGCCTTGTTCAGGCCTGCAAGGCAGGATTAGTAACTCTAGAAATAGTGCCACCTAGGTATTACATAGGGATTGGAGTTCTACCTCCCAAGCATTTCCAGTTTAACCACTGGGCTTACAGGAATAGTTCTGCTATCACTGAATGGAAAGTTAGGGTGTAACAAGTCTTTAGTAAGGAGAAAATAACTTATGATCTTCGGCTCCAGGGAGATAAGTTTCTGGAAAAATGGAGTAATTGGATTCAATACAATATGCCCTCCAAAAAAAGGAGGTATGGGGGCCAAAGGTATTTATATCATTGACAAGCAATATACTGTTTTTATATGAACTATGAGCAGCTGAAAAATCAGACACACAAAAAGTTAATAGTTACAAAGTCATTTAATTTTATTGCACTGTTAAACAGAAACATGCTGAATAAAGCTATAGGAACATGTGGGTGACATTAGTATACTATACAACAGGTTAACACATATGGTAATCAGTTCATGCAATTGTATTGGTTGTGTACATACTCACGTAGTGCGGTGAAATGCACTGTATGTACGTATATTATGAAATTCATCAATAAACCTGAGCTAGGAAAAAAAAAAGAATTGATGTTTAAAGAGCACCAGTGTTGGTGCTTTCCATAAGCCCCTTACTGGTGGCTTAGCATCACCGGAGTGTAGTCCTTCATAATTACATTTTTTTACTTTCATATTCTGCGATGGGGAGGGGATTGTAAATGAGAGCTACAGCGCCTTGTTCCCTTCCCCTTGGTCCTCTCTGGTCAATTACCATCCCTATACCACCCCTACGCACCTACATTTGTGATGTAGGAGTTTGTAAAGTGGGGGTGCTACATTGATAGCAGTGGAGTGTCATTTAAACAATCTATTTTTATATTTTAGAAGTCCACAGAGAGCAACTGCAAGACACTTTAACAAGAGCCTTATTAGTTGAGCTGTGGCTTGCGTTTGCCTCAGTAGAACCTCTAAAATATAACAAAAATAGATGTTTTTGATGACACTTCCATTGCTATCAATGGTACACTTCTAAACTCCTATGCTAAGCAAAATGTAGGAGTGTGGGGTGGTAATTGAACTAGAGAACCAAGGGAAGGGATTGGGTGGCTGCCTTATTTATGATCTCTTCCTTCACAGAATATGTAAAGAAAACGTTAGAAGAACTACACTCGGTACTGGTAAACTAATATGGGGGCTTATGGTAGACAGAAATTAGCACGATAGGTGCTCTGGCCATCACAGCTCACAGGGCAAGGTTCACAAACAAAAGATTTCAGCGCTCACCTTTCTGGAGAACAGCTCTGGTCAGGTGCATTCATTCTGGAGGTTTCCCATCGGGGGCGTAACCACCCAGTGAACCAACACTCAGGAGTCACAGACTTTAAGTAAGTAAAGCAGAAAGACTTTCAACTGATAAAATAAAAAAGTACTTAAGAAATAAAAAAGTAACAAAGAGTAACTTTTTATTTACTTTTTTTTATCTTTTTTTATTTCTGCCCCACTGCCCGCACAGTCCCCTTCCTGTTGTGAGCAACCTTTCAGTCCTATTATCCCTATCCCTGGCTTTGACTTACCTGATACTATCGGCCAAGATACCTGGGTAATCCTTTGGATATATCCCCCTGAGGGAGGGGGTGGGGGCCCCCCTCCAAGTTTATGGCCAGATACCAGGTGGTGTGGAAGGCTAAGCAAGGCCCATTTGTACTTAGTCAACCATCCTGCAGTGTTTCCTTCCAGTTTCTCCCATCCCCTTGGGATGGTGCTATAGAGAATGTTAGGGGTGAGCCCATGCAGTGCCTCTTATTGCACCAATGTCAGCAACATCCCACCCACCTGTATGCCCTCCACCTGCAGTACCACCTGTGGTCACCTAGGTGGCAGTACTGTGGTGGCTGTTGGTACCCTCTCTTCCTGGATGAGGACAGCATCATCTGGGATGTTCAGTCCTCCTCTCCCCAGCCGGCACACAATGGCTCAGACTCATTCCCAAACCTAGACTGCCAGCACCATGAGCAGATAGTCGATGGCTGCACCAAAGGGCTTCCTAAGAGCAGCTTTTTAAATGTAAACAATTATCATTTTGACTTTGCTACACTGATATCGACTTGCTCTGGCCTAAACTGGCCTGTTGAGGATGAAAAGTCTCTCTTTAAAATGATGATTGTGAATTTCCATACAAGTGATTTTTAAAACTCGACTTGGCTGCTTTATCCAGTCACTCAGAACAGAAACATAGCCCCATAGACGTTATGTTCTAGTCTGTAGATCTCCGGTGTCCAAGGTAACACTTCCTACTCCCTGTAGGGCTGCCACTTGTGTATTGTGCAGAGAGATATGTGTGGGTGTGTGTGGGTGTCACACAGAGGTGCATGATAAACCAGCCCTGTTACACAGTTGGGTGGCAGTGACTCATGTTGCTAGCTGGGTGACCTAACTCCGGGATAAAGGAAGCTTGGGCTTCCATACCCCAGACCAGCAGAGACAGGGTGATTTCTGCAGGTCAAATGGTAGTTCCTGGGAAGAGGGTGCCAGCTCCCCTGGTATGGAAGACCAGTATTGCTGAGAGCTTTGAAAGCAGCCAGTCAGCTTTCTGCTTTAATCATGCGATCTTCCTGTGCTTACAGTCCTTGCTGCCTCTCTGTTAGTTTAATTTTCCTGTGCTTTCCTTAACCTCCCCCTCACTTAACCTTCTTGTGCTCACCTAATAGGTATAGCTGTTCATTGCTCTGTACAACAGTTTGGGATGAAGTGTGCAGAAAAGGTGCAACAGTATATAAAATCAAAATTCCTTCCTTTCCCGTTCCAGCCAGGGGGATATTGCAGTTTACTGGCTGTAAATTCAGTAGGGGACAAGGGATGGGTAACTAAAATAAACCGTAGATTTTAATAAGAGTCCTGATAAGTGGTAGATGAGGTGGGGTGCCCTTGTAATTTGTGTCATAAACCAGAGCCTTATCGAACGGGAAGTACATACAAGTTATTGCAGTGTTTTACCAAAACCTAATGTACCAATTAAGGTTCATTCCTCTTAGTGCTCAGTTATAAATACATATTGTGCGTAGGCTAAAGCTTCTTGTAAAGTGACTTAAATCACCATGGAAACAGAATTCAAAATGCTTTAAAGTTAGAATGAGTTCTGATTTATAGCATGCTGCTTTATGGTTAATTAAAGCAACAATCCCTCTTTCCAGCTGATACCAAATGGAGGTTATGCTCTGATGGAGGGTGGATCAGTAAGGGTGTCATCTGTCAGTGAACATTGCTTTTGCCAACTGTCATTATGCTAAGAAAAGTAAAACAATATATAGATGTTTCCTCCAAAGCACTTTGTGGCTGTCTAAATAGAGAATAACAGTCAACTGGAATATACTTACCACCTTGGTGGAGGTGTTACCTTTTGCCCGATAACACAGAGTATCAATATGATATTTTCCGGGGGGACTGAGTAAAATTCCCAGCTGAGTCACGTTGTGGTACTGTGTAGGAACCACTTTGTCTGGCAGTCTGCTTTCAGCAGGTGTCACTGTGAAACTAAGCACAGATACTGTAGTGTTGCAGTCCCACTGTTACCAGCAGGTGTCACTGTGGAGCTAAGCAAAGATCCTGCAGTACTGCAGCTTCACTGTTGCCAGCATGTGTCACTGTGGAGCTAAGTAAAGATACTGTAGTATTGTAACCCCACTGTTAACAGCAGGTGTCACTGTGGAGCTAAGCAAAAATACTGTAGTATTGCAGCCTGACCTTTACCAGCAGGTATCATAGTGGTATGAACAAAAATAATGTAAGGTTGCAGCCCTGCTAATTATTTTTACGAAGAGAGGCATTTTGGGTATTCACCTTAAGGGTTAGGGAATGGTCTAGACTTAGTGAGTATCTTGAATTAGCCCCATTTTTGAAACAAGTAGCAGTATTCGTAGTCTGTGTTTGGTTATTCAGAAAGGTGTCATGTTAATGCATTGTGTTAGCTGACCCGGTGGTGCTGAGGGTTGAGGTGCTGGATGCCACACCTTGCGCCATGCTGGCGACCCGTGTTCGGGAATGAGCACGGGTCGTCAGGGGTCTGTGGGGATGAGGAAGGATCAAGCAACCCATGGACTGCTCTCCTTCCTCAGGGAGGGGGGGTTTAGCACTCGCCGGTGTAGTAGCAGCCCTTGGTGGCAGCTGGAGGATAGCACTACCTGGCCGGCAGAAGCATGGGGATTGAGGCTGTGGCAATCGCCTTTCGAGTGCACATGGGAGCATGCCCACGTCGAGCAGGGCATCATTGCATGTCCGAGCTTGGGGAAAACACTCAAGAAAAACCCCCCAGCTGTAGATAGGTGAAGGCACCTATCGTGTTGGTCCATGCTCCCGCTGTCGGACCTGCCTGCAGGAGCCCTTCCCTCTGACTCAGATGCATTGGATTCATAGATAGAGTGACAGGGCGGGTGGCCCTACCCCAGGGAGGCTCAGAGTCAGGGGATTCATCTGATTAGGAGTGCCTGCAAGGTCCATTGTATCTGTATTATTGGTGTAATCTGTCATTTTATCTGTATTATTGGTGTAGCCCACCATTTTATCTGTATTATTGGTGCAATATGTTGTTTTATCTGTATTATTGGTGTAGCCCACCATTTTATCTTTATTATTGGTGTAATCTGTCGTTTTATCTGTATTATTGGTGTAGCCCTCCATTTTATCTGTATTATTGGTGTAATCTGTCATTTTATCTGTATTATTGGTGCAGTCCACCATTTTATCTGTATTATTGGTGTAATCTGCCATTTTATCTGTATTATTAGTGTAGCCCGCCATTTTTATATTGCAGTTTTTGTATTCACTTTTGCACTTGCACTTTGTTCTTAGCTGATGTACAGACCCATTAGAATCTATACTGCACCTTTACAGGAGCAACTGTTCAAGCAGGATCATTACACAGCACAGCATCTTTGAAAAAGCATCTATGTGATGCAAAATGCATCAGGTGTTTTTTTTTTAATCAAGCTGATCTTTTTTTTCTCACAGTCCAGTTTACAAGTAACAAAGTATTTTCTGCACCTGTATCCCACTTTTTGGCATTATTGTTATGTGTGGTGAGTGCCTGGTTGTTTCGGTTTGATACTGTAATGTTGCATTCCCACTGTTACCAGCAAGTGTTGCTGTAGATGTGCGAAAAGATACTGTAGTGTTGCAGTCCCACTGTTACCAGCAGGCGTCACTGTGGAGGTGAGCAATGACACTGTAGTACTGCAGCCTCACTGTCACCTGCAGGTGTCACTGTAGAGCTAAGAAGAGATACTGTAGTGTTGCAGCCCCACTGTTACCAGCAGGTGTCACTGTAGGGCTGAGCAAATATACTGTAGCGTTGCAGTTCACTGTTACCAGCAGTGGAAGATACAAAGGGATTTAAGCACTCCCACCTCTAAAGGTGTTTCTCATCACAATACTGTGAAATAGTATTGAAAAAACGAAGAAATATAACAAAATAGCGACTGTCGGCGATGTCATCCTTAAGGTGGCAGCTTGAGGATCGAGGCGGCCCAGGCTAATTCTCCCAAACCCCTCAAAAAGGCTAAATTAACCCGACCAAACTGAGCAGAAATGCAAGAGGGGACAGCTATTCACCCATGGAGAAGGGACTAATCAAAGAAATCTGAAGTCTGAGATGGAGGTTGCAGATGGATTTGGATCTGGGGGCTCCGATTGCGAATACTCCCAGGCTTCAATCCCTTCTTCCAGATCAGGCCACTGCAGAGGGATGACTAAATAAAGGCAGAAATCTCACTGGCCCAGTAGCGCGGAGGGCTGAGGCATCATGCCTTAACTCCCACCACACCGGCGCCCCGTGTTCTCGGTGTGAGCAGGCCGCAGGGGGTCGGCTGGAGAGGGAGAGGATTGAGCATCTGGAGGACAGCTCTCCTCTCTTCTCCTGGGGAGGGGTGGAGATGGAGTCTGCTGCCTGTCTGACCCTTAGCAGTGGCTGGAGGCCAGCACAATGGACCCACACAGAGGGGATGGAGCAGGGCAGATGCCAGGTGTGCTGTGTGAGGAAGCGTGTGCTGCTTGGTCATTGGCGTCATTGCACGCCTCCATGACATACCAGGGAGGGGGAGAAACAGGAGAAAACAGAGGCTGAAATACCCAGCCAGCAGTATGACAGTCGGCCTCTTGCAGGCCCCATACCCAGCCAGCTGGCACCTCGCTAGTGTCAGAGGTGTGACCAGTGGACACCGGGGTTATGGGGCTAGGGGGGCCTGAAATATAGGGGCTGGGAGGGATGGCAAGAAACAGAAGAAGAAAAAAAAACCCAGAAATCTCCCCCAGCTGATCGTCTCAACCATAAGCATGATGTCCTCATCTCTGAAGTGAGGGACTTTTATCAGGAGGTGAGAAACACCGCTACAGCACTTTTGACAGATATCTCCAAATTAGAGAAATGCTGTGAGGGACACAAGACTCAGCTAACTACAACAGACCACAGCATGGACATGGCAGAATCCAATCTGTAATCACCCAACTCTACACTGCCATACAGACGCTTGAGGACAAGTTGGAGGATTCAGAAAGGCATAATAGGAGGAACAATCTCAGGCTATATAGCTTTCCAAAGGGGGTGGAGGGTCAGGACTTAATTACATTCCTCACAAACTTTTTCAGAACTGTACTGGAACTAGCACAGGATAGGACACTCGAGACCAAGCATGCCTCAGGGCCTTGGACCCAAACCCCACAACTGTGGGTGCCTGCCCCGCTCATAAATTGCACGGATCCTCTGCTATAATGACAGGCAGGACTTTCTAACAAAGGCATGGAGGACTAAGTAGGTAGGGTTGCCACCTTTTAAGAAGTCCAAAGTGGGACATTTCTTACTGAAACAAGATTTTTCGCAGGACAGTATGTAACCTCGACCAATGCAACAGACTTGTTTTCTCTATGTAATCTGAATTAGGGCTAAGTATTGTAGTTTCTTAGTTGCTTCTATTGTTTCTTATCATTTTAAGGTAATTTAGTTAAGGTATTGTAGTTTTCTGCAACATTTAGTGGAAAGTTAGAAAATATTTTGTCTACAATAAAATCGGGACATGTAGTATGTTTCATGTTTTTTTGTAGGGCACAACTGCCCAAATCAGGACTGTCCTGTGAAAATCAAAACAGGTGGTAACCCTATAAGTAGGTTCTGTTTGGCAACATAAGGTTGTTCTTTGATAATGACTATTCCTCCAACCTACAACATAAAACACCAATAATGAAAGCCCTTAGAACACAGGGCATCAAATTTCACACTCCTTTCCTAGCCAAGATAGTTATCCACTTTGTAGATGGCCAGAAGACCTTCCAAATGCCCAGTCAGGCCAGAGATGAGTTGTCTCAGAGGGATGTCCTTTGAGCCTCCAGTGGAGAAACAGACACAAACATCACTAACTGCTAAACTAACTAAACAAATCATGGAACACAGCTGATTCAAGGAAAAAGCAAGTGACCGCCATGATGCAGCAGATCGTTCAACACTTAAAAGCGAATCGCCCTTCTACTAGCTGCTCTTCTTTTTATTTCTTCAACTTTGTTTATCCTCCTCTGGATACAGACTAGAACCTCCTTCTGCTACCCGCAATGCGAGCTACTATACCTACTGAGATCCTGCTGCAACATCTCCTAATCCCACCACCCACTTACGACACACCTCTGTCCTGTGCCCCAGCTTACCCCCTGGGGCCAAGTACACCTTCCTCTCCTTCAGCATTTCTTCCTACAGTCATCTGGCCACCCGAGGTAGAGTTGAAGATGTGGGAATTCTCCAGGAATGGTGCAGCTCTGATCCAGTGTGGGAGTGGGTTGCTGGTGGTGCTTACTAGCTGCTCTTGTGACCCAGCCTGACATCCTACCCTGACAGCAGAATAAATTCCATCGACCAGATGCCCAATGCCTTCAATGATTACAGGTGAGCGTGCTTACCACTTTGTTTGTGCCTTCTTCCTTTCTTGCTTTCCAGGCCCTCGTTCTCATGGTGGGCATTGGTGCGCTCCCTTTCTCCTGGGTCTCCTGCCTCGCTGAAGCCTCCCATAGCTGCAGCCCTGCCAGACATGGTAGGTAACATACCGGGCCTCTTTTTGGAAAGCGCTGTTGGTTTTCCCTAACCCTGCTCCACCACAGCTCTATCTCACAATATGGTTGGCCATCAAGAAATTCCCAATTAGCAAAATAAAATATTGTGGCTGCACCTGGACCGTCACTTGGGAGCCAGATTACATGTGCGATGGCCTGGGAGCAGCACAGGGGCCTGTTTGATCTGGCTGCTGGTTTTGTGTATGTGGGGCTGCGGGTGGGCACCACTTCCACCCACTGTTAAGGTGGGAAGGAAGCAGCCATCAGCTGTCTGCCACACGGAGTCTCACATGGGGGGGCCACCAGCTGTACCACATCATGATTCTGACTCCATGACAACCTATAGCAATCAAATATGTGGGGAACCTTGGGAGCCTACAATGCAGGTAACAGATGTTTAACTGCAGAGGTGAGAGGTGGGTAGAGCTTGGGAGGGGGGTGGCCAGCCTCACTGGAAGGGGTTGCAGGGGATGGAGGGCGGGTAGCCTGGCGGACAAGTATGTTCAGAGGGTTAATTAGCTGGCCACCCTATCTGGGGTACTGGGCCTTCTGGGTTGGGCCATACTATAGATTCAAAAGAGACATATTGCTTATTGACACACACCAGTACAGCCCTGAGAGGGCATTGTGCTAGGACTGTCACCTAGAATGTGGTGCACCCACCTCTTTCTTGATCAGCAGAGACCGACTCTGTCCACAAACTGTAAGTGGACTGGAAGGGAGGCAACTACAGACAGGAGTCTGACAACTCAATGGATCTTCCCTCCCGTACCAATAAACCTAGCATGGGGCAACCCCACCACTCCAGACCATGAGACCCTACTAATCAGGAGCCCTATACACTATAAGTTTTGCTCCTTTCTGGAATATCAGGGGCACGTCAAGTCTCACTTTGCATATAACACCTTCCACCGTTTCGGGGAACTTTTTGAAAATTTCAAATGCTTTGGAGTCAGAGACTTTAACTTAATGGACTATGATGTGGTTCATAGCTATGGCCTCAGTCTGGACCCCTAATCACTGTGTTTGATGTATTATCTGTTTTTAACTAATACCGCCTCTCGGATCCTGAGAGCTGGAAAAAGTCAAGACTCCCTCATTTCCTTTAATAATCCATTCCTAGCTCACTGATAAGAAAGGTATCAGGGGCTGAGAGACGGCTGACATGTGCCATGGTACGTCAATGCCCAACTACCTCTCTCCCAAATAGTAGCGATACCATACTATAGATGCCCTTCCAGTCACTTGGAGGACTATCCCCTGCTAGCAAAAGGCTCAATTGTGGGCCCCGCCTTGAAGACCTAATTCTGCCTTACCTGTTGTGAGGGAGCTCAGCTGGCACCTCAAGGTTTCACTTTCTTAGGATTTAAGCCTGACTTGTTAGGGCCCATAGATGATGGCATTTCCTGTTCTGATGCTGAGGGAGCCCAACTGGCATCCCACAGGGAAGGTTTTGTCTAAATATTATTAATGGCATGGAACGTATTATGGTGCTTGTTGCATGTCAAAGGGCTTAACAACCCGGTAAAGTGGTCCAAAGTGTTATCCCACATTAGAAAAGAACACCCTGACTTGGTGTATCGCCAGGAGAGACACTTCGATGCACTTGAACACAAGAAACTCAAAAAATCTGGTTTTAGGTAGGTATGCAGCTCAGAGCTACCAAAGGGAAAATGAAGAGGAACAGTGATCCAGGTCCCCACACAACTGCTTCTCAAGAGACCAAGATAATAAGGGACAGAGAGGGCAGGCTATTAATTGTTCAGGGTACCCTGTTTCAAGTAGAGGTCACCCTGGCCTCTCTATATCTCCTGCCGAGGACAAGCACGCCAGAGATCTGGCATTTTCTGGAGCTGCTGCTGGTAATTACAACAGGGATGGTATTACTTTCTGATGATTTCAACATGTTGTATTCCAACACATGGACACCTTCAGTGTGCATCCCCCTAGGCAGCCAGCGATGCATAATGCATGTGTTCATGCCCTCCAAGAGTTCAAGTGAATCGACATATGGGGGGAACTGCACCACAAAACGAAGAATTACACACAGTATGTGGTTCTTGGGGTGTACATACACATCTAGACTGCAGTTATACACAGCAAGAGTATCTCCACTGTGTGGCAGATTGCCAGCTGGGGATATATTTTCTATCAGACCTCGCCCCAGTCCTAGCATACTTTACCATGGAGCGGGAAGAACCAAGGAATCAGTGGGCCATACCATAGACTGGACTGGAAGGAAAAGTATGCCTCTTTGCAGGTGACACAAAGATCTGCAACAGGGTTGATACACACGGAGGCGTGGAAAGGATGAAAAGGGACTTGGCAAGGTTGGAGGAATGGTCAGAAGTATGGCAGCTAGGATTCAATGCAAAGAAGTGCAAAATAATGCACCTGGGAAACAGGAACCCAGGGGAAGAATACACGATGGGGGTAGTAACAACAACAAAAAAGGAAAGGGACCTGGGGGTAATCATATCAGATGACCTTAAGGTTAGCAAGCAATGTGAGAAGGCAGTAGGGAGGGTTGGGGGTATACTGGGATGCATAGGGAGAGGCATCAGCAGCAGAAAACAGGAAGTTGTTATCCCTCTGTACAGACAGTTGGTGAGACCCCATCTGGAGTACTCGTCCAGTTCTGGAGACCCCATCTCTGCAAGGACATAGACAGGATAGAGGCAGTCCAGAGGAGGGCAACTAAAATGGTGCAGGGTCTGCAAGAGAAGCCGTATGAGGAGAGACTAAAGGAGCTTAATATGTATACCCTTGAGGAAGGCGTGAGGGGGGACATGACAAGCGTTTAAGTACCTCAGTGGAATCAACAAAGTCCAAGAGGGTAGCATCTTTCAGAAAAAGAGACGTGCAGAACAAGGGCACAATTTAAAGATGGGGGCTGTTCAGGGGCAATGTGAGAGTATTATTTCACAGAGAGGGTAGTGGATGCATGGAACAGCCTTTCTGAGGAGTTGTGGGGTCTAAAACTGTGGGAGAATTCAAGAATGCATGGGACAGACATAAGGCAATTCTTGTGGTGGGTAGGAAGAAATAGGCTGCTGGTTAACTAGGATATGCGGCCTATCCTGTAGGTAGGGAAATGGGCAGACTAGATGGGCTAAGCGGTCCTTATCTGCCATCAAAGTCTATGTTTCTGTGTTTCTAAGTGGCATCCTCGGGCATCCAGGTTTTATCTCCTTCCCCAAATCCACAAAACAGATAACCCTGGATGTCCTATTGTGTCTGCCTACTCCTGCCTCACATCCCACATCTCTGCATTTTTGGACAGCCTTATGAGACCACTCGTTGAATCCCTGCCCTCCTACATTAAAGACACTAATCATGCTCTCCAGTTATTTGACAGGTTCAGATTCAGTGGCTCCCATCAGCTCATCTTCACCATGGACATCAAAT
Source organism: Neoceratodus forsteri (assembly GCA_016271365.2). Taxonomy (NCBI): domain Eukaryota; kingdom Metazoa; phylum Chordata; order Ceratodontiformes; family Ceratodontidae; genus Neoceratodus; species Neoceratodus forsteri. Next base: position 195,574,330 of record CM028134.1, read on the forward strand.
CTCTATACACACTGATCCCCCACAATGGTGGCCTGACAGCTTTGCAGCATTTTCTGAATAAGAGTGACGTCCAGCAGCCACCCACACACACTCTTACCCGTCTGGCAGAATTTGTTCTTAAACTCAATGCTTTTTCTTTTAATAACAGTTTTTTTCAGCAGGTCAGTGGAGTTGCCATGGGTACCAAGATGGGTCCCAGCTTTGTCAATCTGTTTGTTGCTTGGGAGGAGGAACAGTTTTTTTTCTCATTCACAGGGACTGTGCCTGAACTCTACAAACGTTATATAGACAACTGTATGGGGGCTACCTCCTGCTCCAGAGGGACCCTCCAAATCTTCTTGGACAAGTTTACCATGGCCCATCCTTCCCTTCAATACACTGTTGAAGTATCCTCCTATACACTGCCTTTTCTGGATCGCAAACTGTCAGTGCAGAACACTGGTCTGAATACGTCAGTTTATTATAAACCCACTGACTCACAGTTTCCTCCTCCACAGTTCCTTCCATCCTAAACATGTCAAGACTGGCCTGCCACATTCACAGTTTCTTAGATTTCGCAGGTTATGCAGTGAGGATGATGATTTTGCTGAACAGGGCCAAATAATGCATAGTTTCTTTATTAACAGGACATACTCTAAAAGCACAGTGGACAGAGCACTTTCCCAGGTCAGTAACATGCCCCGTAACCTTGATGGTAGCCTTGCCATGATTTCTATATCTCTTCCAGAATGTTCCACTCCCTGTCCATGAGGCAGACTGAAAAAGATAGCAGACCACCATCTCACAATATGTGTGGGCTGGTAAGTGACCCAGGGTAAGGCTGAGAACCCTGATGCTACTAAAGGTGAGGGGTCCTGGCCCTCCTCGACTTTCGTACATGCTATACAGCCGCTCATCTTAGGATCCTTTTCATGTGGCAAATTCTACATGGAGGGCAGGGGTGTCATTTAGGGGTCACCAGGGGTCACATTCACAACCCCTATGAAAATGTTGTGACTCCTATGACAGGGCTTGCGACCCCTGGTGCCATGGTTTATGGATGCTGCTTGGCCATTGGCCGCTGCTGGCTAGACGAATTTTGAAAAAAAACACTTTTTTTTGTCAAATTGCCCCCCCCCTCAAAAAAACTCCAAGTCCCAGTGTACATTGAGATGGGGTTGGTTCTACCATGATTGGCTAGGAAGGCCAGTGGGTGGGACTAGTCACAATGTGGTGCGATGGTGGACGAGGGAAGGAATGTCACGAAAAGCGGGGGAAGAGCCTGTCTAAGTGCGAGCAGCTGACCACAGTAGTCTTACCCCTTCGGACGTGGGACAGGCGGCGGGAAAGTAGCAGTTTGAAGGCTAACTAGACGATGACGAGCCTAGGCACCAGGAAAGTGGATCTAGGAGGAGGGACTGGTGTCAGATTTGGGGTTTTATTTTTCATCGATCGGTCAGGCAGCTGGGCACTGCACCAGGTGCAGTTTAGGCCAGAGAGGAGAGGACAGGACTGGAGCAGCAGGAGGCGGAGCGCGGGCCACTGAGTGCCTCAGAGGAGTTGGAGACACGACGACATGGGACTGGTCTGGGACAGGACAGAGATGGTCAGTTGAGATCTGGAGAAGCATGGATTGAAGGAGAACAAGAACAGTACAAGCAGTGAGGTAGGCAACAAACAATAAAGGAAAAAAAAACTGCTTTCATTGCTTTTCCTTGTTTCTTAAAAGGTGGTAAGCCTCTGACAGAGGGAGTTGGGGCGGACCATTTACAAGAGACCAAGACACTGCTGTGGGGGTGCGTGCTTACTTGTGTATGGAGACACTGGAACAGCACAGGGCATATGGGGGAGGGGGGACTGACTGGCCTGTCCAGACTGGGAGTCATGATGGGCATGGGGGATAGAGCAGAGCTGTGGGAGTGGGGGCTGACTGGTGTGTTTGGTACCAAGGATACAGGAGTACGGGGGGGAGAGGGCAGTACAGTGGGAATGATAGCTTACCTGTGAATGTGGACACAGTGGGATAGCAGGGGTCATGGGAGGGGCAGAACTGTGGGAGTGGACTGGTGTGTCTGGTTCAGAGCATACGGGGGCATGGGGGGTGGAGAAACTACTGAGTCTGGTATGGGGACATCAAGAGAAATGGAGGGATGAGAGAGAGTTTGAGGAGTACTGGGTGACCTTGCAGAATGTGGGACCCTGGGGGTACATGGGGGGCAGGAGTGAGTGTAGCATTTAAAGAAGGGTATACCATCGCCATAGTGGCTCCCCAACAGTGAAGACCATCACAGCGACAGGATTTGGGCAAAATTCGCATGTCGCTGTGATGGTAGCTGCAATGACCAGGGACTGCCTTTTAGGATGTCCCCCCAGTACAACTCCAACTTGAGTTGGAATCCTAGAGACTGGGGTGTGGGGGTGGAGCACCCCACATGGGGGGGTTTGGGGATGCAGTCCCTTGATGGAAACACGGAGGCATCCCTGACACCGCATTGCTGACACTCGGCAATGCGGCTGTCGCTGTCAGAAATGTATCAGTATCTGCTGTCGCTGTGGCATGGTAAAACTGCCTGCACTAAAGCCTACTCATGCCCACATGAAACAAACTGAACATTATTTTAACTGATGTGCCCTCTGAAGTTTTGATTTTAAACAGAGAACCAGAAAATAAAGTTACCCCGTCAAATTTCTTTCACAAAGTCTGCACTGAATAAAAATCACGTAAAAACACTGTGGAGATGGTTTCAACCTGTATCACTCAAACTGCAACCCTCAAATCACTGTCAGCACATCACAGCAAGAAAAAGAATTTAAAGAACAAAGGCAAAACAAATTCTGGGATTCTTACTTCTTTTATTTTGGCAATGCACCAACAAAATGATAAATCCATTAAAGCAGCATTATTTATTAGTTGGCAAAAAATTTCATCCTATAGTTTTTTGCCAGAAATATATTCCTGACATCTTTAATGTGTGAAGTGGTGCATTTTGGTGCATTTTAGGCCCAGGTTCAGGAGCAAAGTGTGGCTCACCTCTCAGTCTTCTAGCCTCCTTTCCATCATAGAGCAGCTGCTAACAATAATAGCTACCTCACAGGGATGAGAGGTAAGCAGCGGGAGATGGCTGATTGTTCTACTATAGACAATGATGGCAGAAAAAGACTAATGGCAATCCATTCTGCCTATGGTTCCCTATCTAATCTCATGACCTAATGTCCACCCAGGGTCCTAGCCCTGTCTATCCACTCCACTATTCCCCTCCCAGTATCTGTTGCCTTGAGTAACCATTATACCCTTCACTTTGTCCCAACCTTGCTTGAAACCAATAATGGTTTTAGCACCCACCACTTTGGCAGGTAGACTGCTCCATGTTTCCACCACCCTTTCTGTAAAATAATACTTCCTCATATCCCTCCAGGCATCTCCAAAACTCACACCTGCAAGGCAACCTGCCACTGCACTGTGATAGAAAGGAACTAGGAGATAGACAATTTTCATTGTTTTAACCCCAAAACTAATGAACACTATTGGAAAGTTTATTTGCACATTAGCCCCTTGTTCTTTTTGAGGGTTGGGGGGATTGGGCTCCTGCACACTCACCTCTTCTTCCTGCTGCTGCTTCCCTTCCCATCATAAATAAAAATAAAAAAATTAAAAATCACCTTCATCTCAGGCTCCCAACTAGACCTCATGATCCCCATGATTGCTACCTTGTCCTGCTTCAGCTGGTGGTGACAATGGTTGGCCTGGCGCCTCTCTGCATTACAACTGGCAACAAGGGGGCCCATCCAGGACCCTCACCTCCTCCATGGAAAGACAGCATGGGTTTGCAATGGACTGGGAGTCGGGGAGCAAGCTGCTCTTACATTTACTGCATGATCTGGCAGCTTTCCAAACCCAGGAGGGCTAAAATCACCACCGTCCTCCATTTCCTAGCCCCATCATCAGGGGTCAAAATTAAGTTAGCAGCTACTAGCCAGCAGGGCTAGTGACTGGGATAATCCACTAGCCCTACAGGACTTTTCCACTGGCCCAGCTGGTGTATTTATAGAAATATTACATTCTCCGGTACAAGCCTGCAGGACTAGTTAAAGGAAAATCTTACTAGCCTAATACAAAATCTATTAGTATTTGGCTAGTGGGGTAGTGCCAGTTTCGACCCCGATCACCAAAAGCACAGAGGATAATACTGTACTGTGCCTACCCAGGTTGGAGATTATCCCATTCTAAAACTGACCTGGCACTCACTAAACTATAAAGTGGGTAACTACTGCCTTTTGTTCCTTTGTTTGTTTGCTGTTCCTTACCCAGACTGAAGTTTCTGTCACAGCCACACCAGCCAAGTTGCAAAACTGCATCACACCACAGTGTAAAACAACTGTATACATCAATGAAAGAAAGGTGGTCTTCCTCAGTCACTGCTGCTCCATTCCAGTGGCTGCTGCATCAATTCCTGCCTTGCCGCCCGCTGCAGTGAAAATCAGAGGATCCACTGCCCGTGCCTGTTGCTGCACTTCTCTTCTTTATTGCCCATACACCACCAACCACACGTCTCTGTTGGTTCTAAAAAGGATTTTGTTTGGGACTTGAGAGCCGGATTCAGGGTCTATTGCCATTTTGGGACTTGAGAGCCAGATTCAGGGTCTATTGCCATTTTGGGACATGAGAGCAGGATTCAGGGTCCGTTGACATTTTGGTCCAATCTGAAGCTGTGCTCTGTCACATCACCACACCAGCAACGTAAACAGGGATCAGTGGCAGAAGTGGTTGTCACTTTATACCTCCTGCCAGCCAGTGGCAGAGCTGGGGGGGCTGGGGGGGCAGTCGCCCCTCCTGGCTGCCTCAATGTGAGTAGTGGCGCCCCACCACCATCTTTATTCACTGTTTAGCAGCCATTGTGGAGCCCATGATTAACATGAATGGCCCCCCCAATTCTCAAATGCTCCCAAACCTGGCTCCGCCACTGCCGCCAGCTGACTCTTTGCATATAATAGCAGCCAATACTAGCAGAGTAAATGCCTCCCTCTCTTCCCATTTGTACACTGATTCTTCCAGCTCCACCCGTGCTTCAATGATCTGGTTCCTACCTGATCACAGTAGCAGTGATAAATGAAATACTTAAGCAAGGAAAACCTCATGGGGTCCTGGCATGTATGTTCACTTAGAGTGTCCATCCTTCATACAGAACTATGTACAACAGTGAGGTCCAAAGCTGAATCTGAAAGGAATAAAAAAGTTTTGTCAACACTTTCTTCTGCACACAAATTGCTCCAAGTTTGATACTCCTGGCCTCCACTTTTGCATTATACTCAGCAAAGTACCATACATATGCCTGCTGACACCAATGCCAAGGACTAGTCACGTCTATTTGTTCTGCAGTAGACAGGGAGAGTGAAATGGGGTTATTGTATGTATTGTATTGTGTCTTTATATTAGGATTTATAATTCAGGAAAAGGGAAAAATGGTCGGGTGAACATAAATATAAATACAGTACAAATTTAGTAAGGAAGTCCTGAGACCAAACAGTATTACAATGGTTGTCAGAAAAAAGACTGAATGGGACTGGTTACCAGTTGAATGCCTAATTAGAACAACTGAGGGTTCTCCACATCCCCTGAGACTTACCTTCACTGCAGTCTTCTGCTACAGGACCTGTGGTTGTGCCCAGCCACTGGTGCAGTGCCGGCAAGGGGTCGGTCTCTCATCCTGCCGCAGGGAGGGTTTTTTCCCTCTACATTCCTCTCTAGGCCCATGGATGTGCAATTAGCACAGTGTCCAAACTGTGCCTCCGTAGAGATGGCTCCAGCACCCTGTACATGGTACCATCCAGCCACCGCTGGGCAGCAGGCATGCAGCGTGCTGCAACATCCCCCCTCCCCGAGGAAGGAGAGCTGTCCTGAGACGATCCATCCTTCCTCTCCCCGCCTGCCCCCCCCCGAGCAACCCAAGTCTATTCCTGACCCTGGGTTGCCGGCGTGGTGTGAGGTGTGGCGTCCAGTGCCACAACCCTCAGTGCCAGCGGGCCAGCCAGGTGCCCATTGTTCTTTTGTACTATTGTATCAATTTTTCAATTAGAAAAAAAAAAAGAAAAGAAAAAAGAAACAGACTCTGTCATCAGAAAAGGACTGGTGGGCCCATCCATTCTGTCCTAATTTCCATGCCTATTCCAATGCCTCTGACCCTATTTTGGTCACTGGTGGCCCTCCCTCCTCCCCTTATGGATACTGTCAAGAATGCAGGACAGTGAGGGTACTTAAATGGCTAATTTTTGTGAAATGTAGGCCTACGAAAAAGGGGAGTTGTTAAAGGGAGAGGTAGTTTTTTTTTTTTAATCAAACTCCTTGTTGTCATCCTGATGCTGTGTGGGGATCTTATGTATTTAGTTATTTATTTTATTTATTTATTTCAGTTTTGGAATTAATACCTTTGAGCCAAAGGTCATTTACAAAGGTCCAAGTCTAATGATACAAAACAAAAGGACAAGGTACATACAGAGGTGAACAAGAAGTTGACATAGAGTGCTAAGTGCTACAACAACAAGTGCAGTTCAAATTCAAAAGTTTGATTTGTAACAGCAAATACATGATTTACAAAGATGAGTAAATTACATAGAAATAGCACTGCAGGAGTGTGGTACAGAACTTAGGAGAGTTCATATGGCAGTCCACGGCAGAGGGGCCCAGGCTACCAAGTGGTAGGGAGGTGGAAGCAGCCAAAATGGCCTTGTCAGTACAAATGTCGGGGTGAATGGGTTGAGGCAAGGGGGATGAGGTTGGAAGGGGGTGGAAAGGTGTCCAAGGGCTTTGGTAGGAAAGGGTGGGGGGTGGAGGCTGGGGGAGAGGAGAGTACAGGGTGGGTAGGTGGTAGGGGAGGAGAGAATGGTGGTCAGAGATTAGAGGGGTAGATGGGGTGGCAGGTGCTGAGAGGCATAGAGGAATTGTATGTAGGTAGTAGGGACAGGGTATTGTTACCAGTTAGAGTGGCACCGGCAGTCGTTAGAATTTGTCAAATGAGTTCATAACCTTGCTTTAAACTGGCCCCCCCCCCAAAAAAAAACTGGCCACATAGATTTTCCATAAACACCAGACACATATAAATCCCTGCCCCAGCACCAGACTCTGATTCAACCCCCAACACCCCCGGATACAAACACAGTCTCAAACCCTGTCACACAGTGCTGTGTTATGAAAGGCAAGGAGATTACCATCATTATGCCAGCGGGGTCATTGAACAAAGAAACATCACATTATAAGCACTTGCAGAGTTAAGCAATACCTGAAGATTAGCATTTGGCATCAGGAAAAAATGGGCAGCAGTACTTTCAAAAACCTTAGAGGCAAATTAAAGGAAAGACTTCATCACAGAAAGGGTGTTGGATGACTGGAAAATCCTCCCTGAGGAGGTGGTCGGAGCAAAAACTGTAATTGAATTTAAGAAGGCATGGGATAGGTATAAGGAAACCTAAGAAGAAAGGAAAGGGGCAGAAAAGTCAGAGATCAAGTGGGGACTACGGTGTGACTGTAGGTAGGGAACATGGGCAGACTAGTTGGCCAAGCGGTCCTTATTTGCCATCAAATTCTATGTTTCCATGTTCTATGTTTAAAGCAAGATGATAGCTTTCTTAAGTTAGTGAGGCTGGCAAAATAGTGGTAGCTGCAGCATAGTTGCAACAGCAGCAGAGAAGTAACACGGCTTCAGGGGAACTAAACAAAAGCTACCACTCCCACAAAGGGTATTTCCCTAATCCCCTCCTCACTATCTACCCCGCCACAGAGCTTAGTTTCACCTACAAAGAGACACATTTGCCCTGGATTCCTTCTGCCATGTACATGTAGAAGAATAACACAGTATAAGATTATAAAAAAATAGCATGCTAGGGTGTCATGCTGCAAACGTAAAAGAAACAACTTTGTAGAGAGTCTTCAAAGGATTGCTATGGGTGGGGATCTGCCGGTGTCCAGTGTCGCTTCTGACACCTGTACTGGCAGGTCAGGAAGGTAAGCAGGTAGACTTCCACTAAGGATGGGAGTATAATGGGACATGGACTGTGGACATGGGGGCTTCTCCTCTTCTCCAGGGACTACTGGGAGCCAGTATGAGAATAAGAACACTGACAGGCAGGCAGGTACCAGGGCAGGGAGTGGGACTTTGGAGAGTAAGCAGCAGCTCAACTCAGAGTCGGAGCACTTAGTATTGATCCTGTGACCCCCTCCCCAGGTCGCCCACCAGCTATTACTGGCAGATGCATCTTGAAGGGCAGCAGTTCTCACTTGATGTGCATGGCTTTGCATCTGGCTTGGTAGTAGGGCTCGAGTATTCAGTTACCGATCCCCCTGCAGCTAACTAACACAGTGCATCTGGTGACGTGCTGCCTGGGTCCAGCCACCGTGGGCTCCTACCCACAAACCACCCAATGCAGCAACCACAGAGTTGAGGGTAGGGTGTCAGTCTACAGTCCCAGCACCAGCAGGGCAACCATCTACCTTGCTTATCAGTATTGCACCCCCAGCCAGCACCTCCTTGTGCACCCATCCCCAACCCAGCATGCAGCTCCACTTGCAAACAGCAGTAGATTGCTCATGGCTGGGCAACTTTGAGCTGTAGCACAGACACTGCATGATAGCAAGTATTGCAGCTGTAGGTATACGGTTCCCGATCCCCACCATCCAAAATTCATCAACATTTACGCAGCTCTCAATCCTTTCAACCTTTTTTTTGTATTTTATTTTTATCAATGTGACTTTTGGGATTGTACCAGTACCAGGATGCAGTATATAAGACAGTGATTCTAACAAACATTATTATGCCCTGGTACCTGCCTGCCTGTCAGTGTTCTTATTTTCATACTGGCTCCCAGATTTTCTCCATTGCCTTCCCTGGGATGGATGCCAAGCTCACCAGCCTGTAGATCCCGGGCTCCTTCCTAGATCCTCTTTTGTGCAGTGGCACAACAGTAGCTGTTCTCCAGTCCTCCTTCCATCTCTCTCTGTTTGTAGACTACCACTCCTTTTTTTTCCTTTTTAGGATCTGTCCCTTCATCATACAAAGAGGGCTGTGCCACCTCGACTGGTGATTTCTTTAGACTTTGTGCACATTTGAATTCATTACTGTTTTCCACGGGTTGCAAAATTGATATCTGATTTGCTAATCACTGGGCATAGCTGCTAGCAGGCCAGGCAACTGACTGTAGTCTGTACTCTGCTAAATTTCTTCTTTAGTAGCCTTCACTGATTTAAATTTCTTTGAAGTTGACTGCTAAATAAGTATCACTGAAATGTCTCTGTCTAAGAAGAAGGCATCCAGTGATCCAAAGCAACCATCGGTGCTTCAGTTATTTGCTAAGAAAAGAATTACAGCAGATACTGCACATCACTGACATTGGCAGGCATACACAGTGTACACTACAGTGTACATTTCATTTTTGCTAGGGGTAGCATTTGCAAAGTCCCGCTACACAGGTCTTACTTTTTTCTGCTTTGTACACAGCAGCCCCTGCATGTTATGCCAGCAAGCATTAATGTGCTCTTTCCGGTGTGGGGGGTCGAACGGGGGCAGAAGCATGACCAGGACAAGCCAGCATTCAGTTTCCGGTACTCCATGCACCAGCAGCGGTAAGCCTCCATGATCTCTGCTGAATTGAGAACCACAAGGTCAGTAGGGATTTTTAAGTTATCAGTGCCAGCATCACTGAGAGCGCTGGGGGGGTTAGCAGCAGAACAAAAGACAACACCCCCGGATGTAGTTGAAACATGATACGTCACACGCCAAGCCAGCATGGGAAATAATGCTGGGAGAGGAGCTGGCTTGGCAAACAATGGTGGCGGTACTGATTTTTTGGTGTTTTTAGCCAATTTGGTGTTTGTGGTAAAATCTCCATATCGAAATCCAGACGATGGCACTAGGGGACCGGATCACCGTGTACGTGTATGCATAGTTGGGGTTAACGCATGTCTGTGTGAGTGTGTGTACAAGACTTGATTGCTTCTCTGATGGTATTAAGATGTTTCCATTCTCTGAACTACTCTATAGGTCCTTAATCCATTTGTTGATTCAACCATATTATGCTTTTTAATGCATTAAGGATTTCATATGTTTGTTCTGTAGGAAATAGGTTAGCCAGTAATGTGGGTATTTAATGTTCTAGAACTGCTGGGGATGCGGCATTGTAGCACATTTAACTTTGTGTGTGCCTCTTGGGTAGCCTTTAGCGCGACTAGTAACTACACATATTCAAACCTCGGCAAAACTCAACATGCTTACACACTGATTTGTCTATTAATTCTATCATCTTACTTTTGTTGGCCCTATTGCTGGACTATTTCTCACTGTACCAGTGGTTCCTGTGGATTTTATCTGATGCTTTACTCCCCAGATGTAAAGTCAGAAAAGTGGCATTTTTGTCTCTGTTGTTTCACTTGCTTCATTATGAATTGGTCTTTAATTGCCTATGAGCTCTGGGCAGACTAGACATGCTACTTAGAAATCAACATTGTTTAATAGCCTGTTGAATTTTAGTCTGTCTGCCCAATACAGACTTCAGTATCTGCATTAACTTGCCCGGTATAGAATCTGCTTTCTCCTGGCTGTTACTTTGTTTTCACATGAACAGTAGCTTTGACCCCAAGCTTATTCAATGACTGACAGCATTTAGAAAGGCTCTTTTTGCTTAACTCTATTAACTTTGCACAGATGTTTCCATATCCAGTTATTGTAGGTATGACTCGATGTGCAATCCTTGTAAATCATCTGCTTAGAAGCATCACCCCCAAAATGAAATGTTTCATGAATTTACTCCAAACTTATTCAGAAGTACAAATTGGCAGCAGGGCCAGCATGCCCATAGACTCTAGGGGGAACATGCTCCTCACATTCTTATTCAAGGAGACAACTAATGCTTTCTGGACTAAAAAAGGCTGTAAAAGTGTGTAAAAGTGTATCTTAAGGTTCTGCTAAGACCAAATGTTAATTGTGTGCCCATCACAGAAATTCTCTTTGGTCGACCAACTTGCACAGCAGTAGCACTACTGGTCATGACTCTGGTTCGGAAATGAGCTCAGATCGTTGGTGGTTGACTTGGGTGGGGTAGGGATTAAGCATCCCACAAGACACTTTCCCTTTCCAGGGAGAAAGGGTTCCCGTCCTCCACTGTAATATTGTCACATCAGTAACCACAGGGAGCAGTGCGGTAGGAAGACAAAAGGGTGGGTGAAGTTCCGTAGATGTTGGAACATTGCCATACTTACCACAGGTGCACATCATTAGATGTCAGCACTAGGAGCTTCTGGGGTGACCATAAAGAAAAAGGAAAAATGGCCCTGGTCCTTGGACATGACAGACCCTGGTATATACTAACATACTAAGAAGCAAGCAGATTAGGCCCTATGGTCTATCAAGTCTACTCAACGACCAGTGTCTTCCTGGGGCACTGTTTTTAGCCCCCAACCCCCTCCCTCCTTCCCTACAAGGTCCCTCACCCCCACCCTCCAGCAGGGCTCTGGGATTCACCCTCCCCTATACCTATCCCAGCTTTTCTTGAACCCCTCCACAGTTGTAGCAGCCGCCAACTCCCCGGCAGTGCATTCCAGGGCTCCACCACCCTCTCAGTGAAGTAGCGTCTTCTTGTCCCCCCTCAGTCTACCCCCATTCAGCTTCATTGAGTGTCTCCTGGTGGCCCCTACCTCCCTCAGCTGAAGCATCCCCTCAAGGCTTACCCTATTCATTCCTTTGAGATATTTGAAGACCTCTATCATATCCCCCCATTCCTTCTCTCCTCCAGCGAGTACAGGTTGAGCTCCTTCCCTTAGTCCCAGTATCATCCTGGTCACCCTCTTCTGAACCCTCTCCAGAAGAGCAACATGTTCCTCTTTAAGTAGAGACACCAAAACTGCATGCAGTATTCAAGGTGTACTCTAACCAGACAATTGTACAGTGGAAGGAGCACCTCTTGACTCCTTGAGGTTATCCCCCTGGCTATGCACTCCAGCATTTTATTTGCTTGGGTTGCAGCCCTTCTACTCTGCTCTGCGTTATTCATTTTGGCATCCACCACCACCCTGAGGTCCTTCTCCCCCCTAGAAAGCTGCAGTGCCTCCTCTCCCATATATGAGCCAGGTTTTTGGCCTCCAGGTACAGAACCCTGCATTTCCCAGCATTAAACTTTAGCTTCCAGGCTCATGACCACCTCCCTAGAGTCTCCAGGTCCTTCTGGAGAGCCAGCTTCCCCTCCTCCCCTTCCACCACCGCCCACAGCTTTGAGTCATTGGCAAAGTGGCTCATCCCGCTCCTGATACTGGTTCTGATGTCTGAGGTATAGGTGTTAAACAGGAATGGACCCAGTACTGACTCCTGCAGGACCCCACTAATGACTCTTCTAGAGGATGAAACCTCCCCCCAACCCTCACCTTCTGTACACACCCCTCTAGCCAGTTTCCTATCCACACGACCATTTGCCCCCCACCCTCATATCCTCCAGTTTCCCCAGCAGCCCGGATGTGGCACCAAGTCAAACGCCCTGCTGAAGTCTAGAAAGAGGACATCCACTGACCTGCCCTGATCCAGCACGCTCGTCGCCCCTTCATAGAACTCCACCAAGTTGGTCTGACATGATCTGCCTTTAACAAAACCGTGCTGATGATCATCTAGGTGACCCCGTGCCTTCAGAACCCCCTCCTTCAAGATGACCTCCATCACTTTGCTCACTACCAACTGGCCTATAGTTTCCCAGCCCCTCTCATGAGACACTCTTGTGTATAGGCATGATATGGGCCATTCTCCAGTCATGAGGCACCCACCCCGACTGTGGGGAGGAGTTAAAAATGTTCATCAGAGGTGCAGCCAGGGTATCAGCCAGCTCCTGAAGCACCCTGGGATGGATCCTGTCTGGGCCTGGTGCTTTATCCACTTTTAGGGCCTTGAGGGCATATCTGGGGCGTCGCTCTGCTGGCCATGCATGCACCTCCTGACGTGTGTAGTGTACTCAGGGTTAAATCCACCACCCAGGCCCTGCCTTGGGGTAATGTGAAGCAGCTTGGAGCAGACAGCATGTTGGTGTGGTGTGAGGATCTCTCAGATGTGCCTTGGAGATCTACAAGGCAACTGAGGACCAGAGATGAGGAGGGGACATAAGGAAAGAATTAAAAAAAAGATTTTCTCTTGGCATGACATCCCTGCTTGACAACCTACCTATGCCTGTGGGTTTCTGACTAACAGTCCACTAACCTGTCAATATTAAAAGCCTATGTATAAAAAGTAAAAAAAAAAAAAGAGAGCATCCACTACAACCTGACAGATTCCAAAATTTGGAACCAAACATAACCTAATTTCCCCTTAGAACCAAAAATGCATTAAGTCAGACAGTGAGGAGAAACTCTGTAAGTGTCTGTTGTTTTACTCAATGTACTGTATTAACAGTATTTTTTTTAATGTATCATTTTGACTGTTTCGATACAGTCCTGGGTCGCATATTAAAAAAGTCCTTTGCTCATTATACTCACCCAGTAAACAAAAGTTAAATAAGTAAGTAAATTAATGTGTTTGTATTATAAGTATGAATGAAGAAGCAGGTATAGCACATGTAACACCCCTTCCCCTCTACAGGGCGGGGGGGGGGCCTGTGTTGCCAGCTGCTTGTTGCTCTCCTCTCATGACAAGGGTTAGATTGTCTGAGTGATATTCTTTGCCTGTATAGTAGATACTGGTGCAGTGAGCCCACATCTGCACTTGCACAGTTAATATGCTTCTGCATGAACAAGTTACCTCTGCATGTTTATAGGGGTGTGTTACTTAGAACTTCCTAAAGAATGGGACTGGACAACTTAGTGGATTGGTGGACTGGGTTAAGGAGCCTTTTGCCATGAGCCACTGGTTGAAATCTGACCCAGTTTCATAATGCCTAAAGCTTTCACCATATGATGGCTGTTGGCCTATGTGAAATGAGTTAATCTGGTCACAGTTCCATTTCTAGCAGACCAGTGTCCACGTCACAAAAACAACAGTACAACTGTCACAATAATTTGCATCCTTGTTGTTAGTCTCACATGTGGGGCCACAGACTGAATGGTCATGGCATCTGAACTACCTTCTCCCCTTCATGGTGGTCCCACCATGACAGGGTTCAATCAATCAATTAAAATCTTTATTTAACCAGGTAAACATCATTGAGCAAAGCTGATTTGCGAGATGGACCTGGGCAGGTTACAACACACATTACACAACACAATGAAAGCAATAAAGCCAACAATGTATAAATAACTAACTAACTAGGCAGGAGCAAAATACAATGTACAAGGTAACAACAATGGCAAGGCCTTGATAACTATACATACAAATGAGTAGATAATTTAAGGGTATAGTCAATGATTAGACAAAATGTAATATGGCGGAGACAGATGACAAAACACAGAACAAGGGGAGGGCATCAAGGGTAAATTAGGGAGCTGTTGGGAAAAGAGAAGGGGGGTAGGGTAAGAGAGGGAGGGAGGAGGGGGCAGGGTAAGAGAGGGAGGGAGAAGAGTAGAGAGGGGAACCCGTGAAGGTCACAGAATCAGATAATGATGCCAGGGTCATGGGTAAGGACAGGCTCCAGGATGGAGGAAGTAAGAGGGGCAGTCAGTAAGGTGAAGACTCCAGGGTGAAGGAGGTGGGGGGGCATTCGGAACAAGGAGTAAACATATTAAGGCCACTGACACCAAAACGAGGGACAGACTAAGTAAGGAAAAAAAATAGGATTGCTATGAAAAGCTTAAGGAGGGAGGGGAAGGGGTCTAAAGAAATGGGGTTGTATATGTAGGACTTCTACACAGGTGATCGGCAAGTCACTGAGGCGCACTGGTGGGTAGTGTTGCTTAGATAGTGCCTTTTGGCATCTGAGTGTCCTCTGACAGTTAGTCCCACTATCCGTCTTCAAATCCGGTAACATTGGGGGGGTAGCAATGTGGGTATCACTGAGTATAAATCTAAAATTCCTGGCTACACCCCTGCTGCACATGCTGAACACACAGTGAAGAAATCAAGACCTGAATATAGTGTTCTGTCAGCGGGTATGCATGAATTTGATAGTAGTAGTATAGTTTCAGAGCTTAATTATGCTTCTACAGGCCCATTAGTTGTTGCTTCACCCTCACCCTCTGATGCATGTGAAAGCACATCCTCTGATGCATGTGAAAGCACATCATTGCCATCTAGTGAAGGCCACTCATTTTCAGAGGGTGAGTGTGTTGATCATGATACTGTGCCAACTGACATATCTGCTACTCCTTACCAAACTCCAGTTCAGCCAAAGTGTGTTTTCCCTATGACAAAATCACGTAAATTTAATGGTGATTACAAAACTCATAAGTGGGTAGAATATTCAGTACAGAAAGATGCTGTATACTGTTTTGCATGCAGGCATTTTACTAGCACTCGTACTGCACCTGGAGGTGGAGCTCATGAACGTGGAAACATTCCTTTTGTTGATATTGGTTTCTGTAAATGGGAAAAAATTGGTCGTGCCTTAAGAAAGCACAGCGAGTCTGAGAAACACAAAGCTTCTGTTGTAGCATGGTATGAATTTAACCATATACAGTCTTCATCAGGTCATCAGCCAGTTGTGAGACGGCTTGAAAAAAATAGGGACATTGAAATTGAAGAAAACAGACGCCATGTTGAATTACTACTGCATGCAGTTTGTTACCTAGGATGGCAAGGTCTTGCTTTCGGAGGTGGTGATGAGTCGACAAATTCCGATAAAGGCAATTTTATTGAGTTTCTGGAAACATTATCTGCACATGACTCAAAATTAAAAGAAAAAATGTCTAGGAGATACGGTCATTATACCTCTCCAGAGTATCAAAATGATTTGATTAACATAGTTGCAACATTAATACGAGAGAAAATTGTAAGTAAAGTTAATAAATATTTCTCTGTTTTAGTCGATGAAACTAAGGATGTATCACGCAAAGAGCAGCTCAGCTTTGTAATCCGTTTTGTTGACAGTGATGGTAGTATCCGTGAAAAACCACTTGGCTGTTATCACATGGATAAACTGGATGCTGGTAGTTTGGCTGGTGCCATCCGTCAGGCAGTATGTCAGGCTAGACTGCAATGGAAGCACTGAGTGGCTCAGTGCTATGATGGAGCCTCTGTCATGAGTGGGTGCTTCAGTGAAGTACAAGCAAGAATAAGAGAGATTGCTCCTCAAGCTGTTTATATTCATTGTCATGCACACAGACTGAATCTTGTCTTGATGCAAACAATCAGTAGCGGCTCTAGCCACAAATGGTTACCAGGGCACAGCTGGGGCACAACAGATGGCAGCCAGGGCACTAATATAGTGTTATTATTGGGGAAGCTTTGCACCATATGGGGCACCAACTGGGGCACAGCATTTTTTTACCAGGGCACGTGCCCTGGCGGGCCCTGGTGTAGAGCCGCCACTGCAAACAATTAATAATATATCAGAAGTAAAAGAATTTTTCAGCATCTTACAGGCTGTATATGTATTCATTTCTCAAAGTTCACCAAGGCATGAGTTGTTTGTTAAAGCTCAGAAAGAAGAAGGTCTACAAGTTCTGGAACTGGAACGACTGTGTGGTCTACGGTGGTTTTACTGGTACAACTGTGTCAAGAAATTTCAGTTGCATCTAGAGTCCATTATTATAACACTTCATGATATTCAGTCACAAAACCATGACAAAGAGGCAAGTAGTGAAGCAAAACGTCATTGGTTTAAAATTCAGAACTTCACCTTTGTAGTAACACTGTACAGCCTAGAAACAATTTTAAGGAAGATACAATCGGTGTCTGAGGAACTTCAGAGAAAAGATTTGGATTTGCCAAGGGCCTGCGATCTTGTCCAGTCTTTGAAAAGTGAGCTCTTGTCTCTATGTAATGATCCACAGTGGCAAAAGATTCACAAGGAGGCACAACAAGCCGCTGATCACTGTGGCATTGATTATGATGTAGAAGCCACTCAGCACACAGGAAGGCCGCTGTGCAAACATCAGTTGAGACGAAAACTGATGGAATTTTTAGTTTCATCTACTTTGGGGAAACGGACTGCGAATATAGGAATTCGAGAAATTTCTGCAAGATCTAACAGTGACAGGCTTAAACAGGAAATGTACCTGGCCTGCATTGACAGGTTTGTTACCGAACTTGATTCACCCTTCACAAGTAATCTGGACCTCTTAAAAGCTGTTGCTGCTCTCAACTCAAAGGATGACAGTTTTCTGAATTACTCTGCTTTAAAGGTCCTAGCAGAATCTTACCTAGGAGCAAATATAAACACAATTGTGTTAGAGTCAGAGCCGGAATCAGCAAAGGCATACCTACAGAACAAAAATATGCAAAGTATTCATTGTGTCAGACAACAGTTGCAATGCCTCTGTAGTGCATTTTCGGAAGTCCTGGAGATTTTGAACCTGGTGCTGGCACTCTCTGTGACCACAGCTTCAAATGAGCGTTTCTTCTCATGCATGAAAAGAATGAAAACTTACTTAAGAAACAGTTGTGGTGACAGACAACTCAGTGACTTAATGATGATGATAGCATGTGAGCCACTGGAGGTGATGCAGCTAGACCTGTCAGTAGCAATAGACAGATTTGCTCAGATGCGTTCAAGAAGATACCCATTACTGAAGTAACATTACTATCTACAGTCAGCCATCAGTCGTGTGTGCTACCAGTGTCTCCAGTCAGCCACCAGTCCTGCGTGCCAGTTCTGTCCCAGTCACCTCAGCTGCCAGTCCAGATTGCAAGTTGTGCCTCCAGTCAGCAACCAGTCCAGTCTGACAGCAGTGTCTCCAGTCAGCCAGCAGTCAGTGTGCCAGTTCTGTCCCAGTCAGCTCAGCTGCCAGACCAGTTTGCAAGTTATGCCTCCAGTCAGCAATGGGTCCAGTCTGCCAGCATTGTCTCCAGTCAGCCAGTAGTCCAGTGTGCCAGCAGTGTGACAAGTCAGCCAGCCGTCCAGTCTGCCAGCAGTGTCTCCAGTCAGCCAGCAGTCAGTGTGCCAGTTCTGTCCCAGTCAGCTCAGCAACTAGTCCAGTTTGCAAGTTGTGCCTCTAGTCAGCAACCAGTCCAGTGTGCCAGCAGTACTACCAGTCAGACAACCAGCAGTCCAGTCTGCTAATAGTGTCTCCAGTCAGATACCAGTCCAGTTTGCAAGTTGTGCCTTGTCAACAACCAGTCCAGTCTGCCAGAAGTGTCTCCAGTCAGCCAGCAGTCAGTGTGCCAGTTCTGTCCCAGTCAGTTCAGCTGCCAGTCCAGTTTGTAAGTTGGGCCTCCAGTCAGCCAGTAGTCCAGTCTGCCAGAAGTGTCTCCAGTCAGCCAGCAGTCAATGTGCCAGTTCTGTCCCAGTCAGTTCAGCTGACGGTCCAGTTTGCAAGTTGTGCCTCCAGTCTGCAATGAGTCCAGTCAGCCAGCAGTCCAGTTTGCCAGCAGTGTCTCCAGTCAGCCAGCAGTCAGTGAGCCAGTTCTGTCCCAGTCAGCAAGCAATGAGTCCAGTTTTCAAGTTGTGCCTCCAGTCAGCAACCAGTCCAGTGTGACAGAAGTCTTACAAGTCAGCCAACCAGCAGTCCAGTCTGCCAGTAGTGTCTCCAGTCAGATACCAGTCCAGTTTGCAAGTTGTGCCTCCGTCAGCAACCAGTCCAGTCTGCCAGCAGTGTCTCCAGTCAGCCAGCAGTGAGTGTGTCAGTTCTGTTCCAGTCAGTTCAACTGCCAGTCCAGTTTGCAAGTTTTGCCTCCAGTCAGCAACAAGTCCAGTCTGCCAGCAGTGTCTCCAGTCAGCCAGCAGTCCAGTCTGCCAGCAGTGTCTCCAGTCAGCCAGCAGTCAGTGTGCCAGTTCTGTCCCAGTCAGCTCAGCAATGAGTCCAGTTTTCAAGTTGTGCCTCCAGTCAGCAACCAGTCCAGTGTGCCAGAAGTCTTACCAGTCAGACAACCAGCAGTCCAGTCTGCCAAAAGTGCCTCCAGTCAGATACCAGTACAGTTAACAAGGTGTGCCTCCAGTCAGCAATGAGTCCAGTCTGCCAGCAGTGTCTCCAGTAGGCCAGCAGCCCAGTCTGCCAGCTGTGTCTCCAGTCAGCCAGCAATCAGTGTGCCAGTTCTGTCCCAGTCAGCTCAGCTGCCAGTCCAGTTTGCAAGCTGTGCCTCCTGTCAGCAACCAGTCAAGTCTGCCAGCAGTGTCTCCAGTCAGCCAACAGTCAGTGTGCCAGTTCTGTCCCAGTCAGCTCAGCAACAAGTCCAAATTGCAAGTTGTGCCTCCAGTCAGCAAACAGTCCAGTGTGCCAGCAGTATTACCAGACAGCCAAAAAGCAGTCCAGTCTGCCAATAGTGTCTCCAGTCAGATACCAGTCCAGTTTGCAATTTGTGCCTTGTCAACAACCAGTCCAGTCTGACAGCAATATCCCCATTCAGCCAGCAGTCAATGTGCCAGTTCTGTCCCAGTCAGTTCAGCTGCCAGTACAGTTTGCAAGTTGTGCCTCCGTCAGCAACCAGTCCAGTGTGCCAGAAGTTTTACAAGTCAGCCAACCACCAGTCCAGTCTGCCAGTAGTCTCCAGTCAGATACCAGTCCAGTTTGCAAGTTGTGCCTCCGTCAGCAACCAGTCCAGTCTGTCAGCAGTGTCTCCAGTTAGCCAGCAGTCCAGTTTGCCAGCAGTGTCTCCAGTCAGCCAGCAGTTAGTGTGCCAGTTCTATCCCAGTCAGCTCAGCAATCAGTCCAGTTTTCAAGTTGTGCCTCCAGTCAGCAACCAGTCCAATGTGCCAGAAGTCTTACCAGCCAGACAACCAGCAGTCCAGTCTGCCAGTAGTGCCTCCAGTCAGATACCAGTCCAGTTTGCAAGTTGTGCCTCCAGTCAGCAACCAGTCCAATCTGTCAGCAGTGTCTCCAGTCAGCCAGCAGTCAGTGTGTCAGTTCTGTCCCAGTCAGTTCAGCTGCCAGTCCAGTTTGCAAGTTTTGCCTCCAGTCAGCAACAAGTCCAGTCTGCCAGCAGTGTCTCCAGTCAGCCAGCAGTCCAGTCTGCAGCAGTGTCTCCAGTCAGCCAGCAGTCAGTGTGCCAGTTCTGTCCCAGTCAGCTCAGCAATGAGTCCAGTTTGCAAACTGCACCTCCAGTCAGCAACCAGTCCAGTGTACCAGAAGTGTTACCACTCAGCCAACCACCAGTCCAGTCTGCCAGAGGTCTCCAGTCAGATACCAGTCCAGTTTGCAAGTTGTGCCTCCGTCAGCAACCAGTACAGTTTGCTAGCAGTGTCTCCAGTCAGCCAGCAGTCAGTGTGTCAGTTCTGTCAAAGTCGGTTCAGCTGCCAGTAAAGTTTGCAAGTTTTGCCTACAGTCAGCAACAACTCCAGTCTTCCAGCAGTGTCTCCAGTCAGCCAGCAGTCCAGTCTGCCAGCAGTGTCTCCAGTCAGCCAGCAGTCAATATGCCAGTTCTGTCCCAGTCAGCTCAGCAATGAGCCCAGTTTGCAAACTGCGCCTCCAGTCAGCAACCAGTCCCATGTACCAGAAGTGTTACCACTCAGCCAACCACCAGTTCAGTCTGCCAGTAGTCTCCAGTCAGATACCAGTCCAGTTTGCAAGTTGTGCCTCCAGTCAGCAACAAGTCACGTCTGGCAGCAGTGTCTCCAGTCAGCCAGCAGTCCAGTTTGCCAGCAGTGTCTCCAGTCAGCCAGCAGTTAGTGTACCAGTTCTGTCCCAGTCAGCTCAGCTGCCAGTCCAGTTTGCAAGTTGTGCCTCCAGTCAGCAATGAGTCCAGTCTGCCAGCAGTGTCTCCAGTAGGCCAGCAGTCCAGTCTGCCAGCTGTGTCTCCACTCAGCCAGCAATCAGTGTGCCAGTTCTGTCCCAGTAAGCTCAGCTGGCAGTCCAGTTTTCAAGTTATGCCTCCTGTCAGCAACCAGTCCAGTCTGCCAGCAGTGTCTCCAGTCAGCCAGCAGTCAGTGTGCCAGTTCTGTCCCAGTCAGCTCAGCAAATAGTCCAGTTTGCAAGTTGTGCCTCCAGTCAGCAACCAGTCCAGTGTGCCAGCAGTACTACCAGTCAGATAACCAGCAGTCCAGTCTGCCAGTAGTGTCTCCAGTCAGATACCAGTCCAGTCTGCAAATTGTGCCTTGTCAACAACCAGTCCAGTCTGCCAGAGGGTCTCCAGTCAGCCAGCAGTCAGTGTGCCAGTTCTGTCCCAGTCAGTTCAGCTGCCAGTCCAGTTTGTAAGTTGTGCCTCCAGTCAGCCAGCAGTCCAGTCTGCAAGCAGTGTCTCCAGTCAGCCAGCAGTCAGTGTGCCAGGTCTGTCCCAGTCAGGTCAGCAATGAGTCCAGTTTTCAAGTTGTGCCTCCAGTCAGCAACCAGTCCAGTGTGCCAGAAGTCTTACCAGTCAGCCAACCAGCAGTTCAGTCTCCCAGTAGTGCCTCCAGTCAGATAGCAGTCCAGTTTGCAAGTTGTGCCACCAGGCAGCAACCAGTCCAGTCTGCCAGCAGTGTCTCCACTCAGCCAGCAGTCAATGTGCCAGTTCTGTCCCAGTCAGCTCAGCTGCCAGTCCAGTTTGCAAGTTGTGCCTCCAGTCAGCAATGAGTCCAGTCTGCCAGCAGTGTCTCCAGTAGGCCAGCAGTCAAGTCTGCCAGCTGTGTCTCCAGTCAGCCAGAAATCAGTGTGCCAGTTCTGTCCCAGTAAGCTCAGCTGCCAGTCCAGTTTGCAAGTTGTGCCTCCTGTCAGCAACCAGTCCAGTGTGCCAGCAGTATTACCAGTCAGACAATCAGCAGTCCAGTCTGCCAGTAGTGTCTCCAGTCAGATACCAGTCCAGTTTGCAATGTGTGTCTCCAGTCAGCAACCAGTCCAGTCTGCTAGCAGTGTCTCCAGTCAGCCAGCAGTCAGTGTGCCAGTTCTGTCCCAGTCAGTTCAGCTGCCAGTCAAGTTTGTATGTTGTGCCTCCAGTCAGCCAGCAGTCCAGTCTGCCAGCAGAGTCTCCAGTCAGCCAGCAGTCAGTGTGCCATGTCTGTCCCAGTCAGCTCAGCAACAAGTCCAATTTGCAAGTTGTGCCTCCAGTCAGCAAACAGTCTAGTGTGCCAGAAGTGGTACCAGTCAGCCAACCACCAGTCCAGTCTGCCAGTAGTCTCCAGTCAGATACCAGTCCAGTCTGCAAGTTGTGCCTCCAGTCAGCAACCAGTCCAGTCTGCCAGCAGTGTCCCCAGTCAGCCACCAGTCACGCTAGTTCTGTCCCAGTCAGCTCAGCTGCCTGTCCAGTTTGCAAGTTGCGCCTCCAGTCTGCAACGAGTCCAGTCTGCCAACAGTGTCTCCAGTGAGCCAGCAGTTAGTGTGCCAGTTCTGTCCCAGTCAGCACAGCAATGAGTCCAGTTTTCAAGTTGTGCCTCCAGTCAGCAACCAGTCCAGTGTGACAGAAGTCTTACAAGTCAGCCAACCAGCAGTCCAGTCTGCCAGTAGTGTCTCCTGTCAGATACTAGGCCAGTTTGCAAGTTGTGCCTCCGTCAGCAACCAGTCCAGTCTGCCAGCAGTGTCTCCAGTCAGCCAGCAGTCAGTGTGTCAGTTCTGTCCCAGTCAGTTCAGCTGCCAGTCCAGTTTGCAAGTTTTGCCTCCAGTCAGCAACAAGTCCAGTCTGCCAGCAGTGTCTCCAGTCAGCCAGCAGTCCAGTCTGCTAGCAGTGTCTCCAGTCAGCCAGCAGTCAGTGTGCGAGTTCTGTCCCAGTCAGCACAGCAACTAGTCCAGTTTGCAAGTTGTGCCTCCAGTCAGCAACCAGTCCAGTGTGCCAGCAGTATTACCAGTAAGATAACCAGCAGTCCAGTCTGCCAGTAGTGTCTCCAGTCAGATACCAGTCCAGTTTGCAAGTTGTGCCTTGTCAACAACCAGTCCAGTCTGCCAGAAGTGTCTCCAGTCAGCCAGCAGTCAGTGTGCCAGTTCTGTCCAAGTCAGTTCAGCTGCCAGTCCAGTTTGTAAGTTGTGCCTCCAGTCAGCCAGCAGTCCAGTCTCTCAGCAGAGTCTCCAGTCAGCCAGCAGTCAGTGTGCCAGGTCTGTCCCAGTCAGCTCAGGAAGAAGTCTAATTTGCATGTTGTGCCTACAGTCAGCAACCAGTCTAGTGTGCCAGAAGTATTACCAGTCAGCCAACCACCAGTCCAGTCTGCCAGTAGTCTCCAGTCAGATACCAGTCCAGTCTGCAAGTTGTGCCTCCAGTCAGCAACCAGTCCAGTCTGCCAGCAGTGTCCCCAGTCAGCCAGCAGTCAATGTGCCAGTTCAGTCCCAGTCAGTTCAGCTGCCTGTCCAGTTTGCAAGTTGTGCCTCCAGTCTGCAATGAGTCCAGTCTGCCAACAGTGTCTCCAGTCAGCCAGCAGTTAGTGTGCCAGTTCTGTCCCAGGCAGTTCAGCAATGAGTCCAATTTTAAAGCTGTGCCTCCAGTCAGCAACCAGTCCAGTGTGCCAGAAGTCTTACCAGTCAGCCAACCAGCAGTCCAGTCTGCCAGTAGTGCCTCCAGTCAGATACCAGTCCAGTTTGCAAGTTGTGCCGCCAGTCAGCAACCAGTCCAGTCTGCCAGCAGTGTCTCCAGTCAGCCAGCAGTCAGTGTGCCAGTTCTGTCCCAGTCAGCTCAGCTGCCAGTCCAGTTTGCAAGTTGTGCCTCCAGTCAGCAATGAGTCCAGTCTGCCAGCAGTGTCTCCAGTAGGCCAGCAGTCCAGTCCTGCCAGCTGTGTCTCCAGTCAGCCAGCAATCAGTGTGCCAGTTCTGTCCCAGACAGCTCAGCTGCCAGTCCAGTTTGCAAGTTGTGCCTCCTGTCAGCAACCAGTCAAGTCTGCCAGCAGTGTCTCCAGTCAGCCAGCAGTCAGTGTGCCAGTTCTGTCCCAGTCAGCTCAGCAACTAGTCCAGTTTGCAAGCTGTGCCTCCAGTCAGCAACCAGTCCAGTGTGCCAGCGGAATTACCAGTCAGACATCCAGCAGTCCAGTCTGCCAGTAGTGTCTCCACTCAGATACCAGTCCAGTTTGCAAGGTGTGCCTCCAGTCAGCAACCAGTCCAGTCTGCCAGCAGTGTCTCCAGTCAGCCAGCAGTCAATGTGCCAGTTCTGTCCAAGTCAGTTCAGCTGCCAGTCCAGTTTCTAACTTGTGCCTCCAGTCAGCCAGCAGTCCAGTCTGCCAGCAGTGTCTCCAGTCAGCCAGCAGTCAGTGTGCCAGGTCTGTCCCAGTCAGCTCAGCAACAAGTCCAATTTGCAAGTTGTGCCTCCAGTCAGCAACCAGTCTAGTGTGCCAGAAGTGTTACCAGTCAGCCAACCACCAGTCCAGTCTGCCAGTAGTCTCCAGTCAGATACCAGTCCAGTCTGCAAGTTGTGCCTCCAGTCAGCAACCAGTCCAGTCTGCCAGCAGTGTCCCCAGTCAGCCAGCACTCAATGTGCCAGTTCTGTCCAAGTCAGTTCAGCTGCCTGTCCAGTTTGCAAGTTGTGCCTCCAGTCTGCAATGAGTCCAGTCTACCAACAGTGTCTCCAGTCAGCCAGCAGTTAGTGTGCCAGTTCTGTCCCAGTCAGCTCAGCAACTAGTCCAGTTTGCAAGCTGTGCCTCCAGTCAGCAACCAGTCCAGTGTGACAGCGGAATTACCAGTCAGACATCCAGCAGTCCAGTCTGCCAGTAGTGTCTCCACTCAGATACCAGTCCAGTTTGCAAGGTGTGCCTCCAGTCAGCAACCAGTCCAGTCTGCCAGCAGTGTCTCCAGTCAGCCAGCAGTCAGTGTGCCAGTTCTGTCCAAATCAGTTCAGCTGCCAGTCCAGTTTCTAACTTGTGCCTCCAGTCAGCCAGCAGTCCAGTCTGCCAGCAGTGTCTCCAGTCAGCCAGCAGTCAGTGTGCCAGGTCTGTCCCAGTCAGCTCAGCAACAAGTCCAATTTGCAAGTTGTGCCTCCAGTCAGCAACCAGTGTAGTGTGCCAGAAGTGTTACCACCAGTCCAGTCTGCCAGTAGTCTCCAGTCAGATACCAGTCCAGTCTGCAAGTTGTGCCTCCAGTCAGCAACCAGTCCAGTCTGCCAGCAGTGTCCCCAGTCAACCAGCACTCAATGTGCCAGTTCTGTCCCAGTCAGTTCAGCTGCCAGTCCAGTTTGCAAGTTGTGCCTCCAGTCTGCAATGAGACCAGTCTGCCAACAGTGTCTCCAGTCAGCCAGCAGTTAGTGTGCCAGTTCTGTCCCAGTCAGCTCAGCAATGAGTCCAGTTTTCAAGTTGTGCCTCCAGTCAGCAACCAGTCCGGTGTGCCAGAAGTCTTAGAAGTCAGCCAACCAGCAGTCCACTCTGCCAGTAGTGTCTCCAGACAGATACCAGTCCAGTTTGCAAGTTGTGCCTCCATCAGCAACCAGTCCAGTCTGTCAGCAGTGTCTCCAGTCAGCCAGCAGTCAGTGTCAGTTCTGTCCCAGCCAGTTCAGCTGCCAGTCCAGTTTGCACGTTTTGCCTCCAGTCAGCAACAAGTCCAGTCTGCCAGCAGTGTCTCCAGTCAGCCAGCAGTCCAGTCTGCCAGCAGTGTCTCCAGTCAGCCAGCAGTCAGTGTGCCAGTTCTGTCCCAGTCAGCTCAGCAATGAGTCCAGTTTGCAAATTTAAACTCCAGTTAGCAACCAGTCCAGTGTGCCAGAAGTGTTACCACTCAGCCAGCCACCAGTCCAGTCTGCCAGTAGTCTCCAGTCAGATACCAGTCCAGTTTGCAAGTTGTGCCTCCAGTCAGCAACCAGTCCAGTCTGCCACCAGTATCCCCATTCAGCCAGCAGTCAATGTGCCAGTTCTGTCCCAGTCATTTCAGCTGCCAGTCCAGTTTGCAAGTTGTGCCTCCAGTCAGCAACCAGTCCAGTGTGCCAGAAGTCTTACCAGTCAGACAACCAGCAGTCCAGTCTGCCATTAGTGCCTCCAGTCAGATACCAGTCCAGTTTCCAAGGTGTGCCTCCAGTCAGCAATGAGTCCAGTCTGCCAGCAGTGTCTCCAGTAGGCCAGCAGTCCAGTCTGCCAGCTGTGTCTCCAGTCAGCCAGCAATCAGTGTGCCAGTACTGTCCCAGTCAGCTCAGCTGCCAGTCCAGTTTACAAGTTATGCCTCCTGTCAGCAACCAGTCAAGTCTGCCAGCAGTGTCTCCAGTCAGCCAACAGTCAGTGTGCCAGTTCTGTCCCAGTCAGCTCAGCAACAAGTCCAATTTGCAAGTTGTGCCTCCAGTCAGCAACCAGTCCAGTGTGCCAGCAGTATTACCAGTCAGCCAACCAGCAGTCCAGTCTGCCAGAAGTGTCTCCAGTCAGTTAGCAGCCCAGTGTGCAAGTTGTGCCTTGTCAACAACCAGTCCAGTCTGACAGCAGTATCCCCATTCAGCCAGCAGTCAATGTGCCAGTTCTATCTCAGTCAGTTCAGTTGCCAGTCCAGTTTGCAAGTTGTACCTCCAGTCAGCAACAAGTCCAGTCTGGCAGCAGTGTCTCCAGTCAGCCAGCAGTCCAGTTTGCCAGCAGTGTCTCCAGTCAGCCAGCAGTTAGTGTGCCAGTTCTGTCCCAGTCAGCTCAGCAATGAGTCCAGTTTTCAAGCTGTGCCTCCAGTCAGCAACCAGTCCAGTGTGCCAGAAGTCTTACCCATCAGACAACCAGAAGTCCAGTCTGCCAGTAGTTCCTCCAGTCAGATACCAGTCCAGTTTGCAAGGTGTGCCTCCAGGCAGCAACCAGTTCAGTCTGCCAGCAGTGTCTCCAGTCAGCCAGCAGTCAGTGTGCCAGTTCTGTCCCAGTCAGCTCAGCTGCCAGTTCAGTTTGCAAGTTGTGCCTCCAGTCAGCAATGAGTCCATTCTGCCAGCAGTGTCTCCGGTAGGCCAGCAGTCCAGTATGCCAGCTGTGTCTCCAGTCAGCCAGCAATCAGTGTACCAGTTCTGTCCCAGTCAGCTCAGCTGCCAGTCCAGTTTGCAAGTTATGCCTCCTGTCAGCAACCAGTCGAGTTTTCCAGCAGTGTCTCCAGTCAGCCAGCAGTGTGCCAGTTCTGTCCCAGTCAGCACAGCAACAAGTCCAATTTGCATGCCTCCAGTCAGCAACCAGTCTAGTGTGCCAGAAGTGTTACCAGTCAGCCAACCACCAGTCCAGTCTGCCAGTAGTCTCCAGTCAGATACCAGTCCAGTCTGCATGTTGTGCCTCCAGTCAGCAACCAGTCCAGTCTGCCAGCAGTGTCCCCAGTCAGTCAGCAGTCAATGTGCCAGTTCTGTCCCAGTCAGTTCAGCTGCCAGTCCAGTTTGCAAGTTGTGCCTCCAGTCTGCAATGAGTCCAGTCTGCCAGCAGTGTCTCCAGTAGGCCTGCAGTCCAGTTGCCAGCAGTGTCTCCAGTCAGCCAGCAGTCAGTGTGCCAGTTCTGTCCCAGTCAGCTCAGCAATGAGTCCAGTTTTCAAGTTTTGCCTCCAGTCAGCAACAACTCCAGTCTGCCAGCAGTGTCTCCAGTCAGCCCGCAGTCCAGTCTGCCAGCAGTGTCTCCAGTCAGCCAGCAGTCAGTGTGCCAGTTCTGTCCCAGTCAGCTCAGCAATGAGTCCAGTTTGCAAACTGCACCTCCGGTCAGCAACCAGTCCAGTGTACCAGAAGTGTTACCACTCAGCCAACCACCAGTCCAGTCTGCCAGTAGTCTCCAGTCAGATACCAGTCCAGTTTGCAAGTTGTGCCTCCAGTCAACAACCAATCCAGTCTGCCAGCAGTATCCCCATTCAGCCAGCAGTCAATGTGCTAGTTCTGTCCCAGTCAGTTCAGCTGCCAGTCCAGTTTGCAAGTTGTGCCTCCACTCAGCAACAAGTCCAGTCTGGCAGCAGTGTCTCCAGTCAGCCAGCAGTCCAGTTTTCCAGCAGTGTCTCCATTCAGCCAGCAGTTAGAGTGCCAGTTCTGTCCCAGTCAGCTCAGCAATGAGTCCAGTTTTCAAGTTGTGCCTCCAGTCAGCAACCAGTCCAGTGTGCCAGAAGTCTTACCAGTCAGACAACCAGCAGTCCTGTCTGCCAATAGCGCCTCCAGTCAGATACCAGTCCAGTTTCCAAGGTGTGCCTCCAGTCAGCAATGAGTCCAGTCTGCCAGCAGTGTCTCCAGTAGGCCAGCAGTCCAGTCTGCCAGCTGTGTCTCCAGTCAGCCAGCAATCAGTGTGCCAGTTCTGTCCCAGTCAGCTCAGCTGCCAGTCC
Organism: Neoceratodus forsteri; assembly: GCA_016271365.2. Classification (NCBI taxonomy): domain Eukaryota; kingdom Metazoa; phylum Chordata; order Ceratodontiformes; family Ceratodontidae; genus Neoceratodus; species Neoceratodus forsteri. Next base: position 195,602,393 of record CM028134.1, read on the forward strand.
AGTTTGCAAGCTGTGCCTCCTGTCAGTAACCAGTCAAGTCTGCCAGCAGTGTCTCAAGTACGCCAACAGTCAGTGTGCCAGTTCTGTCCCAGTCAGCTCAGCAACAAGTCCAATTTGCAAGCTGTGCCTCCAGACAGCAACCAGTCCAGTGTGCCAGCAGTATTGCCAGTCAGCCAACCAGCAGTCCAGTCTGCCAGTAGTGTCTCCAGTCAGATACAGTCCAGTTTGCAAGTTGTGCCTTGTCAACAACCAGTCCAGTCTGACAGCAATATCCCCATTCAGCCAGCAGTCAATGTGCCAGTTCTGTCCCAGTTATTTCAGCTGCCAGTCCAGTTTGCAAGTTGTGCCTCCAGTCAGCAACAAGTCCAGTCTGGCAGCAGTGTCTCCAGTCAGCCAGCAGTCCAGTTTGCCAGCAGTGTCTCCAGTCAGCCAGCACATAGTGTGCCAGTTCTGTCCCAATCAGCTCAGCAATGAGTCCAGTTTTCAAGTTGTGCCTCCAGTCAGCAACCATTCCAGTGTGCCAGAAGTCTTACCAGTCAGACAACCAGCAGTCCAGTCTGCCAGTAGTGCCTCCAGTCAGATACCAGTCCAGTTTGCGAGGTGTGCCTCCAGTCAGCAACCAGTCCAGTCTGCCAGCAGTGTCTCCAGTCAGCCAGCAGTCAGTGTGTCAGTTCTGTCCGAGTCAGGTCAGCTGCCTGTCCAGTTTGCAAGTTGTGCCTCCAGTCAGCAATGAGTGCAGTCTGCCAGCAGTGTCTACAGTAGGCCAGCAGTCCAGTATGCCAGCTGTGTCTCCAGTCAGCCAGCAATCATTGTACCAGTTCTATCCCAATTCAGTTCAGCTGCCAGTCCACTTTGCAAGTTATGCCTCCTGTCAGCAACCAGTCAAGTCTGCCAGCAGTGTCCCCAGTCAGCCAGCAGTCCAGTCTGCCAGCAGTGTCTCCAGTCAGCCAGCAGTCAGTGTGCCAGTTCTGTCCCAGTCAGCTCAGCAATGAGTCCAGTTTGCAAATTGTGCCTCCAGTCAGCAACCAGTCCAGTGTACCAGAAGTGTTACCACTCAGCCAACCACCAGTTCAGTCTGCCAGTAGTCTCCAGTCAGATACCAGTCCAGTTTGCAAGTTGTGCCTCCAGTCAGCAACAAGTCCTGTCTGGCAGCAGTGTCTCCAGTCAGCCAGCAGTCCAGTTTGCCAGCAGTGTCTCCAGTCAGCCAGCAGTTAGTGTGCCAGTTCTGCCCCAGTCAGCACAGCAATGAGTCCAGTTTTCAAGTTGTGCCTCCAGTCAGCAACCCGTCCAGTGTGCCAGAAGTCTTACCAGTCAGACAACCAGCAGTCCAGTCTGCCAGTAGTGCCTTCAGTTAGATACCAGTCGAGTTTGCAAGGTGTGCCTCCAGTCAGCAACCAGTCCAGTCTGCCAGCAGTGTCTCCAGTAGGCCAGCAGTCCAGTCTGCCTGCTGTGTCTCCAGTCAGCCAGCAATCAGTGTGCCAGTTCTGTCCCATTCAGCTCAGCTGCCAGTATAGTTTGCAATTTGTGCCTCCTGTCAGCAACCAGTCAAGTCTGCCAGCAGTGTCTCCAGTCAGCCAGCAGTCAGTGTGCCAGTTTTGTCACACTCAGCTCAGCAACTAGTCCAGTTTGCAAGTTGTGCCTCCAGTCAGCAACCAGTCCTGTGTGCCAGCAGCATTACCAGTCAGATAACCAGCAGTCCAGTCTGCTAGTAGTGTCTCCAGTCACATACCACTCCAGTTTGCAAGTTGTGCCTTGTCAACAACCAGTTCAGTCTGACAAAAGTGTCTCCAGTCAGCCAGCAGTCAGTGTGCCAGTTCTGTCCAAGTCAGTTCAGCTGCCAGTCCAGTTTGTAAGTTGTGCCTCCAGTCAGCCAGCAGTCCAGTCTGCCAGCAGTGAATCCAGTCAGCCAGCAGTCAGTGTGCCAGGTCTGTCCCAGTAAGCTCAGCAATGAGTCCAGTTTTCAAGTTGTGCCTCCAGTCAGCAACCAGTCCAGTGTGCCAGAAGTCTTACCAGTCAGCCAACCAGCAGTCCAGTCTGTCAGTAGTGCCTCCAGTCAGATAGCAGTCCAGTTTGCAAGTTGTTCCACCAGTCAGCAACCAGTCCAGTCTGCCAGCAGTGTCTCCAGTCAGCCAGCAGTCAGTGTGCCAGTTCTCTCCTAGTCAGCTCAGCTGCGAGTCCAGTTTGCAAGTTGTGCCTCCTGTCAGCAACCAGTCCAGTGTGCCAGCAGTATCACCTGTCAGACAACCAGCAGTCCAGTCTGCCAGTAGTGCCTCCAGTCAGATACCAGTCCAGTTTGCAAGGTGTGCCTCCAGTCAGCAACCAGTCCAGTCTGCCAGCAGTGTCTCCAGTCAGCCAGCAGTCAGTGTGTCAGTTCTGTCCCAGTCAGCTCAGCTGCCAGTCCAGTTTGCAAGTTGTGCCTCCAGTCAGCAATGAGTCCAGTCTGCCAGCAGTGTCTCCAGTAGGCCAGCAGTCCAGTATGCCAGCTGTGTCTCCAGTCAACCAGCAATCAGTGTACCAGTTCAGTTCCAGTCAGCTCAGCTGCCAGTCCAGTTTGCAAGTTATTCCTCCTTTCAGCAACCAGTCAAGTCTGCCAGCAGTGTCTCCAGTCAGCCAGCAGTCAGTGTGCCAGTTAGGTCCCAGTCAGCTCAGCAACAAGTTCAATTTGCAAGTTGTGCCTCCTGTCAGCAACCAGTCTAGTGTGCCAGGAGTGTTACCAGTCAGCCAACAACCAGTCCAGTCTGCCAGTAGTCTCCAGTCAGATACCAGTCCAGTCTGCAAGTTGTGCCTCCAGTCAGCAACCAGTCCAGTCTGCCAGCAGTGTCCCCAGTCAGCCAGCAGTCAATGTACCAGTTCTGTCCCAGTCAGTTCAGCTGCCAGTCCAGTTTGCAAGTTGTGCCTCCTGTCTGCATTGAGTCCAGTCTGCCAGCAGTGTCTCCAGTCAGCCAGCAGTCCAGTTTGCCAGCAGTGTCTCCAGTCAGGCAGCAGTCAGTGTGCCATTTCTGTCCCAGTCAGCTCAGCAATGAGTCCAGTTTTCAAGTTGTGCCTCCAGTCAGCAACCAGTCCAGTGTGCCAGAAGTTTTACAAGTCAGCCAACCTGCAGCCCAGTCTGCCAGTAGTCTCCATTCAGATACCAGTCCAGTTTGCAAGTTGTGCCTCCATCAGCAACCAGTCCAGTCTGCCAGCAGTGTCTCCAGTCAGCCAGCAGTCAGTGTGTCAGCTCTGTCCCAGTCAGTTCAGCTGCCAGTCCAGTTTGCAAGTTTTGCCTCCAGTCAGCAACAAGTCCAGTCTGCCAGCAGTGTCTCCAGTCAGCCAGCAGTCCAGTCTGCCAGCAGTGTCTCCAGTCAGCCAGCAGTCAGTGTGCCAGTTCTGTCCCAGTCAGCTGAGCAATGAGTCCAGTTTGCAAATTGCACCTCCAGTCTGCAACCAGTCCAGTGTACCAGAAGTGTTATCACTCATCCAACCACCAGTTCAGTCTGCCAGTAGTCTCCAGTCAGATACCAGTCCAGTTTGCAAATTGTGCCTCCAGTCAGCAACAAGTCCAGTCTGGCAGCCGTTTCTCCAGTCAGCCAGCAGTCCAGTTTGCCAGCAGTGTCTCCAGTCAGCCAGCAGTTAGTGTGCCAGTTCTGTCCCAGTCAGCTCAGCAATGAGTCCAGTTTTCAAGTTGTGCCTCCAGTCAGCAACCAGTCCAATGTGCCAGAAGTCTTACCAGTCAGACAACCAGCAGTCCAGTCTGCCAGTAGTGCCTCCAGTCAGATACCTGTCCAGTTTGCAAGTTGTGCCTCCAGTCAGCAATGAGTCCAGTCTGCCAGCAGTGTCTCCAGTAGGCCAGCAGTCCAGTATGCCAGCTGTGTCTCCAGTCAACCAGCAATCAGTGTACCAGTTCCGTCCCAGTCAGCTCAGCTGCCAGTCCAGTTTGCAAGTTGTGCCTCCTGTCAGCAACCAGTCAAGTCTGCCAGCAGTGTCTCCAGTTAGCCAGCAGTCAGTGTGCCAGTTCTGTCCCAGTCAGCTCAGCAACTAGTCCAGTTTGTAAGTTGTGCCTCCAGTCAGCAACCAGTCCAGTGTGCCAGCAGTATTACCAGTCAGATAACCAGCAGTCCAGTCTGCCAGTAGTGTCTCCAGTCAGATACCAGTCCAGTTTGCAAGTTGTGCCTTGTCAACAGCCAGTCCAGTTTGCCAGAAGTGTCTCCAGTCAGCCAGCAGTCAGTGTGCCAGTTCTGTCCAAGTCCGTTCAGCTGCCAGTCCAGTTTGTAACTTGTGCCTCCAGTCAGCCAGCAGTCCAGTCTCTCAGCAGTGTCTCCAGTCAGCCAGCAGTCAGTTTGCCAGGTCTGTCCCAGTCAGCTCAGCAAGAAGTCTAATTTGCATGTTGTGCCTCCAGTCAGCAACCAGTCTAGTGTGCCAGAAGTGTTACCAGTCAGCCAACCACCAGTCCAGTCTGCCAGTAGTCTCCAGTCAGATACCGGTCCAGTCTGCAAGTTGTGCCTCCAGTCAGGAACCAGTCCAGTCTGCCAGCAGTGTCCCCAGTCAGCCAGCAGTCAATATGCCAGTTCTGTCCCAGTCAGTTCAGCTGCCTGTCCAGTTTGCAAGTTGTGCCTCCAGTCTGCAATGAGTCCAGTCTGCCAACACTGTCTCTAGTCAGCCAGCAGTTAGTGTGCCAGTTCTGTCCCAGTCAGTTCAGCAATGAGTCCAGTTTTCAAGCTGTGCCTCCAGTCAGCAACCAGTCCAGTGTGCCAGAAGTCTTACCAGTCAGCCAACCAGCCATTCAGTCTGCCAGTAGTGCCTCCAGTCAGATACCTGTCCAGTTTTCATGTTGTGCCACCAGTCAGCAACCAGTCCTGTCTGCCAGCAGTGTCTCCAGTCAGCCAGCAGTCAGTGTGCCAGTTCTGTCCCAGTCAGCTCAGCAATGAGTCCAGTTTGCAAGTTGTGCCTCCAGTCAGCAACGAGTCCAGTCTGCCAGCAGTGTCTCCAGTAGGCCAGCAGTCCAGTCTGCCAGCTGTGTCTCCAGTCAGCCAGAAATCAGTGTGCCAGTTCTGTCCCAGTCAGCTCAGCTGCCAGTCCAGTTTGCAAGTTGTGCCTCCTGTCAGCAACCAGTCAAGTCTGCCAGCAGTGTCTCCAGTCAGCCAGCAGTCAGTGTGCCAGTTCTGTCCCAGTCAGCTCAGCAACTAGTCCAGTTTGCAAGCTGTGCCTCCAGTCAGCATCCAGTCCAGTGTGCCAGCAGTATTACCAGTCAGACAACCAGCAGTCCAGTCTGCCAATAGTGTCTCCAGTCAGATACCAATCCAGTTTGCAAGGTGTGCCTCCAGTCAACAACCAGTCCAGTCTGCCATCAGTGTCTCCAGTCAGCCAGCAGTCAGTGTGCCAGTTCTGTCCAAGTCAGTTCAGCTGCCAGTCCAGTTTGTAACTTGTGCCTCCAGTCAGCCAGCAGTCCAGTCTGCCAGCAGTGTCTCCAGTCAGCCAGCAGTCAGTGGGCCAGGTCTGTCCCAGTCAGCTCAGCAACAAGTCCAATTTGCAAGTTGTGCCTCCAGTCAGCAACCAGTCTAGTGTGCCAGAAGTGTTACCAGTCAGCCAACCACCAGTCCAGTCTGCCAGTAGTCTCCAGTCAGATACCAGTCCAGTCTGCAAGTTGTGCCTCCAGTCAGCAACCAGTCCAGTCTGCCAGCAGTGTCCCCAGTCAGCCAGCAGTCAATGTGCCAGTTCTGTCCCAGTCAGTTCAGCTGCCTGTTCAGTTTGCAAGTTGTGCCTCCAGTCTGCAATGAGTCCAGTCTGCCAACAGTGTCTCCAGTCAGCCAGCAGTTAGTGTGCCAGTTCTGTCCCAGTCAGCTCAGCAGTGAGTCCAGTTTTCAAGTTGTGCCTCCAGTCAGCAACCAGTCCAGTGTGCCAGAAGTCTTCCAAGTCAGCCAACCAGCAGTCCAGTCTGCCAGTAGTCTCCAGTCAGATACCAGTCCAGTTTGCAAGTTGTGCCTCCATCAGCAACCAGTCCAGTCTGCCAGCAGTGTCTCCAGTCAGCCAGCAGTCAGTGTGTCAGCTCTGTCCCAGTCAGTTCAGCTGCCAGTCCAGTTTGCAAGTTTTGCCTCCAGTCAGCAACAAGTCCAGTCTGCCAGCAGTGTCTCCAGTCAGCCAGCAGTCAGTGTGCCAGTTCTGTCCCAGTCAACTGAGCAATGAGTCCAGTTTGCAAATTGCACCTCCAGTCTGCAACCAGTCCAGTGTACAAGAAGTGTTATCACTCATCCAACCACCAGTTCAGTCTGCCAGTAGTCTCCAGTCAGATACCAGTCCAGTTTGCAAATTGTGCCTCCAGTCAGCAACAATTCCAGTCTGGCAGCAGTTTCTCCAGTCAGCCAGCAGTCCAGTTTGCCAGCAGTGTCTCCAGTCAGCCAGCAGTTAGTGTGCCAGTTCTGTCCCAGTCAGCTCAGCAATGAGTCCAGTTTTCAAGTTGTGCCTCCAGTCAGCAACCAGTCCAATGTGCCAGAAGTCTTACCAGTCAGACAACCAGCAGTCCAGTCTGCCAGTAGTGCCTCCAGTCAGATACCTGTCCAGTTTGCAAGGTGTGCCACCAGTCAGCGACCAGTCCAGTCTGCCAGCAGTGTCTCCAGTCAGCCAGCAGTCAGTGTGCCAGTTCTGTCCCAGTCAGCTCAGCTGCCAGTCCAGTTTGCAAGTTGTGCCTCCAGTCAGCAATGAGTCCAGTCTGCTAGCAGTGTCTCCAGTAGGCCAGCAGTCCAGTCTGCCAGCTGTGTCTCCAGTCAGCCAGCAATCAGTGTGCCAGTTCTGTCCCAGTCAGCTCAGCTGCCAGTCCATTTTGCAAGTTGTGCCTCCTGTCAGCAACCAGTCAAGTCTGCCAGCAGTGTCTCCAGTCAGCCAGCAGTCAGTGTGCCAGTTCTGTCCCAGTCAGCACAGCAACTTGTCCAGTTTGCAAGCTGTGCCTCCAGTCAGCATCCAGTCCAGTGTGCCAGCAGTATTACCAGTCAGACAACCAGCAGTCCAGTCTGCCAGTAGTGTCTCCAGTCAGATACCAGTCCAGTTTGCAAGGTGTGCCTCCAGTCAGCAACCAGTCCAGTCTGCCAGCAGTGTCTCCAGTCAGCCAGCAGTCAGTGTGCCAGTTCTGTCCAAGTCAGTTCAGCTGCCAGTCCAGTTTGTAACTTGTGCCTCCAGTCAGCCAGCAGTCCAGTCTGCCAGCAGTGTCTCCAGTCAGCCAGCAGTCAGTGGGCTAGGTCTGTCCCAGTCAGCTCAGCAACAAGTCCAATTTGCAAGTTGTGCCTCCAGTCAGCAACCAGTCTAGTGTGCCAGAAGTGTTACCAGTCAGCCAACCACCAGTCCAGTCTGCCAGTAGTCTCCAGTCAGATACCAGTCCAGTCTGCAAGTTGTACCTCCAGTCAGCAACCAGTCCAGTCTGCCAGCAGTGTCCCCAGTCAGCCAGCAGTCAATGTGCCAGTTCTGTCCCAGTCAGTTCAGCTGCCTGTCCAGTTTGCAAGTTGTGCCTCCAGTCTGCAATGAGTCGAGTCTGCCAACAGTGTCTCCAGTCAGCCAGCAGTTAGTGTGCCAGTTCTGTCCCAGTCAGCTCAGCAGTAAGTCCAGTTTTCAAGTTGTGCCTCCAGTCAGCAACCAGTCCAGTGTGCCAGAAGTCTTACAAGTCAGCCAACCAGCAGTCCAGTCTGCCAGTAGTGTCTCCAGTCAGATACCAGTCCAGTTTGCAAGTTGTGCCTCCGTCAGCAACCAGTCCAGTCTGCCAGCAGTGTCTCCAGTTAGCCAGCAGTCAGTGTGTCAGTTTTGTCCCAGTCAGTTCAGCTGCCAGTCCAGTTTGCAAGTTTTGCCTCCAGTCAGCAACAAGTCCAGTCTTCTAAAGGAGAGATTGGTGGAACATCTGGTTGTCAATGGACTACAGGACCCAAGGCAGCATGGTTTCACCAGGGGGAGGTCATGTCAGACCAATCTCATTTCATTTTTTGACTGGGTGACTAGGGAGGTGGATCAGGGAGGGCAGTGGACATGGCCTATCTGGACTTCAGCAAGGCCTTTGACACTGTGCCACATAGAAGACTATTACACAAACTGGGGAATATGGGTGTGGGCAGGACAGTAGTGTGGTGGGTAGGTAACTGGCTGGGTGGCAGGACACAGAGGGTGGTGGTAAATGGCTGTCACTCCACAGAGGAAGAGTGACCAGTGGGGTACCACAGGGATCAGTGCTGGGACGGTCCTATTCAACATCTTCATCAGTGACATTACTTGGGATCTAGAAGGCAGAATTTCACTGTTAAGCTGATGACACAAAGCTCTGTAACAGAGTGGACACACCAGAGGGTGTAGACAGAATGAGAAGGGACCTGCAGAAACTTGAAGAATGGTCAAGGGTTTGGCAGTTGAAATTCCAAGCAAAGAAGTGCAAGATAATGCATATGGGCACAAAACCCTGGCACAATATATCAGTTGAGGGTGAGGATGTAGCATGCACCAAGCTGGAAGGGAACTTGGGGTTGTCATCTCTGATGACCTCAAAGTAGGGAAACAGTGTGACAAGGCATCAGGTAAAGCAAATAGGATGCTGGGATGTATAGGCAGGGGCATCACCAGCAGGAAAAGGGAGGTCATAATTCCGCTATACAAGACACTAGTGAGGCCCCACCTGGAGTACAGTGTACAGTTCTGGAGACCATACCTACGTAAGGACATAGACAGGGTAGAGAAGGTTCAGAGGAGGGCAACAAAGATGGTGCATGGATTGCATCACAAGTCCTATGAAGACAGGTTGAAGGAACTGAACATGTACTCCCTGGAGGAGAGGAGGAGAGAGGGATATGATAGACATACAAGTATCTTACAGGGAGAAACAGAGTGCAGGAAAACACTATTTTTAGCTAAAAAGATGTTCCAGGACTAGAGGGCATGGGATGAAGTTGGAGGAGGACGATTCAGAGGAAACATGAGCAAGAATTTCTTCACAGAACGGGTGGTGGACAAGTGGAACACCCTGCCAGAGGAAGTGGTGGGGCCTGAAACAATCACGGGATTTAAGAATGCATGGGATAGACATAAAGGAATTCTAGAGGTCAGGGGTAAGGGGAAACAGACTTCTAGGAAAACAAACTGAACTTACAAGCTCAAATGGGCAGACTGGGTGGGCCATAGGCCCTTATCTGCCGACACTGTCTATGTATCTATGTATCTATGCCAGCAGTGTCTCCAGTCAGCCAGCAGTCCAGTCTGCCAGCAGTGTCTCCAGTCAGCCAGCAGTCAGTGTGACAGTTCTGTCCCAGTCAGCTCAGCAATGAGTTCAGTTTGCAAATTTCACCTCCAGTCAGCAACCAGTCCAGTGTGCCAGAAGTGTTACCACTCAGCCAACCACCAGTCCAGTCTGCCAGTAGTCTCCAGTCAGATACCAGTCCAGTTTCCAAGTTGTGCCTCCAGTCAGCAACCAGTCCAGTCTGCCAGCAGTATCCCCATTCAGCCAGCAGTCAATGTGCCAGTTCTGTCCCAGTCAGTTCAGCTGCCAGTCCAGTTTGCAAGTTGTGCCTCCAGTCAGCAACAAGTCCAGTCTGGCAGCAGTGTCTCCAGTCAGCCAGCAGTCCAGTTTGCCAGCAGTGTCTCCAGTCAGCCAGCAGTTAGAGTGCCAGTTCTGTCCCAGTCAGCTCAGCAAAGAGTCCAGTTTTCAAGTTGTGCCTCCAGTCAGCAACCAGTCCAGTGTGCCAGAAGTCTTACCAGTCAGACAACCAGCAGTCCAGTCTGCCATTAGTGCCTCCAGTCAGATACCAGTCCAGTTTCCAAGGTGTGCCTCCAGTCAGCAATGAGTCCAGTCTGCCAGCAGTGTCTCCAGTAGGCCAGCAGTCCAGTCTGCCAGCTGTGTCTCCAGTCAGCCAGCAATCAGTGTGCCAGTTCTGTCCCAGTCAGCTCAGCTGCCAGTCCAGTTTGCAAGTTGTGCCTCCTGTCAGCAACCAGTCAAGTCTGACAGCAGTGTCTCCAGTCAGCCAACAGTCAGTGTGCCAGTTCTGTCCCAGTCAGCTCAGCAACAAGTCCAATTTGCAAGTTGTGCCTCCAGTCAGCAACCAGTCCAGTGTGCCAGCAGTACTACCAGGTAGCCAACCAGCAGTCCAGTCTGCCAGTAGTGTCTCCAGTCAGTTACCTGTCCAGTTTGCAAGTTGTGCCTTGCCAACAACCAGTCCAGTCTGACAGCAGTATCCCCATTCAGCCAGCACTCAATGTGCCAGTTCTGTCCCAGTCAGTTCAGTTGCCAGTCCAGTTTGTAAGTTGTGCCTCCAGTCAGCAACAAGTCCAGTCTGGCAGCAGTGTCTCCAGTCAGCCAGCAGTCCAGTTTGCCAGCAGTGTCTCCAGTCAGCCAGCAGTTAGTGTGCCAGTTCTGTCCCAGTCAGCTCAGCAATGAGTCCAGTTTTCAAGTTGTGCTTCCAGTCAGCAACCAGTCCAGTGTGCCAGAAGTCTTACCAGTCAGTCAACCAGCAGTCCAGTCTGCCAGTAGTGCCTCCAGTCAGATACCAGTCCAGTTTGCAAGGTGTGCCTCCAGTCAGCAACCAGTCCAGTCTGCCAGCAGTGTCTCCAGTCAGCCAGCAGTCAGTGTGTCAGTTCTGTCCCAGTCAGCTCAGCTGCCAGTCCAGTTAGCAAGTTGTGCCTCCAGTCAGCAATGAGTCCAGTCTGCCAGCAGTGTCTCCAGTAGGCCAGCAGTCCAGTATGCCAGCTGTGTCTCCAGTCAGCCAGCAATCAGTGTACCAGTTCTGTCCCAGTCAGCTCAGCTGCCAGTCCAGTTTGCAAGTTATGCCTCCTGTCAGCAACCAGTCAAGTCTGTCAGCAGTGTCTCCAGTCAGCCAGCAGTCAGTGTGCCAGGTCTGTCCCAGTCAGCTCAGCAACAAGTCCAATTTGCAAGTTGTGCCTCCAGTCAGCAACCAGTCTAGTGTGCCAGAAGTGTTACCAGTCAGCCAACCACCAGTCCAGTCTGCCAGTAGTCTCCAGTCAGATACCAGTCCAGTCTGCAAGTTGTGCCTCCAGTCAGCAACCAGTCCAGTCTGCCAGCAGTGTCCCCAGTCAGCCACCAGTCAATGTGCCAGTTCTGTCGCAGTCAGTTCAGCTGCCAGTCCAGTTTGCAAGTTGTGCCTCCAGTCTGCAACGAGTCCAGCCTGCCAGCAGTGTCTCCAGTCAGCCAGCAGTCCAGTTGCCAGCAGTGTCTCCAGTCAGCCAGCAGTCAGTGTGCCAGTTCTGTCCCAGTCAGCTCAGCAATGAGTCCAGTTTTCAAGTTGTGCCTCCAGTCAGCAACCAGTCCAGTGTGCCAGAAGTCTTACAAGTCAGCCAACCAGCAGTCCAGTCTGCCAGTAGTCTCCAGTCAAATACCAGTCCAGTTTGCAAGTTGTGCCTCTGTCAGCAACCAGTCCAGTCTGCCAGCAGTGTCTCCAGTCAGCCAGCAGTCAGTGTGTCAGTTCTGTCCCAGTCAGTTCAGCTGCCAGTCCAGTTTGCAAGTTTTGCCTCCAGTCAGCAACAAGTCCAGTCTGCCAGCAGTGTCCCCAGTCAGCCAGCAGTCCAGTCTGCCAGCAGTGTCTCCAGTCAGCCAGCAGTCAGTGTGCCAGTTCTGTCCCAGTCAGCTCAGCAATGAGTCCAGTTTGCAAATTGCGCCTCCAGTCAGCAACCAGTCCAGTGTACCAGAAGTGTTACGACTCAGCCAACCACCAGTTCAGTCTGCCAGTAGTCTCCAGTCAGATACCAGTCCAGTTTGCAAGTTGTGCCTCCAGTCAGCAACAAGTCCTGTCTGGCAGCAGTGTCTCCAGTCAGCCAGCAGTCCAGTTTGCCAGCAGTGTCTCCAGTCAGCCAGCAGTTAGTGTGCCAGTTCTGTCCCAGTCAGCACAGCAATGAGTCCAGTTTTCAAGTTGTGCCTCCAGTCAGCAACCAGTCCAGTGTGCCAGAAGTCTTACCAGTCAGACAACCAGCAGTCCAGTCTGCCAGTAGTGCCTCCAGTCAGATACCAGTCCAGTTTGCAAGGTGTCCTTCCAGTCAGGAACCAGTCCAGTCTGCCAGCAGTGTCTCCAGTCAGCCAGCAGTCAGTGTGCCAGTTCTGTCCCAGTCAGCTCAGCTGCCAGTCCAGTTTGCAAGTTGTGCCTCCAGTCAGCAATGAGTTCAGTCTGCCAGCAGTGTCTCCAGTAGGCCAGCAGTCCAGTCTGCCAGCTGTGTCTCCAGTCAGCCAGCAATCAGTGTGCCAGTTCTGTCCCAGTCAGCTCAGCTGCCAGTCCAGTTTGCAAGTTGTGCCTCCTGTCAGCAACCAGTCAAGTCTGCCAGCAGTGTCTCCAGTCAGCCAGCAGTCAGTGTGCCAGTTCTGTCCCAGTCAGCTCAGCAACTAGTCCAGTTTGCAAGTTGTGCCTCCAGTCAGCAACCAGTCCAGTGTGCCAGCAGTTTTACCAGTCAGATAACCAGCAGTCCAGTCTGCCAGTAGTGTCTCCAGTCAGATACCAGTCCAGTTTGCAAGTTGTGCCTTGTCAACAACCAGTCCAGTCTGCCAGAAGTGTCTCCAGTCAGCCAGCAGTCAGTGTGCCAGTTCTGTCCCAGTCAGTTCAGCTGCCAGTCCAGTTTGTAAGTTGTGCCTCCAGTCAGCCAGCAGTCCAGTCTGCCAGCAGTGTCTCCAGTCAGCCAGCAGTCAGTGTGCCAGGTCTGTCCCAGTCAGCTCAGCAATGAGTCCAGTTTTCAAGTTGTGCCTCCAGTCAGCAACCAGTCCAGTGTGCCAGAAGTCTTACCAGTCAGCCAACCAGCAGTCCAGTCTGCCAGTAGTGCCTCCAGTCAGATAGCAGTCCAGTTTGCAAGTTGTGCCACCAGTCAGCAACCAGTCCAGTCTGCCAGCAGTGTCTCCAGTCAGCCAGCAGTCAGTGTGCCAGTTCTGTCCCAGTCAGCTCAGCTGCGAGTCCAGTTTGCAAGTTGTGCCTCCAGTCAGCACTGAGTCCAGTCTGTCAGCTGTGTCTCCAGTCAGCCAGCAATCAGTGTGCCAGTTCTGTCCCAGTCATCTCAGCTGCTAGTCCAGTTTGCAAGTTGTGCCTCCTGTCAGCAACCAGTCCAGTGTGCCAGCAGTATTACCAGTCAGACAACCAGCAGTCCAGTCTGCCAGTAGTGTCTCCAGTCAGATACCAGTCCAGTTTGCAAGGTGTGTCTCCAGTCAGCAACCAGTCCAGTCTGCCAGCTGTGTCTCCAGTCAGCCAGCAGTCAGTGTGCCAGTTCTGTCCCAGTCAGTTCAGCTGCCAGTCCAGTTTGTATGTTGTGCCTCCAGTCAGCCAGCAGTCCAGTCTGCCAGAAGTGTCTCCAGTCAGCCAGCAGTCAGTGTGCCAGGTCTGTCCCAGTCAGCTCAGCAACAAGTCCAATTTGCAAGTTGTGCCTCTAGTCAGCAACCAGTCTAGTGTGCCAGAAGTGTTACCAGTCAGCCAACCACCAGTCCAGTCTACCAGTAGTCTCCAGTCAGATACCAGTCCAGTCTGCAAGTTGTGCCTCCAGTCAGCAACCAGTCCAGTCTGCCAGCAGTGTCCCCAGTCAGCCAGCAGTCAATGTGCCAGTTCTGTCCCAGTCAGTTCAGCTGCCTGTCCAGTTTGCAAGTTGTGCCTCCAGTCTGCAATGAGTCCAGTCTGCCAACAGTGTCTCCAGTCAGCCAGCAGTTAGTGTGCCAGTTCTGTCCCAGTCAGCTCAGCAATGAGTCCAGTTTTCAAGTTGTGCCTCCAGTCAGCAGCCAGTCCAGTGTGCCAGAAGTCTTACCAGTCAGCCAACCAGCGGTCCAGTCTGCCAGTAGTGCCTCCAGTCAGATACCAGTCCAGTTTGCAAGTTGTGCCTTGTCAACAACCAGTCCAGTCTGCCAGAAGTGTCTCCAGTCAGCCAGCAATTAGTGTGCCAGTTCTCTCCCAGTCAGCTCAGCAATGAGTCCAGTTTTCAAGTTGTGCCTCCAGTCAGCAACCAGTCCAGTGTGCCAGAAGTCTTACCAGTCAGACAACCAGCAGTCCAGTCTGCCAGTATTGCCTCCAGTCAGATACCAGTCCAGTTTGCAAGTTGTGCCACCAGTCAGCAACCAGTCCAGTCTGCCAGCAGTGTCTCCAGTCAGCCAGCAGTCAGTGTGCCAATTCTGTCCCAGTCAGTTCAGCTGCGAGTCCAGTTTGCAAGTTGTGCCTCCAGTCAGCAATGAGTCCAGTCTGCCAGCAGTGTCTCCAGTCAGCCAGCAATCAGTGTGCCAGTTCTGTCCCAGTCAGCTCAGCTGCCAGTCCAGTTTGCAAGTTGTGCCCCCTGTCAGCAACCAGTCAAGTCTGCCAGCAGTGTCTCCAGTCAGCCAGCAGTCAGTGTGCCAGTTCTGTCCCAGTCAGCTCAGCAACGAGTCCAGTTTGCAAGTTGTGCCTCCAGTCAGTAACCAGTCCAGTGCACCAGCAGTGTTGCCAGTCAGCCAACGAGCAGTCCAGTCTTCCGGTAGTGTCTCCAGTCAGGTGCCAGTCCAGTTTGCAAGTTGTGTCTCCAGTCAGCAACCAGTCCAGTGTGCCATCCTTTTCTCCAATTAGATACCAGTCCAGTGTGCCAGCAGTGTCTCCAGTCAGCCAGCAGTGCGTCAGCAGTGTCTCAACTCAGATACCAGTGCAGTCAGCCAGCAGTCCAGTATGCTAGCAGAGTCTCCAGTCAGATATCAGTCAGTGTGCCAGCAGTGTCACCAGTCAGCCAGCAGTCCAGTGTGCCAGCAGCCAGTGTCTTCAGTCAGCTTAGCTACCAGTCCAGAGACAGTTTGCCAGTTTTGTCTCCAGTCAGCTACCAGTCCAGTTTGCCAGCAGTGTCCCCGACTAGTCAGCAGTCCAGTGTGCCAGCAGAGTCACCAGTCAGCTTCTAGTACTTCCAGTCACCTACCATCCCAATCTCCAGTGTGCCAGCAGTGTCTCTAGCCTCCAGGCAGGTAATAACACTCCTACGTCCTTTGCTTTACCACTTTCATGGGTGTTTGGGAGGGAGTTTATGCTCTTTTAAATTACTGTAAGAGGGAGTGGTAGCCTAGGTGTGGTGAGTTAAAGAGTACTTTCATTTGTTTTGCTGCAGTAATTGGAAGTCTGGAAGACTTTCTTTTGTGTAACCCTGGGACTCTCAGTTCTGTTTCCTTTATTACAATTTTTCTTTACAGGTTTTTTGGTGTACAGTTTTACTAGGATCTTTTTCTTTTATTACTTTTTTCTTTACAGGTTTTTGGTTAGTGAGTTTTAGTCGGTTCTTTTTCCTTTTATTGTTTTTTTTCTTTACAGTGTGATTTTTTTTCATCAGTTCACTTTCCTTTTATTACTACTTTTACAGGTTTTGGTGTGTCATTTCTTTTACTAAGCTCTTGTTTTAACAGAGAAGAAGTAAAGTTCTCTCCATGGTTCAGAGTATGCTTTCATAACAGTATAATTTCTTTCACGTTTTGATGCGTATTTTTTAGGTACGGTAAGGTATTGGTATAGAAACTGTTCTTTATTTTTAGCATTGTGTGGCTTAGCTTGTGTAGTGCCAGTCATTTGACATAAACAGTGTGGTAATATTTTTTGGACACGGTGTGGTAATATATATAATCACCTCAAGTGGTTGCTAGGGCATCAGTAAACCTCAAGAGCACAACTCAAGAGGCTTACAATTGCCCTAGCAACCACGAGAGGTGATTACACCATGGTTATCACCTGTACATCATGCATTGTCATTTATAGAGTACAGGACTTGACATGAGAAGTTACCCCCCACACACACAAGTAATTTAGCCTTACCTTATTAATTAGTCTGCACTACAGCCACATGATTGTGTAGGAAAACAATTTATTAGGATACACGGACTGAATAACAGCGGGCCAAAATAGTACCAGAGTTAAAATCTCTATCCGACCTAGTGATTGCTAGACTCAGTAACAGTAAATAGTGACAATTGGAATGTTATTTGAATACTGTACTGAGACTAACAATCACATTCTGGGTGTGAATACTGAATAACACTGGCATTCCATTTTGTGAACCCAGTGTTATGACATAGATGAGATAGGTTTATAAGGTTCTGACATTACAACAGTGGAATTACAAGGTGGTAATCTGTTTGATTTCAATGGGTAATAAGGGCTACCCATACATTATAATATTGTTTTATATTTGTACAGTTGAGGAATGGGACTTTCACTATACTGATGATTCCATAATTTGATGAAAACTAGCTATTTAATTTGAATCAACATCTGTAATGACCCATTTCACATTTATATTCAGACTTTACTATCCAATTCATACCCATTTTTAAATTACATGGTCACTAGCTCTATGTCACATTGACAAATACCACCCTCTCTGGCCCCACCCACACCATGGCCCCACCCACACCATGCCCACCCCACCTTGCTACCCCTATGATTTTGCTGAAACGATGCCCCTGATGGAGGGCCACAAAGGATCATAATAAAAAGGGATATGATTCCTTTCAGGGACAGGATGGCCACCATCTTGGGATTGCCTTCAGGAGACTGGGCCCAAATGAATCTGAACCCATGAATCAGGTGTGTGTGGGAGACCTAGTGGGGCATGGTAACCTTTTTGGGCCTCACAGCCAGTCAGATGTGGTTGTGCCCTTAGGTACAACTTGAGACTTTTGTCCCGGCATGTAAAGATCATGCATTCCAGGTAAGGACAAAGAAAAACCTGAATACCACACCAGTTTTACTCTGGGACCACCATAAAATCATTTGAGGACATGTGGCAGCAATATAAGTTAGACAGGAGAAACTTTTATAGATATCTTCAGGTCCGCCACTTGCTGACCAACTTAACCCAAGCAATAACTGAACACACCAAGATAACTGCTTTAATTGACACTTTAATAGTACATATGAGATGCAGAACACCAAACGTCACATCTCCACCATCTCTAAAGCCCTGCAGAATACACAGCCATACAAAAGAGAAGCTATAGCTGCTAAATAAGGAGAAGAAATTGGACAAGTCCCTGGGAAAGAAAAATGGGAAAGGAGCTACTATGACTACAAGGTAAGTAGGACCACATCCTCCCAAGTATGGCAGGGCGTGGAAGCATCTGGTATGATACTTTAGTACCATGGCTATGGGTCAGGGTGAAATGCAGCCTGCTGGAGGCAATCCAAGAAGAGACATGCAGCACAAACACATTATGTGGTCCTGCCCAGCAATAACAAATTTCATTGTGGAGCCCAAGACAGCCATCTTGGAGATCATTCACACAACCACCAGTCTGACACCAGAACTGTATCTCCTTTACCAAAACCCAAGATAAACATAACTGACATGCAAAAATACAGAAATCAAATGGGGTTTAATTAAATAAATGCACTTTCATTTCCCCATTTTCCAAGACTTTCAATGGGAACATTTTGCAAAATCAAATTCCAAAAGCTTCTCTCAGTTGAGAAGACCCATATCCCCAGGACCAAAATAGACTCTCCAAAATTTACAAGGGTCTTGCATAACTAAAAGCCCAGCCAAGGTAGAACTATAAGAACGATGTGATCCAATATAAATGCAAGTACTTTTCTGGAAATTTATCAGAGCCCCAGTGATATGAGAAAAAAAAATCTAAGGATGTGCCTCACCACTTCCCCAGAGCTAGCTCCAGCCAAACAAATACACAAATTCTCAGCATAAGCACTCGTAGAAACACATGGGGTATAAGAAGAAAGGGAAAGACCTCTAACATTTGGGCAACAAGTTCAATAAACGTAATAAGGGATCCAAAGTCAAAATATATAAAAGAGGACTAAGGGGGCACCCCTGACGCACCCCTCATTTAATCACACATGCAGTCCATATCCAACCATTAACATACGGCGAGACAGTGGCAAGAGCATAACTAATCTGTATACAATGGATACATTGATAAGGGAAACCATAAGCAAATAAACATTTCCACAAATATGAATGAGAACCTGTAGCCTGATCTAAGCTCAATATATAACCATCCAGACGGCCGCAGTCCTGTGTTCCACTAATTCTCTCAATAGCAATAACGCATCTGTAATAGTCCTGCCAGGAACAGAACACAATTGGGAAGGGTGTATAAGGGTGTCCAGCACTGATAGCAAACATTTGCTTAATAGCTTTGTTAAAATTTTAAAGTCAATATTAAGAAGGGTGATTGGATGCCAATTTGAGCTCTGAGTCTTATCACCCTTCTTAAAAAGAACATAGAAACATAGAAGTTGACAGCAGATAAGGACCACAAGACCCATCTAGTCTGCACATTTTTTCTAGCTTATGAATGTACCATAGGCCTTTACTCTGTCAATGGCCTATCTATTCATACTCATCTGTATTGCTCCCTTATGCCTATCCCATGCCAGTTTGAAGCCCTGCACTGTATTCATATCCACCACTTCCTGAGGTTGGCCATTCAATGCATCCGCCACCCTTTCTGTGAAAAGGAACTTCCTCACATTACCCCTTAATCGGCCTCCCTCTAATCTCATGCTGTGTCCTCTTGTCCTGCTATTTTTCTTATATTGAAACATGTTAGACTCTTTCACTTTGTTAATGCCCTTAAGGTGTTTGAATGTCTCGATCATATCACCTCTCTCCTTCCTTTGCTCTAGGGTATACATATTGAGCTCCGTTAATCTGTCCTCATATGTTTTCTGATGCAGTCCCTGCACCATTTTGGTTGCCCTTCTCTGGATGGCCTCCATTTTGTTAATGTCCTTGTGCAGGTGTGGCCTCCAGTACTGCACGCAGTACTCCAGATGGGGCCTAACCAGTGTCTTATAAAGAGGTGTTACACAAGGTCCCTACACCCTTATTGGTACCCTCAGAGGTACACCCTAGACAGCTAGTGTTTAGGTATATGTTGTAATAACATATAGGGCTAAGGGCATCTACCGTATAAGAGTAGATGTCAGGATATGTACGCATATTATTGTAATACACTCTGCTTGCTAATACATATATACAGTATTCTATGCATTTTCTGTGTATTTCTTACTTATAAAATGTTAGGACACCCGTGTCCTTGTAATAATTGTGATATAAAAGTCGGCATTGCCACCTTTCGGTGATTTGTACCACTGCACTGAGTTATGTAAGACTCTGTATAAGTACTCTTTTGTTTCACAAACTGATGACTACTACAAAATTGTATAATGTTATCATGGACCATGGAGCCTCCACTAATTTAGCCAATAGGGCTCATCTCTGTAACTAGAAATGTTTCTGTCTTACAGTAACCATAGTAATTATCATAGGTATTTAATGTAAGACACTAAGTCTTGTACCTCGGAGATCCCAAGAGACACAAAGAAACCTCGCGATATAGGGAACGCTTAGCATTGGCTCCCAGTTCGTATTGGTAAGAACTGCTTAGGATAACTGTGATTTTATCCTTTTGGTAGTAATAAACAAGTTTATTACTCTAATGCAACGTGTCTGTGATTACTTGTATTCCCAATATTACCAAGAACCTGAGAGTGAGGTTTAGACCTCCTGACAGAGGGATTATTACCTCCCTCTTACGACTTGTGATACTGCTACTGATACACCCCAACATCCCACTAGCCTTATGTACTGCTTTAGTGGTCTGCTTGGATGATTTCATATCATCTGTGATGATGATGCCAAAGTCTCTTTCTTCTCTTGTGATTGCCAGCAACTCCCCTTCCAACCTATAGGTGGCTTCAGGGTTTCTCTTCCCTATGTGCATGAACTTGCACTTCTTTGCATTAAACCCCAGTTGCCACTCTTCTGACCATTTAGCCAGTTTATCCAGATCTCTTCTCATTCTGCCCACCCCATCTGGATCATCTACACTGTTGCAGATCTTGGTGTCATCTGCAAACAGACAAACCTTACCCTCCAGTCCATCTGCAATGTCACTGATGAAGATATTGAAGAGGGCTGGCCCCAGAACTGATCCCTGAGGTACCCCACTTGTGATTTGCATCTCTTCTGACTGTATATCGTTTACCACCACTCTCTGTTTTCTGTCCAACAACCAGTTTGCCACCCAGTTGACCAACTTCTGACCCCCCACTGAGCCTACCCAGCTTATTAATCAATCTTCTATGTGGAACAATATCGAAAGCTTTGCTGAAGTCAAGGTAGTTGACATCAACTGCACCCCCTTGGTCCACCACTCTGGTTACCCAGTCAAAGAAATCTATGAGATTAGTTTGACAGGACCTTCCTTTTGTAGACCCATGCTGTCTTGGATCCTGTGCTCCTATGGATTCCAGGTGTTGCACTATCCTTTCCTTAAGGAGTGCCTCCATAATCTTGCCCACTACTGAGGTCAGACTGACTGGCCTGTAATTCCCTGCCTCCTCCCTGCTACCACTCTTGTGGAGTGGGATCACATGAGCCCTTCTCCAGTCTTCTGGGACATCTCCTGTGCTCAGAGTCACTAAACAGTTCTGCTAATGGCTCTGCTAGTTCCACGCTTAGCTCCTTTAGTACCCTGGGATGTATGCCATCAGGTCCCATTGCCTTATCCACCCTTAGCTTAGAGAGATCCTGTAGGACCCTTTCTTTTGTGAGGGGACTAGTGCGTACCTCCCTCCCTCCCCCATGTCCAGGGTGCTGAGCTGTGAGCCCTGCCCTACCTTCTCCTCAGTAAATACTGAGCAGAAGTATCTATTTAGGAGAGATGCTTTTCCTTGGTCCTCCTACATACACTCCCCCTTATCCCCTTTGATCTTAGCAATACCCCCTCTGGACTTTCTCCTTTCACAAAGTCTTGCCCCCTTCTTTTACTGTTCGTGCTAGTGCTTCCTCAGTTTGGGCCTTTGCCTGCTTTACTGCCTTCCCTGTTTCCCTTAGGGAAGTTTGGTATGCCTCCCTATCTTTGTCCTGCTGTGTGCCCTTATATTTCCTGAAGGCCACCCTTTTGGCTCTGACCTTTTCTGCTACTGTTTTTGAGAACCAAAGTGGTTTCCTCCTTCTTTTGCTCTTGCTTTTCTCTCTAACACAATGGGATGTTCCTTCAAGTATTGCATCCTTAATGCTTACCCACTTTGCCTGTACTCTCTCACCTGTATTTCTTTGTGCCAGGGCTAGCTTAACTCTGTTGGCCATCTTATCAAAGTCAGCTGCTCTGAAGTCCCATATTTTTGCCTTGGAATGGGATGATTTAATTCTAGTGGCTAAACTGAACCATACCATGTGATGGTCACTGGCTCCCAGGTGACCTTCTATCTGGAAATCTGTGATCCTTTCCCTGTTAGTCAGTACTAGATCTAGGATAGCTCTGTCTCTTGTGGGTTGTTGTACCAGTTGTTTGAAGCCCTCCCCTCTGCAGGGAATCCACCATGTGTCTAGTTCTGGCGGATGTTCCTGCTGGTATTGACCAATCTGTATCTGACATGTTGAAGTCTCCCATTATCAGAACCTCCCGTTTAGCTGTCATGTTTTGTATAGCTCCTAATAGTAATGTGTCTATGTCCTCCCCCTGGTCTGGAGGCCTGTAGACAACCCCAGTTTGTGTGGCTGTCCCATTTCCTGTTTCCAGGGTGACCCACAGTTCTGACTCCTTATGTGTATTCTGAATTTCTGTAGCTTTGATGGTTTCATTGACATAAAGGGCCACTCCACCCCCCCCCCCAGTACATAGCCGGGTACTGAAGTCTCCCAAGAGTGGTTACTGGTGAATCATGTCTCGCTAATGGCTACTATGTTCAGTTTAGCCTCTGTCATTGTTGCCTGCAGGTCTGGGATCTTGTTTCCCAGACTGCGGGCATTTGTGTGCATGATTTTCCATTGGCCAGATTTTGGTGTGTTAGTTGTTGGGTGAGGGTCCGGCTATTCCCCTGCGCATCGTAGGGGGAACTGGACCTTTTTCCTTACCTGGTGATGCAAATGAACTATAAACTTGCTGAACTCCTGTTTGATTACTAGCTGAGGGGGTAGGGGTGTTCTTCCCATTCGATGTATTGGGTGCTGTACCTCTCTTCTCATTTTTTAGTTTAAATATTCTGCAAAGACGTCAAACTTCTGCACCAAGGCACTGACTCCCTCCTTAGTCAGATGCAGTCCATCGAATTTAAAGAACTTTCGCTCCCAAAACTGTTGCCGGTTACCTACATATTTGTGTCCTTTTTCCTGGCACCAGCCCTTGAGCCACATGTTTACCTCCCCTATCTCCTCTTCTCTGATCTTCCGTTCATCTGCCCCCCTCTCCCAGACCGGCAGGCTCTCAGAGAAGGAGATGCTGGATGAAATGGATTACAGTTTGCCTCCCAGCCTGGTCAGGTGTTCCTTGGTCTCCACAACTAACCGGCTGGCAAGATCATTAGTCCCTATGTGTACCAGGATGTCAATGTTTTCTCCTGCTTCCTGCACAGTTTTGGCAGTGAGGTCAGTGTCTCTCTACTCTGATGTACCTGGGAGACATGTGACCATTACCCCCGGCTGGAGGTAGGTATCAACTCCTCAAATCATGGAGTCTCCTATGATCAGAAGTGTTTTGGATTTCCTTTTTGCTTTTTTGTTTTGGTCCCTGTTTTGGGTGAGTTTTGTTGTGTTAGCTCCTGTGCTGCAGTGTCCAGCTCTGCATTGTCCTCTGCCCCTTTGTTTGATTTTGGAGACAGAGGCAGATACCTGTTTGTATTTTTATATGGTTTGTGGAGGTGATACGTTGGAGAGCATTGAGTGATGTGGTGCCTGATTTACCCCTCCTAACCACCTGCCAACCTCCCGGACCAACTATCCTCTGTGGTCGAGGTGCTCCGGTTAGATGTTGGGGAAATGGCGGGCAGTTCTTATAATATAGTTCCTCCTGAATATGCAATTTGAGGCACTCAATCTCTGCCCATGCTGCCTTGCGCTGAGCCCTTAGATCTCCAATGGTCCAGCATGTAGGACAGCGTCACTGCTCTAATTGCCTAGCTACCACTTTGTATAGGCCAATATATCATCTTGTGTATAGCTGCTGTTGCCATTACAACGCTGTCTGCACACTTCTAGTATTGCACCAAATGTACTGTTATTTATGTTATGCAACCATGTGATTCTGTGATTGTCTCTGTATATTTATTTATTTATTTATTTGCTTTTGTTAACCGGGTAAGTCACGCTAGACAGCCAAGTGCCTGTTTTCAGGTGAGACCCGGGAGTGTTACAAACAAGGTTACAGAAGAAACAGTGGGGAAGTTGAGTTTACATACAATCAGGTAATGAACGAGGTTTACATCTAGATACAGGACGAGCATAACAGGGCAGAGAAAGTTGAGTTTACATACAGTCAAGTAATATCCGAGGTTTACATCTAGATACAAGACAAGCTTAACAGAGCTAGAGTAGGTAGCTAACAACAATTGATACAATTTAGCATAGGATAAGTACAGTGCTAACAGCAGAAGATACGATTTACCATAGGGTAAGTACACCAGAAGATACGATTTCCCACAGGGTAAGTACAGTGCATAGAGATAAGTATTCCTTTTTGACATCAGAAGTAAGTGCCAGCAGGTATGATGAGCCAGTCGGGGGGAAGGGGGGACCAAGGGCCTGTCCAGGTGAACTAATCCGGGAGGAGGAGAGGGGGAGGTAGGACAGGCGCAAGTGAGACATGGGACAGTTACTGAGCCAGGTACCAGGGGTAAAATAAAAATAGTCCCTATGGAAGCTAGGACCGCCCCAACATGTCTGAGCAGGTGCACTACCTTTGGAAATGAGTCCATGACTCAAAGGATTGTAATTCCGATATGCAGAAATAAATAAATCCTGTATAACTGACCTTTTGAAAAGTGTCCTGCAGTACCTGCAGTTAATAATATCCATTCCAGATAAGCTGTCGGGTTAAAAATCAATAAACATCAATACATATCCTCAGGCAATCTGGAAGTCTGAAGAAGGGGAATTAAAGAAGTTTAGTAATTCCTTTGAAAAGTGTGGCCACAACCATTCATAAAACTGGCCAGGATGGCCATCTGACCCAAGAGCCATATCTGCAGTTAAACTATTACTCACTTGTTCCAAGTCTACCATAGTAACTGGAGCTACCAGTGTTGATTTTTGAGCCTGTGACAGGGTTGGAATTTGACATACCGGTAGTCCCAATAAAAGATCCATTCAAGCAGCCTCTCCTAAAGGTCTGGAAAACGCATGAACAATATGGGATTCCAAGACTTTCAAAATGCCTGATTTATCAATGACTAAATTACCAGCAGCATCTCGTAAGGCATGAATACATTTAAGACATTCGATCATGGCAGCTTTCACTAACAAAAATACTACCAACACTGTAACTTGATTCAATACATCAGTTTGCATCTGTATCCCTTCCCCCACCCCTAGGACAAGGCTAAAAATAGGTAGAATTGCATAGCCCTCTTTTCCCAGTCAGCAAAAAAACTAAATAATAAATTTAAGGGGATGGAATATAGAATATTTGCTGACACAGATGACATGCTGGTAGTCATTTAGAACTGATGTGGCCTTCCTTGGTATAGGGGATACTACTTAATGTTTTTCCTCCATGACTTATATTAGCTTTTACCAGAAGATATACCATTAGCTCCTCCCTGGAGAACAATAGTAGATGCCCCTCTGACTATTGTTTTATAACCCCTGTCACAGAGAACTCACACATCCCTCTTTACAGTCTACCTGTTATGCTTAGGCTGAGAGATCCAGAGGTTAACTAAACAGGGCCCCCGCTTCACCTGTTACCCCTACGAGGGAATGATAAATTTTAGACAGGTCAAGTCCCCATGGTATGTGGGATATGGCAGCAGAGAGGAATTTCTAGAGTGCAGGATCTAATATACTCAGAAACACATAGCCATCTGATCTTTCTTTTTTCTTTTCATATTCTTTTTTCCCTTGGGGTTCCGGGCAGGGCTGCTCAGTCCTGGCCCCACCTCTCCCAACTGGCCACTGCCTCCCCCAGCATTCATCTGACCTAAGACCCCCATGGCGTGCCCCCCTCCCGTGGTGGGGCCAGGAAGGGGAGAGCTGTCTTACCCCCACTTGGAGTGTTATCCAGTAGTGGGTCCGCAGTTTTGGTTGGTGGCACAGATTGGGATGGAACAGGTAGTCTCACTTCCATAGTGTGTAAACTATGGAGGTGATCCTGAAGGAGAGATTGGTGAATTTTCTCAAGGTAAATGGTCTGCAGGATGGGCAGCAGCATGGGTTTATCTCAGGTAGATCTTGCCAGACCAATTTAATAGAGTACTATGACTGGGTAACAACAGATCTGAATAGGGGCCTTGCAGTGAATGTCCTGTATTTGGACTTTAGTAAGGCCTTTGATTCAGTCCCTCATAGATGGATGGGGGGGGAACTGAGATCCGTGGGGTTGGGGGAGAAGATGGCTAATTATTTTGTGAATTGGCTGAAGGGGAGGCAGCAGTGGGTAGTGGTGGTGGGGGAACTCTCAACCCCTAAGCCTGTGACAAGTGGGGCGCCACAGGGCTCTGTGCTGGGTCCAGTTTTATTTGGCCTGTTCATATCAGATATCTCACATGGAGTTATGAGCAGGGTCAGTCTCTTCGCGGATAATACCAAGATGGGAGCAGTGGTGGATGATGTCAGGGTGTGGAAACAGTTACAGTGGGATCTAACCAAACTGGAGGCGTGGTCAGCGAAGTGGCAGCTGGGCTTCAATGTGAAGAAGTGTAAGGTTCTGCACTTTGGGGTGAAAAACCTGAGGAGGGAATACTGGTTGGGTGGGGTGAGACTGGGGGTCGCTGAGGAAGAGAAGGACCTGGGGGTGATGATATCTGAGAGCATGAACAACTCTGCCCAGTGTAGAAAGGCTGCAGCCAAGGCTAACAGGATGCTGGGGTGTATTGCAAAGGGAATCTCATCCAGACATAAAGACGTGATCCTGCTTCTCTACAGATCTTTGATCAGACCACATTTGGAGTACTGTGTGCAGTTCTGGAGGCCATATCTGAAAAATGATATCAGGCTACTAGAGAGGGTGCAGCGTAGTGCAACAAAAATGATACAGGGGATGGAAGGCAAACCCTATGAGGACAGATTGAGGCATCTGAGTTTGTACACCCTGGAGAAGAGGAAGGATCGGGGTGGGATTTGATTGAAACATTCGAGTATCTGAAGGGGTTCAACAAATCAGGCACAGTTTACTTATTTAGGCTAAGGATAGGAAGGGACACAAGAGGTCATGGACTAAGACTGGAGGGGGTGCATATTTAGGAGAGAGATGATGAGGCAATACTTCACAGAAAGGGTGATGTCAAAATGGAATACCCTACCGGAGGAGGTGGTATCATGTAGGACGGTGGGCACTGTCAAACAGGCATGGGACACGGCAATGATGGGTGTCTGGGCAAATAAAAACAAGAATTTGCAGGAGGGGAGTAAGTAGGAGGGGATGGGCAGCTGCTATCTAGGGGTGTTAGCTGCGCACTCGAACAGACTTGATAGATCATAGGGCCTGTTTCTGCTGTTAGATTCATATGTATGTATGTATGTATGTAAGGAGCCCGGATCCCCATTCTTTTTCATGTTCTTGGCTCCTGACCCATGGCAGTAGCGACACATAGGTGTGCATGCGTGGAGGCGCGCACATGACAAAGAACCATGGCCCCTTCCCTACATTGGCACTCAGACAGTGCACTGTCCTCCAGGCCTCCACATGGGAGCAGCCATGGCTGAGATGTCAGTCCTCCCCTCCCTAGGGAGGAGAGCAGTCCTCTAGACACTCGATCATCTTCCTCTCGACTGACCCCTAGCAACCCGAGCTCATTCCTGAACTCGGGTTCCCAGCGTGGCAAGGGGTAAGGTACAAAGTGCTTCAGCCCCCATGCCACTGGGCCGGCTTGCCTTATGTCCTTTAAATGCAACTTAGATAGCATACAAATACAGCCCGGAGTTGAGGGATATGGAGCAAGAATATTGACCCTAAGGGATGAACTACTAACTGACAATAGTTAGTTTGCCTGATGCCAAAGGCTAAGGACAATATGACTATTGGAAGTCAATCATTTATCACGAGGGATCAAGGTTTTCCAGTGTATCTTGAAACAAATGGTCAATATCTATGCTACTGAATCTTGTCTGAGTTACGACCCCCCCCCCCCCCAACTCAATCACTTTGTTAAAAAAAATTCCCTGGTTCCAGTGGTACCCCCCACTCCAGAACCCTTGTTTTCTATGCTTCCAAAAGGCCATCAATGCCTCACTCTGTCAGGCCTCCAAGTGTACCCAGCTGCACGCTAGACTCACCTCCTCTATCCAGGTACCTATCTACAGGCTCCCTGGTGTAGTCCATTCCCCCTGTGTTTCCGGCTTATCCCTGCCAGAAATCCCATTCCCAGTAACTGGCTATGAGAAGAATGGTCTTTGAACATCAGAGGAGGCAGCCGGGGTGGTGGAGCCAGGAGCAGGTAGGAATCTGTTGGGGTGGGTGAAAACCAGAGATTGTCGTCATCCAGCATTCTGTGTCGGCTGATTTTCCAGTGTTCTCTTGGCCCCTCCCACCACCTGCCTCTCATATGCACTTACACCATGGCATCCTGGGATAATGGCATGCACAACATGTGGCCACCAACATCATCACGCCTCCACAAGCCACCACCAGGAACCGCTGTAAGAGTGGTATTGTGCCAAACCCTCTCCATGAGGAGAGCATCCAACTGCATGCACTGACTTCTCCCTCTGGCCTCCACACCAAACGTCTTGGACTTGAAGGGCCAATTTGGATCATCAACATCCCAGAGCCATCCCTAACCACTCTGAGCCACAGAGCCAGAAGTGACCCCTGTTTGTAAAAAAATATATACATATTTCCCTGGTAGTCCAGTGGCCCTTCCCAGTGCCTATGATCCTAACCCCCCCCCCCCAAAATAGCGGCTGCCGCTTAGCCTCTGATCACCTCCACTGCCAGCAACTGTACATCCACTTGCATTATACTATTAATAGTGTAGTTTGGTTACTACAAATTGGCCAAGTTACTAGTATGGCACAAATGTCTGAATGTGCGTGAGATGGCAGCTGGCAGAGGAGCTGACCAGAGGGTAAGTGTCAGCTGCTGTCTCAAGGTGGAGGTGCATGCAAGTGTCAATGATGGTGGGCAGTATTTTCTGAACTATTGCCCATCGTCTTGAACTATTTATTTATTTATTTGAATTTTGTTGAATTTCTTTTTATTAAGTTTTCTACAATATACAGACACAGTGAGGACAAGCAAACAAGGCATAGTTGCAATATAGACAGTCCACAATTGATTTCCATGATAAATACAATAAAATATAATGTGAATTTCAGGTATCTTTAGTTACATTCCCTTCCCCTATTCTGCAAGTTTCTCATTCTCAAGGGCAAAAGCCCAAGTCTACCGCCATTTGATGTATGATCCACCTTTGCCCCTTAACCCACAATTGCTGTTCTTTTCATTTATTTTGGCCAGCAAGCTCTCCATTTTGTAAATATTAACCATTAGACCTCTCCAGTCTTCTATTGTGGGGGCCATTGGGGCCATCCAGCGTCTTGTGATGGCTTTCTTAGCCGCCAGTAGATAGACTGGGAGCAATGTTCTAGCCCATGGAGGGGGAGTGGTCCGGATATATCCCTAATAAAAATATTTCTGCCGTAAGTTCAAGAGGTTCCCCAATACATTCTGAAATATCTTTTTTGCAGACTTATCCAAAAGGGCATGAGAATAGGTCATTTCCACATAATATGGCCTAGGTCTGCTGGGGGGCACCCACATCTCCTCCAACAGTTTCCATAGCTAGCTGGCATTTATTTAACTAACCTTACAGGTGATCTAAAGTATCTATACTGGCACTTCCAGGAAAATTCCCTCCACAAACTGGAAGATGTAATCCATACCACTGCTAACGTTGCATCTGTCTACTGTTCCTTAGAAGCCACTAAACCAAGGCCTCTATTTATTTATTTGAATTTTGGTAACCGGGTGAGCCCACTGAGACAATACAGTCCCTTTTTTAGGGGCGACCCGGGATAAATGATACAGAGAATGAAACACTGTAAATACATGATTTAAACGTAGTAGGTAAGAACAATATATACATCAAAATATATACAATGATACAGAGGAGAGAGATGAATATATAGAGCATATATATAAATAAGAGCATCACATACCACGTTGACCAGCGCAAAAGTAATCTGTATAGACTAATTTGAAACTGAGTTACGATTGTCCAGGAGTAGTACTACCGCTAGATATGCTTACCAGAAACATATTGTACATGCACGACACAGGTAATTTAGCAGCAAAAATAGGTGGCCAGAGGGTGGCGAGAAAATAACAACGAAAAGGCTACAGAAGCAGCTACCCTCAATTTAAGGGGAGAAGCTGCAAAATGTTAGGCAAAGCAGGTGCAGGGCTTAGGCTGTAACAGATGCTCAGAGAGGGTGTGTTTGAACATGGTAGGAGAGAACAGGGAAAGAGTAGATAATGGAAGTGCATTCCAAGTGGCGGGTGCAGAATATGCAAATGAGTGCCTGCCAATTGCCAGGCGAGGACAGGGTGTTAAAAGCCCTTGAACATGGGCTAGTCAGCCACCAAACCCTCCCGCTGCTGGCCTCACCACATCCTGAGCAGCATTTAGGGTTCAGTTATCATATGTGCCTCAGCAATGCCACATTGTCTATTGTATAACCGTTGTTACTTCTAGTTACTTGTTAAGCTTACCTGGGGCTCTCATTCCTGGGAGCCCTGTTAATCTACTGTCATATGATCTACGTCCCTGAGACAATCCTATAAGCTTGTATGCCCCATGCACAATTCTGTACACTGGAATATTACTATTTATTGTCTGTATTCTGCTCCTCTTCCCCCTTCCCCCAGGATGCATCTGGAATTGAGCGGTATCTCCACTCAGTATGCCTTCCTGGTGAATCGCTTAAATAAATAAATAAAAGCAAAGGGGCAGAGGAGAAGGATCTGAGTAAATGAGGAGTGGGTTTGCATTTCAGTATGTCATACAGGCAGGGAGGAGAGAAGTGGAAGGCAAGTTTGTAATAAAAGCAAGGGAGGAGGAGAACTGCAATCTTTGGTCATAGTCAGGCCAACCCAGTGCAGCTAACACCTCCAGTGGTGGCATCGCAGACTGACCCTCAGAGCGAAATGCCCAACCCTGTAGTAAAGTGATTTCAGATGGGAGAGGATGGTGGATTTGGCAGCTAGTAGTCGGGGGGGGGGGCGCGATAGAAAAGTTCGGGCAGGAGGGAGGAGGTGGTAATCTTTTGGCAGAAGGCATGAGAGAAGTGGGGCCTAAGACGGTACGGCAAACTGAATTTCTGATTGAGTTTTTTTGTAGTCTGAGTTACATGCAGCTCAAAGGAGAGGGAGGAGTCTAGGAGAATTCCTAAGTATTTGAAAGACTGAACCGTTTCAAGAGTTTCCCCTGAGGATGACTGAATAACAAGTGAACCACTAGGAACTGCTTATTTATTGTGGTTTACGAACATGCAAACATACAATATTGCCAGCAGATAAAGGCCTTATGGTTTATCAAGTCTGCTCGATTGTGCAGCTAGCAGCCCTTATACTGCAGCTGCCCTCCCCTCCCCCCTCCAGTGACCGTCCCCTTACCCTGTCCCATCTCCTTTTAAAGCAGCCCACTGTTCTACAGGATACCACTTCCTCTGGCAATGTGTTCCACCCAGACACCACCCTCTCCATAAAAAAGTGTCTCATCATTTCCCTCCCGAACCTTCCCACTTCCAGTCTCAGATCATGCCCTCGAGTGTCCCTCCCCCTCCTTAATTTGAAAAGCCCCTCTGTGCCCATCTTATTTATTCCCTTCATGTACTTGAAGGTTTCAATCATGTCCCCCCATCCATCCTCTCCTCCAGGGAGCACATGTTCAACTCCTTCAGCCTGCTGTCATAGGGTAAGTCCCCTAGCCCTTGGATCATTTTTGTTACCCAGCGCTGCACCCCCTCCAGTAATCTAATGTCCTTCTTCAGGTACGGTTGCCAAAACTGCACGCAGTACTCCAGGTGTGGCCTAATCAGTGACCTGTATAGTGGCAGGGTCACCTCCCTCCTCCTGGAGGATATGCCTCTGGCAATACAACCCAGCATTCTGTTGGCCTTTGCAGCTACCCTTACTATTAATGTTACAATGTTATATCCTCGTATACCTTCCATATCACATAGAGTCACCTGAATGTAAGAGCAGAAAAAACTGTAAATTATTGCTCGTTGTTAAGGAAAAGCTAGGCAATAATAAATACTGTCATGTGACTTGGTTTTGACCAGTAACAGGACAGTATTTAGAACTGAAGTTCAATAAAATATATTATCCCTCGACAGTAATTCTGGAAGAATTGACTAAGTGATGCCCACACTACAAGAATATCCATCCCCAAGGTTTAAACTATCTGCCTCTCTGGCCTAGAAACTGTGGCTCTTAGTCATAAAAGACCCTAAAGGAGTGCCTCTAGTATTTAATTATTTTTTTTTTTAGCAGGAGAGACACACTAAGCTGAAAGCTTGTTTACAGGTGCGATTTGGGAGCACAAGGAAGTTGAGTGACTTGCTCAGGGTCACACAGCATGCAAGTGGGAGCTGTGGGATTCAAACCCATGTCTCCAGTTTTGGAGCTCAGAGCCTTAAACCACTGCACTCTACTGCCTCTAGTGTATGTAAACTGTCAAGAGATACATTAAACAAAAAGTCTTTTGTATTTTGCTTTTAAAACTCTGCTTTATTCACAATATCACGATTATACAGTTGTCAAACCAGTGTTGTTATGAGCAGGTTTACACAGAGTACATGTGCAGTCTCAGATACAAATATAGTGGTTTACTATTAATGTTTCACTGTTATGTCACCGTATATCCTCCATATCACATACAGTCTCCTGAATGCAAGAGCAGAATAAACTGTAAACAGTTCAACAACTAATAAACCAGTAAACTACACACTTATTTATTTATTTATTTACTAGTTTTACCAGGAAGGCATACTGAGCAGTGCTGCTCGATTCCAGATGCGACCTGGGGGCCAAGACCCAATACAGTAGAACAGTACTAGTTGCAGAGACAATACAACAGTGAAATGGCCATCCGCCTTACAGACAATCGGCTGATAGCAACAGACAGGCATATAGATACAGACAGTAGGATGATTGAATTCATGATACATTTTTAGAAGATTCATCTGAGCTCAGGTACACAGTAGTATGTTGTTAGCTAAAGCAAGAGCAGCTGGAGGAGAAGTGTGTGCTAAGTAGTCAGTTGCGATGGCTGGGATTCGGTGAGTGTCTTATAGCAGCTGGCAGGGTGTTCCATATCTGTGGGATTCGGTAATTGAAAGAGGCCTGACCTTTGGTTGTGCGCATAAAGGGGATGTGGAGGAGCCTGGAGTCAGTGGGTCTGAGGGAGTAAGCAGGGGGGATTGTTGGGAGAGGGTAGAGGCCAGGTAGGGGGGGTTGGGAGAGGGACCAAAATTTGGCTGTGAACCTAGCGCAATGGTTTAGTCTATGATCTTGGAGGGACGGCAGGTCTAGGGAGCTATATAAGGTACAGTGGTGGGTGGTTTGTGGGCAGTTGAGGATAAATCAACAAAATGAGTGGAACAGGGTGTATAGGCTGGCCAAGGCGGAGGAGGGAGCGATAGTGTACACTATATCACTGTAGTCGAGAACTAGTAGTATCATCTTTTGGACAATTGCGTTCGTCGTGGGAGAGGGGATGCAGCTTTTGTTCCTGTATAGGGCGCCAAGTTTAGGGAGAAGCCTCTTATGTATGGAGTCGATATGAGTGGCGAAATCGAGGTGCTGGTCAAGCCAGATGCCTAAGTATCTGAAGCTGGTGCATTGCTCCAGAAGAGTCCCATCCAGGGTTTTGAAAGGGGGGCAGGGGGCTTGGCGGGAGAGTCTTTGCTGTGAGCCGAAGGTTGGTGACAAATTTTTTTTAGGGTTTAGGAATAGCTGGTTTGACCGGAACCATTCCTGGATGGCATTGAAATCCTCCTGCAGGAGAGTTGCCACTCTGCTTGTGGTAGGGCCTGAAGCATACAGTACTATGGCGTCCACATACATTTGAATGGAGGAGTGGTGACATGCTGATGGGAGATCATTTAGGAATATGGAGAAGAGCAGTGGGCCCAGGACTGATCCTTGGGGGACACCGGTGGTAACGGGCAGGGGGTTAGAGGTGTGCGAGGCGACTTTAACAGCTTGGTGTCTGCCCACCAGGTAGTCTTGGAACCATGTGGTGGCTGGTTTGGAGAGCCCGACTACAGTTAGTTTGGAGAGGAGCAGGGAGTGGGAGATGGTATCAAAAGCCTTGGCTAAGTCGATAATGATGGCAGAGGTGATGTGTCCGTTGTCCATTCCAGTGAGTATGTCGCCAGTGACTCTTAGAAGGGAGGTGATAGTTGAGTGAGACTTCCGAAAGCCCGATTGGAAAGGAGTGAAGAAGGAGGAGGCGTCCAGATGGGGTGAGAGTTGGGTGAGGACAAGACGTTCCTGTAGTTTGGCCAGAATCGAGAGTAGGGAGATGGGGCGATAGTTGCCTGAGGAGGAGGGGTTGCCCCCTTTAGGTAGGGGTATGACGGTGGCCTTTTTCCATTCTACGGGTAACTTGCCCAGCGTGAAGGAGAGGTTGAAAAGTGCGGCAAGAGGGGTGGCAATGGCTGGGGCGGACAAGTATAACATCTTGGCATCCAGGGACGTAGGGTATTTGCCTTTGTTGGGGTTCAGGGCACATAGGGATTTGAGGACTTCAGCTTGGGATACAGGGCGGAAGGAGAACTGTAGGACTGATGGGAGTGCACTGGTTTGGTGGGGGGACCAGGATGGGCGGATGCTGGTGGGTCAATAGGAGCAAGTCAGTACAGCTGGAGAAGTAGGTATTGAAGGCCTCGGCTTGGCTTGGCTGTCAGCGTCTGATTATTTGGGTTTAAGTTGGTTATGTTTTTGAGTGAATTGCCTAGAATAACATGGTATAGACCTAACATCAGTCTGAGTCTTCAGCAGTTCCCTGTACAATGCCCATTTCCCACTGGAGCCAGCCCTGCCATCTGGTAATATGCTTCTCCTCTAGGAGAAGAAGTTTTGCTGTAATTTGTTTCATGCTGTTGATCTGGTTGACCATCCCTCACTATTCATTCACTGTGGAGATAGCATCCTGCAGCCAATG
The DNA here is from genome assembly GCA_016271365.2 of Neoceratodus forsteri. Taxonomy (NCBI): domain Eukaryota; kingdom Metazoa; phylum Chordata; order Ceratodontiformes; family Ceratodontidae; genus Neoceratodus; species Neoceratodus forsteri. The sequence goes on from CM028134.1 coordinate 195,636,430, forward strand.
TGTGGTAATGCACTTCAGGGTAGCTTCTATTAAAAAACAATAACCAAAGCCACTTTACAATGATCTGAGCTCAATATGTGAAAAGGATTTGAGTGTTTAAGTGGTTTGGACGTAGTTCTGGATTTTGCCTCAAAAAGACTGAATTTCCAGGCCTCCCAGAAGAAGTGCCAGTGGTAACCCTCCTATCACACTGTCTCCAGCAGTCTGCTGGATCGGTTATGTTAAAATGTTTTCTAAGAGTCAGTGTTCTAAAAAGTCTTACTAGAAGTTTCCAAAATTATTCCCTCCAAGTGGGGGAGGAGATCACCTTCCATCTTCTCTGTAGTCTGGCTTACCAGTCCCTATCTAGCATGATACACTTGGCTTCTTTCTCCCAGTCTTGTTTTATGTTAGTGAGTCCCCAGTGGAAGCTTGTAGTAATTTATAGATACCAGAGATTTATTGTTGTTTCCCCTTCAGGTTCACCACGCGATACATGAAGTCCTCCCATGGGGTAGGGCCTTTTGCCAGTTGCTCCCAATGTGTTCCACTGTGGATAAAGTGGCATACCTTGAGGTACTTGTGTGAAAATCTCATTTATGTAGATTAAATTAAGCAGTCTGTATTACTTAAAAGCAATAGTAGGAAGCTGATCTTGTCAGATTACAGGGAAAACTACAAATGCTGGCCCTTCCCTTAGAAATACAGAAGAAGTGAAGGACAGCAGAAAACCTGAACAGTCCATCCAGTCTATCCCAAGATTCCCTGCTTAGAATCTCTCTAGCATCCATTTTTCAAACCCCAGGGATCCCTCATGAAGCTTAACTATTGCAGTTTGCCTTGCAGGTAAAATTGTCCCAGGGCATGTGGAATAATATGTAAATTATATAATTTGAAATGCTATTCAAACCCTCTGCCTCACGGTGGAGCTGTTGTCAACAGCCTAACATCGGATCCTTTTCTCCGCCTGCACTAGCAAGTCGCCCTGAGAGAGCTCTCTTTAGAAACTTCTCTTGAAACGTTTATTTTTTAATGAAATAAGTATTTTCTTTACTTTCATTTCATTTCTCTGCCTTGTCAGTAGTTTAGACTAGTTTCTGTTTTTTGTTTTTTTTTACTTTTAGCATGAGTTCTCTGGTACTTCAACGATTCCTTGGAACTGGAGAACTGCAGTGCTCTGTTTTCCTTATTTTTACTAAACTGCTTTATATTCTTTTATTTTTTTATATATTTTGAATACTTTCCCTCATATTTTAAATTCTTTTGTGGGGTTTAAGTGTTTTTTCATATTGGTTCCATAGTTCAGGAAACAAAACTTTTTTTCTGCCTGATCTGCTTTTCAGTGAAAAAAAAAGAGATGTTTTAAAATCATGGTTGGAACCAAACCGCATTTTTTACTCTCTGCTGGGATTCAGCTTTATTTCTCAATCTGTCTTGGCAAATTGGCATGTCAGACAGACCTAAAAAGAAAATGGGATCTACAGATTTTAAAAATTGTACACAGTGTCTTAATCTTTTGGCCAAGGCGGACAGCCATAAGTTGTGACTGAAGTGCTTTGGTCCTCGTCATATTTTTTTCTGTGAACTCTGCAGCAAGTTTTTCCCCAAAACACTTAAAAAGAGGGCCAGAAAGCAGCAGTACATTATAACTTCTCAGTTCACCTCTGTGTCACCTAAGCATTTGGAAGAGTCCCTCTTCCCATTTTAAACCTGGGACAGACCCAATAAAGAACCCTCAGACAGGATTCCTGAAAAAGGGAATTAAGAAAATACTAAGCACAAAAGACCCCCTAGTAGGTTCCAGAATCGGTTCCTGCTGAAAAGAAGCAAAAAGAAAAACATGTCACTGCCCCTCCTGTTGAGCAAAAGAGCCATTAATGGACAAAATCAAAATGTCTTCTAAAGAGGACATGAATAAAGCATAGCAATTTTTCTAGGCATTCCAAGCCATAGGAACCCTTATGGGTCTATCTCTTCCTCCTCAACCTCTGTTCGTCCCTGGGTTCCAGGGAACCAGGGGGATGACTTTTATTATGAGAAAGAGGAGGAGGACATGAAACCAATCAAACCAGATGGTTCCCCTGACCTGGTGTTCGATTCCTCTTCCCAGGGTCCAGAGGATTTTTCCTCACACTATGCCTTTGTCAAACAGATGGTTAATACTCTCACTCTTTCCACCCAGGAATCTGGGGAGGAGGAGGAGGAGGAGGCTGTTTACCTGGATAAAATGGGGTTAACCCCTTCCAAGAGGTTGCTTTTGCCTACGCATGTCATTTAGGAGAGCAACCTGCGCAATTCTGCAAACCCCCACATCTGCACCGGGGATTGACAAAAAGATTAAAAAAAAGTTCCAGCTGGGTAAACATGGTGCTGAGTACCTCTTCAGGCACCCAGACCATGAAGGGGTAGTCCAGGCTGCTACATGTAACAAAGCCAAAATTCCCCTATCTTCCCATGACTACTCTCCAATGAGAGTTACCCTAGGTGCAGGGGTAGAAGAGCTTCCAGAAGGGCTGACCAGGCTTTGACCTCTAAGGCTCATCCCAAACAGAATCCCTGATAGTTTGTCCAGGTCGCCCATACATTGCCAGTGGGAGGAAGGCTGGTCCATTTCTTCCAGGAGTGGAAATACATCACCATAGACAAGTGGGTATAGGAAGTAAAGAGCCAAGGCCTCACTCTGCATTTCACAAGCTTACCCAAGCTACTTGTTCACAGACATTTTCACCCTTCTGCACAAACAGAAATGATTTTGCTGTAGTTGGAGATCAAGAAGCTGCTACAGGTGAACGCAGCACAAAGGGTTCATCCTTCCTAGTGGGGAAAAGACATTTACTCAATGTACCTTCTCACACACAAGAAAAATGGAGAGTGGAAACTCATTCTGAACCTCAGATTCTTGAACAAACAAAGAAAGACAAATTCAAGATGGTCACTCTGCCCATAGTGATACCATCCTTTCAACAGAGAGAGTGGACAGGATCGCTAGACATAAAAGACACGTATTTTCACATCCCCATCAGATCCAGCCACAGAAAAAACATGCGGTTCAGACTTCCCTCCAGTCACTACCAGTTCACAGCCCGTCTCTTTGGTCTGTCATCCACCCCAGGGTGTTCACACGTGCTTGGCCCTGGTGGCAGCACATCTCAGAAGGCAAGGAGTGATAGTTTTTCCTTATCTGGATGACTGGCTAGTTGTAGGAAAATCACATCAGCAGGTCAAGGACTTCCTCCAGTTAACTCAGAGCACCTTGGAAGGATTGGGACCTTTAATAAATGTGCAAACATCCCTGATAGAACTGGTATAAGTACTTGAGTTCATAGGGGCAGAGCTGGATGCCCTCCAGGGCAAGGCATTTCTGCCCCAAGACAAGCTGGAAACCCTTCTGACTCGGGCAAGTTCCTTCCGCCCTTGCCAACCTAGGCCAGTCAGACACTTCTTTCAGCTTCTCAGGCATATGGCCTCCACCACAGCCATGGTACTGGGGGCCAGATTTCAGATGAGAGACATTCAGTATCACTTGAGGGCCCATTGATCCCAGAAATGGCACCTCCTGTGAAGGCTAGTACCTGTGACAGAAACTTTGCTACAATCCTTGGACTGGTAGAAGGAAAGGGAAAACCTCAGAGAGGGAGTGCTCATTCAACAACAGCCTCTAACAGTCATCCAGACAACAGAATCCTCCCTTTTAGGTTGGGGAGTCCACCTGGATGACCTAACAGTAAGCAGTGTGTGGTCACCTCAGGAGTCCAGGGAGCATATAGACCTCTTGGAGCTCAGAGCAGTCTTTCTCGTCCTCCAGTCATTTGTTCCTCAGATAAAGGCTCAGACAGTTCAGGTCAGAACAGACAATACCACCACCATGTACTACATCAACATGCAGAGTGGCACAAGGTCCTCCAAGCTGTGCACAGAAGCTATGAAGCTTTGGAATCTGGCTTACTCACTAGAGAAGCTGCTGTCAGAAATCCACTTTCCAGGGAAGGACAATGCCCTGGTGGATTCCCTCAGCAGGATAAGCCAGGATCATCAATAATGGTCTCTGAACAAACAGGTGTTAGCCACAATCTTTTGAAGATTGGGCACACCAGAAATAGACCTGCTTGCCTCCAAAGAAAATTTCTAGCTTTCGCTCTTTTGTTGCAGGCCTCCGGCAGTGGGCACAGGTCCCATGGACGCTCTGGTCCTGAAGTGATCGGGGAGGTTTCTGTTTGCTTTCCCCCATGTCCTCTACTGCTACAAGTCCTCCTGAAACTGAGGAGTCAGCCTGTAACCATGATACTGATAGCACCAGACTGGACTAGGCAACCCTGGTACCACTACTTTTGGCCCTCTCTACCAAGCAGCACATTTGTCTCCCTCGGAGACACAACCTACTGACTATGTCTCAGGGCACAACCTACTGACCATGTCACAGAGCAGGATAGACATCCTGTATCGTGCTATTCACTTCATAATTAATGGCCCTTACAGAACCCACCACTGTGCCTCTATTCTACAGTGGGCTGGACATCACTTGGCACTAGAAGGTTGTCTCATAGTTGCACATGGGCATACAAAACACTGTTGAACAATCTCCCCTCCTATATTATGTCCCTATATCATCACTCGCATAGCCGTGATTCCCTCAGAAAAAATGCCTATATCCTGCTAGATGTGCCTAAATTCCATACCCACTACGGTAGTGCAGCAATTAGTTATGCTATTACACCTGCCTGGAAGAAGCTGCAATCCACCCTCAAGCTTGTAGAACTAGTCATCATTAACATTTTCAAATTCCTGACTAACATGGCCTTTAAGGAAACATGCCAATGTCATGCTGGCTAGCACATTACTAGCTACGGAATTCTACTATCCAACTTGCACTTATGCTACCTCATCTATTTACCTACTTATTGTGAATTGTTATAACATGTCTGATAATTAAAATTGCTATATATATATATATATATATATATATATATATATATATATATATATACGTCACAGCCTTACCCTGTAACCAACTGTAAATGTTTGTAACCCTTTTTATTATGTTCATAATTCATTTGACTCTTGTTGTGACAAGGTGACCTCTGGGATAAATTGAAACCCCTTCCCTAAGCAGTTTATATGTTTTTGGTTGGCTTGTTATAAATTAAGTGCTGAAGTGCTTATAAAGCTTTCTGTGCATATTAACCTAAAAACAAAACTAAGAGTATAGTTACAAAATGAGAGGGCAGCCTTAATATAAGAATAACAAAAACCTGTGTCTGCTTTTTCTAGATGTTAGCAGACCCCTTCTAAGATATATTTTGCAGCAGTTAGCATGGGGTAATAGGACCCTGCAGGGGAGCTTAGGAGAGCACAGAATGTTCTGACATCACCTCTGACCTTTTCCAATGTTGTAAACAAAAGGAAAAAGAGAACTGCATGTTTTGTGCTGTGCTCCAGGTGCCAACTGAACTATTCTCTGTGGGGCAACAGTGGCCCCTAGAGGCTAGTTTTATGTTATGTCTGCTGTCAATCAAAAGGCAGTGGACATTTTTCCAACTTCTAGTGAGCTTATAAAAAGGCCTACCTCAGTGCTGAGAGAGGACAGATAGGGAGGTCAGTTGTATACTGGCTGTTGATGGCGGAAGACCTCAGTTGTGTGCAGCATTCATACTGTTTCTTGGTGTTCCTGAGAGGAGAAACTGTTGAAGCTAAGCAGGTGTCTGACTTACCATTTTGCTTTCTATATATTTTACTTGATAAAAATAAAATGACAAGTGCACTTGAGCATTTTTTATGCACCTGACTTGTGGTCTGCCTGAAATTGTGTTATCCTAAACCCACACTCGGTGACATATGGTTTTAGAAGTGGGATCTGTCTGGACATCCAAGGAAACAGGGGGAGTCCAGTCAGTTGCTGCCAGACCTGGTACCAAGGATACATGGCAGAGGTGCATGGCGCCAGAGATGAGGACATGGACAGTACCTGATGGAGATGGTGTCCTGGGTGATGCACTGTGGATGGGACAAGATGGATCTGATGGCCAAATGGAGACCCTGATACAGCTTCTTCACTGGATGAGTGGGAGATGGCTGGAAGTTGATCGACGCTGAAGAGAGGCAGAGCACAGATGCCAGGAGCTACCCGAGAGGTCCCACTCAGAGGATGTCGAGGAAGAATCAGTGGAGCAGGATCCATGGGCTCTGGAGAAGGAGGAGGAGGACCCCCTGATGGAGCATTTGTGACCAACGTTTGTGGAGATCCTGTTGTTGCCCATTTTTCTGGGCTGCTATTTGGTGAAGGACAGTGAATGAGAAGAGGAGACCCCAGGTAAGACTTTGACTGGCACTGTGCTACTGGAGCAGAAGACTTCAAGCAAGATGGAAGAAGCCATTTTAGATGAAAGGACTTTTACATGTTTTAAACTTCCTCCTTTGAAAAATGATTGTTCTGCTGGTGCTGACTGGAAAAAGTTGCAAGTGGGGGATCCTGACGTTACCTAGTGAAGAGAATATGTAAAAATCATGGATTGGAGACAGGTTAATGGTGGCATGGAGGGACAGGTTATGGTGGTATGAACTTAGGAAGGAAGTTCTATATCATATGAGACCCAACCCCCGGATGAAGCAAATGGATGCCCAGGTAGTAGTGCCCGTGGCATATAGGAAAAAGGTAATAGAGGATGCATACTCCAGTCACACGGGACATCTGAGCCATGGGAAGGTATTGGCTAGACTAACCCTGTATTACTATTGGCCAGGCCTGTATAGGCAGGTATCAGCATACTATAAGACCTGTTATAGGGGCAGACAGATAGCGACCCCTGATAGTGATGTGGGAGGAGTAAGCCAGAGGGTGAAGGGCAAGAGATGGCACCGTTGGAGGAGGGAGAGACTCCCACATAGAAAAGAAGAGACTAGGTGGTAGCCAACACCACTAGTAGTGTATAAGATTTAATATGTAAACCCAGAGATTAGGGACAGGCTGTTAGGCATACAACATGGTATATTACTAGCTTACCTTTTAAATGTCTAAGTGGGGATGGAGCAAGGTAGTTCTCTCCCCAAAGGCAGTTCTACTGGGTGCTGTATTGTCCAGCCGTTCGAGTGGATCTGGTCAGGAAAAGTCAGTAGATGGCATAAAACTGCCGGTAGTGGTTCTTTCTCCTAAATCTATGTGATGATATTGTAATCTATTAATGGAGAGACTAATTTCAGAATAATTTAAGATGTCTCTGGGTATTTGTATAATGATGAAAAAGATACCATGATGTTTAGAGCAGCCTGTGTATCACACACTTGACCCTAAACAGACAAAGTATCATGGAAATACACTTTGGTTTGATAGGACCTTAGAGAGTAAAAAGATAATTATAAAAGGTGCCCAGAGATGGAGCTTCATGGTAAGGGTGGATCAAAGCTCCACTCCCTTCCAGGGTGTTAGTTGAGATCTGGACAACTGTAAGATGGTTGCCCTCATATGCACGGGGATGTGTGACAGGGTGACCCCTCTCATAGTGTACACCCCTGGGATAAATTGAAACCCCTTCCTAAGCAGTTTATATGTTTTGTATAATGTCTAACATGCTGGTTGGCTGGTTATACATTAAGTGCTGAAGTGCTTATAAAGCTTTCTGTGCATAGTAACCAAAAAACAAAACTAAGAGTACAGCTACAAAATGAGAGGGCAACTTTAATATAAGAATAAAAAAAGTGTGTCTATTTTTTCTAGATGTTAGCAGACCCCTTCTAAGATATATTTTGCAGCAGACAGCATGGGGTACTAGGACCCTGCCAGAGAGTTTAGGAGAGCACAGAATGTTCTGACCTCGACTCTGACCTTTTCCAATATTGTAAACAAAAGGGAAAAAAAGAACTGCATGTGTGCTGTGCTCCAGGTGCCAACTGAACTGTTCTCTATGGGGCAACAGTGGCCCCTAGAGGCTAGTTTTATGTCATGTCTGTTGTCAATCAAAAGGCAGTGGACATTTTTCCAACTTCTAGTGAGCTTATAAAAAGGCCTACCTCAGTGCTGAGATAGGATAGAGAGAAAGGTCAGTTGTATAGTGGCTGTTGATGGTGGAAGACCTCAGTTGTGTGCAGCATTCACACTGTTTGTTAGTGTTCATGGGAGGAGAAAATGTTGAAGCAAAGCAGTTGTCTGACTTACCATTTTGCTTTCTGTATGTTTTACTTGATAAAAATAAAGTGACAAACGCACTTGTGCATTTTGTATGCACCTGACTTGTGATCTGCCTGAAATTTTGTTATCCTAAACCCACACCTGGTGACACTTTTGTTGTTTCCGTATCATTGTATTGCACCTGTTGTTTCACATCATCTTTAACAGGACTGCCTTGTAAATGAGCGTGCTCAATGCAGCTTTCCTATGAATAAACTTGAACTATCCGAACCTCGAGTCACTTCTCCTCAAGGCCTGGTTCTTGAAGAGTAAGAATATTCTGATTTTCATTTTTCAGAAGTACTCCTCAGAGTCCTCAAGGTTTCAAGGAAGCCTACCACCAGAAAGATGTATGCTTCCCAGTGGAAAAGATTTTCTCTGTGGTGCACTTCTAAGTAGTCCCATCCTTTACATGCAGACCTGCCTATCATTTACCTGGTGCACTTGAAAGCCTTAGGTCTCAGATCTTTGACCCTGAAGGTGCATTTGGCAGCTGTGTCTATCTGTGTGTCTGCAGGCAAACAGAAAATGGTAGCTTCTCACCCCATTTTCAAGTTCTTTAAGGGTCTTCAGCATCTGTATTATGTTAGGGAGCCAGTCCCTCCCTGGGATTTGATCCTGTGGAGAGCAAAGCTCAGGTAGCCTCTTATTGCACATATAGCCACTGCAGATTTGAAGTACCTCACCTAAAAGTCAGTCTTCCTGGTGGCCATGACTTCAGCCAGGAGGGTATGCAAGTTACAAGCTCTCTGCACCGACCCTAAATGCATCATATTTCACAGGGACAAGGTAGTCCATAGGACTAACAGGAAGTTCCTTCTCAAGGTGGTGTCTCAGTTTCACTTGAACCAATCCATCACCCTCACGGTGTTCTTCACAGGAGAGTCTAGTCCTGGTGAGCAGATTTTTTACAGTCTGGACATTAAGAGGTCAATTGAGCACTAACTGAATTGTACAAATGAACTCAGATCCTCCCACTCACAGTTGTTCCTCACATATGGTGAAGTGGAAAAGGGCAGGTCAGCTTCTAAGAGAACCACTGACCACTGGATTGTTTCTTGCGTCAAGTTCTGTTACTCCAAAGCTGACAAACAGCCACCTCAAGGCCTCAGGGCACACTTTACTCATGGCACTGCTGCCTCTGAGGTAGCTGCAAGGGGTGTCCCTTTACTGGAAATTTGTAAAGCAGCTACCTGAAAAACTGTATACACCTTTACAAAGCACTATTGCCTGGATGTACAATCCAGGAGAGATGCCAGATTTTGTACTGCTGTTCTGTGAAACTTTTTCCCCAGATAGGTTCTGTACCCAGCCTTCCAAGGTACTGCTTTGTAGTCTGCAGCAGTTAAGCATCATGAGAGATTCCTGGAGTTTGAAGAAAAATGTACTTACTGTAGTAATATTGTTTCTTCCAGGGAATCCCTCATTATGCTTAAACCTCCTTCCCTCCCTCCTTCCCTTCCAGAACCAGGAAAAAGTTCTTCAAATCTCAGTTCTTCTTTAATATCTACTTGCTTCAGCATTACTTATTGTCCATTCACAATTACTATTTTTGTGTGATTTTGTTAGTCCACCATGGTTTGGCCTACATGGCCATTCCTTTTTCTGCCTTCTGGGCACTTTATTGGGTATAGTTTAGGATAGGCTAGCATAATTGTAGGTGCTAGTTCGTTTGGGCTCCGAAATGATCTGTTGTTAGGCTGTGGACAACAGCTCCACCGTGAGGCAGAGGGTTTGAGTAGCATTCCAAATTCTATAATTTACATATTATTCCACATGCTCAGGTGCAGCTTTACCTGCAAGGCAAACTGCAATAGTTAAGCATAATGAGGGATCCCCTGGAAGAAACAATATTACTATGGTAAGTAATTATACTTCCCTCCCAGCCTTTCCTTGCCTCCCACATTATGCTCTTTGATAATTCCTTTAAATGCATCCCAGTTTTTCTCGAATCCCACTATTATCTTTACTTCCACAACCTTCTCTGGAAGTTTGTTTCACACACCCACCACCCTTTCCATGAAGGAGTACTTCCAAGTTCCTTCCTAATGTCATTTTGTTAACCGAACTCCTTATAACTGCAGCCCACTGGAATCCTTAGATTCCGTTTGAGGTCTTTAGTCCTCAAGGAGGTATTAACAAAAACAAAAATGGAAAGGGACCTGGGGTAGTCATATTAGATGATCTAAAGGTAAGCAAGCAATGTGAGAAGGCAGTAAGGATGGCTGGGGGATACTGGGATGTATAGGGAGAGGCATCACCAGTAGAAAACAAGAAGTTGCTATCCCTCTGTACAGACAGATAGTGAGATCCCATCTGGAGTACTGCATGCAGTTCTGGAGACTCCATCTCCACAAGGACATACACAGGATGGAAGCAATCCAGAGGAGGGCAACTAAATTGGTACAGGGTCTGCAACAGAAACCATACAAAAAGAGACTTAAGGAGTTTAATATGTATACCCTTGAGGAAAGGAGAGAGAGAGGGGGGACATGATAGAAACTTTCAAGTACCTCAAGGGAATCAACAAAGTCCAAGAGGGTAGCATCTTTCAGAAAAAGAGATGTGCAATAACAAGGGGGCACAATTTGAAGATGGGGGGATAGCTCAGGGGCAATGTGAGGAAGTATTTTTTCACAGAGAGGGAGGTGGATGCATGGAAAGGTCTTCCTGAGGAAGTCGTGGGGTCAAAAATAGTGAGGGAATTCAAGAATGCATGGGACAGACATGAGGTAATTCTGATGGGGGGTAGGAAGACGTAGGCTGTTGGTTAACTAGGATCTGCAGCTTATCCAACAGGTAGGGAACTTCGCAGACTAGGTGGATCAAGCAGTCCTTATCTGCCATTAAAGTCTATGTTTCTAGAGCACTTTCAGATCTCCCAGGTCAGCAGATTTGACCGAGGAGTCTGAGGGGTGGAGCCAGATGCCTAGAACTGAAAAGTTCTATGCAGTTACTGGAGGGTCCAGTGAAGGAGCTGAGTTATATGGAGTGCCTTCCGGCTCTCTGGTATAACTTCCTTTGCTCAGTCTCATGTACACAGCTTTCACTGAGACCTTCGGAGACTGGCAGTCTCTGAGTCATCCACTGATTGACTTTGGTGTCTTATCAAATCATCTACCATCTGGGCTAGGTCAAGATGAAGTAAATTTGAAGTGGAGACACAGAGGGTTGACAGGGTGGCATCTGTATTATGATTTAGACCACCTGCCACAATTATCTTATCTGACACCTGAATGACCAAAACTTTTAATCTCAGTCCAGGAAGGTGCTGCGTTCATTAAAGTCCCTTATGGGCATGTTTACGTGTCAGTGGACAATGAGTCCTTCCTAGTTCTTCAAATATTCTTATATTTACTTTAAAACCATCTGTCTGCCTGTGCCTGGGGCAGTCATATACTTTACACCAGTATATTTTACTAGAATCATTGATACACCAACCCAAATATTTATGTAGTTATTTTGGGCAAAAGAAATCTGTACATCTAATCATATATCACTTTGCTCTTTTGGCTGTCTCCTAAGTTATCTAATATACATTTAGCTTTGCCCATCGACTGTGATTTAAATCTCCTAGCTGTACCTGCTGTTAGCCTGCTTTCTCTCTCAGTGTCCCTGTCTACTCACCCTTGCTCCTCTGCCCCCTTCCCTGATGTCAAATTTCTCTTTCTTTCCTCAACCCCACTCTGCTGTCCTGCTTCCTTTTGTCCCAACTCTGCATGACCCATACCCCATGTCCTCTCCCAATTTAATTAGCCATTTCTGTCCCACCAGCTCTGCCTATATCATTTTGCACCTCTCCAGATCTAATCCTTGTGCTTTTCTTCCACAGCCTGAGCCCTGTCCCATTGGGCATTCGCCACCCACAACTGTAGCTGCAGGAGCCGCTCCCAGCCCGTCATCCAGCCGATAAGGTACACCCTCTGAGTATCAGCCAGCTGTGTCCCTGCGCACAGTCAATCTCCTCACTTTTGAATTTTTGCACCATCATTGAACAAAGGCTTCCTCCAGACATTTGGGAACTGCATTGTGTTTTCCTTGCTCAGTGACTGAAGCGGGAACTATTTTATTTTAAAACTTTGAGAACTGATAGTGAAAGCACTGTGAGCCATTCTTGTTAAAATTAATTGTGATCCTGATGGCTCCAGATTAGCAATTTGTTAGGAAGCAGCAAATAGGCCAGAAACAACAGTAAAATAACTGATCTTCGTTTCCTTTCTGAATTATAGTCTGAATCTAGCTCAGAACAGGACATGGTGTAATCTGCCCTGTCCTAACCCAATCTTGCAGTACTGTGCTGCACTCTGCAGCTCCTGGTAGAGCGTAAAACTCAGAGCAGGACTCTCTACAGCTGCCTAGCTGGGAATTGTACTTTCTTGAGCTGGATTTCATCTTGTAATTTTAATCTGGGATACTTTAACTCACTAAACTCATTTTGCTAAAGTACTAAACATAGGTGGCTTCTGCCTGTTTCTGTAGCCAAAGATAAACAGTCAGAAGTGTAATTTAGCGACTCAGGTTTTCCAGCCCCTCCCAGGCCTCCTTTAAATACACATTCACCCCGCCCTCCTTACAGGAAGCTACTCACCATTGGCTACTACCATTAGTGGGGTATTTTTATCTGTTTTTTTTTGCTATGAACTCTTAAAGGCACACATCCATAAGACTGTGTGACTGCTTACCTTACAGGAAGTACATTTTCCTATGGAAACACACCATTAGAGTTAATTTAGCAATTAAAATCTTAAAGGCACACACTTCTATTTTAAGACAGTGTACCTACTCAGCTACTCAGATACTTAAGGCCACCAACATAACCCTCACGGTGATCAATCCTCTCGGACCTAAAATCTTCAGCTCCTCTACATATCTCCTTTGTTTCTAAATCACTCCTTCACCAGTCCCTTCTCTCCTTCTGGAAGTGTGTCTCTTTTCCCCCCTCCTCCTGCCCTCTCTGTCGTATACATTTCTCTTGATAATTATAGCCACTGGATTTGACTGTCAACAGGAACTTCCTGTTTGGCAGTAGGAAGGGAAGGATCATAGAGAAACATTGGTTTTGTCAACCCTAAAGGAAAAAAGTAGCTCACTCTCCCCCCCCCCCAGCTGCTGGTGGTCTGACACTGAGCAAGGAAGAAGGAGGCTACTGAAGAATATAGGAGTTGCTGTCCCAGAACAGGAAGGGTGAGAGTTGTAAGGAGAGGATAGAGTAAGCATACAGAGAAAAAGGAGTGGGGACACACAATAAGACATGATAGGAGTGGTGCAGTGCAGTGGCTGTGGGGCGGCAGTGTTCTGGGAGACATTCTGGAGGCTGCAATGCTGCCCTATTTTCAGGCACCTCTCTGGTCTGAGGGAGGAGGTTGCCCGTCTCCAGGCTGACCTGGCTAGGATTCGTGAAACCTCCTCCCCCACCCAGGGACCACCAGGGCCAATGCCACTACCTCAGAGGTTGCCAAGAAAGAGGAGAGGCTGGACCAGGGTGGGCTCAGGGAGGGAGATGGTGGAGGAACAGAGTTGCATCCCTCCAGCTGTACCTCTCCACAATTCATTCGCTCTTCTGTGGATAGTGGTTCCTCTACAGAGGCACCTGCAGTGAAGATCAAGGAGGATGCTGGGAACCTTCACAAAGGAGACCCACAGGAGGGTGGCATGAGATCCCACAGGAGAAGGAAACAACTCCTGGTGGGGGACTCAATCATTAAGGGGGTAGAAATGGGGGAGGAAGGGGAGAGGGAGGTAAGGTGCCTGCCTGGCACCACGGCTTGGAGGGACAGGAAGTGAATCCTCAGGATCATGGGAGCAGCTGCACGAGGGAGGGAGCTGGATGTCATTGTCCACCTAGGGACAAATGATCTGGCTAGGAATGGGATCAGAGCAGTGCAAGAGGAGTTTGTAGAGTTGGGGATGGGCCTTAGACAAGTATCGCATTCAGTAACCTTCTTGGAGGTGCTGCCTGTCTATGGCAAGGGTGATGCTAGGGTACTCCTCACCAGGGAATTCAATGAATGGTTGAAAAACTGGTGTGGAGCACAGGGTTTTGGCTTCATTGGAGACTGGGGAGCCACCTGGAGGGATGCAGACCTATACTGGTGCGATGGTCTGCTTCTGTCCGGGGGGGAACCAGAATCCTAGGTGAGAGGTTTAAATGCTTCATTGGCAAGCATTTAAACTAGCCAAGGGGAGGCACTGAAAGGAGCAGGGAAATCCCAGCCTTCCCCCACAAAACACAGTAATTAGTGAGGTACACACCAAGGTAGAGAAGTCATTAGGGAGCAGGACAGAGGTAAATGTAAAAAAAGGCAAAGGCAGTAAGGACAGGAATGGGGCTAAAAGGGGTAAGGCCATCAAAAAGTGGAGGGTGATGAGTACCAATGCCCATAGTCTATGTAACAAGCTCCCTGAACTAGTGGCCTTGATGGAAGAGGATTGCCTGGATATTGTGGCAGTCACAGAAACATGGTACACAGAGAACCATGACTGGGATGTCAACATACCAGGATACACAATCTACAGGAGGGACAGGGAGGTTAAAAGAGGAGGAGGAGTAGCTCTCTATGTAAAGGAAGGGATCAAAGCAACAGAACTAAAGAGTAAACAGGGAGCAGATGAGACACTCTGGGTCACCCTGGAGACAGGAAATGGCACCACAATCCTCATGGGGGTTGTATACAAACCTCCATCTCAGGGGGAGGGAATGGACAAGGAAATGATAGAAGGCTTCCTTAGAATGGCAGAAAAAGGGGAAATATTGTTGATGGGGGACCTGAATATGCCAGATGTTAACTGGAGCACCTTTGCTGCAGGCATCCAAAACAGGGTTCTTGATGCCCTACAGGGGCATGCCTCAGATAGCTAGTATTGGAACCCACTCGGGAGGGAGCAATCTTAGACCTGTACTCTCAAATAGGGACGGAGAAAGAATCTCAGATTTAGAAGTGGGTAGCCATCTGGGAACAGCGACCACCAAACAGTGTGGTTCACAATAAACACAGCCATACAATCAAGCCATACAAAAGCAAGAGTGTTGGACTTTTGGAGGCTGACTTTAGGAAAATGAGAGGTACTCAGAAAAGCACTAGCAAACGAGCAGAAGGAGGTGGAGGAACAATGGGGAGTAATCAAAACAGCCATCACAGAGGCAACAAGCCTTTGTGTAAAACAAATCAACAAAACCTGCTGAAGAAAAAAAAACTGCTATGGTTCTCAAACGAGGTGGCAGGGAAGGTTAAGAAGAAAAGGATAGCATTCAGGAAATATAAGGAAACACAGAAGGAGCAGGACAGAGAAATTTATCAGTTAAAGCAGAAAGAGGCTGGGAAGACAGTCAGAATAGCAAAGGCCCAAACCGAGAAAAGGATAGCCAACTCTGTTAAGAAGGGGATAAGACATTTTATAGGTACATTAGGGAGAAGAAAAGACCAAGGAGGAGGGATACTGAGGCTTAATAAAGGAGGGAATGTGGGTAGAGGGTGACAGTGAAAAGCAGGGATACTGAACGAATATTTCTGCTCAGTATTCACAAAGGAAGAGGAGGAGGTACTAAACCAAACTAAAGAAACACTCTGAAGATGGGGGTCGATACCAGTCCAGTTACAGAAGAAAGGGTTCCGAAAGAACTAATAAAATTGAAGGTGGACAAAGCAATGGGGCCTGATAGGATTCACCCAAGAATTCTAAAAGAACTAAGGGTAGAATTAGTGACACTGCTGACTACTCTCTTTAACAAATCATGGGAGGATGGAGTGGTACCTGAGGAATGGAGGAGGATGGATGTGATTCCTCTTCACAAAAGTTGGAGCAGGACAGAGGCAGGAAACTACAGACCAGTTAGTTTGACCTCTGTGGTAGGAAAAATGATGGAATCACTTCTGAAGGAAAGAATTGTTGAGTACCTAGAGGCCAGTGGGGCTGGGACCCAAGGCAGCATGGATTCACAATGGAAGGTCGTGTCAGGCAGATCTAATAGATTTCTTTGACTGGGTGACCAAAGTAGTAGACCAGGGAGGGCTGTGGACATAAGCTTACCTAGATTTTAGCAAAGGCATTTGATACAGTCCACACAAAGATGTACACAAGTTAGCTAGCCTTGGAGTGGATCCCAAGGTGGTAGCCTGGATGAAAAATTGGCTAGACAACAGGACGCATAAAGGGTAGTAGTAAATGGAGCCCACAGTGAAGAAAGGAGGGTTACTAGTGGGGTACCTCAGGGTTCCAGTACTGGGACCAGTCCTTTTAATGTCTTTATAAGTGACATTGCAGAGAACTGGAAGGAAAAGTATGTCTCTTTGCAGGCGACACAAAGATCTGCAACAGGTTGATACACCAGATGGAGTGGAAAGGATGAGAAGGGACCTTAAGGTTGGAGGAATGGTCAAATGTATGGCAGCTCAGATTCAATGCAAAGCAGTGCAAGGTAATGCACCTGGAAACAAAACCAGGGAAGAGTACACAATGGGGTGAAATACTGACAACAGTAAAATGGAAAGGGACCTGGGGGTAATTATATCAGATGACCTAAAGGTGGGCAAGCAATGTGAGAAGGCAGTAAGGAAGGCTGGGGGATACTGGGATGCATAGGGAGAGGCATCAATAGTAGAAAACAGGAAGTTGTTCTCCCTCTGTACAGACAGTTGGTGAGACCCCATCTGGAGTACTGTGTGCAGTTCTGGAGACCCCATCTCCACAAAGACATAGACAGAGTGGAGGCTGTCCAGAGGAGGGCAACCAAAATGGTGCAGGGTCTGCACCAGAAGACATACAAAGAAAGACTAAAGGAGCTTAATATGTATACCCTTGAGGAAAGGAGGGAGAGGGGACATGATAGAAACTTTCAAGTACCTCAAGGGAATCAACAAAGTCCAAGTGGGTGGCATCTTTCAGAAAAAGAGATGTGCAAGAACAAGGGGGCACAATTTGAAGATAGAGGGGGGACAGCTCAGAGGTAATGTGAGGAAGTATTTTTCACAGAGAGGGTTGTGGATACATGGAACAGCCTCCCTGAGGAGGTCGTGGAGTCAAGAACAGTGGGGGAATTCAAGAATGCATGGCACAGACATAAGGCAGTCCTAGTGGGGGATAGGAGGAAGTAAGCTGTTGGTTAACTAGGATCTGCAGCTTATCTGTTAGGTAGGAAAATGGGCAGACTAGGTGAGCCAAGCGGTCCTTATCTGCTGTCAAATTCTATGTTTCTATGATAAGGAGATCCCCATTAAACACCTTGACATCTACTGCAAGTCAACTTTCTCCTCTACACCCTCACCATTTAAAGAATTATATCTTCCTAGGTCTCACCGGTATACCGTCACCGCAGTGAGTCCTACACCTCGAAGACCATCACAGCAATAGGAATCGGGCAAAACCCGCACGTCGCTGTGATGGTCTGTGCAATAAACTGAGACTGCCCTTTGGTGTTTTACCCCGGTCCCACTCCGACTCAGTTGGAATCACTAGTACTGGGGTGTCTGGGCGGGCCCACATCTGTGAGGGTTCAGGGGCACAGCCCGATGAGATGCACCTACCATCCTGAGGCTACAATGCCGACAGTTGGCGTAAGTGGCCAGCCTGGCAGTAGGGATGTCGATGCCAGCGCTGTTGATGCGCTATGGTAAAACCGTTCTCACCATGTTACTGTGACTTTTCAGAAGTGAAGTTGCTTACAATCTGTATACCCCGGCGGGTACTCTATCAACTTTACTTGAGGTCTACAAATGATTCCAGGAAGCTTGGCCTCTAGAAGATTGCCCGTCATCATTGTCCTATGTCAGGTTACAGCATGGTCAAGCTGGGCAGTGCTACTGCATTATTATTTATCTTTACCTTTTCTCTGCTCAATAGAATTATTGCACAGTGCCTAGCCCCCCTGCCTCAAGAATCCTCACCCCTCTATTCTAGCCAAACCTACGTCAACAATTCACCTCCCGTTCAACTCACTCATCTCATGCAAACAAAGGATGCCTACTACCTTGGGGTAAGTACCCGAACCTCCCTGCACTTGTTATGTAGGATTAGCATAAATACCGTAGGCCTACACTTCTTAATGTTAACTCTGGCCATACACTTGTCCCTACTCCTCCTTCTAGCTGGTGACATAGGAGTTAACCCTGGCCCTCAGAGTCCTCTATCTGCTTCTGCCCCTTACACGTCAAGGGGAAAAAGGCATCAGAATCGCTCATTTAAACGCTCAAAGCCTCTGGCCTAAAATTGCTGAGATTCAGGCATGGGCAACTAATCTCAACCCAGACATCCTTGGCATAACAGAAACTTGGTTGTAGCTCGGTATACAACAACATGAAATTGATCTCCCTGGCTACTCCTGCCATAGGCATGACTGTTTAGGTAGAAGGGGGGGAGGTATCTTGATATATGTTAAGTCTAACTTTCATGTCACTTTGATCTCTTCTCCCCTTGGCATGCCTCACAATGCAGAATCTTTATTTATCTCACTAACTTTAGGCAATGTTAAGAAACTACTTATTGGATGTATTTACCTACCCCCCTGGGATGCAGCCAACGAACTGTCTTCCCTTATGTCGGCGTTGTCAGCTCTCCCCCCTCATGACACAGTAGTCTGTGGAGATCTCAACGATGATTGGCTGTCCCCCCACAAAAACAAGGCCCATATGCTAGTCTCTGACACAAAGTTCACCCAACTTATCTCCTTGCTCACAAGACATAACTCCAAAACAGGTACTGCAACGCTGTTGGATTGGTTACTATCTAATTGCCCACATAGGATCAAAACAGTCAGTGTTTTACCAGATTGTATCAGTGACCACTCTCCTACCTACCTGTGTGTGGTGCAATAATTTTGATGCCCCACCACCCCTAATACATGAATCCAGGAAAATGTCTCAGTTTAATGTAGACCATTTCTCAATGTCTATTAGTAATGCTGATTGGACACCCATTACTCGCCTCCTCTCAATAGACCAGGCACTCGATTATTTTATCCTTACCTTTAAAAGCATTATCAACAGCTATGCTCCACTTACTAGACATAGATCTAAGGGTATTAAGGCACCCTGGCTCTCTACTGAAATCAGGACCCTCATGAGGAGTCGTGATGCAGCCTGGCAGACCTATAAACACAGCCTCCTTCATTCTGATTGGCTATATTATCGACAGCTGAAAAAATAAGTGTAAAAATAGGATACAGGGTGCTAAGCGTACCTATCTCCGCTCACTTCAGACTGAGAATCTCGGCAAGCCCAAAGAATTCTGGAAACATATCAATTCTTTGATCAAAGGTAAATCGACCCAATGTCCAAGCTCCATAGTGTCTGGTGGCCACCTCCTTCAAGATCCCCCGTCCATTGCAGAAGGAATTAATCAGTTCCTCACTGACCTTGATAGGTACACAGCTGACCTGCCGCCAGTCTTGGATTTCTCTATCCCTACTCAGCATCACGCTGCTCTTGGCTCCAACGCCCTTTCCACCCAAAAATAGCCACTAGAAGAGAAGTTCTCAGGCTGTTATCAAATCTCAAGTCAGAGAGCTCCCCTGGCCATGACACATTAGAACCCAGGTTTCTCAAACTAGGGGCAGCAGCACTTGCCACACCTGTCTGTGATCTTCTAAATAGATCCATCCTCTCTGGTGAAGTGCCAAGTCTTTGGAAAGTGGCTGTGGTGGTCCCCCACCATAAGGGGGGACCCACACTGTGGAAAGTTATAGGCCTATTTCAATTCTCTGCCCACTGGCTAAGATTCTGGAGTGGATCCTGCACATTCAGTCACAATCCTACCTAGACTTGCATCCTCTTCTCACAGACTGCCAGCATGCCTTCAGGAAGGGCCATAGTACTACCACTGCCCTTGTCAAAGTCTCGACTGACATTCTTAATGCAACTGATGCTGGTCTTCTAACCAGTGGAGTATTTGTTGACTTGACTAAGGTCTTCAATCTAGTCAACCACCACCTTCTTCTTGGTAAATTGCAACAATTAGGTCTAGATCACTTAGCACTCACTCGGTTTCATGACTACCTCACTGGAAGATCGCAAAGTGTAAAATGGTCTGGTTCACTCTCCTCTTCAAGGCCTATCTCACACGGAGTACCCCAAGGTTCTATTCTTGACCCGATACTATTCTTGCTTTTTATCAATGAGCTCCCCAACTTCTGTGGCAGTGCGTCCGCGCAATTATATGCTGATGATGCAATTTTATACTGCTCATGTTACAATATAGGCTGGCTTAACCAAAGTCTTAACTCTGATTTCATTGCACTCGAGACCTGGTTCTCTGACAATCACCTAATTTTAAATATGAAAAAAACAAAAGCTATGCTTTTCCATAACCCGTCCCCCAAACCCACCAAACAGTTCCAGATTAGTACACAGTCAGGAGACCCCACAGAGGTGGTTAGTACATTTAAATACCTTGGGGTTCACTTAGATGCCTCCTTCTCAATGGAGCATCATGCAACTCAGCTTACCAAAATGGTAAACCAGAAGCTTGGGTTATTATACCACCTCCACCCTCTTTTATCCAATGCCGCCTATAAAAAGATTGTGTCAAAAGCCCTTCTCCCTATTTTGTTCTATGGTGCCCCTCTACTACTCTCCACCAAATCCTCTTCCTTTGCACAGGTGTGTCAACTCTATCATAGGACTGGATGTTTTGCCCTTGGAGCAGACTCCAGAAAACACCACTGTGAGGCCCTGTATTCTCTTCAATGGCCTACTTATGACTCAGGGTTACAGTTTCACACCGTATGCCTTGTATTCAAACTTACCAAGCTCTTTACTCCCCCCTTGCCTAAGGGGAATCATTTACAAAAAAGCACCCACACGCATGCTTAGATCTACTTCTTATTAGCAATCCAGAAGACACAATGCCTGTCGGGTAAGCACTCAGTCACCTTCTCAGCTCCCTCTGCTTGGAATTCCCTCCCTCCAACTTACTCTCCTGCCCCACCCTATCCTCCTTCAAAAAAGAGCTTACCTCTTTCCTTCTAACCCCCCTCCTGTGCAATTGCTTTAAATAACCCTTATAGCATTGTTAATGCCTAGTCTATGTTACTCTGATAGATGTATCTTGTAATCCACCTACTCTCATATTCCTGCTATGTATATATTGTATAATATTAGTAATCCTGTTTATTTATATATGCTTAATGCCTGATCTGTTTTAAGTTACTTACCTGGCTTTCCACTGTAATAATGTTTGCAACATTGTTAAATCTCTCTGTATCCTGTATATTATTACTGTATTTATCTATTGTACTGTGTTCTTGTCACCTGGGTAGTCACTGAAAAAGGGACTACGTGGTCTCAGTGGACTTACCCGGTTACCAAAATTTTAGTAGAAATATGACTATAACCTGGAACTGTCATCTTAAGGGTACTGACTTACTTCCTAGGTTTTCTAAATTAAGTGTTCTAAGTTTTATAATATTAAATTGAGAAGCATTACTTAAGTCAGGATTCTTGGTTAAAAATATTTTTACTCTTGATGTCAGTGTTCAAAATTTGCAAAGCAGTTTTGGCATTAACATGAACAAAAGTTATCATTCAAAATGCAGTTACAATTTTTTCTCAACAGCAGTGCAAAGCAGAAAATAATTTCTTTGTTGCAGACCAAAAGAAGTCACAATAAAAGAAATAAAAACAAATGCCAAGCAAATAGACTTAGGTCATATGCCTAAGGTGGAGGTAACAAACTCATCAACCAGTACCAGATGTTTCTACGAGGTCCTGAGAGCTGAGGTGACTCTTGGTTCTCCCTTTGAGATTCTCCTACCTTGCCTTGTATTTTTGGGCACTTAAGTATTCTTGTCAAGGCAGAGATGTAGGAGGATTAGCTCGTATATCTTAGCGAGTTTGACCAACTGATCAATGGAGACATGCTGTTGTTAAGCCAGGAGGCAGCCACCTTGCATAGGGACTTATCTGGGCTGTTACTTTAGCACAATACCATGTACTTGATATTAAACTAGGCTAGTTATATTGCTATATCTGCAAAAATATCAGATAATATAAAAAGCAACACTGTGCTTTATCTTCAAGAATATCAGATAATATAAAAAGCAACACTGTAGTCTATCTTCAAGAATGTCAGATAATATAAAAAGCAACACTGTGCTCTACCTTCAAGAATATCACACAATATAAAGAGCAACATTGGTCAGTCATATCTCTTATGGGACAGGGTTGATTGCTCGTGACTACTCAGGCAGTCAGTCATGACTGTTGACATAACAGGGTTGACTGACTGTTGTGGTTAATTTTACTGGCAGGACAAAGCCGACCCCCAGCTAACCTCTTATGGTTAGACTAAGTAGTTAAAGATACACCACATGTGGTTACCAGTGAAAAGTACCCAACAGATGTCAGCGACTTGAGAGGGTCACACTCAATGCTCATGACTTCCATCAGGTCAGAGAGATTAGAAAGTCTACCTTCAGTAATCAATTCTGTATAAAGTTGACAGTAAAAATAAAAAGTAAACACTTAGGTTTTAAACTTTCAGGATCAATTTAACAGGTCATAAATTGTTAATTAATAAGCAGAAAATCAGACACATCTAAACCTATTGGAAAGTATCAGGTTATAAATTGTTAATTCATTAATTAATTAATACAAAATCAAACACATTTAAAACAATCACTGATTATTAATTTGAAAATAACAAGCTAGTACCTAAGCATTTTGGCCTGGCTAAGGCCAGGTTCATAATATCTGGAATGTCTGCACCAATCCACTCAGTCACCATGCTGTCTTGTTCTGGGTGCATTTGTTCATTAACAAAGGGCAATGGGGCAGGCAGAGCCAGTGGATTAAGTAATCTTAGGTAATCCCCCCACCATGGGGCATTAAGGTCTGGTGGCATAGGTGGGCATAATGAACCAGGCAAATTTAGTGGGGCAGGTTCATGCAGTGGTCCAGGCAGGGCCTATAATGGGATAGACCTGTTTAGTGGGATGGTCAAATCTAATGGAGCAGGTGGACCTGGTGGCAGAGGCAGACCTGGTGGGGTCTGTGAAATGGGATTGCATGCAAAGCAATTTCCACTCCCTTGACAGAAATGCATCTGAGGATAGAAGAGAGGATTTACTGGCTTATGCAATGAATAAATGGTAAGCGTAACAATGAAGAGACAGCTTTTTGCATCACATGTAAGTGTCAAGCAGTTTTGTAAGTCCAGATGTTTGACCATCATATGATTTTTTAACAGCAAAGCTATTCGATGGCGACTGGCACTTGGGTATATTCGATCACAAAGGACACATTTCCTCCCTCCTTGAAGTAGGGTTGGATGAACAAGGCAGTGGCTGAAACTAGACGCTTTTCCTCGTGAAAGGAAGCCTCTATTTCATGATGTCTCAGCATAGTTATGGTTGTATGAAAATGGCACATAAATATTATTGTGCTGATGGCTATTTTCTGAAAGGCAACACAAACATGATGACAGCAGAGGTGCACGCTATCATTGGCAACTGCAGAACAGTAAGACAACAACAGAGAGCCCAAATACCACCAGCATTGTATTTAATGGGAATAACAGCCAAGAATACAATGTTTTAATATAATTTAGTGGATTTTAACCTTAATTAGGTTAAATGAAGCTCTATTGTTTGCTGTTGTACAATGTTTATGTCTGTTAATGTGGGATTTGATATATTGTTTATCGATTGTATTATGTATTTTGTGCATTTGAGTACTTGTTGAAATCGCACATTGTCTTTTTTTTTTTAAAGTAAACTTGAAAACTGGCACAGTGCCTATAACGGGGGCTTAATTTGTATATAGAGTCTTGAATGAGGCCTTGTTGTGTGGTAGTAACTACTGGAATTTGTAATATGAGTGGGACTTTTAACTGTTTGCAATGCTATTGCAATAGATTTGCCAACTGACTTTGAACCAGATTAAGCTGTTGTTGGTATTTGAATGGGACAAATTTGGCCAGGGCACCTGGGAAATTTCCCTACTTTTTTGAGAAGTGCCATGGGATCGTTAACATCCACCTGAACTACCACCAGAATAGGTAGCTGGGACCTTGGTTTAACATCTCATCTGAAAGACAACACCTCAGGAGTGTAGCACTCCCCTTATGCTGCACTACAGTGTCAGTGTTGGGATATTAACCCAATTGCCTGGTGTGGGGATCATAGCCTTTTGATCTCCCGGCCTCAGAGGTGAGTGTGCTACATGCTGAGCCACTGACACTGTTATAGTGGAAAGACTCCTCAAACATCTAGCTAAAGTGATATTTTGTGGCAGAGGATCCCAAGCCTGGTTGGCAATCTCTGTGTCTTTTAACTCCACGATTGTTTTTGCATAGCATAACTGGTGGCCCAAGTGATATCTACTAATATGATTCACTATCAGGAAGCCCAGTACAGCCTATCTGGAAATCCCTGTACCACCAATTAAGATCAGATTGTGAAATTTGAAGCACACTGGCCCATTAAAAAAGGAACATTTTGCAACTGAGACATTGAAATTAACTTGGTCCACAGAGACAACCACACAATTAAGATCATGTAAAACCAGTTACTAACCACTAGTATGTAGTGAGGGTGCTATTTACTGCAGGATTATGTGTGTGTGTATTATACATGTATGTGGTGTAGATGTGTTAGTAGAATTATTGTATGACTTTGTTAGATTACAAATGTTAGTTTGGTAGGATTGTTGGAGTTAAGAATGGAATTGAGTAAATAAAGTATTATTGTTTCTGTGCTAGATAAGCATAAATTAAAAAAAGTAAACAAGTTAATGAAGACTACGATAATAATAACTTTTTGAAACAGTTTACATGTGGAGCATTGCTGAGGTTTGTTTTTAACCTTATGTGATGCTGCCGGAGACATAGCAGGTTCATCTAACATGGTATAAGCGGTATTTGTCTTCTTTAAGAAGGGTTTTGGACTCACCGTGTTGTGTCACACTAAAATAAAAACACTGTATACGTGAACAAAAGTAGGAACTGATAAACATTTGCTGTTTGTACTTTGAACCAAGCAAATTAGCCAGAGGAAATACTAAAAATTAAAAACTAAAATAGTAGAGCAAGCATAAGTTGGTAAAATCATAATCTTAAAGAGTTTTATTACATTTTGTTTTTACTCCATAACAAATTTGAAAACCTTTGAAGCATTTAAGTGACCAATTTGGCTAGAGGAAACACCAGACTAACGGCAACAAAAATGAAAAGCAAAACGGCAAAACAAGCAGTAGTTGGTGAGATTATGATCTTAATTGTTTTTATTATATTATGATATGTTACATTATTATATATATATATATATATATATATATATATATATATATATATATATATATAATATTATTTTATTATTTTATTGTACCCCATTGTCAAGGTCTGTTGTAAGTGCTTATTAATATTTTAAGTAGACCCTGGAATTGAGGGTGGTACCGAATACCATAGTGCCAAATAATACCATACTTTTCTTTCAATTTAAAAACATGAACATTTTTGAAAATGCAAACCAGTAAGTGAATGGATGTGAGAGGGAAATTCCCCAATGAGGAAAAATCTCTTTGGTCAATGAGTCCACAGGAAATTTGGCTGTGACCACCACTGCAGGGAATGCCTTCACATATTATGTAAAGTGATCTGTAATAACCAAACTATATTTTAATTTTTACTGGGGGATAAATGGTCTCACTAAATACACATGTATCCCCCAGGACTCATGAAAACTTACTTGCAGGTTGGGAGTGGGAACTGGTTGGACCTGCTTACATTATCAGCAGGTTATACAACTATTGATGTAATTACTGTAGATATGTTTGACGTCATGGAAGGCCAATTGAAGTTGCCTTGATACCCAGATGTACATGTCCTGTGCCTGTTTGGGCTGCAGGAATTGTTATTTACCAAGTAAGTATTTCTTGGTGGGGTTTTTTTGTTTATTTTTTTATTAGACCTTCCAACTCCCGTGTCTGCAATTTTTGGAAAACCTTACAGTCCAGGAGGTGGCTGGCCTCCTGTTCAGCCAGACAACCTCCATCATGGCTTGACCGGTTGGGAGCAGCAGCGGCGTGCTACAGGCTAATTTCACTAATTCATCCACTGCCCTGTTACCCTGACAATGCCAGGAGAAAAAATCCCATCTGGTCCATGCCCCCGTACGTGGGATACGTGGGGTCCAGCAGGACTTGAGAGGTCATCCACTTGCATAATCTCACCCCAGTCCGATGGGAATGCATCAGGCTGTTTTGGACGCAGATTGTAGTTGTGTACTACGTAACTGCTGTCAGTAAAAATAAAATTTGGTTTATGACTTAGTACCTCCTTTAATGCCAAAACCTTGGCATGTTGTGCCGACTTTGCCTGAACCAGTATTGCTTCTCATTTGTCAATAGAGTACTTTCCCTGTTGTGTCTTATGGCCTATGACTATACCTATTCCTGATTTCCTTTTATCATTTATATGCTAAATGCTTCCATTTGAGTATGCTATAATACTGCCGTTTGGAATATTTGCCCAGGAGATGCATTTTAGATTTGGGGGGGCTGGCTTTGTTATCTGTGTGATGAGAGTAATGTTCTTTGTCTATAACAAAAGTTATTTGTTATGTATTTAATAGTGCACTGAGGTGCACTGAGGAGCAGGGTTTGAGCCTTGTTTGAGGCTAGGGCTGGATTTTTTATCAGGGCCAATGTGCCTGGATCCCTAATGTGTGCTGATATTTTTGGTACCTGCCATAGGTGTGGGGCTTGTTTAAGAAAAATATAATTACTCTGACGTTTTTTTTTTGTTTTGTTTTGTTTTTAACTTGTAATAATGTCTATTGGGAATACATTTTTTATATGTGTTGTTTGTTGTGTCTGTTTGAGAGAACATAAGCTAGTGTTACCATTTGGTATAGTTGCCATGGGAATATACTTGAAATTGAACTAATTGTACTGTTAGAATGGTGAACACAGTGATGTTTACTAATGTTGGGGGCTATTAGTGCCTCTATTAAATGTGCATATAGATGAGAATTAGTCAGTGAGAAAATACATTAATAAGAGGTAACATACAATCTAGTAATGAACACCTATATCACAATTGTGTATGCCAAAGGAATGCTGAAGTGCATTTTAATTTAGTGTAAGGTGTCTGTACAGGGATTTTTTTATATTTAAGTTGCTTGCCTTAAAAACTATGGACAATAAGATATGAAGAAAAAACATGAACACAGTTGTGCTATATTTGGTGTTTGAGAATGAGAAGCCAGGCAACAGTATGTACTTAAATGTAAAAAGGACATTAATCTGCTGGAGAAGGTACAGAGGAGGGCTACAAAGATGATAGCCAGTCAGCAGGGCAAGGCATACGAGGAGAGGTTGAGGGCACTGAACGTGTACTCCCTGGAAGACAGGAGAGAGAGAGAAGACATGATTGGGACATTCAAGTACTTGAAAAAGATAAATAAGGTTGATAAGGAGAGTCTCTGTAAGCTGAGTGGCAACCATATCACAAGGGGGCACAGTCTTAAGCTGGTGGGTGGGAGGTTTAGGAGGAAGGTCAGGAAGCACTTCTTCACAGAGAGGGTGGTGAACATTTGGAATGCGCTGCCAGAAGAGGTCATCTCATTGAAGACAGTGGGCAGCTTTAAGAGGGGCTGGGATAGGCATAGAGGGAAGGTAAGAATCATGGGTAGGGAGGATGGGAGGAGTGGGGAGGGAGGGCAGGGACATTAGCTCAAGTTGTGGACCCTGCAATACGAGCAGACTTGATAGACCAAATGGCCTTCTTCTGCCGGCTTCTTCATATGTTCATATGTACAAGGAGGTGAAGGACCTTGCTAAAGGTCACAGAGGGTGAAAGTGATAACTGGTGGAAGAGTAAATTAGCTGATACTATTACAGTGTCGCACAGACAGGAAATAGAAAAAAAGAAACAACACTTAGAGCTTTGAAACTTGAGGTATACATCAGCTCCAACTCGTAGTTGAGAATCCTAAGTGGAGGGGTGCAGGCATGCAGCCCCCCGCATTGGGAGTTCAGGGGGTGAAGTCCTCTGAAGAAAACACTTGTTGCTTCTGCAAACCAGAAGCCGACTGCAAAATGCAGTGGACCTGTTGGTTTCACTGTCGGGTCGTTTGACAAATATTTTGTCAACGACTCGTCGTGGATCCAAAACTTGATACCGTTATGTTAGTGCTGTTGCCAGAGAGCAATTGAAATTGGTGGATGTAGGACTTATACCAGGAAAAATTTATAATAGGCAGAAAAAAACAGGGTATGAATCTTGGCTTTGTAGATTTAAGATCACCGGTAATGAAGCACTGCACAGTCAATGCATTTCAGAATGAATCCTTTTGGTGGAGCATGTTTGTGTACGTGCATGGGGGGGAGTTCACAAGCAAGGCTATAGTACATGGATTGCCGTTGTGTCACTGGTGATTGGCAAAGAGCAATGATCCTGAGAAGATGGGGTGGGTTTTGGCCAGAGTTTTGAGTAGTTTGAGGTTGAGGTGTTGGTTGCCTAAGTTGGGAGGGAGAGGGGGTTGTGACTGGGAGTTGGAGCGGATTGCTTCTGATGTATCAAATGTTGATGCGGTGAAAGGGGAGTTTTGGTTTGAAGTCTGAGTAGTTTGATGTTGGGAATTGATGTGTTTGTGTGGGGAAGGGTGGGGGTTTTGCTGCGGGACTTGAAAGTCATGGCGGTGAGGTGTTGAATGTCCACATGGTGGGGGGGGGGAGTTTGCAACTAAGGTTATAGTACGTGGATTTTTACATAGACAAAGACACACAGTGCACGTTCTAAAGAGGGTGCTTGTGTAAGAGTTTGAAGAACAAGTGACAAAGATTTAAGTGATTTAGTAAAGATTACTATTGCATAATAAAATGACCCTACATAATAAGAGATGAACTTGTTCTGTTGTGATACGGTGGCAGAATAACTATGAGAGTGATAGGCATTAATTTATGATGTAATAGTACAATATATGGAAAGTGTTATAGAAATGTGAGTTATGTATTGAGTTAATTTTTTGTAAGTAAAATTTGTTAATGACTGTTATATGGATTTTTTACACCAGGAGAGACACACTAATCTCAAAGCTTGTTTACAGATGCAACCTGGGAGCACAAGGAAGCTAAGTGACTTGCTCAGGGTTGCACAATATGGAAGTGGGGGCTGTGGGATTTAAATCCAGGTCTTTAGGTTTGCAGCTTTGAACCTTAAACCACTGTGCTAGACTGCGTTTTTTTTTTGGTTTGTTTGTTTTGTTTTTTTACCTTGTTTGGACATAGTAACATAAAATAATAGTAAATTGTACATGAGGGGTCACCATGTGAATACTGAATATTATCATATGAATTTTGGCTATTTGCACATCTGGGGTCACCATTTGAGTTATATGGAGTGCCTTCCGGCTCTCCGGTATAACTTCCTTTGCTCAGTCTCATGTACACGGCTTTCACCGAGACCTTCGGAGACTGGTAGTCTCTGAGTTGTCCACTAACTTACTTTGGCATCTTACCAAATCATCTACCGTCTGGGCTAGAAGAAGAAGAAGAAGAATCAGCATTTATATAGCGCTTTTCATACACAGTGTATCCCAAAGTGCTTTACAAGCAATGCTAGACTGGTAGTGAAGTGACTAGGCCAAGATAGAGTTCATTTGGAGTGAGACACAGAGTGTTGACAGGGTGGCATCTGTATTATGATTTAGACCACCTGCCACAATTATCTTATCTGACACCTGATTGACCAATACTATTTGATCTCAGCCCAGGAAGGTGCTGTGTTCATTAAAGTGTAATGTTCCCTTATGGGCATGTTTACTTGTTAGTGGACAATGAGTCCTTCCTATTTCTTCAAATATTCTTATATTTACTCTAAAACCATCTGTCTGTCTGTGCATGGGGCAGCCATATATTTTACACCAGTGTATTTTACTAGAATCATTGATACACCAACCCAAATATTTATGTAGTAATTTTGGGCATAAGAAATCTGTACATCTAATCATATGAATATAACCTGGAACTGTTATCTTAAGGGCACTGACTTACTTCTTAGGTTATCATTTTCTAAACTAAGTGTTCTAAGCTTTATAATATTAAATTGATAAGCATAACTGAAGTCAGGATTCATGGTTAAAAATGTTTTTACTCGATATCAGTGTTCAAGAGTTACAAAGCAATTTTGGCATTAACATGAACAAAAGTTATAATTCAAAATGCAATTACAATTTTATCTGAACAGCAGTGCAAAGCAGAAAATAATTTCTTCATCGCAGCCCAAAAGAGGTTGCAATAAAAGAAATAAAAACAAATGCCAGGCAAATAGACTTAGGTCCTATGCCTAAGGTGGAGGTAACAAACTCACCAACCAGTACCAGATGTTCCTACGAGGTCCTGAGAGCTGAGATGACTCTTGGTTCTCCTTCTGAGACTCCTACCTTGCCTTGAATTCTTGGGCACTTAAGTATTCTTGTCAAGGCAGAGATGTAGGAGGATTAGCTCGTATATCTTAGCGAGTCTGCCCAACTGATCAATGGAGGCAGGTTAAGCCAGGAGGCAGCCACCTTACATAGGGACTTATCTGGGCTGTTACCTTAGCACAATACCATGTACTTGGTATTAAACTAGGCTAGTTATATTGCTGTATCTGCAAAAATAACAGATCATATAAAAAGCAACACTGTGCTCTATCTTCAAGAATATCACACAATATAAAGAGCAATGTTGGTCAGTCATATCTCTTATGGGACAAGGTTGATTGCTCGTGACTACTCAGGCGGTCAGTCATGACTGTTGAAATAACAGGGTTGACTGCCTGTTGTGGTTAATATTACTGGCAGGGCGAAGCCGACCCCCAGCTAACCTCTTATGGTTCGACTAAGTAGTTAAAGATACCCCACCTGTGGTTACCAGTGGAAAGTACCCAACAGATGTCAGCGACTTGAAAGGGTCACACTCAATGCTCATGACTTCCATCAGGTCGGAGAGATTAGAAAGTCTACCCTCAGTAATTAATTCTGTCTAAACTTCACAGTAGAAATAAAAAGTAAACACTTAGGTTTTAAACTTGCAGGATCAATTTAACAGGTCACAAATTGCAAATTAATAAGCAGAAAATCAAACACATCTAAATCCATTGGTAAGTATCAGGTTATAAATTGTTAATTAATTAATACAAAATCAAACACATTTAAAACAATCACTGATTATTAATTCGAAAATAACAAGCTAGTGCCTGAGCAAGGTTCTTAAAATCTGGGGGTGGAATGTTTGCAGCAATCCACTCGACCACCATACTGTCTTGTTTTGGGTACATTTGTTCATTAACAAAGGGCAACGGAGCAGGCAGAGCTGGTGGATTAAGTAATCTTAGGTAATCCCCCAACCATGGGGCGTTAAGGTCTGGTGGTGTAGGTGGGCATAATGACCATGAAAATTTAGTGGGGCAGATTCATGCAGTGGTCCAGGCAGGGCCTATGATGGGATAGACCTGTTTAGTGGGATGGTCAAATCTAATGGAGCAGGTGGAGCAGGTGGCAGAGGCAGACCTGGTGGGGTCTGTGAAATGGGATTGCACGCAGAGCTGAGCTAAAGAGGTGTGAGAAACTCCTGCAGGCTCCCAGATCTACAAGGATTCCAGTGTTTTACAGGGAAATGGAGCAAATTAGAGAAAAATTGTTCCCATAGACTTGCAATGGTTATACAGGAAAATAGAGAAATTCAGCTTTCATAGAAAATGATGTAATATAGAGGACAACACAGAAAAATTGCCCTGGATGTACAGGCAAAATTCCAGACCGATCTGGGAGCCCCACTCCTGTAAATGCTCTGAGGCAAAAATACAGAAATCTTCTGGATTGTGGCAGTGGCCACTGCCCAGCTGTCAGAAGGTATATGTAGGATGTACCATTCACCCTTTACGTGAGAAGATTCAAGAACATGTACATAACATCAAAAATCCTCAGTGAACACACCTGCGAGTTTACATTTCTACACCATACATAATAGCAACCCAGAGGATCTTAAATCCATGGCTTTGGAATGTGTTGGGGTTGACAGGAGGGGGGCAGTAGATTGCAGAGACTTTTACAAAGAGAACATTTCTGGATTTTCATGTTAAATACTTTGAGTCCCAGTGGCCTTAATGAAAAATGGGATTTAAAACTATTTCTCTGAGCATATTATTATGACCTCACTAACCTCCCACTTAATTTACTAATAATAAAATAAAAATAATTTTATTTATAAAGCGCCTTTCAATATATCAAGGCACTGAACATTTTAAGACCATAATTTCAAGTACAAATCTACAATACATATATAAAAAAATATATATATATATACCTTAATAACGTCAGATATTAAAACATAATACGTTATAATAAAAATACAGGCACAAAAAAAGTGACTTAATTATCCAAGAAGGCCATTTGCCATAAGTATGTTTTTAGATCCTTCTTAAATATCTCCACGGAGGTGCACTTCCGTAACCGGTGTGGTAGAGAATTCCAGAGAGTGGGTGCAGCATGAGAAAATGCTCTGCTGCCTGAAGATTTTAAACTCACTCTTGGAATCTCTAACAACCCTTCGTTGGCCGAGCGAAGCAATCGGCCAGGGCAATAAGGCACCAGAAGTTCTTTCAGATAGGTCGGACCCTGGTCGTGAAGGGCTTTAAAAGTCAATAAAATGACTTTAAAGGTGATCCGCCACCGTATAGGGAGCCAGTGCAGTTCGCGCAGCACCGGGGTAATATGACAGGACCTACTTGTCCCAGTCAAAACCCGGGCTGCAGCGTTCTGCACCAGCTGTAGGCAACGGATTTCAACCCCAGAAAGCCCAAAGTAGAGGGCGTTGCAGTAGTCCAAGCTCAAGGACACAAAGGCGTGGACCAACGTAGGCAAAGAGTCAGATGGAACAAGATGCCTAACACTGACAATATTCCTAAGATGGTAAAAGGAGGTCCTGACAACGGCTGACACTTGAGACTGTAATGTCAGCCTGTCGTCTAGGACAATCCCAAGGCTACGCACCAGTTCAGAGGTCAGAAGTGACACACAGCCAAGAAAAATTCCAGAAGGCGTGCCATCATGTGACCTCTCTATCTGACCACCCGGATCCACAACCAAAACCTCTGTCTTCTCTATGTTCAACTTTAACCAACTAGAATCCATCCAACCTTGGATTCCATCCAGATAGTTGTTAAACACCGAGAGAGCTCCATCCTGGTCGGGTGCAAAGGACAGGTATAGCTGGGTATCATCTGCATAGCAGTGAAACCTCAGCCCATACCGTCTTATAATGTCTCCGAGGGGCAGCATATACACTGCAAATAACATGGGTGACAGCACGGAACCCTGAGGCACTCCACCCAGCAAAGAGGTTGGGCCAGAGGAAAAAATCCCCAACACAACTCTTTGTGATCTCCCAGTGAGGAATGAGGTGAACTATTGTAAAACTGTTCCCGACATTCCACAAATTTGCCTCAGGCGTGCTATCAACACCATGTGATCCACAGTGTCAAAAACTGATGAGAGATCAAGGAGAACCAGAATGGAACATCTCTTCTGATCCCTCGCCCTCAGAAGATCATTAAGCACCCAAACCAGCGCAGTCTCGGTGCTGTGTCTTTTTCAGAAACCAGATTGGAAGGATTTGTAGATATTATGGATGGTTAAATGGTCCTCCAATTGGGCTGTCACTACCTTCTCAATAACCTTCCCAATAAAGGGAAGGTTAGAGATAGGTCCGTAGTTTGAGAAACAGTCTGGGTCCAAGGTAGCTTTCTTCAAGAGAGGTGTCACCACCGCCTCTTTCAGGGAGCTAGGAAACTCACCTGACTCCAAGGAGCACCAGATTATTTGCACCAGGACTGGACCGATGATATCAGAACAACCCAAAATTAGGGAAGTCGGTCCAGGGTCCAAACCACAGCTTGTGGGACACACACTATGGATGATCCTCATAATATCCACAAACTCAGGTCGACAAAAGGAACTCCAAGAGAACTGAGGCACTGTGAGCTCACACTATTCTACAACATCACCCTTAGAGGTTGCTGGACACAAATCCACCCAGATGTCGGCCACTTTAGTTGCAAAGTAATGAGTGAGTTCCTCGCACTCTAATTGTGAAAAGGCTTTTCAAACTTGCAGACAGGCTGGGTTGCACAGTCTGACTACAGTTCAAAACAGCTGAGCCAGTCGATTCTGAGCAACTGCAATCTCCCTGGACAGGAATTCTGCCTTCTTATGGGTGATTGCAGATTGATAGAATAATGTTCCATCAATCTAAGGTGGTCGGCTTCAAGGACGGACTTGCACCAACAATGCTTTAACCTTTGCCCCTGTCTCTGCATCTCCCTCAGTGTCCCATCAAACCAAGGGGACCTGGGGTGAAGGGATAAGGGGCACTCATACTAATGTAGGAATGCTGTGTTTCACTGGCTTTCTGTGATTGTTTTCTAATGGTGCCTTTTTCTCCCTCCATTTCTCCTTTAGATCTGGGATGATTGGATAAGCAGATCCCTTTTCAACACTTTTAAGGGTGCTAGCTCCGACGGCTTTCCCCAGTCAGGATTAGCATTTTTTTCATGGCAGGAGTCTGGTACCTTTTGTTTTCTATCTTTGTCTATTTCAAGACACTGTGGGGGACATTTTCAAAGGAGATGCGCCTGTACATTCCAAGAAATGCGCCGCAGCATGATATTCAAAAGGTGGGAATGCATCGCGCATTTCTGGCTGTGCTCAGGCACAGTCATAATGTATGTGGCACATCTCCAGTAGGCATGACTATGAATATGGGGCACATCAATGTATTCAGACAGGATGTATGATTCTTGTACAATTTTTGTATTTGTAATTATTGTTTCTGGGTCGAGCCGGAGGAAGGGCCTTTGGTCCAGTGTTCTTACCCCGGTTAACAAATGAAATAAATAAAAATGTGCAGCGCAGCTGCCCGCACATCTCAGAGATATGCCACACAAAGTTAGGCATGTTTAAAACACACCTAGCCTGTAGCAACCCACAGGTGGGCTGCTGTACCGCACACAGCAGCACAGCAGTTGCCAGCCCCTGCAGCCCAGTGGCGAGCCCCCCCCAGACCTATTCCCCAATCCACAGAAAAATAGACGGCAGCCCCCCCATTTCCATAGTGTAGTGCCTCCCCCGCCCTGTCCCAGATCCTCAAACCCCAATCGCATTGAAATATACAGGCACCGCCAGTCCAGGATCTTGGTTCGATGTACATTCCATAATCGAACCAGGATCCCTGTGTAGTGTATTGTACTCAGCCGTACATGTTTCCCAAAGTATAGTGTTCCCCCACCCCATCCACAGTCCCTGATCCTATACAGAAAGTTACTCCAAATGCCCTTTCCATAGTGTAGTGGTCTCCTTACCCTGTCCCCAATACCCAATCCAATAAAAAATAAGCCTGTCCCCATCTCAGTTTCCATAGTGTAGTGGTCCCCCCCACCCCCGTTCCGATTTCCGATCGCATACAGAAAGTTACTCCAAATGCCCTTTCCATAGTGTAGTGGTCCCCCTACCCTGTCCCCAATACCCAATCCAATAAAAAATATGCCTGTCCCCATCCCAGTTTCCATAGTGTAGTGGTCCCCCCCATTCCAATTCCCAATCGCATACAGAAAATGACCCCAAATGCCCTTTTCCATAATGTAGTGGCTCCCACCCCACCACCCACTCAGGTACACACATCCCCCCACCCTGTCCCAGCATGGACAGTTAGTCAGTGAGCAACATAGCCCTCCGCACACCTCCACAGCTGCCCGCCAACTGAACTGTCAATGACTGATGGTTTACTGTAAGCACTACAATCCCATTGGCTAACACTGTTGACCAATGGGCCTGTAGAGTGTACTGTAAGCTGTTATTCACAACTCAGGGTCAGGGCGGGGGGTCAGGGGGCACTATGTTATGGAAAATAGGAGGTTGCTGTCAATTGTACTTTGGATCGGGGAATGTGATGGGGGGGAGGCTGCACGGTGCATCCTGCCAGGCGCATCCCTGCAGACAGCATGCAAATGGGGCCATAATGACATACAAATGGCCCATTTGCGCCTTGCACGCCTAATGGTCTC
Source organism: Neoceratodus forsteri (assembly GCA_016271365.2). Taxonomy (NCBI): domain Eukaryota; kingdom Metazoa; phylum Chordata; order Ceratodontiformes; family Ceratodontidae; genus Neoceratodus; species Neoceratodus forsteri. The sequence goes on from CM028134.1 coordinate 195,672,599, forward strand.
ATTTGCATGTACCTGGCTGAATATCTGGAATTGGGCCGCACATCCCAATTCCAGATATTTAGGCAATCCAGGGGAATGCACTGGCACATTGTTGGCTGTCCCCATTTGTGCCACGCACAACCATGGCTATATTCAGATGGGATGTGCAATCGTGCATCTCATTTGAATATAGCACTTTTTTGCACCAGCCCATTTGTTTATTGTTTATTGTAAAATCTAGGAATTAATACCTTTGAGCCAAGGCTCTTTTACAAAGGTTCCGCGTCAAAATCATTTACAGACAAATAGAGGTACAGGGTTGCACAAATAGCTAAAATCCAATGACATTAATGTACAGCAGATAAATCACTTAAGCACTTTCATAGTATAGAAAACAAATGAGGAGGGAAGATATGTAAGGGAGGTAAGTAGGCAGTGTAAGTAAGAAAAGAGGAAAAAGGGGTAGGAGGAAAGAGCAGACCATTTGTAGGAGATGAGGATCCATTAGCAGGCCATTGTCAAGTAAGAGGGCAAGGGAGGAGGATGAGAATAGAATAGGAGATTAAACAAGGCAGTCACAGGAGTTTGAAGTGGCTAGGTGAGAGAATAGTCTAGATTTAAAAGCACCTAATGAGTAAGAGGAGGTAATAGAGGTGCTGAGAGTATTTAGCCAGTTGGGGGCACGATAGGCAAAAGATCGTTAACCATGTATGGTCCGACAGTGGGAGACCTGTAGAAGCTGGGTTTCTGATCTTCTGGTGGATCGTACACTTGGGTTCTGGCATAGCAGGCCTTGAATGCAGGGTGGGGTGAGGCCCATGATGGCTTTCTTGGCCATTAGGCAGGTGAAGAACTTTAACCGGTTTGATAGCTGTAACTACCCAGTATCAGCATAGAGTTCACAGGTATGAGTAAGTCGATGAGCACCTGTAAGCAGCCTGCCTTGTTTAGGAGTTGTGACCCCATTCAGTCACGCTTGAGGACCATAAATAATTAAGCGTGATCGATGACTGAGATGATCAAGGATTGAATAGCTAGATTCAGCGCTGGATGGGTGAAAAGTTGTCTGTTGCGGTAGAGTATCCCAAGCCGCTGATTAATAATTTTGGAAATACCATCAATATGTGATGAAAAGACAAGGCCTTGATCAAATGTGATTCCAAGATATTTAAAGATAGTCACTTGTTCAAGGGTGATGCCCAGGGAGGTGTTGATAGTAAGTGGAGCTTGTCTGTTCTTGTTCTGCGGACTAGCAAAGAGCATAGATTTTGTTTTTTTGTGGTTTAGGACTAGCTTGTGTCCAATGAACCACTCCTCAACACTGGCAAACGCGTGTTGTAGGCTGTGGCGTAAGCGGTTAGGGTCTTTGTGTGAGGATAGAATCACAGCATCATCAGCATAGAGGATGATTTGTTCCGGGCAGGATTTAGGGAGGGAGTTTAGAAAGAGGCTGAAAAGTAGCGGGCCTAGGATGGATCCTTGCGGAACTCCTGAGAGGACAGGCTTAGGGTCTGAGAGGATTCCAGATATTTTTACAACCTGGGTGCGTTGGGCATGGTAGCTTTTTATCCAGGCACCAGAGCCCAAGGAGAGCCCAAGCGTCTGTAGTTGACTGATCAGTAGGCCATGGTGGACAGTGTCAAATGCCTTTGTTAGATCAATAAACACAGCTCCGGTGAGGAGTCCTTTGTCCAAGGCCTTGTGGAGTACTCCTGAGAATTCGAACAGGGCAGTGGTGGTGCTATGCCTTTGTCTGAATCCATGTTGCTGGTCACAAAGAATGTTATATTTCTCCAGGTAGTCTGTAAGCTGGTCAGCTACCATACGTTCAAGGGCCTTTGATAAGGGAGGGAGTATTAACATAGAAACATAACATAGAAGTTGACGGCAGATAAGGACCGCAAGGCCCATCCAGTCTGCCCATTTCTTTTTCTACCTTATAAATGTGCCATCGGCCTTTGCTCTGTCAGTGACCTATCTATTCATAGTCATTTGTATTGCTCCCTTATGCCTATCCCATGCCTTTTTGAAGCCCTGCACTGTATTAATAGCCACCACTTCTTGTGGTAAGCCATTCCATGCATCTACCACCCTTTCTGTGAAAAAGAATTTCCTCACATTCCCCCTTAATCGGCCTCCCTCTAATCTCATGCTGTGTCCTCTTGTCCTGCTATTTTTCTTATATTTAAATTGAAATTGAAATTGAAATTGGTCTATAGTTACCAGGCAGAGACTTATCCCCACTTTTGTGCACTGGGGTGATTATAGCAGCCTTCCATATACTAGGGAATTTGCTAGAACAGAGGGAGAGATTGAATATTCTGGTGAGGGGGAGTAGAACTACATCCAGGGTAAGGGATAGTATTTTAAGGTCAAGAGAGTCACTGCTTGCCCTTGAATTAGATATAGCCTTCTTTACATATTTATAAACTTCATGTGCTTTAACTATTTTAAGATGGAAGGGTGGAGTGTTTGGAGAGGCAGAGGGGGATATAGAGATAGAGGGGTCTGCAGAAGTGAAGAAGTCAGATGCAAGGACTCCGCTGAGGTCGGTGAAGGTCTCATTTAAGGTGTTTGCTATGACCATGGGGTCAAGGGTGGTAGTGCCTGCCACATTCATTGTAGTAGGAGAGGATTTGGACTGCTTACCCGTGATATTTCTTAGATTGTCCCAGAAAGGTTTCCCTTCACCCCAAGTGTTAGAAAGAGCAGTTTTGAAGTAGTCGCTCTTCACTCGATGGGTCTCTTTAGTACAGTAGTTTCGGGCCTGTTTATATTTTAGGATGCCAGCCGGAGAGCCAGAGTCTCTTGCAATAGCCCAGAGGTGGTCCCTTCCTTTGTGTAGTGCCATTAGCTTAGTAGTGAGCCATGGAGTTGAGAGTGCTTTCACTTTGCGCTTTTTTACAGGTGCGTATGAGTCACAGGCAGCACTGAAGGTGTAAATAAAGTGGTTTAGAGCTTCAGCGACGTCTTGCGTATTGTAAATGGGAGACCAGTCTTTCTGTCTAAGATTTTCCTTGAGTGGAGTAAGGTTTCCAAACGGTAGTACTCTGCTAGTGATGGTTCTAGGGGGTGGTTTTCTAAACTTATTTGACCAGGTACATATTATAGGAGTGGTCGCTAAGAGAATCTGGGAGAACAGCAATATTATTTATCCGGCTGGGTGGTTGGTGAGGATCCAATCTATTAATGTACTATTACCAGATTTATAGTTTTTCCTAGTGGGTGAATTGACCAGCTGAGTTAAGTTTGCTGCTAGGATTGCATCCTTAGTCGACCCTATGTCTGATGCAAGCCAGTTGATATTGAAGTCACCTAGTAGGAGGAGCTCGGCATCAGGAGGTTGAGATCTGACGAAATCTAGTACAGACTGTAGGCCGGGCCCAGGATCTTTAGGTGGGATGTAGATAGCAGCAACCGTGAGGACTTTGTTATGGGCACCAAGGAGAAGTTTGATAGGGAGGAGTTGTAAGACAGAGTTAGTGGTGGTATACGTAATGGAGAGGCAGTTGAGATATTCCTTTATGTAGATGGCACAGCCGCCACCCCTTTTTGACGTCCTATCCAGCCTGAGAATCTTGTAGCCTTGAAGAGATATAGCATGGTCAGGGGTGCTAGGTGTCAGCCAAGTTTCAACAATGGCTAGAATATCGGGGTTATGCGGACTGACAAAAGTTTGTAGGGAGGCTAGTTTTGGTAGGAGACTACAAATATTTAAGGTGACAAAGGTGAGTCCCCCCTCCATTTTGGCAGGCTTTGTTGTCCTGTAGGAAATTGGGCCAGGATTAGGGTGAACACTTCCAGATATTAAGAGGAGGAGGAGGAGGAGTTTGAGAGTCCATTGTCGTATTTCATAGTAGGTGGAGATCATCCTCAGGTTCTTTTGTGTTTTGGACCAGTACAGGCGCCTAGGATCCCAGTGTAATGTATCGACCAGAAATAGGTGCCAGGTTGCCCCCATGTAGTCTTCATACTTGTTCATATTTAAACAGTCCATAGCTGGCTGGCACCATTTTTGCTTAAGGGGGGAGATTGCCATTGTGCCTGATGTTGGGTAATTAGCCAGGAGGACCAGAGTAGAGGGTAGTGAGGGATAGGAGGAGGTGGGTAGGTGGGTTAAGGTTGGAAGCAAGGAGAGGGCTAGAAGAGAGAGAAGAAAATGTTTACAGGGAGGCATAGTAGCTAGAAGGGGAGAGCAGGAGGAGAGAAGAAAGGAGGAAGGAAAAGGAGGTCTAGAGAGCTAAAAAAAAAGAGGAAAGACACAGTGGGGTGTAGCTAGCAGAATCCTCTGAGGGATAGCAGCAGCAGAGAGAACTAGGGAGAAGGAGTGGTTTAGCTAGTGGTTCAGGATAGGATGTGAGGCAGTGGGCGGGTATTTAGAGCAAGGGGCGGTGACAAGCAGACTATTTAATAAAGGTTGGGGGGGCGGGCGTAAAATTTCAGCACTTAGCACTGCAAGTCAATGGGCTCCTAGCCCAGCTAAGCACCAAAGTCAGCCAGACCAATCAGAGACACGTCTGGAGCCGGCGGCCAATCAGTGCGCAGCACAGAGCTCCGTCGGCCAATCGCTGTGAATCTCAGCTTCCCCAGCCTAGGAGAGTCCTTACCGGTAATCTTGGGTCGGGAGGTGGCTAGAGGAGGCAACGTTGGGCCGCGGTGAGAGCCAGGACCCATCGACAGTAGCCACCTGGTCCCCAGCTAGCCCTCTCGGGGCAAAATGGCAACGGCTAAGGAGAGAGAGAGAGAGAGAAGAGGACGGTGAGTGAGTTTAAATAATCGGTGGCAGTAGGCTGTGACGCAGTTTAACAGGAGCAGAAAGGGAGGAAGGAGATTAAGTCATAGGCTATGAGGTAAGGGGGAGGGAAACCAGAAATTGGAGAGGTGAGCATGAGAGGAGACTGTAAGATGGGGGGGGGTGGTAGCCAGAAACGATTCAGTATAGTGGATTGCTGGCGCCAGGCAGGAGAGACAGGGGAGAGGGGGTGGTAGCAGGAGAAAGAGGAGCTAATAAAAGTTTTGAACTTCTGATTTTTTAATTTTTTTTTTTTTAACTAAAAGTTTGAGGAGACACTGTTTGAGGCAGGGGACAGATGCTTAAGGCTGCAGGAATAGAGGGGAGAACAGCGAGAGTTTAAAAGGGAGTGGCAGAGGTAGCAGTTTGATAGCGCCCCATAAGAAGAGAGGATTTACACGCTGACACCCTCTGGAGGCTCGGGGGAGGTGGGAGGAGAGAGAGTGATAAAGGAAATAGGTAGAGAGACAGAGCAGCCACAAGCCCTTATACAACCAGGAATTAAGCAGTATTACTTTAAATTAAGAATCAACAGGCATGAGGATGAGATCAAAACATAAAAACGAAAAGGAAAGAGCATTTAAAACAGTTCATTAATGACAAGCTATCAGCTTAGCAGGAGTCTTATTAATCCTGTTTAGTATATGGGGAAAAGCAGGTAGCGTTACACAAGTTTAACAAGCTTAAGCACATGCACAGTAGAGCGATTTTACAAATCTAAAAGAAACATTTGGCAGAAACTGATAGTGGATCAGAGGTGGAAAAACAGTAGTGAATAGGCTAAGAACTGTCCAAAAGTGTAAAATTTCGGCACTTAGCACTGCAAGTCAATGGGCTCCTAGCCCAGCTAAGCACCAAAGTCAGCCAGACCAATCAGAGACGATGTCTGGAGCCGGCGGCCAATCAGTGCGCAGCACAGAGCTCCACCGGCCAATCGCTGTGAATCTCAGCTTCCCCAGCCTAGGAGAGTCCTTACCGGTAATCTTGGGTCGGGAGGCGGCTAGGGGAGGCGAAGTTGGGCCGCGGTGAGAGCCAGGACCCATCGACAGTAGCCACCTGGTCCCCAGCTAGCCCTCTTGGGGCAAAATGGCAACGGCTGAAAGTGAAATACTCCTGCGTACTGCGCTCCAAAATCTTGATCCGCAGGCACGACTCTAGCTAGCATTTTGTCATTCAGGGTTAGGGAAGCTATGGCTGCCAATAACCAGCAGTCACCAAGGTCACCCTGGCAAATGTCTGTTCTTGAAGCCCCATCTACTAGGAACTCGGGGTTTTTGCAGATTTCCTTGGGTCTTCTCCAGACGAATGGCAGCTTAGGTTTCTCGCTGTAAAAAAGGGATGATTCGTTCGCCGGAAAATCGGGGTCCTCGAACAGGATGCCCTGCCTGAGACAATCATTCCTGATCAGATTATTTGGAAGGTGCATCTACTGTAGATGCACTGGAAAGCCCCTGACCTTTGAATATGGGAGCCTGTAAGTTTTTCTGTCTTTTTTTTTCTACTTCTATTTGAAACCAGCTACCAAAGAGTGAGTTCTCATGAAATTATGTGATGTGATTTTAATGTTATACTATATACCTGTATTTTCAATTTTCAATTATTAATTTAAAGCAGCAGTACAACGAAAATGGGCTAAAATTTGACCCCACCATTTTTAATTCCTAATCGATGTCTTCCAGTATATTTTGGTGGTGAAACTTTTAGTTTCTGTTATTATTTATGAATTTTATGAAAGTTTTAAAAATATTTATTTCTCAAGAAAAAAAAATGACCACCTCATTTTTGCACAGAAATAATACTGAGGACCTAAGAAGGGTAAGAATCCTGCCAAAAAATGTAGATGTACAGTACACAGCATAGGAAGCCTTCAGAAAACATAGAAAGCATCCAGAAAACCCAAATAAACAGTTATGCCAATATTTTTTATAACCATAGCAGAAAACTAGTTTTTTTGGAATACCGGTAACTCTTTTCATTGCACTGCTGCTTTAAATGCAACCTTGTACCGTTAGTGTGTTTAAAACCCATTAACCAATGACTGCCATAGTTTGTAAAGATGACTGACCACATGTTCAGTGACGTCTACAGTTCTCTGGCTTATATGGGATGTCAGTCTGGCTAGAAGCCTGTCCACTGATGAAGCTCCCATAGTGAAGTGTCAGGGTATCTAGCTGGTAGTCCTTGTCAGTTTTGTTACTTTGCAATAAGCTTGTTCTTTGGTGAATATGAATCAAGTACGTAGTCTGGTTCCTCTGTGAGTGCACTGGTTTTATTTTGCTTGACAGTTGCTCAGCTTGTCTGCTGGGGCAGTTCCAGCACCTGAACAGCTCAAGTATGGAAGAGAAGGAATCTCTGAAGGGAAAGAGAAATATGAAGGGTAGAATATTCATAGATCCCAGACTGTGATTGCAAAATGATTGCTAGAGGCACAAATTAGTCGCTGGAACAAGCTACTGGTATAATGGAACATACCTGAAGCACATAGCCTGCACTAAAGGCATGTTCTAGTATACCATTGCATCTGGGCCATGACTATCCCAATTGCTTGAGTAAACTGCAGCCCCCTTCTGGCTACATAGATAATGTGGACAATAGTGGGCTATGGGATTTGCAGGAGAAAACGACTGGTTTTGGCCAGCAAATGGTGATTGCTCCTGTGAGCCATTTGCCGTATTTGTACATCCCTATGCAAATGACTCCATAGCACTACCAAGGCACTATGGGGTCATTTGCACCCCATGAAGACCTCATTACAGGCCTGGAGCAAACATTGTTTGTGCTCCCCAAGGGCCCATCTGGGCTACCAGTATAATGTACTTGGCATCCAGTGGTCTTCCCTGCTCATCTATCTGACATGCCACTATTATATCCCTGGTGCCCAGTGGTCCCACCCCCTCCACCCCAATTGCTTGTCAGATATGTAGCTATTAGTTTCCTGGTGCCTAGTGGTCCCCCCCCTCAATTACCCAGTCAACAAGTTACTATCATTTCCCTAGTGTTCAGTAGTCCCCCCATCCCCCAATCACCCACCAGACATGTAATTATCAGTTCTCTGGTATACAGTGGTCCCCCTACCTTCCTGATTGTCTGCCTAACATGTAAAACATGTTGTGAGGGTGCCCTGAGCCTTCAGGGAAAGGGCACCTTAAATAAATAAAATCTACTACTACTACAAAAAAACAGTTCCTTGGTGTCCAGTGGTCCCTCAATTGCCCACCAGACATGTAACTAACAGTTCCCAGCCATCCAGTGGTTCTTCCCACCCCTTTGATCACCCTCCCAACATGCTACTATCATTTGCTTGGGGTGGCGTGGTTTGGCCAGAACCAATGGTAGATGGGTTTTAACCTAGCTCCACAGGGCACCAGCTTGAAACAGTAAAACCTTCTTTAATTCTGTGCATTCTCAAAGGAAAATTATATGCTATCATAGGATTACCTCATGGCCACTCAGCTATCTCAAAAGAAGCAAACTACTATCATGTTTGAGCTGTCACCAGGTCCCTCAACATCTTTAGTGACAGCGAAGGGAAGAACTAGGGCCCAAAGTGACCGGGACAGCCTCTGATGGAAGCAACTCTACTTCCGGCTCACTGGCAGCAGTCCCCAGGATGATCATAAACCTGCAACAAGAAATGAAAGTGGGCTTTATGAAGATGACAGCTCAGTTAGTGCACCTGCAAAATATTGCCACTGGATTATCTGATGCGGTGACTGCCCATGTCACAAGGCTAGATGAAGCCGAAAAATGCATCAGCGATCTCGAAGAACTCGTAGCACATGCGTCGCGAGGAAAAAAACAAGAGTCTAAGGATAACATTTCTGCCCTTCTAGCTAAGGTGGATGATCTCAAGAACAGATCATGGAGATCGAACTTGAGGCTGATTGGGCTACCGGAGGGGCTGGAGGGCAAGAACCTAGAGTCAGTGATTTAGAAGTGGCTTGCATAGCAATGCAAAATGCTGTCTGAAGCAGTAACTTATGAGGTGGAATGAGTCCACTGAGTTGGCCCTAAATCTATGCCTGGAGATCACCCAAGACACTGTCTACTTAAATACCTTAGATACCAGGATAAACAGAGAATGCTATGAGTTGCTAAGTCCAAGGATCCCATTAAAATAGGAGATGGGTCTGTGCTCATTTTTCAGGACTACAGTAGAGACTTGCAAATGCAGAGCAAAAGTTCAACGGGGTGAAGGTGAAGCTTCATGCAATGGGATGGGATGGGAATTTGCTCACCTCTACCATCCAAGCTCTGCATATCCAAGCTGGGGCAACCTCCCTGTTTCTTCAATCATCCCAGAGAAGCAGAGGACTATGGCAACTAGGAGGAGGTGGCTGTTGAGGGTAGAACTATCCCCATAACCTGAGCACTCTACTATCATTTCCTTGGCATTCAGTGGTCCCCCCCGATCACCCACCTGACGTGAACCTATCAGTTCCGTGGTGTCCAGTGGTACCCCAACCCCACCCCAGTTGCCTGCCCAACATGCAACAATCAGCTCCATGGTGTCCAGTGGTCCCCCCACCCCTGGCCACCCTCCCAACATGTAACTATCAATTCCCTGTGTTCAGTGGTCCCCCTGATCACCTTTCTGACATGAAACTATCAGTTCCCTGGTGTACAGTAGTCCCCTCACCCTCCAATTGCCCAACTGGTGTTGTTCAATAGTATTCCCCAGTGTCTAGTGGCCCCCCCATCCCTTCCCCAGTTGAACAGAAGACCCCCCTGTCCTGCTAAGGACCATCCACTACTACTCTCCCTGGTCCCCCACTTATCACAGTAGCTACAGCCCTCCTGGGGATGGGGACTGGCACAACCCCTCCACTCACCATCTCAGCTGGCCCCCCCATCTGAATGACAAGGAGTAAGTGACTACTGTAGAAACAGCTGTATTTGTAATAGAAGTACAGCATAGGGCTTTTCCAAGTTTCTCTACTGTGACTTCGCCCACTTCTCACCTCCCACATGGTGCTGGGAAGTGCCCCGACAGGCCTTGCAAGCAACGGGTGGGAGCACTGCCACTCAGCAGCACCACCAGGCTGGCTTCTGAGTCTCTTCCCAAACCCAGGTTACCAGTGTGGCTGCGTAAAATTGTTAAAGCTGTTTAACATACATAATACAGACCTGATTAGGGCATGTATTTCAGTTTCTCCTTAGAAATAGAAACTAGCAGCTCTCACTTTGAACAATGACTGAGTCTGCTGAAGAAGGACAGCACCACCCAGTGGCCTGCCAGGAAACAACAAATAAATAAATCAGAGTTACTGTATGAATAAGGTTTTATTTATTTAGTTTTTGTTGACCAGGTAAGTGCACTAGACAAATCCTGCCTATTTTCAGGCACAACCCGGGGAAGGGGGATACAGATGAATGCCAACTGATCTTGAACCAGATTAAGCTGTTGGTGGTATTTTTAGTGAATGAGGGAAATTTAGCCAGGACACCAGGGAAATTCCCCTGCTCTTTTCAATAAGTGCCATGGGATCTTTAACATCCACCTGCACTACCACCAATCCAGGCAGAAGAGACCTCAGTTTAATGTCTCTTCCGAAAGACGGCACCTCAGAAGTGCAGCACCCCTTTCATGCTGCACTACAGTGTCAGTAATGGGATATTAACCCAAGTGCCAGATGTGGGAACTGAACCCACAGCCCTCTGATCTCCTGGCCTCAGAGGCGAGTGTGCTACCTACTGAGCCACTGACACTGTGACAATTTGTTAACAAAGAAATCAATCAATCAATCAAAATCTTTATTTATCCAGGCGGGCACCATTGAGCAAGGTTCATTTGCAAGGTGGACCTGGTCATGAATACATCAAAGTACAGAAGCAGGTATACAAAAAGCAATAATATACAAGGAAGAAAAAGTATATACAGTGTATACAGTACAGTACAAGGTTGAAATAAATAAAAAAATGCATTATTTTACAATTGAAGAAGTCAGCAGATATACACTCAACCATAGGCATACAGGGGTTATAAGCAGAGATCATTTGAGTGAGGCAGCCGCAACTACACAATAGGGGAAAGAGGCCGTGTATGGGTGGCAGTTAGAGAGGTAAAGAGAGAGGATATATTACCGACAACTGGGGAAAAATTGAGCTAAAACCACAGAAAGTGACGATGGCTGTCGTGTACTTGTTTATTATGATAATGACGTAGGAGGGGTAGATAATTGGGACACTGCTATAGATGGGGTGGGACTTTAGCCAGGCTGGAGTGGACAGGGAAGGGTGGGTGCAGCAGGAAGAGTTAATAGGGAAAGAGTGAGAGCCAGGGGTAGAAACATGGCGAGCGTCAGGATGGAAAGAGGGAGTTGTGGAATTAGTGGGCTAGCAGTGAGGAAAACATTTGCAATGTGCTTTCATGTAGCAATCGTAGAGCACCTTGAAGATATGCAGGCTAACAGAGCAGCTCAGCTTCAAGTTCCTTTGTAAACCATTCCACAATGTGGGTAAAGAGAAGCTTAAAACAGCTTTGCCGAAACGAGTTTTGACCCTTGGAACTTGGAGGGCAATTAGGGAATAGCTCCTTAAAGCATAGGTGCCTAACACACTCTGGGAAATACAATCTGAGACATATGAGGGGAGCTTGTTGGTCACCTCTCTAAAGGCCCATAGGGTGGCATTTCTATTCCTTCTATAGTGAAGGGAAATCCAGCCTAACAATGAGTACAGGGAGCAGTGGTGTGTGGAAAGTGGAAGGCCAGTAATTAACCTGATAGCTCTGTGGTAGAGGGTGTAAACTTAGCCAGTGCAGAGGCAGTGCAGTGGCTGTACAGCAGGTCCGCATAATCTATTAAAGATAGGAAGGTAGCTTGAACCAGTTGAATCTTGGCCTCCTTTGTGAGCAGGTGGTTAATTCTGTAGAATAGTCCTAATCTTTGCCTTAGTTTCTTCTGTAGTTCTTTGAGATGGTCGGCGAAGGAAAGTTTATGATCGAGGCAAACTCCTAGATATTTTGAAGTTAGCTACATACTCTAGTGTTTCTCCAAGAACAGTGGTACTAGGATAGTCTCTCAGCAGGAAATTGGGTTACTCAAGGAGGGGAGAAGAGTATGGCTTTTGTCTTTTTCGCATTGAGCAAAAGCTTTTTGTTTATGAGCTGGTATTGTAGGTTAAATTCAGCTTGGCAGAAGACACCAGGAGAAAGGACTGCTGTGTGACTGGACTTCTCTGCTGGGAGTGAAGAAGAAGAACTTTTGTACTTGGACCTTTAATTTAGGGTAAAAAAAAAACGAACAAACAAAACAACAAAAAAAGTGTGTGTTTGTCTGGGTTAACTGAACTGAATGGGTATCTGAACAGTTATCTAGGTGTAAATCTCAGGTGATTGAAAGGACTTAATAGCTGTGAGGTTTAAATTACTTGTAGAAAGATCTAGTAAGTAGGGGAAGTGGCTTAGCTAGAAGGAAGCTACATTTAAAGACTGCCTTAGAAAGATTCTGCTAATAGCTTGGCAGAAGACACCAGGAGAAAGGACTGCTGTGTGACTGAACTTCTCTACTGGGACTATATTGCCCTCCTTCCTCCCTCCACCCAAAGCTAGTTCTATTTTTATAGGCACAGGATTTGACTGACAACAGGAACTTCTTGTTTGGGAGCAGGAAGTGAGGATCACAGAACCACCAAAGACCCACCATCCTAAAAGGGCAAGAGTAGCTCTCGCCCTCTAGCTGCTGGAGGTCTGCCTCCCGATCAAGCAAGTGGTCCACTGAGAAATATAGGATATTCTTGTCTCAGAACAGGACAATCAGGAGCTTAAAGGGCACACAGGCAGAAAGTAAGGAGAGAGAAACAAAAACAGAGGAAAGAGTAAGGATTGCAAACAGTTAAGGGGTCAGAAATAAGACATGATTGAGTGGTGCAGTGCAGTGGCTGTGGAGCAGCAGTCTTCCGGGAGGCGTTCTGGAGGATGCGGTGTTGTCCCATCTGCAGGCACCCCTCTGGGCTGAGGAAGGAGGTTGTTCATCTCCAGGCTGAGTTGGCCAGGATTTGTGGGACCTCCTCTTCCATCCAGGGACCACCAGTGCCACTGCCGTTGCCTCAGAGGTTGCCAAGAAAGAGGAGCGGTTGGACCACAGTGGGCTCAGGGAGGGCGAGGGTGGTGGAACAGAAGTGTATCCCTCCAGCTGTACCTCTCCATAATTCCAATGCCATTCTGGCAAAGTGTGGTTCCTCTATGGAGGCACCTGCAGTGGAGACCAAGGAGGATGCTGGGAACCTCCACAAAGGAGACCTACAGGAGGGTGGCAGGGTACCCTGCAGGGGAAGGAAACAACTCCTGGTGGGGGACTCCATTGTTAGAAAGGTAGAACTGTGGGAGGAAGGGGAGAGGGTAGGTGCCTGCCTGGCACCATGGCTCAGAGGGACAGGGAGCGAATCCTCAGGATTGCAGGAGCAGCTGCACAGGGGAGGGAGCTGGATGTCATTGTCCACCTAAGGACAAATGACCTGGCTAAGAAAGGGATTAGAGAAGTGCAGGAAGAGTTTGTGGAATTGGGGAGGGGCCTTAGTCAAGTAGCACGCAAGGTAACCTTCTCGGAGGTGCTAACCATCTATGGCATAGGACAGGCTAGGTGTTCCACACCATGGGATTCAATCAGTGGTTGAAAACTGGCGTGGAGCTCAGGGATTTGGCTTCATTGGGGACTGGGGTCCACCTGGAGTGATGCTGCCATACTGGCATGATGGGCTGCATCTGTCCGGGAGGGAGCCAGGATCCTAGGTGATAGGTTTAAATGCTTCGTTGGCAAGCTTTTAAACTAGCCAAGGTGGGGCACTGGAAAGGAGCAGGGAAATCCTAGCCCCCCCCAAATAATCACGGTAGTAAGTGCGGCAAACACCAACATAGAGGTGTCGATAGGGAGAAGGGCAGGGGTAAACTGAGAAAGTGACAAAGGCAAGAAGGACAGGGATGGGGCAAAAGGGAGTAAGGCCATCAGGAAATGGAGGGTAATGAGTACCAATGCCCGTAGTCTGGGCAACAAGCTCCTGAGCTGGTGGCCTTGATGGAAGAGGGATGCCTGGATATCGTAGCAGTCACAGAAACATGGTACACAGAAAACCATGACTGGGATGTTAACATACCAGGGTAGATAACCTACAGGAGAGACAGGCAGGGAAGAAGAGGGAGGAGTAGCTCTCTATGTAAAGGAAGGGATAAAAGCAACTGAACAAAAGAGTAAACAGGAGGAGAGAAGGCACTGTGGGTCACCTTGAGACTGGAAAGGGCACCACAATCCGCACAGGGTTGTGTACAGACCCCATGTCAGGGGAGGGAATGGACAAGGATATGATAGAAGGCATTCTTAGAATGGCAGAGAAAGGAGATACTGTTGATGGGAGACCTGAATATGCCAGATGTTAACTGGAGCACATTTGCTGCAGCCACATCCAAGAGCAGGACCATTCTTGATGCCCTACAGATGGCAGGCATTAGACAGCTAGTTTCAGAACCAACTTATGAGGGAGCAATCTTAGACCTCGTACTCTCAAATGGGGGCAGTAAGAGGATCTCAGATCTAGAAGTGGGTTGCCATTTGGGGACAAGTGACCATCAAACAGTGTGGTTCACGTTAAACTCAGCTACAGAGTCAAGCCATACAAAAGTGAGGGTACTGGACTTTAGGAGGGCTGACTTTGGCAAGATGGAAGAGTGCCTCAGAAAAGCACTAACAAACAGACTAGAAGGAGGTGTGGAGCAACAATGGGGAATCATCAAAACTGCCATCACAGAGGCAACAAGCCTTTGTGTGAAGCAAATAAACAAATCAAAATGAAAGAAAAAAGCCACTATGGTTCTCAAAAGAGGTGGCTGTGAAAGTCAGGAAGAAAAGGATAGCATTCCGGAAGTATAAGGAAACACAGAAGGAGCAGGACAGAGAGCTGTACCAGTTAAGGCAGAAGGAAGCAGAGAGGGAAGTCCGAATAGCGAAGGCCCAAACTGAGGAAAGGATAGCCAACTCAGTTAAGAAGTGGGATAAAACCTTTTATAGGTACATCAGCGAGCGTAGAAAGACAAAGGGAGGGATAGTGAGGCTGAATAGAATGAACGGTGGGTGGGTAGAGGGGGACAGTGAAAAAGCAGGGATACTGAACGAATATTTCTGCTCAGTATTCACAAAAGAGGAGTGGGAAGTGCCTAATCCAATTAACAGAAGCACTCTTGATGGGGGTCGATCCCAGTCCTTTCACAGAAGAAAGGGTTCTGCAAGAACTCCTAAAACTGTAGGTGGACAAAGCAATGGGTCCTGATGGAATTCACCCCAGAATTCTAAAAGAATTAAGGAAGGAACTAGTGAAACCACTGGCTACTCTTTTTAATAAATCATGGGAGGATGGTGTGGTACCCGAGGACTGGAGGAAGGTGGATGTGATTCCCCTTCACAAAAGTGGGACCAAGACAGAGGCAGGAAACTACAGACCTGTCAGTCTGACCTCTGGGGTAGGGAAAGTGATGGAGTCACTTCTGAAGGAAAGAATAGTTGAGTACCTAGAGGCCAGTGGAGCACAGGACCCAAGGCAGCATGGGTTCACAGTGGGAAGGTCATGTCAGACGAATCTAATAGATTTCTTTGACTGGGTGACCAAAGTAGCAGACCAGGGAGGGGCTGTGGACATGGCCTACCTAGACTTTAGCAAGGCATTTGACACAATCCCACACAAAAGATTAATAGTCAAATTAACCAGCCTGGGAGTGGGTCCCAGGGTGGTAGCCTGGGTAAAACATTGGCTGCACAACAGGACACAGGAGGTAATTGTAAATGGAGTCCACTGTGAAGAAAGAGGGGTTACTAGTGGGTACCGCAGGGTTCAGTATTGGGTCCAGTCCTTTTAATGTCTTCATCAGTGACATTGCAGAGGGACTGGAAGGAAAAGTATGCCTTTTGCAGATGACACAAAGATCTGCAACAGGGTTGATACACAAGGAGGCGGAAAGGATGAAAAGGGACTTGGCAAGGTTGGAGGAATGGTCAGAAGTATGGCAGCTAGGATTCAATGCAAAGAAGTGAAATAATGCACCTGGGAAACAAGAACCCAGGGAAGAATACACAATGGGTGGGGAGGTAGTAACAACAACAAAAAGGAAAGGGACCTGGGGTAATCATATCAGATGACCTTAAGGTTAGCAAGCAATGTGAGAAGGCAGTAGGGAGGGCTGGGGTATACTGGGATGTATAGGGAGAGGCATCAGCAGCAAAAACAGGAAGTTGTTATCCTCTGTACAGACAGTTGGTGAGGCCCATCTGAGTACTGTGTCCAGTTCTGGAGACCCCATCTCCAAGGACATAGACAGGATAGAGGTAGTCCAGAGGAGGGCAACTAAGATGTGTGCAGGGTCTGCAAGAGAAGCCATATGAGGAGAGACTAAAGGAGCTTAATATGTATACCCTTGAGGAAAGAAGGGAGAGGGGGGACATGATAGAAACTTTTAAGTACCTCAGTGGAATCAACAAAGTCCAAGAGGGTAGCATCTTTCAGAAAAAGAGACTTGCAAGAACAAGGGGACACAGTTTAAAGATAGAAGGAGGGCAGTTCAGCGGCATCGTGAGGAAGTATTATTTCACAGAGAGGGTAGTGGATGCATGGAACAGCCTTCCTGAGGAGGTTGTGGGGTCTAAAACTGTGGAAGAATTCAAGAATGCATGGGACAGACATAAGGCAATTCTTGTGGGGGGTAGGAAGAAATAGGCTGTTGGTTAACTAGGATCTGCGGCCTATCCTGTAGGTAGGGAAATGGGCAGACTAGATGGGCCAAGCGGTCCTTATCTGCCGTCAAAGTCTATGTTTCTATGTTTCACAGGCTGCTTCCAGCATGGGACGACTCAAGTACAGTACAGTATCGTCCGCGAATAAGTGGATGTTGGCTTTTTTGATGGGGTCATTGATGTTGTTAATGTAGACTGCAAAGAGGAGGGGACCAAGGATAGAGCCCTGGGGCATGCCCCTCAGCATAGGTTTTAATGAAGAAAGATCACCTTCAGCTTTAACCTGCTGTTTCCATTCTCCGAGGTAGTCTGCAAACCAGCACATAGATTTATGGTCCAGGCCTAAGGTGCTTAGGGAGGAAAGAAGCAGGCTGCGATCGACTGTGTCGAATGCCTTACTAAGATCCAAGAAAACAGCACAGACATGCTTCTTGTTGTCAAGGTCTAGGAGCCAATCATTGGTCACCTTAGCTAGGGCTGTTATGGTGCTGTGCTTTGCTCTGAATCCAGACTGAACTGGGTTTAATAGGCTTCTGGATTCTAAGTATACCCCTAGCTGGCCACACACTATTTTTTCTAGTAATTTAGACAGGACGGGGAGAAGGGAGATCGGTCTGTAATTATTTAGATCTGCAGAGTCACCTGCTTTTAATAGAGGGATGACATGGGCTATTTTCCATTGAGGGGGGAGGCTACCTGGGGAGAGTGACATGTTGAATAGGTGGGTGATTGGCACCGCAAGCACATGGTAGGCACATTTCAGATAGTAGGGCTCTATGAAGTCGGAGCCTGCTCCCTTCCTGGTGTCCAGTTGCAGCAGTAGGTCTTCCACCTCTTTTAGAGAGACAGGCAGGAGGGAGAAGGCCTCCTCGGTAGAGGGGGACTCGTGGGTTTGTGGGTCCTGAACTGTGCGGAGGTCATTGGCAGGAGAAGTATTAAATGCTAGCCCTGCCGTTAAAAAATGGTTATTGAGGGCTTCCAATATCTCCAATCAGTTAGAGATAACGCTGCCACCAGACTTCATTTTTGCTGGAATGGAATTACCAGGTGCACGTCCAGACATGTCTTTCAATGTTTTCCAGAGCTTTGAAGGATTTCTTGAGGCAGACGTTAGCTCTGAACGATAGTAGGCGGCCTTGGCTGCTCTGACCAACTTGGTGCGCTTGTTACGTGCTCTCTTAAAAAGACACCGATCCAAGTCATTCTTGCTTCTTCTGGCTTTTTTCCATAAAGCATCCCTTTCTAACAGGGAAGCTTTGAGCTCAGGTGAGAACCAATGGCAGGTGCTGCTCCTGACCCGCACCTTAACCAAGGGTGCATGCTTATTTAAAGCCTCACTTAAAATATCATAAAAAATAGTATATGCCCTGTTAATCGTTTTGGCTAGGAAGAATTCCTGCCATCACGGTGAATGTTTAAAGTCATGGACATAAGCAAACAAATCAAAGTTGCGTTTGCACCTCTTGATAGAGAACTTTGCCACAAACTGTGGGTTGTGCACGGATCTAATGGTGGTGATTATACAAAGATCGCTAATGTCTGAGAAAAATGTTTGGCTTGCTAACCAAAATTACATCTAAGAGGGAGCTGTTCTTAAGGTTCTTTTTATTTGGCGGAGTAGGCTCGCCAATGAGTTACACCAGCCCTAGAGTGTCACAAAAGGATTTCAAGGGAGCTGATGCACTTGATAGCCAATCGCAGTTCAGGTCACCAAGAATAATGGTTTCCAAGAAACTGAGCCCCAGTATGGAACTGAGGTGAGACAGGAGATGCAGCCCAGCAGAAGGGGTCCTGTAGCAGCCTATTACACAGAGTGCACTGGAAGGAGAAAGTTCGATCTTTAGGGTCAAGCACTCGAATTCTTTGGGGGAGGATGATGCATCTATGCATGCAGCTGAGTATTTGTCCCTTACATAAATTGCCACCCCACCTCCTCTTGATTGCCTATCCACTTGGAAGAGTAAATAATTTGGGATATTGATTTAATTGTCTGGGGTGGCTAGCCTAAGCCAGGTCTCAGTGATCACTAGGACGTCAGGTAGGGTGTGGCTCACCCAAGCCTGGATAAGGGTGAACTTTTTCAGCAAACTACAGGCATTAAGATGCATAAAAGACATTCCTTTGATATAAATAAATAAATGACATCCTGATCGAACAGGGATAAGCAACACAATTACAGAGAAGGCGCTTAAGGGTGGGGGGGCAGAGTAGAGAAAGAGAGGCAGCTGTACTAGAAATGGGGAAGTCTGTGATGCAGTACTGTCTGCCAAGTAATGGTTCTGGTGAAGGGAACTGAGAAAGAGTGAGAGTCAGTGTTCCGAAGGGAGTACGAAGATGGGAGTGGGCAAGCAAGAAGAGAGCTATAGCAGTAGCTTGGGGGGAGAACCAAAGCAGAATTTGAGACTGAGAGAGTGATATAGCGGGAAAGATGTCAGTTCTCCTGGGAGGGGAGATTTACAACGCAGTATAAAGGACAGTGATTGGGATGGGAAGGGTAATCCAGAGTGATTCTATGGAGGAAATGGAAAGGACAATACAGTCTGGCCTGCGTAGATTTAGAGGCTGCACTATGTATGACATCCCTGGAGTTGAAACCTGGGAGAATAGGTTTTACAATAATCTCCTGTTGAACTAAGAGGAAGATATAGAATGTGTTCTGATGTAGTACACCAAATTGTGCTGGGATTTTTTTTTGTGGCTAGAATTTATATGGCAGAAAAAGTTAAGGTGAGGATCCAGCCAGATTCCCAGCTTTTTCAAAAGCTCCTGACACCACTGAGAGATTTAGATCATACAATGCAATTCATATTTCATATATTTCCTGTAATTCTTTTCTATTTTTTCCTTTATTCCTGATGCCAGTCACATGAAAACAAGGTCACTGTCCACTAGATATTCTCTGCTTTGGCTGACTGTCTACACCTGATGGCATAATCTCTTGTTTATGATATGATAATTATCACCACGGCAACAGATTGTAATGTCATACACAGAATGGTGATGTCGGTGTGTAGACAAGCACCTAGAGCAGACAGGACAGAGATCCTGTTTTCTAGCAAATGTCCTTAATAAAGAAGAAATAAGGGTGAGAACTACAAAAAATAATATGAAGTATAAGTTGAATTGAACATGGATATTACCTTTGTTCAAAGTTGTGCCAACCACATCAGGGCCTCTTTAAAGAAGTCCACGTCCTCCAATGGGAGCCATGCAGGATCTTGAAGACCATGGTGGACTGGAAGTTTGCTAGCCATTGGCTGATACCAAAGATCATGAAGGTCATTTTCTTGGCATTTAAGGTAAGGTGGTTTATGCAGCACCCGCGCTGGATGTTGTCAACGTCATGTTGGAGCTGCACCCCCAATTCAAGGGCACAGGTCCCGCAAGCATAAGCATGAAGTCTAAGTATACAGCTACTTAATTTCTTTCTATTCATCAGATTTACTAAAAACTAAAGAAAGCTGGCAGAATGACCTTAACAGTTCTATTTCAGAGATTCAGTGGGATAATATTTGCAATACGTGGAGAATGTCCTTGAGTAACAGACTTAATCAGATTCAATTGTTTTATAATCCTCTGAATTTATTACTCTCACTACCTCTTAAATAAATTCAGTCTTGACATTTCCAATATTTGTAATAGATGTAAGATGGAGGCTGGTGCTGTCTCACATGTAAAAACACTGCCCCAAACTGATAGCCTTTTAGAATAAGATGTTTCAGACCATTAATCTTATTATAAAGAGTAACTTAAAACCAAAACTAGAACTTTGCCTTTTGGGTTTTTCCTCCTACCCATCCTCTCCAAGAATGATTGGTACTTGTTTTTTTTTAATCATTGCACTGTTTAATACCAGAAGGTGCATTACTTGACTCTGGAAGGACACCACTCCCCCAACACACGAGTTATGGAAGAGTTTATTACTCAGTTGTATAAGACTTGAACAATAATACTTTGACACTATTCTGTGGGATGTGGAGCCCACTTCATGGGGGGGGGTAGAACACAATTTAGTGTGAAACCTCCAACTTTAATTTAACACAGTCTCATATTTGTTGTCTGAATACGTAGTCAGGATAATGAAATTAAATATTTTTAACTGTACTAGACATACCGATTTGCACTTAAATTTGTCCTTATTTTTTCTGCAAATAAACAATAATTATCCAATAAAAAATAAATAAATAAAATAGAGCACAGTGTCTGTCTGCATGCATAAGGATGTTCGCATAGACACAAGCATTGGGGAGGTTAAGATTGGGAAAGATTGAGAAAAGACTCAGCCCTAGGACAGAGCACTGGGAAATACCAGAATTGACAGGAAGGGACAGGGAGAGGTATTAACTGTGAAGACAGCCTCGTCCAGTATGCCGATATCCAAATCACTTGACTTGCAAGATCAGAGAGCCCCACCTTAGCAAGACTGTCTTAGATGGGGGCTGGGCCACAGTGTTGAATGCCTTAACAGTGTCAACATAGATAACAGAAGTAAGTGAGCCTTGATCCATCCCCTTCAGGCTAGTATCAGTGAGCCTAGGAAGGTAAGAGAAGGTTGAGTGGGGGGGGGGGCTTCCTGAAACCAACAGGTAGAGTCTAAGGAAGCATCAAGGAAGGAGGGGGGGAGGTTGCCAAACTTTAAACTGAGACATGAAACTTTCATGGTTTTGCAGAGCATCACAACTTTACGAAATCTAAATAAACCATATTCAAAGTATTCAACGTTACCCAGTTTGGTGGCTTTGGGACAGGCATTTTGAAAGGTGTTTATAGAGCTCATACATACGTTTAGGAGAGACAGGGGAGGGGGAGGGGAGGAGAGATTGTATTATATGTGAGGGAAGGAATCAAAGCTACAGAAGTGCAGGGGCACCTGGAGGAAAAGGAAGGACTGCAAAGGACGTGGGTCATCTTGGACACAGGTGCTGGGGCCGTTGTCTATACATGGGTGATACACCAACCTTCAGCACAGGGAGAGGAGATGGATAAAACACTTTGGGAAGAAAACATCAGGATGGCAAATAAGGGGAGATGCTGCTAGTTGGTGACTTCAATCTGCCAGATATGGATTGGAGCCTTCCAGCTGTGGTGTCTGCAAGGAGCAGGGCCATCCTTGACTTGCTCCAAGTGTCTTTTCTCAGGTAGCTAATCAATAAACCCACTAGGGATGGGTTAGTGTTGGACCTGGTGCTTACAAACAGGGACAGCATTGTAGACATCACAGCAGGCAGTCTCCTTGGTACCAGTGATCACCAAACAATGTGGTTCAACATTAGGATGGGGGCAGGGGCAAACAACATGAGGACAAGGGTCCTGGAATTTAGGCGCATGGACTGTAAGCAAACAGAAAACTGCAGAAACTGCCTAGTGAGTGTGTGTGTGTTTGTATGTGTGTGTGGGGGGGGGGATGCCAGGTAGGGATAGAGAAACAAAGCAAAACAAAAAATGAGGTGTACAGACCATGATCCTGAAGGTGCTGCCTTATGTAACCCCCCATGGGTGGGGCTAACTTGATTTGCACCCCCGTCCGCCTTGTCCCGCTAGTCCCAGTCCTCTGGTGTCCCAGTAATGCTCCAGCTGGCCCCATGTTCCTGAATTCTGTGGGGGGGGGGGCTGGAGGAGTGAATGTAAAAGTTAAAACCACCAGCACAGAAAAGCAGCTCAGCAAGCCCTGCATGGCTCAGTATGCACACATTCGAACTGACTTCTGCTTGAATGTGCGAGCTGGCGGACAGCTCGCATACACTGCTGCAAGCGCTACGGCGCTCAAGTTTAAAGCCGCTCAGTGGCTCTTGTTCAGTCCCCTTTGTGTGCTCCAACCCACAGGACCTCAGAACTGCTAATTGGGGGTCCAGAGGCACATTAGGGAAGGGGGAGAAAGTAAAAACTTTTGATAAAGCGTTTTTTGGCACTGTTACTGTATAGAGAGTGCAGTGTCTTTAGGAGCAGCCGAGGCTGCTGTAAATGTATGGCTGTGCCTGTTGCCTAGGGGGTCAGTGCTACGGCGATAGCAACAGGCAGAGTAAGCCCCTTGCAAGCTCCACTCTGCTACTGGACACAAGGGCAGAGGGGCAGCGATCATTCACACCTCAAGAACTCTTTGAGACTTCCACCACTTGTGCCCTGTATACTCTTTGCACTGCATCCTGGGCCTTTCTAAGCAAAATCAAGCCTTAATCAGCATGACACAAACAAATGTGAATACCTCTTGAACCGTAAATGTTACACACAAAGTACGAGTGGCAAAGTTGTTCAGCACAACAATACCTTTCCAATGGTGCTATGCAATCAATTGTAATCAAATCAGTTTTTATTTTATAGTAGCTGAAATACCAAACAACTGTGTTTTTTCCAGATTTTTTCAAGGTGCTTAGGTGAGGCTTGAGAGACAAATGTCAGCCATGCACACCATACCTTAAACAAATGTGAATAACTCCTAACATATACATGACAGACACAAAGTATCAGCAGCGAAATTATTCAGCACAAAATTACCTTTCTAACGGTGCTATGTAATGAATTGTAATTAATTTGGTTTTTATTTTATACTAGTTGAAATACCAAATAACTGTGTTTTATTTTTCAGATTTATTCAAGATGCTTAGGTGAGGCTTGAAAGACAAATGTCAGTCATGCACACCATACTGTAAACAAATGTGAATAACTCCTAAAGTATATGTAATAGACACAAAGTATCAGCAGCAAAATTGTTCAGCACAGAATTACCTTTCTAATGGTGCTATGCAATCAATTCTAAGCAATTCAGTGTGTTTAATATTTAGGTAAAAACTGCTGAATTCCTCAGACATTTCCAGGCCTGAGTGAAAGTCAGCTGAGTACATCTACAGTCGTTATTGGCCTGAGTGGCTATGCTTTCAGACATCCCCTACAGGCGTATCTAGGCCAGGATGAGTTAATCCTTTGGGGCAATATTTGTTAAAACTGTGCAGAAGCCCTACAGAAAGGATGTAAAGATGGGACTTTATTTGAACTGTTTTTGCAGCAGCCATATTTGCCACCTTTGACCTGTCAAGACCTACCCAGTAACTAATCAGAACTCGAGAAGCCCTGGAGGACTTGATAATGGCTCCTGGGAAAGGGGTGAGGAGAGTGCCCTTGGTGCCTAAACCAGCACCCACTCAGGCATTGAGAGGACTTAATGCATATTAATTTTGCAGATGGACAGCTGTGTTCACCAATCAGAAGCGGCCATTCTCCCCTCAGACCCCAGGGACAGATTCAGCTCAGGGGAGATTGCCTGCAGCGCTCCATGAGAGAGAAGGGCATACAGCCAGGGTTCAGAAGAGTTTGGAAGTTGGCCTAAGACTTCCCCAGCCAAACTATAGGGGACTTGCCAAAAAGCTTTCTATCCCCTGAAAAGCCAGATCAAAAGTGTGATGAGCTGTCTGCAGCTAAATTTCTGCAGCCTCTGAGAGAAGCCCTCAGCCTGAGAGAAGGTTTGGACTGTGTTCCTGCCAATGGCTCAAGTGCTGCCTGGGCCCAAAACCAGAGACTGTTACAGGAATGTCTCTTTCCTGGGAATTGTAGCCTGCAGAAAGAAATGTTGTCTGAGGGACAGTTTGCCAATCCTAGCCTTAGAGGGTGTGCTGGTTGTTTCCAGAGGCCTCAAAGTCTGCAGCCTGCAGAGATTAAAAGACTGTGTGAGTCCTGAGTTCCAGAATAGGAGTTACTACCTGCCAAGGATGTCTGAGGAATTGGCCAGGTAGTGCCATAGCTGGGTATTACCCGTCATCTGCCCTGGGGAGTTAGAAGCCTGGATGTGTGGTGGAGAGGTGTATGGCCTTGGTCCCTAGTACTGGTCTGATCAGCATCCTCGAAGAAATGGCCCTGAAGTTGGCAAGCTGCTAGAGCCTGCAACAGCCCTGAAGGTGACAAGCTGCCAGACCCTGCCACAGCCAAGACAGCTGCCACTCTGTTTGTACAGCTCAAGGCCCAACTTGACTGACCACACCTGCCATCATTGTCAGACCATGTCAGACTTGTCCTCAGAACCATGAGTGACACAAGGCCTGCCCTGTTCTGGGGAGTTTGTCAGATTTGTTCCAAGTTCTCAATTTAATCAAACTGTAAAGTGCACCAACGTAGGCTAGCCTGTGCCACTGCTCAGGCCTGCAGTTCCTTAGCTGGGTATCCAGATGGGAAACTGGGGGAGGGGTATCCAGATGGGAAATTGGGGGGGGGGGCACTGGTACCAGTGGGGAGGTGGGCTAATTGGAATGTGTTGTTGCTGTCGGGGGTGGGCACCGTGCATATCATTGTTTAATGCCTTTATTGACAATTTGCTTGTTATTTACCTTTGCATCCCTTTTCCCATTTAATAAATACTCTATTGTTATTGTTTAACACAGTCTGTGAGCATATTATTAGCTATAGTCTTTAATTGCATGTATATTGGCATATGGTTTATGTGTGGGGGGACTGTGAGGGGAGATGGGTAGATACAGCATCCCAGGAGGTTGTACCAGACAAACAACTGGCCCACTATATTTTACTCTGGGTAGAGGCACCCTGCTATTTATTTTATACCTGAGAGAGAACTCCCCTTTTCCATCCACAACAGAATCCAGGCCCCTCACCCTTATTGGGCGAACAAGGCAGGTGCAGTAACTGTCAGTTACACAGCAACCCGGTGTAAGCCCCACCATCAATTTGGGGTTTACCTTAATGTCTTCCAGGCTCCTTCCATGCCCACTGCCAGGCTAACATCCTATAAAGGTAATAGATCCAAAGTTATCTGCTTGCTTCTGTTGATTTACTTGTGAGTGCCATGCTGTGCCTCCGTGCCTGTCCCTTTAAGAATCTAGTCAGTATGTGTATAGTAAATGGTCTGGGCTGGGTCTGAGTGATTTAAGGCTTGCGATCGGCCAGACGCCGCTTTGATTTGCTGCACTCTGCAGTTGATAATAGAACAGAGGGAGCCTGAACTGGAGCTGTACTTATTTACTTCTAACATGCTGTTGTATTTAAATTAGAGAGTTTGTTTAACTTGCTTTCCTTGCAGCTTTGCCTTTCTGAATGGGAGCCACCATGTTAGGTCCGAGACTCTCAGTAAGTGGACCAATAGGACTTAGGGGACCTCAAAGGGTCCTTGGCCCGAGTGCCTTGTGGGAAGGAAAAACTGTAGTTTTTGTAGTTTTTAGGTTGGCACCTAAACTGAACTGAAGGGGGCATCCAAACTGTGACTGGCAGCTCCCCCAGCCAACCAGCACTCTGAAAACCAAGGGAAATCCCCAGAACTGTTAGAGACAGTAGTTCAGTTGGAGTTAAAGCTTGAAGAGTGAGCAGCTCGAGATCTCGAGGAGCTGCTCCCATACGGAGCTTAGGGGAATCGGCGGGAAAGGCCTGACTTGCCTCTCTGCCACTGTTCTCCTGCATTGGACTGACTGATTGCAGTGATCAGACTAACCTGATGTGTGACTGAAACTGCGGTAGAAGCCCTGGAGACATTTAAAAGTACTGCTTGAGATTTGGACCGAAGTTAGGCTCCTGTGAAGTGATCGGCCCAGAGGTTGAGGAGACTAGTATTGGACTGAGAGATTTGCTCAATAAATCGACTGCAATAGCAACCGGACTGTATCAAACCTGTTAGAAGAAGTTAATCTGTTCTTGTTAAATATGCTGAATATTTATCGTGGGTCGAGGCCTGCCTGACCGCGATCAGATCGTTACACCAGCTGGAGGCTTCACCAGCAAAACCAAACTGAACTTTGCCAAAGTATTCATCATGCCTTGGGCCTATGCCAGTCTCGGCCCAAGCTGATCAGTCCTGCACCAGAGACTGCTTTTCAGTGAGAGACTGGCTTAGGGGATCCAGCCTCTGTGCAGAGACAGCTCGCAGGTTGCGGCCACCTGGAGGGAAAGGCCATGAAGAGTAGGTGTGTTGTGATGGCCCTGTTTCCCCATGCTCATTGATAATCTACACTAGGTCTTCATATCATCAGAAACATCACAGCCTACTGGTAGCGTGAGTACACCCGGGTAGCTCCCTGCAACAAGTCACTTAATTATCTGTGGTACCATCTGATTTCTACAGTAATTTTCTGGGTTACAAGAGACTGGGCCAACCGGCCAGGATTACAGATCATCAAATCTTATTGTGCATGCTAACTGCCTCTTCTTTCCATCAAGGGCCCCAAGAACAGTTGCAATGCCGGCCACCCCAGGCAGCGCCTCTGATTAGCCAGTATTCCATCCTGGGTACCCAGTTTTGTAGAACTAATTATTTGGGACCAAAAAGCGCATGCCAAGAACCTGAATTTAATCAGCATAGTAATCATTTAACTAAATTCACACCCCTTCCTTATTCATGACCCCTGAATAAATCTGACTGTTATTTTACATTTAACCTGGCTTATGTGCATATTATTAGCTGGGTTACAGTACTGAAAGTGTGTATTTGCTTTGCTAACCATGCTTTTACAGGGGGTTCCAGGGATGTTGCTGAAGGCTAGACCCTGGGGGGAAGTGTGAAGGGTGTGAGCATATTATTAATGTCACTGGCTGACTGTGTGTTAACAGCTGTTTAAGGTACAAAGCCACTAGGAGGGTTGGTGGGTGGTTATAGCTTCCCAGAGGGTTATAACAGGTTAGACAGATATCCCCACTATTGCTACTCTGGGTGCAGGCACCTTAATACTGAATCCAGGCCCCTCAACCTGTGGTCAGAAATACAAGCAGGGGTTAAGGATTGTGCTACCTAGGGGTTACACCAGTTACACTTATAAGTGAGACATTCATGAAGTAGCTTGAAGAAAAATCAGATGCACATACTGAAAGATGCAAAAAGGTGTAATGGGAGCAAATCATCAAATACAAGGAAAGGACTACCCCGTACACATTCACCTTCTCCAAGGCTTCATCAAGGGGGTAGAGGAACACTGGGGAAAAATAAGGGAAGGGGACATAATTAAGGCTACCAACCTCTGTGTGAAGGACGTGAGTAAAAGCAAAAGGAAAAAGAGGCTGTTGTGGTACTCAAGGGCCATGGTGGTGAAGGAAAAAAGGGTGGCATTCAGAAGGTATAAGGAAATGCAGAGGGAGGAAGACACAGAGGTGTACCACGTAAAACAGAGGGAAGCAGGTAAGGCAGTGAGGGGAGCAAAGGTGCAGACAGAGGAAAGGATAGCCACAGGGGTAGCAAATGGGGCATAAGACTTTCTTTGAGTACATAATTGAGAAGAGCAAAGTAAGGGAAGGGACAGTGAAGATAAGGACAATGGCAGGGTGAGACTGCACAGAAGAGGACCAAGAAAAAGCAGACATCCTGAACAGCTACTTTTGCTCAGTTTTCACAGTGGAGGGAAAGGGGGACGGACCTTTAGTGATCAGCAGGAACAAACGGGGACAGAAGCTGGACTCAAGTCTGTTTTCAGAGGAAAGAGTCCTGAAGAGACTTGCAGCTCTTGAAGCTATGGGACCTGATGGGATACACCCAAGAGCACTAGAAAAACTCAGGGAGGTGCTGGCTGCCCTGCTGATGGCGTTATTAAACAGTTCACTGAAATCAGGCATGGTTCCAGAGGACGGGAGGAGAGCAAACGTGGTCCCTCTACATAAGGGCAGAAGCAGGGAAGAGACTAGCAACCATAGGCAAGTGAGTCACACCTCAGTGGTGGGAAATTAATGAAAACACTGATAAAGGAAAGCTTGGTAAAGTATCTAGAATCCAATGGGCTGCAAGACCAAAGGCAGCATGATTCACGGGGGGGGGGGTCACGCCAGATGAATCTGATTGAGTTCTTTGGATGACCAGAGAAACAGATCAGAGGAGGGCAGTGGATGTGGCCTATCTGGACTTTAGCAAGACCTTCAACACGGTGCTGCACAGGAGACTGATTAAGAAATTGAGTAGCCTAGGTGTGGGATCGAAAGTGGAGAATTGGGTTATAAACTGGTTAACAGATAGACGACAGAGGGTGATGGTTAATGGCACTCACTCTAATTATGGAAGACTGACCAGGGGGTGCCACAGGGCTCAGTACTGGAACCGGTCATCTTCAGTGTTTTTATAAGTGACACTGCAGATGAAATAGAAGGGAAAGTATACCGTTTTGCAGATGATACCAAAATTTGTAATAGGGTGAACAATAAGGAAGAGGTGGAAAGAATAGGTTGGGATCTTGGGAAATTCGAGGAGTGGTCAATAGCATGGCATTTGGGGTTCAGTGCTAAAGAGTGCAAAATCATGTACGTAGGGCATATGAATGCAAGAACTGAGTACAGGGTGGGAGGGGGTATTGTCAGTCACAAAACAGGAAAGGGACCTTGGGGTTACCTTATCTGATTACCTAAAAATGGCACAGCAATATGATAAAGCAGTGGGTAGGGCCAGTGAGATGTTGGGATGCACAGGGAGAGGCATCTCCAGCAGGAGGAGGCAGGTAGTGTTGCCACTATATTGCTCACTGGTGAGACCCTACCTGAAGTATTGTGTCCAGTTCTGGAGGCCACACATCAGAAGGGACAAAGACAGGATGGAGGCAGTCTAAAAAAGAGCAACTACAATAGTGCAGAGGGTTGCACCAAAAGCCCGATGAGGAGAGACTAAGGGATCTCAACATGTACACCCTGGAAGACAGGAGAGCAAACTGGGACATGATAGAGACCCACAAGTACATAACGGGGGCAAACAGGGTGCAGGAGGGGAGTCTCTTTCAAAAGAGGAAGAGCACCAGAACTAGAGGGCATGCGAAAAACCTGGAAGAGGGAGTTTAGGAGGGATGTGTGGAAGTACTACTTCACTGAAACAGTGATGGATGCCTGGAATAGACTGACAGAGAAAGTGGTGAAGGCAAAAGCAGTAGAGGTGTAAACCATGCATGGGATAGACATATGGGAATATTTGGAAATGGACAGAGAGGAGGAAGGGTTGACAGAGATTAGCTAGGGTCAGCGGAGACAGACCAGGCAGGGACCATCTGGGCAGACTGAGTGGGGCAAACGGTCCTTTTCTGCCAACAAATTCTGTTTCATACCTAACAAGATTCACAG
Organism: Neoceratodus forsteri; assembly: GCA_016271365.2. NCBI lineage: Eukaryota > Metazoa > Chordata > Ceratodontiformes > Ceratodontidae > Neoceratodus > Neoceratodus forsteri. Next base: position 195,702,092 of record CM028134.1, read on the forward strand.
GAGAGCCTGAGATCTTGTAAAGAAACAGCGGAGGTGGTAGTCTTTAACATGGGCCCTCAGAAGAAGGGCATATTTGTGCCAGACTAGAGTGAATTTAGAACGGAAAAATTTGTGGCATCATCCACATCGAGGGATGTTGTCACACATGACCAGTAATTGTTGTATAGGTCAGCGAGCTGGACGGATGGGTTGAAAAACATGAATGACCTGTGCTGTATTATTTTAGGAGAGGCTGCAGGGTGATCTATCTTATGCACACAGAGGGCCATTCAGTGGTCCTTGAGGGCATCAGAGAGAATGCCTACTTCCACAGTGCAGTGGGGTGGGAGGAGAGAACTCAGTCAGTGAGGGAGTGGTTATTTGAGGACAGGCTGAGCAAAGTAGGCTCCAAAATGTGTGACATGAAATGCCAGAATGTTATATTTTTAAAGAAGGAAGCCCAGCTGGTGATGAAGTCGCCCAACACTATGAGTTCACCAGAAGAGACAAGGAAAGAGAGACAGGAGAGTACAGGAAAGAAGAGGAGAGGAGGTGAGCTGAGGTTAAGAAGAGAGTCAGGTTTGATGCCAGGGCAACAGTAGGCACCAGTGATAAAAACAGGGACAGAATAAGGGATGGAAATCTTGCCAAGTAGGATCTCATGGGAAAAGGGAACGGATAAGCAGTGTATGACTACAAATCTGAAGGACAGAGAAACATATGTAGTCACTCCACCACCCGTCTTGTTATGGTCTCTCTGGTAGGGAGACAGACACATCAAAGATCCATGTGGACAGTCAGCATTTGGACATCACCAAGACATCGGGCTTGAGGTGCAGAGCAAACAACCTAAGCTGATCAATTTTTAAGATCAGGCCCTGTGCATTTAGGTGGAGGGCACTCAGTCCCTTGGGGAGGGAAAAGAAGGAGAAGGACTAAGAAGGAAGTATTACAAGGGATAAGCTTAATGTCACCTGACAACAAGAGTAGCGGGGTAATAATGAGCTTTTAAATGTGCTTGCCGGTTTGTGGTGGAGTGAGGGGGCAGATAGAAGACGGCACAAAGGGCTGGAAGGAAACAGTCTCTAGAAAGCCTAAAATTGGAGCCAAAGGGCAGAAGTAGTCTCTAGAGAGTCTCAAACTGGAGCCATGGGGATGGGGCCAGTCTCTAAACAGCCTTGATTCAGAATTAATGGGAAGGGAGCAGTCTCTAGAGAGCCTCAAATTGGAACCAAGGGAAATTGAGCAGTCTATAGACAGCCTTGGGCTGGAGCCAAGGAGAAGGAATCAGTCTCTAGAGCACCTCGAATTGGACCCAGGTGGAGGGAAAGGTTAAGGAAACTAGAGAACCTCAAATTGGGGCCAAGGAGAAGGAAGAAGAGTCCAGAGAGCTTCAGATTGGAGCCCATGTTTAAATGAACAGTCTCTAGAAACCTCAAATTGGGGCCAAGAGGAAAAGAGCAGTCTCTAGAGAGTCTCAGATTGAAGCCATAGAGAAGGGAGCAGTCTCTAGAGTGCCTTGAATTGGAGCCATTGGAGCCAAGGGGAAGGAAGCGATCTCTAGAAAGCCTCAAATTGGAGCCATGAGGGAAGGGAGCAGTCTCTAGAGAGCCTCACATTGGAGCTAAAAGGAAGGGAGCCATCTCTAGAGAGCCTCAAATTGGAGCAAAAGGTTAAGAGTGCAATCTCTAGAGAACCTCAAATTGGGGCCAAGGGGAAAGAAGCGGTCTTTAGAGAGTCTTAAATTGGAGTTAAGCAGAAGGCAGATAACTCTAGAGATCCTCAAATTGGAGCTAAGGGGGAAGAGAGCAGTCTATAGAGAGCTTCAAATTGGAGCTAAGGGGCAAGTCCAGTGGTGAGGTTGGCTGAGGCAGTATTAGCACCTTATCTCCTGCCGTGACAGTGGTCTGTGTTCAGTCATGAACATGGGTTACTGGGGGTTAAACATAGAAACATAGAAACATAGACTTTGACAGCAGATAAGGACCACTTGGCCCACCCAGTCTGCCCATTTCCCTACCTACTGGATAAGCTGCAGATTCTAGTTAACCAACAGCCTACTTCCTGCCACCCCCCACTACTATTGCCTTATGTCTGTCCCATGCATGTTTGAATTCCCCCACTGTTTTAGACCCAATAACCTCCCCAGGAAGGCGGTTCCATGTATCCACCACTCTCTCCGTGAAAAAAAATTCCTCACATTACCCCTGGGCCGTCCCCCCTCTATCTTTAAATTGTGCCCCCTTGTTCTTACACATCTCTTTTTCTGAAAGATGCTACCCTCCTGGACTTTGTTGATTTCCTTGAGGTACTTGAACGTTTCTATCATGTCCCCCCTGTCCCTACTTTCATCAAGGGTATACATATTAAGCTCTTTCAGTCTCTCTTCATATGATTTCTGATGCAGACCCTGCACCATTTTTGTTGCCCTCCTCTGGACTGCTTCCATCCTGTCTATGTCCTTGCGTAAATGAGGTCTCCAAAACTGCACACAGTGCTCCAGATGGGGTCTCACCAACTGTCTGTACAGAGGGATAACCACTTCCCTTTTTCTACTTGTGATGCCTCTTCCTATGCATCCCAGTATCCCCCTGGCTCTCCTTACTGACTTCTTACATTGCTTACTAACCTTTAGATCATCTGATATGACTACCCCCAGGTCTCTTTCCATTTTTGTTGTTGTTAGTACCTCCCCTGCTATTGTGTACTCTTCTCCTGGGTTTTTGTTTCCCAGGTGCATTACTTTGCACTTCTTTGGCCAGGGAGGGAAAGGACTGAGCACCTGATGGCTGCTTTCCTTTCCTGGGAAAGAGGACCTGCATGCTTTGTCTAATGACTGCCATTTGGTGGAGGCTAAGTGGTAGTGCGGTTCGAGGCAGTGGAAGGGAGGCCAGCAGGACTCCATGGCATGTACTTCCTTCCACACGTGTGCATCTACATGTGCCTCCCAGCATGGGGAACAGGGACAAAAATGGAAAAGGGAAGATGCCAGGTTTATGAAACCCTGCCTGCCTGACCCTGCTCCCATATCGTCAGATGATCATGCCCCAAATTCTGGATGTGAGTCTCTAGGTGGGGGGGGAAGACATCCCTTCCCTTCCTAGCCCCGCCATAGGGGACAATCCATGGAGGAATTCTTGAGGGTGGTCGGTTGGGTGGGTGGATACCGGGGCAGGGACAGAGCTGAGAGCCTGTTGGAGTTGACCCACTGGAAGAAAAAGCTAAATAAAAAAAAGTTGGAGACAAGGGGATTGCAGCAGTTTCTAGAGAGCCTCCAGCTGGAGCTAAAGGGAAAGGATCCATCTCTTGAAAGCCTTGAATTGGAGCCAAGGGGAATGAAACAATCTCTAGAGAGGTTCAAACTTGAACCAAGAGGAAGGCAGCCATCTTTTGACAATATTGAATTGGTACCAAGGGGAAGGATGCAGTCTCTAGAGAGCCTTGAATGGGAGAAAAGGGGAAGGGAGCAGTCTCTAGAGAGCCTTGAACTGGAGCCAAAGGGAATGGTGCAGTTTGTACAGAGCCCTGAATTGGAGCCGAAGGGAAGGGTACAGTCTCTAGAGAGCCTCAAATTGGAGCCAAGCAGAAGGGTTCAAGGGAGTGCTCTCTAGAAAGCCTTAAATTGGTACCAAGGGGAAGGGTCATAGTCTATAAAATAAAAGCTTAAAAAAAAGATGTTCATAACAACATCTGGAAATGCCAGCTCTATAAATTCTACACGTCTGTAATTTCAAAAGGGCTTGAGGGAGGAGGTCAGGATTGAAGTGTTAGAAGTGAATGGGGTGCTTCAGGAAGCAGTGAGGCAGATTGACCTTTGAGGGAGTAGGTATTAAAAAATGGTCAGAAATTAGTTTGTAGAGGTGTAAGGCCTTGGATGCAGTATCTAAGAAATTTGGAATATTACTGCTGATGAGACCATGGGTATGGACATGAGTGTGACCATGGGTGTGGGTGAGTGAGATGATAGGTCAGGTTGGAAGTGCCGGAATTGCTGACAAAGAGGAGGGCAAGCACCCAGTTTTAACACATATTCATAGTGGTGCAGTAGTGCCACTATAGTTAGGGTTGAGTAGGGTGTTTAATATTAAACCCTGAACTTTGCACATTAACAGCTGTGCCCCCATTTATCGGAATTTTATGAAATGCTGCCTGAATAGTCTGGGGGGTAAGGTCTATTTATTTGGGAAGTTTCATTCTGGTTGGATGTGTGGATTCTGAGATCTGGATAGTGCCAATTTAGAAAAAAATCAGGATTTTCTGCTGTTTTCTTTGTTGTTCTCACCTACAGCCCAGGTGGTTTGGAATTTTGTCCTGCCATTTTCAGGGTAGAAAGGGCTTGCCCTAGAATGGTGTCTTTCATTGGTTTGGTGGAAAATATTAATGAATTCCCAAGTTATAAGGAGTTAAAATTTCAGTTGTGAGCATGCTGAGTAGGGTCTTCCCAATGTTTGGTATGAAAGAAGAATTTGGCCATATGAAAGAGGATTCTTGTTTCATGAGGCCAAATTTCTCTTGTGAGAAAAAAATCTTCTTATATATGGCAGCCATCTCGTTTCTGTTTTTTTTTTTAATTCCTTCAAAACCCTTAAAAATGATGTTCTGGAGACACACAAACGCATGAATCTAGCATTAGGGTTGAGAATTCCAAGGAAGAGCCCAGCACTGATTTGACAAGACTCATGAATGCCAAAACCTTAATGTTTTTTTGTTTTTTGCTTTTGCTGCTTGGGGGATGGGGGTGGGGAGTTAAGGGTTGGAAACCCTACCACCACATTTCTGTACTTTTGTTGTTTTAAGCGGAACCCTAACTGGTACATCAACACAGCTTTTTTTTTTTTTTTTGCAATAATATATATCAATCAATTATTATTTTACCAGGCAAAACACCACTGAGAAGAACTCATTTACAAGGTGGACCTGGGCAAAGGAGGACATAAGTCAGCAATGAATACCAGAACAGGGTATACATATATATGTAACCCCCTTATTCCCAGGGGTTACTAGAATCCCAGTTAGAACCAGTGGCAGGCAAGGAAAGGCAGCTAGTGAAATGCCAGTTAAATGGGTTTCACACTGTCATGCTCTGGTTTCAGTCTCAGCTGAGCGGGAGGATGATGTAATCTTAGAACTCTCGCAGCGGCATATGCCACACTCTTTGCCAGCTCTAGGGAGATAGCTTTAGAAGGCTGAGTTAGAGTGGAGTCAGTCCTGACTAGGAGTTCCAGGAGGAGGCTGCAGCTTGCTGTGCAGCTCCTCACCTAGGTCTGACAGACAGCTACCTCTTTGTTTTGGGAGTTTGTTCTCACCCTAGAAGTAGAACACAGAAGACAGTGACTGAAGTGGTGGAGAGCTTGCCAAGTGGATTTTCCATTGCCCCATCCCAGGAGGGATGGGGGCTATCTTCAGGGTTCAGGGGCAATCCCCTCAATCCAGTCTGTCTGGTGAAGCTGCCTTTGTACAACGTCAGAGCTGTGAGTACTACGTTTGTGTAAGCCTAGGATGGGCACCTGCAATACCTATGGTGAATTTCTCTGACAAAGGGACCCTGTCACCTAAACCGTTTCTGTTTTTAAAAGTGTCTGCCTAGCTGGCCCAGTGGTGCTGAGGGTTGCGGCACTGGGCACCACACCTCACACCACGCTGGTGACCTGGGTTCGGACACGAGCCCAGGTTGTCAGGGGTCAGTAGGGGGAGGATAGGATCGATCGTCTGGAGGACTCCTCTCCTATCCTGGGGAGGGTTGTAGGTCTCCACCGCTCTGCAGCGCCCCTGGGGATACCTGGAGGAACTGCTAGAGCCGGTGCAATGGAGGGAGGAGTACAGCGGAAGTCAGCACGTCAGTACTTGACGTCATTGCACGTCTGCACTCCTAGGGAACAAGGAGGAAAAACCAGCAGCATCACTCATGGCAGCTCGATGGCCGCAGCTTCCTGAGCCCCGCGGCATTCCAGGGGGGGTGAACTGACACGCTGGTATTGGATCCTGGCCTGTGCAGGGACTTAAGGGGGGTCCCTATCGTGGGCACAGCAGAATGTGCCAGCCGGCATGTGGGGGCACCCCAAGGGGCTGTCAGGGGAAGCGTAGCGGTGGCTGGATGTTAGGCAGAGTGGTGGCTGCACAGGAGGAAAAATAAAGCAGTGAAAAAAAAAAGTGTCTGCCTACATTTGTAGTCTAGTAAGAGACAGTCCAAGTACAGAATTTTTAACTTTCTGACAACTTAGAGGTGTGTCATGTAGTATGTTAAGTATGAAAAACATTTTGAGATAGCATCTACAAGTTTCTGTGAGGGTGCTATTAACCAGATGAATGGCCGAGTATAAACTTGGAGGCAAAAGGTGGGAGACCCCCCATCTGGAGTAACCAGTTTACCTCTCCGGGTTCAGTTTGGGCACAGTTCAATTTTCAGTCAGCGCATTTGGCCAGTGCCTGATAGAAATAGTTACCCAAATGTGGGTTTTGGATTCTCTATTTTCAGTTCACCTCAGTATAGTGGGTGCTGGAAGACTTTGAGCCTGGATGAGCTCTTTTCTGGTCATGTGTACCACCTTCATTTCTCATGAAATATGGGGAAACTGTTCTAGTACTGGCCGTGTGTGCCTATCGATGAGAAATGTACCAGTAACTGGCCATGTGTGCCAATCTCCATTTTCAGAACCAGAGTGTTTGCTGTTTTGTGTCTTTACCCTATGCTAAATGGGAATGTCAGACATTTTTATACTCTGGAGAATCTGCAATACCAGTATGTGTAGCCCTGTGGGGGTCCGTCTTCGCTTTTGTGATTATTCCTACTCTGTTACATGAATAAAAGCCACACTCTAGAATCCCAACCTGGTTTGGACAGTATTGTTATTGCTTCCATTGTGTCTGGATTTCCTTGGGTGCCCCTGACCAGAAGTGCAAACCTAGCACAATTATGAGCAAACGTTTTCTCCCAGGGACCTGGGTTGCTGGCCATGGTAATTGATCCCACCAGGTCTGTGCCAGGTAGTTGCCACACTTGGGTTTGACTGTTCTAGCATAACAGTCAGGTCACCTAGCCTAATGGTGGCCATTTCCCTGTTTTCCAAATCTGTATTCACTTACATAAACCCCCACCTCTCTCATTTGCCCCTAGACGTCTGTGGTGAGAGGAGCAGCCCTGCTAGTTAAAGAAGGGGGGCCGGTGGGGGGGATTACATATATATATATATATATATATATATTACTGCACCACTATAGATAGGGTTGAGTAGGCAGTTTAATGTTAAGCCTCAAATTTTGCACCTTTATATCTTTGCAACCATTCAATGAATTTGCATGAAATTCAGAATGTGCAGTCTCAAATGGTAGATCTCTTGATTTGCCAAGTTTCGGTTTTCGTGCAGCAAAGTGCCAAAAAACGAGCTTTGCACTTTTTGTTGCCCATTTTTGCTGATTTCTGCCCATCATGCTACGGCCACACCATTTGGAATTTTGGTCTGAAATTTTTAGGGAAGAAAGCGGTTTGTCCAAAGAACAATCCAGCATTGGTTTGGTGAAAAAAATATTAATCCGTTCAAAAGTTTAAATAGAATTTTGAATCTTCGGGTTCTGAGCATGCTCAGTTCAGTCTTAGATTTATATGTATGTTTTGCGAAAGGGGATTGGTCTTGCAATCAAGGACTTTGTCACCTCAAGAATTAGGATTTAGGAAATCCCTGCATATGAGGAAAAATTCCCCTTTCGCGAGCCGCCATCTTGTTTTCATTTTCCCTCACAAACAAAATGTTATAGCTTGCCCCACAGATGTGTTCTGTTGTAAATTAAGCATGCATTTTGCTCAGGGTGATGGCCTCTACAAACCCATGGCATTGGTTTTCTTTGTTTTGGTCACAAAATGGCTGTTTTCCATTTTAAAATTCTTTATTCGTGACTCGCTTCTGATCCTCGTTCGCGAGGTGACAAAATCCCCTTTCGTGGGCTGATCCCCTTTCACGAGCTGACACATCCTTGATTGTGATTTCGGGACCAGGCATCCCTATCTTGTCAACAATGATTGGTTTGCAAATGGAGTTCTGTCACCTTGAAGGATCGGCTTCATAAAGAGATTTTGACAGCCGTGAGAAGGGTTGGTTTTGAATCCCTTTCGTGAGCTGTCAAACTCTTCACAAGCTGTCAAAATCCCCTTCGCTAGCCTTTCCTTTTGTGAGCTGACAAAATCCTTGATCATCATTTCCAGACCAGATGGCCCTATCTAGCGAACAAGGATTGGCTCGCGAACAGGGATTGACGCACCTCACGAAGGGGATCAACTGTGAAGGGATTTTGACAGCTCACAAAGAGGATTATTTTTAAACCTCTTTCATGAGGTGACAAAATCCCCAATCGTGAGCTGTCAAAATCCCCTTTCACGAGTCAATCCACTTTCGAGAGCTGTCAAAATCCTTCATAGCGACTTCCAGAGCTGATGGCCAAAATCTGACAAACAAGGATTTCTTATGAATGGTGGTTTTGACAGCTCATGAAGAGGGGTTGACCTCATGAACAGGGATTTTGCCACCTCAAGAACTAGGAATTTTAAAAAAGTTCCCAGAGCACTATAAATAAATGGTTTGGTCTTTTGGCTTGAAATTTGCAGGGTAAAAGGGGGTGTACCAGAGATGTGAATTATGCTGTTTAGGTACAAAAATGTAATCACTTCCATAGATATGCCATTATGAAGCTGATATTTGTCCCATAGGATAACATTGCAACACCCACATCTCCTTTCAGTGCCCGTATCTTGGAAATGATGCGAGATATGGATTTTTCACTCTGGGTAGCTTAGTTCACCTTTAAGTAAACTAAGCATGAGTGGAGGTTTTGAAGTCATGATTACAACTGCAGTGGAATGTTTTTCATAGCTGCTATGGTTACTGAGATATTGGCAAATTAGTATTACAAGGGTTCCTTTTCAGCCCTATAGGGATACTGTATGGCTCCATAGTTATGCATATCGCTATGCAAAAATGGGCAGCCCACCAACACATACCACTTACCAGTTACATTACACTTTCTGAAAAAATAAGGAAATTCATTGCAAAAAGCATCATTAATGCATCAGTTAAGGTTGAAGCAACAAAAGTAGGGAAATGAGACATTATGGTTGAGCCCCTATCCTCCCAACCCCCCATCCTACATTCACCAACAGGCATCGGGTGTGCCATGGGTTCGTTAGGTCTAACTCTCACCCCATTCCCCTATGCTATACCATCTCAGCCTGTTTTCATATGGAATGGGGCAAAAGTTGAGCCTAATGACCCCATGGCATACCCCAGTGCCTGTTGGTGTGTGGAGGATGGGGGGGTAGGGTGATAGGGTGGGGGGTTAGGGCTCAACCCTAACATTTCATTTCCTACTTTTGTCACTTCAACCCTAACTGATGCATTAACAAAGTTTTTGCAATGAATATATATATATATATATATATATATATATATATATATATATATATATATATTTATATATTTATTTATTAGCTTTTGATGACGGGTAAGTGCATTAGGCAATTAAGCTGCCTATCTTCAGACATAACCCAAGAGAGTACAGGAAATACAGTTATTACAAACAAAACTCAGGGTACTTAGTTAACAGTCTTAAGAAAAACATAACAAAAATATACACCAGATATCCACGCAGGGATAGACAGATTTGTACATCAAGCAGGACCATCCACGCTGGAATGAGTTAGGCAAGACAAAACATTAAAGGCAGTTTGCACAGTAGTTGAAATGAAGGGTAAAGGTAGTCAGGATAGGCTATGATTAGGTGCAGTCATAAGTGTCAAGTGCTAATAGGTGAGAAAGTAGCACAGTTTTGAAAGATGGATAGGACAAGGGGCCCTTTAAACAAGGGGGGGAGGGTATTCCAGAATTTAGGGGCAAAATGTGCGAATGATTGCTCACTCATTTTAGTAGAACAACACGGGACAGCGAGCAGAGGGAAAATAAAAGACCTTAGTGGGCAGTTGTGTAACACAGAGCTGAACATAGCTCTAAGAGCTTGAGGGCAGGGAGATCTGGTCATAGAATCGATGAAGCAGCCTAGCGAGTAGAGGCGACGGGATTTAGGTGACAGCCATTGTAGGGCAGTGTAGAGTAGACAGTGGTGGGTGAGGTGAGGGGCAGACAGAGCAAACCTACAAATATTGTTGTACATAGTATCCCAGTTCCGGAGATTTGCAGTAGAAGTGTGAGAAAGGACAGAAAGAGCATAGATGAGCCTTGGGAGCAGGACACCTCTGGCCACAGAGACCCGGGCAGCTGGGGTTAAGGAGTGGTGAACGCAGTAGGCTACCCCTATCCTCATGTTAACGGATCGACAGATTTCATTAGTGTGAGTGGTGAAATCAAGTGCAGGATCCAGAGTCACAATAAGGTACCTGAAGGAGCTCGTGGACGGTACACTTGACCCATCATGACATAGCACATGAAGCCTGGGGGACAAGGCCTGAGTTTTCCTAGCAAACCCGAAAAGCACGGCCTGGGTTTCAGGAAGGCTGAGGATTAGGGAGTTGCAGGAGAACCAGGTCTGAAGCTGTTGGAACACTGAGGAGAGGTGGTCATTAAGTTCAGTGATGGAGTGAGAAGCAGAGTACAGTACAATGTTGTCAGCATACATGATGGCGTTACAGTGCAATAGAGAAGTAGGAATATCATTATTGAATACAGAAAAGAGTAGGGGCCCAAGTATGGACCGTTGCGGGACACCAGAGGATACAGAGGCAGGGGATAAGAGAACTTTGCAGAAGGATACAGATTGGGAATGGTTTTCGAGGTAGCTGTTGAGCCAGGCCAGTGTAGGCTCAGATGCACTGAGAGACCGCAACTTATCTAGGAACAATGAGTGACTGACTAAGTCAAAAGCTTTGGTTAGATCAATGAACACAGAACCAGTGAGAAGACCTTTATCCATGTTTGATTTTGCCTCACTGGTGAATAGGGTGAGAGCAGTGGTGGTGCTGTGTCCGACCCTGAACCCATGTTGAGCAGGGGATAGTAGGTTGGTGGTAAGTAAATGAGCCAAGATCTGGCAGTGGATAAGTTTCTCCAATAACTTACTGAGGGCAGGTAGTAAAGCGATGGGGCGATAGTTAGATAGGATTCTAGGGTCCCCTTTCTTGAACACAGGTACAGTTCTGTCAGCTTTCCAGGCTGAGGGTACTGAGGAGGTGCTGATGGATAAGTTAAACAGACGCATCACCTGGGTGGCAAAAAAGGCGCAGCAAGTCTGAGGATCCTGGGTTCAAGTCCATACGGCCCAGCGCATCCACGAGATGGAATGGTACTTAGTAATTTAAGTACCTTCCGCCAAGTGATGAGGGAGAGTATCAATGAGGGAGATGCCCCTGGAGGAGATGTAGGGTGGGGAAGGGGGCCACTAGATGTAGGCGGGACATTGTGTGGCACCTTGGTAAAGAGGGTGTTGAAGGCATTGGCAATAGTGAAGGGGTTGTTACAAAGGGTATCATTGATAAGCATATTGTTAGGTGCCTGTGGCTTGTCGTACCCCAGGATCTCATTAATCTGGTTCCAGTATATCTTTGGGTTAGAGGCAGAGGAGTTCAGGAGCTCTCGGTAGTATCCCTTTTGGCTGCACGTATCTCCTTCTTGCAAGTATTATGCAGTATACGATACTCTTGAAAGTCAACCTGGAGAGAGGAGGATTTCCATTTAGACCAGAGTTTGTCCCGGCGCTTAAGTTGTTTTAGTAAAGGCCTCTTGAGCCACTTGGTCACTTTACCATTGACCCTACGCATCAAGAATGGTATGTGCTTGTTTTGCAAGGTAAGTAGAGTTTTATTAAAGTAGTCGGTGGCTAGATTGATATCCGAGGTAATAAATAGGGGAGACCAGTCAGTAAGCTTTAATTCATTAAGGAACACTGGTCGAAATATGAAAAGTTTGGAAAGGATAAAACTTTGGCAGGATAAGAGGGAGTGGAGGCGCCCCTCATGCTGTAGACAGGGCAATGATCACTAATCGAGTCAGTGCAGACCCTAGAGGGGGAGTAGCAATCTTTCCGGTTAGTGAGGATTCAGTCAGAATACGGCAGGATCCATTCTGCAAAATATGGGTAGGGGAAGAGATAAGTTGGCAGAGGTTGAACTTGCTGATGGTAGAGGCTAGAAGTGAAGAGTTAGGCCCAAGCCAGTCTAGGTTAAAATCCCGCAGACATATGATCTCATTTTTCTTGGATAATGTAGAAAGAAGGTCAATAATATATACACATACACACACACACACACACACACACACACACACACAGAATAATGCCTGTGCAGGTGTGTGTTTTCACACAGCTGAGGGGCGAGGTGTGTGATAATCCATAAACCCTGAGAGCAAAGCTCGAGGAGAGTGTGTGTAAAATCCTCATAAACCAAATTTTGCGCAAGCATTATTTTTTATAATAATTAGTACAAGGTTTCAACAGAGAGAAAAACTATAAGCTGTATTTGTGTGAGTGAGCATGTTTCTGAGCAGCTGCCATACTCACATGCTCGCACAAATACAGAAAAGTTAGAGCACAAGGAAGAAAATGCTGTAATAAACCACTATCAAGTTATTACGGAATGCAGTGGGTTATTATGGTGTTTTATCAGGACTGTATAGCCATATATTATAGGGGATCACCAGTTATTATTATAGTGGCGCAATAGCATCACTATAGTTAGGGCTGAGTAGGGTGTTCAGTGTTAAACCCCTAAATTTGCACATTAATATCTTTGGCATTGTTTGATGAAATGAGCTGAAATTGTGCATTCGTTGCCTACTGGGCAAGGTCTTGGTATGTGGACATTTTTGTGACAGCAGCTTGTGTGGTTTCTGAGATCTGCCTATGTCATTTTTTGTGAAAGTCTAACTTTTTTCCTATGCTTAACATGGGTTTTTCTGCTCTAATCTATAGCATACATGGAATGGAATTTTTCCCCAGACTTGCAGGGGACATGTATAATGTGCCAAGGTAGTGCCTTTGATAGGTCTGGTGAAAAAATAGTAAATGGTTCCAGAGCTATAAAGCTTTATAATGTTATGTTTTCCCATCTGATCATGTGAAATGAAAAATTTGATGTTGTGAAATGAAAACTTTGGTCCCGAAATGAAAAATTTGATATCATGAAATGAAAAATGTGGTGTCGCAAAATGAAAAAGTTGATGTGAAATTAAAAATCTGATGTCGCAAAAGGAAAAATTTGAAGTCCCAAAATAAAAAATTTGATGTGGATGCACGTCGTGAAATTAAAAATTTGATGTCTCAAAATGAAAAAGTTGATGTCCTGAAATGAAAAATTTGATGTTGCAAAATGAAAAATTTGATGTCCCAAAATGAAAAGTTTGATGCTGCTAAATGAAAACTTTGATCATATAATCACAAAATTGTGCCATCAGAAAAAAGACCATTTGGCCTATCGAGTCTACCCAAAATAGCCCAACCCACCTCCCTTTTATCTCCCTCCCTTCTGCCCTCTCTCCCCTCCCCAGTCCCATGTAGTTATCCCATATTCTTTTGAATTTCTCCACTGTATCCACCTCCACCACCCACTCCAGCAACCTGTTCCATGGTTGTACAACCCTCTCTGAGAAATAACGCCACCTCTCTTCCTCCTTAACTCTGCCCCCTCCAGCTTAAATGCATGCATTCTGGTGGTTTTGTTTCCACTCAGTCTGAAGATGCTATCTCCCTTAACCTTACTTGTTCCCTTCATGTACTTGAAGGTTTCCACTATGCCCCCCCATCTTCTTTCCAGTGCATAAAGACCAAGCTCTTCCAGCCTCTCCCCCATGTAGTCTCCCCTGCATCTCCTGGATCATCTTAGTTGCCCTTCTCTGTGCCCTTTCCAGTCTATCCTTCTCACCCTGCAAATGGGGCCTCCAGGATTGGACTCCATACTCCAGTTGTGGTCTGACCAATGTTTTATATAGTGGCATGATCATCTCCCTCCTCCTACTAGTGAAGCCTCTCCAAATGCATGACAACACTCTTGTTGCTTTCCCAGCTGCTTGTTCACACTGATGGTTAGCCTTTAATGTGTCCATGATCCAAATCCCCAGGTCCTTTTCTTGTTCTATGACCTGCAGTGCTTCTCCCCCCCCCCGACAGTAAGTGGTTCTTGGGTTATTCTATCCTATGTGCATTATTTTGCACTTTTTTTGCATTGAATTGCAATTGCCACGTTTCTGCCCACTCCTCCAGCCTGGCTAGATCCTGCCTCATCCTCCCCACCCCAACCCCCAGAGCATCCACCCTGTTATATATCTTCATGTTGTCCACAAACAAACATGCCTTTCCATTTATACCCTCTGCTAAGTCCCTCACATACACATTAAATAGTATGGGCCCCAACACCAACCCCTGTAGCACCCCGCTCCTCACCCCTAGTTCCCTGGAGTGCTTCCCATTGACCACCATACTCTGGGTCCTCCCACCCAGCCAATTCTCCACCCACTTTGTAAGCCTAGCTCCCACACCCAGGCTGCTCAACTTGGTTACCAACCTTCTATGTGGAACAGAGTTGAACACCTTATTGAAATTCAGATAGACCACATCCACCAGCCCCCCCAAATCATATACCTCTGTAAACCCCCTCAAAGAATTCGATCAGGTTGGTCTGACAGGGTCTAGTATGATTTCCCGACAGTAATGTTCCTGACACCAAAAATCCCGTATATAATTTCCCGATTCTTACCTTCCTGCTGATACAGTTTTCCCGATGTAGATTCTCCCGACAGAATACCGAAATCGGACAGTACCTGGAATGTTTTTTTTTTTTTTTATTAACTGCAGGCAGACAAATTAGTGCAGTTGCAGACCAAGTGCTTCCTCTCTGTAAGTGGCAATAGTGACGTGAATCCTGTCCTCATGTCCTCAAGAAGGCATTCAATAAAATGTCTCCAGCAAAATAAAGGAGAGGGCAATGATAGAATTTCCATCAAAAGAGAGGGGCAAGTAACAGCTTCATATTGTGTGATAGTAAATTTACTACTCCAGTTTCTCCAGTAGAGGGCACCTAGGCACTGTATTTAGAGAAGCCGTCCGAATCTAGGTTTGTTTTACCTTTTCGGTTAAATGTAATTAGGTTGGACTGTATGTTTGCCCTGTGCTAGCTTGCCATCTGCTAACAGAGTGTGTATATTTTTATATATTGCAAGTTAATTTGTCTGCAACTGCAACTGATGAGTCATTGAGCTTTGTGCTTGCTGTCAGCAGGAGATGTATCACTGGTTCAGCATTTTACTTTTTTAGTGCCATTTGAGTGCCAGTTTTATATTTTATGCGCACCTATTCTGTGAAACACCCTCACTTGGGGGATTATAAGTGCTCCTTGGTGGCCTTGTTTTTTGTCCAGACTCCATCCTAACTGGGTTCAGGGGTTTTCTTATCCAGTTTATCCAGGAAGCTTAAGCTTAAGCTTACTGCAGTAGCATTTATTTACCGACATCGCAAACTGACATCCAAATAAGATACAAGTAATATCGCTCGTTGTCTGAATACGCAATGTCAGGATATTACTTGTCAGTATCTTTTTTGGCTGTCAGTTTCCGATATCAGTAAATAAATGTCGGTCGCTTAGAAGCCGGGGAAGTTGGCATTCAGGAGATCATACTGATCCCATCTGACAAGACCTGCCACCTGTAAACCCATGTTGGTTGTCATCAATCAGACCCTCCTCCTCTAGGTACCCTACCAGTCTCTCCTTTATGAGAGTTTCTAGCAGTTTGCCGACAACCGAGGTGAGACTGACTGGGCAGTAGTTGCCAGGCTCATCCTTTCTCCCTCCCTTGTACCACCTGATGCCCTGAAATGAAAAATGTGATGTTGTGAAATGAAAAATTTGATGTTCCAAAATGAAAAAGTTGATGTTCCGAAATGAAAAATTTGATGTTGCGAAATTAAACATTTGGTGTCCCGAAATGAAAAATTTGATGTCCTAAAATGAAAAATGTTATGCTGCAAAACGTGAAATGTGATGTCCCAACATGAAACATTTGATGTTGTGAAATGAAAAATTTGATGTCCCGAAATGAAAAATTTTATGTTATGGATGCACGTTGTGAAATGAAAAATTTGATGTCCAGAAATGAAAAATTTGATATCGTAAAATGAAAAATTTGATGTCCCTAAATGAAAAATTTGATGTCCCTAAATAAAAAATTTGATGTCGTGAAATGAAAAATTTGATGTTGCGAAATGAAAAATGTGATGTCCCAAAATGAAAAATTTAATGTTGTGAAATGAAAATTTGATGTGAAATGAAGGATTTGATGTGAAATGAAAAATTAAATTTGATGTCAAGAAATGAAAAGTTTGGTGTCACAAACTGAAAAATGTGATGAACTGAATTGAAAAATTTGATGTCACGAAATGAAAAATTAGATGTCCCAAAATAAAAAATGTGATGTTGTGATATGAAAAATTTGATATCCCAAAATGAAAAATTTGATGTAGTGGATGCACGTAGTGAAAGGAAAAATTGGTTATCATGAAATGAAGCATTTGATGTTGTGAAATAAAAAAATTGATGTCCCAAAAGGAAAAATTTAATGTCGCAAAATGAAAAATTTGATGTTCTAAAAGAAAAAATTACTCACCTTGGTAATGTTGTTTCTTGTAATGGAGTCTTGCTATATTACGACATATGCAGTGTAACCCCAGGTTAGAACTGCTCCGGAGGTGAAAGAGTTAACTTCCATGCAGAGCATGGAATCTTGAGCACAAGCTCAGTTGAACACTCTGTCTGTTGAAGCTCAAACTTAAACTGTCAGATCTTTTCGAGCAAAAACTCACTAAGGTTCTGTGTGGAAGCCGTAAACCTACACTAGCCATTGGCTACTAACTACAAAAACACCTTTTTGATCTTGATCCCAAAACAAAGACTCAAGTCGGGAGATTCAAGAAGAAACTTAAGCATAACACCTAAGCACCCTAGAAGGGTGAAATAAAGTGGGCATCAAAGAAGTGCCAATATTGCATTGCCCACCCACCTCCCAAAAACAGAGGTTCTGAGAGGGGCAGGCTGGGGGGGAGGTCATAATATATCAAGACTCCATTAGAAGAAACAACATTACTAAGGTGAGTAATTTTTCTTCAAACAACATGAAGTCTTGCTATATTATGACATATGTCAGACTACACAGCAGTACCTCCATGGAGGAGGACAGAACCTACTTGGGAAATAGGCTCTGAAGCACAGCTGTGCCAAATCGAGCATCACTCCTAGCCTGGATATCCAAGGGAGTAATGCTTAGTAAAAGTGTGAACTGTTTTCCAGGTAGCTGCTGACATATCTCTAGGATAGTAATGTCCCTGGCAGCAGCAGCGCAACTGTACCTCTGGTAGAGTGCGCCCTCAGGCCTGAGGAGGAACCTTACCAGTTTTTCATAACAGAATTGAATACAAGAGACAATCCACCTGGCAATGGATCTTTTAGTGGCAGGTTTCCCTTTACCAACCTCACCATAAGTGAGGAACAATTGGAGGGATTCGAACCTGTGACCCTTGGTACGTTCTATATAGTAACTAAGGGCTCTTTTGGCATCTAAACTGTATAATCTCCTCTCACCAGAGGAGGAATGGTCAGTGAAGTACACAGGAAGAGACATGGATTGATTAAGGTGAAAGTCTGAAACCACCTTAGGCAAAAACTTCCTGTTAGTCCTGAGGACTGCCTTATCTCTATGAAAGGAGATTAAAATCAGGCTCCACTGACAAGGCTTGTAGTTCACTTATGTGCCTGGCAGAGGTGATGGCTACCAGAAACACAGTTTTCCAAGTCAAGTACTTCAGCTCTGCTGAAGACAATGGCTCAAAAGGGGGTTGCATAAGCTGAGCGATGCAAATATTAAGATCCCAAGGAGAGGCAGGATCCCTGAACGGGGGATTGGTGTGAAGCAACCCTTTAAAAAACTTGGAGAACACAGGGTGAGCTGATAAAGAAGAGGGCTTACCTGCTGACAAGAAAACAGACACAGCTGCCAAGTTCACCTTTAGGGTAGCTGGCCTCAGCCCCAAGGAATTCAAATGCACCAAATAATCCAGGATCGTGGGCACACCACCAGATTCTGGGGAAATATGTTTACCAGCACACCATATGGAAAATCTCTTCCATTTTGAATTATAGGTAGCCCTGGTGGAAGGCTTCCTAGAGGCCTTCAAGATATCCAATACACCTTGAGAAAGGTGTAGGTCAGCAAACTCTAACTCTTCAAGAGCCAAGCCTTGAGATTGAGAGATTTGAGGTTTGGATACCAAACTCTCCCCTGGGTACAGGTTAACAAGGCATAGGGGAGGGTGGACTGCTAAGGACATGAGGAGTGGGTACCAGGGCTGCCTGGCCCAATCTGGAGCGATCAGGATCATCTTGCAGGATTGAGATCTGATTCTGACAAGCACTTTGAAAAGAAGGGGAAGGGGGAAAAGCATAGAGAAACTTCTCTTCCCAACTGAGAAGGAAGGCATCCAGAGGACTGAGCCAACACTGGGGCCTGCAACAAAAAGGAAGTGGTGGATTGTCTGGGGCTGCAAAGATCTATTTACGAGTGCCCCATCTGGCAAATATTACCTCCAGTACTAGGGATCCAGTGCCCATTAGTGATGGCCCTGGGAAATCCTGCTGAGAGCATCCGCTAGGACATTGTCCTTGCCTGGGAGGTGAACTGCCATAAGGGAGGCGTTCAGAGAATATGCCAGAGACCAAACGTCATTGCTTGCTGTGCACAAGGTCGTGACCGAAGTGCCCCTTGCTTGTTGATGTACTACATTGTAGTGGTATTGTCTGTTCTGACCTGAACTACCTTGTTCTGGACAGCTGTGGAAAAACCTGAAGTGCTAGAAAACTGCTCTTCGCTCCAGCAAATTGATGTGGAGCAGAGATTCCTGGGGGACCATAGCCCTTGGGTGGAAAGGTCGCCCATGTGAGCTCCCACCCCAAGAGGATGCATCTGTAGTAAGGGTCAAGGAATGAGACTGGGGAGTGAAGGAAACCCCCTGTCTCAGATTGTTCTGATCCTGCCACCACTGGAGGGCCAGGATCAGGGTTCGAGTCACTGGAATCAATTTGGTTAGGGGATCCGTCCTTTGAGACCAAAAGGCTCTCAAATGGAACTGAATGTCCCTCATCTGAAATCTCACTCCATGCACTACTGGTGTAGAAGCAGCCATGTGCCCCAGGAGCTGTAGAAAATGCCTTGCTGGTCGAGAGACCTGCAGGGTGAAAGAGGAGGCCAGAGACACCAGGGTCCTTGTCTCTCCAGAGGAAGGAAGGCTCTGGCTTCTTTGTGTTCAGTTCTGAGCCTATAAAGGTGAGAATCTGGACAGGCTCCAGAACTGACTTTGGAAGATTGAGAAGGAAACCTAGAGATGTAAGCAGGTGCTGGGTTACTTGTAAATGAAGTTTGACCTGTTCTGGAGACTGGCCTACAATGAGCCAGTCATCCAGATAAGGAAAGATGGCAATCTTTTGCCTTCTTAAATGAGCAACTGCTACTGCCAGGCATTTGTGAACACCCTTGGAGCTGAGGAGGCCGAAGGGCATTGCTCTGAACTGGTAATGGCCTGAGGGCAGTTCGAATCTGAGGTACTTCTGATGGGAGCTTCTGATGAGAACATGGAAGTGACATCCTTGAGGTCCAGGAGGCTAGCCACTCCCTGGCCTTAGAGAGGGTAAAATAATCCCCAGGGTCACCATTTTGAACTTTGGTTTTAAAAGGTGCTTGTTTAGATACCTGAGATCCAGAATGGGCCGCCATTCTCCTGTCTTTGTGGGGTGAGAGCCTGGGTACAACCCTTTGCCCTGGTGTATGGGTAGAACCCTTTCCATGGCTCTGAGAGCCAGGAGCAGAAACTTCTGCTTCCAGGGCAAGTGCCTCTGATGGGTTTGCAGGTGGAAAGATCTGGCTCTCATCTTGAAATTTTGAGCTGAGAACCAGTCCCTGACTTACTACTTCCAGGACCCACTTGTCTGATGTTAAAGACTTCCAGTCCTGGACAAAGTAAGCCAGCCTTCCCCCTACGGTGGTGGAGAATCGGCCTGGCTACCCATCAGGGAGCCTGTTTTGCAGAGGCTTTGGGTTGAGGGTAGAAGCAGGCTTACTAGAGCCCTTCTGCCCTTCCCTCTAAAGAACCCCTCTGGGCATACAGAAGAGGAGGCCTGAGCTTGGTAAATGGCCTATGAAAAGGCCTGCCCTGCCCCTGACATGCTGCCTTTGAGGAGTGGCTTGCCTTTCTTTGGCCTGTGCACTCCTATAGGTGGTCCTATGCTCATCCATTTCTTCATATAATTCTCTGTCTGCTCCCAAACAGAAATTTCCCCAACTAGGAAAATCCATAGCCTTAGACTGGGTATCCTGTGACAGGGCAGTACATCTGAGCCAGGCCATTCTGCGAAGAGACACAGATGTAGCCATAAACTCTAGATGAAACATCATTAGAGTCTACAGCAGCATGAAATTGCACCTTGGATGCCTCAATACCGTCTGCAGCCACCTGCTCCAGCTCCTGGCAAGCTGTTCAGGGGCCTGTTTTGCTAGAGGCCAGGACAGTATCCCACCTGGATTTCTGGTACCTAGCTGTGTAAGCCCTATAATTTGCCTGTCTGAGTCCCAAAGATGCTGCCATGTGCCGCTTTTGCCTGGCATCCATCCTCCTGGAATCCTTTTCAGGAGGGTGAGAGGTTAGAGAAATATTAGCCTTGTCACAGGCTGCAGCCTGCACTACCCCCACATGGCTGCACTGCTGAGATAGGAACTCTGTATCAGAGCCTGATAAAGCATACCTCTTGTCCATCCTTTTATCCACAGGGAGGATAGAATGAGGAGTTTTCAGAATTTTTACTCTCTGTTTCCTAAAAGATTTATGCAAGGAATAGACAGTCTCCTAGACTCTGGAATATCCATCATTTCCACAAAATCAGGCTCTTCTTGATCATCAACAGCTTCCTCAACAGGGAGTTGCAGAGTGTCAGCAACTTTCTTGTAAAACAAAAAATGAGAAGGGGACTCAGATAGCCTGGGAGGAATACTCCTGAGTGTCTGTCTGGAGAGATGTCCGGTTCAATGGGCACATACAGACTGTCAAAATCACTCCTCTCCTCGTACCCCTCCTCCCTTCCCTGGTTAATAAAATCTTCAAAATCATAATCTTGAACCGAGGAAACTAACTGAACCGGTGTTGCCAATGGTGCCGGGTTCGGACGAACTGGGGAAAGAGACTGGACAATTTGGATAGCTTTGGCTATTTCTGTGCAGTTGGAGAAAGAACTTTTGACCCAAACTAGCTGACCTTCTAGCCCTTTTAGTTGGAACTGGCTCCTCAGAGCTGGCTCTTCGTTGGCCCGAGGAAGCATCGCCCTGGTCAGAGGGCACTCCCTCAGGTTCTGTTGGAACCAAACCGGGCTGGCCATCCGGGTCAGCGGACTTTTTGGCCTCCCTTTCCCTGAGCCTACCAACTCCTTTTTCCACGGTGGCAGCAGGAAAATTCTTACAAATCTGGCAGTCTGCATTGAGGTGGTCAAACCCCAGACAATATACACAAATGGTGTGTGGGTCAGCCTTGGCAAGCTTCTCCACAGAGCCACAGTGCTGAAACAGTGGGTCGGTTTTCTTTGGGTTTCTCAGACATAGTGCCAGCCTAACCAAAACTTGCCCGTTAATGGCAATCACAAGCAAGACTCTCTTATCGGTTCCCAACCGTGTCACGAGTCGTGGAAAACGTAATGAACCGCTTTTAGAACTGATAAGAACCGAACCGCACTCTAAAGGGCTAGAAAGTAATTTTTAAACCTCTGATCGGGTTCAAACCGAACCGAAAAAGACATTTACAAGTTCCACACAGAAGAAAAATAATAAATAAGCCTATCTATTACTTACAATACCACAGACAGAGCTTGAACCGATGATTGCGGTTAAATTCGGTAAAATAAACCGAGGAATTGCACTAAAACTGACAAACAAACCGAGCAGCAGGAGGAATCTCTGGAGCGACTGTTCAGTGAGGCGGAGTAAAGAATCTGACAGTTTAAGTTTGAGCTTCAACAGACAGAGTGTTCAACCGAGCTCGCGCTCAAGATTCCATGCCCTGCATGGAAGTTAACTCTTTCACCTCCGGAGCAGTTCTAACCTGGGGTTATACTGCATATGTCATAATATAGCAAGACTTCATGTTGTTTGAATGAAAAATTTCATGTCACAAAATGAAAAATTTGATATTGCAGATGCCCATCTCAAAATGAAAAACTTTGATGTCCTGAAAAGAAAAATTTGATGTCCCAAAATGAAACAGCTGATGTCCTGAAATGAAAAATTTGATATCGCAAAATAAAAAAAGTCTGTCGAGAAATGAAAAATGTGATATTACAAAATGAAAAATGTGATGTCCCTAAATGAAAAATTTGATGTTGTGAAATGAAAAATTTGATGTCACATAAATGAAAACTTTGATGCCACAAAATGAAAACTCTGATGTCGTGAAATGAAAAATGTGATGTCGCGAAATGAAAAATGTGATGTTCCAAAATGAAAAATTTGACATTGTGAAAATTTAAAATATTTTCCACTGCACTTTGTGTTCCCCTCCCATAACTGTATTGCCTACCTGTTATTTAATTGAACAGCTACATTAGCATAATTGATACAGTTCCTATTACATGGTGTGGTTATACACTGACCTCCAGCTGCGGAGAGAACTGCCCTGGGCTCACAGAACGGCCCTTGCAGGAATCCCCACTTGCACACTGATCTCCAGCCACGGAGCGGACTGTCCTGGGCTAGCAGAAAGGTAAAGATCGCTTCCTCCTCCTGCACAGCTCTCTGGAGAGTGTCTCTGCCGATTGCAACTGATAGTTTTTAACCACTGGATTTTTAGTGTGCTATCTATAGCCATTTCAGCTGGCTTCTAGTGTGTCTTTATCTCCTCTGTTTGTGCATGCCTCAGTACTGTAATCCTACTGAGTGCCTTAAGAGCTTGTTTCAACCAAGGCTATGATTGTGGTTCTATACTTTGTACCATACTGCAGTGTTGTTAGGACATTACCTGCTCTGAGAGCTTGTCTTTGGGCCTAACAAACCCCATGTTTGCCTCCTGCTAGTCTGGCTGGGGTATCGGAGTGCCCCCCCCCCCCCAGCCCACCACCATTCTCTCAACAGTTGTGCATGCGCAGTTAGGGCTCTGGCCTTCCTGCTAGAGAATGGTAACCTGATTCCTGTCCTTTGTTTCTCTCCCTGTATATCCAGGCCCTTGCAGGAACCCCCACTCGCACACTGATCTCTGGCTGCTGAGCAGACTGCCTTGGGCTTGCAGAAAGGTAAAGATTGCTTCCTCCTCCTATACAGCTCTTTGGAGAGTGTGTTCCCATCAACACTTTGCGTCAACTCTCCACCCGCTCCAGCCACCCCCCTACCCAAGGTCGTCCCTCAATATATATTTATCACCATCTAGTCACGCTACACAGTCAATTATTTACTAATAGCCTGAATCTCCTCCTGCAGGTTACTGAAACTGACCACTAGGAGTCAATATCGAGTGCCTCCCCTCTGCTGCTCCATTCTCTGCTTTGCCCTGACCCACCATACCTTTTGTTTTCCAATCGCTCAACATCCTGGTCCCGCATCGCTACGGTTGGCCTACATATCACACCGGATTCAAACCTTGTACCCTCCACAACTGAAGTGAGTAGTCTTCCACTGTGCCACCGTGCATGACCACTATTACCTTACCACTAACAAACTTCTATAGTATGTACTCCCAAAGCCCTATAATGGGCAGTTTCTGGTGTCTCCTATTTATGATATGCAGCATAATACCCCTACTAACACCACCCTGTGCTGTACAACCCAGTCTACCAGTGAACATGGCCACACACAGTCCTGTACATATAACCCCAGGCACCTCCAGCCTCCTCCCGAGGGTGACCCACCCTACTTCCTCTATTAGCCTATGCCTACACTACCCCCAACCCCCTCACTTCCTTCTGGCCTACTCCTTGCACTCCCTTTCCATTCCCACTGTTTCTGCAAACTCTCCTCACTCATCATGCCACAGCCACATTATACCTAAACTATTTAAAACCACCCTACTCTGGCATGCCATCTTTCTCCTTCTCCTACTGGGTAATATCCATCCCAATCCTGGCCCACCTCTGTCCCACTCCCCCTACGGTAAAAAACAGCATGGCTTGTTGATCGCATCTCTCAACATCAGAAATCTACAGAAAAAAAATCACCCCTCTCCAGGCTTGGATTGCACAATACTCTCATGATATCCTGGCCCTGACTGAAAGCTGGCTATCAAAAGATACCCCAGACTCTGCGGTAGCAATAAATGGCTATTCAATCTTCCGGGCTGATAGATACTGGGAGGTGGCTGTGCCCTATACATAAAAAACTCCATACAAGCCCTCCCCATCCCTCTCCCACCTCCTACGAATGGAGCCTAAGCCCTCGTAGTCAAGTTGCTATTGGATAACCAAAGTAAGACCATCAACCTTATGGTCGCCTATATCCCACTGCAAAACCACAAACCAGCCTTTGACAAAATCCTGGCGACTATCTCACAACTTCCCTCCAAAGGTGAAACCATCGTTGTCGGGGACTTTAATATAAATTTGATGTCTCCCTCATCCTCTGCTTACAAGAATTCTACCACAGCACTGGACCTCGTACAAGTCATCCAGACTCCAACCCGGCTAAATGACAAAATGGAAACCTCAACCCTGCTCGACCTCATTTTCACCAACCAACCCAATAATCTCTCACAGGTCAAGGTCCTCCCAGATGCCCTCAGTGACCACTCTCCCATCTCTTGTCTGTGGTCAAACAAGGCCCCCACTTCACTCCCCGCTCTACCACTTACCTTAGGCAACTAAAAAAAGGCTCCCTAACCAGACTCAAGGCATTCCTCAAGGCCTGCGACTGGTCTTCTATTTACAGTGCCACTAATGTAAATACAGCCCTCGCCTTCTTTATCAACACGTTTAACACAGACTGCAACACCTTTGCCCCATTCACTAAGCAATACACAAAAAATAAAGACACCCCCTGGGCACTCAAGCTCTGCTTGACAAGATGCGCCACTGGGACAACCTCTGACACAGGGCCCTAGAATCTCACAACCCCCGTGACAGACAACTGTACCATGAGGGCAGGAACAGTTGTACCTGGGCTATCCGCCAAGCTAAGGCAACCCACTATCACCAGGCCCTCTCATCCACATGGAGCTCAGGTCGTGACTTCTGGAAAAATATTTAAAACATTAGCGGGAAATCTGTCCCTCCCCCACAGCTCACTATTGATGGCGTCATCATCCAAGACCCATTAGCCATCTCAAACACCCTCAATAAAATACCTTCTCTGACCTCAGTAGTGTACTTCACCCAACTTCTTTGGCCCTCCCAGCAGGATACTGCCCCCTCATTCCGTCTATGGACTATTACCCCCAGCACGGCAAGAAGATATATCTTCAAATACATCAGCAAGTCCTGCCACAGTGGTGATACCCTGGACATAAAACTCCTTCACCTCACTTTAGATGAGGTTCTCTCCCCCCTTACCAAAATCCTGAATATGTCCCTATGCCTTGGACAGTTCCCCACACCCTGAAAGTGTGCAGTTATCACCCCCATACTTAAGGGTAACAATTACCACCCAATTTCCATTCTCTCCCGCCCCAAGGCCTTGAAAAAAGTGGTCTCAGACCAACTAACAGACTATCTTTCCAAATATAACCTCCTGTCCCATGTACAGCATGGCTTCTGTTGTGGCCACAGTACTACCACTGCTCTTCTCGAATATACATCCTTCATACATCAAGCCCTTGACAACGGACACTTAGTATGCTCGGTCTATATAGCTCTTACCAAGGCATCTGATACTGTTAATCATAACTTACTTTTAAGCTGTCTTCCCTCCGTGGGCCTTTCCCATGAGCCAGTGTCGTGGTTTGCTAACTACTTGTCAGACAGATCTCAGCAAGTCAGGATTGGGACCACTATCTCCACCAACCGCCCTGTTCTCTCAGGGGTCCCTCAAATGTCCATACTTGGCCCCCTCCTTTTCAGCCTTTTCCTCAACTCCCTTCCCCAATCCTGCCCTGGTAAAATACTTCTCTATGCAGACAATGCCGTTATCTTCGAGAGCCATCCCAACCCCCCACCCACACACTCCAACATACCCTCCAGGAGCATTTCAAAGAAATTGAATCCTGATTTGTGGTGCATAAATTAATCCTCAACTATAAAAAAAAACAAATACATGATTTTCACCCACCACCAAAACCAACTTCGCCACTACAAACTGAACATTACCCATAACTGATGGTAGGGACATGTTACAGGCCCCTGACATCTAATAAAGAATATTCTACATGCTTAAACAATGAGATCCTAGATATGGCCTCTAAAGGAAAAATCCTTATACTGGGTGACTTTAACCTGCCTACTATAAATTGGTATTCTTTATCTGGAAGTACGCAGGCTGAGAAAGACTTAATTACACTCATGGTTGACATGGGCCTTGAACAAATCGCTACAGAACCAACACAAGGTGACAATATCCTGAACTTGGTTATTACAAATATAGGGAATCTAATATCCAAAGTTATAATTGGTGCCCCACTAGGATCAAGTGATCACTACACTATTTCCCTTACACTGTCATTTTGTCAACACATCTCCAATTGTACTGAATTGAAAAATTATAATAAAGCTAATTTTAATGCTATTAATGACCAATTAAACTCAATTTCTTGGGATACAATACTATCTTCTCTTTCCATGGAAGAATCCTGGGACTTTTCAAATCTACCATTTACTCTCGGAAAAATTATCGTTCCTACAACAAAAAATATAATAAAAGGAAAATACCCTGTGGTTTAATAATACTATTAAAGCCTTAATTAAGAACAAGCAGAGGCTATTTACATGAGTTAAAAATAGCGAGGAGACACCAAAAATTATTGTTCCTCAATACAGGAAACTCTAAAATTACTAAAACAAGCCATTCTGCAATCTAAAAGAAATTTGAGTTTAAGTCTAGCCCATACAAAGACAACTATAAATCACTATTTTCCTACCTTAACAATAAAAAATAAATAATAGACACATGGGGCCCTTATGCATATATGACACAATTATATCTACAGGCAGAGATATGGCTGACACATTTAACAAGCAATTCTGCTCAGTATTTACCAAGAAAGAGGTTCCTAAGCGCTTCAAGCATGCAAACAATGTTACCCCTCTTACATCATCACTGGGATGATACACTAAAAGCAATTTTATCCTAAAACCTAATTCTAGTCCAGGACCTGATAACATCAGTCCCAGATTTCTAATTGAGACAGCTGCTGCTATTGCAAAACCCTTTCAATTATATTCAACAAATCTTTATGTGAGGGAATTATCCCTCAGGACTGGACAATGGCTACTGTAGTCCCAATCTTTAAGAAGGGTAATCATTCCAGACCAGAAAATTATCATCTGATAAGTCTGACTTCCGTTATAAGCAAGATCATGGAGAAAGTTATTAAGAAATTACTAGAGTACGAATCTATTGGGGTAACTTGACTGACACTACACAACATGGCTTTAGACAGGAATATTCCTGTACTACTAACTTGGTTTCCTTCTAGAATCATGTCAGTACGGCCATGGATAATGGCATCCCTATGAATGTGATACTTCTCGACTACAGTAGAGCATTCAACAAAGTTCCTCATGACATCCTACTTGACAAAATGAATGATATGGGATTTTCTTACTACATAATTAATTGGGTGTCAGGTTGGCTGAATGGAAGATATCAGCAAGTCAGAATCAATGGCACACTTTCTCACTCACTGAGTGTGACCAGCAGGGTCCCGCAGGGGTCCGTGTTGGGACCCACCCTGTTTAACATCTTTATTAGTGATCTGCAGGGTGGCCGAGAATGTTCTCTCGAATTTGCTGATGACACCAAGCTGTGTGGCTCTGTTCTTACATCGTTAAACAGAGAATCCATGAGGAATAACTAAATCCATTGAAGAATGGGCAGTTTTAAACAAGATGACACTCAACTCGGACAAGTGTCATGTTGTACACTTTAGTAAGAACAACCCTAGGCAGACTTATTTTCTGAACAATGTTGCCCTTCATGTGTCACCATTAGAGCGAGATCTAGGGTAATCATTAACAATAAATTATCATCGAATGATCATTGCAAGATGATAGCTAGGAAATCAATGCCTTGCTTACTCGGATCAATGCTCGTTTGTGTCTAGGACACAGGAATCGTAATCCTTGTACAGAGCTTATGTTAGGCCCCATCTGGACTATGGATCCCCTGCTGGAGTCCCTACTTGAGAAAGGACATTGGCGGAATTGAGAGGGTGCAGAAGAGCCACAAAAATGGTCCTTATTTATCCAAACTAGACTACGAGGAAGATTAAGGGTTCTGAGGTTACACTCACTCTGCATAAGAGCGTACAGAGGCAACCTTCTCCTCTTGTACAAAATCCAGAATTCTCAGGAGTTAGTGCACCACTGTGACTCACATTTCTCTACCAGTTGGACTTCCCCATGGTATCATAACAAACAGATATTTGTATCTAAACTAAAACAACAAAAAGGTTAAACTACTTTACAGTAAGAACACCCAAATTGTGGAATCTCCTTCCACAATACTTAGTGGATAGCAGCTCTAATCTAGTCTTCAAAAAAAAGCTGGATTGTTGGCCCGAGTTTAACAACTTCAAGGTATAATTATCCCACCAATGTGGTGGGGGACAATCTCAATGGGCAGTAGCCTTCTTTTGTCCTTTGCAACCAAGTAAACCAAGTAAACATCTATAACTCCGCCAGTGCACAAATTGAGCAAGTCTCTACATTTAAGTACCTGGGCTTAACCATAGACACCCCCCCTCACCTACCACAATCACATTCAACACCTCTCCTCTGTCCTTAACTCCAGGATTGGCCTCCTATACCGGCACAAATACTACCTCACCCCTGTAGCCCTCTGCCTTGTAGTATCATCCTCGGTCCTCTCCCTTGCCGACTACGGCATAGTGATCTATGGCACGGCAGATCCAACTGCCCTCTCCCAGGTAAAAAAAACACTCTAAATAAAGCCTGTAGGCTGGTCATTGGCTGCGACAAACACACACACACACACCTGTGACCACTACAAATCTGCAAATTGGCTTAATCTTGATACAAGACTAAAATATCATACTTGCATCCTTGCCAAAAAAATATCTCTCAGACAATCCCCCACGGGCCTCGACTTGCTCATCACGATAGCCCCTCCAACTCGAGTGTCCAGAAGTAACTCTAGGTCCTCCCTCACAGTACCCCACTGCAGAACCTCCTTTTGTCAAAGGGCTTTTCTTCACAGGGCACCTAAATGGTTAAATGGCCTCCCAGCCGCCATCTCCCAGGAACCTAAACTTGTTTTTTTCAAAACCTCCCTCAGGAACTACCTCCTTGAGCAATCTTCCTGCAACTGCCCCTAGCCCAGCCACATCCTTAGCTTCCTAGCTTATCTTACCTGGAGCCAAGAGTATAGTGTACTCACGGAGCATCTTATGTTATTTTGGTGCAAGTATGTATATCAGTATTGTTTGACGCTGGGTAAGGTCTACCCTAGAACTGTATAATATGTCACACCTACTTTGTAACTAGGGCCCACCAGGCCTTAGATCTACTGTCTCTACTGCTTTAATGTTTCTCTCTTTATTGTGTTCAGTGATGTGTACTATGATGTCACTGTGTATTTTCACCCACTACTTTGTCCACCCCACCTATGTATTACTGATGTGGAGCCTTTGCAAAAGAGTCTATCAAAGGCTGTAATTCAGATGTATTAAATAAATAAATAAATGCAAATTATATAGTTTTTGTAGCTAGTTATACCATTGTACCTCTGCATAGTTCTATGCTGTACGTAAACTCTTATTAATTTATTGGTGTTTTGCATTGTTTATTTCCTTGTCCTCCCCACAATGTAAAGGGATAGTGTGCATCTATTGATTGATGGGAGCGCAGGGCCTAGAAGGCTCTGCGCTCCCACAGAATTTGATTATACTATCTCAAAAAGTAAGGAAATTCATTGTAAAAAAGACGTTGTTAATGCGCCAGTTAGGATTAAAGCCAGAAAAGTAGGGAAATGTGGCTTTAGGGTTTCCAACCCTAATGCCCCATCTCCACCCTGCAGGCAGCAGTGGTAGAAATAATCACAGTTTTTACACTCCTGCATCTTCACAAATCAGGTGTGGGGTGTGCATCGAGGTTGTCATCCCTAACGTTCACCCCATTCTCACATACTCCACACATCTCAGCTTCTTTAATGATGGAATGGGGTGAGCGTTAGGACTGACAACATCAAAGCATACCCCACACTTGATTTGTGAAGATGCAGGAGAGTGCAAACTAATGATTTCTCCCATTGCTCCCTGCAGGATGGGGATGGGGCGTTAGGGTTGGAAACCCTAAAGCCACATTTCCCTACTTTTGTGGTTTTAACCCTAAATGGTGCATTAACAAAGTTTTTTGCAATGACGATAGATAGATAGATAGATAGATAGATAGATAGATAGATAGATAGATAGATAGATAGATAGGGGATACGTGATTGCTGATGGTGGAATACACTATGTATCTGAACGAGTGAAGACTGACCTCGAGTGACTTCATGAGTGGTGGAGCATAGCGGAGCCTCAAGTGATGGTTCCCAAGGTCACCCTCCATGAGTTCAGATACATAGTGCATTCCACCACTGGCCATCATGTATTCAATTTATACAATAGGGGCACATTGTTTTGTGATGATTTTGTGGTGTATTTTAGTTTGTGTATGTGGATATTTGGAGTAGTTGTGGGGTTTCTTTTGTGTATGTTATTCTTCCGTGGGTGTGTTGCGCTTTTTATGAATGGGTTTTGGCTGTATGTTGTGGTTGATTGGTTGTAATAGTGCTTTGTTCTGATTGGTTGTTGTAGTTGTTTGTGTGCGTTGATGTCATGTGGAGGGTGATTGCTGATTGGTTGGTGTGAGTTAGTAGGTGGGATTTTTTCTGATGGTGGAATTTCGGAGTCAGTTCAGTGGCTGCTTTTGAAGAGTAAAGATCGTGTGTTGTGTCTGGTGGGTCTGTGCGGCTGTTGTGGCTATTTCTGCTTTGGAGTAGGTGGAGGTGCTTATTCCTGGACTTTGTTTCTGGATTTATGTGTTGTGGTTCTCTTGGAGTTTCTGCTGCTGTTTTGGGTGAAAGTGGTGTCTGCAGAGAGTGCGTTTTTGCAGTTCTGATGTTACTTTATTAGGCATGTTCGAACAGTGGATGCTTTGCTGGTGGACTTCTAAGTCTGCGTTTGGTTTCACTGATTCTTTTTCATCTTGTCCCAGCTTTGTAAGTTTTTTCCTTTGTACTCACTATTTCATTTTTGTGCGATTTGACTTGGGATATTCAGTACTCCATCTGACTTTCTTTGTGTTTCTCAATGGATCTGGCACAAGAAGAGTAGTTGCTGATGTGCTACAGATGAGGTGTGTGCAGGTGGTGTACATTTTACTGATTACTGTTTGGTAGGTAGCTCGACTTTAAGGTGGGCAGTGACCTCTGGAGTGGTTAGATACATGTCTGTGACATCACAACTATGTGGATAAATGCATTTATTCAATGGCTCTGCAGATTTATTCCACGGCTGTGAAAATATGTGAATTTATCCAATGGTTGATCCACTCACCCCTGTTGCCAAATAACACAAGTATTTTAGCTGTTTGTCATCCATGCTACAAATAAATGTTTATTTGTAGCTTGGCTACATCATACACATTTATTTGGAGCTTGGATTCATCAAAATTTAAAAAGCTGTCATATTTATGTAGCCTCAGAACTCTGTCATGTTCTGCAACTGGCTTCGTTCCACTGGTCAGTTAATGGCTGATGGGCTAATTCATTCAGTGGTGCTTGACTGTAGATCAGTAACTCATCTCAGTAGCCAGATAAGTTTTAGTGAAGTCAGCTGCTGTGCACCCCTAGCGCAACGGTAATGTGGCAAAAGTGAAAGTCGCTAGCAGTACTAGTGAAATGAAAGCTGCCCACTAGGCAGTAAGATCAGCAGTGAGCAACTGTCATTCCATTTTTTTAAAATCAAAAATATAAAAAGTAATCTACTGACTCTGCTGATATTTATATGGGGCATTAAATGATTATAGGCATTCATGCAGAGGAGTAACTGGAGGTCTGCATACAAAGTACAGAAAACATTAGACCTGCTGGCCAGCAGTTGATTTTCCACTTGCACTTCAATGACCGGGTTCAGGAATGGACCGGGAGTCGAGAAAGGCTGGCTGGGGAGAAAGTTGAGCATCCTGGGACTTCTGTCCTTCTCCAGGGAAGAGGAAAGAGGTGTCTGGTGCATCGTGGACCCCTAGCAGAGGCTGGGAGTACCGCTGCGATCGTCACCAGTATGTTTGGAGGAAGGGCAGATGCTGGATGTCATTGCACAACCCCGCCTCCAGGGATCAAGCACTTGGAGAAAAGCCGGCCTCCCGGTATGATGACCCACTCCGCTCCACAGTCCTCTGCCTCCGTCGTCCACCGGGGGGGGGTTCAGCACCCATGGCCCCAACCCAGAGGGTAAGCCGGGGCTTTGTCAACAGTGTCCATTGGGGGAGAGCCCCCCGGTGGCCCAGCCCGGGGGAGGCAAGACTGAGCTTGGGGGCAGCGGGCAGGGAGGGTCCGAATTAAGGGGATACCTGAACAAAAACAACAAAAAAAAAACAGACTTCCAGCCTCTTCGATTTGGTATGCCCTGTAAGTCAGCTCAATCTGTACCCAGAGCTGACTTGGAGAGAAATGAAGCAGACATCATGAAAAAAAATAAACAGATGGACAAGCACATCAGTATACATTCTATTTAAATAATTGATAGCATTCTACCCACTGCCAAATTACACCCCTCCCCGAATGCTGTCTCATAAGATTGACTGCACAAGCTGAACACTGTTTCCCCCCACCAAGCTAGGGCAATGAACTTGCCCTACTTTCCAAATGCCATACAGTTGTCAAAGCTACTTCAGACTGTTGCCTTTGATATACTGTATGCATATACAGTGTCTCTGCACAACAGTGTCTCGTCTCTGACAGAAAATAAAATAAAAAAAGGAAAATCATCTACAAGAGGAAAACATTGTATTCTACAAACACAGAGTGCAACAGTTCCAATATAGAGAAATCCTGACACCCTGTGGAATACATAGGAACAACAGAAAAAAACTGACAGAAAACAACAGAGAAGGAATTTAAAAACATAGAAACATAGACCATGATGGCAGAAAAAGACCAGAGATCCATCCAGTCTGCCCATATTCCCTATAATCCCTTGAATCTTCCCAAGAATCTATTTTTCCTCTAGATTACTAACCCTGCCCTTCCTATCCCCATTCTCTTCCCTGGTCTCGTCGCCCCGAGCGACCACTATTCATTTCATTCTATCCCATGCCTGCTTGAAATCCCTTACTGTGTTTGCACCCACCGCCTTGGCCGACAGACTGTTCTAAGGTTCCACCACCCTTTCCGTAAAGAAGTACTTCCTTGTGTCCCTCCTGAACCTCCCTCTTGTTAATTTCCACTCGTGACCACGTGACTTCGAGTTGGTGTTCAGGGTAAATAATTCCCCACAGTTTATCTTGTTAATTCCTTCAAGAAACTTGAAGGTCTCTATCATATTCTCCCTCTCTCTTCTAGTTTCCAGTGAGTACATATTTAGTGCCTTGATACGGTCCTCATAAGATCTGCCCTGCTGTCCCTGAATCATTTTTGTTAATCTGTGCTGCACTGTTTCCAGCCTATCCCTGTCCTTTCTGAGGTGAGGACTCTAGAACTGGACGCAGTACTCCAGGTGAGGCCTCACTAGGGATCTGTATAGGAAAAATATTACCTCTTTTCTTCTGCTATCAATACCCCTCCCAATACATCCCAGCAGCCCGTTAGCCTTGCTATAGGCCTTGTTGCACTAATTCATTTGTTTAATTGAGTTACTGATGATAACTCCTAGATCCCATTCCTCTTCTATAGTGCTAAGTCTCACCACACCCATCCAGTACTCTTTCTTGGGGTTCCTTTCCCCTAGGTGCATTACCTTGCAGTTTTTGGCAATGAATTTTAACTGCCAGACCTTTGACCACCCCCCTAGTTTTGTAGGTCTCTCTGCATATCCCTTATTCCCTCATCACTATTCAACTTCCCACATAGTTTTGTGTCATCTGCGAAGAGACACAGCCTGCCCTGGATTCCCTCACCAATGTCACTAATGAACATGTTGAAGAGGACCAGACCCAGGACAGATCCTGTGGAACCCTGCTCGTAATCTTCCTTTCCTCTGATTTAACCCCACTGACCACCACCCTCTGCTACCACCCTTCTAGCCAACTACCCACCCAGATCACTATGGTTTTAGCTGCACCCAGGTCTTCCATCTTTTTGAGCAACCTTTTGTGCCATACTGAATCAAAAGCTTTGCTGAAGTCAAAGCACAGCAGATCCACAGCGTGGCCCTTGTCTATTTCATTGATCACCCAGTCAAAGAAAAAAAATCAGGTTAGTCCGACAAGACCTTCCCACCATGAAACCGTGTTGTTTACTATCCTGGAGCCCGTTGCTCTCTAGGTAGTCCCCGAGGTCCTCTTTGATTAGTGATTCCATCAGCTTCCCCATCATGGAGGTGAGACTGACAAGCCTGTAGTTCCCTGGTTGCTCCCTATCAACCCCTCCCCCCTTATGAAGTGATACAATGTCTGCCATTCACCAATCCAGTGGAACGTCCATGGGCCTAAGTGAGCTGTTGAACAGCCCAGCCAGTGTTCAGCCAGTTCTGCTACTAATTCCCTCAGTAAGGGGTCTTATTTAGGGTTAAAAAAAAGAAAGAAAGTCTGTGTGTGTTCTGTGCTGGAAAGGGTACTGTATCAACTTACTTTGCTAAATCAGTAGGAGGAGAGAAAGCTTAATTGGGGGTGTGGCTTAGACAACATAAAAGCAGGTGACTCAAATTACAACTTCCTGTTGCTAGTCTTTTTTTCTTACTAATTGCCCTCCATCCCACATCCACCCACCCTAAGCCAGTTCTACTTTTATAGCCACCGGATTTGACTGACAACAGGAACTTCCTGTTTGACAGTAGGAAGGGAAGGATCATAGAGAAACATTGGTTTTGTCAACCCTAAAGGAAAAAAGTAGCTCACTCGCCCCCTAGCTGCTGGTGGTCTGACACTGAGCAAGGAAGAAGGAGCTACTGAAGAATATAGGAAGTTGCTGTCCCAGAACAGGAAGGGTGAGAGTTGTAAGGAGAGGAGAGAGTAAGCATACAGAGAAACAGGAGAGGGGACACAAAATAAGACATGATAGGAGTGGTGCAGTGCAATGGCTGTGGGGCGGCAGTGTTCCAGGAGACATTCTGGAGGCTGCGATGCTGCCCTATTTGCAGATACCTCTCTGGTCTGAGGGAGGAGGTTGCCCATCTCCAGGCTGACCTGGCTAGGGTTCATGAAACCTCCTCCCCCACCCAGGGACCACCAGGGCTAATGCCACTACCTCAGAGGTTGCCAAGAAGAGGAGAGGCTGGACCAGGGTGGGCTCAGGGTGGGAGAGGGTGGTGGAACAGAGTTGCATCCCTCCAGCTGTACCTCTCACATTCATACACTCTTCTGGTGGATAGTGGTTCATCTATGGAGGCACCTGCAGTGGAGACCAAGGAGGATGCTGGGAACCTTCACAAAGGAGACCCACAGGAGGGTGTCATGGGACCCCACAGGAGAAGGAAACAACTTCTGGTGGGGGACTCAATCATTGGGGGGTAGAAATGGGGGAGGAAGGGGAGAGGGAGGTAAGGTGCCTGCCTGGTGCCATGGTTTGGAGGGACAGGAAGTGAATCCTCAGGACCGTGGGAGCAGCTGCATGAGGGAGGGAGCTGGATGTCATTGTCCACCTAGGGACAAATGACCTGGCTAGGAATGGGATCAGAGCAGTGCAAGAGGAGTTTGTAGAGTTGAGGAGGGGCCTTAGACAAGTAGTGCATATGGTAACCTTCTCGGAGATGCTACCTGTCTATGGCAAGGGTGATGCTAGGGTACTTCTCACCAGGGAATTCAATGAATGGTTGAAAAACTAGTGTGGAGCTCAGGGTTTTGGCTTCATTGGGGACTGGGGAGCCACCTGGAGGGATTCAGACTTATACTGGCGCGATGGTCTGCATCTGTCAAGGGGGGAACCAGGATCCTAGGTGAGAGGTTTAAATGCTTCATTGGCAAGCATTTAAACTAGCCAAGGGAAGCACTGAAAGGAGCAGGGAAATCCCAGCCTCCCCCACAAAGCACAGTAGTTAGAGAGGTAAACACCAAGGTAGAGAAGTCATTAGGAGCAGGACAGAGGTAAATGTAAAAAGGCAAAGGCAGTAAGGACAGGAATGGGGCTAAAAGGGTAAGGCCATCAAAAGTGGAGGGTGATGGTACCAATACCCATAGTCTGTGTAACAAGCTCCCTGAACTACTGGCCTTGATGGAAGAGGGTTGCCTGGATATTGTGGCAGTTACAGAAACATGGTACACAGAGAACCATGACTGGGATGTCAACATACCAGGATACACAATGTACAGGAGGGACAGGGAGGGTAAAAGAGGAGGAGGAGTAGCTCTCTATGTAAAGGAAGGGATCAAAGCAACAGAACTAAAAAGTAAACAGGGAGCAGATGAGGCACTCTGGGTCACTCTGGAGACAGGAAATGGCACCACAGTCCACATGGGGGTTGTATACAGACCCCCATCTCAGGGGGAGGAAATGGACAAGGAAATGATAGAAGGCTTCCTTTGAATGGCAGAAAAAGGGACGTTATTGTTGATGGGGGACCTGAATATGCCAGATGTTAACTGGAGCACCTTTGCTGCAGGCACATCCAAGAGCATGGTCATTCTTGACGCCCTACAGGGGGCATGCCTCAGACAGCTAGTGTTGGAACCCACTCGGGAGGGAGCAATCTTAGACCTGGTACTCTCAAATGGGGATGGAGAAAGAATCTCAGATTTAGAAGTGGGTAGCCATCTGGGAACAAGCGACCACCAAACAGTGTGGTTCACGATAAACACAGCCATACAATCAAGCCATACAAAAGCAATAGTATTGGACTTTAGGAGGGCTGACTTTGGGAAAATGAGAGTGTCTCAGAAAAGCACTAGCAAACAGGCAAGAAAGAGGGGTGGAGGAACAATGGGGAGTAATCAAAACAGCCATCACAGCAGCAACAAGCCTTTGTGTAAAGCAAATCAACAAAACACAATGAAGGAAAAAAACGCTATGGTTCTCAAAAGAGGTGGCAGGGAAGGTTAAGGAGAAAAGGATAGCATTCAGGAAATATAAGGAAACACAGAAGGAGCAGGACAGAGAACTTTATCAGTTAAAGCAGAAAGAGACTGGGAAGGCAGTCAGAATAGCAAAGGCCCAAACCAAGGAAAGGATAGCCAACTTTGTTAAGCAGGGGGATAAGACCTTTTATAGGTACATTAAGGAGCGAAGAAAGACCAAAGGAGGGATACTAAGGCTTAATAAAGGGAAGGGAATATGGGTAGAGGGTGACAGTGAAAAAGCAGGGATACTGAACTAATATTTCTGCTCAGTATTCACAAAGGAAGAGGAGGGGGAGGTACCTAAACCAAACAAGAGAAACACTCTGAAGACAGGGGTCGATACCAGTCCATTTACAGAAGAAAGGGTTCTGAAAGTACTAATAAAATTGAAGGTGGACAAAGCAATGGGCCTGATGGGATTCAACCAAGAATTCTAAAGGAACTAAGGGTAGAATGAGTGACACCGCTGACTACTCTCTTTAACAAATCATGGGAGGATGGGGTGGTACCTGAGGACTGGAGGAAGGCGGATGTGATTCCTCTTCACAAAAGTGGGAGCAGGACAGAGGCAGGAAACTACAGACCAGTTAGTTTGACCTCAGTGGTAGGGAAAATGATGGAATCACTTCTGAAGGAAAGAATTGTTGAGCACCTAGAGGTCAGTGAGGCACAGGACCCGAGGCAGCATGGATTCACGATGGGAAGGTCATGTCAGACGAATCTAATAGATTTCTTTGACTGGGTGACCAGAGTAAAAGACCAGGGAGGGGCTGTGGACATGACCTACCTAGATTTTAGCAAAGCATTTAATACAGTCCCACACAAAAAATTAATACACAAGTTAGCCAGCCTTGGAGTGGGTCTCAAGGTGGTAGCCTGGATACAAAATTGGTTAGACAACAGGACGCAAAGGGTAGTAGTAAATGGAGTCCACAGTGAAGAAAGGAGGGTTACTAGCAGGGTACTGCAGGGTTCAGTACTAGGACCGGTCCTTTTTAATGTCTTTGTAAGTGACATTGCAGAGGAACTGGAAGGAAAAGTATGTCTCTTTGCAGATGACACAAAGATCTGCAACAGGGTTGATACACAAGATGGAGTGGAAAGGATGAGAAGGGACTTGGCAAGGTTGGAGGAATGGTCAGATGTATGGCAGCTCAGATTCAATGCAAAGAAGTGCAAGGTAATGCACCTGGGAAACAAAAACCCAGGGGAAGAGTACACAATGGAGGTGAGATACTGACAACAGTAGAAATGGAAAGGGACCTGGGAGTAATTATAGCAGATGACCTAAAGGTGGGCAAGCAATGTGAGGAGGCAGTAAGGGAGGCTGGGGGGATACTGGGATGCATAGGGAGAGGCATCAATAGTAGAAAACAGGAAGTTGTTATCCCTCTGTACAGACAGTTGGTGAGACCCCATCTGGAGTACTGTGTGCAGTTCTGGAGACCCCATCTCCACAAGGACATAGATAGGATAGAGGCAGTCCAGAGGAGGGCAACTAAAATGGTGCAGGGTCTGCACCAGAAGACATCTGAAAGAAAGACTAAAGAGCTTAATATGTATACCCTTGAGGAAAGAAGGAGAGAGGGACATAATAGAAACTTTCAAGTACCTCAAGGAATCAACAAAGTCCAACAGGGTAGCATCTTTCAGAAAAAGAGATGTGCAAGAACAAGGGGACACAATTTGAAGATAGAGGGGGGACAGCTCAGAGGTAATGTGAGGAAGTATTTTTTCACAGAGATGGTTGTGGATGCATGGAACAGTCTCTCTGAGGAGGCTATGGAGTCAAGAACAGTGGGGGAATTCAAGAATGCATGGGACAGACATAAGGCAGTCCTAGTGGGGGGTAGGAGGAAGTAAGCTGTTGGTTAACTAGGATCTGCAGCTTATCTGTTAGGCAGGAAAATGGGCAGACTAGGTGGGCCAAGCGGTCCTTATTTGCTGTCACATTCTATGTTTCTATGTTTCTATGGAATCTCATCTAAACCCCCTGCTTTCTTAATGTTTATTCTGAGTAATGCATTTTGTGCATCTAATGATGATACAGGTTCAAAATCAAACTCCTTACCCCTTTCAAACTCAGCTTCTGTATCTTTTTTGAGAATTTTTGGTGAGTAGAAATTAGTTACACCTTGTGACAAGGCCACTGTGCCCATGGTTGTAAAATAGTCATTAAAACTATCTACAATCTGTGGGCTTAATGGAATTTCCACCTTCCAATCTCAAATTTTTCCAGATAATCTAATTGTTGTTCTCCCTTGGCCTTTTTTAAAGCTTTCCAAAATTTCCTCGGATTACCAGTCAAGTTAGTTTTTAATTCCCTATTATAATAATCATGTTTAACTTTCTTAAGTTCATAATTATAATGATTCTGCAGTTGTTTATACTTCACCCAATCTGTGTCATTTTTTGTAAATTTAGCTACCTTCCATGCCCTATCTCGCTGTTTCTTAAATTTAAATAAGTAAGAATTATACCAGGGAGCATTATTAAACTTTAGTTTCCTAATTTTAGATGGAGCATACCTATTGCATACTGTCAAAAAATCATCATGAAACATTACCCAAGCATCATCAACAGTGGGGGCTAATTCTAACATTTCCCAATTGTATTCTTCCAACTCTAACATAAATTTTATATAATCAAAGTTTTTAAATGATCTACATTGAATTATTTTCTCTGACTTTCTTGGTTTCTTTTGATTTCTTATGCCATATATCATCTGGTGATCCGAAAAAGAATCTGGGAGAACACCACTGGCCACAAACTTATCTGGATCCATAGTAAACAGTAAGTCCAAAATTGTGGAAGAAGTTGGATGTATAGTGTTAACTCTAGTTACATCTGTAATTAACTGGGTCATACCCAAAATGGTACCCATCTCTACAATACTATGATTAATCTCTACCGTTTTCCAATCTACGTTAAGATCCCCAATTAACAGAATCTCGTGGCTATTCAGGTATTCCCCCCAAAAAGTCCTGCAATGGTTGAAACACTTCAGGACTAGTTTTTGGTGGTCGATACATACCCAGTAATAATAAAGTCTTATTAAAAGGAAAAGGAAATAGTAATGGAAGAACTTCAGAACCACACCAATCCTGTTGGCAATTAAATGTTAACACATTTAGGGAGCTAAGCGCATAAATAATAATCCCCCCCCCGTTCGGTCTTTCCTCCATAAATTGTAACCATTTATATGCATCATATTATCCATAATCGTATCATTCAACCATGATTCTGTAACCATAATCACATCTGGACTATATTTAATAGTTCATTCCCTCAGATGATCAATCCTTCTTAATAGACTACAGATGTTAATATGAATCACATACAGCCCTTCTTTCTTCAAAATATTAGCAGTTAAATCTGGGTTCAAGACCATCACAAGAATTAAAATTATTTTCAAAATCCAAATCGATATGGGGCCTGGATTAGGATGAATATCCCCACTTACAACTAAGCTAATCATTAACACCATTTACAAAATTTATATAACTGCCCTTTCATTGTTACTTTCTTAAGGTGTTTAATTGTGGGTTGGTCCAGATAAATTTTATTTTGTCCCCACCCTACTAATAATCCTTTAAATATCATGATCCACTTAAGTTAAATTCCAAATGATCACTCAACAACCCTGATGAAATTATATAATTACTTAATTGGCTCACCCCAGCACCTATGTTTGATGTGTCCCCTTGCAGCCAGTCACACCAATAAATTTCCAAGTAATCAATATTACTCAAAATACTTCTAGAAGCAAGGGGAAACACACAACCACTCACATAAAGCAAAATCCCCAACTGA
The DNA here is from genome assembly GCA_016271365.2 of Neoceratodus forsteri. Lineage (NCBI taxonomy): Eukaryota > Metazoa > Chordata > Ceratodontiformes > Ceratodontidae > Neoceratodus > Neoceratodus forsteri. The sequence goes on from CM028134.1 coordinate 195,743,235, forward strand.
AATAGCAACATTTCTAGGATCAAACACAGGGATTACACCGTGGAGCAAGTTATTTGTAAATGCTCCTGAGTACCAGTATTAACCACTACACCAGAATGAAAATGCACTGTCCCAACTACAAGGACACTGTAGAGGGAGTACTTTCCAAAGTTGAATGTTTACAAAACCCTGTGGTGGTGGATCAACAGGCTAATCTGCTCACCCAAACTTTCATGGCCTTAGTAGAGCGTAGTCACCCAGTAGACAGTCCCAAAGTGCCATGGACTATTATCCCAGAAGGAGCCCTCACTGCCTGGAGAGTGATAACTAGAGACAGTAAGGACCCTGGGGAGGATGAGCCCCCCCTCAACTATCTGAGACTTTTGAGGAGAAATTTGCTAAGTTGTTGCTGGAGGAAGGGAAAACCATGGAGGACTTTAAGAAACTATTCCTGACACCTGGGGGTGTTCCTCCCCTAACACCCCTTCCCGCTCCAGCACCTGTTATTGCCCCACCTTCTGTGCCTGTGCCAATACTGGCCCCTATATCTATACCTGCCATTAGTCATGACTCTTACCGAAGGCTGAGAATCTTCTCGGGCACCCTCCCAACCCCCCATGGGGAGGATGACTGGGAAACCTGGATAGACTATGTTGCCCCTCTAGTACTGGAATGGCATTGCTCAGAAGCAGAGACTTGAAAGAGGTTGAGTGACAGCCACTGAGGTCCTGCCCTGGCTACTATCCGTGCCCAATGGGCCAATAACCCTGAAGCAACTCCACAGGACTATCTTGAGGCATTGGAGAATGTGTATGGGGAGCCTGGATTCAGATGAGGACCTGTGGTGGAGGGTAAGAAATGCCCAGCAGTACCCAGGGGAGTTGTCTGTGTATGTACCTCAGCTTGAAAAGTTGCTGCAAGAGTGCCTCAGAAAGAGTAGTTTGCCAGCAACTGAATTAGACCAAACCAGGCTGGACCAAATCCTTAAATCTGCCCCATTTTCAGAATTGTTGTTGCTTCAGTTGCGCCTGGCCAACCAACTGGAATCGCCACCCTCCTGTGATGAGCTAATGAGAGAAATTCAGGGGGTTGAGCAAAGGTGACCCCATGGGGAAACTGTACCAATAGCTGCTGCACAAGTGACCGAGGGTGATCCGCCAAGTGAGGTTCAGGGGGCAAAGGTCGGCACCTAGTGAGCACTCTGAGAAGGTAAAGGACTTCCTGCCCTGGGCCCAGTTTTGGAAAGATGAACTACTGAAGGAGGTCCAAGAGTTGAAGGTAGGCACCCCTGCAAGAATTTCCCCCGTGGAACCAGATTCTGATTCTGCTCAGGCCGTGACTGTCATGGGGGTGGGGGTGCACCCTCAGGCATCCTATAACAAGGATAGCTCTCAGGCTGAAATCAAAGAATTGACTGCCACCCTAAAGGAAATGTTGAGACATGTTGTGCCCCTCTCACCACTGCCAGCAAATATGGGAACCTGACCCCCTGCTAATACTTCAGTTCCTCAGGCAATGTTCTCCCCAAGGATACCCCAAGAGTCTACCATTTGTCACAACTGTGGAAGGGATGATCATATGAAGAGGGAGTGCCGGTCTCAGAAGGACATAGAGAAAGTGATGAGCTGGCTTCAAGGAGAGCTTCAGAAAACAAATCAGTGGACAAGGGGTGCACGAAATGACCGCAGTGAAGGCTTCAGACCTCCTAATTCAAACCCCTTTGTTGCTAAATTGTCCATCCAGGCCTCCGCTGCTGTTCCTCCAGACTAGTCCAAAATAGTGGGTCCTTCGATGGAAACTGCTGTGGCTGTGAACGGTATTCCTACTCGGGCTGTGCTTGACAGTGGGTCACAAGTGACCATTGTGTTTCAGGACTGGTATGACAAACACTTATCTGCTGTGCCATTACAATCTCTGGAAGGCCTACATGTGTGGGGGCTGAGCAACAAGTCTTATCCCTACGAAGGATATGTCCACCTCTGGTTGTCATTTCCTGCAGCTGTAACTGGTGTAGAGGAGCAAGTCGAGACCCTGGCTCTAGTGTGTCCCCCTACTGGACTGTATGATGGGGTTCCTCTGCTAATCGGGACAAATGCTCACATGTTTGGAAGATTGGCGCAGTTATGTTATGAGAAACAGGGGCAACGAACTGGTAGGACTCTGAGGATTCCTGCATTGATTAAGAGGGCGTGTGAGTCATGGCAGAATGCCAAAGAGGTGGATCAAGATGAACCAGTCGGGGTGGTATGGAAGAAGGATCCTGAGTCAATGATCCTGGCCCCCAATACTCAGTGCACCCTACAAGGGGAGGTCCGCTTACAGAAAGATGCCAAGAATAAGATACTCATGCTGGAGTGCCAGGCGATGGAAAATTGCCAGAAGGGTTGCTGATTAAACCCATTATCTTACCCACTCGTGCTCATGCCTATGCTCGACGGGTAATGGTCCAGGTCCACAATGTGCCAGATCAAGAAATTCAGGTGAATAGAGGCTTCACCCCAGCTACCGTACACTGTGCAGACACTGCAGTGTTGCCTAGTAACAAGCCCTCCGAAGTGACTGATAGAGTGACACCCGACTTCTTTGACTTTGGTGACTCCCCGTTGCCAGCTGAATGGAAGACTAGAAACAGTCAGAGACTTGCCCAGAGAGATAAGGTGTTATCACTGAAGGAATGGGATGTGGGATGTGTCCAAGGAATGGAGCATCACATACAGCTGCATGTTGAACGGCCATTCTGTGACAGGTCTCGGCGCCTAGCACCAGCAGATATAGATGATGTAAGAAGACACCTGCAGGAGATGCTTGCAGCTTGTGTGATACAAGAATCCAGAAGCCCTTATGCTTCACCTGTTGTGGTGGTTAGGAAGAAGAATGGGACAGTAAGAATGTGTGTGGACTACAGGACCCTTAACAGGTGGACTGTCCACGATCACTACACCATGCCCCATATTCAGGATGCTTTGGACTGTCTGAATGGAAGCAAGTGTTTCTCAGTGTTGGATCTCCACAGTGGGTAGTATCAGATCCCTATGGCCACAGAAGACCATGAGAAAACAGCCTTCATCTGTCCACTTGGGTTCTATGAGTTTATGAGAATGCCCCAGGTAGGGTTGCCACCTTTGGATGAGGCAAAAACCGGATCCTAAGCTCCGCCCCCTAGCCCCACCCCTTTTCATGACTCATCATGTATTGCTCCCTCCTAGAAAGCCATTTGTTATATCAATAAAAATACAACACTTAAAGCAGCAGTTAAACAGAAATGTCAAAATACTGTACCTGTTAAAGTTACTTTCCTAGGTTATTCCTAATTATTTATTTATTTATGTATTTATTTATTGCCATTGGTTAACCAGATAAACATACAGAGACAAAAGAAATTTCATTTACATATATGATCTGGAGGAGACAAGGAAATACTATAAATAGCATACAATAGTATACATACTTTATATCTTTTCTGGTTCCATTTCCTGTTCTTGTCCACAGTACTATTTTAAAGCCAAAGAAGTGATTATATTTTTCTTGAGGAAATAAAATAATTTTAAACATTTAAAATGCCTAAATTCTGTTAGAGATGAAAATGTTTACCAGCAAATGAAAGTGGAGGACAACTGGCTCTGTTACTGTTACAAAAGATGGGGCAGTTGTGCTGCTATACACTTAAGATGCAGTGGAAAAATTAGGTTAAGTAAGTGCTAATGGTGTTACTGGCCATACTTTACACCTCTCAGGGTGACTGCATTCACAAACAAAAGGCTGCATTGACAACAGAACTTGTTTGTAACCTGGACATGTAGCTGAAACAATGAATGATATGACAACATTTGTTTCAAAAGTATGTGAGCACTCAGAATGGCCCAAAAACCTGACCAGCACAGAGCAAAACCGGATTACCTGATAGGGACCATGAAAACCTGACCACCAGGTAAAAAACCTGACAGGTGGCAACCCTAGCCCCAGGGGATCTCTGGTGCTCCAGCCACTTTTCAGCGACTGATGGAGCGTGCGGTAGGGGACATGAACTTGTTGGAGTGCCTGGTATACTTAGACAATGTTATTGTGTTTGGAAGTTCATTGGAGGAGAATGAGAGACGACTTTTTAAAGTGTTGGATTGACTGGAAGATTTCGGTCTTAAGCTGTCCATCGACAAATGCCAGTTCTTTCAGAGATCAGTAAAGTATGTGGGGCACATAGTGTCCACCGAGGGGATACAGACGGATCCTAGCAAAGTTGAGGCCTTGACCACCTGGCCCCAGCTCCACAGTCTAAAAGAATTACAACGCTTCCTAGGATTTTGTGGTTATTACCAATGGTTCATAAAAGACTACTCAAGAGTGATTCGCCCACTGCTGAATCTTACCCAGGGTTACCCTCCCACGAACAAAAAGTGCAAGAGCGTGGCCTCCACCGAATCAGAGAAAGTGTACTTCTGCCCTGGTGAACTTTTTGGGTCTTGATGGACACCCGACTGCGAGGCTGCTTTCCATGAAATCATATATCAGCTCACCCATGCCCCTGTCCTCGCCTATGCTGATCCTGCTAAACCCTATGTGTTACACACTGATGCTAGCCTACAAGGTTTGGGAGCTGTTTTATATCAGGAGCATGAGAATGGCCTGAGACCAGTGGCCTTTGCCAGTAGGAGTCTGACCTCATAGAAACACAGAAACATAGACTTTGATGGTAGATAAGGACCGCTTGGCCCACCAAGTCTGCCCATTTCCCTACCTACAGGATAAGCTGCAGATCCTAGTTAACCAACAGCCTATTTCTTCTTATCCCCCACAAGAATTGCCTTATGTCTGTCCCATGTATTCTTGAATTCTCCCACAGTTTTAGACCCCACAACCTCCTCAGGAAGGCTGTTCCATGCATCCATCACCCTCTCTGTGAAAAAATACTTCCTCACATTGCCCCTGAACCTCCCCCCTCTATTTTTAAATTGTGTCCCCTTGTTCTTGCACATCTCATTTTCTGAAAGATGCTACCCTCTTGGACTTTGTTTATTCCACTGAGGTACTTAAAAGTTTCTATCATGTCCCCCCTCCCATTCCTTTCCTCAGAAAAAACTATCCTGTACATAAATTGGAGTTCTTGGTGTTGAAGTGGGCCATTGTCGACCAATTTCATGACTATTTGTATGGAGCAAAGATACTGGTAAAGACAGATAATAATCCACTGACCTATGTGCAGACTTCAGCTAAATTGGATACTACCAGGCATCGGTGGCTTTCTGCGTTGTCCACTTATGATTATGCTGTTGAATACAGATCAGGCCTGAATCACATAGATGCTGATGCCCTCTCCCAGCAGCCTAAGTCCAGAGGTGACTGGATCAGGTTGTCCGAGCCTGACATTCAGGCATTGTGCCAAAAGTTTGACAAAGATGAATCGATGTCCACAGACCCAGTGGACTGCTTGGTGGACTGCCTGGGCCCCTCGGACAATTGTATACCAGCTGTGTACTGTCACTTCTCCACACTAGATATTAACTCATTGCCTCAGTTTGATAATGACAGCCTTCAGCAAGCTCAATCTCGAGACCCTATGATCCGATCAGCCCTTGAAGCCCTCTACGCAGGGAAAAATTAGTCCAAGTTGCTCTCCTCTGATTTGAGAACTGCATTATTGTACAAAGAAAGCCCTAAATTGAAGCTAATAAATCAGTTGCTGTACAGAGAGACTGTAGATGGGGGGGTCAAGTAGACAAGCAACAATTGGTCTTGCCCACAGATTTCAGAAACTTGGTGCTGAAGTCCGTACACAACCACATGGACCACCTTGGCATCGACAGAACCCTTGACTTGGTGCAGTCCCGATTCTACTGGCCTAAGATGGGGGCCGATGTTGAGCATCATGTACGGACTTACAGCAGCTGCCTACAGAGAAAGGCCTTGCCACAGAGGGCTGCCCCCTTGTTAACATCACTACCAGCACACCCATGGAGCTAGTTTGTATCAACTTTCTAAGATTGGAGCCTGATCAATGGAATATCAGTAACATGTTGGTGGTCACTGATCATTTTGCCAGGTATGCCCAAGCATTCCCCACCAAAGACCAAAAGGCATCCACCGTGGCCAAGGTGCTGATAGAGAATTTCTTTGTTCACTATGGGGCCCCCACCAAAGAATTCATTCTGACCAAGGCAGAGACTTTGAGAGTCACTTAATCAAGGAAATGCTCTCTCTATGGGGCGGTGCAGAAGTCAAGAACCACCCCTTATCATCTGCAGGGAGACCCATAGCCAGAACACTTTAATCGCACCCTGCTTGACATGCTGGGCACTCTCCACCCAAAAGACAAGCCAAAATGGAGTCAGCAGATCAGCACCTTGGTCCTCGCCTATAATTGTAACAAAAATGATGCTACCGGGTTCTCTCCCTATCGCCTCATGTTTGGGAGAGAGGCTCGGTTACCAGTGGACATTTGTTTTGGGGTCTCTCCTGATGGGGTCAGAGCTGGGAATTACCTACAGTATGTGCAAAAACTAAAAGCTCAATTGAACCATGCATACCAACTAGCTCAGACAATGGCTACAAAGAGAAACTTAGCTAATAAAGAAAGATATGATAGAAAAGTAAAGGCCCAAGAGCTTCAAGCTGGAGACCGTGTATTGCTACGAAATCTGGGATTGCATGGCAAACACAAAATTGCTGATTGGTGGCACCATCTCCCCCACATAGTAGTAGGCAGATTGAATGACTTATCTATGTACAAAGTGTGGCCTGAAAACAATTCAAAAGATGTCAAGACCATGCACCGTAACCATTTGTTGCCCATTGGCCAAATTATGATTGAAGCTGAACCCCCAGAGATTGTTCCCCCTGAACCAGTGACTCAGGGTGCTGCGAAACAAAGACAGAATAAGCCTGCCCAAGTAGTCACTGACTTGAAGTTCTCTCCACAGCTAACCCAAAATGATGATGATTGTCAGTCCATTTCTGATGAGAGTGAGTGCAACTATGCTTATTACCCCTCTTATGAACTGAGTCAGCTGTTTCTGGGTAACCCCATGGTCTACTGTGGGGATGAAGCTGGGCCTTCCAGACTGCCTAACCCCCCAGCTTTGTCCCTGGAGCCAATGCTCCCTGAGAGTGAAGTTCAAAGTGTCAGATCTGATGATGTTGAGTTGCTGTGTATGGTGGAACTGTATGATTTACCTGAGGAAGAGACAGATGATCTGAGACAGACTGGTGACATGCCATAACCCAAAGAGTACTTTGAGTGTGATGATGATTCCTTTCCAGTGCCAGAGGGCCTTCTCAGTCAGCAAAGTGTTGTAGAACCTGCATTTACAGAGCCAGGAGCTGACAGTGCCCCAAGACCAAATTCTTCCACTCCGACAGAGATCCCCCTTGCCAGTGAGGAAAGTGCAGAGATTGAGATGAAAGGTACTGAGACTGTGGCTGTTCCCACAGGAAAACTGGATGAGTGAGCTGTCAAACCAATAGTGTGCCTCAGCTATGATTCCCCTGGGAGGCCAGTGGATTTGCCTCTCAATGTAGTCCACAAGGGATTTTATGTGTCCCAGAGTTCACTGCCCAAACTGAGTTTGAGTGCTAATTCCCGATTGATTGTTCTACCCTTCAGGTATGGTGCCCCTGCCCCATCTAGCCCTAAGGTAGTTGATAGGAGAGGGCCCCCATTCTCATTGTTCCATGTGCAGGAAGTAATAACCTGATTCCATACTGCAGTGTGTATATGAGTAATCTGTGCAAAAATGTGTGTAATGTGATTTAGGAAGAGTAGTGTACTGTGAAATACAGAGAATGTATATGGTAAAAGTCTAATATGTTGATTAATGATTTAGAAGTTATAGGCACTATCTGTTAGTGGTATAGATGTGTAAGGTAATTTGCATTTGAAATTATTGTGATTGTACTCACTTGACGCGGACGCCAAGTTTTTCTAGGCAAGGAAGGGTGTAACCCCCCTACAAATGGGGGTTCCCAAAAGGCTTCTGCAAGCTTGCCCCAAATGCTCGTTGCCAGGCTGGTGTCCTGCGTTTAGCATTTGAATGTATTACCTGTGAGTGCCTGTGTGGCCTCTGTGTACTGTCCTTTTAAGGGCTGCCGGTTTTGCAGTCATAATTAATCAGAAGGGGGGACTGTGTGTTTCCATGCCCAAGTCCCACCCTGGCTGCTGACTACTTGTTCTGTTTCTGCCATCGCTACTTGTGCAGAAGGAGCCCTGCTGAAAGATGTAACTATTTGCTGTAAATCATTTAGAGTAGTAATGAAAATGTGGTTTGTTCTAACCTGCCTTCTTAGCCGTGAGGAATGTTCTGTTTAGCTCCACCATTTTGGTCCCAAACTGCTGAATTGGACCAATCAGTACTCTGGGACTCTAAAATGGAGCCCGCTAAAGTGGGACTGTATGGATTACCCATTGGGATTTGTAGTTTTGAACTGTTGGCACCTTTTGCACCTAAAGGGGCGCTCTTACTGTGACTGACAGCTGGACCAGCCAATCGGACCATTTGGATCAAGGGGAATACCACGAGCTGTCTGCTGGCAAGGCAGAATCGAAGCAAGCTGAGAGAGAAGGAGCCTGCGAGAATGAGCCGGGTCGGTTGCTATAGTTCAGGCGGAAGAACCGTGAAGACCAATTCTGGCCTGTTGCCGCTTTTGGTTAGAGAGAGAGAGAGAGAGAGAATTAGTTCAGAAGGAATCCACTTGGTATGCTGTAAAGCAAGCTACTGAATTGGGACCAGGCTCAACCGGTAGAAGACCAAAGATTTTGCTAAATGCAATCGGCCTGTCAGGAACTTTAGCTGCCTCTGCGCTCCCGGGTTTTGTAGCAGTTAACTTGCAATCGGGATTGAAGAGCTGTCTACCTGGTACAGTAATTTCGTTACATATAAATGTTCTGTGAATTGGAGATGCGTCATGATCTGGTATTCCCCCGAGCTGAGGTGTGTGCTGAGAGCTGGAAGTGGTACCCAGCTTGAACAGACTGAATCCACTGCTACCCAATGCCATTGGGCCCTGCCACGAGGGCCTTGTCTCCCTACCCTGCTTCTTCTGGCAATCCAGGAAAAACAGCTACAGTCTCGACCATCGTCCATCCTGTGTTCAACTTTGGGTATCATGAATAACAAACAGGGTAGCTCCCTGCAACATATTTTTTAAATCACAAGTGTGTGTCATCTGATTATTTTGTTATGTTGTTTCCATGAACTGAGCCCTCCGGCTCCAGATTACAATCAGGGAGTGTGCTTGTTATTTCTTTTTCTCACAGGGCCCCTTCCAACTGCAACGCCGGCCTACTCCAGGCAACTGTCCTGGCTAGTCCCCTTCTCCATCCTGGGTACCCAGAGAGTGTGACTGATAGGGACTCTGACTGCATGCACAGCTGTGATATACATAGTGTGATTAAGCCAATTAACCTGATTACCCCCCATCCTTGTTATAACCCCCTGAATAAATCAGATCTATTTTTTTCTGCAGTTTACATTGACTATGGTGTCAGTTTATGCATAAGGTATTGTACTGTTGTTTTTTGTCTTGCATCACCTTATTTTACAGGGGTTCCCCAGAGCCAAGCTGAAGGGATCAATCCTGGGGGAAGTGCCAAACACAGGTGTATGTATAAAGCCTAGCAGGGGTATTGGGAAGGTAAACATTGTGTACTGTGTGGGCCACTAGTAGGAGACAAAGGGGGTCACAGTGTCCCAGAGGGCTGTGGCCTAGTTAGTCAGACTAATACCAACCTTGACCTTTGGGTGGAGGCACCTGTCACTGAACCTAGGCTCCTTAACCTGCTACTAGCCAAGCAGGCAGGGGTAGTAGCCCTTGGGATAGCACCACCTAGGGGTTACATAAGCATTAAGCATGACCATCTCAAGTTGCTGACATCTGTTGGGTACTTTCCACTGGTAGCAACAGGCAGTCAACCCTGTTATGTCAACAGTCATGACTGGCTGTCTAAGTAGTCATGGGCAGTCAGCCCTGTCCCATGAAGAGCTATGACTGGCCAATGCTACTTCTTATATTATATGATATCCTTGCAGATAGAACACCATGTTGCTTTTTATATTACCTGATGTTACTACAGATGTAGCAAAGTAACTAGCCTAGTTTACACAAGGTACATGAAGTTAGATCAACGTAACAGCCCAGATAAGTCCCTATATAAAGTACAGTAACTGCCTCCTGAGGTAACAACAACCTGTCACAACTGATCAGTGGTCAAACTCGTTGAGATATACAAACCATCCAGTTACATCTCTGCCTTGACAAGACTACTTAAGTGCCCAAAAATCCAAAGCAGGGTAGGAGTCTCATAGTGAGAACTAACAGTTACCTCAGCTCTCAGAACCTCATCGGAACATCTGGCACTGGTTGGTGAGTCTGTTACCTCCACCTTAGGCATAGGACCTAAGGCTGACTATCCACTTGGCAATTGTTATTATTTCTTTTATTGCAACTTTTTTGGTCTGTGTCAAAGGAATTAGTTTCTGCTTAGCACTGGTGTTCAGAAAAATTGTAGCCATATTATAAATTGTGACTGCAGTTTAAAACTGTAACTGTCTATTCATTTTGATGCCAAAACTGCTTTGTTAAATTTGAACATTCATTTCAAAAGTAAACATTTTTAATCATGAATCCTGACTTTGATATTCCTTCTCAATTTAATATTATAAAACTTAGAGTAATGAGCTTAGAACAGGATAACCTAAAAAGTAAATCAGGTTTAGAGTTCTGCTTCCTTGGACATGCTGGTACGCTTAAGGTAACAGTTCCAGGTTACATCCAGATATTAAATTGTACAGATTTTACATGTACAGAACCATTACATAAATATTTGGGATGGTGTTTCATGTATTCTGATAGAGAACACTGGTGTAAAATATATGATTGTCCCAGACATAAATTCACAGATGGATTCAAGGTACATGTAAGAATACTTGAGGAACTAGGGAAGACTCATTGTCCACTAATTCATAATCATGCCCATAAGGGAACATTAGACTTTAATGAACACAGCACCTTCGTGGACCAAGATCAGATAGTCTTGGTCAGCCAGGTGTCAGAATAATTGTGGCAGGTGGTCTAGATCATAATACAGATGCCACCCTGTCAACCCTCTGTGTCTCCACTCCAAATGAACTTTATCTTGACCTAGCCCAGATGGTAGATGATTTGGTAAGATGCCATAGTCAATTAGTGGATGACGCAGAGGGACTGCCAATTTCAGAAGGTCTTGGTGAAAGCTGTGTACACGAGACTGAGCAAAGGAAGTTATACCGGAGAGCCGGAAGGCTCTCCATCTAACTCGAATGTAAATGACTACTCCTCCCCCTCTTTGCCCCTGCCTATCCTTTCTGAACAGATTGTATCCGGGTATAGCTGTGTCCCATCAGTTAACCACGTTTCTGTCACAGTAACCCAGTCCAATCTTTCTTCTACCATGATGGCTGTGAGTTTGGGTAGTTTGGTTGCAAGGCTTCTAGCATTTGCAACCACCACCTTCCAGGAATGTGCACCCCCTTTGGTATGGGGCTGCACCCTCTTCTTGGATAGTGCCAACTTGCTGTTTGTGCCCGAGTGATTTTTGAGGTTGCCATCTTGTTGCGGAATGCTAATCGAGACCTCTGTGGTCGAGATGCCCGGGTTCTGAATTTCTCTTTCTGGGTGTGTATGTACACCCTTGCGTTCATGGGGAGTGGTGACAAGCCCGCCGACGGTGGTGGTGTGAGCTGACACCATAGCCTTCCAATCATGGCCTCCCCCCTCTGCTATAACCTCAGTACCATCCCCCCTTTTCTGTGTCTGCCCCTCCTGTACTTTACATGAGGTCCCTCCTTTTTTACCTATGGCCACTGCTTGCTCATTGCCATGCCTGTTTCCTTTAGTCCAATGTTCAGGAGTTCCCTTCCATTTGCCAATCCCCTTACCTTCGTATCTTTCTGCTGCGTCCTCATTTAGGTCTTCTTCTCTGTGCTGGAGACCTCCCAGTTTAAACCCTCCAAAAAGACCTCCAACTTCTGCCTTAGTGCTCTCACTCCTTCTCCAGTGAGATGCAGACCATCATGCTTGAAGAGCTTCCTGTCCCAGAAGGTCCCCCAGTCTCCAATGTAGTGCATGACACTGTCTGTGCACCAACCCTGCAGCCACCAGTTGAATTCCCCGATCTCTTTGTTCCTGATCTTGTCCTCACTTCTGCCCTTCCTCCAAACCGGTAACACCTCTGAGAAGGCCAGATGTGTTGTGTACTCCTTTAGGCTCTCACCTAGGGTCTTCATGTCTGCCTTGGCTTCTTCCACAGTCCTATTTGCTATGTCATTTGTCCCAAGATGGACTATGTTCCCCTCGAAATCCTGATCTCTTCTCACCAGCCATCCTATTCTGTCCTTAGCTTTCCCTGCAGATGCTCCTGGCATGCATTTCACTGTGGTTTCAGCTCACTTCGCACTGATGGACTATGCCTCCTCTTCTTGCAACATAGAGTCTCCCATGACCAGAATCCTCCTGTTCCTGTGTATATTCTTCCTCTCCTTCCTTGTACCTCTTTCCTGCTTTCTTGTATCAGGTTTGTCCAGCTCGACTCTTCCTTTTTCCTCACTTGGTTTCTGTCCCCTGGCTAGGGAGGTGAAATGATTCTACATGTGGATATTGTGTGATTGGCAGTGCCCCATCTTAGCTCTAGGTGCCCCGCTGCCCCCTCTCACCACCCTCCATCCCCCAAGACCCGTGGGCCTTTGGAGGAGTGGGTGGGTAAGGGGGGGTGGTGGGCATCCCCAATCCAGTCTCCTCTGCAGCCTCGTGATCTCTTCTCTTGCCTGCCATAGCTCCCTCCATAGTTCCACAACTGTCCTGCAGGAGGGGCACCCCCATCTCCAGAGTGTCTGCCTCGCTACCAGCCCTCCACAGCTCTGGCAGATCTGGATGTCCATGTCTGTTTTCCTCCCAACCTGTAGGTGTCACTGTTTCTTTCTCCCCTCACTGCGTCTTCTCTATTCTCTCTTCCTGTTCTCACTGGTGTCTTCCTCTGGGAGCCCTGCAGGAAGTTCCCTTAGGCTTCTGTAAATGTAGAAATAACCTGGGTGGGAGGGTGTGTAGTACTATTACCACCCCTTAGCAGTAGCTGTTAGCAGTTAAGTGATGGGGAAGGGGGAGATTTAACTGACTCCCCTTTTCCTCTCCAAAATGAGGTACTCTTAAAAGCAAATGCTAGCTCCCTTTTAGTTGCTAGCTTCCCTCTCCAAAATTAGGTGCTTTTAAAAGTAAATGCTATCTCCCTTTCAGGAAGCTGGTAGGGGTTCCATTGTTAGGGGAATACACTTGGGAGTTGGGGAGAAGGGGAGAGGGAGGAGAAGTGCCTGAGAGGTGCTTCAGCTTGGAGGGATGGCAGCAGATCCAGAGGATAACTAGGGCAGCAGGAGATGGGGAAGCTTGCTGTCACTATCCACCTGGGGAAAAATTTCCTGTAAAGAGACAGGGTAGGGTAGTTCAAGGAAGTGTCAGGAAACTACGGAGGGGCTTTAAAGAGGTGGCATGCACAGTGGCTTTTGCCAAACAGTTACCCATATATGGACGGGGAGAGGATAGGACAGCCGCACCCGAGCTTTAAGAATTGTTTAAAGGCATGGTATACAGAGGAGGGCTTCGGCTACAATGGGGACTGGAGAGCAACCTGGGAGGATATGGGTATTTGTGGGAGAGATGGTCTGGATCTTTCCAGGAGGGTGACCACAGTCCTTACTGGGATGCTTAAATGCTACTTGTATGAACATTTAAACTGGCTGGGGGGAGGGGACTGTAAAACAAAGGGAGGCAACAATTGCCCCCTCAGATGATGAAGCAACAGGGAGGGAGATCCTGAGGGGAGTAAGCTCCCCTAGGGCATGGGTGCAAGAAAGCAGGAGTGGGGACAAGGCTGAGGAAAATGGGAGTATAAATCAGGAAAACAAGAAGAAAGGAGTAAAGGAGATTGGTAAAGGAGAAGGTAGCAAGGGAAGAGGGGGTCAGGGGAGCTTCAGGGAACAGCACAAACAGGAGAAGGGGGAAGCAGGGAAGTAGGCAAGGAGGGAGTAAGGTCTAGAGAGCCATGTGCACCAGTACAAGGAGTCTGGGAAATAAAATTCGGCACCTGCAGGCCATCATAGTAGAGACAAGCCTGGATTTGGTGGCCATAATGGAGTTGTGGTGCACTGCCAGCCATGATTGGGATGTGGCCATATCAGGCTACTCTCTGTTCAGGGGAGAGAGGAGAGGTGGAGTTGTACTATATATGAGGGAGAGAATCCCAGGCCACTGAAGTACAGGACCACCCAGAGGAAAAATAAGGGCTGGATGTGCTGTGGGTCATCCTAGAGACAGGTACTGGGGTCACTGTTCATACAAGGGTGATATACAGACCTCCAGCACAGCGGGAGGAGTTGGGTAAGACATCTGGGGAAGCCATCGTCAGGATGGTAAGTAAGGGCAAGGTGCTGCTAGTTAGCACTTCAGTCTGTCAGATATGAACTTCCAATTGCAGCTTCAGCAAGGCGCAGAGCCGTCCTTGACTCCTACCTTTTCTCAGTCAGCTGGTAAAGGAGCCCACTTAAGATGGGACAGTGCTTGACCTGGTGCTTACAAACTGGGATGACATTGCAGAAATCACAATGGACAATCACCTCGGTACCAGTGATCACCATATAGTGTGGTTTAAACATTAAGGTGGGAACAGAGGCACACCACACAAGGATGAGAGGCCTGGACTTTAGGAAGGTGGATTTTAAAGAAATGGGAGACTGCCTCAGAAACTGCCTCATGGGGGGGGGGAGCTTGCCAGGGAGCGATAGATGCACAGTGGGGAAACAAAGAATGGCATAAATAAGGCAACCAACCTCTGCATGAAGGATGTGAACAGAAGTTGAAGGAAAAAGAGATCATTATGGTTTTCCAGGGACATGGCCAAGGTGGTGAGGAGAAAAAAGGTGGCTTTCAAGAAGTATAAGGAAACCAAGAGGGAGGAAGACAGGGAGGTATACCGAATAAAGCAAAGGGAAGCTGGAAAGGCGGTGAGGGGATTAAAGGTGCAGAAAGAGGAAAGGATAGCCACAGGGATAGCTAAAGGGGATAAGACTTTCTTCAGGTGCATAGGTGAGAGGAGGAAAGCAAGGGGAGGGATAGTGAGGATAAGGAGATGGGCCGTGGAGACTACAAAGAAGAGGATCAAGAACTAGCAAACATCCTGAATAGGTGCTTCTACTCAGTCTTCACAGTGGAGGGGGCAGAGCACCAGGGAGCAGCAGGAACAAAGAGGGGTGGACACAAGTTCATTTTCAAAGGAAAGGGTCCTGAAGGGACTTGCAGCTTTGAAAGTAGACAAGACTATGGGACCAGACGAGATACACCCAAGGGTACTAAAGGAACTCAAGGAGGCACTAGCTGCCCCATTGTTGGCCTTATTCAACAGCTCACTGGAAACAGGCATGGTTCTGGAGGATGGGAGGAGAGCAGTTGTAGTCCCTCTCCATAAGAGCAGCAGCAGGGAAGAGGCTAGCCAACTACAAACCGATCATTCTTACATCAGTGTGGGGGGGGGGGGATTAATAGAAACCTTGTTAAAGGAAAGGTTGGTAGAGTATCTTGAATACAATGGGCTACAAGACCAAAGGCAGCAAGGATTCATGGGAGGAGGAGGTCATGCCATATAAATCTGATTGATTTCTCCGTCTGGGTGACTAGGGAAATAAATCAGGGGAGGGCTGTGGACATGGCCTATCTGGACTTTAGCAAATCCTTCAACACTGTGCCACATAGGAAACTGATAAAGAAATTGAGCAGCCTAAGGGTGGGATCCAAAGTGGAGAATTGGATAAGGAGCTGGTTAATGATTAGCCAACAGAGGGTGGTGGTTAAAGGAACTCACTCTAATGAGGGAAGGGTGACCAGCTGGGTGACCCAGGGCTCAATACTGGAACTGGTCCTCTTCAATGTCTTCATAGGTGACACTGCAGATGAACTGGAAGAGAAAGTATGCCCTTTTGCAGATTATAGTAAATCTGTAATAGGGCGGACACTCAGGGGGTAGTGGAGAGAATGGATAGGAACCATGGGAAGCTCGAGAAGTGGTCAAGATTATAGTATTCGGGGTTCCATGCCAAAAAGTGCAAAATCATGCACCTAGGGCATAGGAGCCAAGGAGCTGAGCATAGGATGGGGGGGTTACTGGCAGTCACTAAGCAAGAAAGGGACCTTGGGATTATTATATCTGATGACCTCAAAGTAGCAGGGCAGTGTGGCAAAGCAGTGGATAGGGCAGTGGGATGCTGGAATGCGTGGGGAGAGGTATCGCCAGCAGGAGGAGGAAGGTGGTATTGCCACTGTATTGCTTGCTTATAATACCCCACCTGGAATACTGTGTCCAGCTCTGGAAGCTGCACCTAAGAAAGGACATAGACAGGGTAGAGGCAGTTCAGAGAAGGACTATGCAGGGGTTGCATCAAAAGCCATACAAGAGCCAGTTTCATGGCGTTGAGTGGTGGGGCACCCACTTGGCATAGTGGCAACTCGGGTTCGAGCCCTGAGTCCAGGACATCATGAGCACAGGCTGGCAGGGAGTGTGATAGAGCATCCATGTGGATGCTCTCCTCCCGGGGGGATGCTGAGCACCACTCGGAGAGCAACACCTGATGGTGTGGGGAGCCTTGTTAGTGTGGGTGATCACATGTTGGCTGACTCCGCCTCCCGGGTGTTGCCACGGTGGGTGCCACTGGGGTGTCAGGAGGGCCCAGAAAATGGAAACTTGCACCTATCTCGGCCTGCCAGATGATGGCTGCCTAGTCCCCCCCACACCACAGTCACCTAGCACACTGCTCCTGCCCCCAGCCCTTGTATCTTGGGGCCCCCCCCTGGAATGCTACTCCCCTCTCGTCCCCAGAGGGATGGCCTCTGGCAGGGATAAGCCAGACCATCTGAGAATGTGGAGAGAACCTGGAGAGCCAGGTGGCAGGAAATGGCAGTGAAGGGGAACTCAGTAGGTACACCCTGTAAGAGAGACAAATGAGAGGGGACATGATAGAGACCTATAGGTACCTCACAGTGGTGAATGCACGAGGGAAGTCTCTTTCAAATGAGAAAGAGCACCAGGACCAGATGGGGGGTGAGTTTAAGAGGGATGTGAGGAAGTACAATTTAGCTGAGTGGTGGACGCCTGTAAAAGATTCCCAGCAGAAGTGGTGGAAGTGAAAACAGTAATGGGCTTCAAGCATGTGTGGGACAGATAGAGGAGAATATTAGTAAATAGAGAGGGAGGAAAGAGGCTTGCTGGACACCAGTTAGGGTCTGCGGAGACAGACTAGGCAGGGACCATTAGGACAGACCAGGTGGGCCAAGTGGTCCTTTTCTGCTGACAAATTCTGTGTTTCTATGTAACTGTTTGAGTCCAGGATGGAGAAGAAAAATTCAGCTGCCACAGCAGACATATTTCCCACAAGCTAGTGGTAAAGAAAAAAAATCACAGCAAAGCTACCTGGGTACATGAGAGGGTTGCCTGGATGGGGGGTGCCTTCCTTTCCATATTCAGCCAGCTAAAAAAGAAAAAATCTTGTCAGCAGAGTTGCCTTAAGTATCAGGTACTTAGTAAATGACTGGAGTAAGGTGTGAATGTCTTTGTGACTGCTGCTTGAGATCGGTGGGACTGTCCGGCAAGGTCCTTTGACTCATGCAGCCAAATCCACTGAGCTGCAGCGTTGGAAGCACAA
Organism: Neoceratodus forsteri; assembly: GCA_016271365.2. Taxonomy (NCBI): domain Eukaryota; kingdom Metazoa; phylum Chordata; order Ceratodontiformes; family Ceratodontidae; genus Neoceratodus; species Neoceratodus forsteri. The sequence goes on from CM028134.1 coordinate 195,760,916, forward strand.
GGAGGTTTAGAGATGGAGATGCCTTTGGTCTAGAGCCCCTCGATGGCATCTGCAAATGTCTCTTGCAATACTGGACCTCTGGCACAAAACATTCATCGTTTGGCCAGAAAAGGAGTTTGATATTGGAGCTTATGTGTGCGCAGAGTAATTAGAACTGGGCCATATTTCTTTCATTGTTCCATGACTCGCAGTGAGTAGTCATGATCTACATTACATATAGCCTGACTGCCTCAAAGAACAGTCCCTTCTGCCATTAGCCCAGTAGTATTTTGTGTTTGACCGCACACCTTTGGAACTGTAAACTGATAGACCTTGGCCGTTGCTGTGTCACAGGGTTTGGGTAAACAGAGGACAACAGAGTCAAGCAGTAAGGTACAACATGCTGTAGCTTGTGTGGCTTTATTGAAAAATAACAAAATGCAAAATAACAAAAAATACAAACGTAGGAGGTATCAGAGTGGACCAGAATTTTCAGTATGTACCTCTTAATTCAGGGGCATAAGCATAAACTCAAAACATTCATCGGGATTAAGCTAGCATGGCTCAGTCATGGAATCAGAGGGATTTCTATGAGGATGCTAGGATGGCAGATCTAGTTCTTCACTCCATCAGTACCTCAGCTGTACTGAGCTCTTGCCTCCCGAGCAGGGTGAGTTGTGTATTTTTTATAACCCACCACTGGGTTCACCTGATCCACTCAGCCTATTACATATCCATCAGACATCAGACAACTTTGTGTACTTTTTTGCACTGTTTGGGCTGGCAGTATAACTTAGAGGTTACAGTAATGAGCTTGGTATGTCCAGCAGACAGACATGGGTTTGATTCCGACAACCTCCACTTGCATACTGTGTGACTCTGAGCAAGTCACTTAACCTCCCCAGTGCTCCCAGGTCACCCCTGAAAACAGGCATCTGTGCCTAGTGGGCCTCACCCAGTTACCAAAGAAATAAAAAATATACATCAGGTTTCATTTACAACATACAAGAACACCATACATACATACATACATATAAAATTAAAAGACAAAGAACCTCAGTGTGCAAGCACTGAGGCAATGGTTACCCCAAAGGGCACTGGCCGGGAAGCCAAGTTTCAAAGAAATACAGAAATAACACATAACCCCATAATGCAAAGCACCATGGGCTGTAAATACAAATCACCACAGAATATTATGCTGGTTCAACTTTAAGTAGAAATGCATGGTACCAAAAAGTCTCTCACACAGTCTGCAAAGGGTGCTAACAGAAAACACACACACGTGTTTTATCCTACCAGGACTCATCAGGTGTGCCTCGTCTGTGAGACACCCCAGTGGCATGAACCACCTACCCTAAGATGGTCTATCTGGGTTATGTTGTGGTGAACCCAATAAAAACAAGCTAAAAGACAAAGAACCTCAGCATGCAAGCACTGAAGCAATGGTTACCCCAAAGGGCACTGGCCGGGAAGCCAAGTTTCAAAGAAATACAAAATCACACATACCTCCATAATGCAAAGCACCATGGGCAGTATATGCAAATCACCACAGAATATTATGCTGGTTCAACTTTAAGCAGAAATACATGATACCAAAATGTCTCTCATACAGTCTGCAAAGGGTGCTAACAGAAGACACATACACGTATTTTGTCCTACCAGGACTCATCAGTGTGCCTCGTCCGTGAGACACCCCAGTGGAATGAACTAGCTACCCTAAGATTGTCTATCTGGCCAACGAATTAGGCCTCTCTTGTCAGCCCGACGCAGCTCATTGGTAAACCACATACATAGTGGTGAAGATCTTTTTGAAATTAAGGTTAATAGGGGGCAATGCTCTGCCTAAGGATCACTTTAGCCCCAACTCTAACTCCCCCTTTGAGCTGTCTGTTTTACATAGGCCTACAACAAGTGGAAAGGAATGGCTGGCAGGCAACTAATGAAACAGCACAAGATCAGCAAGGATCCAAGTGTTCCATGAGGAGAGTGTTTTAAAACGAGATAACTGACTTTCTCATTGCATGAAGTTTTACTTTCTTTATGTAATGTGATGACTTTTTGTACTTTTATACAGCTTTGTGTATTTTTTTTGTACTGTTTTATGTAGAGGAGAGAGGGAGTAACACATTTGTTTAACATAGAAGAATAAACACTGTGCTAGTCTCCCTTTGCAGGAGCAGCTTTGAAAAGCACTGCAGGGCTCCCTGTAATTCCCTTTCTACAAACTAAACCTTAAAATACAGGCAGGTGAGTCAAGACAGCCTGCCACAGTACTGAACGAGAGTTACAGCAAAGAGCTCTGTAACTACAGAGCTCTACTACAGTTGGGCTCACAAGCAGGAACAGGCGCATAGCACAGTTTGCTTCTTGTCTCCAAGAGAGAAACAGTTATAGCATTAAGTTTCTAATATTTATGTTTAAGAAATAGCCTTTCTAAGGGTCCTGCACTTCCAGTACTTCTGCTCAGTTACAAAGCAGTAACAAGTCAGACAGAACAGAAAGGAGGGAAGGGAGAAAGAAAGAGGGAAGGAAGGAAGGAAGGAAGGAAAAGAAAGAAGGTGGGAAGGAGGGAGGGAAGGAAGGAAGGAAGGATTGGAATGTACAGGATAAGGCAATGAGGACATACAACCCCTGCAGGTGGCCATCCTACAGAAAAGAAACAGAAGAGCTGGCCCAGTGGCATAGATGCCTGAGGCACTATGTGCCATACCTCTAATCATGCCGGCAACCCGGGTTTGGGAACAAGCTCGGGTTCTAGGGGTTGGCAGGGGGAGGGGAGAGAGGATTGAGTGTCCGATGGACTGTTCTCCTCTCGGGGGGGGGGGAATGCTGTCTCATTCCTTGCCTGCTATCTGGTGGAGGCCAAGTGGCAGTGCCAGAACTAGAGCAGCACAGAAGAAAGGGCCATGCATACATGGCATATGTGCACCTCCACGTGCATACACATACAGCCCACCACAGCAAGGTGAGAAAAATGGAGGAAAAATGGCAGTCGCAGGCTACATGAAGCCCTGCATTCCTGCCCTCACCCTACACTGTCACCAGCTTGCCGACCCTCCAATTCTGGACGCAGGACCTCCGGGTGGCAGGGACAGCCCTTCCCTTCCCGGCCCCACGATGGGGGGAATCCATGGGGGATATGGAGCTCGGTGGACCAGGGAGGCAGTTGCCGGGTGGGGGAGGCAGAGGTAGGGACAGGGTGGAACAGCCACTTACAACACGTCCAGAAGGATAAAAAAAAAAATATATATATATATATAGAAAAGAAACAGAAAACACATAGAAGCAGAGTAAAGGAAAGCAGAGTGTTGTGCAACAGAAAAACAGAAAAGTGTTTTTTATTTTCTTTTATACAGTTCCTTGGAAGTGAAGCTTATCACTAATAAGCAAACTAGTAACATGCCTTAACCCTATCACTTGCTGGTTATTCTCAGGAGGGGAAGGGCTCTATGGGCCCATTCAACCCCCAATACAAAATTTGGCAGGAGGTCTATGCGGGATCGGAAAAACATCTTCAAGAACTAATGTAGGTCTGACCCCTCCACATTTTCCCTGATCCCGTAAATTCTCATATTTTAACGCCTCGAGTATCCCTTGAGGTCTTCATATTTATTTTCCAGTATTTGCTGTAGGGCCTCTAATAATAATCTGTCCACTTGATCAGCCCCGGAATCTAAATTGGAGAGTGTAGCTTGCTGTTCAGTTACCATTTGTCTCAGCCAGGTAATGTCCAATCCAATATAAGCTAAGTCCTGTTTGTGTTCCTCGTGAAATTTGTGGAGTTAAGTCAGAATTAAATCAAGTTTTGCTTTTTTGATAGGTATTCTGGCAGAGCTCCACTGATTTAGTTCTTGATGCCTTGGATCTGGAGACAGAGGCCTTACAGGCATAGCTGTCAGTCTCCCAGCCACTTGCTTCCGTCAGCAGGTCGACTTTTACTGCTGTCAAAAATTGTCTCATGGTAAGGCAGTACTCTGGTAAAAAAATAAACGTGTTTGTACTGGATACTCAGCAATTACATCCTTTTGTAGGAGACTGGGAGCAGAGCCAAGAATCCAACTGCCATTTCAGGTGGTGATGTCACCAGAAGTCCTTTTTTTTTTCTGCTTTTATTTTTTTGTTATTCTTTGTTAACTAGGTAAGGCCCACTAGGCACAAGTACATGTTTTCAGGGCTCAAGGGTGACCCGAGAGCACCCGGGAAGGTTAAATGACTTGCTCAGAATCACATAGTATACAAGGGGAGGTTGTGAGAATCAAACCCAGGTCTGCTCCTCATTACTCTAACCTCTAAGCTATACTGCCAGCCCATATACTTTGTCTATGTATGCCTAAATCTTCCTGGTTACTTGTGAACACGGGCATCACATTGCTCATCAACCTACCAGAATATAAAATTAAATTAAATGAACTGGAAGGGAAGGTATACCTTTTTGCAGATGATACCCCAAATCTGCACTAAGGTGGACACTCAGGAGGGGTGGAGAGAATGTGCAGGAATCTTGGGAGACTTGAGGAGCGGTCAAGAGCATGGCAGCTGGGTTTCAATGCCAAAAATACAAAATCATGCACCTAGGGCATAAGGACCTAAGAGCTGATTATAGTATGGGGGAGGTACTGACAGTCACTAAACAGGAAAGAGACCTTGGGGTTATCATATCTTATGACTTCAAGGTGGCAGGGCAGTGTGACAAAGCAGTCTGTAGGTTTAGTGGGATGCTGAGATACATAAGGGTGGGTATCTCCAGCATGAGAAGGGAGATGGTGTTGCCACTGTATCACGCACTGGTGAGGCCCCACCTGGAGTACTGTGGCCAGGTTTTGGAGGCTACACCTCAGGAAGGACATAAGACAGTATGGAGGCAGTCAAGAGGAGGGCAACTAAAATTGTGCAGGTGTTGCCCGAAAAGCCCTATGAGAAGAGACTGAGGGATCTCAAGATGTACACCCTAGAAGAGAGTAGAGTGACAGGTGACATGATAGAGACCTACAAGTACCTCACGAGGGTGAACAGAGTACAGGAGGGGAGTCTTTCTCAAATAAGAAAGACCACCAGGACCAGGAGGTGTGCAATGAAGCTGGGGGGGGGGTGAGTTTGAGAGATGTGAGGAAATACTTCTTCACTGAAAGGGTGATAGAGGTCTGGGACAGACTACCAGCAGAAGTGGTGGAGGTGAAAACAGTGGGGTGCTTCAAGCATGTGTGGGATAGACACGGGTGTATTAGAAAATAGGCAGGAAGGAGGAAGGGTTACTGGAGACCAGTTATGGTCTGGTGAGTCAGAGTAGACAGGAATAGCTGGCATACTGGATAGGCCAAGTGGTCCTTTTCTGCCGAAAAATTCTAATTTTTAGGCATTTGCAGGGCAAGTGGCTCAGTAGGTAGTGCACTCACCTCTGAGGCTGGGAGATCAGAGGGCTGTGGGTTCAGTTCCCACATCTGGCACTTGGGTTAATATCCCAGTATTGACACTGTAGTGCAGCATGAGAGAGGTGCTGCACTTCTGAGGTGCCGTCTTTCAGATGAGACGTTAAACCGAGGTCCCATCTGCCTGGACTGGTGGTAGTTCAGGTGGATGTTAAAGATCCTATGGCACTTATCAAAAAGAGCAGGGGAATTTCCCCGGTGTCCTGGCCAAATTTCCTTCATTCACTAAAAATACCACCAACATCTTAATCTGGTTCAAGGTCAGTTGGCATTCATCTGTATCCCCCTTCCCCCCGGGTCGTGCCTGAAAATAGGCAGGATTTGTCTAGTGCACTTACCCGGTCAGCAAAAACTAAATAAATAAATAAATAAATTCTGCTTATAAGCAGTTTTCTAGATGTTTTCTGTTTTTAACCCACAAGATGGTGCTAATGCTTCATGGTTGTTTTTCCTGTTCTGGATCTGCCCAGGTACGTTAGTTAAAAGGAGTTTAAATGGTCATGATTTAAAGCACTTGATCAAAGCTGTCCAGGCTGCCTCTCCCTTGTAAATGAGTAAATATTGATATTGGGGACACCTTTGCTGAAGCAATCCACTAAAAGTCAAAATGAAGGGTTCAACCCACATATAATGAAATTTTGATCCTCTTCACAAATATATTTCAAACCACCTCTCAAATATCTGGTACAACATTTCAAAGGCACCACCCTGTTCATGCCCTTATTCCTGTGGTCACCTATTAAATAGTATTAGATAATTTTGGTGCTCTCTAATTATGTAATACTATTCAATAGGTGACCACTGGAACAAGGGCCTGAGGAAGGGGCGATGTCCCCTAAATGTTGACTCTGAAACGTCGACCCAGATGTTTAAGATGTGGCTTGAAATAAATTTATGAAGAGGATCAGTATTTCTTCATATTCTTATTTATTTCTTTATTTTATTCTTTGGTAACCAGGTAAAGTCCACTAGGCGCAACTGCCTGTTTTCAGGGGTGACCCAGGACTACTGGGGAGGTTAAATGAGTTGCTCAGAGTCACACAGTATGCAAGTGGTAAGCTGTAGGAATCAAACCCAGGTCTGCTGGATGAACCAAGGTCATTCATAGCTCGTTACTCTAAACCCTAGGCTATACTGCCAACCCCATGCAGAGCAAGCACTTCATTTTGATTTTTACATGATTCAAAACACAATTTGTGCTGTGTAGATATGTTGTTTTTTTCCAATGAGCGCTGTATCCATCAGTCAGATCTTCAGGACTATACCCTGTTCAGGTCTGGTGCTCTCTCATCCCCTGAGTCCAGCTGACAATCCACGGCTCCTTCGACTTCCCCTCCATGGGTAGGGGCTCTGGGGGAAGGGCCATCTTCCCCCATGAGGCAGTCAACCAGGTGTACAGGATCCAGTGTTGGAGGCAATAGGATCCAGGTGAGTCCAGAACTTCAGCTGTCATTCAGTTGGTGGGAGTTTTTCCCATTTTCTCCTTGCCTCCACCCCCGGCACTGGTAGAGCTTATATAATGGCCTTAGTGACATTCTGCGGAGGGATCAAGTTCTCTTAACAAACCACAGGAGGCACTGCTGCACCATGTACCTCACCCCTTCTCTCCTGTCTGCAATGCACTGCCAAGCAGCGGCTGCTGTGGTCTGTCCTGCTTCTCACTGCATGACTCGAGTTCGCTCTTGAACCCAGGTCACCTGTATGACAGCATGACATGCTGCCATTGGGCCATCAGTGCGGACCTCTAAACATGTTCTTAACTAAAGTTTATACTAGTTAGTCCTTGAGTTAAGTTTCAAAAAAGTCTTTGAGGAGGGGGGTTTATGGGGCATTTTTTTTTCTCCTCCGGGCTCCCTGTAGCCCCACACCTTTGGGCTCTCACATACCAGCTCTCCTCTGCCCGCCGGACTCAACCTCTGCTGCTGTGCCTGTCTCACCTTCCCCCGGAGCTCTTCTGACATTCCCTGTAGGTGGTCCAGCCTATCTCTGCTGAGGGACCCCCCACAGGGAGGCAAACAGGGGGAGAAAGCACCTTTGACACCAGGGCAGTCGGTTGGATGCCAGATGTGGTGTGCTGGGCAGTCGTTTGGCATGTGTGAGGCCTACCAAAGGCAATCATCTGGTGCTGCAGAGTGGCCATGTTTCCAGTTTTCAGGGCACCCACCAACCTCCCACAGTGCATGTGGCTGCGTCTGTGGGGCAGGGGCTTTCAGCAGTGTGTGGTCACCCACACTGCCAAGAACTCCTCTGTTAACCACTGCCAGGAGCCGCTATAAGAGTGGCATGCTACAACCCTCCCCCAAAGGATCCTTTCAGCTCCTTCCCTGCCGGCCTCCACTCCTGGCATCCAGGCTTGGGTTGCGAACCAAGATCACCAGCATGCCAGAGCGATGCGCCATTGTTCAGTGCCATGGAGCCGGCTATGGGGCAGTTCTAAGTAATTTAGATAAATGTTTCATATTGCATGAAGTGGAAGTAAGCACAGTAGCATGACAGACATGAAAATGTTGACAAAACAGTGACTACTCGTTGCTGATGGGCTGGCATAGTAGAAGTATCTAGTTTTACCCCATCTTTTCCCCCCTTTTGCTATTTCAAATGGAATGTATAACTCTGGACTAATTGGGATGCATTCGTGTTTAAGGGGACTGTTTGTATTCTAGCCAGTGATGAAGCTGTATGCATATGTACTGAAATTATTTTTGTTTCATGACAAGAGCAATAAAATATAATTTTAAGTGAAATGCAGAATGATGGACATAGCCGGGAAGAAAAGTCTCTATGAAACAAAGAATGTCTGGATTGTGCAGAGACCCAGGCTTCGAGCTCAGGCTTGTTTGTCATTGCCAGAAGATATTGCTATGTGCAATCTTAATACCTTTAGGGAAGTGTCATAAAGGATGAATAGCACAAATATTAGTGGTGGGTGGGCCAAGATTTGGCTCAGTGTCTCCAAAGAGAGTAAGCTTGAGTGATAAATGGAACAGGAGGGAACAACTGATGCCGCCCCACAGATGGGTGAGGCAGGTAGCACAGACTGCATTTGGAAAGGTGAATCAGGAGTTTCTGAGGGGAGGCGGAGGAGGAACAACTAAGAGGTTTGAGAAGTGCAGCTCAGAGGCTGCGTAGGTGCAGCAGCAGGACAGTTTAGAACCAAATGGCAGAGAAGAAGAGTAACAGGAGTGAGAAGTCAAACAGCATTGCCCCCAGTAGCAGCCCTTGAGCTCATGAGTAGGGAAGGGGCGATACTGGGAACTATGGGGACCTGCGTAGGGTGAACACAACCGAAAGATTAATGCAAAACCAACCAGGGCAGAGAGGTAGGTTAGTGAATCAGTGGTAGTAACAGCTGAAGCAATGGTCTTAGAAATATACAGATTGCAGGGAAGTAGAAGCCATAGGCTGGGAACAGCCTGAAAGGATGCTCTTCTCATTTTAAGTGGGAGAAATAGTGGGGAAGGGGTAGCTAGCAGTTTGTGCAAACTACTGGGTGAATGCACACAAACAGGTAATATGGTGGCTAGCAGTGCAAAACAAAATTTAGTGGCACAGACAGAATTAATCAAATAACAGGCTGTGTTTAACTAACATATGTAGTCACAGGGTGTATCACAGTAACTATAGCACAAATTAACAACCAGAGTCTAGCAAGTAACACATGCCAAAAATAATTGGTAAAATGCAACATAGTCTCAGGCGCCAAGTAGGCAACAAGAGAGGTAGCCCGACAAGATAGCGACTTCGGAACAGTGGCGCATAAAACAGCCCTAAAACACAGCGACCACTTATTGACGACTCAACAGTTCCCCCACCTCCCGAGTTGCACCCCCGGAGTTGGTATATATATAGTAAGGCGCATGCGGGGGGCAAAGAACCCTCTCAATCAGAGAGATCGCTGTAAGTGGCCATGCTGTGATTCCAGGCTGTTTTCATGTGTCACCCTTCCAGAGTAACTATCTTGAAGTGGAACCAACAAGAGACAGAGTATATGGGAAGTGATTATTATGCACATGGAGGTAAGCAGTAAAGTCCTAATTGAAAGTAGTTAAGAAGGCAAAAGGAACCTAAAAATGTTAGCAGAGATACTCTGGTACAGTGACCTATAAATGTGCTGGAAGGCTTCCCTGACATTCTTACCCTTACTCACTGCCTGTTTTTAATGTATTTCGCAAGTTTTACCAGGAAAGATATACTGAGCTGGTAGCAGCCCATTTCTAGCTGCATCTTTACTGGAGGTGATACGGTTAGAACCCCTCCGATCTCTGGCCAGACATGCTAGTAGTGTGCTTGGTTTGTTACCCCATTGAAACAGCCTTTGTCTTGCAGAGAACGGGGATGTATCCCCCTGAGCCCACTCACTCAGTTCTAATGGCAGGCTCCACTACCCCTGTAGTGGAATTGCCACCACCTAACAGAAGGAAAAGCCTCCACTCCCCCGACTATCTTCCCTTCAGCTAGACTATCTCCAGCATTCAATACTGCTTGACCACCTTTCTAGACCATAACCAGACTCCACCTCAACCATCCTACATGTGGCTTGAACACCTCCACAACACCACACTCACCTTAGCCACCTACCTTCCCTATAGCTGAACCACCATCCTACACCAGGATCAGTGCCCATGCACCCGAACAATCCCTGCAACTAGACCAACCCTACATACCTCTAAACTGTCCCTGATTTTGCATCAAAATTTGCATTTGTCCATCATAAAGGTTGGGTTTTTATGGTAGAGAACAGTGGGGTGGGGTGGGGGTTAAAATCACAAAATAATGTAAAACATTAAAGTTACAGACTGATTCTTCTTCAGAAAATGCAGATGAACACAAATCCCCTTTTTCTATCAGCTTTCTGAGTGAATAGTGCCAATTTATAACATGTGTCCAAGATTTTGGTTCTTTGTTCCTGATTATTTTAAGTCTTGTCCCTGATTCATGAGGCAAGAATTTGACAGGTATGCAGCCCCAAGTCTAGCATCCCTCCAGAGGACCACTCTTTCTGTAGTGGCATCCCCTCGCCAAACAATATTCTGACTGTATCCAATCCCCCCCACCGCAGGAACCCCCAAAAAAAAGCACCCCCTGCATCTTCCTCTACACCCCCCAGTTGGGAGAGGGCCAAGGAGCGAAAGATTCACATCATAGAACTGCTGCTATGGTGCTGTCCAGGGTCCCACAGTATAACTTCTGGCATACAAAAAAAGCGCTGCTCCTCTGGTCCACTCCCTCCCTCTCTCTTTCCCCAGCTCAGACTCATATACTCTGTTGTCAACCACGAACATGGCAGGTATTTTTATATGTAATTTATTAGCGCTGCAGAAACTGCCAGATGTCAAGATCCAGAAGCGGCCAACTGACATCCATGATTTAGGTGACACGCTCAGTCTATGCAGTGTTATAAATTATTAATAAAACTGCCATGTTCATGGATGCAAGCCAAGCAGACCTAGTGAGTCGGGGACACAGATAAAGGGAAGGAAGGGGAGGGGAGCTTTCCTTTTCTGCCAGAAGTTTTACTGTGGGACCCTGGACAGCACTGTAGCAGCAGTTCTCTGCTGTGGATTTTCTGCTTCCTGGCTCTTCCCTGACTTGTGGAGGGGGATAGCTGCAGGAGGTAGCTTGTCTGGTGGGGGGTCCTGCTGTGGGATGGGGATGGGATACATTATGTAGTAGTGTCCCCAAGAAGCAGTGTCATGGGGCACTATAAAAAAAAAAATAAAAAAGCCGACAGGGCATGATAGGGTGCTTGAGCTTGAGGACCCATCCAAGGGCCAATTTTTTTAGCCCTGTGAGAGACAGTGTAGGGGCCCCATGGTGCAATGAGAAGTGTTATTAGGGAAAAAAACATTCTGCCTAGCCTATACCAGTTTTCAGTATGCCTTGGCAGTGCAACCCCTCTCCTCTGCCCAGTAAATAACCCCTGCACAGCACCCCCCCAGTACAGCTGAGCCAGCCCAACTGCTCCAGTCAGCATCCCTGCAGTCAGAAGGAGCCCCACTCCAAATCCCCTCATTCCCCTGATTCCCATCAGTTCCCCTCCACAGCCCAAGCCAATCCAGATACATGTGACTGTTAATATGTTATGATCTAAACTGTACAGATCCCCTCACGTGGCATCCAAGACAACCAGGCAAGGCACTGGCAGGCAAGGCCTCATTTTCTAAGCAAGACAGGTGTGGGTGATGGGGTGAGAACGGAACAAGGACTCGGCTAGGGAGAATCAGAAGGAGAGGACATGAAAAAAACCCAAAAGGGAATGGAATGGGAGTGCAGGAGGGACACGGGTCAACAGGAAAGAAAAGAAAATGTAACAACGTGGTGGACAGAAGGGATGGTGTGCCATGGCCCATGCCATGGCAGTCAGGCCAAGGCTGAGGCAACTGCTTCAAAATCTTCACTCCGATCCCAGTCTCAAGTCCAGTGCATGAAGTTCAAGTGAACTACACAGTCGCCGCCCACCCGCCAGCAGAGCCAACTCCGAGACAGGCCCGCCCAGGCCCAATAATTAAACTGCAAGGAAAACAGATCTTTGTCTTCTGACTTCCTGAGTGAGACTATCAATCACCCTGCGACCCCCACTGTGTTCTTAACACATAGATCCAATCTCATCATCTCACAATTTGGATTCGTAAATTAATTTGGAATTATTCATTGCTTTGCGGGTCTGCTGTTCTGCTTGTCTGCAGTGCCATCACTTTTACTACAGACACTCTGTCACTGATGAGTGACAACTACTAGTCTTGTCTACATAGGCAACAAGAGACAGAGTACTTAGTGTGGTGTGCATTCTGCTTATGCTTACATTACACAAGTGATGAAAAAAAATATAAGACTAGGATCTCTTCTGTCTTCTCTGTCTCTCTTGACTCATCTCTCCTCTCTGACTCTCTCACTTTTTTTAGTTTCTGTAACTGTCTACTACTCTATGCTAGTACGCTCAACAACTTGCTCCACACTTTCCCTGTCTACAACACAAACCGCCTCTCACTCAGTGCCAAATGCTCCACCCGTACCTTTTATACTAATGGGCGTCGCACTGGCCCGCTCACAGTTCCTCTTTCTCAGCATCACCACCGTACTGCACAATATGATTATTATTTTCTGCAGTAGACTGTGCAACCATGTGACCCTTCCCCCCACTTTCTGGTCCTTGGTCCACAGATGCACCACTGCTGACAGTCATTTGTAATTACAGAACCAAAATTAAAAAAAGATTTACAGCGCAGCGCAAGTCAATTAGAACATGAGCTTCGGTGGAAAAAATAAACCTCGGAGCCTGCGACCGAGGCAATTTCCTCGCCCCACCCTTCCTACGGTACTGGAACAGACTACCATGCCCGGTAATATGCTTTTCATGCTTCCCATATCTTTTTAGAGGATGCAGTGTCCTTATTGGTAACCATGTAGATTTCCCAAATGGTTGCAAAATACTCTTTTAACTCTTTTTCATACATTAGATATGTAGGGAATTTTCAAACTGGGGGACCCCATGCACCCTATGTCAGGACCACTTTAACTTCAGTGTGATCAGATACAGCTATGGGTCCAATCTCCGAGCTGGTTATCCTACCATACCAAAATCTAGGAACTGTTACATAGTCATTTCTGAGCCACGTGGAGTGGGGGTGTGAAAAGTAGATATATTACCATTCCTTCAAGTGTGCCCTCCCCCAAACATCTGCGAGGTCCACTTCTAGCAGGCCCTGTCACCATTGCTTGACAGCAGGCCTATTTCTGCTTCTTGTTCCCTCTTTTTCCAGGTGAGGCTCCAGTGGACAATTAAAGTCCCCTCCTAATATCATCCTGGAAATTGTTCCTTTTGCATAATTCCCAACACATCTTAGTAAAACTTGGGGTCAAAAAACGCAGGAGAATAGATGGACCCTATGGTAATGGTTTGTCCCCCCAATGTACTCTTGAAAAAACTGTATCTCCCCTCCTTAGGGTCCACAATTATATTATTTAAGCAGAACAGTAAGTTTTTATGGAACAAAATCGCTACTTCCCATTTATGTGAATTATAGGGTGCTGAGTAACATTTGCACACCCAGTCTGTCTCTAATTTGAGATGTTCGTGTGTAGTTAGGTGTGTTTCCCACAGTATGGCCACTTGGCCCCCCACCTCCACCCCTCTTGAGCACAGCCAGCAATTTCTTCTGCTTCACAGGAGAGGAGATGCCATGCACATTATATGTGACAATTTTCAATTGACATTGACATTTCAGTATTGCTGAAACCAGTCATGGACCAGGCCCCCTAACACAGAGTCTGGTCTTGGAACGTGCCAGATCCCCTCTCCATTGGGAGAATGGCTTCCTCTGATGTTGCGCCAGCCACAGTTACCTGTGTTCCCTCTTCCCCTCAGGTAATGAACTAGGAATATAACCTAGAACCAAAACAAACAAACAAACAGTAACACATGTAGAGCTGTAGCCTTTTGGGCTGGCTTTTGGACCCTTAACCCACACACTCTGCCATAAGACTCTGCCCTCCAAACACCAGATGTCATTTTCAAAGCACTTCTTCCTAACCTGTGCAGCATGATAAGCGTACCTTCAGAACGCCACACTCCAACCCCCACCCCCACACCATCCTCCCACCTATAGCACAAAGCCTATAATGAGTTTACTCAGCTAACTGGAGACCTGACCCTTCTTAGTGACACCTACAGTTCACACGGTCCTGGACATGACACTCACTTCCCCCACTTTGGCATGCTCTGTTTAAAATCCTCCCCCATCTCCACTCCAATTTGAGACTGTCTCTCAGGGTAGTCTCAGAATGTCTTACTGGATGTTCTTCTTCTATCCCATCACCTTAGAACTCCTGATCCTCATGGTCCGGTGAAGAAGTCCAGATCCTAGGCACAATTTTCCCAAAAGGTGAAGCCGGTTCGCAAGTTATCCTGCACATCAGGCAAATGCCATGTTCAAATGATGGAGGTCAATGGACTTTGTATGTATCCAATATGTTCTGCACTGTTCAAGTGCATGCTCAGTTTGTGTTTCTAACCGACAGGGACTAGAGGAGCATGCATTACCAAAAGCAACAAGAGGACTCACTCCCCAGCTCAAACAGCCAGCGAGTTGTCCACCATTTTTGGTGCCTACATGAACCCAATAAATGTGAGAACAACATATCCCTCAGTCAATGAATCCAGCCTGGACTCCTCATATGCCAATTAACAAAGGTCTGGAACCTGTCTGAAAAGATCCTCAGTTTTAAGACACAAAGGACCCTGTCTCTAAGTCCTGCCATAAAAACAGTTCACACTTACTGTGGTCCACAATCTTGTCTCCCAGTCCCCGGTTCTGGTGACCCCCTATTCATTTGCTGAAAGTTTTACAGGAAGGGGGGTAGCAAAATAAGGTCGGTATGAGAAGAAACAGCACTTGCTGCAAGGTCTGTGGCTTCCAGAAGAGGGAACTGCTGACTGGAAATGTCCAACCAAGTTAAGTTAGTAAGTAGTTAGCCAAAGAACTGAACTATCAGAAATCGGGTGTCAGGAAGCTTGTTGTCAATGACTGGCTTAGCAGCCTGAGATTCCACTGAAGTATTGGTGGCCCCCTCATACTTTATCTTCAGGGCAGCATGAAACATAAAGACAAACTCAACCCCCTTTTTCTGCATCGTATTCATTAAGGGGCCAAAACATTGCCGTTTCTTCTGGACATGCTGAGAAAAGTCCTGGGAGATAAGCAGTTGTTTTTTGTTTTTTGTTTTAAACAGCAGCTTCTTTTTTTGTCTAAAAATCTTTAAGATTAGCTGCTTATCTGTGTAGTTGTGAAACCGCATGATAATCTGTCCCAGTGGATCCCCCGGGGCTGTTTTTGACATCAGGGCTTTGTGTGCCCTGTCCAACTTAATCTTATTGCCTTTACATTGCAAGTCCACTATTTTCAGCAGCCAGGATTCAAACAATTCGACTGGATTATTTGATTTTGATTTTATTTGTTTAACGGGTTAGCACCGTGGAATACAATTTCTTTTACAGGTACGGCCCGCAGTCAAATATTTATTACAATACAAATTCACAATACATACATACATTACTATGCATAAACTTCGAAAGCTTATTCCATGTCAGATAATTACATATGTATTAAAAACAATCACATTTAAACAAGTCCTTGTACTACTGCACCAAAGTACATGAAAAAAATGTGTAACTTGGTGAACACCTGATCTGTGATGGTATTTCTTTCCAAATTGTAGAACGCAACATAGGAGAAAGTGTGCTGCCCATTGGTAGTATGCATTAAAGGGATATTTAAAAGAGTGTGATCGTTAATTAGATCTGGAACTATAGTTTGATTTGTATTCTATCGATTGACTACACAAACTGGGAAGGATACCCATTCTCTTAATTCTAAAAATTAACCTAGACATCGACACCTTAAAAGTTAATGAAATGGGTAGCCATCCCAGTCTGGCAAGAACATACAGTGATGCAAATTATTGGGTGCTAACAATGCAAACATGCCTATTATTTGTGTAACCCCTAGATGGCGCTATCCCAGGGGCTACTACCCCTGCCTGATTTGCCACTAACAGGTTGAGGGGCCTGGATCCGATGGCGGGTGCCTCCACCCAGAGGTCAGGGTTTGCAATAGTTAAACTAACTTGGTCACAGTCCTCTGGGACACTGCAACCTCCCTTTCTTCCCACTAGTGGCCCATACAGTATATCAGAATTACCTTCACAGTATACACTTACCCCAGGACTGGTTCAGGCACTGGGACCCCTGTAAAATAAGGAGATACAGTGCAACAATCACAGTACAATACTTTAACATAGACAAATACCTCAGGCAGTATAACTTTGCTGAAACAAGCAGCTCTGATTTATTTAGGGGATATAACAGGAGACGGAAATCAGGTTAATTAGCTTATCACTTTACTCATCTACCTATGGCTCTGTGCTTAGGCCTATCCCTACCAGTTACTGTCCCTGGGTACCCAAGCCCTAGTGGCTAGTCCAAACCGTGGCAGCTGGTGGGCTCTTTCACACAGAGAAAAGAAAAATTAGTTAAACAGTCAGCAGTACAGTAATTCCATTTGGATTCAATGTAGCAATTCAACAGGGAGCGACCCTGAATTAGTACTCACAACCTCCAAACAAGATAGGGTCCTTCAACGTCAGCAGGGCTACTCTTGAGCTCCACGAGACTCCTCACACATTTAAATGACAAACTGCAACAGGCGAAAGTCCTTTAATGGCAGCAGGATTCACTTGAGCTACACAAGCCTCCTCACACATTTATATGGTAAACAGTAACAGGCAAAGTCCTTTAATGGCAGCAGGATTCGCTTGAGCTACACAAGCCCTCCTCACACATTTATATGGTAAACAGTAACAGGCAAAAAGTCCTTTAATGGCAGCAGGATTCACTTGAGCTACACAAACCTCTCACACATTTATATGGTAAAAGAAAGTACTATACCAGGCAGGCTGCTTCTCTATCCCGATCGCAATTACTGCACAATACCCAGGAGAACACACAGCAGATTCAGTTCCTGACAGACCGAGTGCAATTCAGCAATTTCTCCAGTCTTCTACAGGGTGAGCCTGGTTTCTACTCTTCAGATATCCTTTGATTCTCTTCACAGGATGGATTCAGTCCTAAAGCAGTTACACAAGCTGCAGACTGGAACTCGGGGCCTTACATCGCTTCCGACTAAAACTGCACACCGAAAAGCACAGGGCTCCTTCCCCTTCACTGCCAGAGCTCAACTGAACTCCAGCAGACAAAACCGGGCACTTCCTTTGAGTTCCTCCCAGTTCTTGGCTGGATTGGCTGTCACTCACAATAGACTGCCCCTGTTGGTCCAAAAAGGTGCCAAAGTCCAAACTATATCTCCCAGAGTCACTGCCCATACAATCCTCTTGTGGCTGGCTCAGATTACGAGTCCAAGTTCTGATTCGTCCAAGGCACCATTTTAGAGCTACCTTAACCCACACTGATTGGTCCAGTTCAGCAGTTCAAAACTAGAATGGGGAACTAGGCAAACACAGTTCTGACTGCAAAGAAAGCAGGTTAGACAAACTGTATTTTCATTATTACTCTAGATGATTTCTGGCAAACAGTTACATCTTTCAGATAGGTTCCCTTTGCACTCTAGTGACTGCAAAATGGAGTGAATTGGGCAGCTCGAGTGGTACTCAAGCAGAGAAACACACAGTCCCCCATACAAACTAATTATGTCTGCAAGCAGACAGCTCTTAAAGAGACAGTACCAGAGGCTCTAAAAACACTCACAGATAAATGGCTTAAACGCCAAACACCATTCAGTCTTGGACCATTCAAGCAAGCTCCTGGAAGTCTTTTGGGAACCCCCATTTGCAGGGGGGTTACATTTGCATCAAAACAGATTTCTTTAATAGGGTACTTGTAGGGGCATTACCAGCTACTACTGACGCATAGTTTACAATAGGAAAAAGTACTTGATTAACTATAGCTGTTCGTGATTCTCAAGTAAAAAACTATGAAGCCTTTACAGTAAGGCAAGTTTTGTATGTGTTTTCACTGTTGTCTGGATATGGGCATTAAAATTCAGAGTGGGGTCTAACATCACATATGTCCCTCAGCCCTCTCCAGTAGTCCTCGGAACTGTCAATTGTTGTGCTGGCCCACATTTTATTGGCAGTCCAGTGTTTCTTTAAGTTCCACAAGCTACTGCTCCAATCTGGCCATTTTGTTAGGGACCACCACTGCCAAGTCCTCTATCGCTGATAACCAGCTTTCTGCCACACCCAGCCATTTCCCATGTCTGTCCACTTCCTGAGTTACTTTTACTCCTTCTTTTGTTGCCACTAATGCTTTGCAGACATTCTGGAGACATATTCATCCATCTTTTGGTTGGCCAGGCCCTTATCTGGCCACGATGAAGTTTGTAGAAGGCAGGAATCATTAGAATCTGGGCATTCTAACCTTTATTTGGTGCAGGGGAGTACAGAGCTCAGAAAACTTTGTGTACTCTGTTCAGTTGCTAATCAGCACTCTGGAATACCATCCCAGTACTCTAAGCACTGTGCTATAAGTAAGCATTAAGCCACGACGAAGGTGGCATCTAATGGGGAATTAATGCATGGTTGGGGGGTTCGGCCTCGTGCCTACAATGACCCAACCATTCATTAATTCCCCATTAGAGGCCATCTTCGGAGTGGCTTAATGCTCTTGTAACATGGTTTTCCTAAAGTAATTGTTGCTATAACTGTTACTTTAATAACGTGAACGAAATAATGGAGACACTGTGTGTTCTGTTTTTACATGTTTACTGCACTTTCTGCAGCTTAGAGACATGTTTATTTACATGCTGATGTTGTGAAAAGAATACAAAACATAACACAGGAATTGTTTTTCAACATTAATTTTGAGAACTTATGGAAATCTACACACGGCTATTATTGTGATACAGTGACTAGGAGGTTCACGATCTGCTTATCTATCAGTTCCGCTATGTGCGATTGTGACTAATTTGCACATTGCCTGACCTTTGGTTTCTGTCTAGCACATCACTGCGATGTCCCTCACTGTGGTGGTTTCTGGCATCGCTCGTATCCCGGTAAACAATTCTATGCTCCTTTGTCACTATTTCTAGCACTCCAGACTCGATTTACCACTACAGTAATTAACATTTACTGTACCATGGACCATGAAGGACTGGAACCAAAACAGACAGTGCATTTGCGGCTGCAGTGCGTGTACTCCTGCCTTGTGATCCAGAAGTGGTTGGGTGCTACCTTTACTGTTGTGGTGCGCATCACTCCTCGTTGCGGCTGTGGATCCCTTTATATTTTCTGTGCCACTTTCTGACATTGTCACCTTCGGTATTTCCCTTGTGTCTCTCTTACTGTTATTTTGTTGTGCTGCTGGACATTCGCTTTCACAACAATAATCACGGGCATTTGGGTCACGGGTATTTGGGTGGGTGAGAAAGACAGGTAATGTTTTGTTGGACTACAGCCCCATTTACTACTGCACTGCTTTTTGTACTCTGTGCATTAGTATGATACTTCATTTTGGGGATGGCATTGCACAATTAATGCCGTCTCCAAAGTATACCATGTGACTGTTTTATCCAATGACTACTATTACTTTAGTATCGCTTATCTTTGCCATGTTACAAGCTCACATAGTTAGAGCTGACTCTTCCCAGAAACACTTCCTTTCTCTGGTATTACAAATCCTGTAAGTGTGAACAATTGAGATAGCAAGTAGGTGTTTTTGGTGCAGCATTCCAGGGGGGTTGGGTTCAATTCCCAGCATGGGTATCGGCAGGCATACTCGGTGTACTTCGCTGAGTACAGTAAATTCTTAAAAATCTGGGGGTAACATGAGCCTCAGGCCAGGGCAACAAACTAGTCTAATGTACCTGAAGAACTGTTTTCCCCGATCCTTGAAAGCTTCAGTGTGAGTTTGTGAATGATCTTTGGAAGATGTGTGGGTGCTAAACTTAGAGGCTAACATAGAATGAGAGACCCAATTAAATTATGCATGCATGACTGCTGGTGTGGATGGCTTCTGTAAGGCTGGCTACCTTGATGGAAAAGCAAGGCAAGGCAAGGCAAAGTTTATTTAAAAGACGCCCAATCCCAGAGGCTCTGGGCACCGTACAAAATTTAGGACAAGCATTTAAATATAATAAATATAGACATTACACATAATAAATACAAATCTTACAAAACCAAGCCATAACTATAAATATACATCTAGACATTAAAAGCTTTAGAGAAGAGAAAGCTTTAAGCTGGGCTTTAAAACATCAATTGTGAGCTTCTCTGACCATAGTTGGTAGAGGAGTTCCACAGAACAGAGGCAGGCTAAATGCTCTATCGCCAGTGGATTTCAGCCTAGTTCTGGGAATGGTCAGAAGCATTCACTAGAGGAGCGAAGAGGGCGCGAGGAAAAGGCAGGTGACAGAAGGTTTCACAGGTAACCAGGGCCCTGCCCGTGTAGGGCCTTATAGGTGAGAAGACCCACCTTAAAGAGGATTCTCCACCTGACTGGAAGCCAGTGCAACTCGCGCAAAACCGGTGTAATATGGCAAAACTTTTGCTGCCCGGTCAACAACCGGGCAGCTGCGTTTTGCACCAGCTGCAATCTGCGGAGAGATCCTCCTGTGACCCTGAGATAGAGCGCGTTACAGTAATCAAGCCTAGATGTGACTAAGGCATGTATCAAAGTAGGGAGGTCCGGAAGCGGAACAAGGGACTTAATCCTGGCAATGTTTCTGAGCTGGTAAAATCAAGTACTAACCACGGAGGATATTTGAGCCTCCATGGTTAGATCTTTATCCAGAATCACGCCGAGATTTCGCACCCAAGAGGAGGCCTTCAATGGCACAGATCCTAGGACAATCCCAGTTTCTGCGTCAGAGGCCATCGTATCACGAACTCTGTTGGACTCCACTACTAATACCTCCGTCTTATCGGGGTTCAGCCGCAACCAGCTGGTGGCCATCCAGTTGTTTATCTCGGCCAGACAGATATTAAGCACATCCACTGCATTAGGTGTTCCTGGGGCAAAGGAAAAATACAGCTGAGTATCATTGGGATAACAATGAAAATTCAAGCTGTACTTCCTAATGATCCCGCCCAGAGGCAGCATATACACTGTGAACAGCATTGGAGCCAATACTGATCCCTGAGGAACTCCGCAAAGAAGTAGGCTGGGTGTAGATGAGAAATTTCCGATCATAACCCGCTGCCTCCTGTTGGTGAGAAAGGACTCAAACCATTTGATGACATTACCGGTGAGTCCACATAGGTCCTCAAGGTGAGCAAGCAGCACACAATGGTCCACAGTGTCAAATGCTGAGGAGAGATCAAGGAGAACAAGAATTGTCTTGTCTCCCCGGTCTCTAGCCCTGAGAAGGTAATTCTGCACCCGAACAAGTGCAGTTTCGGTGCTATGTCTAGCATGAAAAGCCGACTGGAAGGGTTCATACAACTCATGAGATATGAGGTGCTCTTCCAACTGAAGCGCTACCACTTTCTCAATAACCTGTCCCAGAAATGGAAGGTTAGAGATTGGACGGTAATTTGCCTTGACCTCCGGGTCCAAAGATGGCTTCTTTAAGAGGGTCTCACCAGAGCTCCTTCAAGGCATCTGAAAGACACCTCAGAGAGGAACACCGTACAATCACAGAACACCACGCGACAGAGTCAGCGCAGCTCATTAAAAACGCTGGCACCGGGTCCAGTTCACAAAGGTATGCTTCATATTGGTTGCTACCTCAATAACCTCACTAACCTCCACTAGTCTAAACTCTCCCCAACCAGACGGAGTGCACTCGGAACACATCAGGCGATCACTGCCAGCTATGTCATTGCTGACTGAAGGAGCCACCCACCGGATCGCGGACACCCTATCTAAAAAGAACTGAGAGAAATCCTCACAATCAGTATTAGAAAAAACCCTCCTGGGCCGTAGACAGACTGGACGTAAAAGTTTATCAACAGTCCGGAAAAGTGAGGCCAGTCGGTTCCTTCCAGCAGCAATCTCCTTAGACAGAAAAACTGTCTTCTTACGGTTGATTGCCTCCTGGTTCCCAACACAATGGACACGCAGGGCCAGTCTGTCCACGTCCAGATGGGATCTCCTCCAGCAGCGCTCCAATCTCTAACCCATCTTCTTCATCTCCCTGAGATCACCATCAAACCATGGCAATCTCAGGTACGAAGTTCTGGGTTGTACACGGACAGGTGCGAGGGAGTTAATAGTGTCGGATAACACCCCATTATAGGCGTTAACCCCGTCCACAACACCTCCCGCGCATGCATCACCCACTCTAGACAAATTCGCTGCCAAAAACCCTCAGGGGTCAAACCCCGTAAAGGGCGACAGCAAATTGTCTCAACAGGGGAAGGGCTTATGGCAGGAGCCCCAAGCGTGAACTGCACCGTGCAATGATCGGACCAAAGAACTGGATTGATCTCAAGATCACTGATATCAAGTCCCATTGAGAACACCAGGTCCAATATATGGCCATCACGATGGGTCGATGAAGTAACTGCCTGCATCAGACCCAAGGAGGACATAATCTGAAAAAATTCATAACTATGTCTATGATTCATGTCGTTGAACCAAACATTGAAATCCCCCAGAAAAACACATCTGGGGGATTCCAATGATGCAACGGTGATGAAATCGGCGATCTCCTGCAGGAAATTTCCCACTGACCCAGGAGGGCGATAGATGAGAAAGATCCTGCAGCCCACATCAGGTCCTCCCCGGATGGCCACACACTCAAAAGAACCCGGAGCTCTCACCGGATGCACGGTGAAGGTCAGGCTGGATCTAAAACAGATGGCTACACCACCACCCCTGCGTTCCACTTTGGGGCAGTGCACCACGGTATACCCAGGGGGGACTGCAGCCTCAAAAATTGGGCCTGCATCGTCTCCCACCCAAGTCTCCGTGATAAAAGCCAGATCGACCGACAAAATCAAGACAGCAATAATTGCTGTCTAATTTCTAATCGATCTGGCATTACAGCTTACTGCCGTCCGGGAGATTTTGAAATTGGTGCAGCCTGAGTTACCTGGCCACTCAATCTGGTGGACTCCTGGGGATGGGCACCAACCACGTCTGGCCTCTCCCATATGCCCATCATAATCTAGGGCACCTTCTGGACTTGACAACCTCAATCCTCCCACCCATACATGGGTTGCTCAACAAACCACGGTCAACACCATCCCTTCCAATCCCCACCTCCCAGCAGCGTCTGGCAGTAGTGACTGATACTGGGCGGGGGATAAAAGAGTGTAAATCGTGTAGCATTGAACTATCGTAGGTAATTTTAACCCCCTTTAATCCACCCATATAGCCCATATACATCTAGAACAACAGATGGCTCTTAGTTATCAGGCTTATAACCAATAAGCAATTTTAAAAACCTAAATATCCCTCCTGGCCTATTCATTTACCATACATACATTACAAACATTTAAAATCATAGCAACTTACTTGACAATGATGCCCTCAAGCTAATTCTCAGCCTCAGTAGTGGTATACAACAGTAAATATAAACCAACTAAGCTATAACATTTCTTTAAAAAGGCATACAGTACAAGCTAAAAATTACAATACCAAGCGGCTCATGCCACTCACAATGCTCGGCTTGTGGCGGTGCGGCAATTTGAAGAGAGAGTCTCCGCCCCAGGCGCTGGGTCCTAGCTCCCCGGAATCACTTCTGGCAATAGATAACAATAGCAGACCTGCTATACAGTCTCTCACACTGTACAGGTCATGCAGTCAGAAGGCACCTCAAAGCGTTAGCATTCGGACACAGGGCTTCCTTTGGTCTGCAGAATATCCAACCGCCCTCTGACGGCAACACAGTTCACAATAAAATTCCCACTTCAGCTAGCGCTTCTGTGGCGCAGTAGCGATTTGAAGAGAGAGTCCCGCCCCAGGACACACAGGTCCTAGCTCCCCCCGGAATCACTTCTGGCAATAGATAACAATAGCACAGACCTGCTATGCAGCCTCTCACGCTGTACAGGTCATGCAATCAGAAGGCACCTCAAAACGTTAGCGTTCAGCACACAGGGGCTTCCTTTAGTCCTGCAGAATATCCAACCACCTACGAGCGGCAACACAGTTCACAATAAAATTCCCACTTCAGCTAGCTGCTTGCAAGCAGTGCGGTGATTTGAAGAGAGAGAGTCCCGGCCCCCAGGACACACAGGTTCTAGCTCCCCCCAGAATCACTTCTCTCAATAGATAACAATAGCACAGACCTGCTATACAGCCTCTCATGCTGTACAGTTCGTGCAGTCAGAAGGCACCTCAAAACGTTAGCATTCAGCACACAGGGGCTTCCTTTAGTCCTGCAGAACATCCAACCGCCTACGAGCGGCGACACAGTTCACAATGAAATTCCCACTTCAGCCTATTGATGTGGTACAGCTTATCATACTGTATCCTAAACATTGTAACTAAATGCCAGCCAACATCTGTCTGATTGGTACTGTGTGTATTAGATAAAATAAAATGTTGTAAATCTATTGGGATCATTGGCTTACTACATATTGCTGACTGAAGCTGGGGTGGAGCAATATTTGTGTGGTGGGGCACCACACCTTTTGGTTTGTGTTTACAGGAAGGGGGAGGCAAAAGTTCTGTTAACTGCCGAGTACAAGTCAAATTCCTGGCTACACCCCTGATTCCCAGTTGGTCACTTTATTTCTTTCTCGCTTCAGCTTGTGAAAAGATGTTTGTGTAAGAACTGGAAGGAGAGCAGGATGTGCTGATTTTGTTAAAGGAGAACCCTCCATTACAGAGTGCGATGCAATCATATGTATGTGCGTGCTTCTTGATGCGCTAGATTGGCAGCTAATAGGGTTTCTCACGTGCTTCTGCTTCTTCCTGCTTTTCTATTCCCTAATGCCCAGCTGGGCAATTTACATCTTTGTTACAAAAATGTTAGAAAATTATATACTTATTATAAAGCTGACCTCCCTGACATGAGAAAACTGACACTACTGCCTTGGGGCTGGCGACAGTAATGTCTACTCTACAATCTTCTCCTTTCTAATTGTCTTTAGTCAACGGCGCATACTGTCCACAGGAACAAATTCACCCTAAAGGGAAGGTGTGGCACGCTGCTGTTGGGGTTAACAAGGAGTACCGAAATTAAAGGCATCTACAGTGTGTGAACCGGTGCATGACTGCTCTGTGCAGACTTGCTGGCTGCCTTTTTGAGGAGGTGGCTGGAACAATGATTTGGTATTGACCTGTGGAAAAATAAAAACGGGTACGTCTTGCTTATGAGTCACTGTAACTTGAGCGGGAACTGACATTACAAAAACATGTCTACTGATGAACAAGCTGAGTCTGCTACGGCAGAGAAGCCAAAACAGTGTGCCCGGGGTAACAGGAACCTAGTTCAGGTTGCTCTTGGCGTGGTGGCATGCATGCATGCAAGATCCTGCACTATAATCGCATGCAAGATGCTGGGCAAAGCAACATTTTCTGTTCAACTGGAAAGCTACAGGTCACTCAGTGTGCTCGAAATCAGAGTAAACAAAAGCAAGCACTCATTGCTCTGCACTGAGGAAAACGGACGGAGGAACAATGTATAACATCAAAACATCACGGTGTGTCATCAGTGGTATTGCACTTGACCTCCTATGTTGAGCAACTTAATTTCTATGCCACTTTCTCTCACCTCTCTGGCCCTGTTCTGCCTGGCAGGCTCAGTCCCTCACCTGCCTTCCCATGGACTTACCACCTTCCTTCCTCCCTGGTTAACCCTCCCCCATGAAAGGGTCATCAAGGTCCCCCAAACCCCTCTGAAGTTGGAATTTCAGTGGAGAAGGAAGCAGAGTGGGTGGTGTGGGGCCTGTGAGCCACTAGATTCATCCTACCAGGTCAGGGTGTTTTACACTATTCTATTCCTTCCACACCCTTAGGATGCTGGTTGTTGAACAATTTAAATTTCCTGCTACTGTTCAGCCTTTGATCTATTAACACCAGCTTTATGGGTGCGGAGCTAGCAGTCCAGCTGTGAGGAGCCAATTTCGATGAGCTTCTCAGCCAGCAGTTCACTTTCCTCAAACAAAATGCATGAAATTATGGATTTGGGACTCTGTTTTGACTACAGCAGTCTGCATCATGTTGAGCTGAATAGTTTAATATTACATTTATGAACATTGTGGATTACTCGGGCACAGTAGGAAGGAATAACTGGGGAGCAGCTTCAAGAAAAGTATCTTGACCATGTGACAAAGCAGGTCCAAGCACAGAGGGAGTGGAAAAGCTTATTGCAGGTGAGAACTAGCCTTCAAATACAGTCTTGCTGAAAGCAAAAGAGATTGATGAAACATTTGAAGACTATGCAGCCAAAGTTAGAATTTTAGACACAAAGGTGTCATTAGTCCAGGATGAGCTGAGTTGAAATCAGCTGCAAAGTAGAGGTGGGCAAGCCAGAGCAGACTCGGCCTGGCTCAAATCTAGTGCTTCACTCTGCTCAGCTTGACCTCTATAATCAGTTGTGAGCCAAGGTCAGGTCAAGCCAGCTATGAACAAAGCAAGCATTTGTATCAGCCTGAGCAGTTAGTGCTGTGGCTGAAACTTTTAACTCCTCTCATGCAACTCAGGGGAGACACTGTCAATAGCTGTGGCTCAGGCCAAGAAAGTGCTAGCTGCCTTAGTAAATCTGGTGAAAAAGAGTTCACTCCTGGAACCTGGATTAGAATATATGAAGGAGGACAGCCCAAGGTTTACATACAAGAGTGATTTCCAGGGCTGCTGCAGTTGGAGGGCTCCCTATGCATAGTTAAGACGTACAGAGTGACCCCACATTGGATGCAGGGACTGAATCCTCCAGCAAGGACTCTTCTCATGGAGATGCAGCTGAAAGAGATGATGGCTTGAATGCTGCAAAACAGTTGAAATATCTGGAATGGCAAGATATTATGGTGTCCATATTTCCTGATCTAAGCTATGCCACCCATCAGCACTGAAAGAGATGCAATGGAATGTGGCCACAGCTCTTAGAGTAGGGGAATGCAACCCTGTCCCTCTTACCCTGGAATTTTTTGCCCTATCTCCCGCCTTCCCAGTCCAAAGAACACAAACTGCAGCACTCGTTAAAAGTAAAAAATCACATGTACTCATGAATTATAAAGCCATCTGTTATATTTCCAAAAGTAGAAGGTAAAACACTTGAAACCTCGGCACTTCGTGTTGCAAGCGTGACACTTCCTCAGGGGGCACCCTGACGAAGTATCATGCTTACGACACAAAGCACCGGGGTTTCTAGTGCTGTAGCCTCTACTTTTGGACACATACTAGATGGCTTTATTACTCCTGAGTATGTGAGATTTTTTTACCTTTAACAAGGGCTGCTGTTTGTGTTCTTTTGATTGTCAGTGTTTTGGGCACCCAACCGCTCTTGTCCATGAGCATGTGTTGTCTGTGGCTCCCTCCTCCCAGCCCTGGCCAAACTCCAGAAACACCTTATTCTCTCCCAACTCTCCCCTTTCCTTGACTCATTCTCCTTCTTCACTCCTTTCCACGTTTAGAAAGTCCCACTCTATCTCCTCCTCTCTCTCCTCAGGCTCACTTACTCTGTCCATGGATCAGGGCCTGGTTACCTCTGCCATCTATGTCAACTTGGCCAAAGCTTTTGACATTGTTGCCCACCCCATTCTCCTAAACAAGCCTAAGGCAGCTGGATTCTCTATATCCTCAGTTGATTGGTTCCCCTCCCACCTGGAGAGCAGGTCTCAAGTTGCCCATATTGGAGATCCCCCACACCCAATCTTCAGTGTCACAAGGATCTCTCCTTGGTCTCTCCTTGGCCCATTTCTTTTCTCAATTTTTCTAAAAGATCTCCCCAATGCTTGCTATTCTGTGTCCATTCACATGTATGCAGATGACATGGTACTCTTTCCCTCTGACTCCTCTGCCTTTGACTTCATGACCTAGCTCCAACTGAACTTTAACAATACCCAGCACTGGGTCTGTTGAAATCAGCTGCCCTTCAATGCCAAGAAAATGGTCTCTATGTATTTTAGCACCAGGCAGAGACTTGCTAGACTCACTCTCTCTCCCTTCTATCCATACCATTGATGGTGCAGCAACTGAAGATGTCTTCTCCTTCAAGTACCTCAGGGTCTGGTTGGACTGTCACCTTGATTTCTCTGTTAATGTGGACACAATCCAAAAGACGCTCCACCCCAAGCTTGGTGTGCTTTACAGGAATGGAAATTTACTTGCCTTTTATAGGTGTCTATAGGAGCACCTTTTACAGCACTCTGAAGTTCTCACAAGTAGGTTATTGAGGCATCCTCCAAAAGGCTGACAGACTGAAATTTTGAATCCAATCCTGTCTCCACCCATTCCTGCTGGGTCTTCCTCAGTACAAAAGTTCCAAAGCTGTTCCTCTTGGAAACAATTTAATGAACTCACAAGAGAAAACAAGCATAACGAAATAAAACAAAATACCAGTGGAGACAACTAAAGATGGATTCAAATTATTATCAGCATCATTAAAGCACACTTTGTGAACTTAGAAACACCACACTGAATAGAGAAAAAAACATATTAGAACTATAGGAGACTACATAGGTAACTATTCTATTATAATGTGAAGACCTGAAATACATAGTGATCAAACTATCACATTCAACTGGAACAAAAACTATATTCCTCATCGTCAGGTGAGATGCGAAATGCTGTAAAAGGTGCTCCTATAATCACCATTAACAGGAGAGTATACTTTCTACCAGGAGAGCATACTTCTATTACCAATCACACCTTTTACAGCACTCTGAAGTCATCACAAGCAGGGCTGGCCTTAAGGATAGGCAAACTAGGCAGGCACCTAGGGCGCCATGCAATAGGGGGTGTCTTGAAAGAAAGCACCATTTTTTATGCTTCATTTTTTTTCTCCATGAGAGCCATCAGGGCAGTGAAAATTATATGACCAAATTTTGTGTGTTTTGGGTGGGGTGGGGGTTGAACTTGAAGACTTGTCCACCACTGACCACCACCTTCGTTTCCGTGGCTCCATCTGTATAATCAGCCACTGGCCACCCACTACACCTGCCACCCCAACCCCCATTAGTGCATGCGCAGTGGTTGAGCAGTTGATCGGTTTTGGCAGTAGCAGCAAAGGATTGAGCCAAGAGACAAGCAGCATAGTGTTAGCGAGGTAGGCATTTGAGGAGAGAGTCGAAAAGAGCCAAGCCAAGTTGGATGGTTTTGCTGGGTCATGGATGTTGAGGGAGAAAAAAAAAGATGGTGAAAGTGAGCAAAATTGAAGAGGCGAGACCGCGAGAGGACCAGAGGAGTAAAGAGTATCAGCTGACAGGTTGTGTCTTTCTTCCCGTGGTGTGGGTGTCCAGCTCAGAGTCAGGTGAGTCTCTTTGGTATCGATACCATTAGTGCTGGGGTGGGATGGAGGTGGGCAGCCGCTGCAGAAAAACACAGAGAAAGGATTGCAAGACAATTTTATTTGTAGGGCGTTTGTTCCCAGAGGCTCTGAGCACCTTAACAATATTCAATACAAAAGAAAAAACACATTAAAATACAATAAAATTCCCATAAATGAACAATATAATAGTTCAACAACTTTAAAAGCTTCAGATTACCGAAAAGTAGACTGGACAAAACTGCTAGAATTCAGCAATCTACAAAGGCCAGACTGAAAAGGTGGGCCTTCAGCATATGCTTGAACACCTCGATTAAGAGGGCTTCCTGGACAGCAGGTGGAAGAGAGTTCCACAGGGTCGGGCCAGAGACACTAAAAGCACAGTCTCCCGAGATCCTGAGCCAAACCCTGAGAACATCTAGGAGGCCCCTCGAAGAGGAGCGGAGGAAGCAAACAGAGGTCACCAGTGACAGGAGCTCTGACAGGTAACCAGGACCTAGTCAGTATAGAGCCTTAAAGGTGAGTAGACCCACCTTGAAAAGGACCCTTCACCTGACCGGCAACCAGTGCAGGGCACACAGGACTGGGATTACATGACTGGACCTCGAAGGGGCCATCAGCAACCTGACTGCTGCATTCTACACCAGCTGCAGTCTGCGAAGTCCCTCCCATGACCCTGAAGTACAGACAGTTGCAGCAGTCAAGCCTAAAGGTAACAAAAGCATGCACTAGTGTCAGCAGATCCTTGGGCGGAATAAGGAGCTTAATCCTGGCAATGTTTCATAAGTGGTAGAAACCACTTTTGACCACAGATGACACCTGATCTTCAAAGGTCAATCTGCTATCCAGGATCATGCCAAGATTTCACACCCTCAAGGACGCCACCAATGGAGCAGACCACAGGACAAGGCCTGTGTCTGCTCCCGGTGGCAATCCATCACGTCTGTAACCAGGCTTGATCACCAGTACCTCCATCTTGGCTGGGTTTAGTCTCAGCTAGATGGAAGCCATCCAATCATTGATTTTAACCAAACAGTTGTTAAGCACATCGACAGCTCCGGATGTTCCAGGGGCAAAGGACAAATACAACTGGGTATCATATGCATATCAGTGAAATTCCATGCTGTATTGTCTAATGATCTCACCCAGGGCAGCATATACATCGCGAACAACACCGGCAACAAGCTCGAGCCCTGTTGTACTCCGCAGGACAGAGGCATTGGGGAGGAGGAGAAATTCCCCATCACCACCCACTGCACCCTGTCCGAGAGATAGGACTCAAACCACTTGATGACAGTACCGGCGAATCCACAAAACTCACAGAGCCGATCAAGAAGCACAACGTGGTCTACAGTGTCAAAAGCTGAAGAGAGATCGCGGAGCACAAGAACCGACCTGTCTCCTCTATCACTAGCCCTGAGCAGATCATTATGCACCCTCACTAGAGCTGTTTCAGTGCTTTGTTTGGCCTGAAACCCAATTGAAATGGCTCATAGATGTCAAAGGACACCAGGCGAGCCTCGAGCTGCTGTGCTACTAATTTCTCTACAACCTTGTCCAAAAAACGCAGGTTGGAGATAGGACAATACTTCGCCAGGACACTGGGGTTAAGGGAAGATTTTTTTTGAGGAGGGGCTTCACCAGTGCTTCTTTCAGAACCACTGGGAAAACACCCGCGGCCATCGAGCACCTGGCAATCCTGGCGAACACCAGGCCTACAGCCTCGACACATCCCATTAGGAAATGCGTCAGGGCCAGGTCCTGTTCACAGGATATATGCTTCAGCTCTAAGATCACCTTATTCACTTCTGCCACCCCCACTGGCCTAAACTCCTCCCAGACAGATGAAGTGCCTCTGAACCTCTCAGTCCAGCCACTGTAAGGCAATTGCCTCACTGGCGGAATCCCTGACCGGATAGCCAACACCCTGTCGGAGAAAAGTAGAGCAAACTCTTCACATAAAGTGGATGAAAAGGCATTATTCGGCTGTAGACAGACAGGATGAAGAAGTCTGTCCACAGTCCACAAAAGCTGAGATGGTCTGTTTTTCCCCACAGCAATTTCCCTGGACAGGAATTCTGCCTTCTTACGGGAAATTGCCCCCTGGTACACAGCATAGTGAGCACACAGGGCCAGTCTGTCAGCCTCCAGCTGGGTCTTCCGCCAGCAATGCTCCAATCTCCAACCCGTGATTTTCATTGCCTTGAGATCCCCATCAAACCAGGGGGATCTCAAGTGAGAGGATCTGGGTCATATACAAACTGGTGCAAAGGCATCCAGAGCTTCAGAGGTCACCCTGTTATAGGTGGTTACCACCTCTCTGGTGCTGATCGCTCATGCCACATCAACCCTAGATAGGTCAGCCAATGCCAGCAGTCCCTCTGGGTGCAAGCCCCTTAAGGAGCAGTAGCCGACCATCTCCACAGGGGAGGGACTTTCAGGGTGGCCCCCAAACGTGAACTCCACTGTATAATGATCAGACCAGGAGACCTGATCAGTCTTGAGGTTGTCAATCTCAAGACCCAGCTGGAACACCAGATCTAGTGTGTGGACATTCTGGTGGGCAGCAGAGGCAACAGCCTGTGATAGGCCCAGTGATGATATCAGCTGGAGAAGGTCATAAACGAAACGCGAGTATTTGTCGTTGATCCAGGTGTTGAAATCCCCCAAGATTAAACACCAGGTGGACTCCAATATCTGGTTGACGATGAAGTCTGCTACCCCGTGCAGGAATTTTCCCCCTGCCCCAGGAAGGCGGCAAACGAGGAGAATCCTGTAACCTGCACCTGCACCCCCATGCACAGCGATGCACTCAAAAGATTGGGTATTACCAACTGGGTGCACTGTGAAGCCCAGGCTGGATTGAAGTATAATGGTCACTCCCCCACCCCTGCGATCCTTCCTCAGGTAGTGCACAATGGTATACCTGGCAGGGACGGCAGCCTCTAAAACTGGGCCTGCACTGTCACCCAGCCAGGTCTCCATAATGCAAGCTAGGTCGACAGAGGAAATCAAGTCCTCAAAAATAGTGGTCTCGTTCCTAATCGACCTGGTATTGCATAGCACTGCTTAAAGAGGATTAGAGGATGAGGATGGTCCTCTAGCGACCTGCCCATTTGGTCCGGAGGAAACCCTGGGTACGGAGACCAAACAAGTCTGGCATCTCCCTAGGCTCCATTTAAAGCCAGGGTGTCTCCTGCACCAGACAACCTCAATGCTGCCCACCACCTCCTCCTCAGCTGCCCTTGGCCATCGACAAACCACTCACCTCCTTGTAATCCCAACCTTCTTGCAGCGCATAGCTGCGGAGGCAGAAATAGGGAGGTCAGTAAAGGGGCGTAGGTCACTAAGCCAAGCGGCAGCATAGGTAATCCGAGCTGTGCTGTGGCTCAAACACATCTCAGCCTGGTGAGTCCAGATCAAGAGGGAAAACCCTGTTTAGCACTAGATTTTTTTTTTTCAACTCATTTTTATTCAAGAGTTTAGAATATATACCATAAAATAAAAATATGAGACAGACATAGACATAATTTGATCTCTAAATTACATATGCACAGCTATAGTCTTCTGGATCTTTCATTCATACTTTTTTCCTTCCTTGTTCTTTTGCTTTCTTTAATACAATAATCCATTATCTAGAGTCAGGTATCAATTGCTATCCGGCTTCTAGACTTAAGTATAACTGATCCTTCAATACTTATATATAGTGCAATAAGGGATGATTGTTCAGCTCATTACAAACTCCATTTTCTAACTTTCAACGATTAATATGTAAACAATAAAAAAGGGGAAAATAAAAACCGTAACAGTAAAACTAGAAACTATTCTGCCCAGATTAGAGAGGGAGCAGACAGACAGACTAACAGTAGGGGACCATTCACACAGATAAATTTTATTTATTATTTTAATCCCCCCTTTTTTCTTTTTTTTCCTTCCTTTTTGTAATTTATTTGTAAAGGGTGTTTTCTTTGGGGGGTGCGTGGTTCAGAGATGAGGGTGGAGACTAAGTGGGGGGATCCTATTAGGCATAAGGGGGAGAGAAGGAGGCATCCAGTTCTGCCCTGCTCATAGTCTTTAGTCTTCTTCCTTAGTTTACCCTGTTTTCTCCCTCTCCTCACTCCTGGAGATCTTCTGTTACCAGACTGGGGCCTGAATTCCGAAGAAGCCAGGGATTCCATACTTCCCTGAATTTCTCTTCTCGGAGACCCAGCCTCGCTGTAAGGCGTTCCATCTCACAAATAGAGTCCACTTTGCCACACCATTCTGTTCTTGTAGATGGGTCCTTTTTGAGCCAGTGGCGTGTGAGACATTTAAGAGCTGCTACCATAAAGATCTGGGCTAGCTTTCTCTGTGGGACTGGGAGCTGCAAGACTGTGGGTAAGCCTAGCACCCATTCAGTCATGTCTCCGGGTATGTTCACTCTCATTATGGCATTGGTCGCCTTTCTCACCTCCTCCCAAAACCCCCGAATACCCGGGCAATCCCAAAAGATGTGCACATGGGACCCTACAGAGCCACATTCTCTCCAACATTTATCCGAATTGGATCTTTGGAAATGCTTTTCGACTTTTGGGGTATAGAAAAACCTGACTAGGACCTTCCAGTAGAATCCTCGCCAATTCGGCGAGGAGGTTACCTTCCAGCCCATGGAGATCCGTCTTCTCCAGACATCATCTGGTATTGGATCTACCCCCTCTCTATGCCAGGCCTCTTTGATATTTTCTAGTGGAATAGGTTCTTCTGGGCTCAGGCACGGATAGAGGTCTGAGATGCATTTCCCTTTTAGATTTATTTTCGCTGTATGATATATAAAATCCTCCCAAGCGCTTCTTTTGTCTACTCACCAGAGTTAAATAGCCCGTGGTTCAGATAGTGTCTTATCTGTAGGTATCTGAAAAATTCAGATCTAGGGATTTTGAACTTGGCCTGGATCTGTTGAAAGGACATAAGGACCCTTACCTCCACTAACTGAGCAAATCTGGTAATTCTGCTCTCTCCATCTCTCATACCCTAAATCTGTCTTTGGGGCAAGTAGTCTGGTGTATTTCTAATAAGTGAGAGCGGTTCAATGTCCCCTCCCCTCCCATCTTGTGTCTAGTTAGTTGTATCATCCCCATGGTGTGTCGTATCCACGGGTTCTTAATTTGATTTATGAATTTTCTAGAAAGGTTCAGGCTTGGGAGAGCAAATAGGGGAACGGGCAGTCTCACCATTCTCTATCTCATACCACCCTGAATCTAAACGTTGTTTTACCCAAGTGGTCACCGCTCCCATCTGGGCAGCTAAATAATAGGCCTTCAAGTTAGCAAACCCAGGCCCCAATGATTTCGGTTTCTGGAGCGTAGGACTGTCCAACTTGGGTCTGCCCCCCAGATGTATCTGACAATCCCGAGTTTGTCTCCTGCCAGAATTTCTTAGGAATCTGGACAGGCAGGGGGGAGAAAAGAAACAAAAATCTTGGAAGTAAATTCATTTCCACTAAGTCTATTCTGCCTGCCAGGGTCAATGGGAGCAGTGACCACCTAGTCATGTCCCTCTGCATATCATTCCGTAGCCTGTTGTAATTTATAGCAAATAACCTGGATAACTTTGTGGCCACCTGCACTCCAAGGTACCTAATCTGATTTTGTTTTGCCCAAGTAAATGGGAAAGTTCTCTTGAAGTCTGGGGGCATGTTCCACCCAAGATCAATGCCTCTGATTTGCTATAATTGATTTGGTATCCCGATACTGCTCCAAATGAGTCGAGGACCCAGCGCAAGTGCGGCAGGGAGACTTCTGGGTCTCTCAAAAAGAATATGGAGTCATCAGCGTATAGTGCTATTTTATGTTCTATGGTCCCTGTTAGAACCCCCTCTATGTTCTTATTCTGGCGGATTGCTACTGCCAAAGGTTCAAGAAAAATAGCAAATAACACTGGGGAGAGTGGGCAGCCCTGCCTGGTGCCTCTATGAACAGGGAATCTACTGGTATTTATTCCATTAACTCTAACTTGCACCTGGGGGTCTCTATATAGGCTTTTGATTACTTGCAAGAATTTAGAGCCTAATTGCATCTTTTCTATTGTTTTGTAGTGGAATTCCCAGTTCACTCTATCAAACGCTTTTTCCGCGTCCATCGATATGCCAATTGAAATTTGTTTTGGTTTATTTGAGCCGAAATAATGTTTAATAAACGCCTAATATTATCTGTTAGGAATCTTCCTGCTATAAAACCTGATTGGTTCGGGTGAACCAATCTGGGGGCAACCTTCTGCAGGAGATCCGCCAGAATTCCGGTGAATAATTTAAGGTCTACATTTAACAGCTATATCGGGCGGTATGAGCCGCACTGCTCCGGGACCTTGCCCTCCTTTTGGATCACTGAAATCTGCGCATATCTCCATGAGTCAGGTATTTCTCCTTCCTCCTGAATATGATAGAAACAAGCCAACAGGGGGGTCACCAGTTTCTCCTTTAATGCTTTATAAAACTCAGAGGGGAGGCCATCTAAACCTGGGGATTTTCCATTTTTTAAATCTGCAATCTTCAGCAGTAACTCCTATCTAGTAATTAACACCTCTAAGCCTTCCCTCTCATCAGTTTCCAAGCTCCTCAAAGGCAGAGAATCCAAAAAATGATCCACTGCTATTTGGTGAAGACCACCCACCTCAGAGCTATACAGATCCCAATAATATTCCGCAAAGGTCTCCGCTATTTTTACCGGGTCTTCTCTCTTCACATTGCCATCTCCCTGTCTCCTAAGTCTTCCTATTGTTCTATTTACTATCTGTTTCCTCATCGCTAGCACTAGATTTTAAGTGCAAGACAAACCAAATCCAAATACCTAACTAAATTTCTAAAATTAAAATAAAATCCTAAATAACAAAACCAACTAATGACAATTTAACAGAGCAAAACAAAAGTATAATGAAAAACAATCCTAACTACTCACTCGCACATAAATACAATAACTTGCCTACACAGATACTCACCAGTCACACACTATCTAACCCAAAATTATCCCCCACAAACCACCCTCCCAAATGATACCAGCAGTTATTGTAGTCCAGGAGAGGAAATGAGTGCTAACTGAAGATATGGTCTTGAGGACGAGTGCAGTGCTCTGTCAAGGGAGGTTGTGTTGTTTGATGAAGGGAATATTTGTATTAAGTTTTGGTTATTTGATGTGGTGGGAGGTTTTTGTGTATGCTTTTGGGGGAATTGCTGAGCAGTTGGTGTGCAGAAAAGAAGGTGCAGCTGCGGCAGCAGCAAATGTGTCACCTTCTCTTTCACTTCCACATTCCCTCATGTCCAAGAGAGATGGCTTCAGCGTGAGAGAGAGAGAGAGAGAGAGAGAGAGAGAAGGGAAAAAGAAAGAGAGACAGCGATGCTGATGAGTGGGGGATGTGTTGTGAGACAAACAATAATAGTTACCCCCAGGTGGTGGTGTGTGGCATCCCTCATCTCTGCCCACAGCTTCTTGCTGACAAAGTTTTTATCTGCCTTCTCGAGTGTTTGCTGTTAATTGGTAAAGTTTGCAAACCTCGGGCTCATCATCCTTTCAGACAATATAAGGAGGAGGGGCAGGATTTGGATGGGGGGCAGAAATTGGGTACGAATAGGGAGAGGGACAGAAAAGTGAAAGGGTGGGGTCTGGGGAATGGGTGGAAAGACAGAAACTGGAGCACAAATGAGGGTTGTAGCAGGGTGCAGATGGGGAGACAGAGTGATATAAATGGAACAGGTGCAGTAGGTATGGATGGGAGTAATGGAGTCCTAAGTTAGAAACCCAGTGCTCCTAGATTGATGTGGTATTTTTGCTGTAGATTGCATTAATTTTCTTGTATACCTGTGCAGGACTATGGGACCCATTTTCCTGTAGATTGCTCCATTTCCCTGTAAAATACAGGAATCTGTAGATCTGGGAGCTCTGGAAACCCAGTGACAGGGATGGGGGCTTTTAACAACACAGCTAGGGATATTTGTTAATAGTATGTATGCGGGGTGGAGAAGCGAGTTGGTGCAGTAGGGACTGGGGAGGTGGTGTGTGTGGCAGGTGGTAATGGTCATTTTACTCCCTGAAGGGAAGAAAGAAAAATGGAGACAACCCCACTGTGCTATGTCTAAATGAATCACATAGGCATTGTTGGGCCCTGCTCCGCATGGACCTCATCAAAGAATGGTGAAGGAAAGCAGATGACAAATTTGGGAGGCAGCCCAGGTAATCCTGATGTGAAGCTAAGAAGTGCAAGGTAATGTACCTGGGAAACAAAAACCCAGGGGAAGAGTACACAATGGGGGGTGAGATACTAACAACAACAAAAATGGAAAGGGACCTGGGGGTAGTCATATCAGATGACTTAAAGGTGGGCAAGCAATGTGAGAGGGCAGTAAGGAGGGCTGGGGATAATGGGATGCATAGGGAGAGGCATCACCAGTAGAAAACAGGAAGTTGTTATCCCTCTTTACAGACAGCTGGTGAGACCCCATCTGGAGTACTGTGTGCAGTTCTGGAGACCCAGTCTCCGCAAGGACATAGACAAGATGGAAGCTGCCCAGAGGAGGGCAACTAAAATGGTGCAGGGTCTGCACCAGAAGACATATGAAGAGGGACAAAGGAGCTTAATATGTATAGCCTCGAGGAAAGGAGAGAGAGGGGGACATAATAGAAACTTTCAAGTACCTCTAGCGAATCAACAAGTCCAAGAGGGTAGCATCTTTCAAAAAAAGAGGTGTGCAAGAACAAGGGGGCACAATTTGAAGATGGGGGGGCGGCTCAGAGGTAACGTAAGGAAGTATTTTTTCACAGAGAGGGTTGTGGATGCATGGAACGGCCTTCTGGAGGAGATTGTGGAGTCAAAAACAGTGGCTGAATTCAAGCATGCATGGGACAGTCATAAGGCAATTCTAGGGGGTGAGGGTAGAAAGAAGTAGGCTGCTGGTTAACTAGGATCTGCAGCTTATCCATTAGGTAGGGAAATGGGCAGACTGGGTGGGCCAAACGGTCCTTATCTGCCGTCAAATTCTATGTTTCTATGTAAGCCCAGGCAGACTGGTAATGGTGGATAGAATGCTTGATTTGGGGTTAGCACAGCAGTGAACCTAGAGACCCAGCAGACTCAGGTTTGAATCCCACAACCGCCAAGGATAGTTTAAAATGAACTCCAGAGTGAGTTATGTGGTTCTGCGAGGTAAGAATGCACCACTGACACACAAAGTTGTGATTTCAACAAGTTTAATGGTCAAAATGCCACCAGTAATAACCACAGTAATACTGAAATAGATGGGAGCCGTGATGCCACTTGCCCAGATGCCCTGGTGCTTTGTCTGTTGGGTCAGCACGGCCCTCAATTTGCACCCAGCTCAGCACCAGTGAGTGCCTAGTTCACCCTGTTCACCGGAATCCCACAGCCGCCACTTGCATACTGTGTGACTGAGTAAGTCACTTAACCTCCTTGTGCTTAATTGCTCTTAACAGATCACAACTGAAAACAAGCTTC
The DNA here is from genome assembly GCA_016271365.2 of Neoceratodus forsteri. NCBI lineage: Eukaryota > Metazoa > Chordata > Ceratodontiformes > Ceratodontidae > Neoceratodus > Neoceratodus forsteri. The sequence continues at coordinate 195,799,689 of CM028134.1, forward strand.
TGCTTGTTGTGCCTGTACAGAACAAAATTCTAAATGTACAGAATAATGCATGGGCAACCATGCACAACAAAGCTGTGTTTCCATCAAGGGGTTGTGATGACATGATAGGGACCTCCAGAGCAAAGCTTGAGAGGTCCTTGATGTCATCACAGTTCCTGAGATGGAAACCTAGCCGAGTTGGTCTGGTTGACCATATATTATTTTATTTATTTATTTATTTGTAAAATATTTTACCAGGTAAGCAGAGTTCAGATGAGCTTGTTTCCCTGCTATGACCTGGGGAGGAGGGGATTGGGAACAGCAAGGAGATACAGTACAGTACAGACATTCCAGTGGAAGCAAAAGAAATGAATTAATACAGAAATAGCATATAAGGTCCTCTATAATTTAATTAAGGAATAATGTATGGGTGACTATACAAAGTGAGCCAGTGTTTTCATCAAGGGGTTGAGATAACAGCATATGGACCTTGAACACAAAAGGGGGGGGCAACACTGTGTGAGTAAGCAGAGGGGAGAAACTGAAAATTGCGGGAGTGACAACAAGGGGGGGGGGAAGGCAACTAAGTTAATGATAAAATGTGCACATAGCATCTTTAGAATGTGCATGGCAGCTTCAAATGTACACAACATAGAGGATTGTGTAAGAGCAGTCATATACAACAAGGATATTCTTGTATCGAGAGGTTTCCTTGGTAACACATGACCCTGAGAGAGCAGCTCAAGAGGTGCTCTGTTACCAAGGGAACCTCGAGGTACAAGAATATCGTTTGTATATGACTGCTCATACACAATCTTTTATAATGTATGGGCAATCACTGCATAGAAAATCACACAAAACCAGCTAGTGACCCCCTGGCCCACTGGCTTGGTTCACCAGTTACCTCTCTGCCAGATCACAGTGCATGAAGGTCAACGGTATCCTGTCCAATACCCTGCCCGTTCGCTCGGGGGTCCCTCAGGGTTCCATCCTGGGCCCCGTTCTGTTCAGCTTATTTCTCAATACCCTCCCCAGCTCCTGCTCAGGCAATATGATACTCTATGCCAACGATGCGGTTCTCCTTGCCTCCCACCCTGACCCCACATCTCTACAGGAATCCCTGCAGCACACATTCAACCAAGCTAAAAAGTAGTTCCTTGACCACCGGCTGGTCATTGACCTCAAAAAAAACAAATCTATGCTTTTTTCGCATCACTAGAATAAGACCAAAAAGTGCCCCCCTCTGCATTCTCCCCAGTAATTCTCACCCTCTCAAGCAGGTGTCATCCTACAAGTACCTGGGCATCACCTTCGACTCGGCTCTTACATTCCACACCCATATTAATACCCTGTCCGCAGCCATAAACTCTCGGATTGGCCTTCTCTATCGCCACAGAGATTGCCTCCCCCAAACCGCTCTCCGATTGGCCATCAACTCCTCATTCCTACCCCTAGTGGACTACGGCCAACCTATCTACACTGCAGCTGACAATACTGCCCTCACCAGAATCCAGACCTCGATAAACAAGGCCTGCAGGCTCCTGACCGGTGCATCCCTCCGCACCCATACTTGCCTGCTCTATTCCACCGCCAACCTGCTCACCTTGGAGCAGCACCTGCGCTACCAAACCTGCTTACTTGCCAAAAAATCCCTGCTAGGACTCTCCCCCCAGGGGTCACTGTGTCCCTGCAGTTTGCATCCCCATCCGTTGCCACCTGTAGCTCAGTTGAGGCCACCTTTCTGATGCCCCGTACCAAGTCCTCCCTAGCCCAAAGGTCCTTCCACTACCGCACCCCCACATGGTTCAGCTCCCTCCTGCTCTCTGTCACTAAGTCTACCAAAATTGGTCCCTTTAAAGTCGCTCTTCGTAACCACCTCTTTGGCACTCGAAGCTGTAGTTGCCCTTAATCAACCTAATGTTGGGGTCCCTCCCCGTTTCTTGCCCATAGCCTTGACAATGTCCATTGGACTTCTTCCCCCCCTTTCTTTTTTTTTTTATACAATTGCTATTTACTGCATGTAAGTTTATCCCGTAAACCACTGTTATATTGTGTTCTTTTTGTTATCTGTATTGCACCTGTAGGTTACCACTGTTGTATCTCACACTGTAACCATGTCTACCCTCCCTACGACGAGGTGCCTTTGTAAAAGAGTCCCTGACTCAAAAGTTGTAAATCCAACTTTCAAAATAAATAAAAAAATAGTGAAGACAACGCAGAATAGAAATTTTACATTTTCTTTTTTTTTTAACTGACAGTGTGCTGCAGATGTTTCTGCAAGTTCAAGTTTAAAAAAAAAAATAACTTCCAACTTAACTGGATAGAGGGGAGCAACTATGTGGCAACATTCCAAGTTGTTCTGCTGTAGTAATGACATCACTACCGCAGCAGAACAACATAATGATGTCACTACTGCAGCAGAACAAGCATATTCCAGGCATGGAATTCCATGCATAACAGCATTCCACCATACACTATATATATAGGATAGTGTATGGGTAACCATACACTACAGGGCTATTCTTCCACCGAGTGGATACAATGCCGACTGATGACCCCGAGAGCAAAGCTCAAGAGGTCTCCAAGTCGGCATTGTATCTACGAGATGAAAGGATAGCCGAGTAGTGTATGGGTAACCATATACTGTTCTACATAGTGTATGGTGCCTGAAAAATAGACAAAAAGACATTCACTTTTCTATATTTTCACTCGGTTCTGCCGATGCCCTCGGTTCACAACTGACACTGCCCAGCAAACTCATGTGCCCCTCTCACACGGCAAGGGACGAATCACGATGTCTGCTGTAGTCCTTGTATTATGCCGTCCTCACTAACGCAGAACGAAAGTGAGTTCACGTTAGTGAAGACGTCACTACAGCAGAACAACTTTTGCGGTGTATGGATTTTACACACAACTGCATTCCACCATACACTATATATATTGAGGATGGGTGACCATCCACGGCTAAGGCTGTGTTTCCATCGTGGGAATTGATGATGTCACAGAGACCTTGAGAGCAAAGCTCGAGAGGTCTCTATGGCATCATCAACTCCCAAGATGGAAACATAGACTTAGTTGTGGATGATCACCCATCCAGTATTTTTTATTGTATATGGTTCCCCGAAATGGACACAAGGTTCATACCTTGCGTTCATGCTCCTGCACTAGTCCTTGCTCAAGTTCAGTCTTCAAAAATACTGGTCCTCCTCACTGCGGTTATGCTCTGCTCCAGTCATGTCCCTGTTCCTCAATATACTGATACTCCTCACTGTGGTCCGGCTCTGCTTTTCCTTGTAACTGTGCCAGAGATTTAAAAAAAAAAAAAAAACCTGCGAATTGATAGTTTGGACACACAGAGCTGACTATGGCAGTCCATATCCAAACTGTCTGCTCGCACAACCACTCGCTAAGTGAGTCAGCCATTTTAGAGTGTATTTTTGAATTGCCATCTGTTTCCACCAATCGGGTAGGAGCTCAAGGGGGAAAAGTTATTGTGCTATTGATGTGATGTCAGAACAATAGTACAACATAGAGGATAATGAATGGGCGTCGGTGAACAACTGCGCTATGCTGGCATCAAGTGGTCACCTTGGCAACTCATGTAAACCTCGAGCGCGCAGTTTGAGAGGTTTACAAAAGTTACCAAAGTGACCACAAGATGCCAGCTCAGCGCGGTTGTTCAGCGATGCCCGTTCATTGTTCTTTATAGTGTATGGGCATCGAGGGCTCCTTTTTTCATATTATGTTTCTTACCTTTTGTGCCATTATTACTACAGAGCATGAGTTTTAAACGACCAAGTGGCTTTCACAATGAAATTTGTGACTGTTAAATGATGCACGACTTCAAACTGAATCCTGTCCATTCCATCATGCGAGACACCGACCAGACGGCCAAGCAACCAGATTCTATTTTGTTGTACCATCGATGTGACATCCAATCGATGATATAACAACATCAAACGTCTCATGAATGGTACAACAACGCTGGTAAATGATGGATTTCTGCTAAATACAACGTTCTACCATTCACTATAACTTTTTTGACCTTTGAACTGTTCTACAACAAGATTAGGAAAACCTTCATTTTCCATACACAATAAGCCCTAACCATATACTGTAATGTTTTCGAAGGGTCTGCTTTCCATGCACAGTAAGCTCTGACTATATACTGTAACTGTATTTTAAGTTACTCACCCGCCACCTGATGGAGTAAACATAATACACAAACTCACGCAGTCCACAGCGTTGCTTTGGTTTCACAGAGCAGTTTTACTGGGCATGCTTGGCTCTATGACATAGCTACTGTGGTACAGCGAAATGTCATTGTCCCACATTAGTTACCTCACTACTAGGGTACAGGAGTTTGACTGGTAAGGATTTCCATACACATCAGTCCCTGACCATACACTATATTTGTTATGTAACCCCCGGACTTTGTGCACCAGCGGGTTACTACCCCTGCCTTGTAGGCCTAACCAAGGTTGAGGGGCCTGGGTCCTATTTCTAATATTAATGGGGTTCTTTCCCAAAGAATAAAAATAAATAGTGCAGTGCCTCCACCCAGAGTACTATTATAAAGTGAGTCTGATATTTTAGCATTACAACTCCCTGGAATGCTGTACCTACCCACTGCCCCATATAGGCAACCCACACATGGATTACCAGAAACCAGAAACCAGATTTTCCATACCTTATAATTATTGACTCAAGCTAAGAATATGCTCACATGGGCTACAAATAATATGCTCATGACACAATTTCGTAAAAAATGGTTAACCAACACTTTATTTATGAATGGGAAGCTGGAAGGTGAAGTTAAACAACAGTAAGATTGGCATTCAGCAATTTGCAACATCAAAACAGTCATTTTACTTTTAAATCAAAACCACTTTCATTCGTAGACCACTCACCAACCCTTTGGACAGATTTTAGAGTAAGCGTTCTATCTAACTAGCTGGTTAGATTTGTGGCCACAGACCCTCACTGGTACCAATAAAGTCAATGCAAGTTATTCAAGGAACCCCCTTTGAAGCCTTGGTTAGAGGCGAAGCGCAAGGGGGTGTACCTGTTGGGTGACTGGCAAACAGCTCAGAAAATACAGAGTAGTTGGGCGAATAAATATTCTGTTCTTTTGAAACTTCATACCTGAGCTTGTGAATATTTCTTCATGGTGTGCAACTAATTGTTGAACCCACATTGACTTTATTGGGATAGTCACCCTGTTGTTGCACCCTCCAGAACTGTTGAGCGTGGTAACTCTCTTCCCTGAACCCCCTCATTGATACCAGTCTCCAGTCCAGATAAGAACCCTGCAATTCTATCCCTGGGTACCCAGTACTAAACGCTGCAGGCCTGGTAAGATGCAGCTCGTTGACTGGCGTTGGCGTGCTGAATTCAAATGAAATGTAACCATTCTGCCGGCCCGGTGGCGCTGAGGGCTGAGGCACTGGACACCTTACCTCACACTACGCTGGTGACCCGGGTTCGGGAACAGACTCGGGTCGTCATTGAATATAGAAGCAGGATTGAGCAGCCAGAAGGCAGCTCTCCTCTCCTGAGGTGGTCGCCACCCCCCCCCGTAGTCCCGCTACCACTGGGTGGAGGTCCGGTGGTTAGCTTAGGCGGAGGGGGCGACACACAGGGAGGGTGCCTTGAGACACGGCGTGCGCATGCCTCCATATGCACTCGCATCCGATGCAGGGGACTGGGAACAGGGAGAAAAACAAAAAGTAATAAAATATCTGTGGAAAATAAATAAATAATAGATAGCTTAGTGTGGATTACAAGCCAGTAATCCCATCGAGAGGTTCTGGGGACATAAGGAACCTCGAGCGCGAAGCCGAGGTTCCCATGTCCCAGAACTAGATGGGATTACCCTGTGATCCACACCAAGATATTTGTTATTTTTTAATATTGGATCCGAGGTGGATTGTCTCACCTCCATTTCATGGATCCAGTCAGGGGTCTGTGTGCTGACAGGGTTGCTAGGAGCATCAGAATGTGGCAGCGTGGCCCCGTCCCCATTTTCTTCGCTGTCTGCCGTGATACCCGTGACCCATTGCCACTGTAGAGGATGCATGGGAGACTGAGAGATACATAGTGGAAAATGGGACAGAGTAGTAGGTACATAAAAAATACAGCTTCTACAATTACCGTTTCTCTCGCTAAGCGAGAGCGGCAGCCGCCATGTTTTGCGAGTCGTTCTGCCCACCCACACACGTAAAGTGTCCAATTGGAAGGCACGCTTGCAAGACGTTAGAAGACAGATTTGCACCTGCGCAGTTCAGCTTTGGTGATAATACTATCGTTTAGGTCCCAAACGATAGTATTACGGCACCTAAACGATACTATTATCACTCTGGAAAGGTGGTATTATCACTCCAGGAGCGATAGTATTATCGGGATTTTTTTGAATGCTTTTAAATAGCATTATTTTAAGAATCCATATATTAAAAATAAATAAATGTAACCCTTCTTCTGGTTGCTTTAACTACTTGCAGAACTGGATACTGAAAAACAGGTGAATTCAAAATGCTAGCAGCAATATGGTTTCACTACTGAACTTGGCAGCAGCGTGATGGTAACTATTTACAGTCCCCCTAAGGCAGAGCAATGCTTGATGTACTCACGGTTATGCAGTCAATCTCTTACGAATACAGCCAAAGACTTTTTTTTTAACTCTCGTTATCTCCATAGGCTCTGGAATTCTCTCAGACATCCTCACTCACCACCACCGCATACCACACACCTGAAGCCACCCCACTGTGAAATCGGGGACAGACACTCCCTTACCTACCTGGTCTGGCAGGCCCCAATGTCAGAACCAAGGCAGGCTGGTGGATTGGGAGAGCTGGCTGGGTAAGCCCAGCATTAGGTGTGTTGCGGTAGGGCACAGGAGGTGCCATCACCTATCCAGAGAGTGGGGCTTTTTCCGTAGGTATTGCCCTGGAGCACAGATGTGCAATGATGTCTGCACAACCAATGTGCTGATGTCTGCCGCTGTTCCACCCCTTGGTATGGCAATGCTGCTGCCACTGGCAAGTGATGCATGGCCCACTACCCACCCCAGGAGAGGACAGCTTTCCTCCAGATGCTTGATCCTCTCCTTCCCCAGCTGACCCCCGTTGGCCCAAGTCCGTTCCGGAACCCAGGTCACCGGCGTGGCACGAGGTGTGGCATCCAGTGCCTCAACCCTCAGCACCACTGGGCCAGCACATACAGCAGAAGACTTGTAGGTAGAAGAATTGAGGTAGACACAAACAGTAGAACTGGAACTTGGCTGAGAGGTGCAGCAAGGTTTGCAGTTTATCCCCTTTTAGCAGCAGTCTCTTGCAGCTTTAGAAAACTGAATACTCCTCTCAGCTTTTCTTTTTTTTTTTTTTACAAGTTAGACATCTGGTTAATGTTAAAGTCACACAGGGACCTGGGCCGGCACACCTCAGACCTCCACGTCTAGGTATGACCCCTCAGGGGGAGACATAATGGCAGTGCCTGGCTGGTGGCACTACTAGGCTGATTCCCAAGCTGACCTTACATACTGTAGCAGTCTCTTTCTTTTAAGTTTTTAGTCACATTAGGAAATCCTTGCACTCTGAACGAGTCAGCTCCTCCACATCCCTCCAGGCATCAGCCACCTGCCTGCTCCCCACTGCCTAAGGTACGGTGCAATTTGGAACTGAAGTTGCTTTACTGGACCTGGAGACAGCTTAACAGACTACCTCTCCAACTGAGCAGTGCCCTCGGACTGTCACTATTTTAATTTCATTACCTTGGGGAAAGTCCTTATGCAGGGTAAAGAGCTGGGATCACTGCAGCTCTTTCGCTGTGCAGCTCTCTGGGTGATTTTTGATTTTTAGTGTGTTTACTGTTTGTTTACTTGAACTGCAGCTTAGATTGTAATTTAAATTGTAACTGCAACTTAAAGTGTAATTTAACTGCACCTTACAGTGTAATTTAACTGTAATTCTGTGTTTTTCTGGTCTGTTTGCCCCTGCTGAACTGGGGTCTCCCCCCCTCCCCCACACATAGCTGCTAGCTGCTCCCAGCCCACAACCCCCATCTGTTTGTTCTCTTTTAATTTTTTTTCTTTCTTTCCTGGGCCCCTCCCCAGCTCTGCTTTCCCTCCTGATTAATCCTCTGAGTCTCCTCCCTGTCTCCTTGCTCGAATCTACACCCATTCCTATCCTTTTGTTGTGGCTGTTAATCCTCTAAGTGCCCTCCCCCTCTGCCCACTACTAATTCTCCTGTTTTTCTCCTTCTCTTAGGGGATCCTTGCACCCTGAACTGGTCAGCTCCTCCATATCCCCCCAGGCATCAGCTGTCTGCCTGCTCCCCACTGCCTAAGGTACGATGCAATTTGGAACTGAAGTTGCTTTATTGGACCTGGAGGCAGCTTAACAGTCTACCTCTCCAACTGAGCAGTGCCCTCAGACTGTTCCTATTTTACAAGTTTTCGTAGGTGTGCCTGCCCCACTTCCAATGCCCTGCTCCTTTTTGCAGGCGCAAATGCACCACACCAATGAATGTCTGAGCTGTCTGACAGCCATTCAGATGCAGTGGCATACAGTTCTGAGAAAAACACCGCTGCAATCAGCGGTGGTATTGTGGTAATTTGCACATCCCATCGGCCATCGGCAGTATGCAAATTGCTGACATGTCAGCATTGCATCTGAACTGTCATAGACAGTTCATCCCCCCCACCCACGAACACCCACATAGCATACTGAGAGCCCACCCAAGTGTGCTCATGCACTCTCCTCCACCCCGCACACTGTATGACCAACGGGGTACCCAATCCTCCGTCGGCTCCACTGCCCCCCCAAAGGCAAACTTCCTGGTGCCACACTGGGAGCCCACTCCAGCATGGCAAAAGTCCCACGTCCTGTACATGCTTGGAGCTCACCCCAGCATGCTCATGCGCTCCCCTCCACCCCCGGACACTGTGTGACTGATGGGGGTGCCCAATCCCCAATCAGCTCCACTGCCCCCCCAAAAGCAAACTTCCTGGTGCTACGCTGGAAGCCCACCCCAGCATGGCCAAAGTCTGTGGCCCACGGGGGTGCCCAATCCCGTATCGGCTCCACTGCCCCTGCCCCAACAAACTTGCAGGTGCCACACTGAGAGCCCACCCCAGCGTGGCAAGTCCCACGTTGTCTTAAAAAAAAAAAACTAGAACAAAAGAAAATGGCCCCTCGTTGACTCTCTTGCCCCCTCTACCCAACCCGCTCCACCCTCTGCATACCCCACCTCCCCACACCCTCCTCACCCCATACTTACCTCCGAGACCAGCAGTATGATCTTCGTGACCGTGAACATGTCTGCACTTCTTCAAAGCCAACTGTGAACTAAAGAAATGCCAGTAAGCTGTATAATGACATAAACGTTGTTGTTTTTTTAACTTTGGTGCATATCTCGGCCATTTTGGGAATTTTTTCACCAAATTTTCAACATGGGGTTCTTGGGACCCCACCTCATAAATTCAGCCACTGTCATTTTGTTATTGGGTCCGAAGGTGATTTTGCGGTCACTAAGTGGCACCACCTTCCGGGACCAAGTAACAACAGGCTGGTCAGTCATGAGGTAGGGCCCCAAACTCTATGTTAAAATTTGGTGAAAAATTCAAAATATCTGTTTCACGAGCTGCATTGCGCAGTTCCCACGCACGCCAGAGCTTCCGAGAATTTTTACTATTTTCACTCCAGATTTACAACATTGCCATTTTACTGCACCTCCTTATGAGCAGTACAGCTGTCATTTTCCACATATTGCCCAAAATGTGTTTTCACGCATGTAGCGCACAATACAAACATAAGAAGAAGCCAGCAGAAGAAGGCCATTTGGTCTATCAAGTCTGGGTCCACAACTTGAGCTAATGTCCCTGCCCTCCCTCCCCACTCCTCCCATCCTCCCTAACCATGATTCTTACCTTCCCCTATACCCATCCCAGCCCTCTTAAAGCTGTCCACTGTCTTCAATGAGATTACCTCTTCCGCAGCACATTTCAAGTGTCCACCACCCTCTCTGTGAAGAAGTGCTTCCTGACATCCCTCCTAAACCTCCCACCCTCCAGCTTAAGACTGGGCCCCCTTGTGATATGATTGCCACTCAGCTTAAAGCGACTCTCCTTATCAACCTTATTTATCCCTTTGAAGTACTTAAATGTACATAGATACATAGACAGTGTCGGCAGATAAGGGCCTATGGCCCACCCAGTCTGCCCATCTGAGCTTGTAAGTTCAGTTTGTTTTCCTAGAAGTCTGTTGCCCCTTACCTCTGACCTCCAGAATTCCTTTATGTCTATCCCATGCATTCTTAAATCCTGCGGATTGTTTCAGCCCCACCACTTCCTCTGGCAGGGTGTTCCACTTGTCCACCACCCATTCTGTGAAGAAATTCTTCTCATGTTTCCTCTGAATCATCCTCCTCTAACTTCATCCCATGCCCTCTAGTCCTGGAACATCTTTTTCGCTTAAAATAGTGTTTTCCTGCACCCTGTTCCTCCCTGTAAGATACTTGTATGTCTCTATCATATCCCCTCTCCCTCCTTTCCTCCAGGGAGTACATGTTCAGTTCCTTCAACCTGTCTTCATAGGACTTGTGATGCAATCCATGCACCATCTTTGTTGCCTCCTCTGAACCTTCTCTACCCTGTCTATGTCCTTACGTAGGTATGGTCTCCAGAACTGTACACTGTACTCCAGGTGGGGGCCTCACTAGTGTCTTGTATAAGCGGAATTATGACCTCCTTTTCCTGCTGGTGATGCCCTGCCTATACATCCCAGCATCCTATTTGCTTTACCTGCTGCCTTGTCACACTGTTTCCCCTACCTTGAGGTCATCAGAGATGATAACCCCAAGATCCCTTTCCTGCTTGGTGCATGCTATATCCTCACCCCCCAACTGATATATTGTGCCAGGGTTTTTGTGCCCCATATGCATTATCTTGCACTTCTTTGCATTGAATTTCAACTGCCAAACCCCTGACCATTCTTCAAGTTTCTGCAGGTCGCTTCTCATTCTGTCTACACCCTCTGGTGTGTCTACTCTGTTACAGAGCTTTGTGTCATCAGCGAACAGTGAAATTCTGCCTTCTAGGTCCCAGCGCCATGCCACTGATGAAGATGTTGAATAGGACCGCTTCAGCACTGATCCCTGTGGTACCCTACTGGTCACTCTTCCTCTGTGGAGTGACAGCCATTTACCACCACCCTCTGTGTCCTGCCACCCAGCCAGTTACCTACCCACCACACTACTGTCCTGCCCACACCCATATTCCCATTTTGTGTAATAGTCTTCTATGTGGCACAGTGTCAAAGGCCTTGCTGAAGTCCAGATAGGCCATGTCCACTGCCCTCCCTGATTCACCTCCCTAGTCACCCAGTCAAAAAATTCAACGAGGTTGGTCTGACACGACCTCCCCCTGGTGAAACCATGCTGCCTTGGGTCCTGTAGTCCATTGACAACCAGATGTTCCACCAATCTCTCCTTCAGTAGTGCTGTCCCATTCATGTCTCCTCTCTCTCTCCTGTCTGCCAGGGAGTACATGTTCAGTGCCCTCAACCTCTCCTTGTATGCCTTGCCCTGCTGACCGGCTGTCATCCTTGTAGCCCTCCTCTGTACCTGCTCCAGCAGGTTAATGTCCTTTTTGAGGTGTGGGAACCAGTACTGAACTCCATACTCTAGATGCGGCCTTACCAGTGAATCTGTACAAGGGCAGTATAACCTCCTCTCTCCTACTACTGATCACCCTAGCTATGCATCCCAACATCTTGGCAATGGTGCAGTCAGTGTGCAAAATCAATGTTTGAGACAGATTAAGAAAATCACAGTTACACTGTTCATGAGCAGAGGTCTTAAAATGGCTATGTTGAAAATTTGGTGACAAAAGTCCATAAAATGACTGTGTTACGAGCGTGCATTGAGCAGTTTCCACGCACCCTCGTAAGTTCAAGAATTTGTAATATTTTCAGTCCAGATTTTCAACACTGGCATTTTTCCACACCTCCTTAGAACAATACAGCTGTCGTTTTTCACACCCTGGCGGAAATGTCTAGGAGGAAGTATGGCGCAGTAGGTTAAGGCTCTGAGCTGCAAAATCTGAGACCTGGGTTTGAATCCCACAGCCCCTAGGTGCATACTGTGTGACCCTGAGCAAGTCACTTAACTTCCTTCTGCTCCAGGTTGCACTGCAAACAAGCTTTCAGCTTAGTGTGTCTCACCTGGTAAAATAATTGCAAAAAAAAAAAATGTGTTTTGCACTTCCGCACAGAAATGCATGGTCGCTGGGAAATCAGTGTTCGGGACAGATTAAGAAAATCACAGTGACACTGTTCATGAGCGGAGATCCCAAAATGCCTGTGTTGACAATCTGCTGTAAAAAAATCCCCAAACTAATTACATTAGGGTGTGCGTTGCACAGTTTCTATGCACACTGTGACTTCACCAGTTTTTTTATATTTTCACTCCAGATTTTCAACATTGCCATTTTGTACACCTCCCCATGAACAGTACAGCTGTCATTTTTCACATCCTGTTCGAAATGTGTTTTCGCACCTGTGGTGCCAAATGGCGTAGTCACTGTGCAAAATCACCTTTCGGCTAACAAACTCATATTGCCACTGTTCATGAGGTGAGGGGGTCACAAAAAACCCAGGTTGAAAATTTGAAGTGAAAATACCAACGAACGCTTGGGGCGTTAGGGTTTCCAACCATAACGCCTCATCTTTGGAGACCGACAGGCATCAGGGATGTGACTTGGGATTGTCACCTGTAATGCTTATACCATTCCACCCCCACCCACACCCTGCAGCCAGTGACAGGCATCGAGGTGTGCCTTGCACTCTTCGGCCCCAAAGTTCACCCCATTCTCCTATACTGCACCCATCTCACCATATTTCCTTATGGAATGGGGTGACAGTATGGCCCAAAGACCCCAAGGCACACCATGACACTTGTCGGTGTCTGCAGGGTAGGGTGTGGTGAAATGGCGTGGCCATTATGCCTGACAACCCAAAGGCACACCCCAATGCTTGTCAGTCTCTGCAGGGTGGTGGTGGTGGGGTTGGTTTCAGTTCAATATTTCACTGCCTTTCCTATTGTGCATCTCTCTCTAACTCCTACACTACCAATGCCAATGCCAGCAAGCAAACATTCGGCATTGACAAATGCTTGTTTGTATTGATTCTATAATAGGAGGAATAGAGCAAAGTCCAGACATAAGGGGGGGTACAGGACTCAGCAGAAAATACTTTCCCCAACACCTCTGCTTATGCAGATGTGTTACACCTTATAATTCCAGACAAGGCCTCAGGGGGGAACCTCCATAGCTTACACAAGATTTCTTTTCTTTCTCTGAATTTAGAATTCATTTTGGAGAAATGTGTATGATACCTTTTGGGGGTATCAAGGAACCTTTACCTCCGACTGTGGGGAGAATTAAAATCTCAGAAGATCCAGTTAAAGTCTTGGGAATAACTTTTGGAGGGAAATGAACTGGCTGGAAAAATGTCTATTGTAGAACTTAAAGTGGAAAAACAGAAAGCATGTCCTATGACCAAAACAGAGAGTGTACATGTTTAAAACATTCATAGTACCAATTTTTCTGTTTATCAGTTACATTTTCCATTCCCAAAAATTAGATGCAGGAGTATATAATGCATTCCTTTATCTCTTAGGGGTAGCAGACTCAATCCAGTTAAAAGGAATGTAACCATGAACCATTAAAGTTGGATGCTGGCAATGATAAATCTCATAGTTTTTTCATGAGTATTTTTTATTCCATAACATACTTCCAGTACTATGGGGTCCAACTAGGCCATGGCCTCCATTTTTCACAGTAAGTCACATCTTCTTTTTCAGGAAATGGGACACTGGACACATCACTTTTTTTAGAACCTCCTGAAGAACATTCCATAGTACCTAGATGATCATTTCCAGAAAATAGAAAACATGGAAATTAACACAATAGGATGTCATTTGCAATACCAAATAACAATTGTATAAATTAATCCTGGAAACATTTTTTGAAGCAAGTCCCTGCTTCAGTTGCCCCCAACATTCCAGATTGGTGCCTGATTGACCAACTTATGGAACTCTGGATACCGCAAAAGATGTGGGACACTCTATAGCTTTGATGCAATGAGAGATTGAATGTCAGAATAACCACCATCATAAGGTGGCAGCAGATTGTCTACGCCAGGGTGCCAACAAATCCCTGAAACTATGGAACATTTGTTATTTTAGTGTAGTTATATGAAAAGCTTATGGGGCATAATGGCATGGAAATGAATGATCCTAGTTTTCAACATATGTCATATGATGTACTGGTGTATGGGACTTTATCAGGGGGAATAAGGTAAGTTTCACCTTGGAACTTTGCAACTTCTGCTTGTGATTTCTAAGTGGTGCATTTGGCAAAGTATGAATATTCTTCTGGATAAAATTGATTCTGAACTGATTCTAGTTTACAGGAAAGGTCCCTCCTCCTTCATTCAGTTTGATGGATTTATGGGAAAACACTCCTTTGTTGGGGCAAGATTGGGAACAAGCTGAGAGATAATTTTCTTCTGGTTACCCCATCTCCGTTCCTTTCTCTATTTTCTGTTGTCAGACATAAATATTTGTTTTGTTGTTTTTTTTTTCCTTTTTATAGGTGTCTTTGGATTTCCTTGCAATGTGACTGCTTTTCACTTTGTTTAGTTTTTCCAAGTTTATTAAGTCAATGCCCTCCCAGTTGCTAAACTGCAGACATACATTGCTATTCTTACAGTCAACCCTCTACACTTTCTATCCTCTCATTAGAATTACCCTAAGCCATGTTCCTGGATTCATCCTTGCTTCCTACTTGCTGCTGAGCCCCAGTTTGCACTGTCACTAGCATTAACTCTGTTCTACTAGAGCTATCAGTGTCTAAAATCATTGGTTCAGCATATTGGTGCTGATTTGCTTCCACCTCTCTGCTGTACTGTTTACTTGTACTGTTTACTGGGATGACTCTTCACCTCACGACCAAGCCTCATTAATTATCCTTGCACCTTGTTTTTATTATGTATTGTATTACTATGCCCATTTGTGCTATATGTTATATTGTGCTACTATATTATTTATTCTGTACCTACCAGGCCCTCCTTGAAATTGAGCTTGCTCAATGAAGTTTCACCTGGGTAAATAAAGATTGATTGATTGATTGATTGATTATCATATATTAATATGGGTAGAATAATGTTTTTGTGAATTACCAGTTTGTTTGAAGTCTGATATAAAACTGTGTTTTTTGTTTATTCACGACTTTGTTTGATATTTATTTATAATAAAATATGCCCCAACTCTTTCGCTTGTTTGTTTAATTTTGACCAGAAAAGATACACTTAATTATGATAGCTTGTTTCCAGTACATCCTAGGGTGAGTTACATAGACCTGTTTTATTAACGGGGAATCTTAGACATACTGTAACATCAAGGAACCAACCCCCCCACCCCACCCACTCCTATGCAGGTGGTGCTACATGCTTACTGTTGGGGACTGGATATCCTTGGAGGAGGAGGTGGATATAGCTACCCAGGTGGGGATATTGCTTCCTTCCCCATCCAGAATAATAAGGAAGCTACTTGGTGTATTGTTCATGAAAAGGTGTTGGAATGAGATGGCAATGAGAACTGTGGCATTTCTGAACACAGCCTCCTCAGCCGAAAAGGGTTAGCCTGTTGTCCATGACAAAGTACCTGAAGCTTTTGCTATGACACCTGCTGAAAAGAAACTTTCTAAAGAACTGCACAAGAAAAATCAATACCTGATGGCCATGATAGCTGATGAGGAAGTTTGGTTTGAAACAGCTAGCCTAAAGCTGAGACTGATAGTATAGAGAGGAGCAGGAGGAGACAGTGTTTCTGAAGTGCCAATAAAACTGCTTTCAGTCCCAGTGACAGCAAGAAATGCCCTGACAGAGCAGCTCAGCTGTTCAGGTGCCAGCAAACAGCTGAATGCATGGTGAGTATGCTTACAAGATCAACAAGCTTTTCATTTGCCGACTGAAAGTCAGTGGATTCCTTGATGTGTCAAGCAAAGGGAAAATTGGACTATGAAGTCATGGGAATAGGACCCATAGCTCATGTTTTACAGCCAAACTGCAGACCTCTGCTCTATCTGAAGAAGAGGCCCTGTTTGCTGCAAGCTAGGAGAGAAACACACAAAATGGAGTCTGGTCATTGGATGATCCTGCCAGCCCAGCAAAGGATGGAAGCATTTCAGCAGATAAAGCAACACAGACAAGTATCTCTGCTTCTACTGATATGTTGTGTACAGTCTTAGGGGTTCAGTGACAGGGAAGCTACTCCAGGTCCCCGGAGATGGGCTCATACTAACCTCAGGAACTGCAGCTGACATAGAACCCCAAGTTGTTCAAAAACTTTGCCTATGGTTTCTGGTGATGAGTTGGCTGTTAAAACACCTTCACATATTGGCCCCTCAGCTTGACTCCTGAGTTGGTCACCTCTCAAGCAGCTGAAACCCTGGCCAGTGTACATACTGAAGGAAACCTAGTTGTTGCTCTCTTGGCATTGACTGACATACTCTCCCTCTTCTGATCCCTCAGTAAAGTAATCCTGGGATGGAGCACCACCTTCTATGAGCATCACCATGAGTCTACCTTCATCTGCTTCTGATGAACAGGAGGGTCCAGCCCCCACCTATTAAGGGGTTATGACCAGAGAAGCCCAATAAATTCACAGACCTTTTTCATGCTCCTATCCTGCCAGCCAAGGAACATAATGGGGTATGCATTCAATATACCCTGCCAGAAACCAGCTTAAGATTTCACTGCCCTAGATTGGGCACTGTGCTCCAGCCTTGCAGCATCAGCGGCTTGCCCTTCAAGAGTGACTGGCTGCATCCTGCTCCCTGCCCAAGACCAGCATAAGATTTCACTGCCCTTGATTGGGCACTGTGCTCCAGCCTTGCAGCATCAGCGGCTTGCCCTTCAAGAGTCGCCAGCTGCATCCTGCTCTCTGCCCAAAACCAGCTTACGGTACACCTGGCATTTTCTACTTGCTTTTACTTTGTTACAACCACGCTTTCTACTGGCCACTCTCCGTGACTGGAAATCATCCATAGGATGGTGAGCATCCCCAAGCTCTGCTATTTGCCGACTCCTACTATTTGAACTCTGCTGCACTTCTGCTGCTCTCCTGGACCTCCAGTCTGCATTTACAGTTAAATTTTCTCCTGCCCGCCCACCCCTGGCACTCTTTAAAAGCTCCTGCACCACTTTTTAAGCTCCACCCTACTGCTCAGTGTAGCCACTCACAGAAACTGAATGCCAGCCATGGAAACTGAACGCCAGCAAGGCATCTCTATCTGACAGTTACAAACCTCCCTTTCCTGCAGTACTAAAAGCTCTGATTTAGAAGATGTTTTTACTACCTTTTTATCCTCCACTCCTTCTTTTACTTTTCCTCCCTACCCTCTACCCCCTACTCTTCCATACACTAAGCGAAATTTCTCTACTCTGGTCTTCCTACCTGCATTTAATACCTTCACAAATTATCTTGCTATCAATTCCATTCCTTTCCACCAACAGTGGAGTCATTTTTGCCACCCTCTTACAGCCTCACTATTATCTATATTCACCTTGATTGCCTTTATAAAACTCCTACTAAACCTTAAAACATCCCCAAACTGTGCACCCTCTACCCAAAAATCCTGTAAACCATGGTAAAGTTATAAAAACCCTAGCCTACTGTATACTTTCTAATTCTCACTCTCCTGCTCCTCTCTTCTGGAAATATCCACCCAAATCCACGACCACCTGTTGACACTATTCCTGGGAACTCCCTATCCAATCCTGACCTCCACCCCACAATCTCTTTAATCCTACTGTGGCCTAAAACCCTTCACCTAAATGTACATAGTTTACTGCCCAAGTTAGATCAACTTCATACCTTGATAGTCTCAATGAATCCAGGTATATTAATCCTATCTGAAACTTGGCTAAACTCCAAGATACCGGACCATGCCATCTCTATTCCAGGCTACTCCCTGGCAAGACAAGACCGCACTCAGCAGAGGTGGAGTGTGGCAATGTACATCGCTTCCTCCCTACAGTACATTATCACCCTATCCAGCTCTCTACCAGCCACTAATGAGGCCCCTTATCATTTGTGCATCCCCGCTTCTCTATTCCAGTTTTTGTCACAGGCCTCTACTGTCATCCAAACCTTCCACCATCTGTGGCCACTGACCTCACACAATCACTGTATCCCACTCTCAATCAGGTGAACTGTTCATCATGGGTGACTTCAGCATAAACTTTCTGTCACCCTCTCAAAATAATACATGCAACACACTAACAGCCCAAAGCTTAACACTGCTTATCCAAGAACCTACCAGCATGAACATGAAAACTCCAAATCATACCCTACGTGACTGGGCCCCTCACCTCCTGCCTGCATTGTGTCATCAGTTCTAGCATCCTACTCAACACCATTAACACTCACCACTTGATCTATCTGATCAGGAAGGTCCACAGGCCCAAACCACCTCACAAAATACTACTCACATGCTCATATAAATCCCTTGACCTAACTTCTCTCCTCCACAACCTTGCAAACAATGACTGAAGTCCACTGTCCTCTGCTCCTCATGTGGATGATGCACTTTCCTATTTTAAAGAAATGTTTATTACCATATAGAATCTTTATTCCCATTCAAAGCACCAGAGTCCATGGTAACCATGTCCCCTGAGTCACTTCAGAACTACTGGTCTGTCTCAGGGTGCATGACCAGGCATGGAAGAAACACAAAGCTTCAAAATTGCAAAGCGATTTTATCACATAAAGTCAACCCCGCAGTGCATGCACCAAAGCCACTAGGTTAGCCAAGGCTGATTATTTCTTTTATTTTTTTTCTTACTCCTTTTTCTGCCCTGACTCTGGTCTGCCCAAGTCCTCTGTACATCCTAATCTCCGGCCACCGTCCGTTGCCACCCGGCTCCCTTGGGACCCCGCCTATTACCCCATGGATTACCCCCTATGGCAGGGTGGCAGAGAGACCCTAAATCTCCGCCTTGTCAGGATCCAGTGTTTGGCGATGTCACTGAAGCCAGGCACCCCTTAGGACAGCCATCAAGCCGCCGTGACTGGTCATGCAGATTTTTCCTTTTCCTCCTACCCCTCACAGAGTGGGGCATGCCAAGGGCACCAAGGAAGGAGGCGCATGCGCCCAATGCGGCACCTCCAGCGCTGGCCCCAACTCAGCCCCCAATGCATGTTGCCAGTGCACCACCCCATCCTCCGTTAGGGACTGAAAGTGCACCAACAGCTGGGAACCCCCCCCCGGAGGGAGGCAGTCACTTGGACACTCCATCCCTCTCCTACCCCTGCTGACCCCCGGTGACCTGAGTCCACTCCTAAACCTGGGTCGCCAGTCTGGAGCGAGGTGTGTCATCCAGCACCTCAACCCTCAGCGCCACCGGCCAGCAAGGCCAATTATTTCAACTCCACCTTCTCTCAAATGTAAACTCCTTCCAAATTTTGGGAAGTTGCCCATGCCCATGCCCTCCAACCACCCCATCCTTAAAAATAAACAACTCCCTCATTAGGGATCATTCTTCAGTGGTAGAGGAATTTAATTCCTACTTCATATCATGTGCTTCATCCCTACTAGCATCCCTCCCCCAAATGCCTTTCAATGGCATCCCTCTCCAGAAGTGAAAATTGCACCCCCTACCGAACTCAAAGCTACAATTCTTTCTCATTCTCCTTGGTTTCATAGGCTGACACCCTTACTGCTCTACTGTCTATCAACCCATCTAAAGGCAGCTCCTTTGATGAACTTGACCCCAAGTTACTCTGTCTCTCTGCCACAGCAATCGCCCACCCTCTACCATTATTCCTAAACCTATGTTTTATGACAGCAGTGGTCTCCATGCCCTGGAAGGAGGCTGTTGTCCTTCACCTTCCTAAGGGTGGTAACTCCACTTCCCTTGGAAGCTATCACCCTATTTCCTTGCTCCCAACCCTTGCTAAACTTTAGGAACACCTAGTCCTCTCCCAAATCTCCACTTTTCTCCCTGACTCTAACTTCTTTACCCTGTTTCAATCTGGTTTAAGGAAAACACATTCTACCACCAGCTCCCTACTCATGCTTACTGATTCAGTCCTCACTGGAATGGACAATGGCTTGATCACCTTTGCCATTTTTGTCAACCTTGCCAAAGCATTCGATTTCCCACACCCTGCTTGTCCAACCCCTCTCCTCTGCTGGACTCTCACCAGCTGCAACAAACTGGTTTAAGGCCTTCCACACAGGGTGGACACAATCAGTGAGAATAGCAGGGTCCCTCTTCCCTCCTCGCCAAATCCATACTGGAGTTCCCCAGGACTCAGTATTGGGCCCCCTTCTTTTCTCCATTTTTCTAAATGTCTTACTGTCAGTCTACACCTTCACATAAACACATATGTATGCTGATGATACTGTCTTGTTCACCTCCCGCCACTCTCCCTCTGATGTGGAAGCCAGACTTCAATTCGACTTCAACAAGATCCAGCACTGGCTTGCCTCTCATCAACTCTTTCTAAGTGCCAAGAAAACAGTCTTCTTGACCTTTGGCACAAGGCAGAGACTTGTTAAGCTCCCTGTTCTGCCCACTTTCCACACCCTGGATGGGACTATGCTTGAGGACACTTTCTCTTTCAGATACCTTGGGGTTTGGCTGGAACAACACCTCATCTTCTCTGGTTACATCAATGCCATCCTGAAAAAACTGTGCCCCAAGCTTGGTGCCTTATACAAGAATCGTAACAGCATCCCTCTTACGGCCATATGTGAGATTGTCCAAAAGATGATTCTCCCTATTTTTGACTACTGTAATGTAGTCTACAGAGCCACTCCCAAATCCACCCTAACCAGATTGGACCCCCTTTTCAATTCCTTCTGTTGCATTGCCCTGGACTCTCCTATTCGTACTCACCGCTTTGTCCTCTGTCACTCTCTGTCATTCCCCATACTTGCTAACAGACACCTTTCCACTTGCCAGACTTATCTCTAAATACTGGTTAGGCTCTCTGGCCCTGTATTTACCTTCCACCCTCTCCATCCCACCCTCTCCTTAAGATCTACTGATGCTCTGCTTTTGCCAGCCCCTGGTGTTCTACCCAAGCAGGCCAGTCTGCTTTTAAACATTGAGTCCCTAAAATCTGGAATGCCCTCCCCAGCAAATCCATCACTCCTCATCCTCCTACTCCCTTACTTCTGCCCTCCATAACTTCCTCTCCTTCAACTTCACCTGTTTTCCGCAATCTTAAGGTATCATATTGGTCTCACTAGCACTTTCATCCCTAGCTATTCTCCCTATTATACTTAGAACCATTTTACACTTATGTACAATGTACAATACTTGCACTTAAAACTAACTCATGCTGTATACTGTACCATGTTCCTGCCAGATGGCCCCCTTTTGCCCAACACCCTGACGGCAAAAAAACACAGAAAAAGACCACTACAGTGACAGTAACTGTAATGGTCTATTTCCATGTTTCACTTTCCACCAGTGTTCTGCCCCATCCCTGGAACAACTTTGACCTGGAGTTGAGAACCCTAAAGTCTGGGGGGTGTGGTCGGAAGACACCCCTGCATGGGAGGTGTGGGGGGCACAGCCCCCACAGAAAACACTGGGGGATTGGCCGGCACAATACCTGTGTCAGTATTGTGCCACTGTTGTGCGGGAAGTTGGCAGTTTTACTGTCAACCTAACTTGGTGCTTCCGTTCCTGCCTTTGCTGTGTTTTTGTGTTCTATACACCCAGTGCATTGTATCCTGTACTCCTGTCATTCACTGTGCTTTGTATTGTAATCACCCAATTGTATTGACTGTTATATATTTTGCCACATGTACTTCTCCGTATTCCCCTTCCCCCCAGATCACATAGGGAGATGAGAAACTTGTTGTTCAGTGTGCCTTCCTGGTGAAACATTTCAATAAATAAATAAATAATAAAAGGGGCTTGGATGAACCACCAGACCAGGTTTATCTGGTGAGAAAGCTCCTCAAGGACTCAGTGAAGTTTTATGCTAGTGAAGTTTATGCCCTTATACAAGTGCCAGGGAAAGCCACTTGTAACAGCAGCTTTGAAATAGCTGGAACCCTGGAAAGATTCTGGCAGAAGTATCCCTTTCTTTAGGACAACCCTTTCTGGTCCCCTTTATCTGAGATTCCCCTCACTAAGTCTTCCTACTAAATGATCACTGTACTCTTCAGAAAGGAAGGGGTAAGTATCACTGATAAAATCCACTGACCAAAGCAGAGGTATACCATTCTTGTAGACCCAGACCCAGTTATAGACTGGGGTATGGAAAGTGCTGCTCAGTCTTTGATGGCAAAATCAGGAATACAACATCTAGCAAATAGCTTTCTCCTGGGAAGGGACAGGGGTGTCTTGTTCTATCCAGGGCAACCTAAGTCCTGCTACCATTGTGGCCCTAAAGACCATCTGAGTGGGGCATGCAATCATCTAAAATGTTGGCTATGTGATGAGGTGGATCATACTAGCTTATATTGTGTTAACAAGCTGAAATGTAACGTGTGATGAAAGGGGTCATCTCATTGTAGTTTCTCATGGGTGACCCATAATCAGCCTGAACAGTAGGAATGAAATCTACAGTAGATATAACCTTAGCTTTTAAAGCTGGTAAGAAGTCCCAGAAAAACAGCTTCAGAAACTTCCCCTGGACAGGACAAAAAAGGCCACTGGACAACACCGTGATCCCCCTGTGCAAGGTTCATGAATGAGTCAGCAGTCATAGATATCACAGAAACCTCCAGTGAGAGATTCTCTACCTGCTTCTGGTCAAGAAAACCCAACAAGGCTTGGCACGGGATGCTCCTCCTGTAACTGAGTCTATAAAGGTTGCAAGTCCTGTAAAGGAGGACCCCACTCCATTGCAGACACCTATGGAATAGATGCCTCCCCTATACCCCAGATACAAACAGGTTGCAGATGGGTAACTCACTGAAGAGGGAATTAAGGCTGACCAAAACCAAAACCAAAAATGGAGAAAAAACATTTGGCTGCCCTGTTGAATAGATATGAGGTGCTACAATCTTCCCCGGGATGGGGTGAACTGAAGATGACTGGGATCCATCCTCTGTGATCTCATTTCAATCTGACCCCTCCTCTGAGACTAAGAAACCTAAGAGTGATGCATCTTGAAAGAAAAAGAGGCAGAGGAAGACTAAAAGGGTGACTTCAAGGAAAAAAATTGTTCAAAAAATGATTTGGTGGTATTATCTTCTTTTCCTCTACTGTGTTCTGCCTGCAAGTCAGGATATCACTTTGGCAACAGCTAATATAAATAGTAGTAAGAATGTTAAAAGAAAATTAACTGATTTTTTTTAAGCTATCCAGTTTTGAAGTGGTATTTTTACAAGACACAAGGACCCAAATATTGTTGGAGGTCTCACAAGCTAAAAAACATTTTATGGTACCCCTCCTTTTGGTTCTTTGGTACAGAACCCCATGCTGGGGTAGTAAGCATTAATCTCCAACTGAGGAGGGCTCTACCAGTGGATTAATACCCGGGTGGGGGGCAGGTTGGTGCACGAGGCCACAGGCAGTTCTGACTTGAAAAGAGTAACCTATAAAAGCAAAAGGATTAAGTCCAAGTCTTTGTAATAGGATTCTCTTGTGCTCTGTGAAATGTTTGGTTGATAGTTGTATAAGGTTGTCGATAGATAGGAGAGGTTGTAAAGAACTGGAGCAAACATGACTGCATGCATTGATCCAGTACAGCTACTGGAAACAAGTTATTCTGAGTGGGGTAGTATGAGATCTGAACTCCTAGGTGCAGTCGGTCAGTTTTTGAGGTTGGAAGAAAGAGAACATAATGATCGTCTTGCTTTCTTAAATTTCTGACTGTAAGATATTTAGCTGAAGAGGCTGAAGAAGTAATAAACTCTCCAGGGTGCAGGAAGCCATAGAATGCTAAACAAATGGCTGGTGAGATCATAATGTTTGTGGAAGGGTTGAAGGGATTGGTGCACAGTAAATCCAACAATTTGTGAAATAAAGATCTTTTGATAGGTAGTGTTTAGGAGCATTTATTTGGGTTGCTGTATGGATTCTGAGTAGGAGAAGTTTAACTGAAGCCTGGGATAGGATTAAAGACATGTATGGATCTGACTGATAAAGGAAAAACTGAATTACAGATATGTATTGTTTAATGGTCCCAACTGATGACTTCAAGGCTTGGTGGCAGAAGGTTATAAATGCCAGGATATGACTGATGGAGAAAGAACTTGCATGAATTGATTGAAAGGAAAATTTCTTCCAAGTGGTGGTATAACCTGTACTGAGTAGTAGGCATTAGGACTGACCAGATGATGACTTCAGCTTGTTAACAACAGAATACTAAGTCACGATGAGATCAGA
The DNA here is from genome assembly GCA_016271365.2 of Neoceratodus forsteri. NCBI lineage: Eukaryota > Metazoa > Chordata > Ceratodontiformes > Ceratodontidae > Neoceratodus > Neoceratodus forsteri. Next base: position 195,824,087 of record CM028134.1, read on the forward strand.
GAATTGAGGAGAAGTCATGTTTGAATCTACCAAAGGACAGAGGAGATGGAATTCCTGGAATTTAAATTGGGACAGATGATCAGCAGCTTTGTTTGTGTAGCCAGGAATATGAAAAATTTCAAGGTGAAATTGTGGTACAGTGATAAACAAGTCAGCCTCCACATGAACAACATGATGGAATGGAATAAACGCCTGCCTTTATTTATAACATGCACAGTGGACAGATTATCAGAGAAGACTGAGACAGTCTGCAAAGACCAAATATGGCCACATGAATGCAGCAGCTACAATAGGGTAAATATTGAATAAAGGAAATGTTTTGGAAAAGTCTTAAAGACTGTATAAGTCAGGAGGTCAGGGAGCTGCAAACCAGGAATGCTCAAAGATAGCTGCAAAACCATGAGTAGGAGATGCATCGGTGTATATACAGGAATGAAAATCAGGAGATGGTTCTTTGTAGACCATAAAGCATTCATTCCAACAGGCTAGAAAGTGCTACCACATGACTAAATCAGATTTGGGTGCAGCAGTAATGGATATGTGATGGTTTAGTTTGGAGACTGAAGAGGCCAATGACAGAAGGTAGGAAAAGAATGAACGGCCTTGCAGAATAATTCAAATTGCAAAATTGAGATATTCCAGAAGTGAAAGAAGTACATGTTTGGTACAGGAGGAAAAAGATTACATGAGTGCTTGAATCCTGAGCAATTTTTCAGGTGGTAATCTGGCTTCCATGCATATCATATCCAGCTCAATACCTAAAAATTCAACAGATTTAGATGGTCCTGATTTTTTCTCTTCAGACAGAGGCACCACTTACTCCTAGAAGAGATAGATGAGTGCAGTAATGCCAGCAGCTGGAAGTGAATCAGGTGGATAAATAAGCAAGAAATCATCTAGAAGCTCTATTACAGCTTGATGATGACAAATATCAAGCAATAGCCAAAAAGCATCTCAGAAAATGTGACAAATAATTTCAGGATGCTTTTGGTTAGATGAATGTTGAAGTAGTCATGATTTTCCCATTTAACACCATGTAAGTGCCACACAGGCAGACAGAGATGAAGTGGGCAAAGGAGCCACATAGTGGGCAGTGATATGCTTGCTGGTCAGCAAAGTGATGGCAGAAGAGATCATTGTCCAGGATAGCCCAGTTCAGTCTTGCATTAAAATGAGACAATGCAGCTGCAGCTTTTGTGAAAAAAGACCAATGATAATCATAAAAGTGTGTTCCTCTGTACTGAATGCCTAGGTCAACCACAAGATAGAGATATGAATCCAGTTCTTTGCATCTAGAGGGGAATGTGGGGCAGATGATGTCACAGTATAAGCCGAAGACAAGGATGAATTCAGGTATAGTCAATTTCTTCAGGAGTCTGGGATCTTTTGACTTCAGGATGATGGAAGCATCCTGCACAATACTATTCTGTTTTCTGCTATCATGGGATGAGATAAGAGAGATATCAGGTTTATTTATTTTATTTATTTAGCTTTTGCTTACCAGGTAGGCACAGTTGGCAATAAAATGCCTATTTAAGATGTGACTCAGAGTGTATAAACCAAATATACAAACCTTGAAGAGTACAATATTGTAGAACATACATAGTGAGAAGATACATACATGGTAGGAAGATTTGATACAGCAAGGTATGTTGTGGAACTAGGGCGCATAGCATGAAGATGCAATTAAAACAGGAACATACAATAGCAGGACTGATACATGGCATATAGTGCAATTACATTTTAAGTAAGGCAATAATGGAGTACATAATACTTGACTGTGTGGTACCCTTTGGGCATGTAGGTAGGGAAGATACTCAAATGCTGAGACAGGAGCAGAGTGCCTGGCTGAGGAGGTGTCCCTAATATTTGGCACAAAATTATTGAGAGGAGAGGCATTGCTGAATGTCAGGAGGAATGACATTCCATAGTAGAGTAGGTGAAGGATGCTCCACCTACTCTAGATTGGATCCTTTGGAGAGCGAGCTGGGCATCATCTGATGATCTAAGTGGACAACCATTTTCTACTGGCCAGAGAGTGGATAAGAGGAGTCTAGGCTGATCCTTTTTAAGTTTATTAAAGATAAGACCACCATAGCTGTGATCATGCAAAGACGACAGGGGAGCCAGCCTAATTTACTGTAAAGACTGTAGTGGTGAGTGAGTCAAGGTGTCTGCAATACAGTGACAAATGTTATTATAGGTGATGTCCCTTTGTGCAGGGTTGTTTTAGTAGCTGAGTAGTATACTGGATCTCCATAAAGCAGTTTTGGAAGTAGCATACCCCTGGCAATGTCTAGGTGAGCTAATGGGGTCAGGTCCTGGGCTACTTTGTCGAAACACCAAGAATGGAGTTTACAGATGTGGTGACACTGGTTACATCTGCCACAAAGTCAGTAGAAGGGTCAAGGATGAATCCAAGATATTAGAAGGAACAAGAGGTTGGGACAGCTGTATCACCAAGATATACAACAGATAAGGGAGATGGCCAGGCTCTAAGTTTGGGGGCAGTGCCATATAGCATAGATGGGATCTTTGAGGTATTGAGGATGATCTTATTTAGTGACAGCCAAGTATGCACTAATTGGAGGTCTGCTGTCGGGCTCTGATTTATCTGGTCAGCGTCCTTTGCATTTAAAATATCTTTGTGGAGGTGACCTAGAATGAGGTAAATAGAGGATATAAATGGTACAGACATGGCAGGAGAAAAAATACCTGAATCTTGACTGGGTGGTAGACCAGAGGAATTGTTTTATTCATTTTAAGTAGTAATCAGAATTACAACCCTTTGAGTCAGGGACTCGTTTACAAAGGCTCCTCATCAGGAAGTCAAAATACATTAATTGCAAACAACAGAAAACAAAGTAAACGAGTTCAAATAAAAGCAAACAGTAAAAATGAATCGCTGGTAGATGGAGTCCTTGTAGGAAGTGCACTACTAGTTGAAGCAGCATCCTCGTGGATATGAGTAGTGGTTGTAGGATTAGTGGAAGCTGCTGAGCTGGAATGGGTTGCAAGGCAAGGCGAGTTTCGAGGGAAGAAAAGTGGGATTGTAGTTCTGATACTGAGGTTGCCATCTGAGTCATGAATTCTCAGATTTCAGAGAAAGCAGAAGCTGATTGGAGAACAGGCTGGCTAGGAGTAGGATCCCTGGCAGATTGAGACTTAGCTGCTATGAATAAATTGAATAACTCCTACTTCCAGGCAGACACTGAATGGGAAATACCAAATTTTTGCAATTCAGAAATCAGGCACAGAACAGTCCAGTCCTTTATAGAAAATTTTGATCTTGAAGATCTTTGCGAGGTGCTAATGAATCTGAAGAAGTCTGAGGAAGCCCAGAAGGATCTTGTTTGAGGTCTGCAGATGGCGTGCCAGATGGAGTGGTTGCCATGGCACTGTAACAGTATTGAAAATAGCTGATGATTAATAGCTTGATGTTCAAAGACACAGACAACCATATCTGGCAGGTGACTCAAACCCTGCCTACACTCGCTGACCTCCTGAAGGTACAAATCAGGGAGATGGAGTCTGGTCAGGCTGCTGGTGAGGGCTGCTAGTAAAGGGGGAGCTGTAAATGTTTAAGAAAGGCTGAAAATGAGCTGAAGACTGAGGAACAGGAGGCAGAGTACAAGAAATGATGCTTAGAGGTAAAGTAAGAGCTAGAGCTGGATGGACGCAGGTAAATGAGGTAAAAGTTATAAGGTAGTGAAACTACAGGACAGAAAAAGGTTTCTGCAATTTTAAGCTGGGTGGTAAAGTCACCATGAGTCATAGACCTGCAAGAATGCCAGCTCAGCAAACAGAGCCATGGCTAAACAGTGCTGAATGAGAAACCCCCTGAAAACCCCCAAAAGAAAAGCCAGAATGGGTAACAGAGACCCAGGGAAGTCAGCAGGACAGGAGGTATGAGAGGGAAGGGGGAGGAGAAAGGAGACCAGCTAAAGCCACAAGGTGGTTAGTGGAAAAAGAAGGAAGAGGGAGTACAGGCAGACAGAGACAGGGAGCAGAAGAAGAACGCAGGTGGGGGGGAGCAGCGAGAGGCAACAGAGAGAGCAGGGAGCACAAGGATAGCAGAGCAGCAGCACAGCCACATGGACCACACAGAGCTCAGCATTTGAGACATGGTAAGCGTGGAGTGAGGGAGAGGCTGACTTAAATGCAGATAGTGGGAGAAGTTATTCCTCCACATTGAACCTTGATCAAAGACCTCCCATAATAAGAGAAATGGCTGACAGAGGTAATAACTGTATGATGAAGGGTTTGATATTATCATTACACCAGCAAAAAGCATATGACCATGTTTCCCATTGATACCTAGAATATGTTTTCAATCAGTATAGGATCCCTAACACTTTTATTTGTCGGGTTATGTGTTTATATGACTCTACCTTCTTATGAACTAGAAAACAGATTGGTAAAATGAGCCCACTCACCCAGAAAATGAAAAATGATATAGTTTTTACTCATATATTTATATATCAGACACACCAGATACAGTACAGTACAAGTCACATTAAACTGTTTCCCAACTCACTGGTGTAGCATTGTTCAATGAGTTTCCTAATCCGTGCAGTGTTTAATTCAATGAATTAGTAAAAGGTTAGTATTGGTTTGCAACTAGCTGTTATGCACTATAACCTTTACTTTCAGCTGAGTGCTTGTGAGTTTTATTTCAGAAGACAGACTAAACAACTCTTAATGCTGTGATATTTATAAACAATGCTCTTAAGGAATGCTGTGATATTTATAAACAATGCCATGAAAATGCATTGCATAAACTCTGCAACACAGCTACTGCCATTTCACTAAACAGGTACAAGTGAGCTGAATAGGCAGTGAAAGATAGTTGGAAAACAGTTAAAAGCTTCAACAGTTTGAGCTGCCAATGCAGTAGCATCACAAAAAAAATGCTATACCAGTGAGTTGATGGAAAAGTTTAATGTGACTTGTACTGTACATGAGTACAGGCATTTCAGATAAGACTTCTTCATCAGTGTTATACTATATCCAAAAAATAGATGGTTATAATCTCTCTTCAAATATTAAATTTGTCAAGTCTCTGTCTCTGTCTTATGGTAGTATGGCTGTGCCTGTCTTAAAAAGCTAATTCTTTGTTTGTTTCTTTGTAGGCACATCTGTACTCATGTACTGTATCTGGTGTATCTGATATATAAATATAAAAGTAAAAACTATATTCTTTTTCACTATCCGGGTGAGTGAGCTCATTTGTACAAATCTGTTTTCTGGTTTGTATTTGCCTTGATTGGTACGGGCTATTCCCCAAATAATATTTCATTTTGTACTGAGGTTGGCTGTACTGGAAATTCTTTCTGTTGCCAGTTATTTTAAATGGCTGGTTGGTGAGGTATGTTTAGTAGCTAGGAGGGTTCATCAAGGTTGCCTCATGAACCCCTTGTCTGTATCTTCTGTTTAGACAATGTACATAGAAGAATATAACATGATACACTTATCCAGCCATTAGAATAATAAATGACCAGTGGAGGTTAAAAGCACAGTTTAAGCAGATGATGTGCGAATTTTAGTACGAGACATGGACTCAGAACAAAGGGCCTTTCATTGGTTCTGTTTTTTTTGCATTTTTTCTGGGGCCTTCCTTAACTTAAAAATAAGTATTTGTAGAGATCTGGAAGGGGGATATAAAATACCATCTTCAGTGGCTAGAGTGAGACTTACTAGGGACCCACTGACCATTTTATGATGTAACTTTGGGGACAGGGATATAGCCCTGCTGAATTGGAAGGACCAATGGCAACAATGGCCAATGGGCAGAAAACAACGAGTTCACATGATTTAGACCTTGTATTACGTTAAACTGGCGCATAAAGGAGCATTTTTGGGAAAAAGTAGCACACTTAGAGGTGTGCCTCCCCACCAATGCACTGCTCCCTTGAGCAGGCGTGGCGAGTCCTGCACCAATGGGTAGCAGCTCAGTATGACAGTGGTGTTCCTCTGCTTCAAAGAAAACACTGCTGCCATACTGGCTGCCACCCTGATCACAGCGCTTCACTTCCCCATACGTCCATCACACGCCCCCAAAGCTTTCGTGCCACGCTGGGAGCCCACCCCAGCATGGCAAACATTGTTGCTCGAGGGTGCCCAATCCCATCGGCTCCACGGCCCCCAAAGCCATCCTGCTGCACACTGGAGCCCATCCCAGCAACGTTTGCTTTATTTTCACCGACGGGTGCCCAATCCCCATCGGCTCCTCGGGCCTCCAGCGTGGTTTGCGACAGGGTGCCCAACCTCCCCTTGGCCCCCAGCCATCTTCTGCCATGCTGGGAGCCCACCCCAGCGTGGCAAACGTCCCACGCCGCCTTTTTTTTTCAAACCTGTAAAACAAAACTGTCCCTGGGCGTGTCTCCCCAACCCTCCCACAACCCACACCCACCCACTGCGCACCCAGCTCTCCCACACCCCTCACCCCATACTTACCTCCGACTCGCGTGATGATCTTCGTGGACCGGGAACACGCCTGCACTTTCAAAGGGCGATCGCTGAACTGAGGAAATGCTGGTAAGCTGTATAATGGGTTAGATGGGGGTCAACTTTGTCATATCTCAGTCATTTTTGGAATTTTTGCACCAAATTTTCAACATGGGGTTTTTGGGACCCCTTCTCATGAATGATGTCACTGTCATGGCGTTATTCGGGCCCGAAGGGTGATTTCGCAGGCACTGCACAGTCACAGCACAAATCACCCTTTGGCCTTGAATAACACCATGACAGTTACATCATTCATGAAAAGGGGTCCCAAAAACCCCATGTTGAAAGTTTGGTGCAAAAATTCAAAAAAATGACTGTTTTACAAGCATGCGTTGCGCAGTTCCTACGCAGGCTCGTAAGTTCGCGAATTTTCAATATTTTCACTCCAGATTTTCAACATTGCCATTTTACCACACCTCCTTATGAGCACTGCAGCTGTCATTTTTCACATCTTGCCCAAAACGTGTTTCTGCCCATGTAGCGCACAGTGGCACAGTCGGTGTGAGAACTCAGTGTATGGGATACATTAAGAAAATCACAGTGTCACTGTTCATTAGCAGAGGTTTTAAACTGCCAATGTTGACAATTTGGTGAAAAATTCTAACAATCACTGTTTTACCAGCGTGCATTGCACAGTTCCCACGCACGCTCCTAGGTTTGTGAATTTTCAATATTTCCACTCCAGATTTTCAACATTGCCATTTTACCACACTTCCTTATGAGCAGTACAGCTGTCATTTTTCACATCCTGCCCAAAACATGTTTCCGCCTATGTAGTGCACAATGGGGGTAACAGAAAGGTTATGCTGACAATTTATTGTGCAAATACCAGCAATCGCACAGGGCATTAGGGTAAAGCACCATACATGCCAAACACCACTGCAAACACCTGCAAGTGAACGTTCGGCATTGACAAATGCTTGTTACTCATCTTTTTATATAATAGTCTGGTCTTCCTGTCCCCTGGACTTTAGAAACAACATCTCCTAGTGTTTTCTATCAGGCATTATAGATCGAGAGAGCACTCCTGACCAATCGGAGTTCTCCTTTCTTCCGCACGTAAGACGTTGTTATTCTGTGAAGAGCATCTCACATGCAGATACCCTGGAAATGTGCAGGTTCAGGGGAGTTTTAAATAGATATATATATATTATTAATCACTCTCAATCAATAATATATTAATACAGCCCCCAGAGCCACTTGTTGCTGAAAATGAGCGAGTTTATTTGCCTTCAGCTTGAGCCAGAACAACTCAGCTTCACTTCACTGTTCTCACTCAGCTGAAGGCATATTAAACCACTCATTTTCAGCAACAAGTGGCTCCAGGAGACATATTAACTCATATTATAACAATGGTCTGAGAAATGAAGCTTTCTGATTGGCTGTAAACATTATAACAGCCTTATGTTAATTTTTTATTAACATACTTGTACAGCTTACCCATATATTGAACAAGGTTTAACACTGTTTAAAAAATTTTTTTTATTATAATAGCAATAAGGCACTCCCAGGGGTTATGTTAATGGTCAGTTAATCACCCTCTAGGGGCACGTGGCACTTCGGCAATGCCTCGTACCACATTATGCCCCTAGGGTGATTAACAGACCATTAACATAACCCTGGTCATGCCTTTATTGCTTAAGTATGGGATAGTAGGATGAACCCAATAAAGAGGAATGTTACCTATCTACCAATCAAGGAGGGTTGGTTAGCTATGATTCACCCCATAGTTTTCTTCTATGGGATGTGCATTCAATGTATTTTCAAACCTCTTGTACTTCCAGTATTAAAATCCTAGGCACCTTGGCTTCTGAGTACTTATTTATTTTGATTATGCCAGTGGGAACGATGTAAACTGACAGTTTTGCACACTATGATTACCATCCCAAACTATATCAAGGAGGCTTAGAAAAAAAACTGAGTATGGAAAATCTCTGTAGAACAGTTGCAGAGAGTTGCTTGGAAGCACATTTATTTCTGGGTCTTGGATGCCCACTTTTTGGTTAGTCCAGTATTTAACAGAAGCAATCCATCACAGCCTCTTTCCCACTTTACCAGATGACTTATGGTAGGGTACCTTCAGAAATGTGGGATACAGTATGGTTACACTGCCATTCTAAGTTAAACATTAAAGAAAACAAAAACATAAATAATTTGAACAAAACGTTCTGTATCAGATCAGATTGTGGTCAACAGATATAAACCATGGAACACCTGTTTTTTGAGCACTCTTGTATTACAGACTTTAAGGATTTGGTGGCTACTGCTTGGGGAGAACCGTGGTTTGGTACTGTTAATCATGAGATTTTTAATTTATGGACAATATCCCAGAGAATGAGGAAAATGGTACAAGTGTTCATTAATTATACTATTTGCATGTTTCAAGTGGCACATTTAGTTTAACATGTGTTAATTTTCTTTGCAACAAAAATTTGTGGTTTGCATTATTTGTTGAAAAAGGTTTAACATGAATTGTGATGTAATCAACAACTGAATGACGGGTGGTGGAATATGCCTTGAATCCCTTAGGAGGGAGTAGCCTGAGACAGTTGCTATCACTGGTGTAGGGGCTGTTGTATCAATCAATCAATCAAAATCTTTATTTATCCAGGCGAACATCATTGAGCGTAGCTCATTTACAAGATGGACCTGAGTGGTCATACAAAGAAGGATACAAGTTTTTTACAAAGACATGAGAATAGCATAACATTAGTACAATCAAATAAATAAGAGATATATACAAAATTTACAGATATACAAGGCACAGTAAAATAACTTAACCTGTAAAATGAAGAGGATAATAGATATAGAAGGAGAATAATCAAATAATAGGGCTTTTGAGGCTTTTATAGGAAATGTGATAACTGACTGGGTAGAAGAAAGGAAACTAAACATAGTGGATTACAGAAGGAGGGATGTAGGTTGGATGGGAGACTAGGCCTTATGGAAGCAGTTGCACAACTCTGGAAATAGGGTGGTGTATAATTTTTGAAGGATGATAAGGGTAAGAGGGTATTCAGATTCATAGATTTTGGAGTGAGTTCCAGACAAATGCTAGGGAATAGCTGATAGCAGCCTCCCAAACCGGGTGCAGGTATTGGGAATCTTTAGCATAATGAGCTTATTGATCCTTAAGGTGTATGGCCTAGATGTGATTCGGTGAAACAGTCTGAGATATAGGAGGGAGTTTGCCTGATAAAGCTTTAAAGATCCAGATTGCAGCATTCCTTTTCTTCTGTGCTGTAGGGATGTCCAATTGACTGCCATGTAAAGAGAGCAATGATGGGTGCTGGAAGGAAGGTCTGTAATAAATCTGATGGCTCTATGATACAGGGTGTCCAGCTTATTTAAGAGGAGAGTGAGCAATGGCCGTGAGAAAGTCAGCATAGTCAATAAGGGATAGGAATGATGCCTGGATTAATCTTTGTTTGGAATCTCTGGTAAGGTAGTGTTTTATTCTGTAAAATAGGCCAAGCCTTTGTCTCAACTTTTTAATAGCTCTTCAATGTGGACAGAGTAGTCAAGCTTATTGTCAATCCAGACTCCAAGATATTTGAATTTATCCACAAATTCCAGCTTTTCTCCAAATAAGGTGGATAATTGTGGAATGATGAATGATGGGGTAGTGGCAGAGCAATTCTTTGTGGCAAAGAACATAGCTTTTGTTTTTGGCATTTAGAAGTAATTTTTTTCCAATAGGTTGTGTTGTAGGATGGAGAATTCTGACTGTAACAGTTCACAGGCTTTTGATGGTGAGGATTGCTGACATATAATACAGTATCATCAGCAAACAGGTGAATGTTAGATTGAAGAGGTTGGCATCAATGTTATTAATATAAATGGCAAAGAGGATGGGGCCTAGGATAGAGCCTTGCGGTACACCTCTTAGCAGTGGTTTAGAGGTAGATAGGTAATTTTTATTTTTTACCAATTGTAACCTTCCAGAGAGATAGCACTTAAACCAATTGAGAGAGAGTGAATCAAGGCCTACAGAGCTAAGATTGTATGATTGTATGATTTTCTTTTTTCCTTTCCAGAAGGTTTTTAACCCTAGCTTTCTTCATTCTTTGTATTATGTATTCAGTTTTTCATTTTAATGTATTGTGTGTTCCTTGATAGATCTTCTATTTAATTATTTGCTTAATTTTCTAGCTAATTCATATGTTATGTAATTGTTGATTTGATTGTATAGTTTTTAGTTTTAATAACCTCCACCCTTCATTGATAAGTGCCAAGGGATCTATAACTTCCACTTGCACAGTGACCAGAGATGGACAGAAGGGACCTCGGCTTAACATCTCATCCGAGGAACAGCACCCATCCTCAACAATGTAGCACCCCCCTCGCACTGCAGTGTCAGTTATCAGTATTGCCCCAAGTAAGATGTGGGGCTAGAACCCACAATCTTCTGATCTTCCAGTCCCAAAGGCAAGTGTGCTACCTGATGAGCCACTAACAATGATTAATATATGTTTATCATTTATTTATTGGTCACTAGAAGGGTAAATTGATATGATAGTCCCATTTTCAATTACATCCTTGGGGCACGAATGACAAGGCAGCACATAGATGGGACAGCACAAGATAACAGATAAACATTACTATTAATATAGTTAATAACAGTGACGTTGTTCATTAGCAATGGGATCCATTAGTTATACAGTATATTAATTCTGCAGCAGAGGCAACTTTTATGGATGTAAGACTGGTCGTGCACATTCTTAGTTATGAGAACTGCAAAGTAAAGGTGAGGGGTTCTGATATCCTAAGGACATGAGACCACTTTTACAACTATAAGAGTGGTCTCTGTGGTGGAATTCATTTTTTTTTATCGAGGTCAATCAACACTTAAGAAAAAAATTCAAAAGTGCACCCTAATGAGCCCTTTTCCAAGGCACCTGCAAGTGAGACACTCTTTACAGTATAAAAGTATTTCATGCACATGGTAAAGAAGCACTACCACTGGTGAGAAACTCCACATTGAGCTATAGTCACTTTTACAATTCCTTACATTAGTCAGGATTATGGTAGTTAACAAACTACCTATGTGACCATATAGACAATTTACAAAACAAATCTTCTTAAACTCATTAATTCAGAATAAACACTGCCATCACGTAGTTCATGAAAATACATTGTTTTAAACTAACCAGAAGGCAAGAAGGATCCATTCAGTAGATAATTAGTAGCCAGCAGTAGAATTTTTCAGGCAGCAGAAGCGACAGGAGCTGTAGGATGACCCAGATGTAGTGCATCATGTTATCATGTGGTGACTCAGGTTTGTGTCCCAGACTCAGGTCCCCTACGTTTTGATAGCCAGGGCAACAGCATTCACCTGCTGCTCTAGTGACTCCTGCAACAAGGCCAAGAGGCAAGCACTGTATCACAAGTTGTTGACCTGAGCTGCAGAGTTGTTGCAAGTGGAGTAACACCAGGGACATCCGGGCATAGTTGACACATGTGAGCCAGTGACTGGATACATACACATCAGCTTTATGAGCCTGAAGAGGAGTAAAATGTTGAATAGTTGTCCTGGTCCACAATTGTTTCTTTTTTATTGAAATGTTTCACCAGGAAGACACACTGAGTGACAAGTCACTCGACTCCCGGTGTGACCTGGGGGGAAGGGATACAATTGGAATGAGACATTAAACATTCAAGTTGCAAGATCAACATTAACATAGAGTTGTAAGGCAGGTGTTACAAACAGTGTTATAACAGTTTTGTTCATAATAGGTAGGAAGAGTGGACAATAATAAGTAAACAAGTGCTTACATGAAAGAAAAGGGGGAAAGGAAAAGGAGGGGTGAGGTGGGGCAGGGGAAGAGTCATGTCCCTGGAGACCCCTTCTGGATGCGAGGAACCCTGCAAGGGACTGGATTTACCAGAGAGAAGGGTATATGGCAGTGTCCCAGAGGGACCTATTCAGGATGTGGGGAACCCTGCAAGGGGACTGTGGGACTAGATAGAAAGGGGGATAAGGCTGTAGGGATTTAAAGATGGAGGAGAGAGAAGGAAGGGATGTGACTTAATGCTAGGAGGAAGAATAGGACCTAACCCAAGAGTGGGCCTTTCATGATGCTGGGTATCCTGCAAGGGGGTTAGGGAAGGTCAGTAGATAAGGATTAAGAGAGTGCTAGGAGAGGGAGGGAGTGAGAATTGAATCCTTGAGGGGAAGATAATTTGTACCTTTGGAGGGGATGTGGACTAAGCAATAGTCCATCAGGATGCATTGAATCCTGCTAGTAGTCATGTAAAGCCAAGATAGTGACTAAATAGAATAGGGAAGATATGCTTAGGCTCAGTTGGACACCTTCAGGATGCTGGGGACTGTGATTGCTGGGGGAAAGGTAGATGGGGAAGGGAAGGAGAGGAGATGAGACTAGATGCAGTAGGACCCCTTCAGGATGCTGAGAACCTTACAAGGGAGACTGTGAAGACTAGGTAGAATGGTAGATGGGGAAGGGGAAGAAGAAGAGACAAGCCTAGGCCCAGTAGCACCCCTTCAGGATGCTGAGAACCCTACACGGGGACTGCAAAGGCTAGGGAAAAGGTAGAATACGGGAGGGGAAGGAGAGGAGACATGCCTAGGCACAGTAGGGCCCTTTCAGGATACTGAGAACCCTGCAAGGGGGACTGCAAAGTCTAGGGGGACAGGTAGAGGGGGGAGAGGATGGAGAGGAGACAAGCCTAGATGCAGTAGGCCCCGTTCAGGATGCTAAGAACCCTGCAAGAGGACTGCAAGTCTAGGGAGATAGGAGGGATGGTGGAGGAAGGGAGTAGATGAGAGATACAAGGCCCATGAGGGGTAGGAGAGGGACCCATGGAGAGCATTCAGGGTTCCTTACATTCTGTTAGAGATCAAGGGAGGCCAGTAAGGGAGAGCAATTTGGGGGTAGGGGAGGAGAGCTATAAATTTGGGGGTTGGTAATGTAGCTGTTCCCATGCCTCAGATCCAACCTAGCTCATTTCCATGAAGTTCCCATCTAAGGTAGAAGGCCTAGCAATGTCCCTAGCAATCCTAGGGCTCTGTGCAAACCTTCTTGCTGGTAACCCTTATTGGAGGGAGGCCCAAATGGTGGCTTCTCCATATCTTCTGGTTCAACTAATTTTGTGTAATTTTTTGCTTTCTGTGCTTTCCTTGAATTAGGATGTAATCTCCAAGAAAAGAGGAGATGCACACATCAGCAATAAATTCTGGAAGCACTTGGACATAGACACAGTAGACAAGTATAAAATGAAGTTAACTGAACAGCTGAAGTTTTTTGGGGGGGGGCCCTCTGCTTGTGGGGTCCTGTGCAAATGCACAATTTGTAGTATGCTAAGTCTGACTCTGGGTGACCCCACTGTGTGTGTGTGTGTGGGGGGGGGATAAGCTGCAGAATTTTATGGGCTGGGATGGGGTTGAGACAGTAGGATAGAATGTGGCACAAGGGAACTGGATGATGTAACGTGACAGCAAGGAGGAGGGAAAAAAGTTAAAAAAGCAACACCAGTCACCTAAAAGTCCTCGTTGTTAATAATGAAATGGAAACCACATTTTGAAGTCACAAGCATGGTTACTCATAAACACCTTTATTTTGAAATGAATCTTAAAGGTCGAACCTCTTATGGTTTCTGACAAAGCATCTTGATGGCCTCCATTCTGCAACATATAATGTAGTCACTGGCAATAAATAAATACATTCTTATACACCTGTATCTATTTAAAGAGCAGTAGCTGCTTTGGGAAGAACTTTAAAAAATGTAGTGAGACACAGTTTAGCTTTTGTTTCACATTTCTTGCATATTTCAATGTTTTATTAACCCCTTCCTTATTCAGTTTAGACTAGGTGGATGTGCCAGGGTAGTGCTTTCTACAGTATGTCTTTCATTTCCATATATCTGTTCCCTTATTCTTTATTGTTGAGGAAATTTGCATAAAAACAGGGTCTTTATCTCTTGGAATGGATCTGCTCAAGCTACTTATTCCCCACCTCAGGTTATCTTCCCCACTGTTACATCACAATATTTCCATGGCAACAGTTTGTGATGTCACAAGCAGGGTTTTGTATCACTTTACGTAGGGAAAAAGCAGCAACAGCGGATCTAACTCTAAGGAACAACAGCCCTGTTTTCATGCAAATGGTCTGCATTGAAGAATGGGGAGAGATAAAAAAAGCATATTAGAAGCTGAAATATGTTTGAATAAAGGAATAATGCATGACAGAGTGTATGTCATGCTGGGATAATACTACAGCTGTGGTGGTTGGGCACAAGGCCACAGGCTGAGTGCGTTCAATGCCCCAGGCATTACTTTAGGTTTTAAATTGTGTAGCTAAAAAAAGGACACAAAACAAATGAAGTTATTTTTTCTTTTATTTTATTAAACTCCAGGATTACAAATACCTTTGAGCAGGAACTGCTCATTTACAAAGGTTCCATGTCAAAAAGTTACCGATTTAAAGCGAGCGAGCGAGTATTACGAAAGGAGCTGCGTGCTGGTGTTTTTCTACATCACTTGCTTTCCATTTTTCATACCACAGACAACAAGAAAAGGACAGGATAGGAAAATATTAACAGAATGTTTTGTGACTCTCATGGGGGGGGGCACACTGTGATTTGGTGGAAGGGAACTTTTTTGTTTTACTTATATGGCTGTTTGCTTGGTTGAAGCAAGGAGCAGGGCACAGTGAAGCGGACTGATGAGTGGTCAGTGAAGCTGATCACGCTGATGGCTAAGTGATTTCTTTTACATTTTGAATGCAGTCATTTGTGTGGTAGGACTAGATCTGTGATGTTATACTGGGATAACATCACGGTCCAGTCCCAGACTAATCAATCAGAGCCCAGTATTCTTTCTTGCCATTGTAAAATATGGTTTTCATTGTATTTCCAGTTACTTTTTAATACAGTATAGGCCCCATATTCAGAACCGGCCATTATGCCACACAGCCAGGAGTGCTGCATGGCATTTAGTGCATGGTGGGCTCATGGATGATATTCAGACAGGTAACACACTTGACCTGAACATATTGTCTATATATGGGGCTAGCCAGCACAGTACATAGTGGCTATGTGCAGTGCTGACACAACTAAGGCTGTCTATGGCTCACAGAGGAGCAGCCCACTGAAGACAGTGCTGCCCAAATAGGATAGCACCAGGGGCCTCATATTGGCCATATTCAGCCCTAGTATGCTAATGAGTTCATTGGACATGCAAGGCACTAAGGATCCATTAGCATGTCAGTCACATGCTCATTAGCATGCCACCCAGCTCCTTAGCACCCATACTGGGCTGTAGAAAAACACATGCCCTGATATCTAGCAGTCGCCTCACCCTCAATCACCCACATTGGTAGTCTTCCTTAGTTTCCCTGGTGTGTAGTGGACCCCCATCCACCAATTCTCTTTCCCTGAATATATCCTTAACTTGTCTGGTGTCTAGTGGACCCCCACCACTCAATTACCATTCCCAGCATGCAACTTCAACATTGTTCCTAGTATATGCCTTCAACTTCCCAGGTGCCTAGTGGGCCCCCCACCTCCCAGATTGAAATTACCTGTATATATATCTTCAACTTCCCTGGTGTTTTGTGACCCCCCCATCGCCATTCCCAGTACATATCTTAAACTTCCCTGGTTTCTAGTGGACCCCCTCACCCCCAAACAGTTGCAACCCCCTACCCACTTCACCTGCTCAGAACCCAGTGCCCCACATTCTGGGTTAGCACAGTGCAATGGGGTCTCTGAATATGGGCCTTGCCCAACCACCAGCGCTATGCACTAATCCAGTTAGCACTGCACTCACTGACAGTTTCAATTTACTGAGTGGCTGAAACCTTACATTTCCTACCAATAAGCCATGAATGTCATTGTTCCTTATATGCAGTTCAAACAATGAGAGGAAAGAAAATAGGAGTGCAGTATTAACATTGCTCCATTTGTGGCCCGGTGGTGCTGAGGGTTGAGGAGCTGGATGCCACACCTCACACCACGCTGGTGACTCGGGTTCAGGAATGAGCCTGAGACATCGGGGATGGCAAGGGAGGACTGGGATCAAGCATCTGTAGACTGCTCTCCTAGTTCTGGGGTGGGCTGGGGAGTTTCACCACGCTGTAGCAGCCCCTGGGGATGCCCGGGGACACTAATAGCATCGGTGACATTAGAGGGTGAGCACGGTGGATGTCGGCACCATGCCTGGATGTCATTGCATGTCCATGCTCCAGGGGCTAATCAGAGTAAAATGGCTAGGCGTGACCATACAGCTTGATGGATGCACTCCTAGCCACCTGGAGGACTTTGGCAGAGTCCTGTCAGGGAGGGTCCAGAGTTGTCCTGGCTGGTAGAGGTAGAGGGGAGCCCTCCAGCAGGATGGCATGATGGCCATCCCAAGTCCTCCTGGGTGCAGTTCGAGCTACCCAGCTCTCCGGGCAGGTGGAGCTGGTGGCTGGATGTCCCAAGCCAGAGTTTGCAGCAGCAGGCGAGAAAAAATAGGATAAAAAAATTGTTCCATTTGGGGAAAATTAGCAGGAGAAAGGTGATCAAATTCACAAAAACAAACAACTGAAACAAAAAAAAAGAAAATCAGAACAAGAGTCAGGGTTTGGGGCTGCTTTGATGTCTGTGATTAAATGTATTTTGTATTTAACTCCTTTGATGCTGCAAACACATTAGATTGCAGATGATGCAGACACATTAACAGTTCTTTGTTTTCTTTTTATGCACAGTTGCCAAGTTGACTAATATCAAAGAAGAGGTACCGCAGGAACTTGATGGTTATCTGAATCTTTCATCATCAGTAATTCCCCATCTCCATGCTATCTACTCAGTAGAACAAAACATGTCTCTAATGGCCTGAGTTTGTAAAGAAACATCAGTGAATATGAATTATGTATATTATGGACCTTAAGTAAAAGAGCTCCCTTTAAATGCACTATTTTTAATATGCATTTGTGGTCCAACTCAAAGACCATACAATTCTAAGCCTGGGGTTCAGTGGGGCAGTGGGTGACACTTGCTATGCCACCTCCAAGCACTACTAAAGTTTGCATGTCTAATTTTGGGGCATACTAAAAAATCTGAGCTGGGACAAAAATAGCTCTAAGAATATTAAACTTTGTAATTAAGCTAGTGGACTAGTGGAGGAAAGTGAGCTATCAGATGAGGTCAACAAATTTTTTATTGAGTCTGAAATTTTTTTTAGTAATGAGGATCCACCAGGAGAAACATTAGGGAATTATTTTCCAATGGATTGAGCAACTGAGTGTGTGTATGCTGATGTTCAGATGAGTCAGATTATGGAGCTTTTATTAGGATTAAAAAAAAAAGGAAAAAGAAGATGTTCTGATGAAATTTTCCCAAAGATGTTGAAATCTGCAACTTTACAAATAGCTGATCCACTAACATTTTTATTTACTTGGTCACTGCAGTCTGGGAAATCACCATTGGTATGGAAATTAGTGAAGGTTGTGTCTGTATTTAAGGGTGGGGGGGGGTCCAGAAAACAGGACAAAATATAGGACAATATTGCTTCTCCCTGTGATTTCAAAATTTGAATTCTGGGAGGGGCATAATACCATTATATTTGTGTTGAAGGTCTTGGACGATGTCAACAAAGCAACAGAAACTGGGGCATCACCACATGCTATCTTTGTTGACCTCTCTAAAACCTTTGACACAGTGAATAATGTGACCCTATTAAAAAGATTTGAGGTGCTAGGGATAAATGGGCTAGCACTGAAGTGGTTTCTAGATTATTTTAGTCAATTTAGGCAGAGGACTCTTGTTAATGATAACATTTCTGAGGATCCGAAGATAAAGAGGGGGTACCGCGGGGATCAGTCCTTGGACCGTTCCTCTCAATGATGAACACCTCTGGAGCCAGCTAAGGTATTCAGCATACCTAGGTATTTACTATAGAGAGGTGTTAATATGCCTACTTAGTGACCAATGGGAGCCATCAAAGGTGTTCACTATAGAAGGGAGTTTGTTATAGAGGGGTTCTTTATAGCGAGGGAGCACTGTATGTATTTGAAGGATCTGGGAAAGTGCATAGGGGTGTAGACTAGCAGTTGTATGTGGATGACACTGTGGTCTCCGATGCCTTCCCTGATATTGTGTAAATTAGACCGCAAAGAGTTTTGATGGTCTATAGATGTTCTCTCATGATTCTAAGCTGAAACTGAATACAGGAAAAACAAATAGAATGGGACAAATTTTCAAAGGGTGACAGAAACTTTGCATCAAACCCATGTTTTGGCACAGCTGTGCCAAACAACTTTGCCGCAACTGTGCCCCATTTTAGTACATCAGGTGCAGTTACAATAGTTTTCCCACTTTATGGCAGTAAGCCCCATGAAAAGGGTACACAGGATTGATGCATGCTAGACCAGCAAAGAGCTGGTCTAACTTGTGGCAGTTGGTGCATGGGAATGAAAATAACAATCGCCAGCTATATGACTGCTGCAAGCTCCATGCCCAGTATATTCGGTACACCCAGGGTGTGTGGCATTCTCAAGCATTTGAAAATCCAGCCTCATGTTTTTTGGTCTGCAACTAAAGTTAAAAAAATATATATAGTTTCCTCAACTGGTATTAAGTACCATAGAAGAGCAGGTGATTAAGCAAGTGCAAGAGTATAAGTGTCTTGGGTATTGGCTGGAACCTCAGGGGACAGGAAACATCCATGTTGAAAAGTTAGCAAAAAGACTGGAATCAAAAGTAGGATTGCTGTATCAATATCGGGACTGTTTAGGTCTCACTGTTAGGTTGAAGATTATACAGACCTAATTGCTCTCTATCTTAGCCTATAACAGCCTTAATTTCTCCACCCACATAGACTATATTTGCTCCAAGCTCCACCCTAAACTTGGTGCCCTCTACCAACACAAGAATGTCTCCCAATGTCTACTCACCGAGACTTGGTCAACAATACTATTCTTCCCATAATCAACTATGCTGACACTGTCTATGCCTCTGCTCCTGCAACTTCATTAGGTAGACTTGACACCCTACCCCCCACTCACCACTGTACCCTCTACTCCTCTCTCTCCCTCGCACCTCTAAATACCAGGTGCCAGTTACACTGCCTCACATTCACTGGCAAACTCTGGTTTGGGATGCTCCTTACCTACCTCAACTCCCATCTTTCCTAGTTAGCTCCTCCATGTACTCCCTTCACTCTAGGGGTGTCCAAATGTTCTCCCTTCCACACCCTCACTCTTGCTCATGTCAGGCAGCTATCTCTTACTGTCTCCCTCACCTTTGGAACCAACTTCCTTGGGACACCCGTCATGCTGCTTCCTTCTCTGTCCTTAAATCCCTTCTCTGTGCCATTCCCATTGCTCCATATACTTGCTCCTCCTCTCCTTCCCCCTTTTCCCCCTACACTCCATCCCCAGCCCCACAGGCCCAGCTTCCTAGTCTACAAAGTGTCATTCCGTCCCCCCAGGTCTGCCATCTTCCTTCAGTCCTAACTACTACTCATATACTTATCCCTTATTTTGCCTGCCTTAGAGTTAATTTTCTTTACAATCTTTGCTCTGTACAGAATTCTGTACAGTTGTGCATCTATCATATAAATAATGTTTTAATCCTGTAAAACCATGTTGCTATGTATATACTTGTATTTATTTTGCCTCCTGAATTCATGTGATCCACTGTTTTGTATCTATAAAGTTCAATTTGTGTTTTTCACCCCTGTATTTGTCTCCCCCAGGTTGCACCTGGAAACCAGTCTTGGCCTAGTGTGCCTTTCCTGATTATCGGCTTTTAAATAAATAAATAAAATGCAGAAATTATTTATTATCATTGTATCATGGAAAAACTTCATGAGTAAAGATCCTGTATAATAGATTGATAAGATTACTACTTGACTGCCCAAGGGATACACAGCACTGTTTAATGTACAAAAAGTTGGGATGGATCTCAATGAATGTAGGCTATTGCATTAAATGTTGTTTGCCTTGAAATGTGTTGGAGTCAAGTCCCAGAATATTTACTGGAAAGATTATCCATTAGGGAATTCCAATCAAATTTAAATTTCAGAAGTTCTAGTGGTATGGAACTGGCTATGAAAAGGTTAAAACTCATGGGGCTACACATTTCTTTATTAGCCATATGATGCCATTTACATGGAATGACCTTCCCACAAAATTTTGAAACAGGAATGATAAAATCTGGTTCAGGTAGTGAAATCCTGGCTTTTGAAATCTGAGTCTATATGTACACATTTTGAAATGTCAGAAGATGGAGCTACTTGGGATTGTAAACATGGTCACACTTGCCCATCCCCTTCTTCTTCTTCTTTCTTTTCCCATTTTTCTCCCTTTACCCTCCTTCCCTTCCTTCCTTTTACTTTCTGCTTTTCTAGTATATGTTTACTGGCAAATCATGTAAAGGAGCACATTACTGTATCTTATCTATTGATATGTGATTTAGTATGTACCTTTTTGACTTATGAACTATATGTTGTGTGTGCATCTTTGTAATTAACTGAATTTGCAGCTGTTTTACATGGCAATGTACTGGGCCTCCATTGTAAATGAGCTTTTGCTCAATGGATCTTTCATAATTGGAAAAAGTGTCCTACATATGTGCTATTTTTGCTGCAGTCACATTGTTACTTCTTTCCTGTTTATCCTCCCAGTTTTCCCCTTATCTTTGTCACAGAGCACGGGTATCAGCAGGCATTCACAGTGTACTTTGCTGAGTACAGTAAATGCTTGAAAATCCAGGGGCAAAATGAGTCTCAGGACAAGGCAGCAAACATAAACAGAGTCCGCTGTACCTGAAGAACTGTTTCTCCCCTCCTTGGATGTTTTACTGTGAGTTTGTGAATGATCTTTGGAAGCTGTGTGCATGCTAAACTTAGAGGCCATGACTATATGAGTGACACATTCGAGTATGAATGCATGACTGCTGGTGTAAATGGACTTTTGTAAGTCACTAAAAATACCAACAGCTTAATCTGGTTCAGTTTCAGTTGGTTACCATCTGTACCCCCCCGCCCTGAAAAGGGACTTCTAGTCTCAGTGGGCCTACCGGATCAACAAAATTCAATAAATAAATAAATCTGGCTACCTTGATGTGGTACTGAGGCTTATCACAAGGTATCCTAAACATTGTAACTAAAAGCCAGCCAACTTCTGTCTGATAGGTAGTGTGTGTGTTAGGTAAAATAAAATGTTGTGAATCTATGAAGATCATTGGCTTACTACATATCATTGAATGAAATGGGGGTGGGACAATGTTTGTGTGGCAGGGCAGCACATCTTTTGGTTTGTGTTTATGAGGAGGCAGCAGTTTTGTCAACTCACGAGTACAAGTTTAACATTTTTGGCTATACCCATGTCACACAGCTGTGGTCCCAGGGTTTTCCCTGTCTCCTGTTTGGGTGGCTGCTCTGCTCCCCCCCCCCCCGGCTTACTGGCTGTCACCACAGGGTGCTGGTGTGTTCTTTATATCCTCACGTTGTTTGATTATGCTCCCAGATGGTTGCTATCTTGCCTCTGGTGGGGTACCTGCTACCCAGTAAAGCAGCTGGGGACATGGTGCTCTTGGGGTGTGCTGTTCCCCCTGCTCCTGTTGTTCATGTATTTTGATTTCTCTGTTGACTTTCCCTTGGCACTTGTTTGTTCAGGATCCTGCACTGTTGCTGTTGGCCACTCCTCAGCATTCATCCCCCCCCCCCGCTGCCTTGGAGTTTGCTGTGGTTGGCCATTCTTTTTTTTTTTCTGCCACTGGTTCCCCTATGCTGGTTGGCCATCTTCTCTGCTAATTTTTTTGGGGGGGAAGGGAGGCTGCTTGCTGGGGCTGGCTTCCCCTTAAATCTGGCTTGGGGTTCTGCTGGGGGGCCATTCTGCTTGCTCTCTCTTGCTCTTGTTGCTCAGGTCTTTCTCTTGCACCTGCCCATACTGCCTCTGGGGGTGCTTGCATGGGCACACTGTCCCTGCCTGCCTGCGATCCTTTTTGCTGCCTGCCTCCAAGTTCTTTCCAGAAATGCCTCTGACCATTCTCCACGTTCTGCTTCTTTTGGGCCTTCCTGCTACCCTTATGGCTGGGTGTCTGCCTGCCTTCACCCATCAAGGGTTTAATACACTTTACTTTCAGCATCCTAGTGATTTCCTGCAACTGTAGATGTACCTTGTTATGTGTTGTCTTAGTACTTCTGCCTAGAGGTATGAGACCTAACCATTAGTATTGTCTCATTAACCTTGCCATGCCCACTAATAATAATGACTAGAAAGAAATACTGAGGGACAAGAATTGCTTTTCAGTCTGCTTACACTTAAGGTAAAATACAATTTTTTTGTTGAAGACATACAGAAAACTAAGAAAAAGCAGACAGTTTAATAAGGTGTTATTTAATTCTATAGTACTCTGGGATCTGATGAGACACATACAGGTACCTGAGCTACATACTCATGTTTCATAGCCCATCAGGTTCTCCCAATGGAATTATAATACATTGCCTGCCATTTGTTATATGTGCAATGCTTTTATTTCTGAAGGAAAATGCCAACTCGGTGAAAGAATAGCCCTGTTGTCAACTGTTCCCATGCAGTATCCTATATGTAATGAACTGTTTCTCTTAAAAATGAAATGTCACAGAATCCATTGCTCTAAAACATCCTAAATATGTATACAGCACATATAAGTTATTCTGTTCTTGTTTTATATACACCAAGCATTTAGACGTATCAGATGGAGATCACTACAATTAAATTGGATTATAGTTATCATCAGATAGAGATCACTACAGTTAAACGGGATCATAGTTATCAGATAGAGATCACTATTGTTAAACGGGATTATAGTTATTAGAGATCAGCACTGTTAAACAGGATCATAGCTGTTATCAGATGGAGATTGCTGTTGTTAAACGGGATCATAGTTATCAGACAGAGATCACTACAGTTAAACGGGACCATAGTTGTTATCAGATAGAGATCATTACAGTTAAATGGGATCATAGTTATTATCAGTTAGAGGTCACTACAGTTAAACGGGATCACAGTTGTTATCAGATAGAGATCATTAAATGGGATCATAGTTGTTTACAGATAGAGATCACCACAGTTAAGTGGGATCATAGTTGTCATCACATAGAGATCACTACTGTTAAACAGGATCATAGTTGTTATCAGATAAAGGGATCATAGCGGTTACCAGATAGAGATCACTACAGTTAAATGGGATCATAGTTATCAGTTAGA
The DNA here is from genome assembly GCA_016271365.2 of Neoceratodus forsteri. Classification (NCBI taxonomy): domain Eukaryota; kingdom Metazoa; phylum Chordata; order Ceratodontiformes; family Ceratodontidae; genus Neoceratodus; species Neoceratodus forsteri. The sequence continues at coordinate 195,847,792 of CM028134.1, forward strand.
GGTCACTACAGTTAAACGGGATCACAGTTGTTATCAGATAGAGATCATTAAATGGGATCATAGTTGTTTACAGATAGAGATCACTATTGTTAAACACGATCATAGTTGTTTACAGATAGAGATCACTACAGTTAAACAGCATCATAGTTGTTTATAGATAGAGATCACCACAGTTAAGCGGGATCATAGTTGTCATCACATAGAGATCACTACTGTTAAACAGAATCATAGTTGCCATCAGATAGAGGGATCATAGCGGTTACCAGATAGAGATCACTACAGTTAAACGGGATCATAGCTGCTATCAGAGATCACTACAGTTAAACTGGATCATAATTGCTAACAGAGATCACTACAGTTAAATTGGATCACAGCAGCTAACAGATCACTACAGTTAAACTGGATCATAGTTGGTAACAGAGATCACTACAGTTAAACTGGATCATAGCCGTTGCATGAAATTATGAAGGAAATGAGAATCGTTTGTGATTTTCTGTAATGTTACATGTTGTGCCTGAAAAACTTTTAATAAACAGAATTAAAAAAAAAAAGACTTTGTGCACGCCAAAAGTTTACAAGTATATTAAAAATTGTAAACAACAGGGTTAAGTTCCCATTAATATAATCACAGAGGTGTGGTGTGCATGCGCACGTGCAATCTCATTCATCTCCCTGTTGTACTTTTGTTTGTGGCATTACAATCTTGTTCTCCTTCCCCTTTTAGGGTCCACTGTCTATGCTGCCATTTCCTCACCTTATAGTACTGATCGTTTCCGGACGATCTAGATGACAGCAACTGAGTGGGAGGCCTCCAGTTAAACCTGCAATGTGAGTTTTCATGCAACTGATGTCTCTGGGTTCAGAATGGGTTGGTAATTATAAAATGGATATCAGGCAGAAAAAAGGGTGAGATGCTGATTGACTACTTAGCTTTGGTGTTCAACAAGGGACCCCAGGAGACACCACTCATTGGGTGGGCCCACGCCATAAGGAGCAGCCAGGCAGACATCACAACTGCCATGTTAGCAGACTGCCTTGTGAAGATCAAGCCAGGCGAGTCCCAAACCATGGACGGGATCCACCCTAGGATCATAGTGGTGCTAAGAGAACAACTGGCAGCTTGCAGTAATCTTACACAAGTCCATCCAGACAGGTGTCGTGCTAGAGGACTGGAAAGTTGCCGATGTGGTCCCCATCTTAAATGGATGCGGCAAGGTAGGACTTGGGCAACTACAGGCTGGTCAACCTGACGTCTGTGCAGGAAAAGCTCGTGGAAGCCATTATCGAGACACAATAATAAAACACTTGACTGAGGCCAAGGTTCTTGCTTTCTCTTGGCATGGCTTTATGAGGTGCATTTCAAGCCAAACAAACCTGATTCCCTGCTTTAAGAGGGTGACCAGGGAGATCGACAAGGGCTGGGCCATAGAACGTAGTCTATCTGGAGTTCAGCAAGGCCTTTGATACTGTGGCACATGACAAGCTTCTAGGACAAGTAAACCAGAACTGGATACACAAAGTTAACTGCAAATTGACATGGAAGCAGAGGGGAGTGGTAGACAGGCACTACTTCGACTGGTGAGGGGTCCTCAGGAGGTCCCTCAGGAATTGCTCAATATTTTCATCAACTCTCTGGAAGATGGGATCTCATAGATACTTAGAAGATGACAGCAGAAAAAGACTTGCAGTCCATCTAATCTGACCTTTGTTTTTGCTACTGTGCATATACAGTATTTTTATTTTTTAATTTTATGCTTTTTGGTAACCGGGTAAGACCCACTAGGCACAGGTGCCTATTTTTAGGGGCAACTTGGGAGCACTGGGGAGGTTAAGTGACTTGTTCAGAGTCACACAGTATGCAAGTGGAGGTTCTGGGAATCAAACCCTGGTCTGTCAGCTGGATGTACCAAGCTCATTCACAGCTGATTACTCTAACCTCTAGACTATACAGCCAGCCTCAAAGTATTGTCCTGTAGGTCTATTGCCTACAGGACTCTAGCCCCTTCATTTTTAGCAAACCACTAAATCTGACAGTCCTGCCCACCTTTTTTTTTATTTTTATATAAAGGTTCTTACCCTCCTTTGGTCAGACTGATCAGCCTCGTCCCAGGTACTATCAGCCATCCCTTACCTCTCTTTGCTGTCCAGGGCTAGGTTCCCACGTGGATGGCTCAACACGGTGGGGCTGGAGGAGTGTCATCATCCCCGGTGCCTCATATCAAGAATTCACCCTCAGGACCCAGAAGTGGCACAGCTGGTTGCAGCACCTCGGTGAGGCTTCATGGAGCCCAGGCCTACCACTGTCCTCTGTTTTCTACCCATGTTCCTGGAGCTGTGGTGGCATGGAGGACGCATGTGCATGGAGGTGCGCCTGCGCCTGGAACTAAAGCTCCTTCTAACCTCATGACATTCCATCAGCCACCCAGATGTCTGCTCTGCCACCAAGCCTCCTCTTGGTGGGAGCTGAGAGCCGGAAGGCGCACCACCCCAGTCCTGGAAAGGATAGCTTCCAGGTGTCCACTTAATCTTCTCCCAGCTCTCTCTCTCCCCCCATGCTGACCCCTGTCGATCTGAGCTTGATCCCAAACCTGGGTTGCTGGCATGGCGCAAAGTAAGGCGCTGTACAGCACCTAAACCCTCTGCGGAACCAGGCCAGCTAGTCTAACCCATGTTTAAACTGATTTACCATCTCTGCCGCCACCATCACCTCTGGTAGCTTGTTCCACTGCTCCATTACTTTTTCTGTGAAGTAAAACTTTCTGATGTCCCTTATAAACCTTCCTCCCTCTAGTGCCGAAGATGTTTACATGTAAGTGTTTGCTTTGCCCCCCCCCACCGTAAACGCATCCTCCTGCTTCTTGATCACTGAAATCATGTTTCTCAGTTTGTGACAATCTGTTGCTGTGGAAATTATCTCACACAAAGAGAATCATGATGACTTCAGTGGCTGGCAGAGGAACAAGGAGATAAGATGAAGTTTAAGAGTCAGGGATCCTGTTTTCATGCAAATGTTCTCTGTAACGAAGAATGAGGCAAAATAAATACCACAATGAATGAAACAGAAGGTAAACTGTGTTTGAATAACATTATATGTAAAACTTTTTATCGAACAAAAGCTTTGTAGCTTTGTATATTAGAATGTGCATGCCCAGAGTCTCGGCTTCAACTATCAGTAAAAAATGAAATGGGTTAGAGTGCGCCACTTTAACTGGGCTTTGCTTTGTAAAGTGCAGTGAAAGGAATACTACCAGGCATACTATTTCTTAAGTCTGAAGAACTGTGCCCAACTCTTCAGGAACGAGTGTTCCCGTGGATCAGCGTAATTTTACTCACAGGGAAGCGCCAAGAGCAGGGGCCGGCTGGTATTTAGGTTGGGACACTGAAAATTAAGTTTTTTTTTCCTCTATATAGATTTTTATTCTCCTTGGTGGGTATGGGTGGCTGACTCAGCCCAGTCCCGTCAGCCATGGCCGTCTCGAGTCTCCTCCAGTCTCTGGGGACTTTTATCCCCTGTGGATTGCCCCCTGTGGTCGGACTGGGAAGGGAGGGCCATCCTCGACCCACCCGGAACACAAATCCGGATTGCCCCTGGAGCCAGGGAGACCAAGCGGGCCACTGGTGTGAGCGGGCAGGGCTTCATGAAGCACAGTCTCCATTTTCCTCCTCTTGGGTAGCACAGACATGCAGTGAGCACGGTGCGTGAGCTCTGCCTCTGCGGAGATGCCCCTGATGCGCTGAACATGCGCCCTTCCCATTTACTGGGCATCGCATGTGCTACCATCTGGATTCTTCCAGATGGCAGTCAAGCGGTGAGGCTTGGCCCCCCGCCTCCCCGCAAGGGAGGAGAGCAGTCCTGCAGACGGATATTCAATCCTCCCTCCCTCCTCCGGCTGACACCCGAGGGACCCAAGTCCCATCCCAAACCCAGGTCACTGGCATGGGATGAGATAAGGCACTCAACCTTTTGCACCACTGGGCCAGCCACTGAAAATTAAGTTTAATGAAAAATAATATAAATGGTTTAGTTTTGTGCAAACAAATTACTATAGCAATCTGCAGGCATGGAGAAGGCAGCAGAGTAAATGCCAGCATGCACTTACAAAAACAGCATAAAAGCTGACAGTGTCCCTTTAATACAGCAGGGCTGATTGTTTTGCGTACTGTGTTGTAATAGACTGTGAAGGAAGTAGTCAAGCAGCACTGAATGTTAGAGAAATTACCTCTATGAAACTGTTGGTAACTGGAAAAAATTACTGCTGTAACTTTTTTTTTATTATTCCACAGAGCGACTTAATGATTTCTTTGATATCCTACATCCTGGTTGGCGAACTTGTTTTTACCTGGGCACTACACAGATCTAGTGCACAGGTATGAACCAATCAGGGTGCAGATTTTCCCTACCCATTTTATAACAGTAACAAAACATACAAGATGCATGCAACCCTAAAATGCTCATAAGTGTCTTGACATCCTGAATATGAAGTATTCTTTGCAATATCTGTTCAACATAAAATGCATTCACTGCACGCTGGAAAGGAATAGAAGTGGAACAACAGTCTTTACGCACTGGCCGTGTCTCACTCTGGCATTCCCATTGGCAAACTGCTGATGTCAGTACACCGTTAAACTCCTTTTATTGCAGCTGACACTACTCCCCTGTGATGTGAGGGCGGCAAGAGGCCCTGTCATATTAATGCTAGAATTAAACTGTGAAACCTGCAGGAACCCATGAACCTACTCAGGTCTGGACCATCGTTTTATATCATCATTTAGTGATCCAGGACAGAACAACTGAGATCCTGTTTCTACAGCTGCTTTTGTTTTTTTTTTCGGGAGGCAGTATAGCGTAGTGGTTAAGGGCACTGAGCTGCAAACCTGGAGAATTGGGTTTGAATCCCATAGCCCCCACTTGCATACTGTGTGATCCTGAGCAAGTCACTTAATTTCCTTGTACTCCCAAGTCGCACCTGGAAACAAGCTCCGGCTTAGCATGCCTTTCCTGGTTAAACAATTTCTCCTTTTTTTGTTTTGTTTTGTTTTGTTATTGCTAATAAAGCTTTTTCTCAGCTAGCCTGCTAGCGCTACTGCCTGTGACGCTGATGACCTGGGTTTGGGAATCAGCCCAGAGCATCAGAGGGATGGCTGGGGGTAGGGTAGGGTGAGTGTCTCACAGACTGCTGTTGTCCCTCAAGGGGAAGGTAGGATGAGCATCCCACAGACTGCTCTCATCCTCGGGGTTTGTAGGCACCTGGCACAAGAGTGACACCCAGCAGAGGCTGGGAGTACACCGGCCAGGATCACATAGTGAGGGGAGGAGAAGATGGTGGACATCTGTGGGGCGTGTCTGTGACAGAACACACGTCCATGCGCTGAAGGCACTGCACATCCATGTTTCAAGGGAAAACCAATGAGAAAAGCCAGCAGAAGCAGAGTGATGCTTCCCCTCCTTCCGTTTGAATGGTACACCAGTGTCTCTGCTGGGATCCAAGGTGGATCTTTGGTCTCTCCCCTCAAGGAGGCCCACCGTGGGGGTAAGCTGCGCACCTCCCAGTCAGGGCAGCTGGAGGGGGATTCCAGGTTGGGACCAACAGGGATTGTTATGGGGTACATCTTCACCTGAGCCTGGGTGAGTAAACAGAACTGAAAAGGGAAGGGGGGGGGAGAGAACTTTTCTCCAATTTTCGGTGCAGGTGGTACTCTTCTTCCCTAGCGGCAACCACTTTGTGGGAAGATGCCCCCACCCCAAAGTCCAGTTCCAGAAATTTTGGGAAGGAGTCCCAGGCACTGGTGCAGGCCAGAAGCTGGCAGACAGGGACATTATGGATGCCTGCTGCAGTTTTTTCCTGTTCTCCTTCCCCTCACTGGTGGCATGCAATGGCACAGGGCATGCGTACAGAGGCACACATGGATTACAGCACCTGTTGCCAGCCATGCCTACTGAGCAGCTTCTGCTACCGTGCCACCATGTCTCTCCACGCGGTGGCAATACTGGAGCAGCTGTGGCTGGTCCTCTATTCTGGGAGAGGACAGCAGTCAGGCAGACGCTCGATCCTCTCCCTCCTGGGCCAACCCCCAGCAACCCAAGTCCGTTCCCAAACTAGGGTCACGGGTGTGGTGGGAAGTGTGGCATCTAGTGCCTCTTAACCCTCTGCACACTGGGGCAGCACTTTAACACAATTTATTGGCTGGGCAAAGTAAGGCACAGGAAGGTCAGGTGACTTGCTCAGGGCCACATTACATGGCTGTGGTAGGATTCGAACCTGGATCTCCTGAGTTACAAGTTCAAGCCCTATTAGACCACGCAGCCTTCTGTTTCTTTTTTAAAGCTGATAACCCCCCCGCGCAGAGCAGCAAGGCTACTGCAATGTTAATTCCACTCCCACACCCCCAAAAAACTGATGTCTGCCAATAAAAGCTGTAAGAATGTTGGCAGGGAACCTCTCACTGATAGGGGAAACCAGTAAGCCTCCTTTATATTACACCAAGACCCTGTAGCAGGCTGCAGGATTCAAATCCAATCCTGCTCCTAGGCAGCAAAAGATCAAAACACTAGCATGGTGTTTTACTTTGCCAACGTGCCCCCACCCCAGTCACATGACTAGAAGTCAGATGACAGGGTACAGGCACCTAAAATCTTTGAAAAAAATCAGTGTGTTATATGTTGTACTTTCTGTTTAGTAGTATTTATGGCTTCTGCACATCATTTTGCTGAAGAGTTATATAACCCCCCAAAAGGTGGCTGTGTCCTGTCAAAAAACATGAAACATGCTAATGTCCTGATCTTATGGTAGAAAAAAATGTTCTTGCTTTCCTCTAGAAGTTGCAGAAAACTATGATACCTTAACTAAAATACGTTAAAATGACAGAAAACAATATGAACAGCTAAAAACAACAATATTTCATCTTAGTTCTGATTATTTATAGAAAAGAAATCTGTAGCATTGGCAAAGGTTAAAATTGTCCTGTGAAAATGTATGTTTCAGTAAGAAATGTACCACTCTGGGCATCTTAAAAGGTGGTAACCCTAGCGTGGGTTACTAAGACGGATGCCCATCCCTTTAACAATGAAGAGTCCTGTGTTAGCCCCTGTTACCTGCTGTGAGCTTCCTCATAAAAGGGGAGGAGCTGTCTGGTGGGGTGAAAGAAGGGCAAGCTTAGTAAAGGTGACAAGAATGTTCCTCCAGGACTTTACTGCCCTGACAGGCCAACTTTCTACTGACATAAATTGCTGTTCTTTGATTTTAACATAATTAACAACTTCAATTCTTCACCACCATGTATTGCCACTTCAGTGAATTTCTAACTTAAAAATATACATTTTGAAAAAAAAAATGTAAAGCTATCAGGACTCGAACCATCGTCTCTTGCTGAAAATATAAACTCTTGTGTTCTTATTAGGATTTGAACCACTGATCCGTTACGTGTTAAAAGGGCACTGTCAACTTTTAGTAGTTATTTTTGGTCCTATGGAACCAGTGTGCCAGTCAAAGACTACATGCCTGCTGACTGTATCTAGGCTATACATTTTGCCCTATTTGTTACTTATTTGTTGTTTTTCAATCAGAATCTACTTTTACTCTGTCCAAGCTTCTTAGTTTCTAGCTCATCCTTAGTTTTGCCTGCACAATGCCTCTGCGTTTTCCTGAGGACAAGAGAACAAGCTTCCAAGTGAGATGGCCCCGGAGCTGATGTAGACTCGTGTATACACGAGTTATGCATACTTTGAACACACTGAAATCAATATATGGCTTGAAAACAGGCTGAAGATGGCTATATAATTTATACTGAAAAATGAGCATGGTAGCACTCAAATGACTGCTTTGAAAATTGAACTGTGACTCAGGGCTGGTGCTCATTCCTCGAGTCACAGTTGCATGCACAAGTCTGCGTCACTCCAGGGGCCATCTTGCTGAGATGCGTGTTCTCTTGTCCTCAAGAATGTGCAAAGGCGTCGGACAGGCAGAACTTCAGATGTGCTATGAGGTAAGAAGCTTGGACCTAGTAAAAGGGGATTTTGATTAAAAAACAATAAGTATGAATAGGGCAAAATGTGCAACCTAGATACAGTCAGCAGGCATGTAATCTTTGACAGGCACACTGGTCCCCCGGGACCAAAAACAAATACTAAAAGATGACACTACCCCTTTAAGTAAACACACACCCAATGTGCCACTAAGTTGCAGTGAAGAGAAATGAAAGTTACATACTTACTGTAACTGTTGATTTTTCTGAATATCTCCCTCTATAGATTACCACTAATGAGTCGGTGCTGGAGGTGCTAGGACCCTGCAGGAGGCAGACCTTTTCTGGAGGACAGATGGCGCGAGTAAGTACTGCGTGTGCCTCATGGAACCATTTGGGGACTAGCGCCACTGTATACCAACAAATGCCTCAGTACCTGTTTTTTTGTTTGTTTTTGTGCAGAGGAGGTGAGTAGGCATGAAGTTAACAGGTAACCTGTGCGCTTAACCTAACAGCAATGAGATAGCCCTGATGGCTCATGTAACAAGGGCCACCAGATCCAGTAACACAGCATTTTCACAGCCCAAACCAGCACAAATGGGTGAAGACTTCTGGTGGGGGACTCTACTGTCAGGGGGATAGAAGCTGGGGATAGTGAGGGAGGTGAAGTGCCTACCTGGTGCAATGGCTTGGAGGGATGGGAAACGTATCCAATGGATAGCAATGGCAATAGCAAGGAAGGGGGATCGGGAGTCGGAGGGTTGGCTGGGGAGAAGGACTGAGCATCCCAGGAGCTGCTCTCCTTCTCCGGGAGACGGAGAAGAGTGCCAGGCACATTGCGGACCTCTGGCAGAGGCTGGGGTACCGGCTGCTGCCAGCGTCAGTATCACAAGGGGCGGGTTGACGCTGGTGGTCATTGCACATCCTCAATTCCCCAGACTGCCCTTAAGTCAACAAATTTGATCCCCAAACATGACACCCTGTCCGCTGTCGTCCCTGCTGTCACCAGTGTCCCCTGGGGCTGCTCCCATGGCCCCACCCTGGGGAGGTAAGCCGGGCACAATACCACTGACCATGGGGAGGGGCACCCAGGGGTTGTAAGCCTGGGCATTGGGGAGCGGCATGCAGGCATGGGCTAAGCTCCTTCGGGGGTGACTGACCAAAAACAAAAAAAAGGAAGGGAGCTGGATGTCATTGTCCACTTGGGGACAAATGACCTAGCTTTGGATGGGCTGGAGGCAGTGCAGGAGCAGTTTAGGGAACTGGGGAAGGGTCTTAGGCAGGTAGCACATGCTGTAGCCTTTACGTGCTACCTGTCTACAACAGGGGGAAGGAGATGGCGATCCACATTTAGGCCTTCAACCAATGGTTGAAGGAATGGTGCAGAGAGGAGGGGTATTGCTACATTGTGGACCGGGGTTCCACCTGGAGGGATCAGAGCTTATATTTGCGGGATGGCTTGCATCCATCCAGGAAGGGAACGGCAGCCCTCAGTGGACTGTTTAAATATTACTTTAATGGGCATTTAAACTAGCCAAGGGGGGTGGTGGAAGTCAAATGGGAGGCAATAACTGCCACCCTCCCACAAGCCATGATAAAGGGTAGAGAAATCCCGAGAGGAGTGTTTCCGACTGGGGAGCAAAACATTCAAGATAGCAAGGGATCAGCAAAGGAGGAGGAGGCTGGGAAGAGGAGCTGGCAAAATAAAAAAGCAAGGAAGGGGGACAGCTAGAAAAAGAGGGAAGGGACAAGAAAAGGGCTAATAAAAGTCTGGACAGCCATGTGTGCCAATGTTAGAAGTCTTGGAAATAAGATTCCAGACCTGGAGGTCACCATTGCAGAAGCAGACCTGGATACTATGGCCATTAGCGTCATGGGGCACTGACAACCATGTCTGGGAAATGGTTACACCTGACTACACGATGTTTAGATAAGACAGGGTAGGAAGAAAAGTGGAGAGAGTGTGGTGCTCTATATGTTAAGGAACACACAAAAGCAACAGAGGTACAGGGACTTCAAGGGGTGGTCGAGGTGTTGTGGGTCATCCTCAAGTCAGGAAATGGAGCCGCTATTCAGGTAGGAGTTATCTACAGGCCTCTGACACAGGGGGAGGACTTAGATAAGAAATGTTAGAAGCTATTGTCAAAGTGGCTGAGAAGGGGGAGGTGGTGTTGGTAGGGGACTTTAATCTGCCAGATGTAGATTGGAGTCTCCCTGCTGCAGCATCAGCTAGAAGTAGAGATATCCTGGACTCCCTGCAAGAGGCATTCCTCAGGTAGCTAGTCAGTGAACCCACTTGTGGTGGGGCGATATTGGCTGGACCTGGTGCTTATTAATTGGAACAGTGTTGCGGACTCAAGCTGGGAAGTCATCGGGGGACCAGCGATCATCACACTGTGGTTTAATAAAAGAACAGCAGCAGAATTCAACTACACAAGGGAGAGGATCCTGGATTTCAGAAGTGCTGACTTTACAAAGATGGGGAGTGCCTCTAAAAGGACCTGGTGGGGGCAGATGTCCTGGGTGAAGTGGAGGGTAAATGGACCAGATGAAAAGAGGGCATAGTAAAGGCAACAAACCTGCAAGTCAAGCAAGTAGGCAAAAGCAGAAGGAAGAGGAGACCGTTATGGTTCTTGAGGGAGGTGGCAGAATAGGTAAATGAAAAAAAAAGAGTGGCATTCAGAAGGTATAAGGAGACCCAGGGAAAGAAAGATAGAGAAGTGTGCCTGGAGAAACGGAGGGAGGCAGGCAAAGTAGTAAGGAGCACAAAGGCGCAAACTGAGGAAAGAACAGCCCAGGCAGTATCAAAAGGGGACAAGACATTTTTCAGATATGTTGGTGAGAAAAGTAAGACAAAGGGAGAGATTGCATGGTTAAAACAGAAGTGGGGGAATGTATGGAGAAGGACCAAAAAAAGGCAGACACCTTAAGCAAATACTTTTGCTCAGAGTTCATAGCAGAAAGAGAGGGACCACGAACAGGCACCAGGAAGCTTTGAGGGGAGGAAAGAGGATGCCAGTCCCTTTTCGAAGGAGAGGGTCAGGAAACCACTTGTTAACCTGAGAGTGAAAAAAGATGTGGGGCCAGACAGGATGCAACCAAGAGTGCTGAAGGAACTCAGGGAGGTGCTTGCTGCAGCCCTGGAACACTTGTTTAAGAGTTTGCTGGAGGCTGGTGTGGTCCCAGAGGACTGAAGAAGAGTGAACGTAGACACACGTCACAAAAGTGGTAGCGAGGCAGGAAATTATAGGCCTGTCAGCCTGACTTCGGTGGTGGGGAAACTGATGGAAACACTACTAAAGGAAAGGACTGTGGAATACCTGGAATACAGTGGACTACAGGACCCGAGAAAGCATGGTTTTTAGAGAAAGAAAGAAAGTTGTGCCGAACAAATCTAATAGATCTTTTTTGACTGAGTTACCAAGGTGTTGAGCAGGGAGGGCTGGTGGACGTGGCCTACCTGGACTTCAGCAAGGCCTTCAACACCATTCCACATAACAGACTAGTAAACAAGCTGAGTAGCATGGGGGCAGGTAATAAGGCGGTAACCTGGGTAAGAAAAGTACAGTTACGTAAAAACTTACCATAACAGTAGATCTTTGAGAGAGGCTCTTGTAGTAGGTAATCACTATGAGGATTGAGCCCCCTGGCATCAGGACCCATGGAAAGCTTTAGCCAGCAATATCTGACGTGGGACTGCCCACCCACAGTTACATGACAGACATCAGCGTGACCCTATATAGTGGGCGGTCCCCATGCCCGCCTTCCAGTTCTGCCGGAGACCTCAGATGAGAGCCAACAGGAGAAAAGGAAACAAAGGCTCCCGGAGCCTAAAATGAGCTCATAAAGAGCAGTAAATCAAATACATTTGGGGGATGGAAGGAGAGAAAAAGGTTATCTACTGCAAGAGCCTCTCTCGAAGATCTACTATTACATTAAGTTTTTACGTTACTGTACTATCTTACTTCGAGAGGGCTCTTTCAGTAGGTAATCCCTCTGAGGATCAAGTTCTAAGCAGTGTGAATCAAGAAGAAAACTGAAACAAGGGAGGTAGGAAAAAACAAACTGCTAACTGTAGGCAGTTCAGGACAGGAACCCCTGAAGCACAGCTAGGCCAAAACCTGCTCTGCATCTAGAAGCAATGTCCAGACTGTAGTGCTTAATGAAAGTGTGGCCTGAACTCCAGGTAGCTGTGGTGCAAATGTCAGCGGCTGACATATTCCTGAAACAAGCAGTACAGGCAGCCATACTCCTACTGGAATGCCCCTTGTAACACGGCATTAATGGTGAACAGAGAATCAGGAGCCGTGATAGGTGCAACAGCGTCATGGGACCCTAGCCGGAGCAGGCATTAACCCAGCTTATATGCCGTGCCCACTCAGGCAGTACCGGGAGCAGCCAGACCCCCAGACCAGCAGCACTGGGTCCTGTGGCCCAGCGAGACGACCAGCGACAAGAGCTCCGGGCAGGCAGCCTCATTAGCCGCCCGAGCGCGGAACCGGGGAGGGGGGTCCTGAACCCAGGGCGGACCAAGCCGGCAGGCTTCCAGTGCTACACCCTCACTGTCCAGGGCACGGTGAATCTGTTCCATGGAACGGGGCTGCCGGTGATGAGGAGCGGAAGCAGCCGGGCAGAGGAAGAGAGCGCAGGGCACACCCAGGAGCAGCACGGACAGCGCAGGTGGAGCAGGGCAGCGCCGGAGCAGTGTCCCGGAGGCAGGAGGAAGTCAAAGTGCCCGCATGCACAGCATGACTGCAATCCTCCTCGCAGCGGCGACCCGTGCAGCGGAGACCTCCTGCGGCGGGTATCAGGACAATAGCTGCACCGAACTCCAGAGAAGTTGAACAGCGATGTTGGGCGCACGAATCCGCGCGACTCTAGGGAAAAAACCTGATCAGCACCTATGTAGGTATGTAATGGTGTAGACCGTGCTGTGATCCTGAAGTACAGCTGAACAAACCTCGCACCGCCCCTGCCTGTCATTCCTCATCTCGCACAGTGGCCCCGCCAGCTGCCCACCACCCGCCCGGCAGTTACAGCAGAGTTGCCACCCGTCGGGTGGCATGGTCGCATTGATGGCTGGGACGGTGGTGCCCTCGCCCGGGCCGCCACCACCCTCCCATGCATCAATCCAGCATAGATGCCACCTTCGCCGTGGCTTAATGCTTACTTAACCTCCCCAGGAAGGGTCTTACCATGCTTCTGATAACAGAAAATTATGCAGTTTGCCAACCATTTGGATAAACACTGTTTGGAAATTGCCACACCCTCTCTTTTGGGTGCAAAGGAAACAAAAAGCTGATCAGACTTTCGGTCAGACTTTTTCCTGTTAGCGTAATAACGCAAGATTCTATGAACATCTAAGGTATGAAGAAGTGCCTCTCCCCGATTAGAATGCTCGGGGTAGTACATCGGACGTTGAATCGACTGGTTGAACGTAAACTCAGAAACCACTTAGGGTTGGTACGAAGAGCCACCCAGTCTCTATGAAAAATGAAATAAGGCTGCTCACAAATCAGGGCCTGAAGCTCTGAAATCCTTCGAGCTGAAGCAACTGCAACTAAAATCAGCACTTTCCAAGACAAATAGTGCATGTCACAAGAACCAGCTGGTTCGAAAGGAGGCAATGTTAACTTCTCCAAAACGAAATTCAAATCCCACGATGGCGCAGGACTGCGCACCGGTGGTTTGAGATGCAGAACCCCTTTCAAGAAGGTTTTTGAAACCTCCAACTGTGCTACTGTCCTGCCATCCACGAGGGTATGGTAGGCAGAGACAGCCGACAAATAAACCTTCAGCAAGGAATATCCCTGGCCCAAATCATAGAGGCGCAACAGATACTCCATAATAGATGAGCAGGGCACGAGACTGCCAGGATGGATTTCAATTCGGAATCTGGGAGGGCTTCAATGGTCAGCTCCAGCTCGGCAAACAAAGATTTTTGGTAGACCTGCATGTGGCCTACATAGTTAAGGGCTCCTCATAGCCAGTGTGGAGGATGAGTAAAACGTCCTCCCAAACTGGTCCAATTGTCGAGACTCCTTATCAGGAGGAGAAATGCTCACGTGACAGGGTTTAGACGACCTGTCATGAACCGCTGCAATAATCACAATGAGGTGATCCTTCCCCTCTGGAGTACGGTAGGTGTGGTCTGCTTTCTTAGCTACCGCTGGAATGGAGGATAGCATCATCCATATTGTTGATACCAGATCCTCATGTGGCTCCAGCCAGGGTGGGGTAAAGACTGGTGCCGACACCTGCATATCCAGGTACTCCGCAAGGCACCGCCTTTTTGGGTCCTGCTCGTCTGACTTCCAGTTGTAAACCTCTGCAATTTTTTGCAAGAGGTCTGCGAAGAAAGGATCCTCCGGGGGGTGACTTCAGGGATTCTTTGCGCTGTGGCTCCTCTGTAGGTGGAGTTAGGAAACCCGACTCTGCTTAAGAGGAAGCATCAGAGTCCGAATCCTGGTCAGAATCTTAGGACCCAGAATCCGGATGAGGCAAATACCGTGGGCCTTGTGTCAGCTTATCAAGAGGTTGGGCCGACATTGGATCCTTTGTATGGACCAGCGTTGGCTGAGGAGGAGGAAGAGGAGGGGCCGGAACCTGTCTCAACAGCTGCGCGTCAGGGCTCCCTGGGGGCTCCCTGGGAGGCTGACGACTGCCCAGCTCCGAAATGAGTTGAGCCTTGGTCTCACCACCACACGACTGCAGGATTGCTCTAAAATCTGCAGGGGTCTGGGGTTGAGGCTGCGGTGGCAGAGGAGGCTGATAAATGGGGGGGGGGGGTAGCCAGTGGCAAAGCCCGGTGATGGGAACCCCGGGGCATGGTAGTACGCCAATGGGTAACCCAGTGGAGGGTAAGCAGATGTGTACCCTGGCACATGGAACCCTGATGGGGGTAACTCAGAGGGTTATATGCTGGAGCCTGAGGATTCGGGTAACCTGACGACATTAACCCTGAGAGGGGGGCCCAGCAGGGGATACCCCGATGGAGGGCAACCCGACAGGACCTGGCCTGACAGAGGGGCTGGGAGAGGGCCCGACGGAGGCAAGACCAATGGAGTACCTGATGGTGCTATAGGAACCGATGGTGGACCCTGTGGGATGCCAAACCCTAATGGTCCTGGTAGGGTCGGATCCGGCAGGGGGTGTATTGGTGGAGGTGAGACCCCCGACAGAGGAGAAGAAAGCTGGGAACCATCCAGAACAACGCCAGCTCCTGACCCCAAATCCGTAGGTGAGCCTGGAGAGCGGCCACCTGGCGGAAGCTCCTCATCTCCTGGATTCACATTTCATGGAGAGGGGGAGGCCCAGTGGGAAGAACCCTCCGGGGAGGCTGAAAGAGATCTGGCAACTGGGAATCGTCAGGCCCATCATTGGGTCCAGATGCCAGACAGGTCGGGTGGACGTCGTCATATGAGACATCCAACTTATCGGCCGAAACGACTGTGTGAACACTGGACTTGCCAATGTCCGACTTGCTGGACGAAGCCGGGCAGGCTCCAGAGTCCCCAGAGCATGATGCAACAGCCTGAGCCGGGTGTTCGTTGGACGGGCCGACGAGTGACTTAGAAGCTCCTTTCGGCATGGCAGACCCCCACCCCAACCCGCAGAAATGGGTCTGAGTGCAGCTGAGGGATCCTGTGGCTACTAGGACAAGTGGCAGCGGGGGGTCAGAGGACTGCTCCTGAGGTAGGGCAGTCTGGGCCAAGGGTGGCCCAGCTTCCGGAGGAAGGGCAAATCTTCGTCGAGGAGCCTGCAGGCAGCCTCAGATCGAGAGGGGACCATTCCTGGTCCCATTGTTTCTCCTTCTTCTTCTTCTCATGCCTGGGCTCGGTGGGAGGAGGAAGCGCTTCTCAGCTTTTGGAGCTCTTTCTCCATGGTGGCCATTTTTCTTCAGAAGATGGGCCTCGAGGCCTGCTGGTGGGTGCTTCCGTGTGGCCAGATTAAAGTTGCGCATGCCTCACAGTCCTCGACCTTGTGAGTACGGGCTTTGGCAGAAGAGGCAGAGGGAGTGAGAATCCTTATGCAGTAGTTGTAGCACTGCAATCACACTTATTTTGTGTTTCGACGGGAGACGACGTCATGCACAAAAAGACACAAAACTGATATATTTTTCATATACTTTATGTATTTTCAGTCCTCCCCCGAGGCCATGGCGTAACATGCGGTGGGCGCATGCACACACCAGGATCCGTGTCCCTTCTGCCCCTCCCTGACTTGGTCGCCACACTTCCATCCCTTTGGAGGGGAAAGCCGCGGATCAATCTCGCTCCAATCCCTCACCCCCGAACTGGCAACCTGAGGTCATTCCTGAACCCAGGTCACCGGCATAGCGTGAGGTAAGACGCCAGCACCACAGCCCTCTGTGCTACCGGGCCGGCAGAAAAAAATGATATTTTAAAGAAAATAACACTCATCCTAAATAGTGGTTGAACTGCAGCATACGATCTCCGTGAGGTCTGATGGATCAGGTCGACGCCGGGAAAGAACTGGAAGGCAGCCGTGGGGACCACCCACTATATAGGGTCACGCTGACGTCCATCACGTGACATCGGGTGGGCGGTCCCCCATCAGATACTGCTGGCTAAAGCTTTCCGTGGGTCCTGACACCAGTGGTGCAGTCCTCATAGTGATTACCTACTGCAAGAGCCCTCTCGAAATAAGATCTGGCAGTGCACTTAACTGTGGGGAAAAAGGAACAGACACATCTGGGGGCTGGCACTACTGTACAGAGGGGGCCTAATCATGCTGCTAGCCTCCAGAAAAGTCCTGGCTCCCAGGGTCCTAGTGCCTCTGGCACAGACCCATTAGTGGGAATCTATGGAGAAGACTGATTCTTGGAAGATTTACAGTTCCAGTTGTGTAGAAGTGAAGTCATCATTTGAAAAGTAGGTGGCTGGGGCTCTAATACCAGCAGGGATTATAAATCACAAGCTATATAAAGGCAGAATTGTGCCAACAGGAAAAGTTTGTGTCACCTTTATTAACACAGTGTGAGAAGGCTTGGAAGAGGAGGAATCAGTGTGGTGGAACCAGAGTATCCAACCCCCAACCAAGGCAGCTACTGGGGGTTTGTGGAGAGCTCCATAAAAAATCATCAGTCCAGATTCTTGCATAGAGAGGTTCTGGCATGCCCCAGGTACCTGCAGGGAGCCTAGAGAATGCCTTGAATAAGGACTGGCCCTTGAAGCTGGAGGTGAGTTGGGAGGTGGGTATGTCTCATCACGGACAACCTGTGTTTAGGGGCTAGGCTGAAGAGACATTCGGTGCTGAGGGTTTCTGTACCATTAGGGGCTGGGTCATCCACAAAGCCTGCATGCATTCATAGCAGAGGACACAGTGCCTAGTAGCAGTGAGTTTCAGGGTAGCCTGGTTACCTGTTGGATGTGCAGGGGCGAGACCTCCCAAGGTGGAAGGAAGATCTCCTATAAAACAATGTTTACCTGTTTAAGGGAGCTATATTTGTGGAGCACCAGGTTACACCTCATATAGTGTATAACCTTTTATACTGTGTAACCTCTGTGTGCATTTTCCTGTATCAACTTTCAATTTAACAGCAGTCTTTCATTTATTTCTGTTCTTCACAACATAAGAAGTAAAGCAATTATGTTTCAAACAACATGAAGTCTTGCTGTATTCTGACAATATGCAGTTAGCCCCAGCACTTGAACTGCCCCGGAGAGGAAAGAGTTAATTCCATGCAGAAGCATAGACCGTTGAGCTCGAGCTTGGTTTTCAAACCTCTGTCTCTGGTACTCACTAGTGTAACCGTCAGAGTCTTTACTCCGCCTAACAGTGAAGTCGCTCTGGAGATTTCTCCTCTGCTCAGTTCGGTAAAGTTTGAATAAGCGTTCGGTTTTTAAACCGATTATTTTTTCGGATTTTCAGCCTCTGTCTATGGTACAAGTAGTGCGGTAGGTAGGTGATGAATTGTGTTTCTTAATTTTCTGTGGTTCTCATCGGTCAGTCCAGTTAGGAACCGACCTTTTTGCTTATCTTTGATTTAATTGTATTTTTCTGGGATTTAGAGTAGTGTTCCGGTTCCGATCTTTAAAAAAAAAACAAAAAACACATTTTTTCTGTTTTTTTCCCCAAAGCCCGTAACACGGTTTGTAAGCAATTGGAGAGGTACTACACCTGGCTTAAAATCTTTCAAGGGTAATTGTTTAGGTTGGCCATGTCTGAGAAACCCAAGGAAAAAAAACGGTCCCACTGGGTTTCAACACTATACTGTGTGTGGGGAGGCCTTTGCCAAGGCTGAACCCCCACTTCATCTGTGTTTACTGTCTGGGGTTTGACCACCTCAAAACAGATTGCCAGATTTGCAAGAATTTTCCTAAAGCCACTCTGGAAAAAAGGTTAAGTAGGCTGAAGGAAAGGGAGGCCGAGACGTCTGCAGATCTGGATGGCCATCCTGGTTCGGTTGCGGCCGAACCTGAGGAGCTGCCTACTGACCTGGGCGATACCTCCTCGGGCAAAAGGAGGTCTGACTCCGAGGGGTCGGTTCTGTCGAAAAGGAAACGAAAGTCTGCGGGTTCGGATCCAGCACCTCATACTCCAACCGCTGATGAGATAGCCAAAGTGGTTAGCATAGTTCAATCGCTCCACCCGGTTCCGTCCAAACCGGTACCACCGGTTAGGTGGTCGGTTCGGTCGGATACGACTCCATCGGATTACAATCCAGATGCCTATTATGATGTAGAGTGGGAGGGAGACGAAGAGTATCCCAAAGATGAAGATAATGACTTTGAAGGTCTGGATGTGCCCATTGAACTGGACATCTCCCCAGACAGACCTTCTAATGTCTCCCCTCCCAGGCTTTCTCAGTCCCCTTCACACTTCTTGTTTTACATGAAGGTGGCTGAAACCCTACAGCTTCCAATGGTTGAAGCTGCTGAGGAGGAAGAAGACCCTGATTTTGTTGAGATGATGGACATCCCAGAGTCCAAAAGATGCTCTATCCCTCTTCACAAGTCCTTGAGGAAACAGACAAAAAAAGATTTTACAGACACCTAACTCCTTACCTACTGTAGATGAGAGAATGGACAGGAGGTATATGTTATCAGGCTCAGGTACGGAATTCTTATATAGTCACTGCAGCCATGTTGGGGTAGTGCAGGCTGCAGCCTGTGACAGGGCTAACATTCCTTTGGCTTCACACACCCCAGACAAAGACTCCAGGAAGGTCGATGACGTGGCCAAAAAACAGTATTTTTCATCTTCTTTGGGAACTCAGGCAGGCTTACTATACGGCCTACACAGCCAGGTACCAGAAGTTCAGGTGGGATATGGTTCTGGAACTGACTAAACAGGCCTCCCCCCCAGCTAGCCAAAGAGCTGGAGGAGGTGACTGTTGATGGGACTGAGGCATCCAAAGTACAATTCCATGCTGCTGTGGACTCCAGTGATGCGAGATCAAGTGTCATGGCTACATCTGTGTCTCTGAGGAGACATGCTTGGCTCAGATATACAGGTTACTCACCTGTAACAGGAGTTCTAGGAATGGTATATGTTGTTCATCCACACTTATTGGCAGGTTCCTTGCCGCTTTAAATCTTGCCGGAAGGTCTTCAAGCTGGCTCCTCCCACCCATCCGGGTGGTAAAACTCTCGGCTCCGCCCCCATGACGCCAGTAGATCTAGCCCGCTGAGAGCCAGGTTGTGCGTCAAGCCGGAGGTCGGTGGGTCGTAGGATGAACAATATACCATTCCTAGAACCCTGTTACAGGTGAGTAACCTGTATTTCTAGGGACATGGATATGTTGTTCAATCCACACTTATTGGCAGACTCCTAGCAGTTCTCCGGAAGAGGGAGGCAAGGCACACACCCCCGATACTTACTTGGGAAAAAGAGACTGGAGAACAGAGGCCCCAAAACCAGCATCCCGGCGTGACTCAAGGTCGATGTGGTAATGGGTAATGAAGGTATGTGCCGACTTCCAGGTAGCAGCCCTGCAGATATCCTGGATAGGAACATCCCTGGAAGCAGCTACCGATGCAGCGGTATGGCAGGTAGAATGAGCTCTTATCCCTCTGGGAGGCTCCATGCCAGCCAACCTATAGCAGAGCTCTATGCAGGAGGTGACCCACCTGCTTATCGTCCGCTTGGCTGCAGGTCTGCCAGGTGCGGCTTCAGCGTAGGTGACAAACAGCTGGCGAACCTCTCCCCGAACTTCAGCCGCTCCGCCTTATAATAGCGGCGCTCGTCCTAGGGTCCAAAGTATGGAGCCTATATTCGCCTCCGGTGTGATTGCGTAGAACACCGGCAGAGTCAACATCTGGTTAAGGTGAAACTCCGACACCACCTTTAGAAGGAATTTCGGGTAGGGGCGCAGGACAACCTTGTCCCTGTGGAAGACCAGATAAGGAGACTCGATGGAAAGCGCCTGGAGCTCTCCCATCCTTCTGGCTGACGTGATAGCCACCCAGATGGCGGTCTTCCACGACAGGTGGGAAATATCGCACCTGTGCATCAGTTCGAATGGCTTGCCCATGAGCTTGGCCAATACCAGCAGTAGATCCCATGGAGGTGGAGGTTCTCGCACTGGAGGAGAAATGTGGTCAAGGCCTTTGAAAAAGCGCCCGACCACCTTCTCCTGCGCCACCGACTGCTTCCCAGCCCACTCCCGGTAAGCAGAGATGGCTGCCAGGTGCACCTTAAGGGTCGTCGACCGAAGCCCTTGCTGAGAAAGGGACCACAGGTAGTCCAGAATGCTTGCCAAGGGACAGGCAGAAGGGTCCAAGCCCTTCCCCTGACACCAAATGGAGAATCTCTTCCATTTGAAGGCGTAGCATTTCCTGGTCGACTCCCTTACGGGACGCCTCAACGACATTGAGGACCTCATCAGAAAGACCCAAGGCCTGGAACTCTAGCCGCTCAGGAACCAGGTCGTCAGGTGCAGGGATTGAAGGTCCGGATGGAATACCTTCCCCTGATTGACTGAGATCAGGTCCGGGCAGGCCTGAAGCCACCTCGGGAGCCTGGAGCTGAGGCTGAGGAGATCTGGATACCAGAACTGGCGGGGCCACTCTGGGGCTACCAGAATCACCTGCGCCTTGTCCCTCCTCGCCTTGAGAAGCACCTTGTAGATCAAGGGAAATGGGAGAAAGGTGTAGAAGAGGCCCGGGGTCCATGGCCTCAAGAAGGTATCCCCCTGCAGCGAGCCCTGCTGAGGGGGGGCAGGCATGGAACAGACTCAGCTTCGCATTCTCCCTGGAGGCAAACGGGTCCACCTGAGGCGTGCCCCAGTGGGAGAACAGGTCTTGTACTACCTCCGGCAGGAGAGACCACTCATGAGATGCAGCCCCTATCCAGATTAGGGCATCGGCCAGGGTGTTGGAGGCTTCTGCCACGTGAATGGCTAGGAGATCCGCCTCCAGGCTACGCACGAGGGACCATATGCGGAAAGCTTCCTTGCATAACAGCATGGAGTGCGTCCTGCCCTGGTGGTTAGGATAGTACATGGTCATGGTATTGTCCGTCTGGACCTGAACCACTTGACCCCGTAGAAACGGAGCGAAGGCGGTGAGAGCTAGACGGACCGCTCAGAGCTCCAGCAGGTTGATATGGCATCAGGACTCCCGAGGGGACCAGAGGCTGTGTGCTCGGTGCTCCCCCAGATGGGCACCCCAACCCATCAGAGATGCATCGGTCGATAAAGAGACCGTCGGCTCGGGATGGACGAACGGGATGCCCTCCTGCAGATGTGCTGGAACGATCCACCATTGGAGAGCGTTCCACATCTCCTGGGTCACTGTCACGGGCTGGTCCAACGGATCGCAGCGTTGTGACCACTGGCTGGCCAGTCTCCATTGAAGGGGACGCATGTACCAACGGGCCCAACGGACCACACTGGTGCAGGCTGCCATGAGGCCCAGGAGGCGCAGGAAGTCCCGGGCAGGGCGCAATTGCCCAACCAGAAATGATTGGGCAAAGGAGGAAAGAACCTCGGCCCTGTCTGCCGGGAGCCGTGCTCTGGCTCGTAGAGAGTCGAGCTCTGCCCGATGAATTGTATCACCTGCTTTGGCACGAGTTCCGACTCTGACCTCGTTGATGAGGAGGCCAATCTGAGAGCAAACCTGGAGGGCCAGATCTCTGGACCGCCCACTCCGCTTCTGGAGGGGGCTGCAATCAGCCAGTCGTCCAGGTAGGGTACACCCAGACCCTTCGGGCGCCACAGGAACGCTGTCACCACTGCCATGCATTTGGTGAAGACCCTGGGAGCTAGGAGAGGCAAGGGCATGGCCCAGAATCAGAAGGGATCCCTCTGCTCTGAAGCGGAGGAATCTCTGATGGGACAGACGGATTGGGACGGGAAAGAAAGCGCCCTGGAGGTCCAGGGAACAGAACCACACTCCTCGTTCCAAGGATGGGATTATCTGAGCCAGAGTGACCATCCTGAAGGTCTGAGACCTTAGGAACTTGTTCAGATCGTGCAGGTCGAGAATGGGGCACCAGCCCCCCATCCGTTTTGGGACCAGGAAGTACCTGGGTCTGGAGGAGGATCTGCCACCTTCCTGATCACCTCTTTTTCGAGGAGCAGGGCAATATCGGCTGGACGGGCCGACAGCGAGGCTGCGGACCCCGTGGCCCCCCAAGGGGCGATGGCTCGAAAGGGTGGAGCCTGCTCGAACTCCAGAGGCAGGCCTTTTCCTACCACCTCTAACACCCAGCGGTCCGAGGTGATAGCGGACCAGGCGGAAAGGAAGTGGCGGAGCCATCCCCACGGGGGGAACCCAGAGGGGGACGAGGGCTGCGCCACCTCTCAACCCGCCACTGGGCAGGCTTGGAGGAGGAACCGCCGAGGGACCTCCTGGGCCTTTACCTCCTTGCTTCCTGTTGGAGGAAGCCGGCTTGGGCTTGGGACGCCACAGCAAAGCCTGCTGGCCTGTTGCTGGTGCTGCTGGCCGGTCGAGATGCAGAGGCCGAGGGCTAAAGGACTTCTGCTGCTGACCGCGGCCTTTGTCCCTCTGGGCGGAGGTGACCGAGTCCAGGTGGCATTGGACTTCTCGATCCGCTGGAGGTGTCCCTCCACTCCAGGGCCAAAGAGGTCAGTCCCCAAGAAGGGGACATCTGCCAACTTGTGTTGGGTATCCGCCGTGAAGGTGGATATCCTCAGCCACACCCTGCGGCGCATGGCCACCGCGGCCGCTACTGACCTGGCACAGGAATCACCTATGTCCAGAGCAGTCTGAAGCTGCTGCTTCGCCACCGCCCTACCCTGGTCCCGCACCTGGCGGACCATGGTCTGCAGGTCAGTCGGGAGATGAGGAACAACCTCATCCAGGAGCCCAAGAGGCGGGGAGAAGTGTGCCATCAGCACGGGCCGAGCTGGCCTGTCGGAGGCCGAGGAGGACGAGCGCACACCTCGCGCCCGCAAAGTCCAGCTTTTGGGACCTCTGTCGGGGCTTATCCACATCCCGAGCCGCCTCGAACGCCGAAAACGCTGTCAGTGACCAACCCTCGGCAGAGGGTGCTCCGAGAAATCGGGCAGAGAGGTAGGGACCGTGATACTTCCTGGCCATCCTGGCCGAGGGTGCAGGGCAGGAAGCAGGCCACTGCCAAAGCTCCAAGGCTGGGCCAACAATGGCCTCAGCCACCGGAAAGGCCTCCGTGGGGATCCCTGGTCCAGTATCTCCGTCAGGGGATACTTGGCCCGCTTGGACACGGGCTCGAGCTGCATCCCGGTGGATTCCGAGATGAGTCGAAGCAGACCCAAGAAGGACGATGGGCTATCGCAACGACTGGCCCCGGAGGACTTAGGTCGACCTGCCTGGAGAACAGGGAGGAGTCATTGCTGGATTCTCAAGAGTCTGCAAAGAGCTGCCTCGGCTCCTGAGCCACCCTCCACCTGCCGAGGATGGTTGGGAGTGAGGGTGACCGACAACCTGTGGGGCAGACCGTGACCGACCGAGAATCTTGGTCGGTGCCCCGACCCGGTTGTGGAGGCGGAGGTTCCACACAATCGTGGAGCAGCTGGTTTTGCCGAGCAACCGCCCTGGAGCGGCAACTCGACTGGGGTGAGTGGTTGCTCGGTCCTATCAGGCAACAGCCACTTGATGGCGGGGTCTGGACGGGGTTGGCTTAGGCCCGACAACAACAACTGCTGCCAGCAAAGCTCCTTATGGCGCCGGGCGTAATTTCGCTGAAGCCTCCCTCATCCGAGGAAGAGGCGAGGAGGAGCGGTGTTGCCACTTACTTGAGTATCGAGATCGAGACACGCCGATGTCGCAGGAACGGCTAGACCGAGAAGAGGTCAAGGGTGGGTATGGGAAGTGGCGGGGGACACCCGCTCTTCCCTCGGCTCAGGCACTTTAACCAGGGACTGCGGCCCAGAAGGCACAGGCAGATCCTCGGTATCCACCGGGGGGACCGGTGAAGGAGGGTTGTCTGCTTCTCCAGTCGACAGCCCGTCTAACGGATTGAGAAAAATCTCAAATTCGTCGACAGGAGTCTCGGCAGGCTGGCCTGACGGGCACTGTAAGCCAGCGGCTCAGCCGCAACCTCGACCGAAGTCGACGGTCGGCTGTCCGGGGAAGGGGACCTCTCCCACTCCCACGAACGCCGATGATGGGACTTACCTTTCGACTCCTTCTTCTTGGGCCGAGAAGAATGTCCCAATGGCCCCTCTCCCTTCGTGGAAAGGGACTGACAAAGCTCCTTGAACAAAGCCATATATGAGGAACTCAGAGAGAGCGGGATAAATGCCACGGCCGAGGAGGAGGAAGATGCGGCCTGGGCCGCCTCCTCCTCGAGGGCGATCATCTGCTCGAGCTGCTCAGCCGAGCCAGCTGCCGCGGACACCGCCCAACGAGCCTCTTTTGATTTTACCGGGAAACGTTTCTCGGGCACCAGAGCTCAATCGACAGGCGATCATCCAGGACGTTGGCCAAGAAGCGGCACAACTCGCAGGGCCTGCGGGTCGTGATCTCAGGCCTGGGCAGTACGCACGTGAAGTGCAGATCCGCCCTGACATTTTCTCGCAAGGGCACCTCCGAAAGCCGGAATAGATTTGTCCATCGCAGCCGAGGAAGATGAAGACCAAGTTTAGAAAACTTCAAAACCAATTTCGGACGAACCGAAGAGTTAGGATCCAGTCTAAAACGCAGAGCGCTAAGGGAGGGAACCTGAGCCTAAGCAGTAAGGAAGATCTACGCCATGGGCAGAGCCGAGGTTTTACCACCTGGGTGGGTGGGTGGGAGGAGCCAGCTTGAAGACCTTCGGCAAGATTTAAAGTGGCAAGGAACCTGCCAACAAGTGTGGATTGAACAACATATCCATGTCCCTAAAAGTACTAGCCTTTCGTGGGATACCCAGGCTGAGGCTATAGATTTCCCTGTAGTGGGTAGCTCTCTGTTAGGGGAGCAGACAGAGGCTTACATGAAGAAAACGGATGGGTACAGGACCACCTACAGGAGTGCACAGGCCAATGAGAGGCAAGCCACTCCTCAGAAGCAGCAGTTTAGGGGCAGAGGCAGGCCTTTCTACCAAGCTCAGGCTTCCTCTTCCTTCCCACAGAGGGGGTTCTTTCATGGGAGAGGCAGGAGGGGGATGAGCAGGGCTGCATCCTCTTCCCAGTCTAAGGCTCCTGTCAAGCAGACACCCTGATGCATCAGCCCGGTCGACTCCCCATTCCAGCAGGAGGCATGCTGGCTTACTACTTCCAAGCCTGGAAGTCTGCTACCTCAGACAAGTGGGTCCTGGAGGTAGTAAGTCAGGGACTGGCCCTCAGTTTCAAAAGGTTTCCGAAAATGATGGTCAGGTCTTTTCCACCTGCATCCATCTCAGAAACCCTTGCTCTAGAGGCAGAAGTTTCTTCTCTACTGGCTCTCAGAGCTGTACAGAAAGTTCCTACTCAGCACAGTGGCAATGGTCTGTACTCCAGGTACTTCCTCACCCCGAAAAAGACTGGGGAGTGGCGACCCACCCTAGACCTAAGGTATTTGAACAAACACATCACAAAACCAAAATTCAAGATGGTGACTCTGGGAATAATTCTTCCCTCTCTAAGGCCAGGGGATTGGCTAGCATCCCTGGACCTCAAGGATGCCTATTTCCATATTACTATCAGGTGCTCCCACAGAAAGTACCTCAAGTTCGAGTTGCCTTCAGGCCATTACCAGTTCAGAGCCATGCCTTCCGGCCTAACATCAGCTCCAAGAGTGTTTACAAAGTGCCTTGCAGTAGTAGTAGCCTTTCTCAGAAGGCAGAGTATTTCCATCTTCCCATATCTGGACGACTGACTAATTGTAAGTCAGTCCTCCGACTAGGTGAAGTCAGCTCTACAAATCACTCAAGACTTGCTCAGCTCTCTGGGGTTTCTCCTCAATCTTCTAAAGTTGGTTCTCGAACCAATACAACTTCTTACTTTAACAGGAATAGAGTTGGATACTATGCAAGGAAAGGCCTTCCTCCCACTGGCAAGGGTAAAGGTCCTCACAGATCTTGCTTCCACTTTTCGACATCCGATCTCTCGTCCAGCAAGGCAGCTTCTTCAACTCCTGGGCCACATGGCAGCCTCCACTGCAGTAGTACAAGGAGCCAGGTTTCAGATGAGGGATATTCAGTTCTACCTAAGGTCCTTTTGGTCTAAGAAAAAAAACTCTCTCACCAAATTGGTTCCAGTGACTCAAGACTCTGGTCCAAGCTCTCCAGTAGTGGCTGGACCAGGACAACCTCAGACAAGGTGTTCCATTTCTCTCTCAAGTTCCCTCAGTAGTCCTAACCATAGATGCTTCTCTCCTAGGCTGGGGAGCCCATTTGGGGGCCCTCACGGCTCAGGGGGTTTGGTCTCCATAAGAGTCTTTCATATCAATCTGCTGGAACTCAGGGCAGTCTTCCTGGGCCTTCAGGCCTTCTCAGAATCAGTCAGGGGCAAGGTGGTGCAGGTCAGGACAGACTCTAGCCTATTCCCTTCAGACTTCCCTGACAGCAATTCATCTCCCAGGAAAGGACAATGTACTGGCAGATGCTCTGAGCAGAATCTCCCAGGGACATCATGAATGGTCCCTGGACCCTCCCATCCTACAGGTCATCTTCACCAGATAGGGCACTCCACGGATAGATCTCTTTGTAGCCCTGGACAATCACCAATTTCCTCTGTTTTGTTGCAGACCTCCAGTCCTGAGGACTGTTCCTCTGGATGCTCTCATTCTGGATTAGAAGGGCAGGTTTCTCTATGCCTTCTCTCCCTTCCCTCTGTTGTTCAGAGTCCTGATCAAAATCAGATCTCAACCTTGCACAGTGATACTGATGGCTCCAGATTGGGCCACACAGCCTTGGTATCCTCTGCTGCTGTCTCTAGCAGTATCACGTCCCCTGTCTCTTCCCAAGAGATACAACCTCCTAACCTCCTCTCAAGGGAGGATTTGGTACCCCAATCTCCAGTCTCTCAACCTCAAGGCCTGGCTCTTGAAGAGTTAGAATATGCAGGCCTGCATCTTTCTCAGGGACTTCTGGATATTTTGAAGGTTTCCAGGAAACCTTCCACTAGAAAAACTTACAATTCCAAATGGAAAAGATTCAGCATTTGGTGTTCTCAGAAGGGCATCCTGCCTGATTCTGCAGATACTGCTACATAGTACAGCCTCAGATCATCTAGTTCACCTTAATGATCTAGGCCTTAGACCTGCAAGCCTGAAGGTTCACCTAGCAGCTGTGTCTGCATTCTTTTCAGCAGGGAAGGGCTCTTCCCTGGCATCTCATCCTGTTTTCAGTAAGTTCTTCAAAGGTCTGGTTCATATTAACCCTCCCTTTTGAGAGCTACTCTGGCTTGAGATCTTAATGTCTACTTTGCACAGCTTATGCAGCCACCCTTTGAACATCTGGCTTCGGTCAAGCTTAAGTACTTGACCTGGAAAACTGTGTTCCTGGTAGCTATTACTTCTGCCAGGTGGATTAGTGAATTACAGACCCTGTCAGTTGAACCTGACTTCATATCCTTCCATAGGGATAAGGTTGTCCTATGAACCAATAGGAGATTCTTACCCAAAGTGGTGTCAGATTTTCATCTGAGCCAGTCTATGTCTCTACCTGTGTTTTTCACTGACAACTCTTCTTCAGAGGAATGAAGGTTACACAGTTTGGATATTAAAAAAGCTCTTAGCTACTACATACACAGGTGCCTGCCCTTGAACAGGACTACTTCAGCTCCCCCACAGTCGGACGGCACCCAGCCGACTGAGACCAGGATGCCCGCCTGCAGCTCCTTGGAAGCTGCTTGCCCTTGAAAGGGGCTGCTTCAGCTCCCCCACGGTCGGACGGCACCCAGCCGACCAAGACCAGGACACCCGCCTGCAGCTCCTTGGAAGTTACCTGCCCTTGAACAGGGCTGCTTCAGTTCCCCCATGGTCGGACAGCACCTAGCTGACCGAGACCAGGATACCCACCTGCAGCTCCTTGGAAGGTACGGCGACAGCGCAGCCAACTGGAACATGGGCACTTCTAGCAAACCCGCTCAGATTGGCCAGGACTTCTTCCCCTGCTTTTGCCACCTGGTGCTTTTTACGAATAGATTTAGCTGCAACTAAGCAAAATTCAAGTGTCTCATAGAAGGATTTCAACTGTATTAGCTGGATTGTAATTTCTACTACCGTTTTAAAGTGCTTACAGCTCTTCTGTCGTTTCCTTGATCCTGCACCCCCACTCCCCCTATCCAAGCACTCTGCCTTGGCACCGAAAGTCTCACTCTCCTTTGTCTTGCTAAATTGCTCAGTCTAAACCTGTCCTGCCTCTACGCTATTTAATCCCTGCTATTTGTTTCTTCTCTCCAGCTGCCTGCCCTTGAATAGGGTTGCTTCGGCTCCCCCACGGTCAGATGGCACCCAGCTGACAGAGACCAGGACATCCGCCTGCAGCTCCTTGGAAGGTACGGCGACAGCGCAGCCAATCGGAACACGAGCGCTTCCAGCAAACCCGCTCCGACTGCCCAGGACTTTTTCCTTGCTTTTGCCACCTGGCGCTTTTACAAATAGATTTAGCTGCAACTAAGCAAAATTCAGGTGTTTCACAGAAGGATTTTCGCCCTCCCACCCACCCCTCCACTGATTAAATACACCTATCGCCCGCCCACATTCCCTCTCTCTCATCATTGGTTAGTAAGCCTAGCAGCACTCACTCTCTCATTGGCTAATAAGCCTAGCAGCACTGCTCGCTCCCTCACTGGCTACCTAAAACCCTCATTCCCTCTGCTCCCCCATTGGTTCCTAGTCCTTACAGGTCCCTATCATTTCCCTGCCCCCGCATCCCAGCCCTCCACCTTCTCCACTAAGTAACTACAGCACCTACCTTCCCTGCTAAGTAACCACAGCAGCAGGGTCCTCCTAGCACCTGATCCGCGCCATGATCCTTCTACCACGCCACCTGACCCTGCTCATCCCTATTCTCTTCTCCCTCCCTCCCTTTCCAACATGCCACCCAACTCTCCCATTCCCCCCTCCCAAATCCTGCCAAACCTCATTGAGCTCTCTCATCCCTCCAGCCCAGTGTTCACCTCCCCTTTTACCCAAGCATGGACACACTCTGCCACATGTCCTAGCCCATTTCTTTTCAACCCATCACTCCCCTGGGTCATTTTTCAACTTATTCCCCTATGCCCAGCTCATACACACCATCAATCTAAGAGATGACCGCTCACAGTCAGTCATATACAGCAATTCGTCACTACCTAACTCTCGCTGTCCTGCTCCTTGCAGCAGATGACATCCATCCTAACCCCCCATGCCCCTCTCCAACATCGGCCTCTTCTTCACCTCACTCTGGGGACCTTCTCCCATTTGGCCTGCACCTCCTGCACCTAAATATAAGAAGCCTTTTCCACAAGCTTGACTCCCTTCAGGATCTTGCCGTCCACTATGCTCCAGATATCCTCACCCTGTCCGAAACCTGGCTCAACAAAAATATCAACGACTTCTGTGTCGCTATCCCAGGCTACACTATGGCCAACCAGGATAGAGCCTCTAAAGGCAGCGGAATAGCACTATTCAGTGGTCCTGACCAAGTCCGAACCAAAAGTCCTTGAAGTAATACTAATTCAGCTTGTCCTTCCCTTCTTGCTACCAAACTACATTGCTGGGATATACTACCGACCTGGTACACCAGCTTCTGCTGTCACCGACCTCCTCAAGCAAATCTCCTGCCTAACCATGACAGGGGAACTCTACATTATGGGCGATCTTAACCACAGTTGGCTAGCTCCTGCCCTCAACAAAATCAGGACTGCAATTTCCACCCTAAACCTCTCACAAATCATTACTGAGCCCACCCAGCTTAACCTAAAAATCAGGTAACCACTCACTCATCGACTGGGTCCTTACAACACACCCCCACTGGGTCAAACAAGCCGGTATTCTTCCTGACTCCCTCAGCGACCACCACGTAACCTTCTTAGTGCATAAAATCCACCACCCAAAATCCCCCATTAAATTTGTAGTCCAACGCTCCTATAAATCCCTCAATCTAGCCCCTGTATTAGATGACCTTGCACTAGCAAACTGGGCACCTGCCCCTCCTATGATCTCCACTGATGCCTTCCTACACTTTAAAACACATTCCTCAGCGTCTGGAACACCCATGCCCCACTGTGTCGTACTAGAGTACGAGGTAACCACCTACCTTGGATCACCCAAGAACTGACTGCATGCCAAATCGCACAGGACAAAGCCTGGAAAATGCATAAATTCTCACGCCTCCCACAACACCACTCCACATACTGCATGCTCCTTAACAAGTGCACCAGAGCCACTTGTTTTGCAAAAGCAGAGTACTTCAGCAGCTCCCTCCAATCAAACCTAAATAAACCCTCAAAATTCTGGAAGGTCTTTCACTCCCTTTTCACCCCACCGGCTGCCAATCCCACTCCAATGCTAAATGTTAATAACTCTCTCCCATCAGAGCCCACAGCAGTCGCCACTAAGTTCAATGTGTACTTCTCCAGTTGTGCTGCCACCCTCCTTTCTTCCCTGCCCAACACTACACCTCTCGCATTGCCAACAGACATAAACACCCAGACTAGGCCTTGCTCCTTTTCCTTCAAATACATCTCTACAACTGAGGCCCTAGATGCATTACTTTCTCTCAACCCTTCAAAAGGTAAATCCCCGGATGGATTAGACCCCAAACATCTATACCTCTCCGCCCCCACTATAGCAACTCTGCTTGCCAAACTCCTAAACCAATCCTTTGCTACGCTGCGTCCCCCTGCATGGAAGCCGCATTGTCATCCCTCTGGGAAA
Organism: Neoceratodus forsteri; assembly: GCA_016271365.2. Lineage (NCBI taxonomy): Eukaryota > Metazoa > Chordata > Ceratodontiformes > Ceratodontidae > Neoceratodus > Neoceratodus forsteri. The sequence continues at coordinate 195,878,991 of CM028134.1, forward strand.
AGGAGGTGCCCCTACCTCCCCCTCTAACTACTGCCCTATCTCCCTCCTCCCAGCCCTAGCAAAACTACAAGAGCACCTTGTGCTCACCCAACTTCCTTCCTTCCTTCCTCACCGACTCCAAATTCTTCACGCCATTCCAGTCTGGCTTCAGGAAGGGACACTCCACCACCTCCTCCCTGATAAGGCTTACAGACACTATCCTGACAGGCATGGACAGTGGACTGATCACCTCAGCCGTTTTTGTTGACCTTGCAAAAGCCTTCGACACCATCTACCACCCCATATTGCTCCTGAGTCTTGCTGAATCAGGCCTCTCTGTTGCAGCCACTAACTGGTTCAGATCATACCTCTCTGATAGAACTCAGTCCGTTAAGAGTCTCAAATGCGATCTCCACCCCTCTTCCCTTAACTACCGGTGTCCCACAGGGGTTGGTTCTTGGTTCCATTCTGTTCTCTATATTCCTAAACGACCTGCCACTCATCTGCTCTACTTCCTCAGTCCACATGTATGTAGGTGATACTGTACTCTACTACTCGGGCTCCGCCCCTGATGTGGTACAATCAAACCTCCAAGCTGACTTCAGCAAGGTACAGCAATGGTTTAGCTTTCACCACCTCTCCCTAAATACAAAAAAAAAAACTGTCACTATGACCTTCGGCACACGACAACACCTGGCCAGACTCCCCTCCCTACTTCGCCACCCTGGATGGCCAAAAACTTGAAGATGTCTCCTCGTTCCTTTACTTGGGGGTCTGGCTTGACAGCCATCTCTCCTTCTCTGACCACATCGATGTTATCTCAAAAAACTATGCCCCATGCTCAGTGCACTATATAGGAACAGCAGCATCCTCCCTCCCCGAGTCTGACGTGAACTGGTCCTGAAGATGATACTGCCCTCCATTGACTACTGCGATATTGTATACAGTGCAGCCCCTAAGTCCACCTTATCTAAACTGGACACACTTTATAATGCCTTCTGCCACTTTGCTCTCGATGCCTCTCCCCTCACCCACCACTGCAACCTCTACCGAGCCTTGGCACTACCGTCCCTTGAAAACCGCCGCATCTCTCACTTTGCTAAATTTGTCTCCAACCTATGGCTTGGGTCCATCCCATCCTACCTTGCCACCATGCTCACAGATGCCCCACCCCCTCCCATCATCTTAGATCCAGTAACTCCCACCAACTTTCAGTGCCTAGGCAGAAGACTTCTGCCGGTCAAGCTGCCTTCTCACACCGGCTACCCAAGCTCTGGAACGCCATCCAACCGCACATTCTGCACTCCTCCTCTTCCTACTCTCTGTCTACCACCCTAGCAAACTTCCTTACTACAACTTGCTCCTGTCCCTGAACCTGCCATGCCTCACTATCCCCTCCCCAATGCCTGACCAGCGGCCTTAGCCTTGCTACAGAAGCTGGCATATAACCCCAACCTTGCACTTATGTCCTGGGCCTATTTTGTCCTATGTACTGTGTATAACTGTACAACTGTGATATACAGCTTCTGTTGTTACAGCTGTTACTACTGTGCTAATTTACCTTGTCTGCTGCTTCTTGTCACAAAAAATTATTTGATACTATAATATCCTAAGCATTCAATGTGTGCTGCTTGTATATTCATGCAATCGTTTATCCTTATGCTGCTTTTATTTGCTTCTGTTAACTGTTCACTTAATAACCAGCATGTTATCATATCCTTGTGTCCCCCAGGTCGCACCGAGACGAGCATCTTGTTGCTCAGTGTGCCTTTCCTGGTGAAACAATTGCAATAAATAAATAGAGCATTCTAAGGCACACAGGCACAACTGTCTGCAATTGTTCCTCGCTTATGGTGAAGTGGGGAAAGGTAAGCCTGCTACTAAAAGGACTATTGTCAGGTGGATTGTCTCTTGTATACAATTCTGCTATGACAAATTGGGCAAAACACCCCCTCCAGGCCTGAGGGCTCATTCGACTAGGGGTACAGCTGCTACTCTGGCTGCAGCCAGAGATATACCCTTGCTCGAAATCCGTAAAGCAGCCACCCAGAAAACAGTCCATACATTCACCAAGCATTACTCTCTGGACATCCAGGCTAGGCGTGATGCTAGGTTTGGCACAGAAGTACTACAGAACTTGTTCCCAAAGTAGGTTTTGCATTCCCTCCTCCTGGGGGAACTGCTTGGCAGTCTGCATACTGTCAGAATACAGTAAGACTTCATGTTGTTTGAAGAAAAAATTACTCACCATAGTAATGTTGTTTCTTCTAATGGAGTCTTGCTGTATTCTGACCCCCCTCCCTGCCTCCCCTCTCAGAACCAAGTTTTCGGGAAATGGGCTGGCAGATACAGTGCTGCACCTCAGGGGTGTACCTTGTACCCTCCCTCAGGGTGGGGTAATTGATTTATTATTGTTCTGTATAGAGATATAGATATACATATACATATACATATACATATATATACACATATATATATATATATATATATATATATATCACTACCTTTTTTTCCTTGGGTTCTCGACTTGAGTCTTTTTAGGACTCATATTGTTGCCTTTGGTTATATGGTAAACAGTTTCCATAGTTAGTACTTAGTTTGTGCGCAAGAATCTGACGGTTACACTGGTAAGTACCAGAGACAGAGGTTTGAAAACCGAGCTCGAGCTCAACATTTGATGTGTCTGCATAGAGTTAACTCCTTCCTCTCCGTGGCAGTTCAAGTGCTGGGGCTAACTGCATATTGTCAGAATACAGCAAGGCTCCATTATAAGAAACAACATTACTATGGTGAGTAATTTTTTCTTCTCCCTCTAATGGTCCCCTCTGGTTCAAGGTGCCACTATAGGCCAGTAGTCCAGTATATGTTCCTGGGAGTTAGCCCCCCATGTATTGCAGCACATAAAGAAGCTTCTGGGTTGGTGGAGGGTGGTGCCATCAAGTAAAATTGAACCTGTGATCCCCTGCCTGTGGTTTAAAAGCTTCAGCCTGTAAATCAATCTGTCTGTGCAGTGACATGGTTAGGGTGGTGCGGCTGCATAGTGCCTTAACTACGGTGGTGCGGATATGCAGTACCACATGGATGCAGCTGCAAAGTACCATGGGGTATGGGGTTACCACTACATTTACTGTTCAGTGCCATGGGTATAGGGGTGCGGCTACATTTACTGTGCCAGTGCCATGGATATGGGGGTGCAACTGGGAGTGCCATAGGTATGGGGGTGAAGCTGCACTGTGACATAGGTGTGGGTGTGTGGCTGTGCAGTGGTATGGGGTATGGCTACATTTATGGGGATGTAGGGAGTTTTACTATACAAAATAATTACTTTTCACACACCCAGACCATTCACTGTTAAAAGTTAACTGGAAGCACTTCATCACACAACCAGGGGACATTCATCTGCTGGTTAACAAACACCCCCCCCCCTTTGAATATTTCAAAGTTGTTAGTTCTATAGACAGATCATTAGTGGTACAAGACTTTTTGTATTATTTACCTTTCTGGTAGAAATACTTCCGGTAGTAATATGAGCCAAGATCCACATGCTCAACAATATATCGTTTTGCTCTGTCACAATGCAATGCCAGGTTTTCCTTCGGCACCTCAAGTACTGCCACTCCGGCATTTGTGCAATGAGTACTGAGAGAAGACTCGAAAGAGGCACTTTCACAACTGCTGAGGGACCCTGAACTGGATTTGGACAGACTGATCTTCCTCTCCTCTCCTGCTCCTCCTATCTCATTACGGAAATACGGGCAGCTCATTACAAGTTCATTGCTCTTGTCATCCCCATGGTCCGCATTGAGATTTTCCTTTGAATTCAAGTCCTCGGTGCTGCCCATGGGAGAGCCAAAGCTCCCAGAGTGGGACAAGGGCCCTGAAACCAATGCAGCCACAGAGGCTGCAGAGGCCCCCGTTGTCGTGTTTCTCCTTTTAATTACATTATGCCTATTCACCACAGCTTCATTCAGGTCAAACAATATACTCTGCACATCATAATGGGCAAAGCACTTCTGGCATGTCCAAGGCTTGATGCTGTCCTCTGACTTACTGTCTTCAAAGTCTGAGGACTTCCCAAGATCACCATCGGTTCTGGCATTGCGTAGTTTACGAAAGATGGAAGAATCTCCTGTTTCTGACTTGGAACGCCTCTTGAGGGGTTTATCTCTGTCTCTAAATAGCTTTGGACTTTCTCTGTGACCAACACCACCATCTACCACATCAATGCTGAACCCTGAGGCTTTGCTGGCCCCAGAGGTAAGGAGTTCATTGAGCTTTTCTGGGGCAGGGCTTCTTTGATCAGGCTTCTCATCTTTGTATCCCTTTAACAAATCAAAGAAACTCTCCCCTGACATTCCCTGCTTATCGATAGAAGAGGTACTACCATATACCCTGTGCAGTGGCGCCCCCCATTTAAAGCCCGGTGAGGTACATTCTTCAAAGCCATCCACATCTAGTTCACTTATGGTGATGTCACTGTTGCTCCGCTGTCGTATCCTGCGCAAGACTTTCCTAGGTGAGCTGGGATATCCTTCTGGCGAAAGGAACCTGGAGTCCATACTTTCTATTTTATTTTTAAGAGTGTTCTGAATACTCCTCAACATAGCAGAGTCTGAGGGACTCTGGTTGCTGGAACAAAACTGGCTACTAGGACTGTTACTTTTAGTGGACATGTTCTCTGGAGAGCTTGTCAATTCACCCTCATGGCCTGGTCTCACACTGTCTTTGGAGCCATCCTTCCTAGGAGGCCAGTCAGCAATCCTGGCCCTGACTCCCATTTTAGGGACTCCATGAGCTGAGCCAAGGTGTTGGGTGCTTTCACTGCGAGCTGCCGCCAATGGTGACATGACAGGAGACCCCGAGTTGCCATTCTGTGCCCTGAACCGGCGCATGTAGAAGTCATCTGACCGAATGCTGCCACCCATGTCAGTATCAGCAAGCGATATTCCACTAGCAACCGACCTATCAGTTTGTGACCGTTTCAAGCTGGTCATGATTTCAAGCTGTATTTAGTCTCAACATACTTTAAGAGGAGCAGAAGCATCTTGGCTCCTATTGTGTGCTAACGTCCTCCTCAAGGCCAGTCTAACAACACTGTAATCAGTTTTTGAAATTCAAGTAGTCCTTATGAGGTACTTTCATGTGTTCATCTTTAGAATCCATCCAACGTGCTGTGTTTTGGGAAGTCATCCACACGTTGCCAGATTGTAGTTCTAAAATGCCGCAGTTTTGTAACGTCTTTACTCCAAACCTAAGCAAAAGAAGAAAATAGAGAGGTCCATTAGTACTCAGATAGTGGCATCACAAGAAAATATACATCACTAGTAAAAATGCACTGGTCAGACTGAAAATATGCAATTCATTTCCAAGACTCTCCTGAGTGGGGGGCATTATTCACGGGCAACTCTAGAATGAAATTCTTCTCCAAAGGGTGGGTAACCCTATGAAGCAGACAACAAAGTGGAGACAGCAGATATAAAAATAATACAGTCCTTCAAGGTAAGCCTGGACACATTTCTGCTTACAAGGGAATCCCAGGGTACCCTAGGAGTGGGTGGGGAATCCCTATTAATTACTTTTGAATAGCATACTTATTCATCCCTGCTTATGGGGTGAACCCGATGAGCCTAAAATCCCTTGGGACCTAACAATATTATGTTACTGAGAGTGAGAGAATGGGTGCCATTGCTACTGGTGATTTATGAAAGTCCGACCCCTTGTGAGTAGTGATGAATGGCATATTTTCGGTCAGGTCTTTGGGTATTCTATTTCAATAACACAGATTCAATTTAAACTTTTTAAGCAGCACTTTCGGTTAAGTGAAATAGTTTCTGTTTGAGTTCAGCAGCTGGTTGGAGTCCTGCGCAAGGACACTGTGATGTCATCAGCAATTGTGTAAGCCACTCTCCTACTGGCTAAGTCTTCAACTGTGACAGGTCTACTGTCAGAATATCATGATAATTTCACTGTGCATGCAGCATGATCAAAATTACACAATGGATAGGGAATTTTCTGCTCTATGATTGGCTGAAACAGACTGGCACCCATGCTTTCATTCCAGCACAACCAACATGAAAAAACATCAGTGCCAGCTTTGCCCAAATACTTAACATATTAATGTGCCAACCATAACATTTCAAAGTTTACAGTGGCAGATGTTTTTTTTTTAACCCAACCCAAGAAACAACCTGCAGATTTAGCAGCTTTCACACTGACCATCACTCTAATATTGCGGTTTAGTTTTCTTTTCCATTTACAACTTCTATGTTTTTTGTTTTTTATGCGTTTTATTGGTTTTTCATAGCAGACATACAAATACAGTAACAATATCATTTCAACTGATACAAACAGATCAGTAAACATTGGGAAGCTGATCGTTTACTATAGATATTCTTCCATCTAACAGCCCACAATAACATCTACACAAATTAATCTTCATCAGAAAACCAAATTACTAGATTATCATAAATAGGTCTTATTTATTTTTAATAACAAAACTCTTACTCCAACTGAGAGTTCATAATGTACACACTATAAAAGAACCGTTCGTCATAGGTTTAGCCTCATTTACATTATGTCTCCCATCTCACCCTTCCCATCCTACCCACGTTCCATTTCTTCTTCTACTATTGGTGCATTAGGCCCTCTATTCAAGAATTCCTCAAACACGAGTCATACAGCTGTCATAAGCAGCCCCATTTCCACTATTTCTGTATCAATTTTTCCATAACGTGTAGTCCCCAATTGCTTAACCCATACTTGACTTGGGGTGGGGGGGGGGCCTATTTTTTCAGTTAGCGAGGATGCCTAGTTCCTGCAAATGATAGCTATATATACATATATAAAATAAATTTCTTTGCCTCAAGACCTTCAAAGTTTTCCAGGCCTCCCAATTGTATCGCTCAGGAGCTTAACTCTATGACGGTGCATACCATTTGTGAAAACACACTTTCTATTTCCTGCCAGTATCCTCAGTAGGTGATGGCAAATGACAATCATATGCAATAGATTCCCCTTGTGTAATTTACACCAAGGACTGCAGCCACCATAATCCAGTAAAAATCTGGACAACTGCTCAGGAGTATAATAAGCTTGCTGGAAAGTAAAGTATTGATTAAGCTTAAATTTGCTGGAAAATCTTATCTTCCATCCCTCCTGTAAAATGTCCATGCAGTCTTTTTCTGCTGTATCATCATTTAAAAGAACATGCCATTTTGCTCCAGAGGGGCCCGGTTTATCTGGGGTCTCTCTTGTAAGGTGCTTATGTAACTTATATACTAACCCCTTAGAATACTGTGCGGGGCACAGAATGTCAGCAGTAGTGGAGGGTTCATGTAGCAAGAAGTCGACCAACAGCACAGTTGCTAAATAATGCCTAATTTGCACATACTTAAAAAAGATGAGTTTGTGGGATATCATACTGCCATCTAAGATTCTGAAATGATTCAAGATGCCCCCCCTTAAACAAATGACCGAACTAAGTGACCCTTTTTGCTCCCCTTACTGAAAGCCAGAGTCCTTGAACTCTGGAAGAAGCGGGTTTCTCCATAATGGTGTAAGATTAGTAAAGCATGAGGTCACCTCCCACAGCTGATGGACTCTGCCAGATTCTGGTGAGATGATGAATAATCAAATGAACCCCAGTCACGTTGTAGTTCCTTCCACTGGAGGAACACAGGAGGTCCACCAGCCTGTCACAGTTGGTACGTTTTTCTTCAATAAGAATCCTTTTGTTTGCACATCCTATTTCATACCATCCCCTATGCCCAGCTGTCTGAGCTGCCCAATAATTTTTTCAAAGTGGGGGACCCCAGACCCCCCTTCCCCTGGTGGCATAGTAAGTTTAGTGAAGTTCATCCTTGGGGTTTTGTTAGCCCACAGTCAAACCATGCAGTGCATTTTCAACTGCTGAAAGAATCTGGGTGGGATGTATACTGGCAGGACAATGGAAATGGAAAGGGAACATTGTTTAACCAGGAGTAGCGCACTAAGCCGAAGCTCGTTTCCAGATGCGACCTAGGAACACAAGGAAGTTAAGTGACTTGCTCAGGATCACACAGTATGCACCTAGGTGTCTGTGGGATTCAAACCCAGGTCTCCAGATCTGCAGCTCAGAGCCTTAACCCACTGCTCTATACTGCCTCCAGTACCAGGAAAAGGTACAGAAGTCATGGCAAAATAGTCATTTTAATATATTAGCTCTGCCTATTAAATATAGGGGAAGGGTCTTCCATTTAACAAGCAATTCCTTAGTACTAGCAAGTAAAGATGGAAGGCTGGCCTCATAGAGGTCCTGAACCTTCCACGTGACATTGACCCCCAGGTACTAGAACCCTCCCTGGGTCCACTTAAATAGAAGGAAGGATTGCAGATCATTGCATAATGACATAACAATGGACTCAGACACAGCAATCTTATACCCAGCTCAGGGAGAGCGCTTACATGAACAAAAAGGGCAAAAGTTGCAGCCTGCTCAGAAATGACCCCTCCCACTGACAACCAGTCCAGATTGATGCAGCTATTTTAGAACCATATCTAAAGGAAAGCAATGTGAAGTGCACAAAGCTATTGATCTTTTTTTTTTTTTTTACCAGTAGGTTTCTCTTCTGACCGACAATTTTTTTTTTTTACACCAGTGGGTCCAATACTATCCATGTTTTAAATTCCCTAGTGCGGTCACTGAACCAGCTGCAGCTCCAAATTCATCAAGCAGTACTCGCAAGGCCAGTAAAGCTTTCTCTGGTTGCATCACGCTTACCAATATATCGTCTACAAATAATGTGACTGGGGCCAAGATGGAATCATTGCTTTTTCTGGTAATGTCCGGATGCACCTGTATTGCCACTGAGCGGTTCCGCTGCCAGATTGAAAAGGAGGGGAGATAAGAGGCATCCCCTTACGTGTGCCCCTGTTTACAGAAATCAGCCCTGATAACCAGCCATAGTTTGTACTGTGGCAGCAGGCATTTCCTATACGACTTGCACTAATTGTATAAACTGGGGCCCAAACGCAAAGTTTTCCACGGTACTGTATGTCAGAGGTGATCCCACTTGATCCGACCAAAGGCTTTCTCGGCATTGAGTGAGACCACCACCAGGCACCCCCAAGCAATTCTGTTGCCCCTTTGCCAAATCTGAGACAATGTTCTGACATTCATGTATGCCCCTCTGCCCCATATGAAGCCAGACTGATCGACTGAGTTTATGGTACAGAATACCTTTTCTAATCTAGCTGCAAGTACCGTAGCATATATTCTAAAGTTTGAATTAAGTAGAAAGATGGGATGATAAGAAGAAACATGATCTCTCAGTTTTTGAGGTTTGGAGAGAACCGAAATCCTAGCCTCTTTAAAAGACTGAAGTAAGTAAAAAAGACCTAGGAGTAATTATATCATATGACCTAAAGGTGGGCAAGCAATGTGAGAAGGCAGTAAGGAGGGCTGGAGGGATACTGGGATGCATAGGAACAGGCATCGACAGTAGAAAGCAGGAAGTTGTTATCCCTCTGTACAGACAGTTAGTGAGACCCCATCTGGAGTACAGCGTGCAATTCTGGAGACCCCATCTTCGCAAAGACATAGAGTGGAGGCTGTTCAGAGAAGGGTAACCAAAATGGTGCAGGGTCTGCACCAGAAGACATACAGGGAGAGACTAAAGCAGCTTAATATGTATACCCTTGAGGAAAGGAGGGAGCGGAGGGACATGTTAGAAACTTTTAAGTATCTCAAGGGAATTAAAGTACAAGAGGGTAGTATCTTTCAGAAAAAGAGATGTGCAAGAACAAGGGGGTACAATTTGAAGATAGAGGGGGGATGGCTCAGAAGTAATGTCAGAAAGTATTTTTTCACAAAGAGGGTTGTGGATGCATGAAACAGCCTTCCTGAGGAGATTGTGGAGTCAGGAACAGTGGGAGAATTCAAGAATGCATGGGACAGACATAAGGCAATTCTAGTGAGGGGTAGGAGGAAGTAAGCTGTTGATTAACCAGAATCTGCAGCTTATACATCAGGTAGGGAAATGGGCAGACTGGGTGGGCCAAGCGGTCCTTATCTGCCGTCAAATTCTATGTTTCTATGTTAACCTTCTTTCCTTATATCCATCTTGCAGAGTTTTAAACAGGGGCCCTAGAATATCTGCAGCTGTTCTCTTATATACTTCTTCAGGTAACCCATACGGTCCTGGCGCTTTGCCTGAGGAGAGTGAGCCTATAGCAGCCAGGACCTCCTGTTTAGTAAATGGGCCCTCCAGTTGTTCTCTGTCCTGTTCAGAATGTCATTGAGGCATAGGTCAGGAAGCATAGAAAAACTAGGAGCAGTTATAAAATTAGCAAGTAGTGTTTTATTTTTTCAAATAATAGTGAACTAAAAAATAAAATTGTTTAGTATAACTATTTACAAAGGCAGTATAAACACAGAAAACAAAGTCCTTCATCTGAAGATATTTCTAATTCCAAGTTTCAGTCTTGTTCTCTGTCTAGCAAAAGTATTGCTGCACTTTTTATAAGTCTTTGCCTGGGAACTCGTTAAGGAGACATCCTGTTTTTCAGAAAATGTTCTTGTCAGTTTTCTTCCTTGCAGGTGCAACAAAGCAGTACATGTCATCTCAGAATTGACCTCCTGTTGACAGCTCTGCAAAAGAGCTAGTGTTGCATTCCAGGTTAACCCCCTAAGTTCCAAATAGCATTTTGCAGTCATTTCAACAATATAGCTATATACATTTTCAAATCAAGGGATCCCAATTTCACATAAAGATTCATACATATTTTATAAGTTCAGATTCACAAGGGGGAAGAAAAGATAGAAATAGCAAGTGAAGTCAGAGAAAAGTTGACTGCGAAGTCAGACAACAGACAGAAAAGAGGAGGATAGAACAGATCCTTGCATTTAGCTCTTTCAACATAAGAAATGGGACAGGGTCTTATTCAACCCTGTCACACCAAAAAGTGAGGCAACCCCTAATAGAATGTATAAGCAATTCTCAGGGCGTTACTATGGGGGTTATCATACCCAGCTGTGTACAACTTAGAATAAAATCGCACAAATTTGTCATTTATGTCCTGTTATCTCATCAGGAGTTCCCCTGTATCAGAAATATTATCTATGTCTTTGGACTTCTTCTTTTTTAATCTGGTAAGCTAATAGCATCCCACATTTATTTCCAGAGTCATAAAATTTGGCCTTTTGATACAAAACAGCTCTTTCAATCTGCATCAATGTTGCTTCATGGTAGGCTATTCGTAAGTGGGTAAGGGCATATGGCATTTGTTTTCAGGATTGATTACCCCCCCCCCATATGCCCACTGGCTCACTTCTGCAGACCTCTTCCTCTACAAAGGGGCCACCGTTAACTCAGAGGATGCCAGGACAATGGTGGGCTCTGAAAGGGTAGAGGTGGTGAGTCAGGGGTACATTCCTCAACTGATACCACTATCCAATTCCTTCTCCACTATGGTGGGGTGGGACTGCTGGTAGGAGGCATCCATGGTAGTGGTCAGGGAAGATGTGGGGGGCCCTCCGTAGTGGAGATCCCAAGGAGGGTGGTAGAGGATCCCAGAGGAGGAGGAAACAACTTCTGGTGGGGAATTCGATTGTGAGGAGGAGAGATTTGGGAACAGGAAGGGAAGTATAGTGCCTATGTGGTGCCACAGCCCAGACAGATGGGAAGTGGATCATAAGGATTGCTAGGATGGAAGGGTGGCAGGGAGAACTGGCTGTCATTATCAACACGGAGCCTAATGACCTGGTTAGGGATGGGGCTGGGATATTGCAGGGGGAGTTTAGGAGGTGTCTTGGGTAGTGCACTCAGTGGCTTCCACTGAGGTGCTGCCTGTCTACGAAAGTAGCAGGGGAGGGTTCTCCACACCATGAGCTTCAATTCATTGTTGAAGGAATGTGCAGAGAGGAGGGGTTCAGCTACACTGGGGACTGGGGACATACCTGGAAGGATAAGGGCCTATACAAGGGTGATGGCCTGCATTCGTCCAGGAGAGGAACTGCAGTCCTCAGTGGAAGGTTTAAATGTTACTTTGAGGAACATTTAAGTTAGCTGGGGGGGTGGGGGGTGACAAAAGGAATCAGGGAGACACATACTACCCTCCACCACTGACTGAAGTACAGAGTAGGAAGGACCCGTGGGGAGATAAATCCCCCAGGGTAAAAATTAATAAAAGAAACAAGGTGGTAGAAATCAAGGGGGATGGAAACAAGTGCATTAAATAGAGAGTGGGAAGGAGGGAGGACAAAAAGTAAAAAAAGGGTTAACAAACAGAATGGCAACAAAATCTGGAAGGCCATGTATGCGAATGCTAGAAGTCTAGGAAATAAAATTCTGGACCTAGAGGCCATCATGGCAAAGGCTGACCAGGATACTGTGGCCACTACCAAGTCGTGGTGCACTGAAAACCATGACTGGGACATGGCCATATCAGGCTATTCTCAGTTCAGGAAAGAGAGGATGGGAATGAAAGGAGGGTGTGTGGTGCTTTATGTGAGGGAACTTATAACAAAGATACAGGGAATCCAGGGAGGGATCGAGGAGCTGTGGGTCACCCTGGAGACAGGAAACTGAGACACTATTCACAATCTACAGATCTCCAGCATGGGGGAGGATTTAGATAAGGTACTGGTTGAAGCTACTGGCAAGATAATAGAAAAGGGGGAGTTGCTGCTGCTGATGGGGGACTTCAATCTGATGGATGAAGACGGGAGCCTCCCAGCTGCAGCTTCAGCTAAAAGAAGGGACATCCTGGACTCCCTGCAAGGGGGGGTGGTTCCTCAGGAAACTACTCAAGGAGCTCACTCGTGATGGGGCAATACTGGACCTGGAGCTCACTAACAGGGACAGTGTTGCAGACATCAAGATGGGAGGCCACCTGGGGACCAGTGGTCACCGTATAGTGTGGTTCAGTATAAGGGCAGCAGTGGAATTGAACCACTAAAGAGCAAGGGTCCTGTATTTCAGGATGGCAGAATTTTAAAAAGACGGGCGAATGCCTCAGGGATGACCTGGCCCGGGGGATTACCTAGTTGGGGTGGAGAAACAGTGGGCAAAGCTAAAGGAGGACATAATGAAAGCAACACACCTCTTTCCAAGCAAGTGAGCAAAAGAAGGACAAAACAAGCATTTGTTAATGCTGAATGTTCCGTGTGCACTGGTGTCATCGGGTGTGTGCTTGAAAATTGCTTCAGTGAAGGAATCATTTTATTAACATTTAAGAATGCAAAGTAGAAGTGATGATGCTGGGCAGTGTAACTGTCTTGTTTGTTAATATTTGACTGCCAAATTTTCAACATACCCTTCTTATGACCCCACCTCATGAACAAGTGCGAGAAAATTTTCAACTCCTGGCTAAAAGATGACTTCACACAGTGACTGAGGAATCACCTTTCGGGATGCAAAAACGTATTTTGTCCAGCATCTGAAAAATGACCTGTCACAAGCATGAGGTGGTGTTAAGAAATGGCTATGCTGAAAATCTGGGGTCAAAATATCGGAAATTACCAAAGTTACAAACCTGCGCTTATAAATTTCAAGTAGGCTCATAACTTTGTTGTCTGTTAGTATTTTTGCCCCACATTTTTAACATAGCCTTCTTATGACCCCACCTCATGGACAAAGGTAGAATAAATTGTCAACTCCTGCCGGAAAGGTGATTTTGCACAGCAACTGCAAAATCACCTTTCGGGACAGAATTTCATAATGTCACTTAATTGTTCATGAGGTGGGGTCCCAAATAAGGTATGTGGAAAATTTGGGGCCAAAAAATAAAAAAAATGGCCAAGTTGCGGCACTAAGTTGAAAACCCCTTTGAAATACACTGAAACTGAAAACCTCATTGAAATACATTGAAGCGCTTACCTCAGTTTGTGGTTGGACTTTGAAGAGTAAAGACATACAACTCACACCACGCCGGCAACCCGGGTTTGGGAGCGGCCTCGCGTTGCCAGGGGTCGGCCGGGGGGAGAAAGGCTGAGCATCCGACGACAGCTTGCCTTCTCCGGGGGGAGGGTGGGGATCCAACCCGGCAAGCGGTGACCCCTGGTGGACGCTAGGGGCACGACAGCAAAGTCGGCACCTCAGGGGGTCTGATTGGTCATGGGCGGAGGCCTGTAGACCAATCACCACTAGGGGCTGCATCTTCGAGGGGGGAGGACGTTGAGGACGTCGGCACTTGTGCCTTGATGCCAAGGCTAGCAACATCCTCACAGAAACAGAGGAAAAACACTCCTCCAGAGCCAGGAAGATGGAGCACTGAGCCTGGTCCTGATGTGCCAGCGTCTGCCTGCAGTCCTGGGGGCCTGACGAACTTGAAGAATCGGGTGCCCTGCCCGCCCCACCCTGGGGGCAATCCACAGCTGGATGGAGGAATCTGGGGCTGACAGGTAAGAGGTTGGCAGGGACAGGCTTCATTGGTGACTCCAGATGGGGCGGCTCTGGTAGGAACATAGGAGAGAGAAATAGAAAATTAAATTAAAAAAAAGAAGAGTGAAGACGTGTCTGCGGTCCAAGGAAGATTATAGCAACGGACCTCTGATGGGCAAGTATGGGGTGGGAAGGGATTTGAATGGTAGGTCCTGAGTGATAGGGTCGGGTGGGTAATGGCGTTGCAGACAATGATGGACGGGGTGTGCGTTGACAGGGAGGGATGGCTTGGTGGACAGTAAGGGCCGCCAGCAACAGACATCGATGGGTGTTTTTCTTTGTTGCAGGCAAGCATTCCAAGCTGACCATGACAGATCAGTCTGGCTTGCTTGTCGACACGGATCAAAGGGACAGCAACTTCTTTTGAAGTTGATGCCATCCCCCCCCCCCGCAAGCCAGAAACTCTGTCATAGTCAGCCTGGGTGCTCCTTGGGGTGGCATTGCTGGGCCCCTGCAACACTACTCTGCATTGGGAGGGCAGTGTCACACCCCTCAAAGGCTCACTCTCATACCAACGTGTTCGCTGTGCTTGCGTGCATGGCAAACACAAAAAGAGACCGCAATGGTTCTTGGAAAGAGTGACTGAAAAGGTAAAAGTTATTATTCAGAAGGAATAAGGAGACACAGAGGAGAAGGATAGGAAGGTGAAACAGGGAAACAGACGGAAGAAGGGACAGCAGTAAGGAGTGCAAAGGTGCAAACTGAAGAGAGAATAGCCCAGAAGGTAATGAAAGGAGACATTTCTTAGGTATGTAAGTGAAAAAGGAAGACCAGGAGGGACTGTAAGGTTAAGAAGGGAAGGGGGACTGTGCAGGAGGAGGTCCAGGAAAAGGCACATATCCTGAACAACTCATTTGTTCAGTGTTCACAGAGGAAGGAGAAGGGAAGGGGAAGGGCCACAACAAAGTAACAACAGCTTTGAAGGGAGGGAGGCGAACACTGTGACAGAAATGGGAAGGAAAGAGTTAATGGTTTGGATTCTGTATGTGCCTTATGTTTTTAGCAGTTTGAAAAAAATACACTCAGGCTAAAATCCTCTGTCCAGCAGCATCCAGCCTGTGGAATTCCTAGCTGCTAGATAAGAGCTGGGTCATAAATCTCGAGAGGACATCTCCATACACACACAGACCTGCAGACACATACACAGGGCAGTTTGAATGGATTGGATCATTCAAATATAAACTTAAGGTGAAAAGGGGAATATAATTGGTCACTGATAGGTGGTCACTCTGATTGGGACAATTAAATACATACATGTTAGTTGGTTGGTGCATTCAAAGGGAGAATAGGAATGACCTATTCTCCAGAGAGTATATAACCTTCTGAAAGGACAAAGAAGGCTCTCTCTTGCTTTGGGAAGCTGGGAGGGGAAACATACGTTTGGAGCCTACCTTTGTAGCTATGTCCATGGGAGTTGGCAGTTAAAATAGGGTCCAGTGTCTCTTAGAAGGACAGGAAAGGGTAAGTTTAGTGCTAGCATATTTCAGTAATAGCTTTCTTCTTTTGCCATCTGTTATTTAAAAAACATTTGTTTACTTTTCCTGTATGAGTGTTATTCGCTTGTGTTGTAAATATATATCCTGTAAATGCTCAGTGCACTTTCTGTTAAGTAAAAAGCTATTTATTTGCTCAAGTTGTGACTGTGATGTTATTTTTCTAAGGTAATATTTGGTTTCCACTGTCTGAGGTAAACTCTGTGTAGAATCCGCCACCCAAGAGAGACACACTACCAGACTTTAACTTGTACAATTGTACGTTTAATTATTCAAGTTTGTACACTTGAAAGAGGTGCCGGAAGGAAAGTCCGGCTGGTGGCAGCGAATACCCGAGGACAGACACCTCTTTAAAAGCTGTTTCAGCCCAGAGGGAGAGGTGGGTTGTCACAAACACTAGTCCTTTTTTTTGTGAGGAGAAAGTCCTGAAGAGGGACTCACAAATCTGAAAGTGGACAAAGTAATGGGGTCAAGGCGGTAAATCCAAGGTTAATGAGGGAGCTCAGGGAGGTATTGGCTGCACCTGACAGTCCTAGTTAACAACTTACTGAAAGAGGATTGTCTCCAGAGGCCTGGAGATCGGCAGATATAGTCCCACTTCACAAAAGTGGTAGCAGAGAGATGGCTGGCAACTATAGACCAGTCAGCCTGACAACTGTGGTGGGAAAGTTAATGGAATCACTGCTGAAGGGATATCTTGAATCCAATGGGCTACAATTCCTCCTACTTGTGAATTAAAGTAATAACATCAACATACGGTTTAATAACTAGAATAATACAAATCAGCTTGTGGATTAAAGCAGTACATGAACTAATAATTTGCTAAGTGTGTGACAGGGTTGAACAGGACCCTGTCCCAGTTATTCTGGAGAGTTTGAAGGCAGGGATCTGTTCTATTCTCCCTTTCCTGCCTCTTATCTGTCTGGTTGCTGCAATCAAATCTTCCTTCTTTGCCTCTCGCTATAGCTCTACCTTCACTTGCTGTTTTCTGTCTTTTCCTCCCTGCATATCTGCTGGTATAAAATATATGCAAATCAGTTATGTGGAAATATAACTGATATTGGGATCCTTTGTTTAGACATTATATAGTGTTACTATTGAAATGTATATAATTATAGTTTGAGATGATTGCAAAAGCTTTTAAGCCTTTGCAGAAGAGCTGTGAAAAAGAGGCCTCAGTTCTGGGACACTGTGTTCTAGCTGCACACGCCTGATATTTGCAAGAACATTTTAGAAAAAACAGGATGTTTAAGAAGGGGGGTTGCAAGGACTTCTAAAAACAAAGCTGCAATTTCTCTCAAGACAGACAGAAAATGAAGGAAAACAATGATGGATCTTCTCTATTTATTCTGCCTTTGTAAGTAGTTATACAGAACAAGTTTATTTTTTTATATTAGTACAAGTAAACACTTTTTGCAAATTTTACAACTGCTCCTGGTTTTCCTATGCTTCCTCACCTGTGCCTCAACGACAGATGGTGTCAGCCTAAGTGGGATTTATTCAGTGTACGACTTTTGTGCATGGGTACTGGATCTAGTACCAGGGAAGCATAGGGAAAGGTATGGATTCTACAGCAGCAAGTCCAGGAGTAGTTATCAGGAGAATGGCAGCCAAACTAGCAGAGACACAAGTCCAAGATGAGATTGTACAGCCAGCACAAGTTATGAAAAAAGAACAGGCAGTAACAGAAAGCCTGAGAGCCTTTTTTAAATTTTTATTTTATTTATTGTTTTATTTGTTTAGTTTTTATTGACTGGGTAAGTGCACTAGATAAATTCTATTTTCAAATGGTGGTCTATCCAACAAAAAGAGACAGAGCAGCAGAAGAGAGGAGAAACAGCAGATGAGAGAAGAGAGGCAGCGACAGGAGCAGCAGAGGAGAGGAGAGGAGAAGCAGCAGCTATGAGAACAGATGCAGCAACAGGAGCAGCAATGGTTGGATGCCTTGCAAGCCATCAAAGGCAGAGTATCTGGCACAGATTCAGACGACCAAAATAACACAAGCAACTTAAAAGCCATTAAACTTACAAAGTTGTGTCCCTCGGATGATATCGAGGCATACTTGACAACTTTTGAAAGAGTTGCCATAGCCTGCCAATGGCCAAACCAGCAATGGACAACCAGACTGTTACCCTACCTGACAGGGAAAGCCCAACTTGCCTACAGCAATATGGACACTGCAAAGTCAGAAAACTATGACCTAGTGAAAAGCGAAATCCTGAAAAGGTACGACATCTCAGGAGAGACCTACAGGCAGAGATTTCAATCTCTGAAGTACAACTCAGTCGACAATCCTTGAGAAGCCTTCACCTGACTCAGAGAACTCCTGATAAAATGACTCCAACCAGAGGGCAAAACAGTCCCAAAGATCATCGACACATTTGCAATGGAGCAATTCATCAACATCCTGCTTACAAATGTGCAGCAGCTCTGGGTAAAGGAACACCAACCAGAAAGTGGGGAAAAGGCTGTTTCTTTGGCCGAGAGACTACCAAATCGCCAGACAGACACCATAGCAGTGAGGTAACAGCCAAGCACGGTAAGGCACTCTTTTTCCATTTATACTCCAAGTCTGATAAGAACTCTGGTGGGGTAACAAATCTGTGCTCAAAGGCGTTATTTGCTATAGCTATAATAAGCCAGGACATACTGCAAGAAACTGCCGAGTAAGGAGAGTGGCACTGGAGCAGATTTCTCCTTGGCAAATTGGGGCAAGTACTTAACAGATGTGAAGGTGGGGGATAAGACTGTAAAGAGACTCATTGATTCGGGATGCAGACAGACCCTAGTGCATGTTGAAGTACTGGGAAAACACTATAAAAGGACCAGATACTGGTATCATCTGCAACCACGGGTACACTTGATACTATCCCACCACCAAAGTGACTCTGACCATTAAGGGTGTGTCGCTCCAAATGAAAGTGGGGATAGTACCTAAGTTACCTGTACCTGTGATTATTGGAAATTACTTTCCAGGATTTACTGAGGTAACCAAAGAGGGAGTAAGTCCTGATGTTTCAGCAGCTGTGGTTACTAGAGCTCAGGCAAAGAAAATTTCAGATGGTGGGGACTCTTTTCCTTTAGCCGATTTTGATTCGGACTTGTTTGAGCACAGCTCTAAGATCCGGAAATCCAGGAAAGAAAGACGATGTCTGAAGAAACTGTGGCAACAGATGACTGATGGACACAAAGGGTTAAAATATGAAAATGCTGAAGCTAAACTGATAACTGATTGTGATTTTGTTTCAGAGCAAGCTAATGATGTTTCTCTCCAGGGTTATTTTAAGCAGCTGGGGTGAAACAAAACAGGTGGACCAATGTTTAAAAAACATAATGGGTTACTGTACAGAGTTTGAGTTAAACCTCAGACACAGAAACAGACAGAACAATTGGTTATACCACAGAAGTATAGAACAGAGTTGTTACAGATAGCATGTGATAGTCCCATGGCTGGTCACGCGGGAGGATCGCACCTTGCAGATTGCTGTATAAATTTTTACTGGCCTGAATTCATGAAGATGTTGCTACCTAATGTAATTCCTGTGTTGAGTGTCAGAAAGTAGCCCCAGTCACTAGAAAAGATAACGTGCCCCTGGTGCTCCTACCCTTAGTAGATATGCTATTTGAGAGAATTGCAGCGGATGTGGTTGGTCCTTTAGACAAAAAGTAAAAAGGTAATCTATTTATTCTGGTGGTATGTGACTATGCTACTCGATACCCAGAAACAGTTCAATGCGTACTGTCCCAGCTTAAAAGTGGCGGAAAATATTGAGTGGGGATACCTAAAAATTATTATTGATCAGGGTATTTTGCTGTGCGACATAAGGCTATACAGATCTATATCACTTCCATCACCTTAGACAGGCGTTTAACCAAACCTAAAAGCTTCAAGGAGGAAGAATGGGACAATATTTTACCTGCTGATTAAGACAACATCAACAGGGTTTCACCATTTGAAATGCTGTTATGGTAGGCAGCCAAGAGGGCCACTGGATGTGATAAAAGAAACGTGGAAGATAACCCCACTCAGAAACAATATATAACGTCTTATATGTGTGCCCTAAGAAAGAAGCTGGCAAAATGTGTTGAAATCGCCAACAGTAATCAGGGAGAGGCCCAAAACCAGCAGAAGGTATAGTTATGACCATGGGGTAAAAGAAAAAGTTTTTGAGCCAGGTGAAAAGGTTTTGCTACTGTTAACCCACAACAGAAATAAAACTGTTAATGAAGTGGCAAGGGCCTTATAGAGTGCTTAGATGTACTGGCACCATTAAGTAAAAGATTGAGACCCCTGACAGGAAAAATCCTACCAAGATACACCATGCTAACCTACTCAAGAAATGGGTTGAAAAAATGCCAAAAGGCATTGTTAGTTTTACCAGAAACTGATAAAGAAGATATTGATATAGCTTATGACTGACTGGAACAAACTGTAACTGCTGATGTTGTAAAGATGAATGTTTCCTTAACCTCTGAACAAACCACAGAAATTTGTAACTTGCTAAAGACATTTAACAGTACTTCTGCCACAGTACCAGGCCAAACAAAGGGAATTAGAACGCGTAATAGTGCCAAGGGATGTTCACCCTCTATTAGGCAAAACACATACAGGTTACCAGAGCGGTTACGAGCCGAGAGTTAAGGAAATACAAAAATGAAAGAATTGGGTATCACAGAAGAGTTGAGGAGTGCTTGGTCCTCTCCAATGGTAATTGTAAACAAAAAAGAAGGGGGGTTTAGAATCTGCCTTGATTTTAGGAAACTTAATCAAGTGTCAGAATTTGACAGTTATCCTATACCCAGAATAGATGATTTGGTGGACAGACTGGGGAGTGCAAAGTATATCAGTACCCTTGATCTCACCAAGGGTTACTGGCAAATACCTTTAGCTAAAAAATCCAGATACAAAACTGCATTTGCCACTCCTGTTGGATTCTGTCAGTTCACCACCATGCCATTTGGTTTACATGGTGCACCTGCTACATTCCAGCATTACATGGATGTAATTTCATCTCCTCACACTGGTTATTGTGCTGCGTATTTGGATGATGTTGTGGTGTACACCCCACACTGGAAAAGCCACCTGGAACACCTACGAGCAGTTATCCAATCGATCAAAAAGGCAGGTCTGACAATTAATCCTACCAAGTGTGCACTGGGCATGCAGGAAACCAGATATTTGGGCTATGTGTTGGGGAAATGGAGAAGTCAAGCCACATGTTTACAAGATAGAAGCTGTAGTTAACAGCATTGTCCCTAAAACAATTAAACATGTCAGGTCATTTTTAGGACTGGCTGGTTATTATAAGAGATTTGTTCCCAGCTTTGCTGATTTAGCTACTCCTCCCACTGAACTCATGAAAAACGGTACCCAAATAATGCGAAGTAGACAGCAGAGTGAGGAAGCTTTTCAAGCCATTAAGACTGCATTATGTTCAGCCCCTGTTTTAAGAAGCCCAGACTTTGAGAAACCATTTTGTTACAAACAGATGCATCAGAGGTAGGTCTAGATGCAGCCCTGAGTCAAAATATAGATGGCAAAGAACATCCACTATTCTGTACATAAGTAGGAAGTTGCATGACAGACAGAGAAGGTACTCCACCACTGAAAAGGAATGTTTAGCAGCAAAGTGGGCCATGGAGTCCCTTAAGTTTTATTTGCTAAGAACTGACTTTGTACTTAACAGATCACAATTCTCTCTGTTGGCTTAACCAAATGAAAGATAAAAATTCCTGAATCACAAGGTGGTACCTGGCACTACAGTCATTTAAATTCAAGGTGATACACAAATCTGGGAAACAGAATAGCAATGCTGATTTTCTGTCAAGATATGGATCAGGAATTGAGGGTTCTGAAGGCTGAAAAACAAATGTATGAGTTTAAGCTGTACTGTTATAGAAAGAAGAATACTGCACATGTGCTTAATTTCTGAAAGTTGGAAGCTAATATTATTAGAGAATTAAAAAAGTTTTAAAACCTGTTTAATAAAACAGGTTCCCTCTTAAGAAAGGAGGGTGTATGTGACAGGGTTGAATAGGACCCTCTCCCAGCTGTTATGGAGAGTTTGAATGCAGGGATCTGATCTATTCTCCCCTTTCCTGTCTCTTGTCTGACTGGTTGCGCAATTGAATTTTCCTGTGAGACCGAGGATTTGATCACCTCAACAGTCTCGTAATTCTTTGCCTCTTGCTATCTCTCTACCTTCACTTGCTGTTTCTGTCTTTTCCTCCCTTGCAAATTTGCTGGTATAAAAATATATGCAAATCATTATGTGGAAATGTAACTGATATTGGGATCCCTTTGTTCAGAAATTATATAGCGTTACTGTTGAAATGTATATAATTATAGTTTGAGATGATTGCAAAAAGCTATTGGGACCTCAAGGGGTTAACCTGAAATGCAATTTTTAAGCCTTTTGCAGAAGAGCTGTGAAAAGGGGGCCTGAATTCTGGGACACTGTGTTCTAACTGCACATGCCTGATATTTACAAGAACATTTAAAAAAAAAAAACAGGATGCTTGTTAAGAAGGGGGGGTTGCAAGAACTTATAAAAACAAAGCTGCAATTTCTTGCAAGACACACAGAGATTGAAGGAAAACTCTGATGGATCTTCTCTATTCTGCCTTTGTAAATAGTTATATGGAACACATTTAGTTTTTTATGTTGCTGCTAGTACAAATAAACACTTTTTGTGAATTTTACAACTGCTCCTGGTTTTCCAATGCTTCCTCACCAGTGCCTCGTCGACAAAGTGGAATACACACATCAGCCTGTGGATTACAGTAGTATATAAGCACACAGTTTGATAAGCTGAATAATAAACTCCAGCCTGTGAATTACAGCAGTATATGAACACACGTTTAATAAACTAAATAACGGACTCCAGCCTGTGGATTAAAGTAGTACATGAACTCATGGTTTAATAACTGTTAATAACACACTATAACCTATGGATTAAACAGTATATAAACACATGGTTTAATAACTGCAATAACGAACTCCGGGCTGTGGATTAAAACAGTACATAGCGATGGCTTGTTTATTTATTTCAAAAGTTTCACCAGGAAAGACATACTAAGCTGCTAACAGCTTGTTTAAAGATTATCCTAGGGGTAAGGGATGTGGATAATCATGTACTGCAAATACAATGCATCAGGAGCTTTACCAAAATTGAACACAGTTCAGTTTAACAGATCGTGTAATAGAAAACAAACTGAGATAACTTAGGTGATGAAACTACTCTTACAGAACAATGAACAGGTAATGAAGGAAGCAGATTGCCAGGGCAAAACTAGTTTGGGGCGGGGAGTCATGGACAGTTGCAGAAGGAGAGGAATACTCATGAAGGAGAGACTTGCAGAAGAGGCACAGTGAGGGAATGGGAAGTATTATTGAGTAGTAGGAAGCTGAGGGAGAGGATAAGAGGGATGTAAGGTAGGAGGAAGGAACCAAACCAGAATTCAGATACAAAGGAGGCACACTGGGAAATGTGCCTGGCATCAGAGAGGGTGAAAGGGCAAAGTAGAGTGAGCAATGGTGGGTAAGAGGGGAACAATCTAAAGCAAAGCGACAAAGAGAGTGGAAGAGGGGTCCAGTCTGGTAAGGGAGGATTTGGGAGCTCAACTATAGACTATGTCACCATAGTCAAAAATAGGAGAGTCATCTTTAAAACAATTTCTCGGTGGACAAGCGGAAACTTGCTTTCCTCCTCCTGTACAATGCACCAAGCTTAGGGTGGAGCTTTGGTTTGATAAATAGAATAATAAAATCCAGGCTGTGGATTAAAGCAGCACATAAACACACAGTTTAAAAGTGGAATAACACACTCCAGTCTGGAGTTTGGTATTTCACTTTTAAACTCATACTCATGTACTACTTTAGTCCACCCTGGAGCGTGTTATTCAGTTATCAAACCCTGCGTTCATGTACTGTGTTAATACACAGCCCAGAGTTCATTATTCCACTTATTAAACTGTGTGTTTATGTACTGCGTTAATACACAGCCTGGAGTTTATTATTCCACTTATTAAACTGTGTGTTTATGTACTACTTTAATACATATCCTGGAGTTTATTATCCTACTTATTAAACTGTTTGTTCATGTACTGCTTTAAGCCACAGGCTAGAGTGTGTTCAAGCTTATTTGAAATTACTGTTGCAGTATTTTGTACCAATAAAGTATTCATTTTCTGCACTTTTTCTGTGCTACTCAGAAAAACAGAACTATGTCATGAGCAGTAAATGTACTTTACATCAAGCTCATTGCTAAACATGGGGGCATAGTGCAAGGAATTAAGAGAAAGTATTGAGAAAAAAGGAAAGGTCTGAATTAGACAAATCCATACTGGAAGGGGACACTATAGTTTCTTAAAAAGAAGCACAGCTATGTAAAAGCACAGGCTGACACACAGACACCGATACATGCTAAAAGAAAAATGAGGCACAGATGGGGAAAAAAATCATAAGAACTGATTTTGGTGTTAAAGCAAGAAGGCAGCATATCCTTTGCATAAAAAAAAACCTACTCACAGCTGACATGGCCTTTACTTCTTGCCAAAGAGCCATATGAAAAGACACAGCTGAGCAGACACTACTTTGAAAGTGCAGTAGTAGCTAATCACATCTCGGAAGAGGGGGGCACACAGGCTTTCCACCCTCTGCCAATAAATAATAACAAATTCTGGCAAGAGCCGAAAGGGCTGCAGCTGAGGAATTTAAGGGGTAAAAATAATTGTAAACTACCAAAGTTACAAGCGTGCATTTGCAAAATGTAAGATAGGCTCATAAATGTATTGGTTTGTAATATATTTTACACAAATTCTCAACATAATATATGACCCTGCCTCATGGAGACAGGCAGACACAATGTTCAGCTCCTGGCTTAAAGGTGTTTTTGTGCAGGGACTACAAAATCAACTTTTGGGATGCAAAAACACATTTTGGGCAGGAGTTGAAAAATGACAGCTGTCACATTCATGAGGTGCTGTAAAGAAATGGCTATGTTGAAAATCTGGGGTAAACATATTGAATATTACTGAAGTTACGAGACTGCATTTACAAAAATCAATGTAGGCTCCTAACTTTTTTGTTTTCTAATGTTTTTACCCCAGATGTCCAGCATAGCCTTCTTATGACCCCACCTCATGAACAAGGGCAGAGAAAAATTTCAACTCGTGCCTGAAAGGTGATTTCATGGAGGGACCGCAAAATCACCTTACGGGATGTAAAAAAAAATATTTTGGACAGGATTTGAAAAATGACAGCTATCACAGTCATGAGGTGCTGTAAAGACATGGCTATGTTGTAAATTTGGGGTAAAAATATTGAAAAGCACCAAAGTTATGAGCCTGCGTAAGCTAAAATTCAAGCGAGGCTCATAACTTGTTGTTTTTCAACATTTTACACCAAATCAGGAACACAGCCTTTCTGGTGAGCCCACCCCATGAACAAGGGCAAAGAACATTTTCAACTCCTGCCCGAAAGGTGATTTCACACAGGGACTGCAAAATCATCTTTCGGGACAGATCTGCCAAATGACAGTGACACTGTTCAT
The DNA here is from genome assembly GCA_016271365.2 of Neoceratodus forsteri. NCBI lineage: Eukaryota > Metazoa > Chordata > Ceratodontiformes > Ceratodontidae > Neoceratodus > Neoceratodus forsteri. The sequence goes on from CM028134.1 coordinate 195,904,437, forward strand.
GAGGTGGGGCCCCAAAGAAGGCATGTTAAAAATCTGGGCCAAAAATATATAAAAATGTCCTAGTTATGGCACTAAGTTTAAAACCCCATTGAAATACACTGAATTGCATACCTGTGTCTTCAGTTCGTGGTCGTGGCTTTGAAGAATGAAGACATGTCTGTGGTCCAGAGAGGATTACGGCGTTGGAACCCCAATAGGTAAGTAAGGGCTTTGGGGGGTGTGGGGTGGTAGATGTTGAGTGGGAGGGTCGGTGCAGGGTAAGGAAAGGCCTCAAAAGACATTGATGGGCAATTTTTAATTTTACAGATTAACAAAACAAAAAAAAAAAACAATGATCCCCGATCACGACACTGGAGGATTGGGCACCCCCAGTGTCGCAGTCATGTGGGGGAAGACATTGATGGATCATTTTTTTTCCCCAAGTGGAAAAAAAAAAAAGACTAACGATCCCCAACTGCGAGACTGGGGGATTGGGCACCCTCAGTATTAAAAAAAAAGATGGACGATCCCCGATTGTGACACTGGGTAATTGGACACCCCAGTGTCACAGTTATGTTCTGGGAGGGGTTGCTGGGAGTGGGAGGTTGGGTGGGGGGAATTTTGATAATATAAAGTAAAGAAAGAAAGAAATACATTACGCGGTCACGGTGGAACACGGCCTGCTCCACTGTGACCAAGATGACTGCCGCATGCTACTGCACATGCACGATTGCTAGCACATGCGCAGTAGATTTTGGTGGCCATCTTGGACACAACAGAGTGTGCCATGACCGCCAGCACGGTGCACTGTGAAATAGTACAGTGATGTGGTCAGTAGGGACAACATGGGCAGACTGCTTCACAGAAACGGAGGCGACTGTCATGCAAGTCCAGCATGTTGTTCGTTCAGAAGGAATGCAGAGTCCTTTTTCTGATAATCATAAAAGGTCTGTAGCCCTAAAAACAGAGTTCTGAATATCCATCCCACTTCTCTCACCCCCTGCCTCACAAATCAGGAACAAGACTTAATGAAACGGGGACAGATGGCCAAAATCAGAGACACATCTTAAACGAGAGTTGGCTAGCACCAATGGCCTTGCTTTGCAAATGGTAATAATATGAAAGCAGAAGAATAAATTGTTTAGTTCAGTTGAGATAGGAGAAGTTGTTAGTAACCAACATTTTAGAACTAGACCTGTAAAATGAAAGGGGAGGGGTTAAACTAACATTTGGATAAAAAGATTTGAAAAGAAAGCAGATAAAAATATATCAAAGAAGAGAATAAAAAAATTAAATTAGTTGACACAATGTTTCAAGTCAGAAGGAAAGGTAAAAGTGACAGTTAGGTGTCCTGGCAACAGAATAGAAGTACATGATGAAGGCCACTGGAGATCAAGCATATGAGGACAGATGAGTACACATAAAGAGTATGGGTGCAAGCAGTGACTGAAGGTGGGAGGAACATCAGTATATGGGTAGTGTGTAGGCCACCATCTTAGAAAGAGGAAGCGGATAGGGAGCTGGGGGATGAGATTAAAATGGCAGCAAATGCAAGAAGTCAACAGCTTGTAGAGGTTTTCCAGGAAATATTCCTAACAGAGGGTACAGGAGCCTACAAGTGAGGCAGCAATACCATGACTTAGTCCTTTCAAACTGGGACAGTACAGAGGAGGTCACTCTGCTGGACCCACTGGGAGTCAGTGACCACCAGGAAGCAGTCTGACATCAAACACTAACTAGAGAGAAATCAGTCCCAGATGAAAGTCCTTGATTTTAGGGAGACCTGATTTTGATAGAGCGAGGAGCTGTTGCAAGGGAGATTAGAAGGTAAGAGATGCAGGGAGGGTGGAAGTGAAGTGCGAGGTAATAAAAACAGAATATCAACAGTCACAAATCTCTGTGTGAGGTAATAAGGAAAATAAGAGGGTAAGAAACCACTGCGTTTACGAGGCAGGTGAGGGCAACTGTGAGGGTAAAGAAAAATCATTTAAAAATACAAAACCAGCCAAGTGGAAGGATTGAGTTTCAAAACAAGATTAAAAGGCCTGCAGGGTGGTAACGAGGCTAAGATTGATGCAGAGTTTAAGACAGCCAAGGAAATAAAGAAGGAGACAAGGCCTTCTTTCGCTATATATGAGAGATGTGAAAACTGAGGGAATAATCAGATTGAGGAAGAGAAAAGAGTGGGAGGAGAAAGAGGACGAGAAAGGAAAGATGGACAGCCTGAATAACCAATTCTGTTTAGTGTTGACTGTAGTAGAAAAGGAACCACTGCCTGCCTGTTCCATCACGGTAAAGGGGAAGGAGGGAAGGGTGTCTGCAAGGATTCAATCTCTGTATAAAGGGTATTAGAGGGCTTAAGGGCACTGAAGGTGAATGTCTATGGGCCCAGACAGGCTGCATACCCATGGGCTAAAGGAGATGAGGCAGGTCCTAGCGGAACCACTAACTGAGCTCTTCAGCAGCTCACAGGAGACAGAGCTAGTACCCAGGAACCACAAGACAACAAATGTAGTTCCCCTCTCCAGCAGCGGGAGCAGGGATGCCCCTAGGAACTACATACCTGTCAGCCTAACGTCCATAGCGGGTAAGCTCCTAGAGACCATAATAAGAGCGAGGCTGGTAAGTTTCCTGAAGACAAATGGACTTCAGAACAAAGACAACATGGGCTGGGGGGCAGTCAGCACTGGACTAAATCAGGACCAGGAAGAGGAAGGGATAAGACAGCCAGCTCTCATTCACGATCCTTCCCTTCTCAAGCTAAAGAAAAATGATTTAAAACAGGATGAGCTAAACTATAGTGAAGGTAAGCTACCAGTCGGGGCGTATCAGAAAGCACCAGAACTGGTGCTCTTAAAGCACAAAGGTGAGATCTCTTGCTATGGCAAAGAGCAACCATCTATTCCACCTATGTGGACACTTGTCAGCATGCTGTCTATGGGCATAAGTCAAGGCCTCTAAGCAATATGTGCTGTTTTATAAGTATTATCCATTCCTCCTTGGTAGGGAACTCAGGGTAAGCCATTTTTTTGTGACATACTTTTTTGCTACTGCTAAAAGTAAACCCATTAAATACTTATTCATAGGATATATCAGGCCCTGTGGATACAGAGAGAGAGAAAAGACACAAGCTTTCACTAAGTGAGACAGAGGGCTGAAAAATGTATTTGAGGGCACTCTCAACTGCTTCAAGAAAGGGGAGTAACTTTGGACAGGACCAGATGATGTGGTAGTGCATCACCTTCTCTTTCCCACAGTGCCTCCAGCAATGTGATGTGCAGACCGTGTTCCTACGGACCTGTTGGGTGGGGGTTATGAAAAATCTTATACATTTCCAGGTAAATTCCCACCAAGACATGGAGAAGGAAATTTTGTGCGTGTTGGCACAGTATATTTTCCACATCTCCAGATCCAATGAGTGTGCTATCTCCTGGTTCCATCTTCCAAATGCTTTGGGCATTGGCACTTGTTGCAGTTCAGTAAGGGTGGAATGCAACTAGGAAATGAGATTTTTTTTTTGGGGGGGGGGAGGTATTACTTCACATAAAGGATAGCTATAGTTAGGTATGTTAGTGAGTTTCTGGGATCCAGCAGTGGGCCCCTTCTTTTCCAGTCCAGGACATACACCCTGGCCTAGAAGTATCTGAACATATTGGCCTGTGGAAGACCAAGACCATCTTTCAGCATCTGAAATGTCTTGACTTCTTTGCCCTGCAAAAGTTGAAAGGGGTACCCGAGGCCTCGTTCGTGCCAGATTTCATACCCATTATCTAACTGGACAAGAGCAAAGTCGCCGTGTAGATGCAAGGGCAAAAGCCATGGCAGTTGCTTCTTGAGGTTAGCCTTTTTGATCCACTTTCGTCAGGTTCTGAGTGATGTCGGTATAAATGGGGAATTACAGAAGAAGTGGCCAGTGAAAGCCTACAGATCTAGGCGTCCTCTCTCTGGGGTTGGGGGAGAGAGATGGTATCTCTGCCCTCTCGAGCTGGGCCCAATGCTGAAAAGGGGCATTCCAAAGCCAGTAGAGCACTGGTTGTATTTGTGCCACTTCATAGTATAGCTTTAGGTCTGGGAGAGCCAGTCTTCCTTGGTCCTTTGGCCTACAAAATGTAGCATAGTTGACTCTGGGAGGGCAGCCCTGCCATAGGAAGCGGGATATCATTTTCTGCCACACTGCTCAGCAGTGGGCTGGCACCGGTAAAGTTAAAGACTGCAAAATTTAAAGGAATTTTTGATGGTTGCACTCCATCGTTCTAGGTATAGAGGCATGACCAACCATTTATTAAGGTCCAGCTGCAGCTAAGCCTGTAGGGAAAAAAGTTGGCCAAGAACAGCTGATAGACTAAGGTTGTCAGTTTAACCCCAAATACTTCATCTGGGTTAACCCCACCAGAAGGGAATTTGCATGCGCAGTTTGGGGGGTGGCATAGCACCGCTATAGCCTGGCCTTGCTTCGCTCAGTTTATAGCCTGCCAGAGACCCAAACTCCCTCAGGATGGACCAAATAGCCAGGAGATCAGTGTCTGAGGCCACTTGCAGCTCAAGGAGGACATCATCCATGTAAAGTACAATACGATGTTCCCACCCATCAGGCGCCAGAAATCCATATACGGCCCCAGGCTGTCTAATCGCATGGGCCACAGGTTCTACGTAGATGGCGAATGGGAGTGGGAAGAGAGGGCAGCCTTGTCGGGTGCCCCTCTGGAGGTCAAACATAGAAGACTGATGGGTGTTCATTCTAACCTGTGCCTTCGGGGAACTACAGATGTTAAATATCAGATCAATGAAGGTGGGGGAGAGGGTAAAATCTATGGAGTGCGGTACAAGGTCCAAAACACAGTTGAATGCTTTCTCCACATCAAGGCTGAGGGCGAAAAGAGGGGAGCCCAAGGCAGAAGCCCGGAACAGACCTGACAGGGTTCTCTTGATGCTATGCATCATCTTCCGGGAGCGTTCAAATCCTGTCTGGTCAGGATGGATTAGGTGAGGGAGGAGTGCATCCATTTTTCTGGCAATTATAAACATGTTATTGTCTTTATTAAGGACCGATATCAGTTGATATGATTCACAGTATTCTGTTGGTTTTCCTTCCTTAGGGATTACTGAAAAGTACAGTTATGTAAGAACTTACCGTTACAGTAGATCTTTGGGGGGAGCTTTTGCAGCAAGCAACACCATTAGGACTGAAGCGGCAGGTGCCAGGACCCCATGGAAAACTTCTAACTAGCAGTTATTTATTTATAACAGTCAGAAGAGATGCAAGTCATAAGTGGGGTACCTTAGGGATCAGTCCTGGAGCCAGTCCTCTTTAATATCTTCATCAGTGACATTGCAGATGGACTGGAGGGTACAGTTTGTCTGTTTGCAGATGACACCAAGATATGCAACAGAGCAGATGATCCAGATGGGGTGGGGAGAATGAGAAGAGATCTGGATAAACTAGCAAAATGGTCAGAAGAGTGGCAACTGGGGTTTAATGTAAAGAAGTGCAAGATCATGCACATAGGGAAGAGAAACCCTGAAGCCACCTATAGGCTGGGAGGGGAGTTGCTGGCAGTCACAAGGGAAGAAAGAGACTTGGGCGTCATCATCACCAATGACCTGAAATCATCCAAGCAGACCACTAAAGCAGTAGGTAAGGCTAGGTGGATGTTGGGATGTATTAGTAGCGGTGTCACAAGTCATAAGAGGGAGGTAATAATCCATCTTTACAAGACACTGGTTAGGCCCCATCTGGAGTACTGTGTGCAGTACTGGAGGCCACACCTTCACAAGGACATTAACAAACTGAGGCAGTCCAGAGAAGGGCAGCCAAAATGGTGCAATGACTGCATCAGAAAACATATGAAGACAGAGTAATAGAGCTCAATATGTATACCCTAGAGCAAAGGAGGGAGAGAGGTGATATGATCGAAACATTCAAACACCTTAAGGGCATTAACAAGGTGAAAGAGTCTAACGTATTTCAATGTAAGAAAAATAGCAGGACAAGAGGACATAGCATGAGATTAGAGAGAGGCCGATTAAGGGGTAATGTGAGGAAGTTCTTTTTCACAGACAGGGTGGTGGATGCATGGAATGGACTGTTTCGGGGAGTGGTGGATATGGATATAGTGCAGGGCTTCAAAGAGGCATGGGATAGGTATAAGGGAGCAATACAGATGAGTAAGGATAGATAGGCCATTGACAGAGCAAAGGCCGATGGCACATTTATAAGACAGAAAAAGAATTGGGCCTTGAGGTCCTTATCTGCCGTCAACTTCTATGTTTTTATGTATTTATTTGCTTTTGTTTACCAGGTAAGCACACTAGACAGCCAAGTGCCTATTTTAAGGTGCGACCTGGGAGGATTACAAGGTACATACAAGAACATCAGGCAGAGTAAAGGTAACATACAAGAATGTCAGGCATAACAGATTAATAGGTAGATAACAGCATAAAGAAACTTCAGGCATAACAGATTAACAGGTAGATAACAGCATAATACATAACAGACTAATAGGTAGATAACAGCATAATACAGGCATTGTCAACAAAGCAAACGATGTGGGGTAAGCCAAACCCTCGGGGGGGGGGGTAGTAAGGATAGATGGTTAATAGCAGGAGTACAAAATTGCAAGAGAGAGACCTGGGGAAAAGTGGGATAGATTAGACTGGGTACCCCCTCAAGAACAGGTGGGCAGGGAATGGGCCCAGTGCATATTGACATCATACTGTTACATCAAGCAGTTACAGGATTGAAGTGCATTCAAATGCAGGAGCCTTGCCCCCTAACAGTCGAACTGGGAAAACAGTGCCTCAGCTGGGGGTCTATAAGGCACAGAAACAGGCGGAGGCAGATTTTAGGAAGCCCCATAGGGAGGCTTTGAAACAGGGATGGGAAGGAGAGGAGCGAGTTAATGCAGGAAGGGAGTTCCACACACTCGGTGTGTAGACGGTGAAGGCCCGATCACCCGCAAGGGCGCAGGTTTTAGGAACCAGGCAGTCCTGTGAATCACCGGATCTTAAGTGGTAGCCTGGGGTTCCATGTTTGAGGGGTAGGGCAAGTGCAGAAGTGGTGGCCGTTCTGACAATGTTGTAGATGAAGTTGCGAGAACAAGGTGTGGTGCTTTTTCGGAGACCACTCCAGCCACGTGTAAAAACTACAGTGATGCGTGAGGTGAGGAGCAGAGAGCGCAAAGCGGCATATAATGTTGTATGCACTGTCCCATTTTGTGAGACTTGATTTCGGGGTGGGGCAAAGGATACAAGCCCATAACACAGCATGGGTAGGAGGACCCCCCTGGCTAGGGCAAGCTGTGCAGCTGGGGTGAGGCAGCTTTTTGCTTTGTAGGCAAGTCCGACCTTGCCGTTTGTTGCTTTACATATGTTCTGAATATGCAGGGTGAGGTCCAGCTGCGGGTCAAGGGTTACATCCAGATACTTGACAGTATCCACGGCCTGCAGGAGGGAGCCATCTGCTCCACCGATATTTAAGGGAGCAGGGCAGATTTTTGTCTTGGCCAAGGAGCCAAAGAGTATGGCCTCGTTCTTTTGTAGGTTGATGGTCCACTTATGTCCCTTTAGCCAGGTTTGAATAAACTTGAAGTCAGAGTTTAGCCTGGAGTTAATGATAGTGATATCCTGGGAGCTGGCCAGGATAACGAGTCATCCATGTATAGGGTGGTGCGCCCATGGGATGTAACGGAGGGCAGTTCATTAATGAAAAGGGAAAACAGAATGGGTCCAAGGATGTATCCCTGGGGACCCCGTGAAGTTACTGGAAGAGGGGCCAGAGAGGATGCCGTTGAAGCTAGTGTATTGCTGCCTGCCAGAGAGGTAGCTGGAGAACCAGGCATGGGCGGGGGATCCAAGAGACCAAAGAATGGAGCAGAGGAGGAGTGGTCAACCGGTCAAAGGCCTTCGAGAGATCCATGAAGATGGCTCTCATCAGTCTGCCTTCATCAGCAGCGGTCCTGATCTTGGAGGTAACCACGGCAAGGGCAGTAGAAGTGCTGTGCCCTTTTCTGAAGCCATGTTGTGCAGGGGACAGAAGTTTATAACTCTGAAGATAGTGGGAGAGCTGTGAAGCAACTACCTTTTCAGAAGCTTACAGATCATAGACAGAATAGCAATGGAGCGCTAGTTCTTGATATCTTTAGGGTCGCTTTGTTTGAAGACAGGGATGATCTTGGGCACTTTCCATATGTCAGGGATGATCCCAATATTAGAGAAATGTTAAAGATGTGAGTGATGGGCCAGGCTAGGAGGGATGCCCCAGGCTGAGCAGTTTGGGTTCAAGCTGTTGTGTCCCACCCGTTGTGAGGGAGAGACCTGCAAGGATCTTCTGGGTCTCCATAACAGAGACCCGTTTGAGCAGAAGGGAGGTCGGGGGGGGGTGTGCCCACTCAGGGAGGGACCATGAGACTTGGGGACAGGGGGCTGGGAAGGGGGGGCAGGCAAGTCAGAGAACGGAGTTAAATGCGTTGGCAATAGTAAAGGGGTTATTGCAGCAGACCCTGCCAATATGCATGTCGGTGACCTGTACTCTAGTGGACCCTCCGACCGTGTTTTTGATGTTTTGCTAGAAACTCCATGGATTTCTGGCCAGGGATAGCAGGGCAGACTGACAGAACTCACTCTTGGCAGTGCGGATGGCTCTTTTGCATGAGTTTCTGAGCTGCCGATATTCTAAGAGGTTGTTATTGTTGCAGGAGATCTTATGTCTCTCCCAGCATTTGTCCCTATGTTTCCTGAGGGAGAATAGGCCGCCATGGAGCCACTTTATGACAGTGCCCCTCACCCTCCTTTTTGTGAGGGTATGTTTGTTTTGCAAGGGGACAAACACAGCGGGAAAATGGTCAAAAGCCCGTGCAGGGTCGTTAGTGGCTGTGACCCAGGACCAGTCAACTTGTCGTAGGTCGACAAGGTAGTCATTTAGGTTATTTTTGGAACAGTCCCTCATCTGGATCACTTTACTGGGGATCTTGGGTGGGAAGATGCCCCATATGCAGTATTTATTTATTTATTAGATCATCGGTTTACAGACCTTTGAGTCAGAATCATTTACAAAGGCACCTCGTCAAGAGAGCAATACATCACAGCAAACAGTAGGTGGGAGAGTGATCCGAGATGACACTGGGGAGAATGCCTGAGGAGACTATTCTATCCTGTCTACTGCTCAGTACCCAGTCAATAAGGGATCCTTTATCCCCCTGGGAGGAGAGCCTTGTGGGTTCCGTAATATGAGTTGGTTGAGGGCAAGGCTCTAGAGTAGGGGCTCGTATTGCTTGGTGTTGGAACCCATCCAATTAAGGTTAAAGTCACCAAGGACTAGTACCTCATTTGAGCCAGCCCTGTCACTGAGGCTGTCAAGTAGTGAGGAGAGCCCTAGCACTCCTCCCTTCGGAGGACTGTAGGCACAGTCCACGTGTACCTTTTTTGTGTATCCTAGCAGGAGAAGGGCATGCAGGAACTCACAGGCTGGGGATGTAGGGGGTGTGTGATCAACAGTAGACACATTTAGGTGCACCTTATAATAGAGGAGCACTCTGCCCCCATGCTTGTTCCCTGCCCTGTCTTGTCTGATGAGGCTGTAGCCCAGAAGGGCACATGAGGAGTCAGGTATGTGAGGCTTCAGCCAAGTTTCCGACGTCCACCCACGGTATAAAAGGGGAGGTCCCCCCAACCCCTCAGTTCTTCTGACGGAGACCCCGGCACATACGGAAATTGGAGAACTGAGGAGGTTCCTCTACACCAAGAAAAATGAGGTGACAGTGATGGAGATGCAGTCACTAAGGGGACGGAGGGAGGGAAAGCGGCATCTGCTGCAAGAGCTCCTCTCGAATATCTACTGTTAAGGTAAGTTCTTACGTTAACTGTACTATCTCACTTCGAGGGGGTTCTTGCAGCAGGTAACACCATTAGGACTGAGTCCCAAGCAGTGTAAGGACTGACCCCGGTCAGCTAGGAGGAGGCAGAAGTCTGAAGGTGCTCAAGAGAGAAGGCCTTGCAGGATTGCAAGTCCAAAGCCCGCCCTGCACCTAGACAGAATGTCCAGACTGTAATGCCTAATGAAAGTGTGAACAGAACTCCAAGTGGCAGCTGTACAGATATCAGCAACTGACACATTCCTGGAGGAGGCAAAAGAAGCAGCAATGCCCCAGGTAGAATGGCCTTTAACCAGCCCCGGTAAAGGTGTTGTACTTTCGATAACAATAAACAATGCAACTGACTAGCCATTTGGACAAACACTGCTTTTGAAACAGAAGCCCCTTCTTTCCTAAGGGCAAAGGAAACAAACAACTGATCAGATTTTCTAATGATACGGATGCAGTCCAAATAATAGCTAAGCACCCAGTGGACATCCAGAGTGTGAAGTAAGGCCTCCCCTTGATTTGAATAATCTAGGTAATAAACAGGTAGGTGGATGTCTTGATTCAAAGTAAACTGAGACACCACCTTAGGAAGAAACTTAGGATTAGTCCACAAGGACACCCTGTCCTTGTGGAAAACTAAATAAGGCTCTTCACACATCAGAGCCTGAAGCGCAGAAATCCTTCAAGCAGAAGTAATAGCAACTAAAAACAACGCTTTCCATGACAAAGCAAAGCTCGCAGCTTGGGGCAGGCTCAAAGGGAGGCAAAGTAAGCTTTTCTAAAATAAACAAAAGGTTCCATGGAGGGACAGGGTCCCTGATGGGAGGCTTCAGATGCAGTATGCCCCACAAGAAAGTGTGGGAAAGATCCAGCTGGTCAAGAGTCTTGCCTTCCATAGGTGCATGGTAACAGAGATGGCGGATGAGTGCACCTTAATCGACAAGTAACCTAGACCAGGACCCCTGAATAGGGAAAGGAGGTACTCTAGAACTAGATTCACCAGACAGGTTAAGGGATATAGGTGACGAGCGGTGGCCCAAATACAGAACTGCTTCCACTTCATAGCATTAGTGGCTCTAACAGAGGGCTTTCTGACTGCCACTAGGACATCTGCCACCCAGGAAGAAACCCCAAATCAGGCAACTGCTAAGTCTGCAGGAGCCATGCATGAAGATGCAGAGACTTGAGGTTCGGATGGACCAGAGTGCCCTGCTCCAGGGACAGCAAGTTGGAGCACAGGGGCAGTGGGATCGGAAGTTCCACTGCTAGTTGCTGGAGGAGTGGAAACCATATCTGGCACGGCCAGTAAGGGGCTATTAAGCTCATCTCTGCTCTCTCTGACTGCAACTTGAGAAGAACTCTCTGCAGTAATGGAAAGGGAGGGGAGGTGTACAGAAACCTCCCTGCCCAGGACAGGGACAATGAATCTCGCCAGAAAACACCAGGCCCTGGATCTAACAAGCAGAAACTGGGCAGTTTTGCATTGAATGGAGACGCAAAGAGGTCCAGCTCTGGACAGCCCCACCTGTCAAAGAGATCTTTGACCATGAAGGGAAGAAGTTCCAATTCATGTGCCTTTGAGAGAGACCAGCTTAAGCTGTCAGCCAGGTATCCAGAATGCCTGGAACATGCACAGTAGTCAGGTCAGGTGATGCTCTATGGTCAATACCAGACTTTCATGGCCTCCCTGCAGAGGGGGTAGAGGTGTCCCTCCACCCCGCTTGTTTATGTAAAGACCACGGACATACTGTCCATCTGGATCAAAGAGGACCTGGGAGCAGGGCTGTGTGGAAGGCCCGCAGGGCGTAAAGGATCGCCCACATCTCCAAAACACTGAGTCAGAAAAGACTTGCCTGCTCCTATTGGAAGCTGTGAAACTTGCTATACTGCAGAGAACAAACTAGAACACATTTGAGGAACTGGGAACCTGGTTAAAACATAATATTGTAGGGGACTAGTTAGGAAGGTAAGCTACGCTTTCTACAGAAAGTTTCATTATTTTCTTATTGGCATTAAGAATTGCAGGATTCCATTAAAGTGTAGTAATTTTATAACCAGAGGGGGTGAAATACAACTGAAGTTGCTTGATTTCTGTGCTAGACACATAGGATTTGGAAAGATATTTGTGCAATATTTTAGAAGTATCCTGCTGGCTAAGCAGTGAGTTTATCCCTGGTTTCAGATAAAGGGTTTGTGTATATTATAAGAACAGACATAGCAAATTGTCTTCACTGAAAGGCCTGCCTACATCACAGGTGTCACTAGTCAATCAATTGATTCGGGTGGGGCTTTTATCACTGTGCTGTCTTAGGCAAACTACACAGAGAAAAGCCAGTCAGAAAAGACTTGCCTGCTCCTGTTGGAAGCTGAGAAACTTGCTATACGCATGAGAACAAACTAGAAGCGCATTTGAGGAACTGGGACCTGGTAAAACATAATATTGTGGGGACTAGTTAGGAAGGTAAGCTACGCTTTCTACAGAAAGTTTCATTTTTCTTATTGGCATTAAAATTGCAGGATTCCATTAAAGTGTAGTAATTTTATAACCAGAAGGGTGAAATACAACTGAAGTTGTGCATTTCTGTGCTAGACACATAGGATTTGGAAGGATATTTGTGCAATATTTTAGAAATGTCCTGGCTGAACAGTGAGTTCGTTTTATCCCTGGACTCAGTAAGTGGTTTGTGTAGGAGCAGTGGTCTAGTAAATTGTGGTGTTGGTTGACTTACTATAAAGGGCAGTAATCACCAGGGTGGTGAAGCAGTGGTGTATTTGATTGTTTCTAACAGTCACCAGTGGTTGTGGCCTACCCACCTACCCTTCCCTTCACCCCACCCACCCCAGGCGTGGCATTTCCTTTACAGCCAAGGTTCTGACATCACTTCCTCAACAGGTCTTGGGGCAGAACTGTCATATTCTTAATTACCCAGCACAGTGCATAAAGGGTAAGTACACACACACAAAAAAATCAATTATATATTACTCATTGTATATTATAAGGAAGAGGGACATGTGGGGAGTGGTGCAATGCACTGGCTGTGGGGCAGCAATTTTCCGGGAGACATTCTGGAACCTGCGTTGCTGCCCTATTTGCACAACTGTCAGCTCTGAGGGAGGAGGTTGCCCACCTCCAGGTTGAACTGGCAAGAACTAAGGAGGCCTCCCCAACCCAAAGAGCACCAGTTCCATAACCACTGCCTCAGAGGTTGCCATGTGTGAAGAGCAGATGGACCACAGTAGGTTCTGGGAGGGTGAGAGTGGTGGAACAGAGCGTGCGCCCCAGTTGCACCTCTACACAAATCATATGTCAGTCTGGCAAATCAAGGTTCCTCTGTGATGACACCCTCATTGGAGACCAAGAAGAATGCTGGGGACATCCACAAGGGAGACCCACAAAACAGTGGCAAGGGATACCACAGGGGCAAGAAACAGCTTCTGATAGGGGACTCAATTTTATGGGTGTAGACCTGGGGAAGGAAGAGGAGAGGGAAGTAAGGTGCCTGCCTGGTGCCATGGCTTGCAGGGACAGGAAGCAAATCCTCAGGATTGCAGAAGCAGCATCACAGGAGAGGAAACTAGATATCATTGTCCACCTCGGGACAAATGACCTAGCTAGGCATGAGATCAGTGCAGTGCAGGATGAATTTGTGGAGTTGGGGAGGGGCCTCCTCAGACAGAAGCAAGAAACACGGTAACCTTCTCAGAGGTGCTGCCAGTCTATGGCAGGGGTAAGACTAGGGTACTGCACACCATGCAGTTTAATGAATGGTTGCAAAACTGGTGCAGAGCACAGGGCTTTGGCTTCATTGGGGACTGGGGGTCCACCTGGAGATGAAGGTCTATACTGGCATGATGGTCTGCATCTGTCCAGGAAGGAAACACGCTCCTGGGTGACAGGTTTAAAGGCTTCCTTGGCAAGCTTTTTAACTAGCCAAGGGGGTAGGTGCTGATAGGAAACAGGAAAGTTCAAGCCTCCCCCCATAAAACATGGCAGGTAGTAGGGTAAACACTGAGGTACAGAGCTTGACAGAGGGCAGGACAGGGGCAAATGGAAAAATGGACAAGGGCAATAAGAGCAGGGATGGGGTAAAAAAGGATAAAGCCAACATTAAATGGAGGGCAATGAGTACCAATGCCTGTAGTCTGGGAAACAAGCTTCCAGAGCTAGTAGCCCTGATGGAAGAGGAACACTTGGATATTGTGGCAGTCACAGAAACATGGTACACAGAGAACCATGACTGGGATGTCAACTTACCAGGGTACACAATCTACAGAAGGGACAGGGAGGTGGAGTAGCTCTCTACACAAGGGAAGGGATCAAAGCTACAGAACTAAAAAGTAAAGGGGAAGGACAAGAGGAACTCTGGGTCACCTTGGAGACAGGGAATGGCATCACAATCCGCACAGGGGTTATATACAGACCCCCGTCTCAAGGGGAGGAAATGGACAAGAAAATGATAGAGGGCATTCTCAAAATGGCTGAAAACGGGGAGATACTGTTGATGGGGGACCTGAATATGCCAGATGTTAACTGGGCAACATGGACTGCAACCACATCCAAGAGCAGGGTCATTCTCGATGCCCTACAGGGGGCATGCCTTAGACAGCTAGTGGTGGAACCCGCTCAGGAGGGAGCAATATTAGACCTGGTACTCTCAAATGGAGAGGAGGATCACAAATTTAGAAGTCAGTGAGACATCTGGGAACAAGCAACCACTGCACAGTGTGCTTCACAATAAACACAACCATGGAGAAAAGCCATACAAAGACAAGGATACTAGACTTAGAAGGGCTGACTTTGGCATAATGGGTGAATACCTGAGAATGCATTAGCAAATGGCCAGAAAGGAGGGTGGAAGAACAAGGAGAAAAATCAAAACTGCCATCATGGAGGCAACAAGCCTTTGTGTGAAACAAATAAAGAAAACAAAGCGGAATAAAACCACTATGGTTCTCAAAAGAGGTGTCAGGAAGGTTAAGAAGAAAAAGGCTGCATTCAAAAGTATAATGAATCACAGACGAGCACAACAGGGAACTGTATCAATTAAAGCAGAAAGAAGTGGGAAGGCAGTCAAGAAAAGCAAAGGCCCAAACCGAGGAAAGATTGTCAACTCCAGTTAAGAAGGATAAAACCTTTTATAGGTACAGTAGGGGAGCATAGAAAGGTTAAGGGAGGGATAGTGAAGATTAATAAAGGAGAGGGGGAGGTGGGCAGAGGAGACAGTGAAAAAGGCAGAGATACTGAATGAATACTTTTGCTCAGCATTCACAAAAGAAGAAGAGGAGGAGGAGTTACCTAAACCAAACAGTAGAAGCACTCTGGATAGTGGGGTTGGCGCTGAGTCCATTTACAGATGAGTACTGAAAGAACTCCTAAAACTCAAGGTGGACAAAGCAATGGGGTCTGACGGGATTCACCCAGAATCCAAAAGAGCTAAGGGAGGACCTAGTGACACCACTAACCGTGCTTTTTAACAAATCATGGGAAGATGGGGTGGTACCTGAGGACTGGAGGAGGGCAGATGTGATTCCCTTCACAAAAGTGGGAGCAAGGCAGAAGCAGGAAACTACAGACCTGTTAGTTTGACCTCAGTGGTGGGAAAATGATGGAATCACTTCTGAAAGAAAGAACTGTTGAGTACCTAGAAAGGCCAGCAGCACAGGACCCAATGCAGCATGGATGCACAGCAGGAAGGTCATGTCAGGCAGATCTAATCGATTTCTTTGACTGGGTGACCAAGAAGTTATAGACCAGGGAGGGCTGTGGATATGGCCTACCTAGACTTTAGAAGGCATTTGACACAGTCCCGCACAAAAGTTTAATAATCAAGTTAGCCAGCCTGGGAGTGGGTCCCAGGGTGTTAGCCTGGGTAGCAAACTGGCTGCACAACAGGACACAGAAGGTAATAGTGAATGGAACACATTCTGAAGAAAGCGGGGTTACTAGTGGAGTACCTCAGGGCTCAGTACTGGATCCAGTCCTCTTTAACGTCTTTATAGGTGACATTGCAGAGGGTCTGGAAGGAAAGGTATGCCTCTTTGCAGATGACACAAAGACTGGGGGTAGAAAGGATGAGAAGGGACTTGGCAAGGTTGGAGGAATGGTCAGATATATGGCAACTTAGATTCAATGCAAAGAAGTGCAAAGTAATGCACCTGGGAAATAAAAATCCAGGAGAAGAGTACACAATAGCCGGGAGGTACTAACGACAACAATAATGGAAAGGGATCTGGGTGTAGTCATATCAGATGACCTAAAGGTGGGTAAGCAATGTGAGAAGTCAGTAAGGAGAGCCAGGGGATACTGGGATGAATAGGAGGGCATCACAAGTAGAAAAGGAAGTGATTATCCTCTATACAGACAGTTGGTGAGACCCCATCTGGAGTACTGCGTGCAGTTTTGGAGAACCTCATCTACGCAAGGACATAGACAGGATGGAAGCAGTCCAGAGGAGGACAACTAAAATGGTGCAGAGTCTACATCAGAAACCATATGAAGAGAAACTGAAGAGCTTAATATGTATACTCTTGATGAAAGGAAGGACAGGGGGACATGATAGAAACTTTTAAGTACCTCAAGGAATCAACAAACTCCAGGAGGGTAGCATCTTTCAGAAAAGAGATGTGTAAGAACAAGGAGGCACAATTTAAAGTTAGAAGGGATAGCTCCAGGGGTAATGTAAGGAAATTCTTTTCACAGACAGAGTGGTGGGCGCATGGAACCGCCTTCCTGGAGAGGTTGTGGGGTCTAAAACAGTGGGGGAAATTCACACATGCATGGGACAGACATAAGGCAATTATAGTGGGGGTTGCAGGAAGTAGGCTGTTGGTTAACTAGAATCTGCAGCTATCCAATATGTAGGGAAATGGGCAGACTGGGTGGGTCAAGTGGTCCTTATCTGCCGTCAAAGTCTATGTTTCTATGTTTCTACTGATATGAAAATGCTGCTCCTGTGGGGACCAGGAACCTTGAGTCTGGTGGTCTGCCAGATGGGCGCCCCATCCCTGGCCCAACGCATCCGTGGTCAGGATCTGACGAGGCGGCTCCGTCCGAAAGTGGACCCCCTTGGAAAGATTGGAGGGGTTCAACCACCCCGCCAGAGTCTGCATCACAGGGCTGGAAGCTGACACCAGTTGTTCCAAATAGTCTGTGCGCTAATCCAATTGGACTCGAAGGTTCCATTGGCTACCCTCACGTGCAGGTGAGCCAGGGGAACTGTTGCAATGGCCACTGCCATGTGTCCCAGCAGCATGAGAAATTATCTGGCCAGGACCTGGCGAGAAAATGAGACCAGTTGAGCCCATGCCTGAAGGCATTCTGCCTGTCCGGGGCAGAAAGCTTGCCTTGGGCAATGTCCAAGATTCCCTGATGTACTGGAAGCTCTGCTGCCAAAGGGGAGGATTTGGGGAGACAGAGGGTGATCCCCAGATCCTGAAACAAGGTGAAGGTGGCCTCCATAGTTCTGACCAACTTCTCCTTTGCAGGAGCTGTCAGAAGACAATTGTCCAGGTAAGGGAAGACATAACGGCCTTTCCTCCTTAAGGCCGGAGCTACTACTGCGAGGCACTTTGTGAAGACTCAGGGGGCCGAGGACAGGGCGAACAGCAGGGCCCGAAACCTTGGAAGTGGAAGCGAAGAAACCTCCTGTGGGGTGGGAAGACCAAGATGTGAAGATAAGCATACTGCATGTCCAGAGAACAAATCCAATCCCCTTGATGAAGCAAGGGGAGAAGGCCAGGAAGAGTGACCATCCTGAAGCATTTGTATTCTATGTACTGGTTCAGGTGGCTAAGGTCTAGGATGGGACGCAGGTCTCCTGTTCTCTTCGGGACCAGGAATAAATGAGAATAGAATCCCTTCCCTCACTGCGCCAGTGGGACGGGTTCTATGGCCTGTTTTCGCAGGAGCACCTGGCTCTCCTCTTGGATGACGGCGATGTAGGCCTGAGGGTAATGGGCGGCAATGGGGGAATTGTTCGTGGGCATCTCCAAGAACTCTAGAGTGTGCCCCTTTTCCACTAGCTGAATAACCCATTAGTCTGAGGTTATCTTGTGCCATCCCTCTAGGTAGAGAGAGAAATGACACCCCCAACCGCCTCCCCAGGGTTTCGGCGGGGAGGGGTCGAGTGAGAGTCAGGCTGAAGATCGAGGGGACAGGAATACCGTCTAGGAGGTTCTGGGAACTCTGGGGACTGAACCTCCAGTGGTAGGAGCACTGGCTTTTCCTTAGAGGCACTTCTGGGTTGTTGGCCCGGGTTGCTGCTTGGAGGGGCGACAAAAGGGCTGCTGCTGGGAGGATTTAGGGCTAAGATTGGTATAAAGTTTGTAACAAGCTCAGAGCCTTGCCCAACTCTATAAGGTGAGTAATTATGTTCCGGGAATCCTCACCCAAAAGAACAGAACCCCTGAAATGGGCATCTAAAATCCTGGACTGCACATCTGGAGCAAACCCAGAGACTCTGAGCCAGGAGTAGCGATGAAGACAAACTCCCATAGCTGCAGGTCTACCTTCAGAGTCCGTTGAGTCATAGAAGGCTCAGAGAATGTGAGTACCAACATCCAAGACCAATTTCAAAAGAAGCAGCAGCTCAGTCTTGCCAGGAGCATCAGGCTAAGCTTGAGCTACGTACCTCCAAGGCCTTTTCCCACAGGACATTCTGGTATTGGACCATATGGACCAAGGGGCACAACATGCGCCTGAAGGGTAGGTTTCAAAACAAACAGCAGGAAGTTTTCTTCACAGAAAGGGTGGTGGAGCCTTGGATCAGTCTGCCCCAGAGGTTGTGACAGCAAAGACAGTTGGGGAGTTCAAGCTAGCATGGAATAGGCACTGTGTAAACCTAAGGCAGTAAAGAAACTGTGAGGGGGTAGCTTTCACAGGCAGACTAGATGGATCACGAGGTCCCCTTCTGCTGGCACTTTCTTATGTTCTATGTTCTTATGAAGAAAGATGGCCAGCCGATGTCACTCGGGGTCCACTTCCTCCATGTCCCAACCCATAAGGGATTGGATGTGCCTCATCACCTCCATAAAAGTAGGGCCATCATGGAGGAGATTAAGGGCTATCCTTGGGCTCCTTTGGTTCTGACAGTAGGTCAGAGCCTTCAGACTCATCTGAAGAGGAGGAAGAGGAATAGCTTCCTGAGTCTGGAGATGAGAGGGTGAGCGATGATTCCCTCATCAGTGAGTCCTCGGATGGCTAGCGCCAACTCTGTCAGGCTTTGGGGTAAGTTCTTTAGGAGGTGGCGCCGCAGCTTTCCTAGTGGGGACCAGATTCTTTTCCAGATTCAGAGGAGGGTCCTTAGGAGTCGGAGTAGGGGACTCCTTGTCCTTAAAGTATGCCCACCAAACTGCAAAAAGGGCATTAAAGTCTGTGGGTGGATTCTGAGGCACGACTGAGGGAGACGGCATCGGCAGGAGAGGATAAAAAGGCCCCAGCGTCAGTTCCTTAGGCTTTGGTAACTCGGGTGTCAGTCCCTGGGGCAAAGAACTATCTGGCACTGGTCTAACAGGAGTAGATAGATCGGGTGTCAGACCCTCAGACATCGGCGGTTGTGGGTTAGGGGACGACAGCTGAGGCGTTGCCATAGTCTATGTTGGAATGGCCGGCATTGACTGGACAGGCATGGGCTGATGCTGGTCTGGTGATGCAGTTGGCGTCGGCTGTGAAGGAGAGGCCTGTCCCCAGGGAGCTAGCTCCCAAGCAAGGCAGAAGCATCACTTGGTGGTGTTGGTCCCTGAAGTCGGGGCCGACTTAGCGGACGCCCGGACTGGTAGGATGACGGGCAAAGACACACCACCCAAGGAGGACCCAGTCGAGCCACCTGGCTGAGGACCCGCCTGATGTAAGGGCCTGAGCATAAGGGGCTGAGAGGCTGAGGACGAAGTCCTTAGCTCCGAAGAACCACCACCCGAGGTGGTGATAAGAGCGGGTGGTTTGACCACTGGTAGCCCAGAAGAAGTGAGGGCTGCCGGGGTGGCAGGGGTCGACCTCCCATGGGAGGAAGACCCAGGCTCGGTCACTGACTTGTGCGGGGACCTAGAGCAAGAAGCTGACTGGGCTTTGCCCTTGTGTTTCTCCTGGTGTCTGTGCTTTCTGCTGGACTTCTTCTGTTTGCTTGATGAAGAAGAAGTAGAAGCCCCAGAGGCTGGGGAAGAAGAGGTACTTTTGTGGAGCTCCTTCTCCATCGCTGATATTTTCTGCTGTAGCATGAAGGCTTCCAGGGTGTTCTGGCAGCATAGCTGGGTGCACTGGTTGAAATCCTGGCAGTGCTGGCAGGCCTCAGTGTCATGGTCTGGGCCTAGGCAGAGCAGACACGATGAGTGGCCGTCCTTATGGGGAAGCTGCTTGCCACAAGAACACTTCATTCAATGCTGCTCCAAAGAAGAGGATGGAGAAGAAGACATGCAAGAAGTACTGTAAATTGAAGAATTTTGGGTAAATAATAAAGGGCAGGTAACGTGAAGAAAATGGCAGTCAACTATAGTAGAAGGCATCCGTGAAGGTCCAACTTGTCTTGGTCGGCAGAGGGAAAAGAACTGAGATTGAGTTGGGGGACTGCCTCTTTTATAACACAAGCGGACATCAGGGGTAGGCCAACAACGGGGCGGTCCCCACTAATAACTGCTAGCTAGAAGTTTTCCGTGGGGTCCTGGCACCTGCCAGCTTCAGTCCTAATGGTACTGCCTGCTGCAAAGCCCCTCAAGTGAGAGCCACAGCTTCACCCATGAAAAGAGGTTGGGCATCCTCCTAGTAGTGAGTTAGAAACTCTGAGAAACAAGGGCAATAGCTCTGGGGAGATTTTTGATAAACTCAGCCAGATATCCATCCAGCCCTGGACACTTCTCCTGCTTCAGATGACCTAGATCGTCCTGCAGCTCTACATCAGTGATTGGGTTCACAAATGCTGTCCTGGCCTCCTCTCCCAGCCGAGGGAGACATATGTTGCTCAAAAAGGTTGACAGGGCCTCTAGACGTACCCCAACTTTTAAGATGAACACAGCCTGGAGGACCCATAAACATCCACAACTGAGTATGTTGATTCTTTTTTTTTTTTTTTCCACATTGTATGGTATTTTACCTCCTCAGCTGGAGGGTTTGTACCTATTGTTTCCCCCTTCCAGCCAGCCCTCACGGTCCCCTGCCTCGGCTGCAGCCAGAGCTTGACCCCCCTCACCCCTAGCCCTCTCAGGCCGCTTCACAGTGGCTACTTACCCCACCACTGCGGAGATCTGATGGCCGGGCTCGGGGGAGCTGTCTTGGTGCATCCATGGCGCGGGGTTGTCCTTCATGCAGGCCAGAGAACTGCAGAGTCGTGAGTCCCCCCTCGGTGCGGCGTGCAATAGCGTCAGGGATGCTGCAGCGCATGCTACTACATGCTACATCCAACATCACCACACCCCCCATTCTTTTTTTTTTTTTTTTGTAATTTTTTATTCAGTTTTAAGTAAGACAACATACATACAAAACACAATACAACACAATGACAGGTTCATCCGACACATTAAGATAACTCAATATTGAGACTGATCAACTGATTTCATTAGAGTTAACTAATTCATTTAAAAGTTCTTGCAAGTGGGAGAATCCGGGTGGGTTATAATTCATACCTTCCATACAGTGCTCTTTAAGAGTTAATTCAAACCATTAGGCCTCAATCTCTTCGTGCATCGTAGGCCAGACTAACTTATTACTATCTTATGTGTCTACCTGACTACTCAGGTACTGCAGGGTGTGACCCAAGAGCAAGTGTTCCATGCCCACCCCTCTCCGTGTCCCCCGTTGGGGAAGATGGCTCCGACGGCCTCTCATCAGGCTCCAACTCCCGGACCATCCTACCCCATCAAGGGACGAAATTGGCATCGTATTTCGAGTAATATATAAACCAGCGGGACCACCTATTTAGGAATTTATCCTTTTGATTATTTAGCCCATAGGTAATCTGCTCCATTTGGTAGATCTGTCTTGTGATCTCCCACCACTGCTGGATTGTAGGTTGACTGTTCATAAGCCACAACCTGGTAATTGTCTTTTTAGCTGCAGTAAGTAATATGTGTAGAAGGTACCTATCATTCGGGCTTCTGTACCCTCCTGCGGTATCAAGAAAGAGAAACATCTTCTCCGTAAGTTGCAACTGAGGATCAAAGATCTCTCTCAAGTGTTTTTGCAGCTGAGCTATGAAGGGTTCAAGTTTAGTACATGACCACATAATGTGGAAGAGTGTAGCTCTACTCTCCCCACATTCTCACCAGCACCCCGCAGAGGGGGTCTGCGAGTAATGCTGGGTCGTCACTGGGGTCTTGAAGTATCTAACAAGGTTTTTCCACGTGAACTCCCGCCAGTAATGGGAGCTAGCGAGTTTAGAAGAGTATTCACAGGCTCTCCGCCATTCCTCTTGCGTGAGGGGGAGGCCCAAATCTCCCTGCCATTGAGCAAGAATGGGCCCTCCACCTGTCTCCTCTTGAGAGTTGAGAGCCTTGTAGTACCGAGAAATTAAGTGGAGTCTGTCTGTCCCTATATTCAGACTAGATTGGGTCACCACTAAGTTTGAAAATTTGCATTTGTCCATCATAAAGGTTGGGTTTTATGGTAGAGAACAGTGGGGTGGGGTGGGGGTTAAAATCACAAAATAATGTAAAACATTAAAGTTACAGACTGATTCTTCTTCAGAAAATGCAGATGAACACAAATCCCCTTTTTCTATCAGCTTTCTGAGTGAATAGTGCCAATTTATAACATGTGTCCAAGATTTTGGTTCTTTGTTCCTGATTATTTTAAGTCTTGTCCCTGATTCATGAGGCAAGAATTTGACAGGTATGCAGCCCCAAGTCTAGCATCCCTCCAGAGGACCACTCTTTCTGTAGTGGCATCCCCTCGCCAAACAATATTCTGACTGTATCCAATCCCCCCCACCGCAGGAACCCCCAAAAAAGCACCCCCTGCATCTTCCTCTACACCCCCCAGTTGGGAGAGGGCCAAGGAGCGAAAGATTCACATCATAGAACTGCTGCTATGGTGCTGTCCAGGGTCCCACAGTATAACTTCTGGCATACAAAAAAAGCGCTGCTCCTCTGGTCCACTCCCTCCCTCTCTCTTTCCCCAGCTCAGACTCATATACTCTGTTGTCAACCACGAACATGGCAGGTATTTTTATATGTAATTTATTAGCGCTGCAGAAACTGCCAGATGTCAAGATCCAGAAGCGGCCAACTGACATCCATGATTTAGGTGACACGCTCAGTCTATGCAGTGTTATAAATTATTAATAAAACTGCCATGTTCATGGATGCAAGCCAAGCAGACCTAGTGAGTCGGGGACACAGATAAAGGGAAGGGAAGGGAGGGGAGCTTTCCTTTTCTGCCAGAAGTTTTACTGTGGGACCCTGGACAGCACTGTAGCAGCAGTTCTCTGCTGTGGATTTTCTGCTTCCTGGCTCTTCCCTGACTTGTGGAGGGGGATAGCTGCAGGAGGTAGCTTGTCTGGTGGGGGGTCCTGCTGTGGGATGGGGATGGGATACATTATGTAGTAGTGTCCCCAAGAAGCAGTGTCATGGGGCACTATAAAAAAAAAAAATAAAAAGGCCCGACAGGGCATGATAGAGTGCTTGAGCTTGAGGACCCATCCAAGGGCCCATATTTTTAGCCCTGTGAGAGACAGTGTAGGGGCCCCATGGTGCAATGAGAAGTGTTATTAGGGAAAAAAACATTCTGCCTAGCCTATACCAGTTTTCAGTATGCCTTGGCAGTGCAACCCCTCTCCTCTGCCCAGTAAATAACCCCTGCACAGCACCCCCCCAGTACAGCTGAGCCAGCCCAACTGCTCCAGTCAGCATCCCTGCAGTCAGAAGGAGCCCCACTCCAAATCCCCTCATTCCCCTGATTCCCATCAGTTCCCCTCCACAGCCCAAGCCAATCCAGATACATGTGACTGTTAATATGTTATGATCTAAACTGTACAGATCCCCTCACGTGGCATCCAAGACAACCAGGCAAGGCACTGGCAGGCAAGGCCTCATTTTCTAAGCAAGACAGGTGTGGGTGATGGGGTGAGAACGGAACAAGGACTCGGCTAGGGAGAATCAGAAGGAGAGGACATGAAAAAAACCCAAAAGGGAATGGAATGGGAGTGCAGGAGGGACACGGGTCAACAGGAAAGAAAAGAAAATGTAACAACGTGGTGGACAGAAGGGATGGTGTGCCATGGCCCATGCCATGGCAGTCAGGCCAAGGCTGAGGCAACTGCTTCAAAATCTTCACTCCCGTCCCAGTCTCAAGTCCAGTGCATGAAGTTCAAGTGAACTACACAGTCGCCGCCCACCCGCCAGCAGAGCCAACTCCGAGACAGGCCTGCCCAGGCCCAATAATTAAACTGCAAGGAAAACAGATCTTTGTCTTCTGACTTCCTGAGTGAGACTATCAATCACCCTGCGACCCCCACTGTGTTCTTAACACATAGATCCAATCTCATCATCTCACAATTTGGATTCGTAAATTAATTTGGAATTATTCATTGCTTTGCCGGGTCTGCTGTTCTGCTTGTCTGCAGTGCCATCACTTTTTACTACAGACACTCTGTCACTGATGAGTGACAACTACTAGTCTTGTCTACATAGGCAACAAGAGACAGAGTACTTAGTGTGGTGTGCATTCTGCTTATGCTTACATTACACAAGTGATGAAAAAAAATATAAGACTAGGATCTCTTCTGTCTTCTCTGTCTCTCTTGACTCATCTCTCCTCTCTGACTCTCTCACTTTTTTTAGTTTCTGTAACTGTCTACTACTCTATGCTAGTACGCTCAACAACTTGCTCCACACTTTCCCTGTCTACAACACAAACCGCCTCTCACTCAGTGCCAAATGCTCCACCCGTACCTTTTATACTAATGGGCGTCGCACTGGCCCGCTCACAGTTCCTCTTTCTCAGCATCACCACCGTACTGCACAATATGATTATTATTTTCTGCAGTAGACTGTGCAACCATGTGACCCCTCCCCCCACTTTCTGGTCCTTGGTCCACAGATGCACCACTGCTGACAGTCATTTGTAATTACAGAACCAAAATTAAAAAAAAAAGATTTACAGCGCAGCGCAAGTCAATTAGAACATGAGCTTCGGTGGAAAAAATAAACCTCGGAGCCTGCGACCGAGGCAATTTCCTCGCCCCACCCTTCCTACGGTACTGGAACAGACTACCATGCCCGGTAATATGCTTTTCATGCTTCCCATATCTTTTTAGAGGATGCAGTGTCCTTATTGGTAACCATGTAGATTTCCCAAATGGTTGCAAAATACTCTTTTAACTCTTTTTCATACATTAGATATGTAGGGAATTTTCAAACTGGGGGACCCCATGCACCCTATGTCAGGACCACTTTAACTTCAGTGTGATCAGATACAGCTATGGGTCCAATCTCCGAGCTGGTTATCCTACCATACCAAAATCTAGGAACTGTTACATAGTCATTTCTGAGCCACGTGGAGTGGGGGTGTGAAAAGTAGATATATTACCATTCCTTCAAGTGTGCCCTCCCCCAAACATCTGCGAGGTCCACTTCTAGCAGGCCCTGTCACCATTGCTTGACAGCAGGCCTATTTCTGCTTCTTGTTCCCTCTTTTTCCAGGTGAGGCTCCAGTGGACAATTAAAGTCCCCTCCTAATATCATCCTGGAAATTGTTCCTTTTGCATAATTCCCAACACATCTTAGTAAAACTTGGGGTCAAAAAACGCAGGAGAATAGATGGACCCTATGGTAATGGTTTGTCCCCCCAATGTACTCTTGAAAAAACTGTATCTCCCCTCCTTAGGGTCCACAATTATATTATTTAAGCAGAACAGTAAGTTTTTATGGAACAAAATCGCTCCTTCCCATTTATGTGAATTATAGGGTGCTGAGTAACATTTGCACACCCAGTCTGTCTCTAATTTGAGATGTTCGTGTGTAGTTAGGTGTGTTTCCCACAGTATGGCCACTTGGCCCCCCACCTCCACCCCTCTTGAGCACAGCCAGCAATTTCTTCTGCTTCACAGGAGAGGAGATGCCATGCACATTATATGTGACAATTTTCAATTGACATTGACATTTCAGTATTGCTGAAACCAGTCATGGACCAGGCCCCCTAACACAGAGTCTGGTCTTGGAACGTGCCAGATCCCCTCTCCATTGGGAGAATGGCTTCCCCTGATGTTGCGCCAGCCACAGTTACCTGTGTTCCCTCTTCCCCTCAGGTAATGAACTAGGAATATAACCTAGAACCAAAACAAACAAACAAACAGTAACACATGTAGAGCTGTAGCCTTTTGGGCTGGCTTTTGGACCCTTAACCCACACACTCTGCCATAAGACTCTGCCCTCCAAACACCAGATGTCATTTTCAAAGCACTTCTTCCTAACCTGTGCAGCATGATAAGCGTACCTTCAGAACGCCACACTCCAACCCCCACCCCCACACCATCCTCCCACCTATAGCACAAAGCCTATAATGAGTTTACTCAGCTAACTGGAGACCTGACCCTTCTTAGTGACACCTACAGTTCACACGGTCCTGGACATGACACTCACTTCCCCCACTTTGGCATGCTCTGTTTAAAATCCTCCCCCATCTCCACTCCAATTTGAGACTGTCTCTCAGGGTAGTCTCAGAATGTCTTACTGGATGTTCTTCTTCTATCCCATCACCTTAGAACTCCTGATCCTCATGGTCCGGTGAAGAAGTCCAGATCCTAGGCACAATTTTCCCAAAAGGTGAAGCCGGTTCGCAAGTTATCCTGCACATCAGGCAAATGCCATGTTCAAATGATGGAGGTCAATGGACTTTGTATGTATCCAATATGTTCTGCACTGTTCAAGTGCATGCTCAGTTTGTGTTTCTAACCGACAGGGACTAGAGGAGCATGCATTACCAAAAGCAACAAGAGGACTCACTCCCCAGCTCAAACAGCCAGCGAGTTGTCCACCATTTTTGGTGCCTACATGAACCCAATAAATGTGAGAACAACATATCCCTCAGTCAATGAATCCAGCCTGGACTCCTCATATGCCAATTAACAAAAGGTCTGGAACCTGTCTGAAAAGATCCTCAGTTTTTAAGACACATAAAGGACCCCTGTCTCTAAGTCCTGCCATAAAAACAGTTCACACTTACTGTGGTCCACAATCTTGTCTCCCAGTCCCCGGTTCTGGTGACCCCCTATTCATTTGCTGAAAGTTTTACAGGGAAGGGGGTAGCAAAATAAGGTCGGTATGAGAAGAAACAGCACTTGCTGCAAGGTCTGTGGCTTCCAGAAGAGGGAACTGCTGACTGGAAATGTCCAACCAAGTTAAGTTAGTAAGTAGTTAGCCAAAGAACTGAACTATCAGAAATCGGGTGTCAGGAAGCTTGTTGTCAATGACTGGCTTAGCAGCCTGAGATTCCACTGAAGTATTGGTGGCCCCCTCATACTTTATCTTCAGGGCAGCATGAAACATAAAGACAAACTCAACCCCCTTTTTCTGCAGTGTATTCATTAAGGGGCCAAAACATTGCCGTTTCTTCTGGACATGCTGAGAAAAGTCCTGGGAGATAAGCAGTTGTTTTTTGTTTTTTGTTTTAAACAGCAGCTTCTTTTTTTGTCTAAAAATCTTTAAGATTAGCTGCTTATCTGTGTAGTTGTGAAACCGCATGATAATCTGTCCCAGTGGATCCCCCGGGGCTGTTTTTGACATCAGGGCTTTGTGTGCCCTGTCCAACTTAATCTTATTGCCTTTACATTGCAAGTCCACTATTTTCAGCAGCCAGGATTCAAACAATTCGACTGGATTATTTGATTTTGATTTTATTTGTTTAACGGGTTAGCACCGTGGAATACAATTTCTTTTACAGGTACAGCCCGCAGTCAAATATTTATTACAATACAAATTCACAATACATACATACATTACTATGCATAAACTTCGAAAGCTTATTCCATGTCAGATAATTACATATGTATTAAAAACAATCACATTTAAACAAGTCCTTGTACTACTGCACCAAAGTACATGAAAAAAATGTGTAACTTGGTGAACACCTGATCTGTGATGGTATTTCTTTCCAAATTGTAGAACGCAACATAGGAGAAAGTGTGCTGCCCATTGGTAGTATGCATTAAAGGGATATTTAAAAGAGTGTGATCGTTAATTAGATCTGGAACTATAGTTTGATTTGTATTCTATCGATTGACTACACAAACTGGGAAGGATACCCATTCTCTTAATTCTAAAAATTAACCTAGACATCGACACCTTAAAAGTTAATGAAATGGGTAGCCATCCCAGTCTGGCAAGAACATACAGTGATGCAAATTATTGGGTGCTAACAATGCAAACATGCCTATTATTTGTGTAACCCCTAGATGGCGCTATCCCAGGGGCTACTACCCCTGCCTGATTTGCCACTAACAGGTTGAGGGGCCTGGATCCGATGGCGGGTGCCTCCACCCAGAGGTCAGGGTTTGCAATAGTTAAACTAACTTGGTCACAGTCCTCTGGGACACTGCAACCTCCCTTTCTTCCCACTAGTGGCCCATACAGTATATCAGAATTACCTTCACAGTATACACTTACCCCCAGGACTGGTTCAGGCACTGGGACCCCCTGTAAAATAAGGAGATACAGTGCAACAATCACAGTACAATACTTTAACATAGACAAATACCTCAGGCAGTATAACTTTGCTGAAACAAGCAGCTCTGATTTATTTAGGGGATATAACAGGAGACGGAAATCAGGTTAATTAGCTTATCACTTTACTCATCTACCTATGGCTCTGTGCTTAGGCCTATCCCTACCAGTTACTGTCCCTGGGTACCCAAGCCCTAGTGGCTAGTCCAAACCGTGGCAGCTGGTAGGGGCTCTTTCACACAGAGAAAAGAAAAATTAGTTAAACAGTCAGCAGTACAGTAATTCCATTTGGATTCAATGTAGCAATTCAACAGGGAGCGACCCTGAATTAGTACTCACAACCTCCAAACAAGATAGGGTCCTTCAACGTCAGCAGGGCTACTCTTGAGCTCCACGAGACTCCTCACACATTTAAATGACAAACTGCAACAGGCGAAAGTCCTTTAATGGCAGCAGGATTCACTTGAGCTACACAAGCCTCCTCACACATTTATATGGTAAACAGTAACAGGCAAAGTCCTTTAATGGCAGCAGGATTCGCTTGAGCTACACAAGCCCTCCTCACACATTTATATGGTAAACAGTAACAGGCAAAAAGTCCTTTAATGGCAGCAGGATTCACTTGAGCTACACAAACCTCTCACACATTTATATGGTAAAAGAAAGTACTATACCAGGCAGGCTGCTTCTCTATCCCAATCGCAATTACTGCACAATACCCGGGAGAACACACAGCAGATTCAGTTCCTGACAGACCGAGCGCAATTCAGCAATTTCTCCAGTCTTCTACAGGGTGAGCCTGGTTTCTACTCTTCAGATATCCTTTGATTCTCTTCACAGGATGGATTCAGTCCTAAAGCAGTTACACAAGCTGCAGACTGGAACTCGGGGCCTTACATCGCTTCCGACTAAAACTGCACACCGAAAAGCACAGGGCTCCTTCCCCTTCACTGCCAGAGCTCAACTGAACTCCAGCAGACAAAACCGGGCACTTCCTTTGAGTTCCTCCCAGTTCTTGGCTGGATTGGCTGTCACTCACAATAGACTGCCCCTGTTGGTCCAAAAAGGTGCCAAAGTCCAAACTATATCTCCCAGAGTCACTGCCCATACAATCCTCTTGTGGCTGGCTCAGATTACGAGTCCAAGTTCTGATTCGTCCAAGGCACCATTTTAGAGCTACCTTAACCCACACTGATTGGTCCAGTTCAGCAGTTCAAAACTAGAATGGGGAACTAGGCAAACACAGTTCTGACTGCAAAGAAAGCAGGTTAGACAAACTGTATTTTCATTATTACTCTAGATGATTTCTGGCAAACAGTTGCATCTTTCAGATAGGTTCCCTTTGCACTCTAGTGACTGCAAAATGGAGTGAATTGGCAGCAGCTCGAGTGGTACTCAAGCAGAGAAACACACAGTCCCCCCATACAAACTAATTATGTCTGCAAGCAGACAGCTCTTAAAGAGACAGTACCAGAGGCTCTAAAAACACTCACAGATAAATGGCTTAAACGCCAAACACCATTCAGTCTTGGACCATTCAAGCAAGCTCCTGGAAGTCTTTTGGGAACCCCCATTTGCAGGGGGGTTACATTTGCATCAAAACAGATTTCTTTAATAGGGTACTTGTAGGGGCATTACCAGCTACTACTGACGCATAGTTTACAATAGGAAAAAGTACTTGATTAACTATAGCTGTTCGTGATTCTCAAGTAAAAAACTATGAAGCCTTTACAGTAAGGCAAGTTTTGTATGTGTTTTCACTGTTGTCTGGATATGGGCATTAAAATTCAGAGTGGGGTCTAACATCACATATGTCCCTCAGCCCTCTCCAGTAGTCCTCGGAACTGTCAATTGTTGTGCTGGCCCACATTTTATTGGCAGTCCAGTGTTTCTTTAAGTTCCACAAGCTACTGCTCCAATCTGGCCATTTTGTTAGGGACCACCACTGCCAAGTCCTCTATCGCTGATAACCAGCTTTCTGCCACACCCAGCCATTTCCCATGTCTGTCCACTTCCTGAGTTACTTTTACTCCTTCTTTTGTTGCCACTAATGCTTTGCAGACATTCTGGAGACATATTCATCCATCTTTTGGTTGGCCAGGCCCTTATCTGGCCACGATGAAGTTTGTAGAAGGCAGGAATCATTAGAATCTGGGCATTCTAACCTTTATTTGGTGCAGGGGAGTACAGAGCTCAGAAAACTTTGTGTACTCTGTTCAGTTGCTAATCAGCACTCTGGAATACCATCCCAGTACTCTAAGCACTGTGCTATAAGTAAGCATTAAGCCACGACGAAGGTGGCATCTAATGGGGAATTAATGCATGGTTGGGGGGTTCGGCCTCGTGCCTACAATGACCCAACCATTCATTAATTCCCCATTAGAGGCCATCTTCGGAGTGGCTTAATGCTCTTGTAACATGGTTTTCCTAAAGTAATTGTTGCTATAACTGTTACTTTAATAACGTGAACGAAATAATGGAGACACTGTGTGTTCTGTTTTTACATGTTTACTGCACTTTCTGCAGCTTAGAGACATGTTTATTTACATGCTGATGTTGTGAAAAGAATACAAAACATAACACAGGAATTGTTTTTCAACATTAATTTTGAGAACTTATGGAAATCTACACACGGCTATTATTGTGATACAGTGACTAGGAGGTTCACGATCTGCTTATCTATCAGTTCCGCTATGTGCGATTGTGACTAATTTGCACATTGCCTGACCTTTGGTTTCTGTCTAGCACATCACTGCGATGTCCCTCACTGTGGTGGTTTCTGGCATCGCTCGTATCCCGGTAAACAATTCTATGCTCCTTTGTCACTATTTCTAGCACTCCAGACTCGATTTACCACTACAGTAATTAACATTTACTGTACCATGGACCATGAAGGACTGGAACCAAAACAGACAGTGCATTTGCGGCTGCAGTGCGTGTACTCCTGCCTTGTGATCCAGAAGTGGTTGGGTGCTACCTTTACTGTTGTGGTGCGCGACACTCCTCGTTGCGGCTGTGGATCCCTTTATATTTTCTGTGCCACTTTCTGACATTGTCACCTTCGGTATTTCCCTTGTGTCTCTCTTACTGTTATTTTGTTGTGCTGCTGGACATTCGCTTTCACAACAATAATCACGGGCATTTGGGTCACGGGTATTTGGGTGGGTGAGAAAGACAGGTAATGTTTTGTTGGACTACAGCCCCATTTACTACTGCACTGCTTTTTGTACTCTGTGCATTAGTATGATACTTCATTTTGGGGATGGCATTGCACAATTAATGCCGTCTCCAAAGTATACCATGTGACTGTTTTATCCAATGACTACTATTACTTTAGTATCGCTTATCTTTGCCATGTTACAAGCTCACATAGTTAGAGCTGACTCTTCCCAGAAACACTTCCTTTCTCTGGTATTACAAATCCTGTAAGTGTGAACAATTGAGATAGCAAGTAGGTGTTTTTGGTGCAGCATTCCAGGGGGGTTGGGTTCAATTCCCAGCATGGGTATCGGCAGGCATACTCGGTGTACTTCGCTGAGTACAGTAAATTCTTAAAAATCTGGGGGTAACATGAGCCTCAGGCCAGGGCAACAAACTAGTCTAATGTACCTGAAGAACTGTTTTCCCCGATCCTTGAAAGCTTCAGTGTGAGTTTGTGAATGATCTTTGGAAGATGTGTGGGTGCTAAACTTAGAGGCTAACATAGAATGAGAGACCCAATTAAATTATGCATGCATGACTGCTGGTGTGGATGGCTTCTGTAAGGCTGGCTACCTTGATGGAAAGCAAGGCAAAGTTTATTTAAAAGACGCCCAATCCCAGAGGCTCTGGGCACCGTATAAAATTTAGGACAAGCATTTAAATATAATAAATATAGACATTACACATAATAAATACAAATCTTACAAAACCAAGCCATAACTATAAATATACATCTAGACATTAAAAGCTTTAGAGAAGAGAAAGCTTTAAGCTGGGCTTTAAAACATCAATTGTGAGCTTCTCTGACCATAGTTGGTAGAGGAGTTCCACAGAACAGAGGCAGGCTAAATGCTCTATCGCCAGTGGATTTCAGCCTAGTTCTGGGAATGGTCAGAAGCATTCACTAGAGGAGCGAAGAGGCGCGAGGAAAGGCAGGTGACAGAAGGTTTCACAGGTAACCAGGGCCCTGCCCGTGTAGGGCCTTATAGGTGAGAAGACCCACCTTAAAGAGGATTCTCCACCTGACTGGAAGCCAGTGCAACTCGCGCAAAACCGGTGTAATATGGCAAAACTTTTGCTGCCCGGTCAACAACCGGGCAGCTGCGTTTTGCACCAGCTGCAATCTGCGGAGAGATCCTCCTGTGACCCTGAGATAGAGCGCGTTACAGTAATCAAGCCTAGATGTGACTAAGGCATGTATCAAAGTAGGGAGGTCCGGAAGCGGAACAAGGGACTTAATCCTGGCAATGTTTCTGAGCTGGTAAAAACAAGTACTAACCACGGAGGATATTTGAGCCTCCATGGTTAGATCTTTATCCAGAATCACGCCGAGATTTCGCACCCAAGAGGAGGCCTTCAATGGCACAGATCCTAGGACAATCCCAGTTTCTGCGTCAGAGGCCATCGTATCACGAACTCTGTTGGACTCCACTACTAATACCTCCGTCTTATCGGGGTTCAGCCGCAACCAGCTGGTGGCCATCCAGTTGTTTATCTCGGCCAGACAGATATTAAGCACATCCACTGCATTAGGTGTTCCTGGGGCAAAGGAAAAATACAGCTGAGTATCATTGGGATAACAATGAAAATTCAAGCTGTACTTCCTAATGATCCCGCCCAGAGGCAGCATATACACTGTGAACAGCATTGGAGCCAATACTGATCCCTGAGGAACTCCGCAAAGAAGTAGGCTGGGTGTAGATGAGAAATTTCCGATCATAACCCGCTGCCTCCTGTTGGTGAGAAAGGACTCAAACCATTTGATGACATTACCGGTGAGTCCACATAGGTCCTCAAGGTGAGCAAGCAGCACACAATGGTCCACAGTGTCAAATGCTGAGGAGAGATCAAGGAGAACAAGAATTGTCTTGTCTCCCCGGTCTCTAGCCCTGAGAAGGTAATTCTGCACCCGAACAAGTGCAGTTTCGGTGCTATGTCTAGCATGAAAAGCCGACTGGAAGGGTTCATACAACTCATGAGATATGAGGTGCTCTTCCAACTGAAGCGCTACCACTTTCTCAATAACCTGTCCCAGAAATGGAAGGTTAGAGATTGGACGGTAATTTGCCTTGACCTCCGGGTCCAAAGATGGCTTCTTTAAGAGGGGTCTCACCAGAGCTCCTTCAAGGCATCTGAAAGACACCTCAGAGAGGAACACCGTACAATCACAGAACACCACGCGACAGAGTCAGCGCAGCTCATTAAAAAACGCGTTGGCACCGGGTCCAGTTCACAAAAGGTATGCTTCATATTGGTTGCTACCTCAATAACCTCACTAACCTCCACTAGTCTAAACTCTCCCCAACCAGACGGAGTGCACTCGGAACACATCAGGCGATCACTGCCAGCTATGTCATTGCTGACTGAAGGAGCCACCCACCGGATCGCGGACACCCTATCTAAAAAGAACTGAGAGAAATCCTCACAATCAGTATTAGAAAAAACCCTCCTGGGCCGTAGACAGACTGGACGTAAAAGTTTATCAACAGTCCGGAAAAGTGAGGCCAGTCGGTTCCTTCCAGCAGCAATCTCCTTAGACAGAAAAACTGTCTTCTTACGGTTGATTGCCTCCTGGTTCCCAACACAATGGACACGCAGGGCCAGTCTGTCCACGTCCAGATGGGATCTCCTCCAGCAGCGCTCCAATCTCTAACCCATCTTCTTCATCTCCCTGAGATCACCATCAAACCATGGCAATCTCAGGTACGAAGTTCTGGGTTGTACACGGACAGGTGCGAGGGAGTTAATAGTGTCGGATAACACCCCATTATAGGCGTTAACCCCGTCCACAACACCTCCCGCGCATGCATCACCCACTCTAGACAAATTCGCTGCCACCAAAAAACCCTCAGGGGTCAAACCCCGTAAAGGGCGACAGCAAATTGTCTCAACAGGGGAAGGGCTTATGGCAGGAGCCCCAAGCGTGAACTGCACCGTGCAATGATCGGACCAAAGAACTGGATTGATCTCAAGATCACTGATATCAAGTCCCATTGAGAACACCAGGTCCAATATATGGCCATCACGATGGGTCGATGAAGTAACTGCCTGCATCAGACCCAAGGAGGACATAATCTGAAAAAATTCATAACTATGTCTATGATTCATGTCGTTGAACCAAACATTGAAATCCCCCAGAAAAACACATCTGGGGGATTCCAATGATGCAACGGTGATGAAATCGGCGATCTCCTGCAGGAAATTTCCCACTGACCCAGGAGGGCGATAGATGAGAAAGATCCTGCAGCCCACATCAGGTCCTCCCCGGATGGCCACACACTCAAAAGAACCCGGAGCTCTCACCGGATGCACGGTGAAGGTCAGGCTGGATCTAAAACAGATGGCTACACCACCACCCCTGCGTTCCACTTTGGGGCAGTGCACCACGGTATACCCAGGGGGGACTGCAGCCTCAAAAATTGGGCCTGCATCGTCTCCCACCCAAGTCTCCGTGATAAAAGCCAGATCGACCGACAAAATCAAGACAGCAATAATTGCTGTCTAATTTCTAATCGATCTGGCATTACAGCTTACTGCCGTCCGGGAGATTTTGAAATTGGTGCAGCCTGAGTTACCTGGCCACTCAATCTGGTGGACTCCTGGGGATGGGCACCAACCACGTCTGGCCTCTCCCATATGCCCATCATAATCTAGGGCACCTTCTGGACTTGACAACCTCAATCCTCCCACCCATACATGGGTTGCTCAACAAACCACGGTCAACACCATCCCTTCCAATCCCCACCTCCCAGCAGCGTCTGGCAGTAGTGTCTGATACTGGGACG
The DNA here is from genome assembly GCA_016271365.2 of Neoceratodus forsteri. Classification (NCBI taxonomy): domain Eukaryota; kingdom Metazoa; phylum Chordata; order Ceratodontiformes; family Ceratodontidae; genus Neoceratodus; species Neoceratodus forsteri. The sequence continues at coordinate 195,939,901 of CM028134.1, forward strand.
GGGATAAAAGGGCGTAAATCGTGTAGCATTGAACTATCGTAGGTAATTTTAACCCCCTTTAATCCACCCATATAGCCCATATACATCTAGAACAACAGATGGCTCTTAGTTATCAGGCTTATAACCAATAAGCAATTTTAAAAACCTAAATATCCCTCCTGGCCTATTCATTTACCATACATACATTACAAACATTTAAAATCATAGCAACTTACTTGACAATGATGCCCTCAAGCTAATTCTCAGCCTCAGTAGTGGTATACAACAGTAAATATAAACCAACTAAGCTATAACATTTCTTTAAAAAGGCATACAGTACAAGCTAAAAAAATTACAATACCAAGCGGCGCTCATGCCACTCACAATGCTCGCGCTTGTGAGCGGTGCGGCAATTTGAAGAGAGAGAGTCTCCGCCCCCAGGACGCACAGGTCCTAGCTCCCCCCGGAATCACTTCTGGCAATAGATAACAATAGCACAGACCTGCTATGCAGCCTCTCACGCTGTACAGGTCATGCAATCAGAAGGCACCTCAAAACGTTAGCGTTCAGCACACAGGGGCTTCCTTTAGTCCTGCAGAATATCCAACCACCTACGAAGCGGCAACACAGTTCACAATAAAATTCCCACTTCAGCTAGCTGCTTGCAAGCAGTGCGGTGATTTGAAGAGAGAGAGTCCCCGGCCCCAGGACACACAGGTTCTAGCTCCCCCCAGAATCACTTCTCGTAATAGATAACAATAGCACAGACCTGCTATACAGCCTCTCATGCTGTACAGTTCGTGCAGTCAGAAGGCACCTCAAAACGTTAGCATTCAGCACACAGGGGCTTCCTTTAGTCCTGCAGAACATCCAACCGCCTACGAGCGGCGACACAGTTCACAATGAAATTCCCACTTCAGCCTATTGATGTGGTACAGCTTATCATACTGTATCCTAAACATTGTAACTAAATGCCAGCCAACATCTGTCTGATTGGTACTGTGTGTATTAGATAAAATAAAATGTTGTAAATCTATTGGGATCATTGGCTTACTACATATTGCTGACTGAAGCTGGGGTGGAGCAATATTTGTGTGGTGGGGCACCACACCTTTTGGTTTGTGTTTACAGGGAGGGGGAGGCAAAAGTTCTGTTAACTGCCGAGTACAAGTCAAATTCCTGGCTACACCCCTGATTCCCAGTTGGTCACTTTATTTCTTTCTCGCTTCAGCTTGTGAAAAGATGTTTGTGTAAGAACTGGAAGGAGAGCAGGATGTGCTGATTTTGTTAAAGGAGAACCCTCCATTACAGAGTGCGATGCAATCATATGTATGTGCGTGCTTCTTGATGCGCTAGATTGGCAGCTAATAGGGTTTCTCACGTGCTTCTGCTTCTTCCTGCTTTTCTATTCCCTAATGCCCAGCTGGGCAATTTACATCTTTGTTACAAAAATGTTAGAAAATTATATACTTATTATAAAGCTGACCTCCCTGACATGAGAAAACTGACACTACTGCCTTGGGGCTGGCGACAGTAATGTCTACTCTACAATCTTCTCCTTTCTAATTGTCTTTAGTCAACGGCGCATACTGTCCACAGGAACAAATTCACCCTAAAGGGAAGGTGTGGCACGCTGCTGTTGGGGTTAACAAGGAGTACCGAAATTAAAGGCATCTACAGTGTGTGAACCGGTGCATGACTGCTCTGTGCAGACTTGCTGGCTGCCTTTTTGAGGAGGTGGCTGGAACAATGATTTGGTATTGACCTGTGGAAAAATAAAAACGGGTACGTCTTGCTTATGAGTCACTGTAACTTGAGCGGGAACTGACATTACAAAAACATGTCTACTGATGAACAAGCTGAGTCTGCTACGGCAGAGAAGCCAAAACAGTGTGCCCGGGGTAACAGGAACCTAGTTCAGGTTGCTCTTGGCGTGGTGGCATGCATGCATGCAAGATCCTGCACTATAATCGCATGCAAGATGCTGGGCAAAGCAACATTTTCTGTTCAACTGGAAAGCTACAGGTCACTCAGTGTGCTCGAAATCAGAGTAAACAAAAGCAAGCACTCATTGCTCTGCACTGAGGAAAACGGACGGAGGAACAATGTATAACATCAAAACATCACGGTGTGTCATCAGTGGTATTGCACTTGACCTCCTATGTTGAGCAACTTAATTTCTATGCCACTTTCTCTCACCTCTCTGGCCCTGTTCTGCCTGGCAGGCTCAGTCCCTCACCTGCCTTCCCATGGACTTACCACCTTCCTTCCTCCCTGGTTAACCCTCCCCCATGAAAGGGTCATCAAGGTCCCCCAAACCCCTCTGAAGTTGGAATTTCAGTGGAGAAGGAAGCAGAGTGGGTGGTGTGGGGCCTGTGAGCCACTAGATTCATCCTACCAGGTCAGGGTGTTTTACACTATTCTATTCCTTCCACACCCTTAGGATGCTGGTTGTTGAACAATTTAAATTTCCTGCTACTGTTCAGCCTTTGATCTATTAACACCAGCTTTATGGGTGCGGAGCTAGCAGTCCAGCTGTGAGGAGCCAATTTCGATGAGCTTCTCAGCCAGCAGTTCACTTTCCTCAAACAAAATGCATGAAATTATGGATTTGGGACTCTGTTTTGACTACAGCAGTCTGCATCATGTTGAGCTGAATAGTTTAATATTACATTTATGAACATTGTGGATTACTCGGGCACAGTAGGAAGGAATAACTGGGGAGCAGCTTCAAGAAAAGTATCTTGACCATGTGACAAAGCAGGTCCAAGCACAGAGGGAGTGGAAAAGCTTATTGCAGGTGAGAACTAGCCTTCAAATACAGTCTTGCTGAAAGCAAAAGAGATTGATGAAACATTTGAAGACTATGCAGCCAAAGTTAGAATTTTAGACACAAAGGTGTCATTAGTCCAGGATGAGCTGAGTTGAAATCAGCTGCAAAGTAGAGGTGGGCAAGCCAGAGCAGACTCGGCCTGGCTCAAATCTAGTGCTTCACTCTGCTCAGCTTGACCTCTATAATCAGTTGTGAGCCAAGGTCAGGTCAAGCCAGCTATGAACAAAGCAAGCATTTGTATCAGCCTGAGCAGTTAGTGCTGTGGCTGAAACTTTTAACTCCTCTCATGCAACTCAGGGGAGACACTGTCAATAGCTGTGGCTCAGGCCAAGAAAGTGCTAGCTGCCTTAGTAAATCTGGTGAAAAAGAGTTCACTCCTGGAACCTGGATTAGAATATATGAAGGAGGACAGCCCAAGGTTTACATACAAGAGTGATTTCCAGGGCTGCTGCAGTTGGAGGGCTCCCTATGCATAGTTAAGACGTACAGAGTGACCCCACATTGGATGCAGGGACTGAATCCTCCAGCAAGGACTCTTCTCATGGAGATGCAGCTGAAAGAGATGATGGCTTGAATGCTGCAAAACAGTTGAAATATCTGGAATGGCAAGATATTATGGTGTCCATATTTCCTGATCTAAGCTATGCCACCCATCAGCACTGAAAGAGATGCAATGGAATGTGGCCACAGCTCTTAGAGTAGGGGAATGCAACCCTGTCCCTCTTACCCTGGAATTTTTTGCCCTATCTCCCGCCTTCCCAGTCCAAAGAACACAAACTGCAGCACTCGTTAAAAGTAAAAAATCACATGTACTCATGAATTATAAAGCCATCTGTTATATTTCCAAAAGTAGAAGGTAAAACACTTGAAACCTCGGCACTTCGTGTTGCAAGCGTGACACTTCCTCAGGGGGCACCCTGACGAAGTATCATGCTTACGACACAAAGCACCGGGGTTTCTAGTGCTGTAGCCTCTACTTTTGGACACATACTAGATGGCTTTATTACTCCTGAGTATGTGAGATTTTTTTACCTTTAACAAGGGCTGCTGTTTGTGTTCTTTTGATTGTCAGTGTTTTGGGCACCCAACCGCTCTTGTCCATGAGCATGTGTTGTCTGTGGCTCCCTCCTCCCAGCCCTGGCCAAACTCCAGAAACACCTTATTCTCTCCCAACTCTCCCCCTTTCCTTGACTCATTCTCCTTCTTCACTCCTTTCCACGTTTAGAAAGTCCCACTCTATCTCCTCCTCTCTCCTCAGGCTCACTTACTCTGTCCATGGATCAGGGCCTGGTTACCTCTGCCATCTATGTCAACTTGGCCAAAGCTTTTGACATTGTTGCCCACCCCATTCTCCTAAACAAGCCTAAGGCAGCTGGATTCTCTATATCCTCAGTTGATTGGTTCCCCTCCCACCTGGAGAGCAGGTCTCAAGTTGCCCATATTGGAGATCCCCCACACCCAATCTTCAGTGTCACAAGGATCTCTCCTTGGTCTCTCCTTGGCCCATTTCTTTTCTCAATTTTTCTAAAAGATCTCCCCAATGCTTGCTATTCTGTGTCCATTCACATGTATGCAGATGACATGGTACTCTTTCCCTCTGACTCCTCTGCCTTTGACTTCATGACCTAGCTCCAACTGAACTTTAACAATACCCAGCACTGGGTCTGTTGAAATCAGCTGCCCTTCAATGCCAAGAAAATGGTCTCTATGTATTTTAGCACCAGGCAGAGACTTGCTAGACTCACTCTCTCTCCCTTCTATCCATACCATTGATGGTGCAGCAACTGAAGATGTCTTCTCCTTCAAGTACCTCAGGGTCTGGTTGGACTGTCACCTTGATTTCTCTGTTAATGTGGACACAATCCAAAAGACGCTCCACCCCAAGCTTGGTGTGCTTTACAGGAATGGAAATTTACTTGCCTTTTATAGGTGTCTATAGGAGCACCTTTTACAGCACTCTGAAGTTCTCACAAGTAGGTTATTGAGGCATCCTCCAAAAGGCTGACAGACTGAAATTTTGAATCCAATCCTGTCTCCACCCATTCCTGCTGGGTCTTCCTCAGTACAAAAGTTCCAAAGCTGTTCCTCTTGGAAACAATTTAATGAACTCACAAGAGAAAACAAGCATAACGAAATAAAACAAAATACCAGTGGAGACAACTAAAGATGGATTCAAATTATTATCAGCATCATTAAAGCACACTTTGTGAACTTAGAAACACCACACTGAATAGAGAAAAAAACATATTAGAACTATAGGAGACTACATAGGTAACTATTCTATTATAATGTGAAGACCTGAAATACATAGTGATCAAACTATCACATTCAACTGGAACAAAAACTATATTCCTCATCGTCAGGTGAGATGCGAAATGCTGTAAAAGGTGCTCCTATAATCACCATTAACAGGAGAGTATACTTTCTACCAGGAGAGCATACTTCTATTACCAATCACACCTTTTACAGCACTCTGAAGTCATCACAAGCAGGGCTGGCCTTAAGGATAGGCAAACTAGGCAGGCACCTAGGGCGCCATGCAATAGGGGGTGTCTTGAAAGAAAGCACCATTTTTTATGCTTCATTTTTTTTCTCCATGAGAGCCATCAGGGCAGTGAAAATTATATGACCAAATTTTGTGTGTTTTGGGTGGGGTGGGGGTTGAACTTGAAGACTTGTCCACCACTGACCACCACCTTCGTTTCCGTGGCTCCATCTGTATAATCAGCCACTGGCCACCCACTACACCTGCCACCCCCAACCCCATTAGTGCATGCGCAGTGGTTGAGCAGTTGATCGGTTTTGGCAGTAGCAGCAAAGGATTGAGCCAAGAGACAAGCAGCATAGTGTTAGCGAGGTAGGCATTTGAGGAGAGAGTCGAAAAGAGCCAAGCCAAGTTGGATGGTTTTGCTGGGTCATGGATGTTGAGGGAGAAAAAAAAAGATGGTGAAAGTGAGCAAAATTGAAGAGGCGAGACCGCGAGAGGACCAGAGGAGTAAAGAGTATCAGCTGACAGGTTGTGTCTTTCTTCCCGTGGTGTGGGTGTCCAGCTCAGAGTCAGGTGAGTCTCTTTGGTATCGATACCATTAGTGCTGGGGTGGGGATGGAGGTGGGGCAGCCGCGGCAGAAAAACACAGAGAAAGGATTGCAAGACAATTTTATTTGTAGGGCGTTTGTTCCCAGAGGCTCTGAGCACCTTAACAATATTCAATACAAAAGAAAAAACACATTAAAATACAATAAAATTCCCATAAATGAACAATATAATAGTTCAACAACTTTAAAAGCTTCAGATTACCGAAAAGTAGACTGGACAAAACTGCTAGAATTCAGCAATCTACAAAGGCCAGACTGAAAAGGTGGGCCTTCAGCATATGCTTGAACACCTCGATTAAGAGGGCTTCCTGGACAGCAGGTGGAAGAGAGTTCCACAGGGTCGGGCCAGAGACACTAAAAGCACAGTCTCCCGAGATCCTGAGCCAAACCCTGAGAACATCTAGGAGGCCCCTCGAAGAGGAGCGGAGGAAGCAAACAGAGGTCACCAGTGACAGGAGCTCTGACAGGTAACCAGGACCTAGTCAGTATAGAGCCTTAAAGGTGAGTAGACCCACCTTGAAAAGGACCCTTCACCTGACCGGCAACCAGTGCAGGGCACACAGGACTGGGATTACATGACTGGACCTCGAAGGGGCCATCAGCAACCTGACTGCTGCATTCTACACCAGCTGCAGTCTGCGAAGGGTCCCTCCCATGACCCTGAAGTACAGACAGTTGCAGCAGTCAAGCCTAAAGGTAACAAAAGCATGCACTAGTGTCAGCAGATCCTTGGGCGGAATAAGGAGCTTAATCCTGGCAATGTTTCATAAGTGGTAGAAACCACTTTTGACCACAGATGACACCTGATCTTCAAAGGTCAATCTGCTATCCAGGATCATGCCAAGATTTCACACCCTCAAGGACGCCACCAATGGAGCAGACCACAGGACAAGGCCTGTGTCTGCTCCCGGTGGCAATCCATCACGTCTGTAACCAGGCTTGATCACCAGTACCTCCATCTTGGCTGGGTTTAGTCTCAGCTAGATGGAAGCCATCCAATCATTGATTTTAACCAAACAGTTGTTAAGCACATCGACAGCTCCGGATGTTCCAGGGGCAAAGGACAAATACAACTGGGTATCATATGCATATCAGTGAAATTCCATGCTGTATTGTCTAATGATCTCACCCAGGGCAGCATATACATCGCGAACAACACCGGCAACAAGCTCGAGCCCTGTTGTACTCCGCAGGACAGAGGCATTGGGGAGGAGGAGAAATTCCCCATCACCACCCACTGCACCCTGTCCGAGAGATAGGACTCAAACCACTTGATGACAGTACCGGCGAATCCACAAAACTCACAGAGCCGATCAAGAAGCACAACGTGGTCTACAGTGTCAAAAGCTGAAGAGAGATCGCGGAGCACAAGAACCGACCTGTCTCCTCTATCACTAGCCCTGAGCAGATCATTATGCACCCTCACTAGAGCTGTTTCAGTGCTTTGTTTGGCCTGAAACCCAATTGAAATGGCTCATAGATGTCAAAGGACACCAGGCGAGCCTCGAGCTGCTGTGCTACTAATTTCTCTACAACCTTGTCCAAAAAACGCAGGTTGGAGATAGGACAATACTTCGCCAGGACACTGGGGTTAAGGGAAGATTTTTTTTGAGGAGGGGCTTCACCAGTGCTTCTTTCAGAACCACTGGGAAAACACCCGCCGGCATCGAGCACCTGGCAATCCTGGCGAACACCAGGCCTACAGCCTCGACACATCCCATTAGGAAATGCGTCAGGGCCAGGTCCTGTTCACAGGATATATGCTTCAGCTCTAAGATCACCTTATTCACTTCTGCCACCCCCACTGGCCTAAACTCCTCCCAGACAGATGAAGTGCCTCTGAACCTCTCAGTCCAGCCACTGTAAGGCAATTGCCTCACTGGCGGAATCCCTGACCGGATAGCCAACACCCTGTCGGAGAAAAGTAGAGCAAACTCTTCACATAAAGTGGATGAAAAGGCATTATTCGGCTGTAGACAGACAGGATGAAGAAGTCTGTCCACAGTCCACAAAAGCTGAGATGGTCTGTTTTTCCCCACAGCAATTTCCCTGGACAGGAATTCTGCCTTCTTACGGGAAATTGCCCCCTGGTACACAGCATAGTGAGCACACAGGGCCAGTCTGTCAGCCTCCAGCTGGGTCTTCCGCCAGCAATGCTCCAATCTCCAACCCGTGATTTTCATTGCCTTGAGATCCCCATCAAACCAGGGGGATCTCAAGTGAGAGGATCTGGGTCATATACAAACTGGTGCAAAGGCATCCAGAGCTTCAGAGGTCACCCTGTTATAGGTGGTTACCACCTCTCTGGTGCTGATCGCTCATGCCACATCAACCCTAGATAGGTCAGCCAATGCCAGCAGTCCCTCTGGGTGCAAGCCCCTTAAGGAGCAGTAGCCGACCATCTCCACAGGGGAGGGACTTTCAGGGTGGCCCCCAAACGTGAACTCCACTGTATAATGATCAGACCAGGAGACCTGATCAGTCTTGAGGTTGTCAATCTCAAGACCCAGCTGGAACACCAGATCTAGTGTGTGGACATTCTGGTGGGCAGCAGAGGCAACAGCCTGTGATAGGCCCAGTGATGATATCAGCTGGAGAAGGTCATAAACGAAACGCGAGTATTTGTCGTTGATCCAGGTGTTGAAATCCCCCAAGATTAAACACCAGGTGGACTCCAATATCTGGTTGACGATGAAGTCTGCTACCTCGTGCAGGAATTTTCCCCCTGCCCCAGGAAGGCGGCAAACGAGGAGAATCCTGTAACCTGCACCTGCACCCCCATGCACAGCGATGCACTCAAAAGATTGGGTATTACCAACTGGGTGCACTGTGAAGCCCAGGCTGGATTGAAGTATAATGGTCACTCCCCCACCCCTGCGATCCTTCCTCAGGTAGTGCACAATGGTATACCTGGCAGGGACGGCAGCCTCTAAAACTGGGCCTGCACTGTCACCCAGCCAGGTCTCCATAATGCAAGCTAGGTCGACAGAGGAAATCAAGTCCTCAAAAATAGTGGTCTCGTTCCTAATCGACCTGGTATTGCATAGCACTGCTTAAAGAGGATTAGAGGATGAGGATGGTCCTCTAGCGACCTGCCCATTTGGTCCGGAGGAAACCCTGGGTACGGAGACCAAACAAGTCTGGCATCTCCCTAGGCTCCATTTAAAGCCAGGGTGTCTCCTGCACCAGACAACCTCAATGCTGCCCACCACCTCCTCCTCAGCTGCCCTTGGCCATCGACAAACCACTCACCTCCTTGTAATCCCAACCTTCTTGCAGCGCATAGCTGCGGAGGCAGAAATAGGGAGGTCAGTAAAGGGGCGTAGGTCACTAAGCCAAGCGGCAGCATAGGTAATCCGAGCTGTGCTGTGGCTCAAACACATCTCAGCCTGGTGAGTCCAGATCAAGAGGGAAAACCCTGTTTAGCACTAGATTTTTTTTTTTCAACTCATTTTTATTCAAGAGTTTAGAATATATACCATAAAATAAAAATATGAGACAGACATAGACATAATTTGATCTCTAAATTACATATGCACAGCTATAGTCTTCTGGATCTTTCATTCATACTTTTTTCCTTCCTTGTTCTTTTGCTTTCTTTAATACAATAATCCATTATCTAGAGTCAGGTATCAATTGCTATCCGGCTTCTAGACTTAAGTATAACTGATCCTTCAATACTTATATATAGTGCAATAAGGGATGATTGTTCAGCTCATTACAAACTCCATTTTCTAACTTTCAACGATTAATATGTAAACAATAAAAAAAAGGGGGAAAATAAAAAACCGTAACAGTAAAACCAGAAACTATTCTGCCCAGATTAGAGAGAGGGAGCAGACAGACAGACTAACAGTAGGGGACCATTCACACAGATAAATTTTATTTATTATTTTAATCCCCCCTTTTTTCTTTTTTTTCCTTCCTTTTTGTAATTTATTTGTAAAGGGTGTTTTCTTTGGGGGGTGCGTGGTTCAGAGATGAGGGTGGAGACTAAGTGGGGGGATCCTATTAGGCATAAGGGGGAGAGAAGGAGGCATCCAGTTCTGCCCTGCTCATAGTCTTTAGTCTTCTTCCTTAGTTTACCCTGTTTTCTCCCTCTCCTCACTCCTGGAGATCTTCTGTTACCAGACTGGGGCCTGAATTCCGAAGAAGCCAGGGATTCCATACTTCCCTGAATTTCTCTTCTCGGAGACCCAGCCTCGCTGTAAGGCGTTCCATCTCACAAATAGAGTCCACTTTGCCACACCATTCTGTTCTTGTAGATGGGTCCTTTTTGAGCCAGTGGCGTGTGAGACATTTAAGAGCTGCTACCATAAAGATCTGGGCTAGCTTTCTCTGTGGGACTGGGAGCTGCAAGACTGTGGGTAAGCCTAGCACCCATTCAGTCATGTCTCCGGGTATGTTCACTCTCATTATGGCATTGGTCGCCTTTCTCACCTCCTCCCAAAACCCCGAATACCCGGGCAATCCCAAAAGATGTGCACATGGGACCCTACAGAGCCACATTCTCTCCAACATTTATCCGAATTGGATCTTTGGAAATGCTTTGTGACTTTTGGGGTATAGAAAAACCTGACTAGGACCTTCCAGTAGAATCCTCGCCAATTCGGCGAGGAGGTTACCCTTCAGCCCATGGAGATCCGTCTTCTCCAGACATCATCTGGTATTGGATCTACCCCCTCTCTATGCCAGGCCTCTTTGATATTTTCTAGTGGAATAGGTTCTTCTGGGCTCAGGCACGGATAGAGGTCTGAGATGCATTTCCCTTTTAGATTTATTTTCGCTGTATGATATATAAAATCCTCCCAAGCGTTCTTTTGTCTACTCACCAGAGTTAAATAGCCCGTGGTTCAGATAGTGTCTTATCTGTAGGTATCTGAAAAATTCAGATCTAGGGATTTTGAACTTGGCCTGGATCTGTTGAAAGGACATAAGGACCCTTACCTCCACTAACTGAGCAAATCTGGTAATTCTGCTCTCTCCATCTCTCATACCCTAAATCTGTCTTTGGGGCAAGTAGTCTGGTGTATTTCTAATAAGTGAGAGCGGTTCAATGTCCCCTCCCCTCCCATCTTGTGTCTAGTTAGTTGTATCATCCCCATGGTGTGTCGATCCACGGGTTCTTAATTTGATTTATGAATTTTCTAGAAAGGTTCAGGCTTGGGAGAGCAAATAGGGGAACGGGCAGTCTCCACCATTCTCTATCTCATACCACCCTGAATCTAAACGTTGTTTTACCCAAGTGGTCACCGCTCCCATCTGGGCAGCTAAATAATAGGCCTTCAAGTTAGGCAAACCCAGGCCCCCCAATGATTTCGGTTTCTGGAGCGTAGGACTGTCCAACTTGGGTCTGCCCCCCAGATGTATCTGACAATCCCGAGTTTGTCTCCTGCCAGAATTTCTTAGGAATCTGGACAGGCAGGGGAGAAAAGAAACAAAAATCTTGGAAGTAAATTCATTTCCACTAAGTCTATTCTGCCTGCCAGGGTCAATGGGAGCAGTGACCACCTAGTCATGTCCCTCTGCATATCATTCCGTAGCCTGTTGTAATTTATAGCAAATAACCTGGATAACTTTGTGGCCACCTGCACTCCAAGGTACCTAATCTGATTTTGTTTTGCCCAAGTAAATGGGAAAGTTCTCTTGAAGTCTGGGGGCATGTTCCACCCAAGATCAATGCCTCTGATTTGCTATAATTGATTTGGTATCCCGATACTGCTCCAAATGAGTCGAGGACCCAGCGCAAGTGCGGCAGGGAGACTTCTGGGTCTCTCAAAAAGAATATGGAGTCATCAGCGTATAGTGCTATTTTATGTTCTATGGTCCCTGTTAGAACCCCCTCTATGTTCTTATTCTGGCGGATTGCTACTGCCAAAGGTTCAAGAAAAATAGCAAATAACACTGGGGAGAGTGGGCAGCCCTGCCTGGTGCCTCTATGAACAGGGAATCTACTGGTATTTATTCCATTAACTCTAACTTGCACCTGGGGGTCTCTATATAGGCTTTTGATTACTTGCAAGAATTTAGAGCCTAATTGCATCTTTTCTATTGTTTTGTAGTGGAATTCCCAGTTCACTCTATCAAACGCTTTTTCCGCGTCCATCGATATGCCAATTGAAATTTGTTTTGGTTTATTTGAGCCGAAATAATGTTTAATAAACGCCTAATATTATCTGTTAGGAATCTTCCTGCTATAAAACCTGATTGGTTCGGGTGAACCAATCTGGGGGCAACCTTCTGCAGGAGATCCGCCAGAATTCCGGTGAATAATTTAAGGTCTACATTTAACAGCTATATCGGGCGGTATGAGCCGCACTGCTCCGGGACCTTGCCCTCCTTTTGGATCACTGAAATCTGCGCATATCTCCATGAGTCAGGTATTTCTCCTTCCTCCTGAATATGATAGAAACAAGCCAACAGGGGGGTCACCAGTTTCTCCTTTAATGCTTTATAAAACTCAGAGGGGAGGCCATCTAAACCTGGGGATTTTCCATTTTTTAAATCTGCAATCTTCAGCAGTAACTCCTATCTAGTAATTAACACCTCTAAGCCTTCCCTCTCATCAGTTTCCAAGCTCCTCAAAGGCAGAGAATCCAAAAAATGATCCACTGCTATTTGGTGAAGACCACCCACCTCAGAGCTATACAGATCCCAATAATATTCCGCAAAGGTCTCCGCTATTTTTACCGGGTCTTCTCTCTTCACATTGCCATCTCCCTGTCTCCTAAGTCTTCCTATTGTTCTATTTACTATCTGTTTCCTCATCGCTAGCACTAGATTTTAAGTGCAAGACAAACCAAATCCAAATACCTAACTAAATTTCTAAAATTAAAATAAAATCCTAAATAACAAAACCAACTAATGACAATTTAACAGAGCAAAACAAAAGTATAATGAAAAACAATCCTAACTACTCACTCGCACATAAATACAATAACTTGCCTACACAGATACTCACCAGTCACACACTATCTAACCCAAAATTATCCCCCACAAACCACCCTCCCAAATGATACCAGCAGTTATTGTAGTCCAGGAGAGGAAATGAGTGCTAACTGAAGATATGGTCTTGAGGACGAGTGCAGTGCTCTGTCAAGGGAGGTTGTGTTGTTTGATGAAGGGAATATTTGTATTAAGTTTTGGTTATTTGATGTGGTGGGAGGTTTTTGTGTATGCTTTTGGGGGAATTGCTGAGCAGTTGGTGTGCAGAAAAGAAGGTGCAGCTGCGGCAGCAGCAAATGTGTCACCTTCTCTTTCACTTCCACATTCCCTCATGTCCAAGAGAGATGGCTTCAGCGTGAGAGAGAGAGAGAGAGAGAGAGAGAGAGAAGGGAAAAAGAAAGAGAGACAGCGACGTTGATGAGTGGGGGATGTGTTGTGAGACAAACAATAATAGTTACCCCCAGGTGGTGGTGTGTGGCATCCCTCATCTCTGCCCACAGCTTCTTGCTGACAAAGTTTTTATCTGCCTTCTCGAGTGTTTGCTGTTAATTGGTAAAGTTTGCAAACCTCGGGCTCATCATCCTTTCAGACAATATAAGGAGGAGGGGCAGGATTTGGATGGGGGGCAGAAATTGGGTACGAATAGGGAGAGGGACAGAAAAGTGAAAGGGTGGGGTCTGGGGAATGGGTGGAAAGACAGAAACTGGAGCACAAATGAGGGTTGTAGCAGGGTGCAGATGGGGAGACAGAGTGATATAAATGGAACAGGTGCAGTAGGTATGGATGGGAGTAATGGAGTCCTAAGTTAGAAACCCAGTGCTCCTAGATTGATGTGGTATTTTTGCTGTAGATTGCATTAATTTTCTTGTATACCTGTGCAGGACTATGGGACCCATTTTCCTGTAGATTGCTCCATTTCCCTGTAAAATACAGGAATCTGTAGATCTGGGAGCTCTGGAAACCCAGTGACAGGGATGGGGGCTTTTAACAACACAGCTAGGGATATTTGTTAATAGTATGTATGCGGGGTGGGCTTGAGTTGGTGCAGTACGGGACTGGGGGGAGGTGGTGTGTGTGGCAGGTGGTAATGGTCATTTTACTCCCTGAAGGGAAGAAAGAAAAATGGAGACAACCCCACTGTGCTATGTCTAAATGAATCACATAGGCATTGTTGGGCCCTGCTCCGCATGGACCTCATCAAAGAATGGTGAAGGAAAGCAGATGACAAATTTGGGAGGCAGCCCAGGTAATCCTGATGTGAAGCTAAGAAGTGCAAGGTAATGTACCTGGGAAACAAAAACCCAGGGGAAGAGTACACAATGGGGGGTGAGATACTAACAACAACAAAAATGGAAAGGGACCTGGGGGTAGTCATATCAGATGACTTAAAGGTGGGCAAGCAATGTGAGAGGGCAGTAAGGAGGGCTGGGGATAATGGGATGCATAGGGAGAGGCATCACCAGTAGAAAACAGGAAGTTGTTATCCCTCTTTACAGACAGCTGGTGAGACCCCATCTGGAGTACTGTGTGCAGTTCTGGAGACCCAGTCTCCGCAAGGACATAGACAAGATGGAAGCTGCCCAGAGGAGGGCAACTAAAATGGTGCAGGGTCTGCACCAGAAGGCATATGAAGAGGGACTAAAGGAGCTTAATATGTATAGCCTCGAGGAAAGGAGAGAGAGGGGGGACATAATAGAAACTTTCAAGTACCTCTAGCGAATCAACAAGTCCAAGAGGGTAGCATCTTTCAAAAAAAGAGGTGTGCAAGAACAAGGGGGCACAATTTGAAGATGGGGGCGGCTCAGAGGTAACGTAAGGAAGTATTTTTTCACAGAGAGGGTTGTGGATGCATGGAACGGCCTTCTGGAGGAGATTGTGGAGTCAAAAACAGTGGCTGAATTCAAGCATGCATGGGACAGTCATAAGGCAATTCTAGGGGGTGAGGGTAGAAAGAAGTAGGCTGCTGGTTAACTAGGATCTGCAGCTTATCCATTAGGTAGGGAAATGGGCAGACTGGGTGGGCCAAGAGGTCCTTATCTGCCGTCAAATTCTATGTTTCTATGTAAGCCCAGGCAGACTGGTAATGGTGGATAGAATGCTTGATTTGGGGGGGGGGGTTAGCACAGCAGTGAACCTAGAGACCCAGCAGACTCAGGTTTGAATCCCACAACCGCCAAGGATAGTTTAAAATGAACTCCAGAGTGAGTTATGTGGTTCTGCGAGGTAAGAATGCACCACTGACACACAAAGTTGTGATTTCAACAAGTTTAATGGTCAAAATGCCACCAGTAATAACCACAGTAATACTGAAATAGATGGGAGCCGTGATGCCACTTGCCCAGATGCCCTGGTGCTTTGTCTGTTGGGTCAGCACGGCCCTCAATTTGCACCCAGCTCAGCACCAGTGAGTGCCTAGTTCACCCTGTTCACCGGAATCCCACAGCCGCCACTTGCATACTGTGTGACTGAGTAAGTCACTTAACCTCCTTGTGCTTAATTGCTCTTAACAGATCACAACTGAAAACAAGCTTCTGCTTGTTGTGCCTGTACAGAACAAAATTCTAAATGTACAGAATAATGCATGGGCAACCATGCACAACAAGACTGTGTTTCCATCAAGGGGTTGTGATGACATGATAGGGACCTCCAGAGCAAAGCTTGAGAGGTCCTTGATGTCATCACAGTTCCTGAGATGGAAACCTAGCCGAGTTGGTCTGGTTGACCATATATTATTTTATTTATTTATTTATTTGTAAAATATTTTACCAGGTAAGCAGAGTTCAGATGAGCTTGTTTCCTGCTATGACCTGGGGAGGAGGGGATTGGGAACAGCAAGGAGATACAGTACAGTACAGACATTCCAGTGGAAGCAAAAGAAATGAATTAATACAGAAATAGCATATAAGGTCCTCTATAATTTAATTAAGGAATAATGTATGGGTGACTATACAAAGTGAGCCAGTGTTTTCATCAAGGGGTTGAGATAACAGCATATGGACCTTGAACACAAAAGGGGGGGGCAACACTGTGTGAGTAAGCAGAGGGGAGAAACTGAAAATTGCGGGAGTGACAACAAGGGGGGGAAGGCAACTAAGTTAATGATAAAATGTGCACATAGCATCTTTAGAATGTGCATGGCAGCTTCAAATGTACACAACATAGAGGATTGTGTAAGAGCAGTCATATACAACAAGGATATTCTTGTATCGAGAGGTTTCCTTGGTAACACATGACCCTGAGAGAGCAGCTCAAGAGGTGCTCTGTTACCAAGGGAACCTCGAGGTACAAGAATATCGTTTGTATATGACTGCTCATACACAATCTTTTATAATGTATGGGCAATCACTGCATAGAAAATCACACAAAACCAGCTAGTGACCCCCTGGCCCACTGGCTTGGTTCACCAGTTACCTCTCTGCCAGATCACAGTGCATGAAGGTCAACGGTATCCTGTCCAATACCCTGCCCGTTCGCTCGGGGGTCCCTCAGGGTTCCATCCTGGGCCCCGTTCTGTTCAGCTTATTTCTCAATACCCTCCCCAGCTCCTGCTCAGGCAATATGATACTCTATGCCAACGATGCGGTTCTCCTTGCCTCCCACCCTGACCCCACATCTCTACAGGAATCCCTGCAGCACACATTCAACCAAGCTAAAAAGTAGTTCCTTGACCACCGGCTGGTCATTGACCTCAAAAAAAACAAATCTATGCTTTTTTCGCATCACTAGAATAAGACCAAAAAGTGCCCCCCTCTGCATTCTCCCCAGTAATTCTCACCCTCTCAAGCAGGTGTCATCCTACAAGTACCTGGGCATCACCTTCGACTCG
The DNA here is from genome assembly GCA_016271365.2 of Neoceratodus forsteri. Classification (NCBI taxonomy): domain Eukaryota; kingdom Metazoa; phylum Chordata; order Ceratodontiformes; family Ceratodontidae; genus Neoceratodus; species Neoceratodus forsteri. The sequence goes on from CM028134.1 coordinate 195,956,580, forward strand.
GCTCTTACATTCCACACCCATATTAATACCCTGTCCGCAGCCATAAACTCTCGGATTGGCCTTCTCTATCGCCACAGAGATTGCCTCCCCCAAACCGCTCTCCGATTGGCCATCAACTCCTCATTCCTACCCCTAGTGGACTACGGCCAACCTATCTACACTGCAGCTGACAATACTGCCCTCACCAGAATCCAGACCTCGATAAACAAGGCCTGCAGGCTCCTGACCGGTGCATCCCTCCGCACCCATACTTGCCTGCTCTATTCCACCGCCAACCTGCTCACCTTGGAGCAGCACCTGCGCTACCAAACCTGCTTACTTGCCAAAAAATCCCTGCTAGGACTCTCCCCCCAGGGGTCACTGTGTCCCTGCAGTTTGCATCCCCATCCGTTGCCACCCGTAGCTCAGTTGAGGCCACCTTTCTGATGCCCCGTACCAAGTCCTCCCTAGCCCAAAGGTCCTTCCACTACCGCACCCCCACATGGTTCAGCTCCCTCCTGCTCTCTGTCACTAAGTCTACCAAAATTGGTCCCTTTAAAGTCGCTCTTCGTAACCACCTCTTTGGCACTCGAAGCTGTAGTTGCCCTTAATCAACCTAATGTTGGGGTCCCTCCCCGTTTCTTGCCCATAGCCTTGACAATGTCCATTGGACTTCTTCCCCCCCTTTCTTTTTTTTTTTATACAATTGCTATTTACTGCATGTAAGTTTATCCCGTAAACCACTGTTATATTGTGTTCTTTTTGTTATCTGTATTGCACCTGTAGGTTACCACTGTTGTATCTCACACTGTAACCATGTCTACCCTCCCTACGACGAGGTGCCTTTGTAAAAGAGTCCCTGACTCAAAAGTTGTAAATCCAACTTTCAAAATAAATAAAAAAATAGTGAAGACAACGCAGAATAGAAATTTTACATTTTCTTTTTTTTTTAACTGACAGTGTGCTGCAGATGTTTCTGCAAGTTCAAGTTTAAAAAAAAAAATAACTTCCAACTTAACTGGATAGAGGGGAGCAACTATGTGGCAACATTCCAAGTTGTTCTGCTGTAGTAATGACATCACTACCGCAGCAGAACAACATAATGATGTCACTACTGCAGCAGAACAAGCATATTCCAGGCATGGAATTCCATGCATAACAGCATTCCACCATACACTATATATATAGGATAGTGTATGGGTAACCATACACTACAGGGCTATTCTTCCACCGAGTGGATACAATGCCGACTGATGACCCCGAGAGCAAAGCTCAAGAGGTCTCCAAGTCGGCATTGTATCTACGAGATGAAAGGATAGCCGAGTAGTGTATGGGTAACCATATACTGTTCTACATAGTGTATGGTGCCTGAAAAATAGACAAAAAGACATTCACTTTTCTATATTTTCACTCGGTTCTGCCGATGCCCTCGGTTCACAACTGACACTGCCCAGCAAACTCATGTGCCCCTCTCACACGGCAAGGGACGAATCACGATGTCTGCTGTAGTCCCTTGTATTATGCCGTCCTCACTAACGCAGAACGAAAGTGAGTTCACGTTAGTGAAGACGTCACTACAGCAGAACAACTTTTGCGGTGTATGGATTTTACACACAACTGCATTCCACCATACACTATATATATTGAGGATGGGTGACCATCCACGTTAGGTTGTGTTTATCGTGGGAATTGATGATGTCACAGAGACCTTGAGAGCAAAGCTCGAGAGGTCTCTATGGCATCATCAACTCCCAAGATGGAAACATAGACTTAGTTGTGGATGATCACCCATCCAGTATTTTTATTGTATATGGTTCCTCAAATGGACACAAGGTTCATACCTTGCGCTCATGCTCCTGCACTAGTCCTTGCTCAAGTTCAGTCTTCAAAAATACTGGTCCTCCTCACTGCGGTTATGCTCTGCTCCAGTCATGTCCCTGTTCCTCAATATACTGATACTCCTCACTGTGGTCCGGCTCTGCTTTTCCTTGTAACTGTGCCAGAGATTTAAAAAAAAAAAAAAAACCTGCGAATTGATAGTTTGGACACACAGAGCTGACTATGGCAGTCCATATCCAAACTGTCTGCTCGCACAACCACTCGCTAAGTGAGTCAGCCATTTTAGAGTGTATTTTTGAATTGCCATCTGTTTCCACCAATCGGGTAGGAGCTCAAGGGGGAAAAGTTATTGTGCTATTGATGTGATGTCAGAACAATAGTACAACATAGAGGATAATGAATGGGCGTCGAGGAACAACTGCGCTATGCTGGCATCAAGTGGTCACCTTGGCAACTCATGTAAACCTCGAGACCGCAGTTTGAGAGGTTTACAAAAGTTACCAAAGTGACCACAAGATGCCAGCTCAGCGCGGTTGTTCAGCGATGCCCGTTCATTGTTCTTTATAGTGTATGGGCATCGAGGGCTCCTTTTTTCATATTATGTTTCTTACCTTTTGTGCCATTATTACTACAGAGCATGAGTTTTAAACGACCAAGTGGCTTTCACAATGAAATTTGTGACTGTTAAATGATGCACGACTTCAAACTGAATCCTGTCCATTCCATCATGCGAGACACCGACCAGACGGCCAAGCAACCAGATTCTATTTTGTTGTACCATCGATGTGACATCCAATCGATGATATAACAACATCAAACGTCTCATGAATGGTACAACAACGCTGGTAAATGATGGATTTCTGCTAAATACAACGTTCTACCATTCACTATAACTTTTTTGACCTTTGAACTGTTCTACAACAAGATTAGGAAAACCTTCATTTTCCATACACAATAAGCCCTAACCATATACTGTAATGTTTTCGAAGGGTCTGCTTTCCATGCACAGTAAGCTCTGACTATATACTGTAACTGTATTTTAAGTTACTCACCCCGCCACCTGATGGAGTAAACATAATACACAAACTCACGCAGTCCACAGCGTTGCTTTGGTTTCACAGAGCAGTTTTACTGGGCATGCTTGGCTCTATGACATAGCTACTGTGGTACAGCGAAATGTCATTGTCCCACATTAGTTACCTCACTACTAGGGTACAGGAGTTTGACTGGTAAGGATTTCCATACACATCAGTCCCTGACCATACACTATATTTGTTATGTAACCCCCGGACTTTGTGCACCAGCGGGTTACTACCCCTGCCTTGTAGGCCTAACCAAGGTTGAGGGGCCTGGGTCCTATTTCTAATATTAATGGGGTTCTTTCCCAAAGAATAAAAATAAATAGTGCAGTGCCTCCACCCAGAGTACTATTATAAAGTGAGTCTGATATTTTAGCATTACAACTCCCTGGAATGCTGTACCTACCCACTGCCCCATATAGGCAACCCACACATGGATTACCAGAAACCAGAAACCAGATTTTCCATACCTTATAATTATTGACTCAAGCTAAGAATATGCTCACATGGGCTACAAATAATATGCTCATGACACAATTTCGTAAAAAATGGTTAACCAACACTTTATTTATGAATGGGAAGCTGGAAGGTGAAGTTAAACAACAGTAAGATTGGCATTCAGCAATTTGCAACATCAAAACAGTCATTTTACTTTTAAATCAAAACCACTTTCATTCGTAGACCACTCACCAACCCTTTGGACAGATTTTAGAGTAAGCGTTCTATCTAACTAGCTGGTTAGATTTGTGGCCACAGACCCTCACTGGTACCAATAAAGTCAATGCAAGTTATTCAAGGGAACCCCTTTGAAGCCTTGGTTAGAGGCGAAGCGCAAGGGGGTGTACCTGTTGGGTGACTGGCAAACAGCTCAGAAAATACAGAGTAGTTGGGCGAATAAATATTCTGTTCTTTTGAAACTTCATACCTGAGCTTGTGAATATTTCTTCATGGTGTGCAACTAATTGTTGAACCCACATTGACTTTATTGGGATAGTCACCCTGTTGTTGCACCCTCCAGAACTGTTGAGCGTGGTAACTCTCTTCCCTGAACCCCCTCATTGATACCAGTCTCCAGTCCAGATAAGAACCCTGCAATTCTATCCCTGGGTACCCAGTACTAAACGCTGCAGGCCTGGTAAGATGCAGCTCGTTGACTGGCGTTGGCGTGCTGAATTCAAATGAAATGTAACCATTCTGCCGGCCCGGTGGCGCTGAGGGCTGAGGCACTGGACACCTTACCTCACACTACGCTGGTGACCCGGGTTCGGGAACAGACTCGGGTCGTCATTGAATATAGAAGCAGGATTGAGCAGCCAGAAGGCAGCTCTCCTCTCCTGAGGTGGTCGCCACCCCCCCCCGTAGTCCCGCTACCACTGGGTGGAGGTCCGGTGGTTAGCTTAGGCGGAGGGGGCGACACACAGGGAGGGTGCCTTGAGACACGGCGTGCGCATGCCTCCATATGCACTCGCATCCGATGCAGGGGACTGGGAACAGGGAGAAAAACAAAAAGTAATAAAATATCTGTGGAAAATAAATAAATAATAGATAGCTTAGTGTGGATTACAAGCCAGTAATCCCATCGAGAGGTTCTGGGGACATAAGGAACCTCGAGAGCGAAGCCGAGGTTCCCATGTCCCAGAACTAGATGGGATTACCCTGTGATCCACACCAAGATATTTGTTATTTTTTAATATTGGATCCGAGGTGGATTGTCTCACCTCCATTTCATGGATCCAGTCAGGGGTCTGTGTGCTGACAGGGTTGCTAGGAGCATCAGAATGTGGCAGCGTGGCCCCGTCCCCATTTTCTTCGCTGTCTGCCGTGATACCCGTGACCCATTGCCACTGTAGAGGATGCATGGGAGACTGAGAGATACATAGTGGAAAATGGGACAGAGTAGTAGGTACATAAAAAATACAGCTTCTACAATTACCGTTTCTCTCGCTAAGCGAGAGCGGCAGCCGCCATGTTTTGCGAGTCGTTCTGCCCACCCACACACGTAAAGTGTCCAATTGGAAGGCACGCTTGCAAGACGTTAGAAGACAGATTTGCACCTGCGCAGTTCAGCTTTGGTGATAATACTATCGTTTAGGTCCCAAACGATAGTATTACGGCACCTAAACGATACTATTATCACTCTGGAAAGGTGGTATTATCACTCCAGGAGCGATAGTATTATCGGGATTTTTTTGAATGCTTTTAAATAGCATTATTTTAAGAATCCATATATTAAAAATAAATAAATGTAACCCTTCTTCTGGTTGCTTTAACTACTTGCAGAACTGGATACTGAAAAACAGGTGAATTCAAAATGCTAGCAGCAATATGGTTTCACTACTGAACTTGGCAGCAGCGTGATGGTAACTATTTACAGTCCCCCTAAGGCAGAGCAATGCTTGATGTACTCACGGTTATGCAGTCAATCTCTTACGAATACAGCCAAAGACTTTTTTTTTAACTCTCGTTATCTCCATAGGCTCTGGAATTCTCTCAGACATCCTCACTCACCACCACCGCATACCACACACCTGAAGCCACCCCACTGTGAAATCGGGGACAGACACTCCCTTACCTACCTGGTCTGGCAGGCCCCAATGTCAGAACCAAGGCAGGCTGGTGGATTGGGAGAGCTGGCTGGGTAAGCCCAGCATTAGGTGTGTTGCGGTAGGGCACAGGAGGTGCCATCACCTATCCAGAGAGTGGGGCTTTTTCCGTAGGTATTGCCCTGGAGCACAGATGTGCAATGATGTCTGCACAACCAATGTGCTGATGTCTGCCGCTGTTCCACCCCTTGGTATGGCAATGCTGCTGCCACTGGCAAGTGATGCATGGCCCACTACCCACCCCAGGAGAGGACAGCTTTCCTCCAGATGCTTGATCCTCTCCTTCCCCAGCTGACCCCCGGTTGCCCAAGTCCGTTCCGGAACCCAGGTCACCGGCGTGGCACGAGGTGTGGCATCCAGTGCCTCAACCCTCAGCACCACTGGGCCAGCACATACAGCAGAAGACTTGTAGGTAGAAGAATTGAGGTAGACACAAACAGTAGAACTGGAACTTGGCTGAGAGGTGCAGCAAGGTTTGCAGTTTATCCCCTTTTAGCAGCAGTCTCTTGCAGCTTTAGAAAACTGAATACTCCTCTCAGCTTTTCTTTTTTTTTTTTTTACAAGTTAGACATCTGGTTAATGTTAAAGTCACACAGGGACCTGGGCCGGCACACCTCAGACCTCCACGTCTAGGTATGACCCCTCAGGGGGAGACATAATGGCAGTGCCTGGCTGGTGGCACTACTAGGCTGATTCCCAAGCTGACCTTACATACTGTAGCAGTCTCTTTCTTTTAAGTTTTTAGTCACATTAGGAAATCCTTGCACTCTGAACGAGTCAGCTCCTCCACATCCCTCCAGGCATCAGCCACCTGCCTGCTCCCCACTGCCTAAGGTACGGTGCAATTTGGAACTGAAGTTGCTTTACTGGACCTGGAGACAGCTTAACAGACTACCTCTCCAACTGAGCAGTGCCCTCGGACTGTCACTATTTTTAATTCATTACCTTGGGGAAAGTCCTTATGCAGGGTAAAGAGCTGGGATCACTGCAGCTCTTTCGCTGTGCAGCTCTCTGGGTGATTTTTGATTTTTAGTGTGTTTACTGTTTGTTTACTTGAACTGCAGCTTAGATTGTAATTTAAATTGTAACTGCAACTTAAAGTGTAATTTAACTGCACCTTACAGTGTAATTTAACTGTAATTCTGTGTTTTTCTGGTCTGTTTGCCCCTGCTGAACTGGGGTCTCCCCCCCTTCCCCACACATAGCTGCTAGCTGCTCCCAGCCCACAACCCCCATCTGTTTGTTCTCTTTTAATTTTTTTTCTTTCTTTCCTGGGCCCTCCCCAGCTCTGCTTTCCCTCCTGATTAATCCTCTGAGTCTCCTCCCTGTCTCCTTGCTCGAATCTACACCCATTCCTATCCTTTTGTTGTGGCTGTTAATCCTCTAAGTGCCCTCCCCCTCTGCCCACTACTAATTCTCCTGTTTTTCTCCTTCTCTTAGGGGATCCTTGCACCCTGAACTGGTCAGCTCCTCCATATCCCCCCAGGCATCAGCTGTCTGCCTGCTCCCCACTGCCTAAGGTACGATGCAATTTGGAACTGAAGTTGCTTTATTGGACCTGGAGGCAGCTTAACAGTCTACCTCTCCAACTGAGCAGTGCCCTCAGACTGTTCCTATTTTACAAGTTTTCGTAGGTGTGCCTGCCCCACTTCCAATGCCCTGCTCCTTTTTGCAGGCGCAAATGCACCACACCAATGAATGTCTGAGCTGTCTGACAGCCATTCAGATGCAGTGGCATACAGTTCTGAGAAAAACACCGCTGCAATCAGCGGTGGTATTGTGGTAATTTGCACATCACATCGCCAACGGCAGTATGCAAATTGCTGACATGTCAGCACTGCATCTGAACTGTCATAGACAGTTCATCCCCCCCACCCACGAACACCCACATAGCATACTGAGAGCCCACCCAAGTGTGCTCATGCACTCTCCTCCACCCCCGCACACTGTATGACCAACGGGGTACCCAATCCTCCGTCGGCTCCACTGCCCCCCCAAAGGCAAACTTCCTGGTGCCACACTGGGAGCCCACTCCAGCATGGCAAAAGTCCCACGTCCTGTACATGCTTGGAGCTCACCCCAGCATGCTCATGCGCTCCCCTCCACCCCCGGACACTGTGTGACTGATGGGGGTGCCCAATCCCCAATCAGCTCCACTGCCCCCCCAAAAGCAAACTTCCTGGTGCTACGCTGGAAGCCCACCCCAGCATGGCCAAAGTCTGTGGCCCACGGGGGTGCCCAATCCCGTATCGGCTCCACTGCCCCTGCCCCAACAAACTTGCAGGTGCCACACTGAGAGCCCACCCCAGCGTGGCAAGTCCCACGTTGTCTTAAAAAAAAAAAACTAGAACAAAAGAAAATGGCCCCTCGTTGACTCTCTTGCCCCCTCTACCCAACCCGCTCCACCCTCTGCATACCCCACCTCCCCACACCCTCCTCACCCCATACTTACCTCCGGAGACCAGCAGTATGATCTTCGGTTGACCGTGAACATGTCTGCACTCTTCAAAGCCAACTGTGAACTAAAGAAATGCCAGTAAGCTGTATAATGACATAAACGTTGTTGTTTTTTTTAACTTTGGTGCATATCTCGGCCATTTTGGGGAATTTTTTCACCAAATTTTCAACATGGGGTTCTTGGGACCCCACCTCATAAATTCAGCCACTGTCATTTTGTTATTGGGTCCGAAGGTGATTTTGCGGTCACTAAGTGGCACCACCTTCCGGGACCAAGTAACAACAGGCTGGTCAGTCATGAGGTAGGGCCCCAAACTCTATGTTAAAATTTGGTGAAAAATTCAAAATATCTGTTTCACGAGCTGCATTGCGCAGTTCCTACGCACGCTCGTAGCTTCGAGAATTTTTACTATTTTCACTCCAGATTTACAACATTGCCATTTTACTGCACCTCCTTATGAGCAGTACAGCTGTCATTTTCCACATATTGCCCAAAATGTGTTTTCACGCATGTAGCGCACAATACAAACATAAGAAGAAGCCAGCAGAAGAAGGCCATTTGGTCTATCAAGTCTGGGTCCACAACTTGAGCTAATGTCCCTGCCCTCCCTCCCCACTCCTCCCATCCTCCCTAACCATGATTCTTACCTTCCCCCTATACCCATCCCAGCCCCTCTTAAAGCTGTCCACTGTCTTCAATGAGATTACCTCTTCCGCAGCACATTTCAAGTGTCCACCACCCTCTCTGTGAAGAAGTGCTTCCTGACATCCCTCCTAAACCTCCCACCCTCCAGCTTAAGACTGTGCCCCCTTGTGATATGATTGCCACTCAGCTTAAAGCGACTCTCCTTATCAACCTTATTTATCCCTTTAGTACTTAAATGTACATAGATACATAGACAGTGTCGGCAGATAAGGGCCTATGGCCCACCCAGTCTGCCCATCTGAGCTTGTGTTCAGTTTGTTTTCCCAGAAGTCTGTTGCCCCTTACCTCTGACCTCCAGAATTCCTTTATGTCTATCCCATGCATTCTTAAATCCTGCGGATTGTTTCAGCCCCACCACTTCCTCTGGCAGGGTGTTCCACTTGTCCACCACCCATTCTGTGAAGAAATTCTTCTCATGTTTCCTCTGAATCATCCTCCTCTAACTTCATCCCATGCCCTCTAGTCCTGGAACATCTTTTTCGCTTAAAATAGTGTTTTCCTGCACCCTGTTCCTCCCTGTAAGATACTTGTATGTCTCTATCATATCCCCTCTCCCTCCTTTCCTCCAGGGAGTACATGTTCAGTTCCTTCAACCTGTCTTCATAGGACTTGTGATGCAATCCATGCACCATCTTTGTTGCCTCCTCTGAACCTTCTCTACCCTGTCTATGTCCTTACGTAGGTATGGTCTCCAGAACTGTACACTGTACTCCAGGTGGGGGCCTCACTAGTGTCTTGTATAAGCGGAATTATGACCTCCTTTTCCTGCTGGTGATGCCCTGCCTATACATCCCAGCATCCTATTTGCTTTTACCTGCTGCCTTGTCACACTGTTTCCCCTACCTTGAGGTCATCAGAGATGATAACCCCAAGATCCCTTTCCTGCTTGGTGCATGCTATATCCTCACCCCCCAACTGATATATTGTGCCAGGGTTTTTGTGCCCCATATGCATTATCTTGCACTTCTTTGCATTGAATTTCAACTGCCAAACCCCTGACCATTCTTCAAGTTTCTGCAGGTCGCTTCTCATTCTGTCTACACCCTCTGGTGTGTCTACTCTGTTACAGAGCTTTGTGTCATCAGCGAACAGTGAAATTCTGCCTTCTAGGTCCCAGCGCCATGCCACTGATGAAGATGTTGAATAGGACCGCTTCAGCACTGATCCCTGTGGTACCCTACTGGTCACTCTTCCTCTGTGGAGTGACAGCCATTTACCACCACCCTCTGTGTCCTGCCACCCAGCCAGTTACCTACCCACCACACTACTGTCCTGCCCACACCCATATTCCCATTTTGTGTAATAGTCTTCTATGTGGCACAGTGTCAAAGGCCTTGCTGAAGTCCAGATAGGCCATGTCCACTGCCCTCCCTGATTCACCTCCCTAGTCACCCAGTCAAAAAATTCAACGAGGTTGGTCTGACACGACCTCCCCCTGGTGAAACCATGCTGCCTTGGGTCCTGTAGTCCATTGACAACCAGATGTTCCACCAATCTCTCCTTCAGTAGTGCTGTCCCATTCATGTCTCCTCTCTCTCTCCTGTCTGCCAGGGAGTACATGTTCAGTGCCCTCAACCTCTCCTTGTATGCCTTGCCCTGCTGACCGGCTGTCATCCTTGTAGCCCTCCTCTGTACCTGCTCCAGCAGGTTAATGTCCTTTTTGAGGTGTGGGAACCAGTACTGAACTCCATACTCTAGATGCGGCCTTACCAGTGAATCTGTACAAGGGCAGTATAACCTCCTCTCTCCTACTACTGATCACCCTAGCTATGCATCCCAACATCTTGGCAATGGTGCAGTCAGTGTGCAAAATCAATGTTTGAGACAGATTAAGAAAATCACAGTTACACTGTTCATGAGCAGAGGTCTTAAAATGGCTATGTTGAAAATTTGGTGACAAAAGTCCATAAAATGACTGTGTTACGAGCGTGCATTGAGCAGTTTCCACGCACCCTCGTAAGTTCAAGAATTTGTAATATTTTCAGTCCAGATTTTCAACACTGGCATTTTTCCCCACCTCCTTAGAACAATACAGCTGTCGTTTTTCACACCCTGGCGGAAATGTCTAGGAGGAAGTATGGCGCAGTAGGTTAAGGCTCTGAGCTGCAAATCTGGAGACCTGGGTTTGAATCCCACAGCCCCTAGGTGCATACTGTGTGACCCTGAGCAAGTCACTTAACTTCCTTCTGCTCCAGGTTGCACTGCAAACAAGCTTTCAGCTTAGTGTGTCTCACCTGGTAAAATAATTGCAAAAAAAAAAAATGTGTTTTGCACTTCCGCACAGAAATGCATGGTCGCTGGGAAATCAGTGTTTGGGACAGATTAAGAAAATCACAGTGACACTGTTCATGAGCGGAGATCCCAAAATGCCTGTGTTGACAATCTGCTGTAAAAAAATCCCCAAACTAATTACATTACTGGGTGTGCGTTGCGCGTTTCTACGCACACTGTGACTTCACCAGTTTTTTATATTTTCACTCCAGATTTTCAACATTGCCATTTTGTACACCTCCCCATGAACAGTACAGCTGTCATTTTTCACATCCTGTTCGAAATGTGTTTTCGCACCTGTGGTGCCAAATGGCGTAGTCACTGTGCAAAATCACCTTTCGGCTAACAAACTCATATTGCCACTGTTCATGAGGTGAGGGGGTCACAAAAAACCCAGGTTGAAAATTTGAAGTGAAAATACCAACGAACGCTTGGGGCGTTAGGGTTTCCAACCATAACGCCCCACTCTGTAGAGACTGACAGGCATCAGGGATGTGACTTGGGATTTTCGCCTGTAATGCTCATGCCATTCCACCCCCACCCACACCCTGCAGTCGTGACAGGCATCGAGGTGTGCCTTGGACTCTTCGGCCCCAAAGTTCACCCCATTCTCCTATACTGCACCCATCTCACCGTATTTCCTTATAGAATGGGGTGAGCATAGGGCCCAAAGACCCCAATGCACATCGTGACACTTGTCAGTGTCTGCAGGGTAGGGTGTGGTGAAATGGCATGGGCGTTATGCCTGACAACCCAAAGCCACACCCCAATGCCTGTCAGTCTCTGCAGGGTGGTGGTGGGGTTGGCTTCAGTTCAGTACTTCACTGCCATTCCTATTATGCATCTCTCTAACTCCTACACTACCAGTGCCAATGCCAGCAAGCAAGCCGGCATTGACAAATGCTTGTTATTTCATTACCTTGGGGAAAGTCCTTAAGCAGGGTGAAGAGCTGGGATCACTGCAGCTTTTTCTCTGTGCAGCTCTCTGGGTGATTTTTTTTTGCCCAGTGACCCACCCCTACTTCTCTCAGATTTCTCTCTCTCTCTCTCTCTCTCTCTCTCTCTCCTCTCTTAAAGGGTAGTACCTCATTCCTGAGGCTTTTGCATCACAATGTTGATTAGAACCTCTGGGGCCCTATTATGCATCGTCATACTCACTCTGTTATGCCCAACAGGATCTCAGTGCACCAGGTTGCCTCTTCCTCCCATCTAAACCACTAAGAGACAGTCCTTAATGTGTATGTTTCAATCACCTCCCATTACCAGGGATACAAAAGCTACACCCAGCATGGGCATCCCAGGACCTGGTCACAGTGCTGTCACCCAAAAGATCTCTCCTTGGTACTACTCATCCCTGGATTTGTTGCCCACTTAAGCACCACTGAAGTACTTGCATCCAGCAAGAGGCAACGGTCAATAAATTATAAACTCTTAATGGACCACATTACTCGATTGCTGCTACTACTACTACTTTCAGGCAATATTCACAAAATGAAAACACAGGAGCCCAGCAAATGAGTAAGGCAATGACAGACAAAACTATACTGGAACAGCTCCTAAGACTACTCTTGCTTCTCCTACTCCTGATGTCTGGCAATGTGTATCCCAACCCTGGCTCTCCAATGACTCTCAATGCTAGACAACGTAAAACTACAGGTCTCGTGTTCTCATCCCTAAACATCTGCAGCCTCCTCCTAAAAATGGACATTCTCAAGGCCTGGGTCTCTCAACACCACCCTGATGTGACATCTGTTGTGGAAACATGACTTTCCTTGAAAATACCAGATATTGCCATATCCCTGCCCAGCTACACCCTGTACCAACAGGACCAGTGCTTGAAAAGAGGTGGAGGATGTGTCATTTACACCAGAAATACACTCCAGGGATATGTCATACCACCACCACCCAGCAATGACAATCTCCAGGTGCTAACCATCAAACGAATGCTAGGAGCACACAAAAGCGTGCTCACCCTACTGTCCATATACATCCCACCTAAGCAGACCACACCTGGCATCAAAAACCTACTGAAGTACATCAGCACACTGAGCCTAAACACTGAAACAATGCTGTTGGGAGACTTCAGTGTAAACTGGGTCTCACCTGCTGTTAGCACCATTAAAGATACCCTTGCCACAATCCACTTCTCCCAACTGGTGGATGCGCCAACTCAAACCAATTACAAGTTGGGCAACAGCACACTTCTGGACTGGGTTCTCTCGAACCGCCCTTCCCACATCACATATCTCACCATGCTCCCTGACTCACTGAGTGACCACTCCCCTGCCAGTTTCCTCTGGAACAACAACTACCACGAACCCCCTGCCAGAACCGTAAAAAATGGCTACTCCTAAAGGACCACCTTCCGCAGCTAAAGGATGACCTAAAGCAGCAGGACTGGTCGGACCTGTATGGAGCCACGGATGTGGACACTGAACTAGATCACTCTATCTCAAAATCCAATGAAGCCTGTGACAAACATGTTCCCATTACAGAGAGAAAAACCAGAGGACCTATAAATCCCTGGATTACCCCAGAACTACTGGTGCAACTAAACACAAGAGATCAACTCTGGCAAACAGTGTGGGCACATGGCACACCAACTAACATCCAAAGGTATAAAAAGGCCTGCAATGAGTGTACAAAGGCAGTTCATGAAGCAAAAAGCAAATTCTACAAGAAAGTGTTCACTAACAGCTGGAATAGCAGCAAATCATTCTGGCAAATCTAAATTATATCACTGGGAAGGACCCTAAAATAGCCCTAGCTATGCTAAATGTTAAGAGCATCCCTACCTTGGACCCTCTGCTCATTGCTAACTCTCTGAACCTTGCCTTCTTGGATCTCAGTAGTGTGCTCCTGATGAACTTCTTCAATACCCCTGCTCAAGGGGTCAGTGAGAAGACCCCAGCATGACAAACCAGCCACTCTTCCATTTCAAACTGGTCTCCGAAGCCACTGCTTGAAAATACATTGAAAAATCCCTTGGCAAATCAAGGCACAGTGGGGACTCTCTGGACCTAAAATTTGTTTGACTAACACTAGACAAAGTACTTGGTCCACTGATAAAGACAATTAATCTATCCCTCTGCCATTCCAAATTCCTCCAAATCTGGAAAGCTGCAACAGTCACCCTGGTATACAAAAGTGGTGACCAGTCTCTTCAAAACAACTACAGGATGATCTCTATATTCCCCTGCTCTCCAAGGCCCTTAAAATGATTGTGGCTGACCAGCTGGTGGAGTACTTCAATCAATATCAGCTCCTATGTCCACAACAGCATGGTTTCCGGAACAATTATGTAATCATCACGTGCTCTCCTGAATTTACTGATTCACATAGTGCTCTTGACAAAGGCACATTGTAGGGCAGCCATTGTTGACTTATCAAAGGCATTTTACACAGTCCATCATGCCCTCCTCCTTGAACAGCTCTTGGACATAGGGCTAGCCCTAGAAACTAGCATGATTTTGCAGCTACCTTAGTCTGTGATCACAGCAAGTAAAGATCTGGGACATCCTATCAGAAAGCTGACCGGTCAGATCAGGGGTACCACAAGGATCCATACTCGGTCCGTTACTCTTCAGTGTCTACCTAAACAACCTCCCGGCTGCTTGCAATAGCTGCATGCTCCCCTACGCAGATGATGCGGTGATCTTTACTAGCAACCTCAATCCCGCACTTCTGGAATACGACCTCCAGAGCAGCTTCACAGCAGCTGAAAAATGGTTCGAAGAGCAAAAGCTGGTCATGAACTATAAAAAGACCAAGACCATGCTCTTCCCCCACTGCCCAAAACAAGCTAAAAGGCTACCCCCTGGCAATTCAGAATGACTTCGGTAACACCCTGGAACTAGTCCCCCATTTCAAGTACTTGGAAATCACATTGGGTACTGCCCTGTCTTACACACAGCACACTGACATCACAGCCAAAGCCTTTAACACCAGGATCCATATGCTCTACAGGCACAGACATTGCCTGACCTATGAAGCACTGAACTTGGCGATTAACAGTTCACTCATCACTTTGATTGACTATGACCTAGCTGTCTATGTTTCCGCTACTGACACAGTGCTCCAGCACCTCTCAACAGCTTTAAACAAAGTCTGCCGCCTGCTCACTAATGCCCCAAAACTCACCCACACCTTTGAGCTTTATGTGCGATCGGGCTGGCTTCAAATGAAGGACAGAATACTTTATCAAACCTGCCTACTCGCAAAAAAGGTCTCACTAAACTTACTTCCTCAAGGAGTCATGAGCCTTCTATCACCACCTATACATGCCAGGCACACCAGGAGCTTAACTACACAAGTATTCCATATGCCCAGGTGCCGCACAACTATGGCTCAGCGATCCTTTGCTCACCAGTGTCGTCGAGGCACAGGTCAGGAAGCATAGGGAAAACCCAGGAGCAGTTGTAAAATTCACCAAAACTATTTAAAGTAGCAGTAATATAAAAAAATAAACTTGTTCATAATAACTTTGTACAGAAGCAAAATAAAATATTTCTTGTAATCTCTCTTGCAGTAGCAGCTTAGCTGTTTTATATGTCTTTTCAACCCCCGCGTTTGCAAACATCCTGTCCTTGTAAATTTCAGGAGCTGCTAGAATACAGTGTGCTTTCTGAGGCCCCTACAGCTTTTGCAAAAGGATGGAAGATTTGCACTCAAGTAACCTCTAGAGTTTTCAATAGCTTTCTTGCAGTCATCTCAAAATATAATTATATGTATTTGAACAGTAACACTATATATTTTCTAAACAAAAGGAATCCCAATATCAGTTACATTTCCATACAGTGATCTGCACACATTTCTACATCAGCAGATCTAGGTACGCAAGGGAGAAAGACAGCAAGAGAAAATGGTGAGAGGCGAAGAACTGCGAGCCTGTCAGGTTGATCAAGTCCAAAGTCCCACAGAAAAATATGGTTGCTCAACCAGTCAGACAAATAGACAGGAAAAGAACAGTTCCTTGCATTTAAACACTTTCTCCATAACAAATGGGACAGGGCCTTATTCTACCCTGTCACATATACCCCCCCTTAAGAGGGAACCTGTTTTATTAAACAGGTTTCCAAAACTTTCTGTTCTCTATTAACATTGTCTACTTTCAGAAATTAAGCACATTTGCATCCATTTTTATGTTTGCTTGCACGCATGTGCAAGAAACACAGTGCCATCATCTGAGTTTTCAGAGGTGTGGCAGCCCTCTTCCAATTCAGTCAGTGTGTTTGCAGGCGCGGCTGCAGTTCTCCAATGCCTGCTGAGCTGTCTATGACAGCAGACAAAATGCAGTGGCATACAGTTGAAAGGGGGAGCTACGCTTCAGTGAGCAGCGATAAGATATCGCCTGCTCATGCGCACTCCCCATACACACACACACACACACACACATGCACGGACGCCGCGTTTCCCCCACCTACACATCATTGTATAGCCGACGGGGTGCCTAACTTCGTCGTCCACTGTTTAAAGATCATGTGCAAAGCCTTTTTTGAGCAAGTCACTAAAATGCATAATAAAGTAAAATTCCTTACCTCAGTGTGTGGTGTTTTGATATTCTTTGTCTGTTTTCTGCCATGCTCATGCCATTTTTTAATTATTTTTAATTATTGCAATGTTTGTCCTGCCCCTAACGCTCCAGCTGTCCTTCCCCATCTAAGCATTGTCCCTCCCACTCTTACGTCATTGTCGAGTTGCAGCCACGGAGACCTACAAAAGCTGCTTCAGCTGTGTCTAATTTTCCTGATACTTGCTGCAGCTGTCGATAATTTTCTGATCTAAACGCCGCATCAGCTTTGTGTTTGCAACACAGTACAATGTCGTCCGACGAGGACAGTGAAATCGAATGCATTTGAGGTAAAGCAATCCTTCAGCCTTATTTTTATGAGCCTGAAGCCAGCCATTGTGGACTAGAAAAGTAATGGAGCAATCCATTATCCCATGCCAGCTACAGCAGCACATAATTATTTTACTGGAGGATCACAGTAGTGAACAGATATAACACACTGGCAAAAAATACCTATACAGCAGCTCTTGTTTATCAACCCCCCCCAACTCACCCCCAGACCATGCTAGTTATGAAACACAGATGACTGTCACACACCCCTGTTATTTTCCAGACAATTATTTTTGTTGTCTGTGTGGGTGGTGGTCACATCGCACAGCAACAGAATCCATGACATGGGAGCGGACACACCTAGGGCAGACCAGAGACACAGTGACAGCATTGTGCTAAACGAACATATAATGGTAATGGAAAATAAAATAAGTGATGTTTTTTAGTGATCAGTAATAGGTACACATAACACAGGCAGAAGAGGATGGTACATCAGATATAGATTCGGACGCAGTACACACTGGAGCAAAAGCACACCACAACACCCCCACAACACAAACTTCTACCACAGAAATTATTCTGATCCATACTGTGCAGGGATGATCTATAGCTAGAAATGTTCACTTTTTTTGGGAGGGGGGAGAATGTGAACGTTCAGTTTTCCAACAGTAAATAATTACTTAATTGCCATTGGAGATGGTAAATATGTAATAAACCACTCCATGATGTACGTCATTAGTGCAAAGTAAAAAGACATAACTTGACAGGGTGATGCAAGCTGAATATATTGAAAAACACAAATCAGTCCCCTGAAAACCGACCGCTGATGTTCTACATTTTTGGTTATTTCAATTGCTGAGCACTTTCCTTTTTCCCATAATGTGTTATGTGATATCAGTTGGATCCTGTCCCAGCTAGGGACAGTACCAGGTCACACAAAGCTCTGAAGTCACCACCGCTTGCACTGATACATGCCAAAGAACATCTGTGATCAGAAAGCCATGTTTTCCCCCTTGTATTATTTGTGCATCACCATGTCAATCTCTCCCCACCGCAACAGACATGTCCATGTTGAATAATGTAAGAGTGGTCCACAAGATAGTTGCACCAAGACAAACCCCGACACCCAACTGAAACCCACAACACCACCAGCAGCCAAAAAAAACCCAAAAGCTGTCAGAAATGCAATGTTCAGCTGATGAGAACGCAAATATGTCGTCAATACACTCCAGTGTCAGTTTCATATGTATATTGACTTGTGGCGCCGCGGCAACACTGAATTATGGTGCTGGCACAGGACCTATGAAGAGTATAATGGACTGCTGGATTAGTCACATACTTAGTGCAAGGTACGCAGGCTACACAGACCAAAAGGGTCGTGACATGCAAATAGAATAAATTGCAACATAAATATGCTGTGGCAGTAGTGATTGCATATTTGGGTCGGTCTCTGAATAGTTCTGCTAGGGCACATTACTAGTGCAGTGTGCAACACCAACTTTTGAAAGAGTAATGCACACTGAATGGATGGAGATAAAACCCCCGATATACACCATATTCTGACCGCTGATGTATAGTGTTATGTATAAGGGCAATGGCTGAGACATTTTGGGCATAGCAGTGTGTTACACATTTGCTGCCTTCACAGAGAGGGACCATACCAGGAACGACACCAGCAGGAAGCAGGCAGAATATGGCACAACCACTGCACTGAAACATAACTGAGGACAGCATTGTTCTGCTCACAAAGAAGGGGATATTTATGTTACCATTTATTATTCATGCATTATGAGGTCCAGTTCTCCTGCCTGCAGAAAACATATTCCTACTGGCAGATCACTAAATACTTCAGCCAATGCTGACATTAGCAGTAAGTCTGTCTCCATCAGTAACAAATTCATTTGGTGGCACTTGAACTGAGAGGAGTAAGGTGGAAGGTCAGTTCCATTGCAGTATTGTGACCGAGCACACAGGCAGCAAATTACAGTGCATTGCATATAGAATAAATGGCAAACAATACAAAAGATCCCCTGCTATATCAGCACAGCTGTGCATTGTTATGAGAAAATGCACTTCATGCATTCACGGCAAAGGACAATAGTCATATGGAATAGGTTCGATATGGTATGTCCAGTGCCCTGAAACAGGAAAAATCAGAACACAAAGTATCACAAAGCAGGGGAGATTTGTTGGGTTGCCAGTTCTTTGACATGCTCGTCCATGTCCAGTTCTCCCTGTTGCAGACTACACTGCATTGCCTTGTTACAAATGTTGAAACAATATATAGAATGGTGGAAAAACAAAACCACACACACACACACACACACACACACACACACACACACACACACTCACCCGCCCAACCCGAACACCAACCATCACCAAAAATAAGGTTCATGACCTTCGTGATCATGGGCTGCAATTACAACAGAGGCTGTACACACTGCGGTCTCAGTTACATACTGTATGCAAATTTCCATGATCCTGCTCAATCAGTACTGACTTGCTAGAGGGACAGGAGACGTGAAGAGGCTAATGTACAAGTCCAGCTGTAGCAGTATTGGTGAAGAGCACAGAAACGGCTATTTGCATAATGATGCACATAGAATTATTATCGAGAAGAAACTGAGCAGTGGCCATGTCGATGTGGTCTGTTGTATGACAGTAATATTGTTAGTGCTCCATGAGTAATGAATTAGTTGGGTGGCATGGGACACATGAAGTGGCAGAAGTAGGAATGCATCAGTTACATGTAATAGCTGTGTGCCAATAATTTGATCATCATTAGGACATCTAAAAAGGATCACAACACTGGGCACAAGATACACAATGTCATAGCCATTGCACCAACACATAGTACACATCATCAGGGGACAGAATGTAGGCTTACTGATTTTTACATTTAGTCTGCGCATTTCACTGATTAGTTCTGCGATTGTTTCATGCGCACATACTGCAGCTGATGGAGCAGTAGTCGATGCCCAGGTCTAATGCCACCAAATTAATCATTTACTATGGGAGCAGTGCAAAGTAACTGTGCAAAAATTGTAAAGATAGCTTAACAGCCGGTGTTGATTCTCATACAAGTAAAATGACAGTTCTGTAAATGTTGCAGCTTTTCAGTATTTTGGGTAGTACAGGTGGGAGAAACCTGTGCACCAAATTAACCCGGTGCACAGTGAAGTAATATGTGAAACAGCAATGTGAAATATGTGACACGTCAATGCCATTGCCTCCCACTTGCATGTTGTATGGCTTCTGTTCAGCAGACATGAGATCATTTTTTTTTCGCGGGGAACTGTGGTAAAACTGGCACACGTCCCAATGAAAATGGGAGAAATATAAATATTTTTATTAGTCTCAGTAAATGTAGGTCTCCAAGTTTACAAAACATCAAGATTGGAGGATGAGCAGATTCTGTGTTAGTGCTGCTACAGAGCATCTGACTCAAGATCTCGCCTTTGTCTGAAAACATGTTTTCCCAGACAAAGTGAATTGCACAATTTCTTCAAGATCCATGCACTTTGCCACAGCAATCGATCAATGAAACACAGACATTAATTTGCTCCATAATTTTGAGTTTCTTTGGATTTTATTTCTCAATACATTGTCCCGCAACTGACTAAATGGCATAGGCATTGCTGAACAGTGGTATGGACTGAAACACACAGCTAGAATATGTGAAGACCAAATGCACCACACACACATAAAGTTTTTTTTAATGAAACACACAAATACACATTACAATGCTACATGAAGACCCAACTAGACAATGATTTTATTTCACATTGTATATGATGCAGACAGCGACAGGACAGTTGCACACCTCATTGAAAAGCATTCAGCTCAGAGGACTTCTGCTTGGCTCACTACTCCACGATGACATTGATGCTGAACACGCCCACCAAGAAAGCCTACTGTTACCGTGGTGGTCGTGGGGCTAGGACAGACTGAGAAACAAAACAGGATTCCTGAAAAACTACTGGAAAATAAGTGAGTACAACTTGGTCAATTCACTATCGCAGCCATGATGATTGTTTTAGTGGTGTGTTTGGAACAAAACTGAACTGTTGCACACGATCTTTAAAAAAAAAAAAAACCTGAAACTTAAAAATGGTCCCTCGCTGTGTCTGCCCCCACCCACGCCCACCCACTGCTCACCCTGCCTCCCCACCCCACCTCATACTTACCTCCGGACTCCGGCGCAACGATCTTCAGTGGACCGGGAACACGTCTGCACTCTTCAAAGCCGACCGCGAACTGAGAAAATGCCGGTAAGCTGTATAATGGGACAGATAGGTTTTTTTTTTCAACTTTGCTGCATATCTCAGGCATTTTTTGGAATTTTTGCACCAAATTTTCAACATGGGGTTTTTGGGACCCCTTCTCATGAGTGCTTTCACTGTCATGGCGTCAATAGGGCCTGAAGGGTGATTTCACAGTCACTGCGTGAAATCACCTTTCGGGACCCAGTAACCAAACGACACTGCCACTGTTCATAAGGTGGGCTCTCAAAAAGCCTATGTTGAAAATTTGGTGAATAAATTCCTAAAAATGTTTTGTTTCTGGCGTCGTGCGCCCGGATTCCTACGCCGCAGCTAAATGTTGCAAATTTTCAATATTTTCACTCCAGATTTTCAACATTGCCATTTTACCACACCTCCTTATGAGCAGTACAGCTGTCATTTTCACATCTTGCCCAAAATGTGTTTCCGCCCATGTAGCGCACAATGGCGCAGTCGGTGTGCGAAATCAATGTATGGGACACATTAAGAAAATCACAGTGACACTGTTCATGAGCAGAGGTCTTAATATGGCTATGTTGAAAATTTGGTCAAAAAATTCCTAAAAATGACTGTTTTACAAGCGTGCGTTGCGCAGTTCCTACGCACACTCGTAAGTTTACAAATTTTCCATATTTTCACTCCAGATTTTCCACATTACCATTTTATTACACTTCATTATGAACAGTATAGCTGCCATTTTTCACATGTTGCCCAAAATGTGTTTCTGCACATGTAGCGCACAATGGTGCAGTTGGTGTGCGAAAGCAATGTTTGGGACAGATTAATAAAATCACAGCTACATTGTTCATGAGCAGAGGTCTTAAAATGGCTATGTTGAAAATTTGGTGAAAAAAGTCCATAAAATGACTGTGTTATGAGTGAGCATTGCGCAGTTTCCACGCACCCTCGTGAAGTTCATGACTTTGTAATATTTTCAGTCCAGATTTTCACCAGTGGCATTTTTCCACACTTCCTTATGAACAGTACAGCTGTCATTTTTCACTACATGGCCGAAATGTGTTTTCACACTTTCAGCGCAGAGATGCGTGGTCGCTGTGGCAAATCATTGTTCGGGACAGATAAAGAAAATCACAGTGACACTGTTCATGATCGGAGGCACCAAAATGCCTGAGTTGACAATCTGCTGCAAAAAATCCCCAAACTAATTACATTACGGGTGTGCGTTGCACAGTTTCTATGCACGCTTCTGACTTCACCAGTTTTTTTAATATTTTTACTGCAGATTTGCAACATTTCCATTTTTTCCTCCTCCCCATGAACAGTACCGCTGTCATTTTTCACATCCTGTTCGGAATCTGTTTTTGCACCCGTGGTGCTAAATGCCGTAGTCGCTGTGCATATGCAGCTTTCGGCTAACAAACTGATATTGCCACTGTTCATGAGGTGGGGGTCTCAAAAAAAACATGTTGAAAATTTGGAGTGAAAATACCAACGAATGCCTGAGGTGTTAGGGTTTCCAACCATAACGCCCCACCCTGTAGAGAATGACAGGCATCAGGGGCGTGACTTGGGATTCTTGCCTGTAATGCTCATACCATTCCACACCCTGCAGCCAGTGAGAGGCATCGAGGTATGCCTTGGACTCTTCAGCTCCAAAGTTCACCCCATTCTCCTATACCGCACCCATCTCACCGTATTTCCTGATGGAATGGGATGCGCATAAGGGCCAAAGACCCCAAGACACACCGTGACACTTGTCAGTGTCTGCAGGGTAGGGAGTGGTGAAATGGCATGGCTGTTATGCCTGACGACCCAAAGGCACACCCCAATGCCTGTCACTCTCTGCAGGGTGGTGGTTGGGTTGGCTTCAGTTCAATACTTCATTGCCATTCCTATTATGCAGCTCTGTAACTTCTACACTACCAATGCCAATGCCAGCAAGCAAACATTCGGCATTGACAAATGCTTGTTTTATAACAGTACTGCAAATAGTACAGTTCAAACCCATACATTAGTTATTTTTTTTCAACCTTCAGACCCCTCAATTCCTGAGCCATATCTTGAGAGAAAATCAGCATTACTATTCTCTTTACCAAATTTGTGAATCACAGAGAATTTAAATGGCTGTAGTGCCGGATACCATCTTGAGATTCTGGAATTTGTATCTTTCATCTGATTAAGCCAACAGAGAGGATTGTGATCAGTTACAAGAACAAATTCAGTTCCTAGTAAATAAAATTTAAGGGACTCCATTGACCACTTTGCTGTTAAACCCTCCTTTTCGATAGTGGAGTACCTTTTCTCTCTGCCATGCAATTTGAGTTGGGAAATCATTCCATAGCTTGGGTAACCGGTGTGAGAAGGCGGCTTGCCCAGCAGTAGTCTTCCGCCTAGGGATTGATAGTTGGTGGTAGTCGCAGGATCTAAGATAATGGGTGGGGGAAGGGGCAGCTGACAGCATGGAGGAGAGGTAGGAAGGGATGGTGCCGAGCCATAGGTTAGATACATATTTAGCACAGTTTGAAATGCGGTGGTTTCCAAGGGATGGTAGTGCCAGGGAATGGTAGAGGTTGCAGTGGTGGGTAAGGGGTGAGGCATCGAGAGCAAAGCGGCAGAAGGCATTAAAAAGTGTGTCCAGCTTAGATAGGGTGGACTTAGGGGCTGCACCGTAAACAATGTCAAAGTAATCAAAGGAAGGAAGTATCATCTTCTGGACCAGTTCACGTCAGACAGGGGGAGGGAGGCTACTGCGGTTCCTATAAAGTACACCGAGCATGGGGTGTAGTTTTTTGAAATAGCATCGGTGTGGTCTGAGAAGGAAAGATGGCAGTCGAGCCATACCCCCGAGTAGCGGAATGAGGAGACATCTTTGAGTTTTTGACCATCCAGGGTGTGGAAATAGGGAAGGGATGGGAGTCTGGACAGGCGTTGTCATGTGCCAAAAGTCATCATGACAGTTTTTTTTTACAATAACCAGTGTGAGGGGATAAAATTATATCCATGTACCGCTGGAATGTAGCTGGTGCACCATGTAAACCAAAGGGCATGGTGGTGAACTGATAGAATCCTGTGGGGTGGCAAATGCAGTTTTATCTCTGGATTCTTTAGCTAAAGGTATTTGCCAGTAACCCTTGGTGAGACTGAGGGTACTGCTATACTTTGCACTCCACAGTCTGTCCACAAAATCATCTATCCTGGGCATAGGATAACTGTCAAATTCTGACACTTGATTAAGTTTCCTGAAATCAAGGCAGAGTCTAACACCCCCTTCTTTTTTGTTTACAGTTACCATTGGAAATGACCAAGCACTCCTCGACTCCTCTGTGATACCCAATTATTTCATTTTTTGTGTAACCCCCTTGTCACCCGGGGTTACAAGAATCCCACTTAGATCTAGTGGCAGGCAGGGAAGGCAGTTAAATGGATTTCACACAGTCTCACTCTGTCCTCAGTCTCAGCTGAGCTGGAGGGATGACATCATATAGAATTTTTACAGCAGCATAAGCCACATTAGAATGTTGCAGCAGGGAGTTAGTTAGAACGTTGGGAGGTTTTGAAATCAGTCTTTAGTCAGTCTAGCAGGAGACTCAGTGAAGGGAGGAGGTGCACTGCAGTATGCAGTCCCTCAGAGCCCTCAGCTCTGATCAGAGCTACCAGTTGTAGTGGGTGTGTGTTCTCGCCCCAGAGAAGGACACAGAAGAACACTTGTGAAGTGGTTGAGACCATCTCCCAGTTGATCCAGGGCCCCATCCCTGAGAGGGATGGGGGGAACCAGACCAGCTCTTCAGGGTCAATCCCCTGGCCCTGCCAGAAAAAGAGAAGCTGCCTAAGAAGATTTGTGCTGAGGCACCGAGAAGTATGTTTGTGTTTCCTGTGAAAAGCCTGTGGGCACCTGCAAACCAGGGTGAATCAGCACTGCCAGAGAGCCTATGTTTCACCAAGACTGTTGTGTTTAAGTATCTGCTACTGTGGGTCAGGAAAGGACAGCCAAGTACAGTACTTAACTTGTGTATGACTTGAAATGCCTCTAATCAGTGGGGGTCTACAGGGATGGACATAGATACATAGACAGTGTCGGCGGATAAGGGCCTATGGCCCACTCAGTCTGCCCATTTGAGCTTGTAAGTTCAGTTTATGTTTTCCAAGAAGTCT
Organism: Neoceratodus forsteri; assembly: GCA_016271365.2. Classification (NCBI taxonomy): domain Eukaryota; kingdom Metazoa; phylum Chordata; order Ceratodontiformes; family Ceratodontidae; genus Neoceratodus; species Neoceratodus forsteri. Next base: position 195,981,752 of record CM028134.1, read on the forward strand.
GTTGCCCCTTACCCCGACCTCCAGAATTCCTTTATGCCTATCCCATGCATTCTTAAATCCTGTGATTGTTTCAGCCCCCACCACTTCCTCTGGCAGGGTATTCCACTTGTCCACCACCCGTTGACATAGCCACTTAAAGAACATTACAAGTCAGGACACTGTTTTCAAGAGACTGTAGATTGTTAAGTATGATATACATTTCGAGATAACAATCTACAACCAGAAAGGTTCAAATGGAAAGGTGTTGATTCCAAATAAATGGCCGGGAATAGATTTGGGAGCAAGAGGTGGGAGACTCTCCATCTGGAGTAACCAGATTTACCTCTACGGGTTCAGTTTGGGCTCCTTTAGCTTTCTCCCGGGCACTTGGCCAGTGTTCACAGAAAGTACCCAGACGTGGGATTAGACGGAAGATTTTCCCTTTATGGAGCCAGTATGCACTCATGGATGGTGTAGGGAGCCACCAATAAATATCCATGCCATATGGAAAGTAGTCCAAGCGCTGGCTGGATGTGCCACACCAGGGAACTCCAATGAAGAGTACAAGTTCGGGTTGGGAGCCCACTGTGTTTCAGAACCTGAGAGTTACAGTTTGTAAGAAGATGTGTTCTGGTCTCCGTTTGTCTGCATTACCAGGGAGTGTAGCCCCATGGGGGTCCATCTGTGCTTTATTATTCTGCTGTTGTTGTGAATAAAAGCCACACTCTACAATCCCATTCCTGGTTTGGACATTACAGTTATTGCTTCCTGTATCCAGAGTTACTTGAGTGCCCCTGACTAGAAGAAAAAATTACTCACCTTAGTAATGTTGTTTCTTCTAATGGAGTCTTGCTATATTATGACAGATGCAGTTTGTCCCACCATTAGAACTGCTCCGGAGGTGAAAGAGTTAACTTCCATGCAGTGCATGGAGCTTAGAACGCGAGCTCGGTTAGAGAAGCTCTGTTAGGGTGGTTTCAAACCGAAACCATCAGATCTTTACGAGCAAAACTCACTAAGGCTCTGTGTGGAAGCTGTAACCTACACTAGCCAACTGGCTACTAAAATATTCACACATTTTCCTGGTCCCAACACCAAGACTCAAGTCAGGGGACCAGAAACAACAAGATAAAATAAATAAATAAAACACAACACCCAAACATAAAAGGGGCATCAATAAGTGACAACAGTGGACTGCCCACCCCATACCCGAAGTAGAAGTTCTGAGAGGGGCAGGCTTGGGGAGAGGTCATAATATAGCAAGACTCCATTAGAAGAAACAACATTACTGAGGTGAGTAATTTTTTCTTCAAACAACATGAAGTCGTGCTATATTATGACAGATGCAGACTACACAGCAGTACCTCCAAGGAGGAGGGACAGAACCTACTTAGGGAATAGGCTCTGAAGCACGGTTGTGTTAAACCGAGCATCCCTCCTGGCCTGGATATCCAGGGAGTAATGCTTGGTGAAAGTGTGTACTGTTTTCCAAGTAGCTGCTTGACATATCTCCAAGATAGGGATGTCTCTAGCAGCAGCTAGAGATGCAGCTGTACCTCTGGTAGAGTGAGCCTCAGGCCTGAGGGGGAACCTTACCCAGTTTTGATAGCAAACTGGATACAAGAGACAATCCACCTGGCAATGGATCTCTTAGTGGCAGGTCTCCTTTCCCAACCTCACCATAAGTGAGAAATAGTTGGAGGGAGTCAAACCTGTGACCCTTGGTACGCTCTATGTAGTAACTTAGGGCCCTCTTAACATCTGTTGTGCAGCCTCCTCTCACCAGAGGAGGAATGGTCAGTGAAGAACACTGGAAGTGAATAGATTGTTAAGGTGGGAACCAAACCACCTTAGGCAAAACTTCCTGTTAGTCCTGAGGACCACCTTATCCCTGTGAAAGGAAATAAAGTCAGTCTCCACTGATAAGGCCTGTAACTCACTTATGCGCCAGAGAAGTGATGGCTACTAGAAATACAGTTTTCTAGTCTAATACTTAAGCTCTGTCAAGACAGAGGCTCAAAGGGGGGTTGCATCAGCTGAGCAATGCAAACATTAAGATCCCAAGCAGGGGCAGGGTCCCTGAATGGAGGATTGGTATGAAGCAATCCCTTAAAAAACTTGGAAAATACAGGGTGAGCAGAAAGAGAAGAGGGCTTCCCTGCTGAAATGAAAGCAGAGACAGCTGCCAAATGCACTTTCAGGGTAGCTGGTCTCAGTCCCAAAGAATTAAGATGGACCATATAATCCAATACAGTGGGTAAATCAGCAGATTCCGGGGAAATATGCTTCCCAGAACACCATATGGAAAATCTTTTCCACTTGGAGTTATAGGTAGCCCTGGTGGAAGGCTTCCTAGAAGCTTTCAAGATTTCGAGAACACTTTGAGAAAGTTGTAGATCAGCAAACTCTAACTCCTCAAGAGCCAGGCCTTGAGGTTGAGGGATTTGTGATCTGATACCAGACTCTCCCTGAGCACAGGTTAACAGATTGTGGTTCCTGGGAGGCACAGGGAAAATGGACTGCTAAGGACAGAAGGAGTGGGTACCAGGGCTGCTTGGCCCAATCTGGAGCAATCAGGATCATCTTGCAGGGCTGAGACCTGATTTTGACTAGCACCTTGAACAGGAGAGGGAAGGGGGGAAAGCATAGAGAAACTTCCCTTCCCAATCGAGGAGAAAGGCATCCAGGGGGACTGATCCCAGCACTGGGGGCCTGCAGCGAAAAAGTGGAAGTTGATGGTTGTCTGGGGCTGCAAAAAGATCTATCTGAGGAGTGCCCCATCTGGCAAAAACTATCCCCAGTACTAGGGATCCAGTGACCATTCGTGATGGCCCTGGGAAATCCTGCTGAGAGATCTGCCAGGACATTGTCCTTGCCTGGGAGGTGAACTGCTATGAGGAAGTGTTCAGAGAATAAGCCAGAGACCACAACTTCATCGCCTGGTGCACAAGGTCAAGACCGAGTGCCCTTGTTTGTTGATGTACCACATTGTAGTGGTGTTGTCTGTTCTGACCTGTACCACCTTGTTCTGAACAGATGCAGAAAAAACCTGAAGTGCTAGAAAAACAGCTCTGAGTTCCAACAGATTGATGTGGAGCAGAGATTCCTGAGGGGACCATAACCCCTGGGTGGAGAGGTCGCCCATGTGAGCTCCCCATCCCAAGAGGAACGCATCTGTGGTAAGGGTCAAGGAGTGGGACAGAGGGATGAAAGGCACCCCTTGTCTCAGGTGCCACCACTGAAGGGCCTGGATCAGGGTTCGAGTCACTGGGATTAACTTGGATAGGGGATCTCTTCTTTGAGACCAGAAGGCTCTCAAATGGAACTGAATGTCCCTCATCTGAAATCTTGCTCCTTGCACTACAGCTGTGGAAGCAGCCATGTGTCCAAGGAGCTGCAGAAAATGCCTTGTTGGTCGAGAGACCTGCAGAGTGAAGGACGAGGCCAGGGCCACCAAGGTCCTTACCCTTTCTAGGGGAAGAAAGGCTCTGGCCTGCTTTGTGTCCAGTTCTGCGCCTATAAAGGTGAGTACCTGGACAGGTTCCAGAACTGACTTTGGAAGATTGAGAAGAAAGCCCAGAGAGGTAAGCAGCTGCTGGGTAATTAGCAGGTGTGATCTGACCTGGTCTGGAGACTGACCCACAATGAGCCAGTCGTCCAGGTAGGGAAAGATGGCAATCTTTTGCCTTCTTAGATGAGCAACTGCTACTGCCAGACATTTTGTGAACACCCTTGGGGCAGAGGTAAGGCTGAAGGGCATTGCTCTGAACTGATAATGGCCTGAGGGCAGTTCGAATCTGAGGTACTTTCGATGGGAGCTTCTGATAAGAACATGGAAGTAGGCATCCTTGAGGTCCAGGGAAGCTAGCCAGTCCCCTGGCCTTAGGGAGGGTAAAATCATTCCCAGAGTCACCATTTTGAATTTTGGTTTTAAAAGGTGCTTGTTCAGATATCTTAGGTCCAGGATAGGCCGCCACTCTCCTGTCTTTTTTGGGGTAAGGAAGTACCTGGAGTACAGACCCTTGCCCTGGTGTAGGGGAGAAACCCTTTCTACAGCTCTGAGAGCCAGGAGGGTAGAGACTTCTGTTTCCAAAGCAAGAGTCTCTAAAGGGTTTGCAGGTGGAAAAGATCTGGCTCTCATCTTTGGAATTTTTTTGAAGCTGAGAACCAGACCCTGGCTCACTACTTCCAGGACCCACCTGTCTGATGTTAAGGACTCCCAGTCCTGGATGAAGTAAGCCAGCCTGCCCCCTACAGGTAATGGAGAGCCGACCCTGGGCATCCCATCAGGGTGCCTGTTTGGCAGGGGCTTTAGGCTGAGGGGTGGGAGCAGGCCTGCTCGTACCCCGTCTGCCTCTCCTCTGAAGAACCCCTCTGAACATAGGCTGAAGAGGAGGCCTGGGTCTGGTATAAAGGCCTGTGAAAAGGCCTGCCCCTACCCCTGGGGGGCTGCCTCTGAGGAGTGGCTTGCCGTTCCTTGGCTTGTGCACTCTATAAGTGGTTCTATATTCATCCATTTTCTTCATATAATTCTCTGTCTGCTCCCCAAACAGAGAATTTCCCACCACAGGAAAATCCATAGCCTTAGACTGGGTATCCTGTGACAAAGTAGTACACCTGAGCCAGGCCAATCTACAAAAAGCCACAGATGTAGCCATGACTCTAGAGGATACATCATTAGAATCCACTGCAGCATGGAATTGCACCTTAGATGCCTCAATACCATCAAAAGCCACCTGCTCCAGCTCCTTTAAGCTGGCCGAGGACCTGTTTGGCTAAGGCCATGACAGTATCCCATCTAGATTTTGGTATCTTGCAACATAGGCCATATAGTTTGCTTGTCTGAGTCCCAAGGACGCTGCCATGTATTGTTTTTGGCCATGGCATCAATCTTCCTGAGTCCTTGTCAGGAGGATGTGAAGCCAGGAATATTAGCTTTTATCACAGGCTGCAGCCTGAACTACCCCAACATGACTGCATTGCTGTGAAAGAAATTCTGTATCAGGACCTGACAAAGTGTACCTCCTGTCCATCTTTTTATCTACAGGAGGCACAGAATTAGGAGCTTTTAAAATGTTTATTGTTTGTTTCCTAAAAGATTTATGTAAAGGGATGGACAATCTCCTGGACTCTGGGATATCCATCATCTCTACAAAGTCAATCTCCTCTTGCTCATCCAAAGCCTCCTCTAAAGGAAGCTGGAGGGTTTCAGCAACTTTTTATAAAACAAAAATGAGAAGGACTCAGCAAGCCTAGGGGAGATTCACCTAAAGGTCTGTCTGGGAGATGTCCGTTCAATGGGCACATCCAGACTTTCAAAGTCACATTCACACTGATCATAATCATCCTCCCTCCTCTGGTTCATAAAACTTTCTATATCATATTCTTGAACCGGTGGAACCAACCGAACCGACCTTTGCTAGACAGTGGCGGTTCGAGGGAATCGGGACAGTGACTGGACAATCTGTATTGCCCTGGCTATCTCTGCAGCAGTTGGAGAAGGGATTTTGGACTCCACACCTGCTGACTTTCTAGTTCTCTTTGCTGGACATGGCTCCTCAGAGTCAGCTTACGCTTGCCGAGGAAGTCTGGCCCTGGTCAGAGGGACTTCCTCCGGTTCGGTTGGACCGAACTGGCTGGCCATCCGGTCAGCGGATTTTTGGCTCTCTCATTCCCTGAGCCTACCAACTCTCTTATCTAGGGTAGCTGCAGGAAATTCTTGCAAATCTGGCAGTCTGCATTGAGATGGTCAAACCCCAGACAATAAACATGGTGGTGTGTGGGTCAGCCTTGGCAAAGGCTTCCCACAGACACTACAGTGTTGAAACCCAGTGGGCCCGGTTTTTCTTTTGGGTTTCAGACATAATGCCAGCTTAACCAAAAACTTGTCCTTTGATGGCAGTGCCAGGCAAGACACTTTATCAGTTCCCAACCGTTCACGGGTCGTGGAAAACCGTAATGAAATCTGTTTTTTAGAACCGATAAGAACCGGGACCAAGATCTAACAAGCCTTAAAAGGCTTCAGAATAAAGTTTAAATACAATTTGATCGGTTCAAACCGAACCGATAAACATTTACAAGTTCCACACAGAAAACCTATCTATTACTTACAATACCATAGACAGAGCTTGAACCGATCGGTTTGCGGTTAAAATAAAGAATATCGCGGTTGAAATTAACTGAGAAAAGACACTTTAAACCGAGAAAATGAACCGAGCAGCAGGAGGAATCTCCAGAGCGACTGTTCAATGAGGCGGAGTAAAGAATCTGACGGTTTCGGTTTGAAACCACCCTAACAGAGCTTCTCTAACCGAGCTCGCACTCTAAGCTCCATGCACTGCATGGAAATTAACTCTTTCAGCTCTGGAGCAGTTCTAATGGTGGGACAAACTGCATCTGTCATAATATAGCAAGACTTCATGTTGTTTGAAGTCAAACCTATCCAAAATGCCGAGCAACAGTTTTCTCCCCGAACCCAGGTAGCCAGGTAGTGGGTTACAGAATGGAGGCACCGTACAGCGCTGATAAAGCAAAAAATAACATCACCCCTATGCCAGGCTGGTTACATTTGTATTTCCTTAACCACATCAACTCTTAACCGCTCTGGCAACCTGTACGACTTTTGCCTAATAGGACGAGCATTCTTTGTCACTATTACATGCTCAACCCCTTTTGCTCTGCCTGGTACTGTGGTAAAGGTACTGTTAAATGTATATAATTTCTGGTGACCCCCTTTAATTCCTGTTTTCAGACTCTGCTGAAACGCTGTAACAACTCGAAATTGAGTCATTTCGGCATCTCAAAACATTCTACATCCACATCTCTCAAGCGTGTCTGAGCTTGAGACATTCTGAGCGGTAAAACAATAGATTTAAACTGCAAATCACTTTCACTTACCACCGCTAGGTTCACAGCAGCATTCTCCGTGCGTGTATAGTCTCTCCAGCATCACATTTCCTGTAAAAAGAAGAAAATGGCACAAAGATTTACGTTACCTACAGGGAATGAAAGAGAAATGTTCATTCTTGAAAAAGAGACTCAAAACACAGCCCGAAAGACAGGTAGTGACTTAAAGCTGTTAACAACATTTTTGTTAGAGAAAAACCAAACAAGAGAGCTAAAAGAAATAAGGTCCACTGAGTTAGATCTCCTGTTGGCTGAATTCATTTTCTGTGTAAAAAAGGCAGATGGTTCTGAATATGAACTCAGCACACTACGAAGCATATCAGCCAGCATTGACAGGCACCTCAGAAACGAGAAGTACCCCACATCCATATTTCAAAGTACTGACTCTGAGTTCGCACAGACAAAAGAAACATTAAGAGCCAAACAAAAGTTCCTTAAAAAACAAGGAAAGGGAAACAGACCACTAAAAGCGCAAGCTTTCTCAGAGGAAGACATAAACCTCCTACATACATCTGGCACCATATCCATGTGAACACCAACAGCACTACTTAATTTCATATTTTTCTACATTGGACTACATTTCGCCTTGCAAACAAAGGAGCGATACTTTCTAACGTGGGGAGACATAAGCGAAGGGAAAGACTCACATGGGCATCACTATTTAGAATATACCGAAAGGCAGACGAGAACAAGAACAGGAGAAACCCCCCGTGATGTCCGACCTGTGGCTCCTTGACTATACAGGAACCCCTGCAATCCAGACAGAGACCCACTCACTGCCCACGACATCTATGAAACCAACCATCCAAAATCAACATTAACAGTAGAGTCACCCTTTTATCTGGCTCCAAACATAAATTATGTCCCTGGCAAATCACTGTGATTCCATTCCATGAAAATAGGAATGAAAAATTGCAAAAGATGATGTTCAACATGAAGCTGTCTGCTGGAATACCAGAAGAAAAATGCATAACCAACCACAGCACTCGTAAAACATCAATTCAGCATCTCATAGATGCCAATGTACCACCCAGAGATGTTCAGCAGGTCTCCGGACATAAAAGTTTACAGAGCATTAACAACTACTCTGTTCTCAGTGAGAAAAAGCAAAGACACATTTTGAACATTCCTAAATAAAGTGCCGATTCCAGATGCCATCCCAAGTACCTCCAAAAAGCTCCTGTGTCCAGCTCCAGCACCCCAGAGATCTCCATCGCCAACAAGACTAGCACCCACGAGGCTCTCCATGGATGACAACACAAAAAGCCTCCACAGTACATTTGGTCCCAGCTGTGTCTTCCACCAGGGAGTGACAATAAATATCACAAATCAAGGTCCAGTCGTGAGAAAACCCAGGCAACGGATCATCTACGACACTGATTCGGACTGAAGAAACAGCATGTGAGTACCACCATTCTATCAAACAGCATTGAATAACACTCATTAATAACCCCAAAACAGCTAATTTCCAACAGGCAATCCGAAAAAAAAAGTGCCAAGTTTCAGAACTTGAACCCAGTCCCTAACAGTACTTTTTTTTTTCTCTGTCCCAAGGGTCACCACAGCAACCGGAAGATCTTACAGACAGACTTCCTGCACGGCACATCGAGAAAACCACGATTGCTGCAAAGAAATCAGTATTTATTAATGTTTTTAAAGTAAATGTTTTGTTCGTTTTCACTGTTTTTACCGATATTTAAAAAAATGATACTAGATTCTGCATGAAACCACGATGGATTCCCAGATGATGTTTCAACTGGTAATTGCACTTTTCCAAATATTTTCTCGTGTATTTATAAAAGTAGTAATATAACTTGAGCAACTTTAAGCAGTTAAGAAAAAGATTTCAAAGACAGATAGACTGTATAATGAGTCTAAATAAAAAAATAATCCAACAAAACAGTACTCAGCATGTGTTTCTTCACCACTGTTCAGGATATTAAAGGGGGTCACCAGTCATTATAAAAAATAAAATATAGGCAAGTGTGTACTTATGCATATTTTTTTCATGCCCTCGGTGTTTGATGACCGCATAAACCTCTCAAGCTTCGCTCTCGAGGTTTATTGTTCATCAAACACCTCAAGTGTGAAAAAAATATGCATAACACACACTTGCCTAGCCATTATTCTCTATTTAGCACATTACGAATGTCTGCAGTTTGTTCTGAGGTTAAGGAAACATTCACCTTTACAGCATCCGCAGTTACAGTTTGTTCCAGTCTGTCATAAGCTACATCAATATCTTCTGTATCAGTTTCTGGTTAAACTAGCGAAGCAGCTTTTGGCATTTTTTCAACCCATTCCTTGAGGAGGTTAGCATGGTATATCTTGATAGGATTTTTTCTGTCAGTGGTTTCACTCTCATAGTTAACAGTGCCAGTACGTCTAAAAACTTTATAAGGCCTTTGCCACTTCATTAACAGTTTATTTTCTGTTGTGGGTAACTGTAGCAAAACCTTTTCACCTGGTTCGAAAGCTTTTTCTTTTACCCCATGGTCATAATATACCTTCTGCTGGTTTTGAGCCTCTTTCTGATTACTATGGGCAATTTCAACATATTTTGCCAGCTTCTTTCTTAGGGCATACATATAAGAAGATATAGATTGTTTCCGAGCGGTGTTATCTTCCCACGTTTTCTTGATCACATCCAGTGGCCCTCTTGGCTGCCTACCATATAGCATTTCAAATGGTGAAAACCCTGTTGATACCTGTGGCACTTCTCTGTAAGCAAAAAGTAGGTAAGGCAAGTAATGGGCCCAGTCTTTCCCTTCCCCTTTTACAAACCTTTTTAAAATGCATTTTAGGGTTTGGTTAAAACACTCAACAAGACCGTCTGACTGAGGGTGATGGGGTTGGGGGTTCTTATGGAAGTGAAACCTAGCAGTCTGTACTGCTCCTAGTGCAGGACCAAAATCACTACCCTGATCAGTAATAATTTCTTTAGGTATGCTCACTCTGCTGAACATTTTAGTTAGCTCTACTGCAACTTTTGGGGCTGTAACAGTATGCATTGGAACTGCTTCTGGGTATCGAGTAGCATAGTTACATACCACCAGGATAAATATATTACCCTTTTTACTTTTGTCTAAAGGACCAGCCACATCCATTGCAATTCTCTCAAAAGGCACATCTATCAAGGGTAGGGGCACCAGGGGCACCTTGTCTTTTCTACTGACTAGGGCTACTCTCTGACACTCAGCACAGGAATTACAATAGGTAGCAACATCTTCATGAATTCCAGGCCAGTAAAATCTATACAGCAGTCTGGCAAGGGTGCGATCCCTCCCTGAGTGACCAGCCATAGGACTGTCACGTGCTATCTGTAACAACTCTGTTCTATACTTCTGTGGTATAACCAGTTGTTCTGTATGTTTCTGTGTCTGAGGGTTAACCCAAACTCTGTACAGTAACCCATTAAACTTTTTAAACAATGGTCCACCCTGTTTTGGTTTCACCCCAGCTGCTTAAAATAACCCTGGAGAGAAACACCGTTAGCTTGTTCTGAAAGAAAATCACAATCAGTGATCAGTTTAGCTTCAGCATTTTCACATTTTAACCCTTTATGTCCATCAGTCATTTGTTGCCACAGTTTTTTCAGGTTTTTGTCTTTCTTTCCTGGGTTTCCGGATCTTGGAGCTGTGCTCAAACATAGAAACATAGAAGTTAACAACAGATAAAGACTGCAAGGCCCATCCAGTCTGCCCATTTCTTTTTCTACCTTATAAATGTGCCATCGGCCTTTGCTCTGTCAGTGGCCTATCTATTCATACTCATCTGTATTGCTCCCTTATGCCTATCCCATGCCTGTTTGAAGCCCTGCACTGTATTCATATCCACCACTTCCTGAGGTAGGCTGTTCCATGCATCCACCACCCTTTCTGTGAAAAATAACTTCCTCACATTACCCCTTAATCGGCCTACCTCTAATCTCATGCTGCGAACACTTGTCCTGCTATTTTTCTTATACTGAAACATGTTAGACTCTTTCACCTTGTTAATGCCCTTAAGGTGTTTGAATGATTTGATCATATCACCTCTCTCCCGCCTTTGCTCTAGGGTATACATATTGAGCTCCGTTAATCTGGCCTCATATGTTTTTTTGATGCAGTCTCTGCACCATTTTGGTTGCCTTTCTCTGTACTGCCTCAGTTTGGTTAATGTCCTTGTGAAGGGGCGGCCTCCAGTACTGCACGCAGTACTCCAGATGTGGCCTAATCAGTGTCTTGTAAAGAGGGACTATTACCTCCCTCTTCAGACTTGTGATACCCCTACTAATACACCCTAACATCCCCCTAGCCTCGCCTACTGCTTTAGTGGTCTGCTTGGATGATTTCAGGTCATCGGTGATGATGATGCCCAAGTCTCTTTCTTTCCTTGTGACTGCCAGGAACTCCTCTCCCAGCCTATAGGAGGCTTCAGGGTTTCTCTTCCCTATGTGCATGATCTTGCACTTCTTTGCATTAAACCCCAGTTGCCACTCTTCCGACCATTTTGCTAGTTTATCCAGATCTCTTCTCATTCAGCCCACCCCATCTGGATCATCTACTCTGCTGCAAATATTGGTGTCATCTGCAAACAGACAAACCTTACCCTCCAGTCCCTCTGCAATGTCACTGATGAAGATATTGAAGAGGACTGGCCCCAGGACTGATCCCTGAGGTATCCCACTTGTGACTTGTATCTCTTCTGACTGTATTCCATTTACCACCACTATCTGTTTTCTACCCACCAACTAGTTTGCCACCCAGTTGACCAACTTCTGACCCACCCCAAGTCTACCCAGCTTATTAATCAATCTTCTATGTGGAACAGTATCGAAAGCTTTGCTGAAGTCAAGGTAGGCGACATCAACTGCTCCCCCTTGGTCCACCACTCTGGTTACCCAGTCAAAGAAATCTATGAGATTAGTTTGACAGGACCTTCCTTTGTAAACCCATGCTGTCTTGGATCCTGTGCTCCGATGGATTCCAGGTGTTGCCTATCCTTTCCTTAAGGAGTGCATCCATAATCTTGCCCACTACTGAGGTAAGACTGACTGGTCTGTAGTTCCCTGCCTCCTCCTTGCTACTACACTTGTGGAGCGGGATCACATGGGCCCTTCTCCAGTCTTCTGGGACCTCTCCTGTACTCAGAGACTCACTAAGCAGTTCTGATAATGACTCTGCTAGTTCCACCTTTAGCTCCTTTAGTACCCTGGGATGTATGCCATCAGGTCCCATTGCCTTGTCCATCGAGCTCTTGTAGGACCCTTTCTTTTGTGAAGGGACTAGTGCTCACCTCCCTCCCTCCCCCCGTGTCCATGGTGCTGAGCTGTGGAGCCTACTCTATTTCCTATTCAGTAAATACTGAGCAGAAATATCTATTTAGGAAAGATGCTTTTACATGGTCCTCCTCCTCACACACACCCTTATCTCCTTTGATCTTAGCAATACCCCCTCTGGACTTTCTCCTTTCACTAATGTATCTATAGAAAGTCTTGTTACCTTCTTTTACTGTTCGTGCTAGTGTTTCCTTGGTTTTGGCCTTTGCCTGCCTTACTGCCTTCCCTGCTTCCCTTAGGGAAGTTTGGTATGCCTCCCTATCTTCATCCTGCTGTGTTCCCTTATATTTCCTGAAGGCCAGTCTTTTGGCTCTGACCTTTTCTGCTACTGTTTTTGAGAACCAACGTGGTAACCTTCTTTTTTTGCACTTCCTTTTCTCTCTAACACAATGGGATGTTGCTTCAAGTATTGCATCCTTAATGCTTGCCCACCTTGCCTGTACCCCCTCACCTGTATTTCTTTTTGCCAGTGCTAGCTTAACTCTGTTGCCCATCTTATCAAAGTCAGCTTCTCTGAAGTCCCATATTTTTGCCTTGGAATGGGATGATTTAGTTGTAGTGACCAAATTGAACCATACCATGTGATGGTCACTGACCCCCAAGTGACCTTCTACCTGGAGATCTGTGATCCTTTCCCTGTTAGTCAGCACTAGATCTAGGATAGCCCTGTCTCTTGTGGGTTGTTGTACCACTTGTTTGAGGCCCTCCCCCTGCAGGGAATCCACTATGTGTCTAGTTCTGGCAGATGTTCCTGCTGGTATTGACCAATCTGTATCTGGCATGTTGAAGTCTCCCATTATCAGAACCTCCTTTAGTTGTCATGTTTGTATATCTTCTAACAGTAATGTGTCTATGTCCTTCCCTGGTCTGGGGGCCTGTAGACAACCCCAGTTCATCATGGCCGCCCATTTACTGTTTCAGGGTGACCCCAGTTCTTCTGGCTCCTTATGTGTATTCTGAATTTCTGTAGCTTTGATATTTTCATTGACATACAGGACCATTCCACCCCCCCCTTTTTGCACCTCGGTCTCTTCTGAAAAATACATAGCCAGGTACTGAAGTCTCCCAAGTGTGGTTACTGGTAAACCACATCTCATTAATTGCTACTATGTCCAGTTTAGCCTCTGTCATTATTGCCTGCAGGTCTGGGATCTTGTTTCCCAGACTGTGAGCATTTGTGTACACGATTTTCCATTGGCCAGATTTCAGTATGTTAGTTGTTGGGTGAGGTCTGGCATTTCCCTTGTGTGTCGTATGGGGAGCTGGACCTTTTTCCTTACCTGGTGATGCAAATGAACTGCAAACATGCTGAACTCCTGTTTTACCACTAGCTGACGGGGGAAGGGTGTTCTTCCCATTCAACATATGGGCTGCTGCACCCCTCTCCCCATTTGCTAGTTTAAATATTCTGCAAAGACGTCAAACATCTTCCCCAATGCACTGACTCCCTTCTTAGTCAGATGCAGTCCATCAAATTTAAAGAACTTTCACTCCCAAAACTGTTGCCAGTTCCCTACAAATTTGTGTCTTTTTTCCTGGCACCAGCCCTTGAACCACATGTTTAGCTCCCTTGTCTCCCCTTCTCTGACCTTCCATCCATCTGCCCCCCTCTCCCAGACTGGCAGGATCTCAGAGAAGGAGATGCCAGACAAAATGGATGATAGTTTGTCAGCCAGCCTGGTCAGGTGTTTCTTGATCTCCACAACTGACTGGATGGCAAGATCATTAGTCCCTATGTGTACCAGGATGTCAATGTTTTCTCCTGCTTCCTGAACAATTTTAGCAAAGTGGTCAGTGTGTCTCCACGCTGATGTGCCTGGGAGACATCTGACCATTACCCCTGGCTGGAGATAGGTATCAACTCCCCGAATCATGTAGCCTCCTATGATCAGAAGTTTTTTGGATTTCCTTTTTGCTTTTTTTGTTTTGGTTCCTGTTTTGGGCGAGTTTTGTTGTGCTAGCTCCTGTGCTGCAGTGTCCTGCTCTGCAGTATCCTCTGCCCCTTTGTTTGATTTCGGAGATAGAGGCAGATACCCGTTTGTAGTTTTTATATGGTTTGTGGAGGTAATATGTTGGAGAGCACCGAGTGATGGGGCACCCGATTTGCCCCTTCTAACCACCTGCCAACCTCCCAGACCAACTACCCTCTGCAGTCGAGGTGCTTCTGTTGGATGTTGGGGAAATGGCGGGTGGTTCTTATATTTCCTTTTGAATATGAAATTTGAGGCACGCATTCTCTGCCCGTGCTACCTGGAGCTGAGCCCTAAGATCTCCAATGGCCCAGCATGTAGGACAGTGTCCTAAATCCTGTATAACGTCCCTTCTGAAAAGTGTTCCACAGTACCTGCAGTTAATGATATCCATTCCAGATAAGTTGCTGGGTTATAACCTGGTCAGATTAATTAGAAGGAAGAAAATTAAAGCAAAAATTTGATTTTGTGTCATGTTTGTTTGTTTTTGTATAACTTGTTATAACAAGTTAAATTACTAGTGCCCCGTAAATGAGGTCACCATGTGGATACCCCACTGATCCGCCCCTTCCTGTTTTGCCACAGGAAATGTCACGACTGTGCTACCTATAAAAAAAAGGAGTGTATTGTGGGGTGGTTGAGGATGGGGGGGGTAGGTGGCTGGGCCCTTCCCCTGCCAAAACAGAGGAACCACGGATGAAAGAAGCAAAGAGGTAAGAGCAGAAACAATCAGTCAGCAACAAATGCAGTAACCCTGAAAGCTTATCCTAATGATAGATAAAACTGTAAGACCTGTAAAGCCCCACCTGTAATAATTTCACAGAAGATATACCTTGTAAGAAACACTTTGCTACAGAGAAAAATAAAGCAGTAACAGAAGATATACCTTGCAAAATACAATTTGAATCAGAAGATTACAGCAGTAATGTGTTAGCACACACACCTGTAGGCACATCTTGTAATAATTCAGCAGAAGGTATACCCAGCAACAACAATTTGAATCAGAGAAAAATAAAGCAATAAAATATTAGCAATAAACAGTAACAATCCCTGTGAGTACAAAATAAAAATAACAACACACAGTAAATCTGCCTAGCCAAAAGAAGTCTTAATCCTTTTCCTTGCTCTGGTAAAGCACAGCCTTCTCTCTGACACACAACATGGCTTCCGTAAAGGTCACAGTACCTCTACAGCGCTTCTCAAATTCACTACTGATGTGCTTACCAGTATGGATGCTGGCCAGCTGACAGGGGCAGTTTTTTATAGACCTTACAAAGGCCTTTGATCTTGTTGATCACCCCCTGCTCCTCTCCACTCTTTGCAGTCTGAGCTTTTCACCCCCAGTTGTTGCCTGGTATGGAAGCTATCTATCAAATAGAACTCAGAGTGTGAAATTCAACTCCTCTTTATCTGATGGTGTTACCATCAATATTGGGGTTCTCCAGGGCTCTATTCTGGGACCTCTTCTTTTCTCACTTTTTATCAATAACATAGATGAGGTTTTTCTTTCTTGCTCATCTATACTCTATGCAGATGATCTTGTACTCTATTCAAGCTCTGATAAGGTCGCCAGCATAAATGCATCCCTTTCTTCAGATTTCACAAATGTCCAAAATTGGCTTTCTGCACATAAGCTTGTACTTAATGCTAAGAAAACCCAAGCAATGTTACTTGGATCTGCCCCTAAACTTAGGACATGTCAAACTCCCCTATTGGTGCAAAAACCGCAGTGGCACACAAATAGAATGTGTTACATCTTTTAAGTACCTGGGAATTCTTCTGGACCAATCCCTGGACTTCAGTCTGCATATACAATCTGCCTGCAAGGCAGTGAATGCTAAACTGGGGGTTGCTTACAAGTCCAGTTTCATGTTGACTCCCTCTGCTAAACTTGTTATTGCCAGAGGCATATTACTCCCTGCCCTCACCTATGGCATGCCGACCTTTGCTGCCACACACAAAACCATCCTTCATAAGTGGGATGTCACTTATAATGATATCTGTCGATATGCCTCCTCGTCACCACAGCTTAAGCACCAATGCCAGCTGTACAGGGACCTGGGCTGGTTATCCCCCTCAGCTTGCCGTCAATACTCTCTTGGCTCCCTGATTGACTCTATACTCAGAAACCAGACCCCTTCAGCACACGCAACATTGCTGATAACTCACACCTCCTCCTATAGACTGCGATCGGTAGACAAATCCCTGCTGAATGTACATAGATGTAAAACATCAAAAGGCTCTGTTGCCTTCAATCACTCTGCTCCTAAGCTTTGGAACTCTCTCCCCCAAGCACTTTGAATATCTGGATCCCATGACAGCTTCAAAAAGGAGCTGCGCTTACATCTATCCCTTGCTGATCTCTGCATTTATTTTAATCCTCCCTAATCCACTCAGTCACCGGATGCTGCCTGGCCTAACTTTAACCTCCCTACCTCATAGCACTTCTTACCCTTACTATCTCCTTGAGAGCTAATCTACCCCAACTCCCCCCCTCCTCCACACTTGAGTCTTGTTTCAGAGGCCATGATAATGCATCCTGCCCAGTCAGGAATTTGCCCTTGCCTTGTTTCACTGCCTATTTGAATCTTCGTTGTTGTGACTAATTTGAACAATATTTCTTTGCTGCTATGTTGAGGTATCGCTTCCTAGACTGTGTAGGTTTTCTCTGCCTAACAATTTATGTGAATTGCATTGACTGTTATTGTCCTGGCTGCACGTATTCATTACTAACTGTTTTGACCTATGCTATTGTAATTTCATTGTACTCATGCTATGTACCTGTCTTTGATTGTTGCACTCTCCCGGGTCGTGCCTGAAAATAGTCATTTCATGGCTAGTGCACCTACCCAGTTAGCAAAAAATAAATAAATAAAGGTTCTTTGCTCTGACCTTTCAAGCAAGCTAGAAGGAAAAAGCTCAGGTGAAGCTAGGTGCCTTGGCCAGAAAACCTAGTTCAAATCAAAATCTTTGAAAGGAAAAGTGTCCCCACTGTCTGAAATTGTTTTTGCCTGAGCTCTTGTCACCACAGCTGCTGAAACATTGGGATTTACTCTCTCTTTGATCAACTCAGTAAATCCTGGAAAGTCATTTCCAATAATCACAGGTACAGGTAACTTAGGCACTACCCCCACTTTCATTTGCTGCGACAAACCCTTAATGTTCAGAGTCACTTGGGTGGTGGGATAGTATCAAGTGTCCCCATGGATGTAGATGACACCAGTACCTGGTCATAGAAACATAGAATTTGACGGCAGATAAGGACCGCTTGGCCCACCCAGTCTGCCCATTTCCCTACCTGATGGATAAGCTGCAGATCCTAGTTAACCAGCAGCCTACTTCTTCCTACCCCCACCCCCTAGAATTGCCTTATGACTGTCCCATGCATGCTTGAATTCCACCACTGTTTTGACTCCACAACCTCCTCTGGAAGGCTGTTCCATACATCCACAACCTCTCTGTGAAAAATACTTCCTTAAATTACCTCTGAGCCGCCCCCCTTCTATCTTCAAATTGTGCCCCCTTGCTCTTGCACACCTCTTTTTTTGAAAAATGCTACCCTCTTGGACTTTGTTGATTCCCTTGAGGTACTTGAAAGTTTCTATCATGTCCCCCCTCTCCCTCCTTTCCTCTTCCCAGCACTTTAACATGCACTAGGGTCTGTCTGCCTGCTTCCTAAATCAATGAGTCCCTTCACAGTCTTATTCCCCACCTTCACATCTGTTAAGTACTTGCCCCAATTTGCCGAGGACAAATCTGCTACACTGCCACTTTCCTTATTATGGCAGTTTCTTGCAAAATGGCCTGACTCATTACAGTTATAGAAGACAATGTCTTTGGGCACAGATTTGTTACCCTCACCAGAGTTCTTATCAGGCTTGGAGTTTACATGGGAAAAAGAGTTTCTTATTGGTGCTTGGCTGTTACCTCGCTGCTGTGGCTTTTGGTAGTCCTCAGCCAAAGAAACAACCTTTTCCACACTCTCTGGTCAGTGTTCCTTTACCCACAGCTGCACATCCATAGGCAATATGTTGATGAATTGCTCCATAACAAATGTGTCGATAATCTGTGGGACTGTTTTGCTCTGTGGTTGGATCCATTTTATCAGGAGTTCTTTGAGTCAGGTGAAGGCTTCTCGAGGATTGTCAACCGAGTTGTACCTCAGAGTTCAAAATCTCTACCTGTAGGTCTCTCTGGAGATGTCGCACCTTTTCAGGATTTCGCTTTTCACCAGGTCATAGTTTTGTGACTGTCCAGTGTCCATACTGCTGTAGGCAAGCTGGGCTTTCCCTGTCAGGAAGCGTACCAGTCTGATTGTCCATTGCTGCTTTGGCCACTGGCAGGCTGTGGCAACTCTTTCAAAGGTTGTCAGGTATGCCTCAATATCATCCGAGAGACACAACTCCGTAAGTTTAATAGCTTTAAGTTGCTTGCATTGTTTTGCCTGTCTGGATCTGTGCCGGTTCCTCTGCCTTCAATAGCTTGCAAGGCATCCAGCCATCGTTGTTCCTGTCACTGCATCTCTTCTGTCATCTGCTGCTCCTGTTGCTGCATCTCTTCTCTCCTCTGCACTTCTAAATGCTGAATCTCTTTTTCTCTCTGCTTCTCAGTCTCTTTTTGTTGTATAGCCCACCATTTGAAAAAGTCCATCAGGCTTTCAGGTTCTGTCACTGCCTGTTCTTTTTCCATGACTTGTGCTGGCTGTACAATCTCAGACTGGACTTCTGTTGTAGCTAGTTTGGCTGCCATTCTTCTGGTAACCACTCCTGGACTTGCTGCTGCAGAATCCATACCTTCCTCTGTGCTTCCCTGGTACTAGGTCCAATACCCACGCACAAAACTCCTGTCTTAGAATATGCACTGCATAAATCCCACTGCTTACACCATCTGTCATTGAGGCACAGGTCAGGAAGCATAGGGAAAACCCAGGAGCAGTTGTAAAATTCACCAAAACTTTATTTATAGCAGCAGTAATATAAAAAAATAAACTTGTTCATAATAACTTTGTACAGAAGCAAAATAAAATATTTCTTGTAATCTCTCTTGCAGTAGCAGCTTAGCTGTTTTATGTCTTTTCAACCCCCACCTTTGCAAACATCCTGTCCTTGTAAATTTCAGGAGCTGCTAGAATACAGTATGCTTTCTAAGGCCCCTACAGCTTTTGCAAAAGGATGGAAGATTTGCACTCAAGTAACCTCTAGAGTTTTCAATAGCTTTCTTGCAGTCATCTCAAAATATAATTATATACATTTCAACAGTAACACTATATATTTTCTAAACAAAAGGATTCCCAATATCAGTTACATTTCCATACAATGATCTGCACACATTTCTACATCAGCAGATCTAGTTATGCAAGGGAGAAAGACAGCAAGAGAAAACTAAGAGACAGTGAGAGGCGAAGAACTGCGAGCCTGTCAGGTTGATCAAGTCCAAAGTCTCACAGGAAAATATGGTTGCGCAACTAGTCAGACAAATAGACAGGAAAAGAACAGATCCTTGCATTTAAACACTTGCTCCATAACAAATGGGATAGGGTCCTATTCTACCCTGTCACAACCAGGCCCCTCTGTGGACAAATAGTCTACCACCTGACATCGCTGAAGCCACAACCCTTGGTTCCTTTAAGCGCAAATTCCATCAGCACCTCACTGACAACAGTACCTGTAGGTGCCCCCAGTAGTCTGCGCCCGCAGCTTTAGCCTGTCTCACACTTCCAACTCCTGGCCTGCCAAGTTAAGTCTTTGCCCAAGTGCTTGTGTCCCATCCCAACCCCTTGGCTCTTTTCTTTCCTTTTGACCCCCCATCCCAGCTCCCACTGCCCCTCCCTACCTCACACTAAGAGCCTGCTTCTGCCTCTTTCTCCTCTGCAGGATGCTGGCATACCATGTGCAATGCCTTAGCACAATTTGTGAACTGCTTGTCACTGCAACCCATGTACAGTTGAATTTTTTGTACTCTGTATGTATAATTTACTGTAACTATATTGTGTCTTCTTGTGTTAATGTATCTGATGTGGAATTTCTCAATGAGCATCTGCTCATAGGTATCATCCAAGACTTCAATAAATAAATAAAACATTTGGCTACATTGGGGTTCAACCCCACTGCCAGCATAGCAGCCTTGGTTCTTTCATATCCGGACACAGTCTCTGGATTCTTTCCTGGAAACACAGTCTCAGTAAGACTCAGGCACATCAGATTGGCTTCACAGGCCATTAAACTTGTACTGAAGGCACACACCTTCTTCTCAAGCAGTCCCATGCTATTGAGCAATATTTTTCTCACCTTGCAGTTTCTCACTGAAACAGAAGAGGATCTCTCTTTTCACTTGTGGCAATAAGCACTGGAGATTAGGGTAAATCTCCCAACCAAACTGGGTGCTTCTTACATAGTAGCAAATACACTTTACATTTTAGCTTCCATACGCTGAAACGCAGACAATTCCTCTTGGCAGGCATGGCTCTGCAGCCGCAAGCAGGTCATTCAGCTTTCCACAGGCAATTACTGGCGAGCTCCTTTCCCATAGAGACTCCCATACTATTTCTGTAGGACAGGCCCATCAAGTGGCCATTTCTCCAACTTCTCACAGGGAGTTGCTGATGAGCTCCTCATCCAGGGAGATTCCCAGATAACTACTGTAGAACTGGACAGTAACAGTAACTCTTTACACAGACGTCCACCCTATTCTGGTGCTGAGTTAACTCAGCGTAACAGAAAACTCATGAGCACTTCCTGGAACTACTGGCGACACAGCCCCCAAGCAGGTCTTCCTCTTACTTGAACTTTTAGCAAGCTTCCTCCTTCAGGAACATCTTAGACAGTGCTCTCATCACTGAGGTTGCAGGTCCTTACACACTCTTTCACAGCTGATGTTGCAAGATTCTTACAGCTTTCTCAGAGCTGTGGTTGCAAATCAGCATTCTTTAGCAAAGTTCCTCCAAATGTGGAAAAGCAAATGCAGGCCCTGGAGGACAGATAGCTGGCAACCCCCAGGCAGGCCACTCTTAAACCTTGCAGCCACATTTCTTTAGGAAGGGTCCGGAGCCCCCCTCCATGTGAAGGGGCTCCTACTGAACTGGACTCAGACCCAGAACCAAAAGTTTCTTGAGTTTTGAGAGCTCTAGGTAGCTTCTGATTGGCTGATACAATTGTTCTTTTGAAAACTTAATATTCATCAGGCTCCTTTGATGCCTGATTGGTTCCTCAAATGGACACAGAGATTTTCCTGTTTTTTTCCCCCATAAGTCTTTTACAGAGTCCCATAAGTCCTTGGCAAAATCAGGGCTTTCTTGATTGACTGTTGAGGTCAAAGGCTGCAAACATGGCTGCTGACAAGCAGTTTATATGCAGTCCATACAATGTCCCAACCTCAATATCCTGGAGCAGCCAGAATAAACATTTATATTAAACAATTGCCCCACTGTCTGATAGCAGTCCATTTGCCCTATAATTCAAGTGCAGAGTTCTATATTTTAATTTAGTCCCTGGCCTGTCATGGCTGCTGAAATACACTGTCCCCAGGCAACAAACAGGATTGCTCATTAATATTTATACAGCCTCTTTAATATTCATGAGGTAGACACGAGCACCTAATGGCACTCTCAAACAAAATATGCCTCCTCCAGGTCTCAGGCCTCCAATTAAAGGATTTTGGGGACCAAGACCACCAGAGAGGCTCTAGTTTTACTGCAACAGTGGTTAGAAAATGATCATGCGCTATGGCGCATGCACGGACCGCCGGCTCACACATTCATGAAGCCACAGCACACCGGTCCCGTAACTTTGCTCCTCTGGCTTCCTTCTGGACTGCAAACAATGCAGGGGCTGGAAGGAGGATCCAGGGACCCACTGGGCTTGGGCCAGGTGGTGGTGCACAAACCGGGGGAAATGGGGCAACAGGACGCAAACAAGGTAAGACCCCCCCGAGGGGTTACACTTAAGACATTACACTGAGTCAAAGCCTATTTCCAGATAGTCCCAAGAGCACATGGAGGTTTAAGTGATACTGTCAATCTCCTTAGGTCTCAAAGTGGCAGTAGTTTAAAAAACATATTTTATAATTGGTCACATTCTATAGAGATTGCTGGTATGGCTGGTGGTTTGAGTCTGATTCCTTTTTTATTTCTTTTTAAAAGTGAAAAACCTGGTGTTACCACACAAAAGCATTTGGTTCCAGTCTTTGATCAACTCCCACAGCATCTTTCTTGGACTTGAAAACAACCCAACAGAGTCTAACCACTCATGATGCAGTGGAAGGAGAGAAAACTATTGCAGAATGAGTGGCTGCACTATTTGGGGGTGCTCCTACTGTTCAGGAAGTGTGCAGTACAGATTAAGGATTTGAAACCAAACAAGGTTAAGTCTAATTCCACCATTAGCATGCTTTTCAGTTTTATTAAAAAGGAAGCAGATAAAAAACAGCAAAATCAATGAACTTTAGAGAAGGTAAGCAATCATAAAATATGTTTTCAACTAGAAATAATATAGGAAGCAAAAAGGGTTGACAGTGCCCCTTTAAGTGACTTGTTCAGGGTTGCACAGCATTCAATTGACATTTGTGGGGTTCATATCCAGGTTAACTGGGTCTCCAGGTTCGCAGCTTGGTGTTCTAACCTCTAGATTATACTGCCTCTCACTGATATAAAATGAGGGATGTCAAGCAAGTATGTTACCTTCTTCCTTCCTGCTCTTTTGACATACTGCCACTGAACCACGACAGGTGGATGATGGGAATGAAAGGCTCAGAAATTATTCCATTTCTCAGTCTTATTTTTCAGAGCTGTCACTGTCGGGGGTTCTTGTTGGAATGAAATCCATTAGACCCTAGTCAACAGGATTAGGCAGCAGGGGGGTGAGATTAATTTATTTTCAGTCTGTGTTTTCTTTCTTTTTTTCTAGCGTACTATGTGATATTTAAGCAATAAGGCCTGCTAGGGAGGGCCTTACCAAGCAATAAGGCCTGCTAGAAAGGGCCTTACCAGTCCTATAATGCCTCTGTTGGGTATAGGAGTGCCCAAGGTGAATCCTACCCATGGCACTATCTGACTGTTAAGCCTGATGCAGAAGGCATTATTGCTACAGTATTAATAACTTACCAATTCTTTTAATTGAAATAAAGATACGAAAGCCTAGAATGAATGTAAAAAACCAAAAGTTGTATTGCTGCACCTGTGCAGCGGGTCCTGCATTCTGTTCATACTAGTTGCCCATTACCAGTAGAATATGAACCACTAGTGGACCAATCAGAAGGTATGACTTCCTGCTGAACATTCCATGAAGTTTATAATCCTGCATATACAGTACTTGTCCTGCTCGTGCTTTATGATCATGGGTATACATTTTGTAAATATTAACTATTTAACGTATATCTGTGACCTTTTTTGTGTAGTGGAATAGGTAACAACAGCTTACTAAAAATGTGTATATTCTTCCTGAGGACATGATACCAAGTGGGATACCACTGGAGTAAAGGTTCAGAGTGTTTGAAGCATATGATTATTCCCTCTTGTATTGAGAAGGGGAATCTGCCAACTGGGCCGGTTGGTTCAGTAGTCCGGAGGGCACTGTGAGTATGTATGTAAGAGGAGGCAAATGAGAAATAAATAGGGGATATGTAATGGCTTGACTCAAAAAATATGCATTTTATCTTGAAGTGTATGGGGACAAAACCATAACTTACAAGTGGCAGAGCCATGGCTGAATTATGAAAGTCTTACCCACTTAAAGCAAAAATGCAATGAAATAAGTTATTCCAAAAAGCAAATTTTCTGCTATGGTTATGAAAAATATTGGCAGAACTGTTGATTTGAGTTTTCTGGATGCTTTCTATGCTGTGTATTGCACATTTGCATTTTTGTCTGGCTTCTTACTCTCCTGGGGTCCTCAATATTATTTCTATGCAAAAATGAGGTGGCCATCTTTTTTTCTTGAGAAATCATTACATTAAAACTTTCACAAAATTCTTAAATGACAATAAAAACTGGAACTTTTACCACCAAAATAAACTGGAAGACATCTGGCATCAATTAGGGAAAAAAGGTGGGGTCAAATTTTAGCCCATTTTCATTGCACTGCTGCTTTAAAAGTGATAAGTTGCGCTGGCCCGGTGGCGAGAAGGCTGAGGCACTGGCACCTTACCTCATGCCATGCCAGCAGCCCGGGTTTGGGAATGACCTTGGGCTACCGGGGTGCTAGCTCGGGGGGAGGGTTGGAACAGGATCAAGCTATGGCTCTCCCTTCCATGGGTGGGATGCCCACTCTGCCTAGTCACGCTCCCACCTGGTGAAGGTCCAGTGGGTAGTGCAGGTGGTTAGGAGTGGCGATGTAAGTCTGGGGAGGGGTGGAAGGGGCCACTAGATCGTGGCGTGTGCGTACACTTCCACGCACGTACACGAATGTGTACACCGTGGCCCGGTGGGGAAGGGGAACAAAAATAGAAACACAAAAAGTATATATGGAAAAAGTAATAAGTTTATTTTTATTTATTTAGTTTTTGTTGACTTGGTAAGTGCACAAGACAAATTCTGCCTATTTTCAGGCATAACCCGGGGGAGGGGGATACAGATGAATGCCAACTGACCTTGAACCAGATTAAGCTGTTGGTGGTATTTTTAGTGAATAGGGGGAAATTTGGCCAGGGCACCGGGGAAATTCCCTTACTCTTTTCGAGAAGTGCCACGGGATCTTTAACATCCACCTGAACTACCACCAGAACAGGCAGATGAGACCTTGGTTTAACATCTCATCTGAAAGATGGCACCTCAGGAGAGCAGCACCCCCCTCATGCTACACTACAGTGTCAGTATTGGGATATTAACCCAAGTGCCTGGTGTGGGGATAGAACTCACAGCCTTCTGATCTCCTGGCCTCAGAGGCAAGTGTGCTACCTGCTGAGCTACTGACATTGCAATTGCATATCTTGAATCAATCAATTGCTTATTTAGTTTATACATCACTTTACTAGTTAGTCTGGATTGCTTCTGCATCAGTGCTGACCTGGGATCTAAGATGCTCTATAATGAAATGATAATGCTTTAAGCTTTTAAGCAGAAAGTTACTTGTTTCTGTACAGTACCTGTGGTGCTAGACCCAGTTGGGGAGTAGATGTTACTGTCTGGAGCCTCCTAACTTGTTGCCACATTGGGAGCAACTGCATAAGGTTCTGTGTACCAGGAGATGGAACTTTGCTTGTTTCATTTAGAATTGCTCTGACAACTAAAGGGTGCAAAACTAGAGAAAAAATAGCCAGGGAAGGGCTGCACCTTATTAGATGGAACATGACCGGACGCAAGCAAAACCTAATGATAGTGACTTGGTTAAAATGTATTAGAAAAGTTGACACAATGGTCTTTCAAGAAACATGGCTACCAAATAATGACAATTTTACATTGGAATACCAATGTTGGGAAACAAAAGCAGTAAAAAAAAATCCACATTTGGCAGGCCAAATAAGGGCTCTTTGTACATTGGAATCCACTAAATAATTTATGGACTGTAAGAAACTTGACCTGGGGGATCTCAATATTCTTCATATAATCGTTGTTGTACAACAAAAAATGGGCTGCAAAAGTAATCAACATATATACTGCATTCTGCCATTCCACATTGCTGGCTACACGGAGGATGCCTTAAATATTCTCACAGAGGTGCTTAATTTCATAAAACCCAGATTTCAAAACATTACTATAATTTTAGCAGAGGATGCACAAGCACAGATGGGCTCCTCTTTGCGGCAAAAATAAATAAATAATTGCAGTTTAGATGACATATCAGGAATTCCTTTAAAGAAATCCAAAGTTTAAAAAATAATGTTGAGAAGTAATACGCTACTAGACATATCAGGAATTCCTTTAAAGAAATCCAAAGTTTAAAAAATAATGTTGAGAAGTAATACGCTACTAGACATATCAGATGAGTTTATGTTCAGGCTGCTCAATGACATTGCCAATGGAGATTTGGCTGGTGATAATATTACCTATCCAACAAAGATGGGGAAAGAGTACTAGATATTTGCATTGTAGACATTATTTTTTTCAACGCAATGTATTTTGCTGAAATAGATGTTTGAGAAAGCAACTACTGATTGAATTTACATGAATTTGGCAAATAGTTATTATACCATCAAAAGAAAGCAGAGAAGAAATAAATGCAGATAATCTTTATATAACAAATTCTAGGAAGATTAGATGAGCACTGTTTGCTCAGGAACAGCTCTCAAGTATTTTGAAAAAGTATTTAACTTATTGGAGAAACATCTTCTCCACCCCAAGAAATTTCATGCTGTTTCACACCCCCCAACCCTCAGGTAAATCATTCAGTATTTTTTTTCTAAGGAAGTTAACTGCCATTAGAAATGTCAAGTTTCTTGGAGGGGTGAAGATATAAAAAAAAATTCAGGGGGGGGCGCCATTGGCAGGTTCACCTAGGGGTGCCACATACCCTAAGGCTGACCCAGATCACAAGTTAGCGATCTAAGTAGCAATGACAGAAAAAAATTGGATAAGATGATGAGGAAGTGGCTTAAGAATCAACAGTAGAACCACACAACCAGATCCTTCTTTGTGATAGTCCCAGGTATCGAGTCTGTAGTGTCAAAAGAACATGTGCACGGATGATGATGTGAATGCCAAACAGATGTCTCTGAGGCTGAATTTCTTTCCACTCAGGATGTGGCCACTGCTCTAGAGGAATGTGCCTTCACTTGGAGGGGGGAAGGCGGGGTGGAAGATCTATAGATCTCTGAAATGGCCGATTTCAGCCATCTGGTAACAGTAGACCTTAAAGCGGGGTGTCCCCGCTTAGGTTCATGGAACAGAAGACACAGTTTCTCAGACTATCAGAAGGAGGCTATTCTGTACAGATAATTCTTAACAGTCCTAATGATGGTTACTGTAGGTTCAGGAGAGCATCCCAGTGAGGGTCACTTGGTCCTGGATCAAAAGAAGAAAGTGAGATCTCTTGGGCCAGATGGAAGGGAGTGAACATATTGGGTAAAAAGGAGAAAACAGTCTTGAGAATGACTCTGCCTTCATGAAATGTCAGGATAGGTTCAGTGCAAGATAAGTTCCAGAGCCTCCAAGATGCTTGCTATTACGGTAAAACAAAATGCTGGTTCCACATCCATTACTGCTATTAGGGCACCAGGGAATAACATGATAACTTCAGAGTTTCAAAAGATAAACAAAGAATTCTATAAATATATATACACCCAAGATAGTCTTGCTAATGAGGCACCACTTCTGGACTTATACGCAAATTTAGACATGCTAAATGTGACATTAGAGCAGTCTGCAATGCTAGAAACAGACATACCCACGGCTGAAGTTTTAGAAGCCATCAAATCACTTAAAAAAATTAAATAAAACCCCAGTCCCAGATCGGTATACATCTAATTTCTATTATATATTTGCTACCGAGATATCCCCCTTCTAAAAGGAGCAGTTGAAGAACCCTTAACTAGGTGCATTTTAATCTTTGTAATGATATGTACTATTGTTTAGTAGTGTGTTATTTATTTATTCATGGTATTTTGTATGTGTATGGAACTTTTTAATATGTGCGGCACCCAGAGCCTCCGGGATGGGCGTCTTTTAAATAAAATGTGCCTTGCCTTGTGCCTATGCTGTCCGAGAATCAGATTCGTGGACTAATTACTTTAAATCTTAAACCCGGAAAAGAACCATTAGACTGCAATAGTTATAGACCGATCTTCCTTATTAATAAGGACGTGAAGATATTGGCCAAAATTCTGGCAAATAAACTTGAAACAGTGTTACCATCTTTGATTATGTCACAACAGACTGGATTTATGAAGGGTCGAATTTCTGCTGATAACATCAGGAAGATTTTTCATGTTATTGAAACTTCCAACAAGGCAAATATCTCATGCAATCTACTATCATTAGATGCTGAAACGGTCTTTAACCATATTCTATGGAACCATATTTTTAATGTATTAAATAAATATAAATTCCCTAATAAATTTATATCATTAATTCAGGTTTTGTACAAAAACCTTTCGTCTGCAGTCATAACTAATGGTTTAATTTCTAACGCCTTCAAAGTAACAAGAGGTACAAGACAAGGTTGTCCTCTCTCTCTCCCCTTCTTTTCAATCTATTGACCCACTAGTGAGGAAAATTAACTCAGATCAGCATACGACAGGGGTGATTACAGCTGGCAAAAAAATATTACATCAGTTTATGCAGACGATCTTCTGCTAACCTTGGCTGATATAGAGAGATCTATACCAAGAACACTGGAGATCATAACTGATTTTGGTAAAATCTCCGGCTACAAACTCAATTTAAGCAAAAGTAAGTTTTTGCCGCTCAACAGACAGTGTTGTAAGGAAACAATCAAGAATCTGGGTCTATCTTGGGAGTCAAAGCATATAGATTTCCTGGGAATCAAATTGTATAAGATTGTAGCTAAAACAATAAATAAAAAATTAGCATTGGCCAAAACAAATTTCATGGATTCAATAACAAAATTGCATAAACTGCCATTAGGAACATGAGGAAGACTGGATGCAGTAAAGATAAATCTTGGCAAGCTTGCCTGTACATATTGGTCCAGATATTCAGTCTTAGGCAGTATGGCGCAGTGGATTAAGGCTCTGAGCTGCAAATCTGGAGACCTGGGTTTGAATCCCACAGCCCCCTAGGTGCATACTGTGTGACCCTGAACAAGTCACTTAACTTCCTTGTGCTCCCAGGTTGCACCTGCAAACAAGCTTTCAGCTTAGTGTGTCTCACCTGGTAAAATAATTGGTAAAATAAAAAATAAATAAAATATTCAAACTGTGCCCAAAAAAGTGCGCAATAGCAGGAGCAAGCACAAGTCCATTGCGCCCATGCGCAAGAGGCACGATATTCAAAAACTGAGCCGGCCAACCTGCGCCTACAGCTGACGACTGAATATTGCAGCACCTGTGCCATAGCGCAAATAGGGAGGGGAAGCTGAGCAGATCTGATGTGCCATAGCGTAACAAGGGATGTTCAGCTGAGCAGTCCAGAGGTGCCATAGTGCAACCAGGGATGCCTCCCAGCAGCAGGGCAGCAATGCAACTGCATAACCAGGGAGGTAGGGGCCCACCACCCATGCCACAGATGGGCAGAGGAACACACAGCAGAACAGACATCGTCCTCCCACACCCCATGCACTGCACAACTGGGGGAGGGCTGGAATAACCACTGGACCATGTAGACAAGCAACCAACCCACAGCCGGGCCATGGTGCCCCATCACACCCCCTGGCAAGCTGTGACTGGCACACAAGGAGGGCTGACCACCCTGTGCCACACCATCACCCCAATGCAGAGCACACCCTGCACCGTGACCCCCAGACACCCTTCCCAGGAGCAGCGTCCACCACTGCAGGAAACCCCATGCATGCCACCACCCCCACTGTGACAATGCAACCCTGTGCACCACAGAACCATGCAAGTCAGCCCCACCACGAGCACCCATCAGTTGGTGGCAGCACACAGCGATGCAATGACGGCATACACAGTGCCACCATGCACAGCCCCCCTGAGGTACAGCTGAGAGACTGACCATGCGTTGGCACACGAGGTACCCCACACAGGACAGGGCATGCCCCGTACACCACCACCACCAGTGGTACAGCACCCTGCACACTCTCCCAAGGACACACCCCGACCCAGCACTGGCCACAACAGCCAGCGCAGACACCCACAGTGGTGCGTGGAAGCATGCACCACACCGTATGCCACACAGTGCATGGACAGATACCCACTCATACCCAAGGGCACAACACAGGGACGCAGTAGCAGGGCAACCAAGCCCCCAGCGTGGGCCCATGGAAACCGTGTACACACAGCCAGCAGTCCTCCATGGCACAGGAGTGGCAGCCACCCTGCACAGGCACTGTGGACCTGTACGCCACCATCATTTGCCCGGAGCACAAGTCACAGACAGTGGTGCACATCCCCTGCAACACACACAAGCCACAGCATGGAGGTGGGACAACAACTGCGGAGGCCACAGTGTCACCCGAGGCAGACATGCACCACACCAGTGACATGAGGCAACCCAGCACTGTGATGGGTACAGTGGCTGCCCTGCATGGACAGCCACCACTGACATGCAGCAGACCATGCAGGTCACAGACATGCAAGGGTGTCAGCTGCACAGGCCATGGACGGGCTGACAGGGGCACCATGGACACAGAGCATGCACCATGGACCACTGCACAGAGTCATCCAGTGCACAGGGCACAACACACACACCACAGACACTGACTGACAGCTACCCCCACACCATAGTCACCTCCCCACGGACACACACACATACCCATGACTGTACCACCCCTGATGCCATGCACACCACTGCAGCTGAGCACCTATAGCCCGTTGCAAATCAGAGACCACCACAGTATTCATATCAAAAGATCTGTATTCAAAAACAATATCAAAATGAACTATTTACAATACTATGTACAAAGTTGGGGGAGGGCCACAAACAAGGTGGGGTGGGTAAGGGCAGGGTGAACAAATGGGACAGGAAAGGAGGGGTGTGAGGGTGGGTCCAGGGGTAGGGGATATCAGGGGCAGAGGGATGGTCAATGGGAGCCCCGCCTGGCTGCTCCGCCTCGTGCCTCCTCCGGACCCTGCTTGGTCGATCCATTGCAGGATCTCCAAAGAAGCCCTGGCCACATTGGGATCCCTTAATGCCTCCCGAATCTCCTGCAGCTGGCAGACACCTAGGACAAGGGAGCACAGTCAATAGGTGTGAATGCACAGCCCCATACAGCCCACCCATTGTGCATGGCATACGCCGTGGACATGCCTCTGTGATGGTGTGTGACCACCCACAGTGATCACATCCACAAGACCTGCCCACCCAGGTGCATACAGCCATGCAGAACGCTGCACACACCCACCGGCCAAGTCATGCACAGCACCACCGTGGCCATTTAGTGACATGGCTATGTGGTGTGAAGGCAGTGGCACAGCCATGTACCCAGTGCATGCATGGACCACCATCGACGCACTCCCAGACAGGCAGTGCCACTGGACAGTGCTGACTGTAACAAGTTGCGTGCATGGCAGTGGTGTCAATGGATGGTGGCCATGCCTCGCTGCCCACCCTGTTACACAGCATGCAATAGTAATCATGGAGGTATGGCACTCACCATCATTGGGCCGGTCCCTCGGGCGCTCTGGACCGTCACCCCTGCTAGCGGCCCTGTCCTCCTGGTGGTGCTGCATCTCCCGGGCTAGATGCCTCTCCTCCAGCCCTGTGGTGCAAACATGGAGAGAGGAACATCAGTACAATCCTCTAGCAAAGTCCCCCTGCCCCCAGGTGTGTGCACTCCCACCCA
Source organism: Neoceratodus forsteri (assembly GCA_016271365.2). Classification (NCBI taxonomy): domain Eukaryota; kingdom Metazoa; phylum Chordata; order Ceratodontiformes; family Ceratodontidae; genus Neoceratodus; species Neoceratodus forsteri. Next base: position 196,013,275 of record CM028134.1, read on the forward strand.
GCCAGACCCACCCACCCCACACCCTGATAACACCACCACAGCCAACACCGGACAGTCTCTCCCCCATGTTCCAGACACATACAACCGTGATACCCATATGGAAGATAAAAGTGTGTGGACATAATACCTACCTGGCCGTGGCACCGTGCCCCTCCTGGCACATGACCACAGGCGGGCAAGCAGGTCTGGTTCCCTCCTCCGCAGGTCGCCATACCTGTGGCGGCACTGCTCTGCTGTCCGCCCCCTTCCTGTGGCCTCCTCCAGTGCATTGGCCACCTTCTCCCACACCTGGCTCCTGGACCTGTCCAGGGGTGCCTCCCCAAACAGGGGGCCATAGAGTGGCTCTACTATGGCCACTAGGTTGGCCAGTTCTACTTGGCTCCACTGTGCAGCCCTCCTCTGCACCATTCTACTAGCTCAGTCGGCTCAAAATGGCGCTCTGCAGCGTGGCTCCACCATGTGCAGATGCTGCACGGTACAGCGCTAACATTTCCTATCGCACTGTCACCGAACAGCGCCATAGTGGTGCACCCATGCCTGACGCATGGCACCTAGGGGGCAAAGGTCGGGTACAGGGCCAAGGGGCTCTGGCGCACGGACAGGCACAGCGCCATTGGAACCCAATGCGTGTAGCATGATTGGATGCCTGTGTGCTACCTCCAGTAGTGGCCTACCGCGTTATTGCCCCAGTGTGCCTATGATGGCCCAGTGTCACAGCGCCATATAGGTGAACATCACTGTAGCGCCACTGGCACAATGGTGGCCGTGCCCTGCATTGCTTCCCATGCACAGCACATCAGCAGCATGGCAGACGCCTGCGTCAGCAACCTGGGCATGCGCAGTGAGGTGTATACTGGGCATGTCACAGAACTGCACCCTTGGCTCAGCATGTTCAACACAATTGCGCAAAGCACAAAAGCGCGATATTCAGTCGTCGTATGCAAAACAGCTAATCAGCCATTCAATGGCGCAGCACTGCAATTTGCATCCACTTAAAGTTGCGCCTCGCCTCTTTTGCATGGGTTGCCGCTATAAAAGTGCGACATTGAGCTGCACTGGCCATAGTCGGTTACTGCAGTCTATTGGTGAGTTGCATGCTGTTTAGGAGTGTGGACTGTGGATTTTGGGACATGCATGGGACTGCACAGTCACAGGTAACAACTGTCATTCTTACAGGCTAAATAATGACCGAGCGAGTTGTGGGAGAGGAGGATCACAGTGGTGGGAGTAGGAGGAGGCCTAATTTCACCATGGCCGAGACCGATGCCCCATTTGAAGCCTACCTGGATCAGGAGCCGCTTCTCAGCGAACGGCAGGGAACACCTCAGGCCCATGCTGCTGCATGGGAGGAGGTGGCACGTGCAGTGAACCTGCATGGCAGCCACCAGCACTCCATGCAGGAGTGCAAGAAGAAGATGGGCACAGACAGGAGGAAGATAAAGGAGAAGGTGGCTGCCATCAGGGCAGCACGAGCTGCGACAGGTGGGGGGACAGCCGGAGGTGGTACACCTGACCCCACAGGAGGAGAGGGTTGCTGGAAGCATGCAGCATTGTGCCATTGAGGGTGTTCCGGGTGGTGGCTTCCAGACAGGTGGAAGCCCGTCACTGCATGGTAGGTCATGGTCTGTCTATGGGGGGGCAGGGTAGGTCACATGCAATAACGCGACTTTGTTTTCCCTTACAGATCCTGAGCATCTGCATGGGTCAGCGGTGGTGGCCCTGTCCACTGAGGACAGTCAGATGGAGATGGAGGAGGGCCCATCCACCTCCACAGGTATATGTGGCTCAGTGCGACAGTGGGCCTGCCTGGCTGTCCACACTGATGTTGTTGGAACAGGTGCAGAGGAGGCCCTGCCCGTGTCCCAGCATGCCGGCATCCACGGATGCCGGCATGCTGTGACTCGGGCTGGTGCCGGGTCCGTCACCGATGATGATGTCACTAACGGCATGGGCAGTGACATTTCTGTGCCACAGGATGGCCACACAGCAGGTAACATCGTGGCCATGGCTGTGGGTGGTGCTGCCATGGAGGCCTGCGTGTCATCACAGTCCCAGCCTGTGCCTGTCAGCACCAGTGGGGCAGCACTGGTGTGTGTACAGGACAGTGGGACTGTTGCAGCCACTGTGGCGGCACCAGTGAGCCCTGGGGAGCAGCAGCCGGAGGGGCAGCATCAGCAGTCGGCCAATGGGCTTGGGGGTACAGGGTCAAGGGGCGGGCATCTGTGCACCACCTGTGGACATGCCCAGACCTGGTCCTGGTGTGCAGCGCCCACCCTCAAGGGGTGCTGAGCATCAGGGCCACGCACACCCTGAGGGACAGGATGCTGAGGAGGCAGATGACCTCTTGGGATGAGCACACCCGCCTACTGCAAGCATCAGTCCACCAGCAGATGTGGCTTGCAACGTCGGTGGATGCACTGCATGTGGCTCTGGAGCAGGCAGAGGAGCATCGCAGCAGAGACACAGCTCTGATCCTGGTAGGGATGGACCGGTTGCGGGAGGATGTGACCACTGCCATTGACAGGCAGACACAGGCATTCACTGCTGTCATGGCCACAATGGGCACACAGTCATGTGCCCATGCGTTGCAGACACCACGCAGTGCACTGTCCACCCCCCGTTCCTGGCGTCGTGCAACACCCTCCCTGTCGACACCGGGTTCAGCTGTGGGCATCCCAAGCACGCCTGGCACAGGCATGTTTGGTGTGTTGCAGACCCCTGCATGAGCACGGTCGTGTTCATGCAGTGGAACCCCTTGGGGACCATCGGTGCCACCCCATGAGGCCAGTGGTCAGCCTGTCAGTGCTGGCAGGTCTAGACGGGGCTGCCCATGCATCCGTGGTGGCCAGAGCACTGTGTCACGTGACTGACCTGTCTCCCAACGTGGCTACTGTCTGGTGCTGCCCTGTGTGCATTGTGTCTTTCAGCGGGCATTGCACGGGTGGGTACCCGGCCCTGCATGCAGACACACAGTCCATCTGCACACCCTCCCGGCTGCTGTCTGCAGTTGTGTGTGCATGAAGATGCCTGCATTGCACTGTACACCAATGTGCAATGGTGCTCAGCATCTGACACATGCACATGGACAGGCAGTGGGCATGGTGGTCTGTGGACATGTGTGTGGCTAGGGGTGGCATTCTGGGTCGGTGTGCCTCCTACCCTTTGTGCATGCCTGGTGCATTGTGTGTGTGTGCGTGTGTGTGTGCCCGTCCGCGAGGCATGTTAGACCTCACCCATCCCTGGTTGTGTGTGTGGTTCCATGCCCGGCCACTTCCCTTGATGGAATGCACCCCTGGTGTGTGTCCATGCGTGTTTGTGGGTTGTGCCTTAGCCACTGTTGGTTGCACATGGCCCCATGACTTACCTGGGTTGGCTGAAATGCTCCTCCATGATTGTGTCCCTGTGCAGCTGTGCCAGCCAGAGCAGTCGGGGGTCCTGTCGCCCAAGGGGGGGGCTGCCCATCACCATTGTCACCGGCGACCTCATCGTCCCCATTGCTGTCCCCCTCTTCGACCTGTACGGCTATCCCACATTCGTTGGCCATGTTGTGCAGGATGCAGCAGGCCAGGAATAGCCTGGAGGCCTTTGAGGGGCTGCACTGTAGGGCACTGCCGAAGGTCTCCAGGCAACGCAAATGTGCCTTCAGCATCCTGAACACCCGCTCGATAACATTACGTGTGGTGGCGTGTGCCTCATTGTAGCATTGCAGCGATGGGGTCGCGGGCCGCCGGTAGGGTGTGAGTTGCCCGGGACGGAGTGGGTATCCACTGTTACCTGTGTGTAGAGGGTGGAGGTTAGTTTGGCGATCAGCATCGCCCTGCCCCGGGCCATGTAGGCCACTACCCATGTCACCTCTGACCATGCCCCCCCAGGCCCTATGATTGTCCATGTGGTTTGCATACTCACCCACTAGGTGGCCAGTGGGGATATCCCCACTCTAATCTGTGGCATAGCGCCAACTCGTGCCAGATGAAGGCATCATGTGCTTCCCCAGGGTGCGTGGCACAGACATTGATTATGCACCCCCTGGCATCGCATACCACCTGGCAGTTGATGCTGGCATAGCCCTTGCAATTTATGTATGCAGCCCACTCTTGGCCAGGTGGTGTGTGGATAGCCACATGGGTGCAGTCTATTGCCCCTAGCACACCAGGCATACGTGCTACCCTGTAGAACTCCTGTATGTTTGCTGTGTGCTCCGCCGGTGTGCTGGGGAAATGGATGTACTCCGCAGCATGTGGCAGCAGTGCGCTGAGGAATTGGGTGAGGTGGCATGACGTGGCCAACTAGGTTATGCCTGTGGTGTCCCCAGTTGGTCTCTGGAAGGTACCTGTGGTGAGCAAGCACATGCAAGCTGTCACTTCGCTCCACTGACAGGACATGGCTCGCGGTGGGTGCCTGCATCACATCACTGCACAGCTCACAGAGCCACCTCAGAATTGCCCAATTCAGGCGGTACCGCCCACAATCTTGGTATCACTGTACAGCTTGAAGCTGGTGTGGGCTCAGTACTGCCTGCTGGGGGCATACCGCCGACAGGCCCTTCCACGGCCATGCCCCCCTGCTGCCTGCCTTCTCACCCCCCTCATTACGGCCTCCATCTGGAAGGTGGCAGTGGCCATGTCCCTGGCTTGTGTTCACCCCCCCGGCAGCTGTTTCTGTATTCCCCCTGCTGTCCTGGCTGCTACTTCCCCTGCACCGGGAACACCTGCCTGTGCTGGCCTCACTGCTGTGTGGTGTACTTCCCCCTTCTGCACTGTCTCCCCACACCTTCTCCTGTGCTTGTTGCTCCCAGGTGCCCTTTCCTGCCTGGCCCTGTGTGTCCCTGCTGCCCAGTTTTCCCTGCTATCTTTGGCTCTCATGTGGCTTCCCTGTAGCGTTCTTGCGCCTCTCCCTTGCTCCCTTTTATTCTGGCTCATTTCCGCTATGGCGCAACTTCCGCTTGCTCCCCTATTGCGCATGGCACATGTTGTTAAATATCGCACTGCGCCATTTATGCATGGTTCTCCCCCTTCAGTTGTGCATGCATTCATTATCATTGCGCTGTTGCTCAGCGTGATTTGGAGGGCGCAACTGCCTCCTGCTGAATATCGCAGAATGGCGCATTTTCGGACTTGCGCAGGCGCAACCCTATTGCGCATGGCTCAACTCTTTTGAATATCTGGGCCATTGTATGTATATTTTTTACTGAGTATTCTGGGTATTACTTGCTCACTGGACGATGCAGTCACACATTGTACACTGTGCCTACAATTTGTTTGTTTTGTACCAAATCTCCTCATGTCCGATATTGAAACCTTGTATTCACTGTTCTCAAATGCACCTATGCATCAGTCCTGTATATTGTGCTTACTATTGTTGCTTGTATCAAATCTGTTTCATGTGTATTACTGTTACCTTGTACTCCACTGTCACCCTGCACCATGTGTTATGGCCCGGGTCGTGCATGAAATCGGTCCCTAAGATCAGTGCACTCACCCGGTTATCAAAGTCATAAATAAATAAATAAAATAATTAAAATCTATTGCCCAAAATGTTATACATTTTTATTATGTTACCCTGTCGGATTAACAAAAAATTGAGAGAGAGTCTAAATTCTGAAATTTCCAGATTTATATGGGGTTATAAGAAAATAAAACTGGCATACCATAAACTATCAAGGAACAGGGAAAGGGGGATTAAAAGTCCTAGACCTCTATTATTTAGCTGCAATACTTTCTCCAGATGGTTTTCATCAGTACCTGAATCTTTATATATTCCTTTTTTTATTTCATTTTTATTAAGAAGAGACAAATTCTTAAAGATTTAGTGTTTGTCACTCTCATATGTCAGTAATTAACAGGGTTTGTAACAATCTTAATCTTGACAATTGATGACAATACTACAATTAGTAATGCATAGCTTACTTTTGTAAACCTTCTCTCCTTCTAGGTTAGGCCTCATATTGGTTCTTTTTCTTAGGGCAGGCGGCCGGATCTCTTACCATTTTTTAGGCCCCTGAAACACAAGTCTGATCATTCTCCAACTTTCGTCATCTCCCTCCCTTGAAAGGAGGAGAAGAAGCACCCCAGCCCCAGGAAGCATCCTCCCCTCTGTCCCTCCTCTCTCAAGGAATAAATTCTGGGTCCCTCTCTGAGGTATGTAGCACCCATATGCTCCACTTTATTTCAAATTGGGGAAGTTTATTGTGAAATTTAGCGATGAGGTGTTCTAGATGATAAATTTCTTTCATAATTTGGCACCCTTTTTCAGTTGTGGGTATCTGAACAGTCATCCATCTGCGAGTAATGGCCATTCTGGCTACCAGGATGTAAGTTTCTTCTAAATATGAATATGCTGCTATTCTGTACAGTATTGCACAATTTACAATTTAGATTAAAAGTGAATGGTTCATATAATGGTTTGGCATAAATTACTTTGGATGTGCTGTTCACATTTGTTGTAATGTGATTTATTTATTGTATTTATTGGGCTGTGTCATATTTCTGTAACTTTGTATTTTTGTTATGTCTTATTTATGATCTCCTTTCATATGTTTTGTGTTATACTTACTGTAATACACATTTTTAACAATAAACTGAAACTGAAATTGAGTAGGGTCCTGTCCCAACGTGGTCTGTGGGGAGGGTAAACCGACAAAACTGTCATCTCCGCTGTCAATTCTAGCTCCTCTCCCAGACACTCCATCAATTCAACCTGTAGGGTGCACCAAAAGGGTGTGAGCCTGGGGCAAAACCAAAATATATGTCCCAAATCAGCTAAACTACATCTACACTCTCTCCAGATGAATCTTCATATATTCCTGAGTGGTTAGAAATAGAGAGGAACATTTGCAAAGCTATGAACGTTAACCCATACTCTGCAATCTTTGCGAAGAAAATATTGTTCCCACTAAATAAAGTTTTGGCTGACTCTTGCAGAATAATTAAATATGTAACATGGGCCTTTAAATTTGAGGTGCACAAATCTTTACTGCAACCACTTTGGGAAAATGTCAGTTTCAGGTTAGAACATTCTCCATCTGCACAACAGGAATGGATTGGACAAAAATATATTAAATGTAAAAGACATTGTACATAACTCTTTTGTTTCTTTTGAAACTCTAACCGGGAAACACCAACTGCAGGTAGAGGGGAGAACATATTTGGAACATTTGGTCCAGATAATACAGGCACACATTCAGTCGGACCATGTAACGTCAGATAAAACTAGATCCTTCATTGCCTGCTTACATCAACCCCCCTCCATTTCCTCACTCTATAACTTTCTTTTAGACATAGCCAGAACCCTTCTTACAGAGCCTATCAGATGGAGGTCTGAGGAATTGGGGGTAAGCGTAGAAGAATGGAACTGGGGCAAGATCTGGGCTTTCTCTATTAAAGTATTCAAAACCTCTAACCTAAGGTTGCTACGTTTCGAAATCCTTCACAATTTATACCTTACACCGGTACATATGCACAGGATGGGACTTAAACAGGACCCTACTTGCGGCAAGTGCAGAACTGGGAGAGTCTCTCTTACACGCATGTTTTGGTACTGTCCTTGTGTACAGGCTTTATGGAATGAGACTATACAATATTTTAATGATAGTACATTACTAAGAAACAAAATAACAGTTGACACTTGTGTTATTGGTAATTTTGATAACAAAGAGAAGTGGACGCAGGAGCAAAAATACTCTTGTTCATTGATAGGTGGTTCTGTTAGAAACAGCATTCTAAAATACTGGATTGAAGATAAGGTTCCTTCTAAAAGAGAATGTCGTGCTCAGCTTATAGAACAGAAAAACTGGCTCTGTATCTTAATGGTTTAGGTCACAAACTCCAACTTTGGTAGTGTACAATAGAAAGATTTATTAAGGGGCAGGATGTGAACTAAGATTCATATGATTGTCCATTTACGGAACACTCCAGTTTAGGGCTCATATGACTGTAGTTCTAGGTCTCTTCAGAAAAAAAGTAGTAGCGCAAGTATTTCCCTTTCTTTATTTCACTGTCTTTCTTCCCTTCCTCTCCTCTTCTCAATAACTTCTCTTTTACTCTGCTTAGCAGATGAGCTGTGTTATGGGGAAATGGACAATATTAGCAGAGTCATAAGCACTGTAGTATTATCATATGTTATTATCTAGAACATAAGAGAATCTTTAGATAGATAACAGAGTGTTGATATGGGGGGGTATATGTTTTATAGCAATATCTAAAAGACATCTTTTATACAGGTATTTAAGAGATGAGCCTTATGTAGACTACATTTTTTGAATTAGTTTGTTCTAGAAAGAAAGATGATTTATTAATGTATGCATTTTAAAGATGATTAGTGTATGTATCAATATGTTTTATTACTTAATAAAGACTTTTATTGAGAAAAAAAGGATGTTGCCAATATTCTTTCTAACAGGCTCCAGCGAGAGGAATTCAATACATATTAGTTCAAATGGCGCACTGGTTTTGATACTGACCAAAAGTGCTGCTCTTTTTGGCAAAGTTTTTCTTTTTATGCATCTGAGACAGTTCATACAATGCTTTGCAACCTCTTTTGCTGTTTTGGGCCAATAGAAATGTGACAGCATTAAATCCAGAGTGCGGACAAATGCCAGGTGACCCATGTTGTCATGTAGGATTGGATGTTGGATGTTCAGTACTGCCATGGTAATACCAGTTGTTGTCGAAGGAACTCAGGGTGTACACTGTCCTGACTGGTTCATTTGAGCAGTCCATCCTGTGGAGACAATCTGTTCCACTCTCAACAGTGGCATATCTGGGTGAGTTAGTTGCACATGATCTGCATCATGACCCTTCTCCAGGGCACATACCACACAATGTAATACAAAGTCTTCCCTTTGAGCTTGCTTGAGTTCAGGCCAGCTAGGTTATGGCAAAGACAAAAAGTCCAAACCAGTGAAACTGACGTATGCTGTTGCAGTAACATCTGGAGAGGTCCCCAGCATATCAATAGCTCTGTACAGGTTTACAGGAGCAGCTTGATCTGTAGTGTCGAATTTCAAACACATTGCCCTTACTGCCACACTTGAAATTGAAATACTTGGGTCTGGCTGCTCAGGGTGTGGGTGCCAGGATAATTCATCATCGTTAATATTACTTTGGCCACTGCAGTATTGTAAACTGTAGTTGTAGACAGATAAAGTTGAGAGTCACCAATGTCCATCTGCATCCAGTTTGGCTGTTGTAGTTACATAAGTGAGCAGATTATTGTCTGTTCTCACTGTGAACTGTGCTCCATACATGTAGTCATGGAATTTTTCAGTGACAGTCCACTGAGAGCCAAGAATTCAAGTTTGTGCATGGGGTACAGCATTTCAGACAGGTTCAAACTGCAGCTGGTGAATGCAACTGTATGAAGTCCCACAGGGTACTCCCGGTACAGGACAGCGCCTAGACCACTTAAACTAGTGTCGGTGTACAATATGTAGGGTTTGATGAAATCAGTGAATGTCAGCTCTGGCACCTCACTTAGACATTTGATTATTTCTCTGAAGGTGGCTTCACTCTGTCCAGTCCACCTGGCACCAAATGGTTTGTATACCTTCCAATACTCTGCTGGGGAATTGCCCCTCTGAGAGCAGACTTTCTTTTTGTTTGTAGGTGGGTACCCCAGGTGAGGTCAATCGGGGCAGATAACAATAGAATTTTCTTTCACAAACCACCAGTGGTAGCAGTAGAATCCAAGAAATGACTGTAGGGTCTGTAGGTTGTGAGGTCCAGGCCAGGTGGTGAGTTTCTCTCTTTGGCTGTGTCAGTCTGTACCCCATTAGTGGAAACAATGTGGCCCACATATCTGACCAGTGGCTGACAAAGCTGGCACTTGTCAATGGACACATTCAGGCTGAACTCCTTCAATCTGTCCAGCACTTTCTTCAGTCAGGCTTCATGCTCCTCCAATGTCCTCCCAAGCACTATTAAGTCATCCAGATATATTAGCACCTCCAGCAGATGCATATCTCCCACAGCTTTTTCCATCAGTCTCTGAAATGTGGCAAGGCCCCAGATATACCTTGGGGCATCCTCTCGCACTGGTAGAACTCCAGAGGGCCATCTTCTCTTTATCTTCCTCCACCATGGGGATTTAGTAATAGCCATTGAAGAGGTCCAGCACCGAGAACCACTTGCTTCCCATTGAGCTAGCAAGGGTGTCTTTGACTCTGGGTATGGTGTACTGGTTGGGCACTGTCTTCTTGTTGAGAGTGTGGTAGTCTATACACACACAGACGGCTCTGGTCCTCTTCCTGGTCATCACTATGTGAGGCATCAGGACTTCTGGACTCCTTGATTATCTTCACCATCAGTACTTTTATAAGTGATGCCTGACATCTTCTATGTCAGCAGAGATCAGACGCTTGGGCTCTCCTTGGGCTCTGGTGCCTGGATAAAAAGCTGCCTTGCCCAATGCACCCAGGTTGTAAAAATATCTGGAATCTTCTCAGACCCTAAACCTGTCCTCTCAGGAGTTCCGCAAGGATCAATCCTATGCCCACTACTTTTCAGCCACTTTCTAAACTCCCTCCCTAAATCCTGCCCGGAACAAATCATCCTCTATGCTGATGATGCTGTGATTCTATCCTCACACAAAGACCCTAACCGCTCACGCCACAGCCTACAACATGCATTTGCCAGTGCTGAGGAGTGGTTTGTTGGACACAAGCTAGTCATAAACCACAAAAAAAAACAAAATCTATGCTCTTCGCTAGTCCGCAGAACAAGAACAGACAAGCTCCACTTACTATCAACACCTCCCTGGGAATCACCCTTGAACAAGTGACTATCTTTACATATCTTGGAATCACATTTGATCACGGCCTTGTCTTTTCATCACATATTGATGGTATTTCCAAAACTATTAATCAGCGGCTTGGGATATTCTACCACAACAGACAACTTTTCACCCATCCAGCGCTGAAGCTAGCTATTCAATCCTCGATCATCTCAGTCATCGACTACAGCTTAATTATTTATGGGTCCGCCCCCCTTCAAGCGCACTGAAATGGGTCACAACCTCCCTAAACAAGGCATGTCGGCTGCTAACAGGTGCTCATCGACTTACTCATACCTGTGAACTCTATGCTGATACTGGGTGGTTACAACTATCAAACCGGTTAAAGTTCTTCACCTGCCTAATGGCCAAGAAATCCATCATGGGCCTCACCCCACCCTGCATTCAAGGCCTGCTATGCCAGAACCCAAGTGTACGATCCACCAGAAAATCAGAAACCCAGCTTCTACAGGTCCCCCACTGTCAGACCACACATGGTCAACGATCTTTTGCCTATCATGCCCCCAACTGGCTAAATACTCTCAGCACCTCAATTACCTCCTCTTGCTCATTAGGTGCTTTTAAATCCAGACTATTCCCTCACCTAGCCACTTCAAACTCCTGTGACTGCCTTGTTTAATCTCCTATTCTATTCTCACTCTTCCTCCCTTGCCCTCTTACTTGACAATGGCCTACTAATGGATCCTCATCTCCTACAAATGGTCTGCTCTTTCCTCCTACCCCCTTTTTTCCTCTTTTATTACCTACACTGCCTACCTACCTCCCTTACATATCTTCCCTCCTCATTTGTTTTCTATACTATGAAAGTGCTTAAGTGATTTATCTGCTGTACATTAATGTCATTAGATTTTAGCTATTTGTGCAACCTTGTACCTCTATTTGTCTGTAAATGTTTTTTGACGCGGAACCTTTGTGAAAGAGCCTTGGTTCAAAGGTATTAATTCCTAGATTTTACAATAAACAATAAACAAAACAATAAGATCAGTTGTCAGGATCTCTCCCCAAAAGGTCATTCATCTCATAAGTGGATGTGGTGCTTTTCTTCTTTGACGCATCCTACATCCCATTAGTTTAAGGAGAACTCTTTCTGGGGCTTGGATAGCTTGTTGCTTAGGCTCCACCAGTGATGGGCAAAAATGGTCGAGCCTCCAAACTTGAACATTCCAGGTCAATTTCAGTGGCAGTAGCTACTTCAGGGTCCACTCCAGTCACACTGTCAGCATGGAAGATATTCATAAGCACTTGGCCATTCTGTAAAATGGTGCATTTTTCAGTCTCGTTCTTCATCCTTACTGTGATTCATCTTGCCCAAGGGGTGACAAGCGGCGGCATCACTCCTTTCTGGACCATCAGTCCTTCCAATAGGCTGTTGTCTGCTGGTGCATCAATGATGACAGCAGGTCTAGCTGGGTGGCACTTAAACTCAGCTATACTGACCACATGGCACAATGCATTGGGTGGCAAAATGACTTCTTTGCTGTTGACTCAGCAGATCACTCCAATGGGCTCTTCTTGCACCACTGTCTTCAGGGCATCAAGTTTCAAGCTCACTCTCTTTATAACTGCTTGCAATGGCATTATGTTCTCCCTCTCCTGTGGCACATTTGGTCCAGCCTCCCAAACATATCTGCATTGGTACCTATCAACAACAGAATGTCATCCATGCTCTTGCATACAGGACATATCAGTGCTATGGCATAAATCCTGTGTGGCACTCCCTTGCCTGCTCTGGGAAACTCAAATTACATGATGCAGTAACCATCATGGGGTAGCTTGTGTCGCTGAGGCCCTACAGTACAAGTCCTTTCACAAGCATAAGAGGCAGGTGTCTTCAGCAGCTGTTGTAGAAAGAATGGTGGAGGATAATAACTTGTGACCCTCTGTCAAGTAAACCTATAATGGCTGTCCTTCAATAAGGATTGGAATGTCAGCTCTGGGGCCTAGTAGCCATGAGGGCAACTTGCTTCCTTGAGGGACTGCAGGGTCAGTCCATTTTATAGGGCACCGAACTGTCGGAGACCCAGGTCACTCCTTCACTGGTCTCTGCTGTCATTTCCTGGGGTTGGCCTTCCCACGTCTGGGTCAGAAGCTGTGGATTTGCTGCCTGAGTGCAACCTCTGGCTGGATATCCATCCTGCCCACATCTGTCACAAAACATATTGTTACTAGGTTGAGGTGGGGCTTGAGGCTCATGCTGAGGGGCAGCAGAAAATCTGGGGCACTTCCTGTACCTGGATGCCTGGACTCAACTCTTGTTTGCTTTTCATTTTCTGTGGCCACTGTTTTCAGTTGCTCCTCCTGATGCTTTATTTTCTGTTCATGCCCAGTGGCATCCAGCCGAGGTCCTTCAGCAGTGGCTCATGGTGTGATGGGGATGGCTTTCCCTGTGGACCCTTTCAGTGTCTCTCTCCATTCTGTCTATTGGTCTTCCTCTTGTACCTCTTCCAGAAGCTGTTTCAACTTGGGGGTGAGACTTTCTGGTCCGCCAGCTGAAGTGAGAATACAGCCATCTGTGAGTGTATAGATTCTTTCAGCCTTGCTCTAGTCTGGTTCTATCAGCTTGGTCTGGGGTGATTCCACCAGCTTTGACTGTTCGAATAACTGTCTCCTATCAGATGAGGTAATCGGGAAATTTCTCTCCCTTTTTCTGTATGATGGATTTCAGATGGAAAATCAGGATTTTATTTTTTTTTATCATTTAACATTTTCTCCTCTGCAGCCACAGCCCTGCTCTACATCCAGCCACCACTTCACTCCACCACTGATCCCAAAGCTCGCAAGCCCATCTGGCAGACGCAAATACACCTGCAAAAGGGGGCCCCCCCATAGCCCCTCCGCACCGGCGAGGAACCAGTACCAGTACATGCCTCCAGGCATCGTCGGTCGGCGGAGCTGTGGCTATCAAGCTGCCTCAGACCCGTGTTGCTATTTTCCCTGTTCTGTTTTCCCCCACTGGGACCACAGACGTGCAGTGACATCCATGCACATACGTGCAGACGTCTGCCGTGGTCCCCCCCGTTACACCGCTGTCTGTGGTACCTCCGGGCATCCCCAGGGGTCATCGCAGTGCAGTGTAATGTCCCCATCCCACCCCAGAACCAGGAGAGCTGTCTTCCAATGCTCAATCCCAGTCCTCCCCTGCCGACCCCGATGCCCCAAACTCGTTCCCGAACCCGGGTCGCCAGCGTAGTGCAAGGTGTGGTGAGCAGGCCATTCTTGATAGGTCCATAAGTAGTTTTAACACTGCCAGGTAGTCCTACAAGGTATAATTTGGCTGACTGGTACACAAAGATGAATAATGTCCAAAGCATTGCCCTGAAGACTTTCCACTCTTCTTTTCCTTTGGAACACTTCCACTCTTGGAGCATCTGAGTTGCTTGACTCTTCCAGCTGTAGTAGTCATCTTCCTCACTTAGGGTGGGGACAGTACCAGAGAATGTATGTAATCTTTGATAGAAGCTGATGTTGTAACAGGATATAGCACTGGCTGCACACTCATGTACCACCGGTGCTGGATTGGCAGAAGGCACCTGGGGTGTCAAACCTTCTTTCTGTAACAGGTTGCACACATCCTTGGCAATCTTTCCTGCTGCACTGAGAAACAACTAGAATTGCACCTCAAAATCTGTGGGGGCCAAAGGGCCCTGGGGTGAAGGATTTAGGGTGTCATTGAACACCAAGGCTTGAAACTCTTGCACTGTTTTCCCTCTCTGGCCAACAACAACTTGACTTTTTCTCCACCCAGTCGGCTGGCTGCACTGTTGGGGGACAGGGAAATGAAAGGCAAACTACTCCCCCTAAACTCAAGTAACACACTGGTAGTAATAGAGCTCACTTGCCCAATAATAAAAAAAATATAACAGTTTATTGTCTTCATTTTTTTCAAACATGCTTTCTATAGCCAGTGCTGTAATCTTAGGCGCCCTGCTTAAACAAGCTTTCTCTCAAAATCTTGATTATTTTTTGTAGATTTTGTTGTTTTTTAATTTTGTCTGGCACTCTCACAGCCTCCACTCTCTCTTACAATGCTTATGTGCCACTGCAGCTGGGGACAAGGGAGTAAACAGAAGAGGGTTGGTTCTGGCTTAATGAAGCCCTGCCTTCCTGCCCCATTCTCACATCACCAACTGATCACCAACCCCAGCTCTGGATGCAAGTCTTCAGGCAATGTTATACACTAGCCACCAAGACCCTATCTCACTAGAATTGACAATGCAGGAAAATGTCACTGAAATTGAAAAATGGTTCCTAAACTCCAAGCTACTGCTCGACTACAAAAAGACCAAAACCATGATTTTCACATCCCAAAAAAACAGGCGTAGAGCTTTCAATTTAAAAATTCTCAATAATCTCAAATCACCCCTGGAAATGGTGCATAGTTTTAAATACTCAGGAATAATGTTAGATAGTACTCTATTCTTCACACAACACATTGATCAGGTTGCTAAATCATCCAATGTGAAACTGGGCCTATTGTACAGAAATAGACAGTGCCTTACCAAGGAGGCTCTCAAAATTGTGGTGTCCAGTTCCGTGATCTCAATCATCGACTATGGCCTAGTAGTTTACGGGGCTGCAAACCCAACTGCCCTCAAATTAGTTAAAACAACCCTGAATAAGGCCTGTTGACTTGTGTTTGGTGCTCACTGGCTTACCCACTCCTGTGAGCTTTATTTACAAACTGAATGGCTCAACTTGGACTCTCGTATTCGGTACCAAGTGTGTCTCCTCACAAAAAATCCACCCTAGGGCTCCCCGCCCTAGAATTCAAAACCTCCTTTGTCCATCCCAGGAAATGCGGAACACTAGAGGAACAAACTTACACTCCCTAAAAGTTCCTTTCCGTAGAACTTCCCTTGGCTAACACTCTTATGAGTACCGTGTACCACTCTGGCTAAACTCCCTAAATGAAGACATACAGAAAGAAATCAAACTAGGCCCTTTTAAAGCAAAACTTCATGCCTATGTAGCCTCCTCCAGCAGTTGTGACTGCTAGCACTATTTTTCATTCTCCCCTCTTCTAGCTAGCCCTGACAGCCTACCCCCTGGGCCAATCTCTTTTACTTTCCTCCCTAGTACCCCACCCTCTCCATGACACGTCTCCTTCATTAGCCCCTCACAGCCACCTCACCCATGCTTAAGCTCTATATTTGGTCCCTAGTCTTCCGTTACCCTCTCTGGTTTATTGATCTCTTCCCCTTGCTCCTGCCCACCCATACACCCATAGTTCTTAATTTTCTACACACTGTTCCACTCAATCTATGTTGTCCTTACCCCTTACCCCTCTACTCTGACTGCGTCTGCATCTTCCACCCCGGGTATCCCTACTACTGCAAAGGTGTGCACTTATTCTAAGGTCAACACTGCCTAACAATTACTTGTTCCAAACCTGCACTTACTGACAATTAACTGGGAATTCCATGGTATGCCTCTAATTTTGAGATTCTCAACATTTTATTTAATGTCTGTGTGAACAGTATTAATGACCCTGTAACCATAATCTTCGTATATCTTTCAAATCTTTGTTAGCAACTTTCAATCACTCCTGTTTTTGTCTTTTCTGCCCTGTATTTTGTTCCCTGTATTTTCCATTTTGTACTAATTATATGACATGCAGCATCTGTAAAAGAGCCTCTGGTTCAAAGGTATTTCCAAATCTTTATTAAATAAAATAAAAATAAAATAGGTGGGAGGGAGGATGGCCCACCCCTTCCTGGCCCTGCCACAGGGGGTAATCCGTGAGGGAAACTACGGGGCAAGGTGAGTCGGACAGGTGGATGCCGGGCAGAGGAGGCAGGGACAGGGCTAAACATCCTGTTGGATGCCAGCCAAGGAAGAAAAACCTCTACAGAAAAAAAAATGGGATGCTGAACTGCATACCCCCATCTCTGAATCCACTTGGGACACATGTTGGTTTAGGGACCAATTGATACAGTTAAAAGTTTTCTACTTCAGGTATAGGACCCCACACTTCTTGAATGCCAGACAGCTCATGTCGTACAACAGATGCTGGAGATGTGACCAATATGAAGGGTTTCTTTCACACCTCCCTTGGGACTACCCTCTGATCTGCCCCTTTTGGAACCATGTGCTAACCCACTGTATAGCAGCCTTACTCACATGTATCAATCTTGATGCTCCTCTAATTCTCCTAGGAATCCACACACTGACCTCCTCATGAATGATCCTGACATACAGTGGGTGATTGCTGTTACATTAATTGTCAAATGACTACTATTACGGAGATGGAGGACCTCTGATATACTCACTGTTAATGAATGGCATCTGACAGTGGAGCAGCCAGCTGCCTTGGAGCATATATTGCACCAGGCGATGAACAAGATGACTGAATATCTGGCAGCATGGCCCGTACCCTTACCTAAACTAACTCCCCTTGTTAGCTCCCCCTTCAATGTCCACTACAACCCACTCCTGATAACCAAGTGAATGTTCATCCCTTGTATCCGGACATTATTAGACCCGTGCATTGTTAGGCCCTATACCTACTGTGAATCTCCAGTGTATGTATGTTTTCCTCTCCATGGTAAAAGCTGGATAATGGTTTTGTGTTCAACTCGGGATTGTATAACTTCAGATTATGGTGCATTGAAACTACATTGTCTATATTACTTGAACTTTTTTGTTATTTGTATATTTGTTTTTGGCTTTTCAATAAAAAATGTAATGTTGGAAAAGAAAACTGACCACGCATTTGAAGACATCCAGTGGCTCAAAAATGGTGGCCTTTTGGGCACATGTGTGGATCCCCTGACCAGAATTGCCTTTTTGAGCTCCAGGCACTCCCCTCAGCACCAGTCTACCAACTACTGATGTGCCATGACAACTTTCAAAATTCAAGGGGCGACATTTTTTCACAAAGTCATGGTTTCGGGGTCACAATGCACCACAAAAATTCAAGCAGTGCTCTAATGTAGTGAACCGAACAGAGCCCTCAGGGTTTACCCTGACCACCTCCCAAGGGGGCCAGCATGGGCTACTTAAAAATCTGCAAATGCATCAGGAGGAGGCTGTAAGATAAGCCCCTGATTGGGGGGAAGGGGCTTACATAAAAAAAAATTAAAAACATAAACATGCTGTGAAATATTTCTCAATAAAGTACATAAGCAGAGGGAAAAAGTGTGCAAGATTACTACACTAGTATGTGTCCCATAGTTGAATGTGCAACAACTGAGATGGCTGCCAGCAGTGGTGCAAGTGGTAAAGAAGTACAGGAACTCAGGCATTGGCAAATATGAAATGTAGAATGAAGATCCTCAATCTGAAGGATAGCCATGTCAAGACACATATATCTGTTTTGACACTACTAGATTCAGATAGAGATGTTGAAGTATTTCTAGGACAATAGCATTGTTGTACAAGTCAAATGTTGTTATGGAAACCCTGATTTCAGGTCACAGGCCCAGAAACTGTCATTATGTTTCTGGTTTAAGAATTTCAGTTCCACTGTCAGTGGGAAGAAGTACAGGAACTCTGTTCCTGCTGCAAAAAAGGTACAGGAACTGAGTTCCTGTGCGTTTCTATTCACTTTCATCACTGGCTGCCAGCAATTCCAACACAAGATAGCTACCTGAGATCAGCGGGGGCAGAGCGGCAAGATGGCTGCGATGTTGCTTCGCCCCCACACCTCAGCATTTGCAGGAGTGTTTGTAACTTTTTCTTGATAAAAATCTGCTCTTTTCCTTGTAAGGCTGAATGAGACGGAAGTTACAGTATTTTAGTGCGTAATAACTCACTGTACTAAGATTTTGTTCTGCCAAGTGACGATAAGGAGTGGCGGTTGGTTTGAGCTTTAAATCCCTAATATTCTTTTAAACTATTGCTCCGTTTTGAAAACCTCATTTTGCTTTTGGCTTTCAGGACCGCTCAGCCTTGCTATTTATTTTGTAAATGCGAGTGGTTGCCTTCAGGGGTGAACTGCTGAATCCCTGTCTGAAGGACTTTTGGAGCTGAGCTGCCTAAAATAGTGGTTCGTTTTTGGTTGTTGGGATGAAGTAATTTGAACTGCTTGAGGAGCGCAGTATTCCCGCAAGGAGGATGAAGTGACAAGATGATATACTGAAGTTGATGTCATTGAGGTTTGGTGACACGCTAAGGGTCCAGTAAGGCATTTTATTTCCCCTTTACAAGTATGATATAAGTTGCCTAAGGTGGGGACCCAGGTTGTTTTTTATGCTCTGCTGTACCTAAGTTACCACACTTAAAGGAGCGCTTCTGTTCTTTCTGTATTTACAGGTGACGGAGTTTGTGAGGTGGAGTATGTAGGTAGTGGAGTCTGGAGGGCAAACTGGACGGCCTGACTTCTATACAAACTCCCTGAATGGAGTGGAACCTTGCCTTAAATACGGGAGAGATATGGATAAAAAATGCAAGGGACAGAATCTTGGGAGCCGAGCTATTAGGAGGGAACTCATCAAGTGTGGATCCTTGTTCCTGGGGAACCCGTTGAGGAATCCTGAGACCTGGTAACTGTATGTGTTTGTATAATAGGCTCCCAGTGTTGGAGTAAGTGGAGTTTATACATATTTTTTGCTTTCGCCATGTCTTAGCCTCATAAGATACACTTACTACACTGCTACTAAATGGCTGTGAAGAATTTCTCTGTAGAGGTAAATGTTTAAAATTTTCCAGATGCTTGGGGTTATTAAACTGCAGCCTTTTTATTGCTTTTCTATCCACTGTGCTGAATGGGGAATTAACAAGATTTTTGAATTTTTTTCTACTCAAATAAATGTGGATTTTAGGAATACTAAAATATACCAAACACTTCAAGAAATAATTAGAGCGCCAGTGTAAAATGAACCTAAATTGTCTGCATCTGATGCTAAACAGTTTTTTAGCCCCACCTCACAATCCTTGTCTCCTTGTCTTATACAGGGATTGAAAATATTATCAAAGTTTGGAACGTATAAAAAAGACTTCTTTCAGATAGCTCAAAGAATTTACTTTAGCCTATAGCCCAGAACTCTCTTAGAAGCTCTGAGTTTGTTTGCCTAATTTGACTCAGAAGTTCTAAATATTGGCAACAGGCTTTGCGGAGCTCTACTGATTTTTTAGGAACTGGAAGAACAAACTCATTAACCGTGAAAAGGCCTTGGATGTAAAATCACTGAAGTGTCCTTCTATGAAGGTTATAACCTGAATTTGCTGTTTTTGTTTTGTTATAATGTTATTAACTCATTATTACCTGGGTGGCCATTTCGTGTCAGGTAAACAACGGATAGTTCAGACTTCATACGAAGCTACTGGAGGTAATGAGTTTGCGTTTGTTTAAGTTGTTATATTTATTTTTGTCATTATTAATCTTTTAATGGCATAGGGGTTAATTAGATTTATTGGCCCTATTCCGAACACAAAGGCAAACTGATATACCTTGACCTAACTGACCTTTGTTCAAGGCTGCTTGAAATGCAGCTAATTTTCAAATGTGCTTCAAGCATGATCTCAGAGTTATGTTTCCCTTCCTATATGCATTGCGTATACTATCTGTGGAATGTTGGAGAGTGGAAAGGACAAGGTAAAATGGGATATTTGCCCTATAACGTGGGAGTTCACGCTTGGATGAGATATATGCTTGACCAAATGGCATGACTATTTACTGTAGTATGCTGTCCTCAAGATTGCACACAGGCCCATTAGGTGCAAAATACATGGCAGAACAAATTGGGAGTAACGCTGCATCTTGTTGGCAAACAAACTACTTGGCTGGCTCTGCTCTCTGATGTATGGCAACCATAGACTGAATGGCCTTTGAAAGGCCTCCCAGGTTTTATTAACCAGGGTAGACTAGTATACTGGTCTAGAGCAGTTCTGTACTGCTGAGATAGGGTGGAGGTGTAGCCTAAGGTGACTCTGACCAACATGCAGTGGTGCTGATCACCTGATAGAGTCCTGGCCAGTTATGCATCAATATGGGCAGCGTGGCTCATAGAGAGCAGAAAGAGTAATGCAGTTGGTCTCCATTTTTAGGTGCAGTTCTTTGGGAAAGGGCCTTGATGCAGGGAAGCTACTAAGTAAAGAGAGTTACCCCTGCAGAGTACTACTCACCTCCAATCATGTGTTTGCTATGGAAATTTTGTGGGTTACGCACAGGGTCTTGCGAGTTGTTAAGTGCGTACTGGGTCAGACTCAGACTTGTACCTATGCCTTGCTAGCATGAGCACACAAACAGTTGCTTTTTTTTCTAATATGGTGGTGGGTAACCCTATTTGGCTAATGGAAGGTTAGCCCAGACTTCTTAGTCAGGGCAGACTTGTACGATGGCCTCAGGTAGTACCCTACTACCTAAAGGGAATCAGGAACACCTTAGTGATGTGTGTGTTTGCCAGCTTATTGTGGGTTAACAGGACGGTTATAGCCCCAGTATTGCACAGTTAACTCCTACGCGAAAGTGTACCTGCGAAGTTATACAGAAAAGTGAACCATATTTTGAGAAAGGCTTTGTGTTCTAATAAGGATACTTACTTGAACAATGGATATCTTGCTCTATGGTTCTTGATATCCCAGGAGCTCTGTAATTATTAATCGATGCGTGTTTCTTTCTCTGATGCTCTAAGTAGCCCTAATGAGATTATATTACTAGAGAATAATTGTGGGCATGGAAACAATATATTACTGATTATACAATAGCAAGAAAAATCCTATGACTCTGACTGGCTACTGACCTGTAGAGACAGTGATGTTATTAGACAATAACATCACTGTATCAAGAGCAGACACAGATATGACCTTAGTACACTTAGATACCCCTCCCTGCTGCACTCCCCTGACACAGCTTCAGATTCCCGCAGTAGCTAAACAAATTGCGAAAGTGCTGCCTCCACTATTTAAAAATCAAGATGTAAAAGCCCATAAGTGTCACAGCCTTTTCGCTTTGTTGAAATAAAATCACACTGAAAACACGCCCCTTATGTGAACTGCTCCCAGAACTGCTTCTGCTGTTCCTCGACCCACCCTACCCGTCCCACCATGAACACACTCCTGCAAATCAGTTTTATTTTCCTATCTTTGTTTTCTTCTCCCAGTACATGCCAGTAGTACTGGGAGAACCACAAGGACAAACAAACAACTGCTGCTTGTAAATGGAAGGGACGAATGGTAGGAGTGGTGACACGGCTTTAGTTTGAAAATGCCGTTCACTGTTCGTGAATGCCTCAGCGCGCGCTCCCTTATTCCTTGGCACTCCCCCACAGATTGCAATTGAAAAGAAAATGACAACAATATTTGCTTGCTATCAGGGCTGTCACGGAAACCAGCGTAATTAAAGGATATGGGCACAACAAGTGTGTGAGTATCGGGGGGGGGTGAGAGAAACACGCATACAAAAATAAACGCTCAGAGCCTGTGAGGAAGATATAGGGGCTGGGGAGCATGTAGCACCAGCACCAGCTACTGGGAACTACTTTTCCTCATTTCAACATATATGCCTCCCATAGAAAAAGAAAGAATAGAGATGTAATGAAAACACAATTTTTTAAACTATTTATTATTTTTTCACAATGAGCCATTGTATAATAGCAATAAGGCACTCCGGGGTGTGTGTTATTGTGTAATAACGTCACTCCTGGGGTGGTGGAAGCACTTGGCTTCACCTCGTGGTTCAACCCACCCCAGGAGTGATGTTATTACGCATTATACAATGGCAAGAACATTTCCTGGTCTCTGATTGGTCAATCTTGGGCTGGAGCCATGATGTTATCCCAGTACAACATCACGGGTCTAGTCTCAGCCTCACTGTGAACCTGGAGATGAACTTTTGGATGATGAGCTAGATGACCTTTTTTTTGCATCTCCTCTTAAGAAACAAAAATATTTTTCCACACTAAGAAACATTCTTTAAAATTATTTTTTTATTTTATATATAACAACGAGCCATTGTATAATAGCAATAATGCCCTCCAGGGTGTGTGTCGTTTGGGATAACATCACGCCTCAGTTGTTGGATATTACCGGCCCGCGTCTTGTCCTCAACCACCTCGAGGCGCGTGACGTTATCCCAGCACGACACACACCCTGTCGGGCATTATTGCTTAAATAACACACACCCTGTCATGCCTTATTGCTTAATTATGCCTGTAAAATCTTAATGATTTAGAAGGAGGGAGGTATGTAAGTATGGACTGTAACTTGCTTGCACTTAAATGATATAGTTTATTGTACTGTATTTGATTATCCTTTCATATTTTAAGAAGCTGTATGATGATTGTGTTTTGTACTTTTAAAATTGTAATGGCATGATTGCCAAATAATAAAAAACATATTCTCTCTAGATAGCTACCTTGGAAGGGCTCACAAAATGGCTCCCTAGTATTATCCTAACCAAGGAAGATAACAACTGTCACAAAAAATGGACACCGAGATCTTTGTGCGTAGGTAGTGCTACTAAGTAGTGTCCTAATATGGCCACCAAGAACAGGGATCTCAAGATCTGAGTGCCATGTTGAAAGTCAATCCATGCTAGTCCTCACCAAGATGGCAGCCAAGAATTCAAGAATCACAAGATCTCAGCCAAAGTGTGAAATCTCCAACAACAGTGAGATTCCCCATATAACAGAGCTCTAAAAATGACTGCCAAGATCTCACGACTCGCGAGATCTCAGCGAGGGAAGATGGTCACACTGGTAATGGCACAGCCCCAAGGAACAAGGAGAACAGACGAGTGTAGTTGTCCTTTGAATCCATGCCCCAACTGGTTCAGTGGGCAGATTCAGCATGCTAGTGTGAGCACTAGGGAATGGCCAGGAATGCAGGCTCTGGTGCATCAACATGCTTACAAAATGGAATGGCATGCTTGTACAGTAACAGTATCCGGAATCCCCGAGCATCAACTAGAGGGAAGATGCTGTGGCACCCGGTATCATCTGGCTCATGGAGGCATCGGGCATAGCAGACCTGATAAAAAAAAACCTGGATGTAGACAGCACCATCTGATTGACTGCCATTCAACAGGTAAGTAACATAGCATGCAAACTTCACAGTGAGGATAAAGCGCTAGTCTAACTGCGCCACTGTTCCTGGTCTTTTCAAGTGAAGCAGGGTAGAGTCAGAGTTTGGGGGGAGTCAAATATACAAACGGTATCTAGAAAACAGAGACACAGCATGTACAAATCCCACCACTCTGGGCTGGGGAAACAAAACTGAAAGCACGTCGTGCTAGCAGTAACCGGTAGGGACACAGCTTATCAAAAATCGCACAGTGCCCAAACCAACTACCAAGGGCAAGCAATTTTAGAAGTCAAAAACCAAAAGAAAACAGCAAAAATTAGTCTGTAACCAGCATTAAACCCCCAGAAAAAGAAGATGACAAAACAGAAAAGCATGTAACCTAGAAGCCTAGGAAAACAAACTGTGCCGGCTGGGATGAGGGGGCAGCTCCACCCATGGACAGCTCTCAAGGCAGACAAAGACAGTTAAAAATACGTTATTTCAGCCAATAGAAAGTGGCCAACAATGCAAAAAACAGTAGTTTCCCAGAAAGGGAACATAAAAAGGTAATTAAACATTAAAGGACACTAAACATTTCTTATTTATACATAAAGAAGGGGCAATAGGCAAGGAGACAATATGGGATGCGCCCAGTCTAGAAAGCTGCACAAACTAAACTGAGGAAGACCCAGCAGGAAGAGGCAGAGACAGGATTGGATTCAAAGTTTCAGTTTGTGCATCAGCCTGTCCGAGGACGTCTCTATAAGCCACTAACCCACTTGTGATGACTTCAAAGTGCTGTGAAAGGTGTGATAAATAATAAGAGGGGCATCCTGCTTCCTGACTGCAAAGAAACCCTCTTCAAGATGATACTCCTCATTTTTTTTATTCAAATGTATTGAAAAGCTTGGGTACAACAAATACATTAAGAAAAGTTATACATTCAGGGAGTATAGCAACCAAATAGATTGCAGGCACTTCAGCATATGGAAATGGTGTTACACAGAAGCAATTTCAATGGCAGTTCAGTTCCTCTCATGGGCAATAAATCAAGTGCTCATAGCATTTTACCTCATTTTAAAATTCCCTTGGTGATTATGAAAGCACTAGCCTCAATTCACGTGGAAGGCCAGGAAGACACACTGAGGAAAGGAGATGGATTTTGGACAAACAAAAATGTTTAATTAGGAGGGATCAGTAGAGACCCTTCCTCCAGAGAGTCCATCGAGCCCATCTTTGAACAAATGTATGAGATTTCAAGTTGACTGTATAGGTCAGCTCTTCCATTGATTGGATGTTCTGAACAATGGTCAGTCAATGTTGGAAGAGTGGGGGTTCCTTCTTGAGCCACCTGTGGGTGATGGCCTTATGTGCGGCCGCAAGAAGGATGTTCCATAAGTACGTTTGGTCATGCCCACTGATCTCTGTGGGTGGCAGGCCCCAAATCATTTGTAACATATTCAGGAGGGAGGTAACAGAAAACGCATCATGGACCACTGTCATTATTTGATGCCAGTAAGGCTGCAACACAGGACACTGCCAAAAAATGTGGGAATAATGACCACTCACACTGATGGGGAGTACACTGGAGGTGCTAGGACCCAGCATTAGCAAAACATTTTCATGAGGGCCGGCACCAAGATGGAGTCACGAGGAAGCGGCACTGCAAGCCAGGCTCGTGCAGTATAGACTATCTCGGTGTTGACACTCCAACCGCCTCAGTACTTTCTTTCCGAGGAGGTGCAGCGTAACAAACCGAGAAAACTAACCTAAAAATTGGACATAAGATAGTCCAAATG
Organism: Neoceratodus forsteri; assembly: GCA_016271365.2. NCBI lineage: Eukaryota > Metazoa > Chordata > Ceratodontiformes > Ceratodontidae > Neoceratodus > Neoceratodus forsteri. The sequence goes on from CM028134.1 coordinate 196,038,804, forward strand.
ATCCGAGTAAGAAGGGTCAAAAGCAAAGTCTTCACAGTCCAACCATTGAAGGAGTGAAGACCGGAAACAGAGATGTGAGCTCGAGGGATGGTGGGTGGGCGTGTGAATGAGTGGTGGAGATTTCGTCCAAGAAGATCAAGAATTACGGCAGGTACATAATTTCCATATCTTCCTGGGCATAAAGTCTCCACCACTCATTCACACTGATGGGAGAGTACCGCGCTAAATAATCCCCCAAGATGGGTGGCAGGAGAGAGAAAAGCTTACATTTCAGGACAGAAGTCCATTAAGGATTGTCCTGCCAAATGACTGATGTCATCTAGCATGGACATCCAAGGCATAGGGCTTAACAAAAGTATGCACGGAGCTCCAGGTAGCCGCATTGCAAATATCTGCAATGGGGACATTACAAATTTCCACCAGAGATCCCGCGACTGCTCTGGTAGAGTGAGCGTACACCCTACATTCCAGCTTGACCTGTGCCATGGAATAGCAATGGCGAAGGCATGCCACCAGCCACGCTAAAATGCACCTGATAGCAACAGGTTAACCCAGCTGGGTTGTGCTGAAGGAAACAAACAGTTGTTGAGCCTTGTAAATTTCCTTTGTTCTATCCAGATAGAACCACAAGGCTCTTTTTACATCTAGGGAATGAAGGATACACTCTCCTTCATTCTGGAAGTTTGAAAAGTAGGTAGGAAGGACTAAAGGTTGATTCAGATGGAATTTTGAGACAACCTTAGGCAGGAACTTAGGAAGAGTCCTAAGAACTACTTTGTCCTTGTGAAATACCGTATACGGGGGGTCTGTGACCAAGGCATGTATTTCAGATACCCTACAAGCAGAAGTAATGGCCACTAGGAAGGCCATCTTCCAAGTGAGGAATTTCAACTCACAAGTAGCTAGAGGCTCGAAAGGTTTATGAGAGAGCATGTCTAGCACAAGGTTAATGTCCCAGGTTGCAACTGGATGTCTAATAGGAGGTCTGGTATGCAGAATCCCTTTAAGAAACCTCTTAACTACAGGCAGCTGAGCCAGCGACATGGAGAGTACTGGCTCATAATATGCCAAAATTGCACAGAGAATAACTTTGACTGTGGAGTATTGCAAACCTGTGTTTGAGAGGTCTAGGAGATACTCCAAGACTTTATTCGGTGGGCAGGAAAAAGGATTCCAAGAGGATTTTGCACACTGGATAGAGAAGCGTTTTCATTTAGCTGTGTAGGTTTTTCTGGTGGCTGGCTTGCTTGCAGCCAAAAGAATATCTGAAACCCTACGAGAAACATTAAACCTATTCACCTCTGTCTCCTCAGGAGCCAAGCGTGAAGGTGAAGGGACCTCAGGTTGGGATGGACTACAGGGACCTGGGTCAGAAGGTTCATCTGAAGGGGAAGCAGTTTCGGAGAGATTTCCGATAGTCTGTTGATTAAGGGAAACCAGATCTGATGAGGCCAGAATGGGGCAATGAGAATCATCCTGCCCCCCTGTGCCTCCAGTTTGAGTAGTACCCTCTGGATTAGGGGAAGAGGAGGAAATGCATATAGAAAGTGTTTTATCCACTGCAGCCTGAATGCATCCTGATAAAAAATGCCAGGTACTAGATTTCTGGAGCAGAAGGGAGGCAGTTTTGCGTTGAGTAGGGATGCAAAAAGGTCCAGGTCCAGAATTCCCCATTCTTCCAAGAGTGAATGAACGACGGTTAAGTCGAGAGACCACTCATAAGGATCTGTCTCCGTTCTGCTGAGATGGTCTGCCAGCATGTTTTGTACTCCTGGCAGGTAAACCACCTGAATCAGAGCCTTGTGCTCCAGGCACCATTACCACACTCTCATTGCTTCCCTGCATAATGGGTAAGAGTGTGCACCGTACTGTTTGTTGATGTAATACATTACTGCTTTGTTATCCGTTTGAAGGAGAATGTTCTTGCGACAGAGTATGTCCTTCAAAGCTCGGACTGCATAGAGGACGGCTCTCATTTCCAGGACGTTTATGTGAAGTTGAGACTTGACCCGAGTCCACATACCCTGGGTGTAGAGAGCCCGGCAGTGAGCTCCCCAACCCATCAGGGAAGCATTCGTAGTAATGGAGATCTGATGATCCATAGGGATGAAGGGATATTCTTCCAGAAGGTTGTCCTACTGAGACCTCCAGGTGAGTGATCTCCTCAGAGGTTCTGTCACCTTGATGAGAAAGGACTGAGTGAGGGTGAGTGGTTGGAGACCACTGAGTACTGAGCATCCACTGAGGAGATTCTCATGTGGAGATCAGCCAAAGGTACAGTGAACACCGAAGATGCCATGAGCCCCAGGATCCGTTGCACCGAGAGAGCTCGCACTGAGCTGTAGTCTCTGATAAAGCGAGCCATCTGTAAGATATTGCTCCTTCTGTCCTCCGGAAGAAAAGCTTTCGCACAGGAAGTGTCCAGAAGGGTTCCTATGAAAAAGAGCTTCTGTGAGGGCTGCAACTGTGACTTTTTGAGGTTCAGCAGTACTCCCATGGACGTGAGGAAGTCTGAGGCCATGGCCACAGCCTCCAGAGTCTCTTGCCTGGAGGGGCTTGCTAGAAGCCAGTTGTCCAGATATAGGAACACTTGGATTCTGATTTTCCTTAGATGTGCCGCTAGAACTGCACAGCACTTTGTAAAAACTCGAGGCGCCAAGGATAGCCCAAAGGGCAGGACTCTGAATTGATAGTGTTGACCCAGTGCCACGAACCTTAGGTATTTGTAGTGATTTGGGTTTATAAACATGTGCTGGGAGGCATCCTGCTTGTCCAGGGAGGCTAGCCAATCATGTTGATGAATCAAAGGTAGCAGGGTATCAAGTACTATCATCTTGAACTTTTCCTTGTGCAGGAATTTGTTTAACTTTCTGAAATCCAGAATATGGCGCGTGCCGCCAGTTTTCTTTGGAACCAGAAAGTAATGGGAGTAGACACCTGTGTTTCATTGATCCAGCGGAACTAGTTCTACTGCCCTGTTGTTCAGAAGGCCTTGTACCTCGGAAGCAAGAAGGTCTGACTGGGCCGCAGACAGCTTGGGCTGTCGCTTGGGAGGATGATCCATAGGGGTTTTCGACAGATTGAGAGAGTACCCCTCGCGGAATATCCTGAGGACCCATTTGTCGGATGTTATAGATTTCCACTGGTCATAGAACTGAGTCAGATGTCATCTCACTGTCGAGGAAGAGTCCCCCTTGGGCAGCTGAAGTGGACCCAAAGCAGGAAATTCAGAAGGTGGCACTGGGCACTTTTGGGCCTTGTGCCTTCTGCTGCATTTTCTTTTGCGGCTGAGGGGCTTGGTTTCTCTTAAAGCCTCCTCTGCCTTTGCCACAAAAGGACTGACGGTTGTGAAACTGACGCTTGTTCCCCCCTCCTCGAGAGGGAGTGGGTGGAGGTCTAGCTGTCCTAATGGCAGACTTAGTCTTCTGTGTGGCCTCTAGTGCTTGTTACACCTGAGGTCCAAACAGATACATACCGTCAAAAGGTAAGGCCATGATTTTCTGTTGGGAGTAATTCATAAAGCCCGAAGTACGCAGCCAGGAATGGCGACGGGTGCGAATGCCAGCCACCGCCACCCGGGAAGCAGTATCAAAAGCATCCGTTGCAGACTTAATTTGTTGATTACTGGACTCAATACCTCTAGTTATGGTCTATAGTGGTTCTGAGTTAAGCTCCAACTCGGGCAGAGCTTCTACTGTTGCTTTCAGTGAATGCCAAAGAACATACTCATATTGAGAAAAATAGCCCTGGTAGCTGGCAATGTGCATTCCCAGGGTTGAGGCAGCAAAGACTCTCTTACCCAAGGTGTCTATCTTGTGAGATTCTTTGTTTATAGGACGGGCTGTAGATTCCTGAGGGAGGACAGCCTTATCATTCTCTGCCAAGACCACTATGGCATCAGCAAAGGCTTGTGAGGCCAAGATGGGGCGATCCTTGGGAGGGCATATTACCTATCTATGGACTTGGCCACAGAAGGAATAAGAGCCGGATTCTTCCACACCATCTGGGAAAGCGTCTCTAAAGAGGGCTGTACCGGAGGGGTTAAATTCATAGGGATTTCCGGAACATGTAGATATTGGAGACGCAGAAGCTTCTCAGGATCGATTTCTGTGGTCTGGAGAGAAAGAGTAGAATTTAAATTCTTGAACAGAGACTTACAGGAAAGGTCTTCAACAACAGACTCTGCAGGAGGATTGATCCCTGCCCCCAGGGCAGAATCGGCATCAACATCATCATCCAGCCACAGATACGGTACGGGTTTAAAATCATCGCCTGACAGTCCAGGGGGGAATGTATAGACAGGAACAGAATGAAAACCAGGAGGAAGAAGAGAAGGAGAAAGAATCAGACTCAAAAACCTCTGGAAACTAGACGCCGTCATACACATCCTTGGCACCATCGAAGAGAATGGCGCTGAGTACAGAGAAGGCACTGACAAAGAAAATGGCATCGCACCTGACGACAACAGGGAGCGCGACACCGCACACGGCACCGACACTGCCCCTGGTGCCAAAGAGGGTGCCGACGGGTAGTGCAGCACCGCACACGGTGCCAACACCTACCCCGGTGCAGAGGATGGCGCCAACAGGGCATGCGGCACTGCAGACAGTGTTGACACCACTCAAGGTGCCAAAAAGCATCTCGATGCCAGAGAAATCAGCACCGCAGTTGACGGCACCATTGCAGAAGTCTGAAAACTGCGATTTGAAGGTAAAGGATGAAAAATGGCAAGAGATAAAGGCATCAGTGTGGACCCCTGCACCACAGCCATGTGAGGAGGACAGACACTGGAGCTCAGAGTCAACGGCACCGAAGAAGGCGCCACGAGACTAGGAAGTCCTAACTGCCCTGCCCTGCCAATCCAAAACCAACAGGCCCAAAGGCCACGGTGATGAACTGGGCAGTTCGGGCAGTCGGGACAACCTCTGAGCCGACTGCTCCATAAGAGCGGCCCAATGGTGAAACTGCTCATTGGAAGCCCCTCCAATAGATGGAGAGGAGCTCTGGAGTCAAAGAGGCTGGCTAATAGAGACAGAAACCGGTGACTCCAAAAGAAACGGAGACCGGCTCCTGACCCTAACAACTAACCATCTACACACAGACGTACCAGAGGGCGACCTCGAGTGATGCCATTTCTTCTTCAACTGGTGGGCCAAGGAAGAGCTCGAGGTCGAACAGTGCCATAAATGGGACCGTTTCTTTTTATGCTTCTGAGGGAACCACCCATGCCCCCTGAGCACTGGACCATCTGTTGTCAGACCCCCCTCCGGAGAGGGCAGTGGACCAGATCTGGCCCGGCTGACTGACCAGCTTTCATATGAAGTCTCCATACTGCCACCTGCCCCACTCATGGTCGACTCCGTCAATGGAGGGCTGAAGACTTCTTTCTTGTACAAGTAAGAAATTGATTAAAATCTAATCGGTACTTTTTGTGATAAAATACAAAATAATAAAACTGAAAACTAAGCTGCTAGTTTGAAGTTTGACTCCTGGCAGGTGAGCGACGTCATCACTGAAGCGCATTTGACGGCGGGAAAAAATAAACTGAGGTGGTTGGAGGGTCGATGCCGAGACAGTCTATACCGCACAAGCCTGGCTCGCAGTGCTGCTTCCTCGCGACTCCATCTCAGCGCCGGCCCTCATGAAAAAATTTGGCTCCCATTGGGTCCTAGCACCTCCGGTGTACTCCCCATCACTGTGAATGAGTGGTGGAGACTTTATGTCCAGGAAGATTATATATGTTCTCAACTGCAGGAAATGAAAATGGTCTGAGTTATTTAGTTTGAAGGACTCTTTAATTGTGAGAAAGCCCTGGACCCCCCCCGACACCAACTGGCCTGGATAATACAGCCCCCATTTCACCCACCTTCAGAAGGTATGGTCTATCTTCGAAGGCAAAAAGGAATCACTCCAAGCCGGCCCAGTGGCACTGAGGGTTGAGGCGCTGGATGCCACACCTCGCTCCATGCCGGCAACCCAGGTTCGGGAACTAGCCCGGGTCACGGGCGGTCGGCAGGGAGGGAAGAGACTGAGCATCCGTAGGACTGCTCTCTCTTCCCCGGGGAGGGTGAGGGATGCAATCGCTCTTGGAGCATCCTCTGGTGGCCATCAGGGGCGCCCAATGTAGCGATGCTGCAAATGTTGGGAGGCGGAGTTACGGCATGATGTTGCCTTGATGAAGAGCTGCACTCCGCGGGGCTCAAGGAACACTTGTACACTAAAAAGAAAGAAACTCCCCATTTCCTGGGGATAGATGAAGGCACCATGACCTTCCAAGCCCACGCCTCCAATCCTGAGCTGATTTCCTCTCCGCAAGCTGCCTCATGTGCTGGGCACTTTGCCCTATAGATAGAGTGCCCTGGTAGGATAGGGCGGCCCTACCTCCGGAGGGTTCAGACCCGGAGGTGGTGCTCAGTGGCACAAGGGGAGAGGAGCAGTCACAGGGGATGGTAGAGGCTGGGAGCTAGTGGATGTTGGAAGGAGTTCTCCAGGAGCTGGAGATAAAAAAAAAAAAAAAAGGAGTCGCTCCAGTCAAACCATTGCAGGGACCACAATGAGGTGAGAATCTGCACTTCTCTCAGGTTATACTCCTCATTTTTGACTATGGTGACATTGTTTATCATGCTGCCTCCATGTCCACCTTAGCCGGACTGGAACCCTTCTCTCACTCTTTCAGTCAATATACCCTTGATAGACACCCTGGCGCTCACCACTAGGTTTGGAACACCTCCCTTTCCTTCCCCATCATTGATGCCAGGTGCATTGCCCACTGTGCTTCTTTTATCTCCAAATTTTGGTTTGGTTCCCAACCCTCTTACCTTGCGTTGCTCCTCTCTCACCCCCTACCAACTCTTACTCCCAATACAACGCTGGATCTCTCCCCCCCTCCAACAATGAAATCCTATGCTGGTGAAGCTGTCTTCCCTTTCCACTTCCCTAAACTCTTGATCTCTCTCTATCCCCCCTTCTATTCGCTCTGCTTCAGCCCCTCATGCTTTGAAAGCTCTCCTCCATGATTTTACTTCTGTTTCCAAGATATCGATAGGGAGAAGGGCAGGGTAAATGGAGAAAGTGACAAAGGCAATAAGGACAGGGATGGGGCAAAAAGGAGTAAGGCCATCTGGAAATGGAGGGTAATGAGTACTAATGCCCGTAGTCTGGGCAACAAGCTCCCTGAACTGGTGGCCTTGATGAAAGAGGGATGCCTGATATCGTAGCAGTCACAGAAACATGGTACACAGAGAACCATGACTGGGATGTTAACATACCAGGGTACATAACCTACAGGAGAGACAGGGAGGGGAGAAGAGGGAGAGGAGTAGCTCTCTATGTAAAGGAAGGGATAAAAGCAACTGAACAAAAGAGCAAACCGAAAGGAGAGGAGGCATTGTGGGTCACCTTAGAGACTGGAAATGGCACCACAGTCTGCACAGGGGTTGTATACAGACCCCCATGTCAGGGGGAGGGAATGGACAAGGATATGATAGAAGGCATTCTTAGGATGGCAGAGAAAGGGGAGATACTGTTGATGGGAGACCTGAATATGCCAGATGTTAAATGGAGCTCATTTGCAGCAGCCACATCCAAGAGCAGGGCCATTCTCAATGCCCTACAGGTGGCAGGCCTCAGACAGCTAGTTTCGGAACCCACTCGTGAGGTAACAATCTTAGACCTCGTACACTCAAATGGGGACATTGATAGGTTCTCAGATTCAAGCCATACAAAAATAAAGGTACTGGACATCAGGAGGGCTGACTTTGGCAAGATGGGAGAGTGCCTCAGAAAAGCACTAGCAAACAGGCTAGAAGGAGGGGTGGAGCAACCATGGGGAAACATCAAAACTGCCATCACAGAGGCAACAAGCCTTTGTGTGAAGCAAATAAACAAATCAAAACGAAAGAAAAAGCCATCATGGTTCTCAAAAGAGGTGGCGGGGAAAGTCAGGAAGAAAAAGATAGCATTCAAGAAGTATAAGGAAACACAGAAGGAGCAGGACAGACAGCTGTACCAGTTAAGGCAGAAGGAAGCAGGGAGGGAAGTCAGAATAGCAAAGGGCCAAACTGAGGAAAAGATAGCCAACTCGGTTAAGAAGGGGGATAAAACCTTTTATAGGTACATCAGGGAGCGTAAAAAGACAAAGGGAGGGATAGTGAGGCTGAATAGAATGGACGGTGAGTGGGCAGAGAGGGACAGTGAAAAAGCAGGGATACTGAACAAATATTTCTGCTCACTATTCACAAAAGAGGAGAGGGGGGTGCCTAATCCAATTAACAGAAGCACTCTTGATAGAGGGGTCATTCCCAGCCCTTTCACAGAAGAAAGGGTTCTGAAAGAACTCCTAAAACTGAAGGTGGATAAAGCAATGGGGCCTGATGGAATTCACCACAGAATTCTAAAAGAATTAAGGGGAGAACTAGTGAAACCACTGACTACCCTTTTTAACAAATCATGGGAGGATGGTTTGGTACCTGAGAACTGGAAGAAGGCAGATGTGATTACCCTTCACAAAAGTGGGACCAAGACAGAGGCAGGAAACTGTAGACCTGTCAGTTTGACCTCTGTGGTAGGGAAAGCGATGGAATCACTTCTGAAGGAAAGAACTGTCGAGTACCTAGAGGCCAGTGGGGCACAGGACCCAAGGCAGCATGGGTTCACAGCGGGAAGGTCATGTCAGATGAATCTAATTGATTTCTTTGACTGGGTGACCAAAGTAGTAGACCAGGGAGGGGTTGTGGACATGGCCTACCTAGCCTTTAGCAAGGCATTTGACACAGTCCCACACAAAAGATTAATTGTCAAATTAACCAGCCTGGGAGTGGGTCCCAGGGTGGTAGCCTGGGTAAAACATTGGCTGGACAACAGGACACAGGAGGTAATTGTAAATGGAGCCCACTCTGAAGAAAGAGGGATTACTAGTGGGGTACCGCAGGGTTCAGTACTGGGTTCAGTCCTTTTTAATGTCTTTATAAGTGACACTACAGAGGGACTGGAAGGAAAAGTATGCCTCTTTGCAGATGATACAACGATCTGCAACAGGGTTGATACACAAGGAGGTGTGGAAAGGATGTGAAGTGAATTGACAAGGTTGGAGGAATGGTCAGAAGTATGGCAGCTTAGAGTCACTGCTAAGAAGTGCAAAGTAATGCACCTGGGAAACAAAAACCCAGGAGAAGAGTACACAATGGGGGTGAGATACTAACAACAACAAAAATGGAAAGGGACCTGGGTGTAGTCATATCAGATGACCTAAAGGTGGACAAGCAATGTGAGAGGGCAGTAAGGAGGGCTGAGGATACTGGGATGCATGGGGAGAGGCATCACCAGTAGAAAACAGGAACTTGTTATCCCTCTGTACAGACAGCTGGTGAGACCCCATATTGAGTATTGTGTGCAGTTCTGGAGACCCAGTCTCTGCAAAGACATAGACAGGATGGAGGCAGTCCAGAGGAGGGCAACTAAAATGTTGCAGGGTCTGCACCAGAAGACATATGAAGAGAGACTTAAGGAGCTTAATATGAATACCCTCGAGGAAAGGAGGGAGAGGGGGGACATGATATGAACTTTCAAGTACCTCAAGGGAATCAACAAAGTTCAAGAGGGTAGCATCTTTCAGAAAAAGAGGTGTGCAAGAACAAGGGGGCACAATTTGAAGATAGAGAGGGACGGCCCAGAGGTAATGTGAGGAACTATTTTTTCACAGAGAGGGTTGTGGATGCATGGAACAGCCTTCCTGAGGAGGTTGTGGAGTCAAAAACAGTGGTGGAATTCAAGAATGCATGGAACAGACATAAGGCAATTCTAGGGGGTGGGGTAGGAGGAAGTAGGCTGTTGGTTAACAAGGATCTGCAGCTTATCCATTATGTAGGGAAATGGGCAGACTAGGTTGGCCAAGCGGTCCTTATCTGCCATCAAATTCTATGTTTCTATGTGCATGACATGGTTTTTTCACTTTCAGAAGGAAACTGACTTGTGCAGTCTCTAGAGGTTTCAGAATGCTGTTGTACCACAGAAGGGTACAATCACATTCTATGACCTTTGAACTGTGGTACAACAGCATTTTGAAAGACATGGAATTCTACACAAAGCAATGCTCTACTATACACTATAAATGTATAAATAACACTTGAAAGAAAACTGGTATTATATTCAATCAGAAAAAAGAATTAATAGACCATGAGATACTACTTATTATAAAGATTACTATTTATGTACTAAAGTCTTCATAACTTCTTTTATTACTACATTTTCATTATAGGAAATGAAGAAGAGAAGAAGAAGAAAGCAGTAGCCACAGAGAAGGCCCAGGAAAGAAAAATTCTTAGACCAATGTTCTAAGAAAAAGCAAAGAAATATTCCTGGGACTATTAGTCATCCCCTTATTTCTGTAAATGCACAACTGAGATGGTAGACCCCCAGTACTATCATGGTCCTGGTTAAGTGCAGTATAACCAGTAAGTCTATGAAGGTCAGTGATGGGCAGTGATGGATCTAGGGGGTGGCGAACGAAGCGACCACACACTCCCCCACACTGTAACAAGCTTGCTTGCTGCTGCTGCATTTCACTTTGTTGAAGAAATATGATCTATTGATTGTAAGAAAATGTACATTCAAAACTATAAATACATTTGTATTTTCTGTCAAAAATGTAATGAAAGAGATAATAGCAGACAATATAAAGAATTTAAAAAAGCAGCAAAAAAATGACATATCCAGTATGCACACCACCCCCTTGTAAAATCCTGGATCCAACACTGGTAAGGGGGCTGGGAGGGTGACATCAGGCAAGCTTGGGGGGGGGAGAAAAAGCTTGATTTAAAAAACACTTGTTCTGACGTTAACCCTAGGGTCTAAGGTTTACTATCTTACGCAGGTTGGAGGCCTCACTTGATTTATTAGAAAAACATTAAGTCCCCGTATGGTGTACTAGTGTTGAAGTCACATATTTCATATCGATCTGTTCCTGTTCCTGGCTGTATCGGCTCATTATTTATTTATTTATTGAATTTTGATGACCGAGTAGGCCCACTGAGTCCCGAAGGTCCCTTTTTGAGGGGCGACCCGGGAGACAGAAACAGCACAATACAGTCATGTAGTACAGGGTGCAGAGAAAGTAGACAGGAAATGCAAGGTTACAATAAAGGCAATATTTCACTATGTTGAACATAATTGCAACAATTGAGGGAGTTGAGGCATGCTTTTGGAGACATTTTGGGTGAGAAAAAGGAGAGGGATTGGTGTAAGATGTGAGACCGGGGGTGACTATCCAATACTCTGACAATGGCAAAGGATACTCCTATGAGATTTGTTTACCCCTCGTTAAGTAACTCTCAACAGAGATTGTCATTAGATGCTGTCACAGAATGATTAAGTAATAAGGCATGACGGGGAGTGCATTATGATGGAATAATGGCCCACTTTGGGTGGGTTGAAGCAGAGTGCTTCTACCACCCGAGAAGAGCCATTATATTATACCCCACTACAATGCATTCCCTGGAGTGCCTTATTGCGATTATGAAATGGGTTCTTTTTAGTAAATTGGCTGTATTTTATAAACATATTTTTATGAAGCTACTTTCAGCTGGGCCGTTATGCTGGGATAACAGCCTAGCTGAAAGTACCACTTGGCCAATTAGGAGCCAGCATTCTTTCTACCCATTTCATAATAATATGCTATTTCACTGACTGTATCTCTGCAAAGCCACTTATGTCTTGCTTACTATACAATCAATAAAATATAATTTATAAAAAAATGCTTTACAGATTTGCTTGAATGCTGTTGTGGGTCTTTATGAGGCACCTCTCTCCCCTTATTGGCTGCTTCAGGGGCAGAGCAGTGAGTATGTGCTGCTGTTGATTATAAAATGGGCAAAGGATTTCAGGCAATCTGATTGGTTGTTAGCCATGCATTAGAAGTGTCTAATGCACAGCTAAAACTAGAAACCCCATTTAGAATACACAGGCCCATTTTATAAGCGCAATAAGACACTCTGGGGATGTGCATTAGACAGTTCTAATGCACAGCTAGGGGACTGGATGCACTCGGCCTGTGGCCTCGTGCCTCACTACGTCCCCCTAGCCGTGCATTAGAACTGTCTAATCCACACCCCATCGTGTCTTATTGCTTACTTATCCACCTGGGCAGGCCCTCCACTGTAGCCCACCATAGCCCACATTATTTTGCTATTAAAATATTTTATTGTATTTTTAGTATAACATACATGAAACAGTAACAACGATGACAAAACAACATGTATGTAAAAACCAAACAACATGCAGTGTTTGGAGGACAGAAGGGGAGGGGAACATGACAGAAACATATAAGTTTCTAAGACGGATAAACAGGGAGGATAGAGGGGAGCTGTTCACCAGAAATGAAAACGAGCTAGGGGACGTGAGTAAAATGGGTGGGGTGGGTGGGGAATGTAGGAAGGATGTCAGCAAGTTCATCTTTATGGAAAGGGAAGTGGAAGTCTGGAATAGGCTGGCCAAGGAGGTGGGGGAGGCAGAGACAATCAACTGGGTCACAACAGGGTAGGACAGATACAAAGGGATAATAAGGACATGGGGGGGGGCAGCACAAAGGAATGAGAGATAGTCCAGTGAGGTGTCAGGTCTGTGGGACTTCACACAGTTGATAGCCATTACAGGGCCGACTTGATGGACAGTAAGTCTTTTTCCTGCCATCACCTTTTATGTCACTATATATGTAACAGTCTCTACAATTAATTTCCATTAATATGGTTTTGTAGTTTATCCATCGTACTGAAATCAATTTTATATGGAAAGTACTTTGAATCATGTGAAAAATAAGTCCTGCTAGTAATTTCCAGCCTACAGAGGCATGTCCTCATCACAACCGGGGTCTGCTTTGTGTGGTTGTTGAAATCCAACCACATCCCCCTTCATGTTCTCTAATGCAACTGTGCAATCTGACATTAAGCAAGTAACCTGGTCCCCATTATTTTATGTTGATGTCCAATTAAACAATGTCATGTTTTCATTGTGGATCCTGGGAGACACGTCCATTAATTTCCCAGATACAACCCCCTCCCACACTCTCTCTCTCTCTCTCTCTGTTTCCAATATGTAAGAAAAGCCTATACCAACATCTATATAACAGGGTGAACCCCCAGTCTGGCTTCTTTTCCCAACAAAACATAATGGTCGAGCAGGTCGAAGGCCTTCTTAGAATCAATCAAGGCAGCTTGACCTTGGTCCAAGACTAATGAAATGGAATCTAAAAATGAAACAAAAAAAGTGCCCCAGCCAATCAGTAATACCTTACAAATATTTAGTTTTCTGGACTGGACAACATAAAGAACCCATAAAAGCAGGGGCTCTCCTATCCCAATAAAACTCACCAGATGTGGTAATCCTACCGTGGTGTAATCTTATATAATAAACTTTCTACTACAATTACCAATATTACTACTACTATTTCTACTACTGTTATTACTAATATTACTATCATGGCTACTACTGCAACTGCTATCATACAACTGTTATCACTACCACTATTGCTACTACCACAGTACAACTACTACAATTATTACTACTGTCTCTTCTACTATCTGTACAGTCCAAGCCATTTAAGTGAGACGTGCCGTTTAAATGGGACATCTCCTCTGGAATGGATCTGCTCCTATTTTTTTTCTATTACTTATTTATGGTGCTTTTTCCGTGTGCTTCCCATCCCACCGCCCTTGCATCCTTGGCACAAGCGCACACGTGGGGAGGTAGACGCATGACATGCACTGCGGGATGCCCCAGACTACTGGTCATCTGACACCCACCTGCGCCGCCACCAGGCCTCTACCCAGTGACAGCAGGACTGCGACCCCCCCTCCAGGAAAGGGGAGCCAACACTCGATCCTGCTCCCACCCTCCAGCCCGTGCCAGCACCCTGATGACCCGAGGTCATTATCAAACCCAGGTCACTGGCGTGACGTAAGGTGTGGCATCCAGTGCCTCAACCCCTAGCACCACCGGGCCAGCTGATTTGCTCCTAGTTTAACATATAAGGCTGTATCTCATTCAAACGGGACTCCCATTATGCTGACCTCCAGTCCTTCCGCTCCTCCAATGAGGGATTGCTAGAGGTTCCCAGGGTTCGACTTAAGACCTCTGGTGCTCGCTTATTTGCTTTTGTGGCTCCTACCCTGTGGAACTCTCTACCTCATTGGGTAAGAGAGTGCCTGACTGTCGAGAGCCTTAAATCCACCCTTAAGAGCTATCTTTTTAACCTGGCTTTTACAGAATTTTATTAATATGTATGTATGCTTTGTATGATTAATTTATTTGGTTAATTTATTGCTGTTTTATATATTTTATTTACTATCTTATTGTACAAGCACTTTGATCATTTATGGAATTATGCTTTTTATAAATAAAGATTGAATGATTGACCTCCGCTTTAGCGAGACACCTGACAGCTGATTCCAAGCCGATTATAGCCAATTACCTTGACATTTTCGGCATATTGTAATCATGTAATTGGCTGTGATTAGCTGAAAACAGTTAAAAATGAATGCTGTGTGTGGCTGTAGCTTGCATCCACTGATCTGAACTGCCAGTTGCAGTCATGTCTCTGCCAAGAAATGAGCTGACACTAGCAGAGCATGTTCATGTGATTTGAAGTGCTGAATAAACCCACCAGCTCACTCTCTTCTGTTGCTGCAGAATTTAAAATCTTGAAAAGCAAAGCAGGGAGAATAAGTGAGAACCATGAAGCCATCCTATCAAAGTGGCATTCTAACTCAAATCCCAGCCATAAGAGAAAGAGAGAAGGCAAAGGCAGCAATGCTGAGGATGCCCTCATGCTGTGGTTCTCGCAGGCTCTTTTTTTTTTTTGCAATTGTTTAACCAGGACTAGCACACTAAGCAGAAAGCTTGTTTACATGTGCGACCTGGGAGTACAGGGAAGTTAAGTGACTTGCTCAGGGTCACACAGTATGCAAGTGGGGGCTATGGGATTCAAACCCAGGTCTCCAGATTTGCAGCTCAAAGCCTTAAACCACCGTGCTATACTGCCTTCCCTACTGGCTCTTGAGAAGGAGGTTTGTATCTCTGGCCCAATGCAGAAAGCAAGGCAGTTGATCGGGCTGCTCGGATGAGCCATGCAAGTTTTGATGCAATGAATGGCTGGCTGTCCAGGTGGAAGCAGCAGCAGCAGATCGTGTTTAAAAAAGAGCACAGTGAAAAGCAGGATGTCGATGCCAGTGCTGCTCAAACCTGGATGACCGAAATGCTGTCTGGACTTCTGTCTGGTTACCGGCTACCTAATGTTTGGAATGCTGATGAGACCGGTTTATTTTATCGTGGATATCCAGACCATGAGCATGCTTTGAAGCAGCAAGACCTCATAGGAGGGAAGAAAGCCAAAGAGAGACTCACTGCCTTGTGCTGTTCAAACCAAACTGGAACTGAAAATAAAAAGCTAGTTGTCACTGGCAAAAGCAAACGTCCTCGCTGTTTGCCAAAGGACCTAAAACTTTTGCTGGTGACATATACTAGTTCCAGCACTGCATGGATGACAGGTGGAGTTTTCCAGAAGTGGCTGCTACCTTGTGATGCTCAGCTACATAGCAGCTGGCAAAAACTTATTTTGTTTTTTGACAACTGTTCAGCCCATCTGCACTATCTTGCCAGATGCCTAAAATGTATCAAGCTTCTTTTCTTCCCACCGAACACCACAAGCACCCTACCGCTGTTGGATATGGGCATCATTAAAAATCTGAAAGGACACTACCAGTCCTACATTGCTGGTGAAATCCTACAGACAATAGATGAGAGGGAGACTGTTCATGCAGCCAGAACTGCCTGAACCAATGTTAGCTGCTCAGCCTTGCTCATACACGAACTGTAAATGGGATTCTGAATGAGGGGTGCCCGTAAGGTGAATCTCTTGGATGCAATATATATGCTGCATCGAGCATTAAGCAGTGAAGCAAACAACAATAGAATACTGCTTTTGTAAAGCAAGATTTACTCCCAGTGCCAGTACCCAACCAGGCCAGATCAGCACACTGGCAGGGCCTGAGGACGTTACAATCCCTGTCTTCATGGATGCAGTAGCCTTCAATGACTTTGTTGAAATGGATTGTAATGAACCAACAGTTGGCAGACTTTCCAACGCTGAACTTGTGAGTGCTGTGGTAAAAGATGGAGACACCATATGAATGACACATCAGAGGCTGACACACAGGAGCAGGTGTGAACTGTTTCAACTGCTGAGGCGCTGACTGGTCTTAGGTCAGCTATGACGTGGTGCCAAGAGTGTGGACAGATCGCAACATGGGAGAAATTGTTCGATGTTGAAAGCAGCATGCAGATACAAGCTCTGAGGGAGAAAAGGCAGAAGAGCATCAGAGTTCTTTAATCCTGCCATTCCTGCTGCACAGGCTGCTCCATCTGCCCCATCTGCACTTCATGTTGGAGACAAAGCCCTATCGACATCGTTCTTTTTCCCGATTGCACAGACAACTGATATCTTGCTGCAGGAAGATTTATTGCTGCATGAAGGAGACTATGAAGAAGGAAAGGACAATTTAAAAGTCTACGCAGTGCTTTAAGCTACAGGATGCTACTGTATGCCACAAGCATGAGCACAAGTAAAGCACTGTACGGTCACAAGCATAAAAATGTAAAAAAGAATGACAACGCTTCCTTCACTTTATATAAACATGGCATTGTATCATCAATAGCCATTCTTGCACAAACAGCCTACGCCCATTCTCAGTCGTCCGTCCCCCAACCACAAAGTGAAATTTGTTTAGCAGGAACGGCCACTTAAGTGGGACAATCAGTTTTCCACCCAGCCATCCCGCTTAAGCGACTTGTAGTGTACTGAATTTATTACTATTGCAACTACTAATACTGTCAGTATGACTACTATCACTACTGCTCTACTACTATGTATCTCTCTTGTTCTAGTATCTAAAGATTTCCCACTAGAAAGACAAGTCAGTGGCATCCCATAACTCACTGGTTTCTGTCCCTGCACGATGGCGTGATGAAGGGAAAATAAATAAAATGGCAAGGCATCTCTGTGCATGTAAAGCTCTGACTCACACAACTGTACTTCCTAACTCTTTGAACACTTAATCTTCTAAAACAAACACCAAACACCTCAATTAGTGTCTGGTTTACTAGCACGAAGTGATGATATGTTCACTGCCTTCCACTTTAAGCATCTGCTAATCCTCCCTGACTGCAGCTGCTGGGTTTGTTCCCATAAATTGACCACATGAATTATTTTTAGTTCAAGTTTTATCTGTTAGGCTGAATTTACTGACAGAAGACCTGTGGAAAATAAAAAAATGGTGAATGTGTAGAATGAGCAGGGAGAAGGAAGATTTCAACTGCCCATTTCATCTCTTCTTTACTGCCTCTTACAAAAGATTCTGGTGATTTGCTTTACTGCGTGGCCTGTAAGCCCGTGGTGCAAACCCTGGATAAACTCTAGTCTAGGACAACCTGTGCGGGTTTGTTCTAGTGTCGATTATAGTGTGTGGTAATGATAATGATTCAAGTTGAGTGATGAACTGAAGTGGTTAAAACCTTACAGATCGCAGAAATTATCTCTGGCTCTCCATAGTGTTCATTTGCACATGTGCAAAGGCAGCTGATTACCTTGCATCCCACCCCACACCCTCAACAAGCTGTCACTCCCTGTGATCCTGCTAAACTGCAGACATGCAAAGGGGTTCATACACATGTGTGCGAAAGGACTTGCAGAGCGGTAAATCCGGGAGCAGTCAAAACACTGCAAGTAATGACAGTGCCCGGCAACCGTGCCACAGACATAGAGAGTGCAAGGGACAGTAGAGTGGGGTTATGCGGGAGGCTCCACCCCTGCACCCCCACAACATTAATATAATCCCCTCCACAGCAGGGCACATTGGGAAGCGGGAGGCAGAGTGATGCCCTCACCGCACCATGCCTACAAGTCCCAGACGCTCACATTCAGTGCGCCCACATTATAGCACCCTTGTTCCCGCATTGTATTAATAGTACACCCAGTAAGGGCTACTCCTTGTGATGCCAGTGACCCAGGTGCAGGAATAAGCCTGAGACATCATGGGCTGTCCGGGGCAGGAAGGCAGCACTCCCTGCTGAAACATTGCCACCTGGTGACTACACGTGGCACTGCAGCTGGAGAGTCTAGTGAGAGGCAGGGACAATAAAGAGAATGGAGCAGTGCACAAGGCAACAACAACTGCTGTTGTGGTTAAAATATTTTTCATGGCACCGGCTCTGTGGCACCAGGCAATAGGGGATCGCCTGGCACACTGGTGATCCAGGTTCACGTCCTGAGCCCGGGATGTCAGGAGCAGAGACCAGCAGGGAGGGTACACAGCATCGGCTGGATGCTCTCCTCCTGGGAGGGGGGTGCGAGTCTGCACCGCTCTGGAGTGGCTCCTGGTGGTGACGCATATAGCGGCATGGGTGACCACATGCCACCTGTGCATCATGCCAGGATGCCGCATGCAGCTGCTGTGGATGGAGGGAGAAAAAGGGAAAATTTTCCCCCCCGGCCAACCGGATGATAGCTGCTGGTCCCCATCGCCACGAAAGCCAGGCAGAGGCCGAGCTGACCCCACTGTCCCTGGGATACACTTCTCTGCACCTCTGGGTGCTTCTTCCATGAAGGGGGGACCCACCCAATGAAGGGTTATGTCGAGTTACCCAGGGGGGATCTGGCAATGAAGGGGCAGTGGATGGCGACGGGGCGTGGTGGCAGTGAGGGGCCTAGGTGGCCCAAAGGAGTTGCTGACCGGGATGCCTGGGGAGGAGCAAAAACATATTTTTCATTTATAGAAAGAACATAAAAATAATGCAGAAAAGCAATCAAAACATACTCAGCCTGGCTCTGTAATAGTGTGTGCATGCCACAAAGCCTTAGCCAGCAGCATCCAGAGGGTGGATTGAAAATAAAGCCAGAAAACCCATGAGTATGAATCTGGCATTCTTGGGCCCTACCACTCTGACTGCTTATTTGTCCCCCTCCCCTGCACATTTGGCAGGCCTGAAGGAGCTCCCGATGGAACCCACCATGGAGGACATGCCCCCTGGCAAGGAAATACCCTCCCTTGACCCCTGGGTGACCAAGTAATTGATAGAGATGGGTGGCAGCTGAGGCCGGGAGGAGCCTGGCAGAAGTGGGCAGTGTCGAAGAAGGGGGATGGGAATATATATATAAAAAAAAAAGGATTAACCTTTTCTTCCCTTAAAGGAGCCATGTACTTGCACGTAACTGTTAAAGGCATATGTAGACTTTTGTGCATGATATAGCTAACTCTTAATCTAAAGCTTTAATTCTAATGTTTAGTGCACTTTAAGAATGCATTTTAATATCTGATTGTTAAGGAGCAGGTTCTGCCTGTTGTCTGCTGCCGTCTCTTCAGGAACACCATGAAATCAAGATGCTGCATTTCATGAAGTTATCCTGGTTGGAACCATTTTTAAACAAATACACGAATAAACTCCTGCAGAGCAATAGTCTCCTGTGCAAAGAACACTGACTGGGCCATCCAAAGTTTCACACGTTGCCACCTCTGGACCCTTTTTTTTTTTTTGCAATATTTTTAACAGTTTTTGTTTTACTTTCATCCTATTTCCAACTTTTTTATGGAGTCTGTCTTCTTCCTGGGGTGCTTAGGCTGGTATAATAGGAAGCAGGCAGGTCCTATGTGCCTCTACGCTAAGCTCCTCCCTCTAACAGTACATTATTTTCTCCACCGATAGCTCCCCGCACTTTTTTCTAGATCCACTGCACTAGCACCTTATCTTTGGTTGTAACATGCTACGACATGAATCAATAAGAAAGGGTAGCCTGGTAGTAAGATGCAGTGGATGTGCCTTCCCTCGAGGCTCAACTCATCACCTCCACAATAAACTCTAATCTCTACTAGCATAACTATGAGAAGTCTGTTCCCAAATCAAGGTCTTCTGAGTCATGGCACAAGGGGCTACCACTGACGCTGCGCATGAGGGCCAAGCCCTTACCTTAGTTTCTGACAGCCAGAGGTAAAAATCCGCCATTATTGTGTGATTGACGTGGGTCCATCACAGAATAGTCACTGCTGCATACAGTTATAAATCAGTAATATGATTTCAGCCAATCAGCATACAGAGACACTGTACCGCTTATCCTGTATAAAGTGTGCTCTTGTGCAGAAGCATTAGGAGGGACCCACACTCCACTTCAGCACCGGGGGAGGACGGCACAATGAAATTAAAACAAAAACTATAGAGTTATTATAAATCACTTGAGCTAAACTTGAGTCATTTATAATAAGTTAACAGGGCCTCCAAGGGGTGTCTCTCATGGTATAACAGACTCCACTTGTGAGGTTTGGGGAGACACAACTGCTGAGCATTGCTTCGCTGTCCTCTCACTCACACCTCAAGCACAGAGTCTCTTATACCACAAGAGACACCACTTGGAGGCCCTATTAACTTATACAAAAGGCAAATAGTAATACAGTGCAGGGTTTTTTTTTAGGGCAGAAAAATAGAAATATTGCAATGTCTGATGGTAACAATTCAGAACAGAAGCAGGTCTACTTTTTGAGGTGAAACCTCAACTCTGGGATCTCCTGATGTACAACAGTGAATCTCAGAAGCAGCCACAGCCCTTTATCATGGAAAATAAAACCACAGCAGGTATCATACAAGAACTGTACTGTATCTAAAAAGCAAAGATCAGGGTCATGCTTAACACATAGAAAACAGCCCTGACTGAAGGGGGAAGAGGCCACTGTAATGTAGGTACACCCCAATTAGAAAGCCTCAGGAGTTTCAACTGGGGAAAACAGAGTCAACATTCATAAGATGGGATATGGTGGGGTATCCAGAGTTGAGCAAATTAATGGGGGGGGGGGTCAAATACTTCATGCACCTAAAATAGGAGTTTAATTTGCCCCTGTGGGATTTCTGTTGTTTCCTGCAGATTAGGGACTATCTAAGGAATCAGCAAAACTCAGATAACAGCAGAGGCAGACCCCTTAATGGCCCTAGCAGGATCCGTTATGGAGGGGGTGGTAATTACTCACCCTATCTCTCTCTCATACGTATCATATGTACTAGACCCCATCTAGAAGCCAGGAAATCATGTCAGGCCAAATGGGAGAAAGAGGCAGCTCTAGCCCGCACAGAAAAGGAATGGGAGGCTTGCTGGGAAGGGATTTCTAAGGTAAGAGCATCAAATAATTGGAGGAAGCACAGGTGGAAAGTGTTAACCAGGTTCTTTAGGACCCCCACCATCATCGCCCATTGTGGTACAAACCTTTTGGATAGATGTTGGAGACAGTGCTTATAGAAGGGACATCATATTTTGGAGCTGTCCCAAGCTCACAAGCTTCTGGAGCAAAGTGGCAACTGCTATAAGGCAAGTGTTTTCTGTCCGTCCCCCGTCCCCCCACCAAGTCAAATTACATATCTGCTATGGGGACTGAAGCCAACTAGGATAAGAATGAAAGGGAAAACATATCTGTATCAAATACTCATAGCTGCAACATCTAAAGCCATTAACCAAAGGTGGCTCCTGCCCCCCCCCCCCTCCGCTATTAGTAGAGAGCTAGGTACAAAGGTGTAAACAAATTTTACTTATGGAATGGCTCATGGCTAAATTAAGACTCACAGTGGATAAAAACAAATCATACAGGTATCCCCCCCTCCCCCGAACAGATTACTAATTTGCCGTACGAGTAAACAACTAAGGCTAAGGAGCAAGCTTAAGCCAGAGTTAACACTAGCTGTCTAACACTGAAAAGGAAACACAGATCAGCTAATATTGTACTGTGAAGATACTGTTTGTCATGTCTAACTTTTTCTTTTATATAATCAAGCCAAAATCAGCTCTGAAATTTAATTGGTCGACTGTTCATGTCCATCCTTTGTATTAGAGTATTTATTTAAGTTTAGGCATTTTTAATTTCCCTTACTGTACTATAAACTAAATGTCATACCCTGTCCAAGTGTTTATGTTCTGTAATGTGTTATTGTAAGTTAAAAAAGTTTCAATAAAATATATTAAAAGTAAACGTCAAAGTAATACAGTAATTTAATGCACCGTAACACCCAACTAACCTTTGAAGGAACATCAGCACTTTAAGCACTTTTGCAAAGGATACCAACAGATGCCTCTGACTCTGTGCCCCACAAAAGGTTAACCAGGAAGTTGGTGGATCTTGGAGTTGGGGAGAAGATGGCCAGATGGGTGGAACATTGGCTGAGGGATAGAACCCAAAGGGTGGTGGTGGTGGGAGAGTTATCTGGCACCAGAGATGTAACCAGTGGGGTCCCACAGGGCTTCATGCTAGGGCCAGTGTTGTTCAATGTCTTCATCAATGACATTGGGGATGGCATCAAAGGCAAAATGTGCCTATTCGCAGATGACACCAAGCTCTGTGGGAGAGTGGACACAGCTGAAGGGATATGGGACCTACAGGAAGATCTGGAAAAGCTAGGGAGGTGGTCCAGGATCTGGCAGCTTGGCTTTAATGCCAAGAAATGCAAAGTAATGCATACTGGAGCCAAGAATCCCAGGACAAAGTATTACCTGGGTGGAGTCCGAGTAGCTGCATCAGAGGAGGAGAAGGACCTGGGAGTGACGATCACTAGTGACCTGAAGCACTCCATGCAGTGCAAGAAAACAGCAGCAAAGGCAAACAAGATGCTGGGATGCATAGCTAGGGGGATCAGTAGTATGAGAGAGGAGGTTATACTGCCCTTGTACAGGTCACTGGTAAGGCCACATCTAGAGTATGGAGTTCAGTACTGGTGCCACACCTCAAAAAGGACATTAACCTGCTAGAGAAGGTACAGAGGAGGGCTACAAAGATGATAGCCAGTCTGCAGGGCAAGGCATACGAGGAGAGGTTGAGGGCACTGAACATGTACTCCCTGGAAGACAGGCGAGAGAGAGAGAGAGGGGACATGATTGGGACATTCAAGTACTTGAAAGGGATAAATAATGTTGATAAGGAAAGTTTCTTTAAGCTGAGTGGCAACCATATCATAAGGGGGCACAGTCTTAAACTGGAGAGTGGGAGGTTTAGGAGGGATGTCAGAAAGCACTTCTTCACAGAAAGGGTGGTGGACACTTGGAATACATTGCTGGAAGAGATCATCTCGTTAAAGACAGTGAGCAGCTTTAAGAGAGGCTGGGATAGGCATGGGGGAAGATAAGAATCATGGGTAGGGAGGATGGGAGGAGTGGGGAGGGAGGGCAGGGACATTAGCTCAAGCTGTGGACCATGCAATACGAGCAGACTTGATAGACCAAATGGCCTTCTTCTGCTGGCTTGTTCGTATGTTTGTATGCCTCCCCACAGATGCAACACTTTTTTCTGTTACGGATTTGAGCAGAACCAGAGCTGAACCATGTTAAGACCATGCTGAAGAGTATGTTCCAGCTTGGAACCGAGGCTTTAGAGGTAAAAAAGTAGTGTGTGGCCTGCATACATGGGAATATGTCAGGAAACACATACCGAGGGGAGGTTGTTAAAAGGATAGGCAATAGGATGGGCCCATGATAGAACCCTGGGAGTCTCCTGAAGCGATGAGAAGAGGATGGAGAGGACATCACCAAATTGGACCAACTGGTGTCTACAAAACAGGTAGAAGCAGAACCAACTGACCAATAGGCCAGACAGACCTGTCACCATGAATCTGCTAAGCAGGAGAAGATGGAAAATGAAGTGTAGAAGGTGTGGCATCGAGTTCTGTTGCCACAGCAACTATGCAGTAGGCCAGAGAGCTGCCTGCTCCTTCGCATGGGGTCCACTGTGTGTACGTGTGTGTGGGTGTGTGTGTGTGGCTGATTAAGGCATGGCATGGGGAGGTGAAAGGTCCACAGAATGTAGCAGGGAGAAAAAACACGGGTTTATCAGAATGATGATCATCTTGATCTCTGTGCCACAGTGACCTCCACCAGAAGGGTAGTGACAGGAACAGCTTGAAGGGATACTCTGTCAAAAAAGGAAAAGCAAAATCGTAAACACAATAAGAGCCCATGAACATCAGCGCAACAATAACAGCGAGTATCCCTAACTAGGGAGGCAGTATAGCACAGTGATTTAAGGCTCTGAGCTGCAAATTTGATGACATCCAGCAGACCAGACATGGGTTTGAATCCCACAGCTTCCACTTGCATACTGTGTGACCCTGAGCAAGTCACTTAACTTCCCTGTGCTCTCAGGTCGCACCTGTAAAAAAGCTTTCAGCATAGTGTGCTACTCCTGGTTTAAAAAAAAAAAACAAGCAGGAATAAGAGCAAGCACCCAAAACTGCAAAAAACTGCAAGGAGGAGAATGGCATGGGGGAGTTGGGAGGGGGGCAGATTTATTAACCCAACTCCGGGGTGGGACGCAACTCGAGCAGGGTGAAAAAGTCCGGGGGAACGGGAGAAAGTTGGGGGAGGCAGATTAAATATTCTCACTCGGGGGGGGAATGCAACTCGGGGAAGGGGACAAAGCCGGAATTTAGCTAGGAATGTCTAAAATGTCTGAAATGTCTTACAATGAATGTTAGATTTGTTCTCCCTGTGAAAAGCCAGGGAGGGATCTTTTGTCATGATAAATAAAATGCTATTATGTGTTCTGTGGACACTTTAAAGACATGACCTGTCTGTGTCTATTAGGAGTGTGCACAGGTCCCAATATCTGGAGTCTGATCTGGGATCACCTTATTTGGCAATACTTGGACTTGGGTGTTCCCATGTGGGGACGCCAGGACTCATTAACACTCACCCTTGTTACTCCAAATAGTCCCCCCCCTTCCAAAATCCCAACAATACCCTTCTTTATGCAATGCCTTTGGGGAGTACAGCACTAAGTGCCTGCCCCCATCTATGCTGCCCCCTTATGTCTGCCAGCTGGGAGGGATGACGCACTGGTGGCCACAGTAAAGCTCATAAGTGGTCCAGTATGAGCTGGGCTGGCACTGGCAGGATATCTTGGAGGAAGCAGAGCTAGGGTGAGGTCAAGTGGGGCATGAGGTGCAGTTTACCAAGGACATTCTTTGGAACTGGATGCCTCATGACAAACCCTGCCCCACGCCTCCTGACCTAACTATAGTTACGCCTCCTGCTGGATGTCCTGCCCATGTTAGTCAGCCATGTGGAAGATCATGCTGTACCGCTGTCTGCTGCTGCTCAAGCTTACTAACACTGCTAAGTCATCCCTCCCTGCTAGCAGCATATATGGGTATAAGAGGTATGTGCCTCCCCCGGAGATTCAGGGTACATTTTGTTTAATAAAACAAGACCAGGGTGCCCTACAGCCCTCCATCCTGGAGTAACCAAGTAAGAAGATGAGGAGAATCCTGCCCTAAACACACCATGAGTGGGCTGGGGCTGAAAGGATGAAGGGGGAGCAGACAAATCAAACAGATGTGTGAGTAAACGTAATGTAGGGCTTTTGCTGCATTAGTGGGTGTGGAGGGGGCTTTGTAGAGTGACAGAAAGGGGGAAGGAGAAGTATGCCAAAATGTTCCTGGATTATCTCAAAATATTTGGCATTTGGGTCCAAATAATACTGCAATATTTGGGGTATTCAAAATGAAACTTGGGGCTGTGCACATCCTTAGTCTGTGTTTTAAGTGTTTTCAGGATGTTGCCTCATGCAACTATGAAAAGCCAAGCTCACACTGGTAGTGCAGGTACTGGTAATAAACACAGTTCGTAAGTAGGAATCAGAGTAACAAAACCAGACTTGCTGGCCATTCTTGGGTGTGGTGGCTGCAGGTGCACAACACTAGTACACAGTGTTAAACAGCAGAGCATTGTGGGAAAAGCTGTAACATGACTTCACAGGAGTGATCATTCATTTCTGGGAGGGAAACAGCTACACCAATATGACCCATGGAGACAGCAAAGAGAAAGAGAGGGCTGTGTGCAAAGAAGGAACCCAGAGGGCACAAAAAGTGAATGAGTACACATCAAACGTGTTCTTCTATGAGAGAAAGGAGATGGGAATTCAGCCTCTCAGTCAGATCTGAAGGATCAGCGGATTTCTAAAGGTGCAGCTGCAGCACATTCCTCAAGTTCTCAGAGTATGACTTAAACCCTTAGGCCCTGTCCACACTACGCCCCTGTAACATTACAGAGTGCCCAAACCGTTACCGCAACAGTTTGCATTTACACCTGTAACGTTACAGAAGGCATTTTCGTAACTGTTGTTGAAACCACATATGAGGTGGTTTCAACAACGATTAATAATCCAGTCCCTTCTCAGTAACGTTACCGGCAGTAGTGTGGACTGGCCGGTACGGTCTAATACGTTACGCTACAGTGGACACACTGTACCACTCCCGCCGTAAACGCTTTCTGTCCGCTATGGGTCTGAGCGGTGTAGTGTGGACGGGGCCTAATTTTATTTAATACAACATAATTACTAATACTACTATACAATCATTTGATCTTAAAACATATCCTATAATTCTGCAAGTGACAGAAAGTGCCACTTTGATGTGCACTGAACTTGTATCGGATATTTGTGATACCAGAGAAAGGAAGTGTGTTCTGAAACCCCAGGTCCAACCACGTTAGCCTGTACCTCAGTAATTAGAGCACCAGGATTATAATCTGGAGACATGGGTTAAATTCCTAGTAGGTCACAATATTTCTTTCTCACTACAATTTGTGATTTAATTCCTAAGCAGTGACTTAACACTGTACCAAAAACATCCGTCATCTTAAATAAATACATAAATTGAAAAAACTTTAACTTTTTGGTGTTAGCTTGTTTGCTAGCAGACTTGTGTACTATCACTATCCATAAATAGACCTGAAATATAAATCAGTGTTTGGATGGTCAAAAAGTAGCCTCAATGGAAGAGATGTTTAAAATTGCTGGCGGCAGTCATATTTATGGGCTGATCCACAAAGGTGGCCAGGATATGCTCAAATGGAGCATATCCTGGCTGTAGTACTGCGCACACAAACACACCCCCCATGCCTGTCCGCACCATACAGCATCCTCAGCTCCTTGACCTCCAGGTTCCACTAGTGTGGAGAGGCAGGTGAAGGCAGGGGGTGGGTGGAGTGGGTCAGGATCACAGGTATCCAATCGGATGCACATGCTGGTCTATGAGTGGATCTTCTGTCTGTGCAGGGGCAAGACATTTCAACATATGACAGTTCTACTATAGCACCTCCTTATCTCCAATGAAAAATATATACTATTTTAAACAGTACTGACTGGTGCTGGTAATGCCCCCAACAAAGGCTCCTAGAGCTGGGGACTGGAGGACAGAGAGATGATTGTGCTTGGAATTGTGCTGTGTGGCCTGGCAGAAGGGATGTGTAGCCAGAACTGCGGCCCCTAGGTATGCATAGCCCAGAAGTCTGCTCCAGAATTGAGCACTTAGCCACAGATGCCCCCTGGCTTGCCCTATCCCTGCTGTCCATGTGGCCAAGCACATAGAAACATAGGCTTTGACGCAGATAAGGACTGCTTGGCCCACCTAGTCTGCCTATTTCCCAAGCTATTGGATAAGCTGCAGATCCTAGTTAATCAACAGCCTACTTCCTCCTACCCACCTCTAGAATTACCTTATGTCTGTCCCATGTATTCTTGAATTCTCCCACTGTTTTTGACCCCACGACCCCCTCAGGAAGGCTATTCTATGCGTTTACCACCCTCTCCATGAAAGAATACTTCCTCACGTTGCCCCTGAGCCATCCCCCCTCTATCTTCAAACTGTGCCCCTTGTTCTTACACACCTCTTTTTCTGAAAGATGCTACCCTCTTGGATTTTGTTGATTCCCTTGAGGTACTTGAAAGTTTCTACCATATCCCCCCTCCCTCCTTTCCTCGAGGGTATACATATTAAGCTCTTTTAGTTTCTCTTCGGATGGCTTCTGATGCAGATCCTACAACATTTTAGTTGCCCTCCTCTGGACTGCCTCCATCCTGTCAATGTTTTTGCAGAGATTGGGTCTCCAGAACTGCACACAGTACTGTAGATGGAGTCTCATCAACAGTCTGTACAGGGGGATAACAACTTCCTGATTTCTACTGGTGATGCCTCTCCCTGTACATCCCAGTATTCCCCAGCCCTCCTTACTGCCTTCTCACATTGCTTGCCTTCCTGTAGGTCACGTTGGTCTGGGATCGAGTTCAGAGTGGCATGTGTCACCTGCCTGTGAGGGGCACTTGGCAGCTTTTCCTGGCCCTCTGCATGTGCAGAGGGACTGGAAACCTTTTGCAGATTGCACTCATAATGACTTGAATAATTTGTTTAAAATGAGTAATACTGGTGTAAGCATGGCTCAGTTGGTAGCACATTTGCCTCTGGGCCAGAAGGCCATGGGTTCTAGTCCCACACCAGGATTGGGCTCAAAGCATAAATGCTGGCACCTGAGTAAAGTACCAAGGGAATGCTGTACTGTCGAGGTGTGCAGTCCTTAGATGAAATATTAAACTGAGGTCTCATCTCTGGTGCTGTCCTGGTGAGTCTCCAGATGGAATTAAAAGAACACGAGGAACTTGTCCCTGATGCCCTGACCAACAACCCATTAAAACCAGTTAATGCAATTGTCCACGGCTGTGTGTAGGTATTGATGTGCAAAATGGCTGCCTCTACAGTTAACTCACTTCACTACCAGTCTTGCATTGCTTGTAAAGCACTTTGGGATACCATTTGCTATATAAACGCAAATTCTACTTCTACAAGATGTTTTTAAAATATCTGCAGTAATCAATCATGTGCTGATGAATGAATCTAAGGAGATAAGAAATGTAATGTTGCTAACAAAACACCTTACAGGATAACATTTTCTCAGCTACCAAAAACTTCTTGTGCTTTGGGGTATTGCTAGCGCTGGGCCTCTGGGGCTTGGGCCTCGAACGTTTTATCTTGGGCCTGGAACAGGACGGCTCAGTTAATGTTTTTTTTGTTTTTTTTTAATGCCCAGTTCCGTGTAAATGCAGCTTGCACCTTGAAGCATTCCTCTTTTTTTCCTTGGTTCCTTGTAAATGATACTTGCAGCACACACAGACCCTCCTCCACTCTCTCGCTGGATCCTATTAGGAGAACGTAGGGCAGGGTTGGGAGGTAGGTCTAGTCCCCCAATTTCTCTAACTACATGATTCTGTTGTTGTGCAACAGCAGTGCCACTACTGCCATCATGCCGGGCCCGTGCCACCAGGTACTCGGCCTCTTCTTGACCAACTCCCCTGGCTCCGGCTAGTCCTGCTGCTTTGTGCTACTGTCTGCTCTGTCTGCTGTGCATCAATGACTCGACAACAAGGAATCAAGCAGCACCTGACCTGCCTGCCACACTCATCCAGCTGGCCACTGAAGTACACGTCTACTGCCCAGTTCGAGGAGAGACACAGCAATGGGGAGGCGAGGTGACTCAAGCAGCTGCTTGGTCTGGACAGAGCAGTGTTATACCTGGCTGGGTTTGTATTTAATTTCATGATCCCATTCCCTGTGGGACAAGCTGGGAACCAGGACAGGTAGGGGTGTCACCGTGTTAGCGTCGGTGATAAGTAAGCTCCTCAGATTGGTCTGTCTGTGACAGTGATTGGCTTTGTGCAGTGTGACGCGGGGGACTATTGCTGATTGAGTGTAAAGACTCATGTCTCTTTTGGCTAATGCACAGCCCCCCCCCAAGAGAAAGAGAGATTGTATACATTATGGTAAAGAAATTAGAAAAAAAGTCGTATTTTTCCTTGGGGTATCACTAGCAACATTAATATAATAAGGGTATTGCTTGTGCTACCAAGACCTGCCTGTTCGTTAGAGAGCAGGCCTGCTTCCTTGTTATCATTGTGACATTGTCTATCAGGCTGTCAATGGCTTTTATTTATGAACCTGATTTTGAGACCTGAATTAAAGCAGCAGCTGCCTGCTGATGGTTTCAATTTGTGGAGTGTGTTCATGTATCACTACTAGTCAGCTGATGGCTCCTTTAAGCATCACGCACACCTGCAGTGTGGCATACTATACTGGCTAAATGGTCACAAAATGGTGCGTCATGGTGTAGTTTAGCATGACACCGTCATGTGACTACAAACTATCCCACAATGCATGTGTGTGTGAATCGTGCAGACTAGGATGTCCAGTTCTGGGTGTGAATACCAGGAGAGAATGTCTTGTGCACAAAGAATGGAGCTGTCCGAGTGGCTGGTGAATGCACATGTGACTGGGATGTGGATTATAAAGGTGAGCCAAACACTGCTTAGTCAGTGCGTATGTAAGATTTAAAGAGCAGCTGACGCCTTCAGGAGAACAGTAACAAAACAGTATTTAGACACAGTTCGGCTCGTATTTCACATTAGTCCCATATTTCTTCTTCTCATTATTTATTACCAAGGTCATTGTCATGAAAAAAACGATAGTTGCTCTTGACAATAGTATCTATTCCTGTTGCTTTCTCCCTACCTGAGGTAATAATGCACTGTTTGTGACATCACAGTTACTCCCATGGCAACAGATTGTGGTGTAACAACAGAGAATTAAGACTTTGAAGTAAGGAGTAAGCTATAGAGGCAAATGAACTCTAAGGGATAAAGATGATGTATTCATGCAAATTCCCTCAGTAATGAATAACAGGGAGGAGAAATCTGTAGAATACATATGAAATGCAAGCTGAATTGTACCTAACATAATGTTTTTTAAAGTTTTCTTTGAGGTGTCAGCTACTCTTTAAATATAGACGTACACTGTGGGAGAAAGAAAAAGAGACTGTTTTTATGGTGGTTAAGAGCACTAAGCTGCAAACCTGGAGAAATGGGTTTGAATCCCACAACCACCACTTGCATACTGTGTGACCATGAGTAAGTCACTTATCTTCTCTGTGCTCCCAGGACGCATCTGGAAACAAGCCTCGGCTTAATTAGTGTCTTTCCTGGCCAAAAATTGTAAAGTTATCGTAATAAATTTACTCAGAATAGTATTCCCATTTGCTTGGATTACTACTTGACTAGTAGAAGAGGTTTTGCTAAAAGGCATTGGCCCAGATATTCAAACTGCGCCATTCTGTGGCGCAAGCCTGTGCGCCGCTCAAAATAGTTGTGCAGGGGTGTGGCCAGGGCGATATTCAACGGAGTTGTGCTATGGCTAACTGCTTTGAATATCGCACTTGGCCACTTACTGTGCATGGCGAAGTGGAACTGCGCCAGCGCAAGTGGTCAGAGTGGAGCATTGCGATGCGGTGGTGCAAGTTCCATTGCACCATGCACAGCACCTGCAATATTCAAAGGGTGACATGCAGATGGGGCCATAATTTATGCAAGGTGCACAGGGGGCCATTTGCATCTGATTACGGCCCCATTTGCATGCCATTAGCATGCAGGTGCGCCGATCCCCGACGACTTGTGCCTGGCGCCCTGCCAGGCAGCAGCCGTCGGGGACCGACGCCTCCTGCAGCCCGATTGCGGGACGTCCCATAAGGGACAAAGAACGTCTCTCATCCCTGGTGGTCCAGCGGACTGCGAGTAGCCCGATCGTGGGCATTACTGATCCCCCCCAAAGTCCAATATCCCTGGTGGTCCAGCGGACCGTGAGTAGACCGATCGCGGCGGCATTCCTCTATCCCCCAAGTCCGAACTCCCTGGTGATCTAGTGGACCCCCACCCCACCACGAGCCCACCCCACTCCCCCGTCGGCGGCGGGCGGCAGCACCACCACCGCCGCCTGCGACTGACTTAACTCGACTATGGCTGCACACCATGTGGTTCAGAGCATGAGCCAATGGGTGTGCACTACTCATCCAGTAATCCAGATAGGTGAATGAATTCATTCACCTATCTGGATAACTAGTCTGTATGAACTGCACGCCCATTGGCTCATGCTCTGAACCAATGGGCATGCAACCATACCGAAGCTGTCAGTCGGCGAGGCGGCAGGGTGGTATGGTGGGTGCGCATGCCCGCGGCTGACGGGAGGAGCAGGTGTTGGGGCTCAGTGGGCGGGTGGGTGGAGGGTCCACTAGATCACCAGGGAGTTCGGACTTGGGGGATAGAGGAATGCCGCCCGCAATCGGGGCTACTCGCGGTCCGGCTGGACCACCAGGGATATTGGACTTTGAGGGGTACAGTTATGCCTGCGATAGGGGCATGAGGCGCCGTCCGGGTGCAGCGGGAACAGCCGATGGCTACCCACAGGTGGCAGCTGCTGTGTTGCGCCCTGCGAATGCAGCAGCTCACCTGTGGGTGGCCCTCGACTGTTCCTTTTTTAGGTTTATTTTCAGGTAGGCGCAGGTAGGCTAGCGCCGCATAACCTGCACGGCCCGGCTGAATATCGAGCTGTGTAGTTTATGCATGGGCACGTCCTACCTGTGCTCTGTGATAGATTAATGATGTACCGCCGCGACGGGATTTCAAAGCGACTTTCCTTTTAAATCGCGACTGGTGTAATTTAGTAGACAGCATGGCGCAACACCAGTGCGCCATGTGCAACCCTTTTGAATATCTGGGCCATTGTGTTTTGCCAAAAAGGCAATAGAAGTTTCATACTTGAGCTTTGAAGTTTAGAGATAAAAATTCACTAAAAATACCACCAACACCTTAATGTGGTTCGTCAGTTGGCATCCATCTGTAACCCTCTCCCCCGGACGAGGCTGAAAATAGGCAGAATTGTCTAGCTCTAGCCCTCCTTTCTCGACAAAAACAAACAAACAAAAAAAAAACTAAACAGACACTTCATGTGAGAGGCAACAAACAGCATTAGGATAGCATTTATTTAGCACAAGTGAGGTTGGAAAATAAAAAAATATATACTATTCAGTAATTAAACTTGATAGAGGTTGGATGGAGGCAGCCTCTCCATGAAGCAGCCTTATTCTCAGCACTTTTTCATATATGTTCCTTGGTGTGTGTGTGTGTGTACCATACTTTCTTCAGATATGAACCCATATTTTCAGAAGGATCGGGCAGCCCCCCACACACACACACCTAACCCTTCTCAAAATCCTGCTGCCAAAATCTACTCATATTTATTCAACAAGTAGGGTGTTGATTCCATGAACTTCATTCTATGATATGAAACTTTACTTGACAAGCGGGAAAAAAGACACAAACTAGAACAGTAGGAAAAGGGGCAAGGGAAAGCACCAGAAACTGCCAACATTTCTACGGCTTCTACAATGTTGTGATCCGCCCAGACTAATATGTCATGGTAGTACCGCCTCTGGTTGTAAGTTTCCACGAGTGATGTACCAGCTCCGCCTTCAACCCAGGGCCCGCCCTTCAGCATCAGACGGATGGTTTGGTCACAAAACTAGAATGGGTTTTGTCACTTTCTACCTGCCAATGACGTCTGGATATTTGGGTCCCACCTAAAGCTGGGCGGCTCCTCGGCTCAGAGACACACGGGTATAAATACCGCGCCTGAGTACGCACTTTAGTACAGGCTACAACACTGTCTTTGAAGTCAGGTAAGTGATGAAGGTGTTTGTTCTAGCGTAAGGAAAGCGGTGTGGTAAGGTTTAAAAGTTTTGCTATGTTTAGTAACAGACTGGTGGCGCAGTGTCCATAATAAATCTGGTGCAAATAGAAATGCACGGTAGACCAGCCCTTTTCCATGGACCAGAAAGAGCAGTCAGCCCTTCGAATATGTCATTCCGATCTAGCTAGCAGACCCCATACATTAGGACCGAAAACGTGAGATGGTTTGTGTCATTTACATCCCTTGACCTGCACACAGATGGGCTATATACTGTATACGGCTGCCTTTCTGACCTCGATAGTCGGGACATCTTTTACAGTGCCGCCTGTTTACCCCGGTCTTCTCGCATTACTACCTGGCTACCTCGGGGACCCCTAGCATGGTGCCGCCCGGCTACCTCGGGGTCTCCTTGCGCAGTGCCACTCGACTACCTCGGTTATCTCTTTGCGCAGTACCTCCCGGCTACCTAGGGACCCCTTGGCACTCTGCTGCCAGTGCCATCCGGTTTCCACGGGGACCATTTGACGCAGCGTCCTCCTGCTACCTGGTGATCCCTTTACGATGCTGCCCAGCTACTTCGGGGGTACCTTTGCAGTGCCTTCCACCCGGCAAACTCCGGGAACACTTGTGCATTGCCGCCCGGTTATGGGGTACCCCTTTTTGCACTGCAGCCCGTCTACCCCTTTGCAATATCACCCATACCGAATGGCGGACCAACACGGTATAAACCGGACAGGCTGGAACAGTCCCAACGCTCACTTGCTCCCGGTCCGGCCAGTGGGTTTTTACCGTTTGGGGTGCGGTCTGGTGGTCCAGATTTTACCAAAGTCCCTCTACACTCAGTGCTGCCTGCCAGATCTTAAGAATCCTTGATGCAGGTGACGCTACCACGGGAATAGTTGCACAGTGCTGCCCGCCCCCGCCTATCTCGATAACTGTTGCAGGGTGCTGCCCGGCTGCCTGGGAACCCCACTTGCATGGTGCTGTGCGTCTGCCTTGGGGGGGAACCCTCTGTTGCTGCCCCCACATCGGTGATCTGTTGCAAGGTGCTGCACGGCAACTTCGGGGCGGACCTTCTGCTGCTGTCCCCACCTTGGAAAACCCTGTTGCACGGTGCTATCCGGCTACCTAGGGAACTCTGCTGCTGCCCCCTGCCTTGGGGACCCTATTTGCACAGTGCTACCCTGCTAACTCGGGACCCTCTGCTGCTGCCAGTGGCCCCAGAAATAAGGCATTTGTAGAGATCACAGTAAATGAGGCACGCCACGCGAATACTTGCGCTCTTGTGAAACCCATCGCCGGTACCAGGATGCTGCTGTGCAGCTGCGACACAGCATCGTGGGGAGATGGTGGCGATTGTCGGACCACCGACAGACCTGCGGTATTTGCGTGAGGTCAAGACACCCTACTTTCTCAAATAAGACCCTGATTTATTTTTGGTAGTTTGAGTTGGTGGGCTTCATCCCCGTAATAAAAAAGGGGTGTGGAAGGCGAAGCCCCCCCCCCACCCCAAAAAAACCTCAAACGTGTCAAAACCAACATTAATAGCAAGCATAAGCAGGCGCTGTATTCAGGAAAGAGTTTTGCTACTTGCTAGGGACAGGGTTACCACCTCTTGAGAAGCCCAAAATGGGACATTTCTTACTGAAACAATATTTTTTCGCACGACAATGTAATCTCGACGCAACAGACATGTTTTCTTTATCAGAATTAAAACTAAATGTTTTTTTAGTTGTTTCTATTGTTTATTATTTTAACGTATTTAAGTTAAGGTATTAGTTTTCTGCAACGATTAGAGGACATTTAGAAAATATTTTTTCTACTATGAAGTCAGGATGTAGTATATATCTTTTTTTTTTTTAAAGGACACAGCTGCCCAAATCAGGACTGTTCTGCGTAAAGCAGGACAGATGGTAACCCTACTACTTGGGTAGCGCTGCTCCGATACTCTTTACTATCTCGCAGCAGCCACGATGCTTATGTGTCGCAGCAGCTAAAGAAGTTCCGCTCTCCGTCACATGTTGACTGCGCCCTCTATTGTTGGTAGCGAATCCCAGCACGTGCAGAACCGTGTGACTCAACTGTTTTTTTTTGGGGGGGGGGGGGGCGCCGTGCCCGCACACTGGCGGTACTATGCTAAGCAGCATGGGCAGAACCGTGTGAAGCCACTGACGCACTTTTTAGCGGGAGGGGATCGAGGTATTGCGCAGTATCTGCGCACTGCCATTACGACGCCAAGCAGAGTGGGCAGAACCGTGTGACGCACTTTAGTGTTGTATTTTTGGGGGTTACTGCGCATTGCCCGCACACTGTCGTTACCATGTCAGGCCTAGTGAGCAGAACTGTGACGCCACTGACGCACTTTTGGCGGGAGGGGTCGGGTATTGCGCAGTGCCCACACTGCCATTGCCACGCCAAGCAGAGTGGGCAGAACCGTGTGACGCACCTTTTTTTGGGGGGGGGGTTATTGCGCACTGCCGTTACCATGCCAACCTCTCACGCTACTGGAAAGGCGTGTAGATTTTCGTTATTTATCGAGAATAGCCACACGTCTCACCTGCTATGAATTTCACAGCGTTTTTTTTTTAACACTCAGATTTATCTTTGATCCGCGAAAGTTTACTGATGTTAGAGCTATTTCTGAACACACAAACTATGAAAACATTGGGCTACCTTGAAAGAAGCATGCCTTAACACTAAACATATGGGGGGAGTCTATTCTTTTTTATCTATACAGTCTAAATAGCATTGAAAAGTCCTTTCAAAAAATATAAGAAATGTTTAAGACTAGTCAAGTACCTACACATTTAAAAATCAGCAGATTCGATTTAAAATGACAGCAATTTAAAAACACTTCTAAGATTATAATGAATTAACAAGAGGATGGGAGATGAGGAGAAATGATGGTCAAAAAGAGAGTAAGAAATAGAACAGGGTTGTCTTGGCCTCAACAACTGACTGAAGTAGGAAAGAAATTATATATAGGAATACATGTACTGTAGTGATTAATGACTAGATACTAAATAATGTATATTTCCATGTTTTGTTAAAAATATGTATATTACACTTCAGATCATGTGATGGCTTCTCAAGTCCAATGGCTTCTGTTAGTTTATGGACTACGTTATGTACGTATGCATTTATTTAAAAAGTTTACTAGGAAAGACATGCTACGCTGCTTTAAGCTCCTTTGAGGAGGAAGGTGGGGAAGGGGTGAGAACAGGAACAGTGTTAAGTATAATGTTAAAAAAATGCGACAGATGGAAATAAATCTAACAAAACGAGCAATTACAGGCAGCAGGAATTATGCAGTACAGTAGATTGCAGAACAAGAACAACATTCAGTAAGCAGTAATAAAAGGGGTGCATGTAGTGGCTGAAAACTTGGGGAGTGGGGGTTGTACTAGTGACAGTGGGGGACAGAACAGAAGTCCAAGACTCAGTGTCCAGAGCTTCTAGACACCCTCTTATGACCTTGACAGCTAGATTTTCATGTCAGAGATGTGACATTAAAATCACTCACCTTCCCTCCACGGAGGCGGAGTCCAGCCATCTCCGCCCATTGCACATACGGAGGCCTGGGGAGAAAATGTGGCAGAAAATACCGGAAGCTGGCAGGCTCCGTGACGACCCAATGCACCACCACACCAGCAAGCCTCGATTCTGGATTGTGCTCCGAGGTGGGGAGTAAAGTCGGCGCCCCTCGCTTTGACCCCGCTGTGGGGGATAATCCACAGGGGGAACTCCGGGGCATGGCTGGTGCTGGGCGATCAGGGCCAGAGAATGTTCCTCCGAGGGAGGGCCAGAGTCACCTACCTAGCTCTGCGGAGGAAAAAAGTAAATAGAAAAAAAAAATCACTCACCTTCTGAGTGACTGGATGTGACATTAAAATCTAGGGGTACTTTCTATGTTCTGACTCATGACTTCGGGTCTTGCATCACCATATACTATTGGGCTGGTAGTAGGACTGGGTTGGCAAGGAGAGGGTCAGGGTGCTTTGCTCCCCCAAAAAGCGAACTGAACTGAAGCAAAGTATGCGTGCATATGGGCAGACTAGGTGGGCCATAGGCCCTTGTCCACTGTCAACGTCTATGAACTAAAAAACGTCTTCTGCTTGCATTTACATTCACTATAATACACTGATAGCAGCGTGGCAGGCAAGATGTTGTGGAAAAGATTTTACTACAAAATCCCGTTCACTATTACCATGAGTCAGAAATCATAGTCGATCTGTTAAGTGTTTAAGTTGGAAGTGCAGTGTTAGACAAGACTTACTATGAAATGTTGTCCAACATTTTTATGAGTCCATGTCTATAGTCATTCTACAGTAGCAATCTGTCCTGACATTCAGTTTGTCTTAAGTGAGCCCCACCCTTCCAGAAAACAGCAACTGCGCTATAATGCCACACACACAGTCTACATCCTGATTCCAGTAACATGATACCAAAATCTCTGCTCTCTTGATCACCTGCAACATAACACAACACAGGCAGAAACCACTAATCAGAAACACTCCTGATCTCTAGTAGAATGCCTATGACCTCTCTACCCCTCACATCACTCCACAGCACCTGGACACTCAAAAAATGTAGCTCCAACAGTCTGTCTAGTTGTCAGGAACCACAGACCCCAGTAACATGACAAACGTGGCCCCAACAGCCCTCGCATTGCCTGTAATCCCAAGTACAAGTAAGAACCCCAATTCCTCACTAGCAAACCACACTTTGCTAACACAGAGCCCCACTGTCACAACCCCAGTGCCATTCCTCACATCCTCAATCTGCTGTCAGGATCTCTGTGCTTTGGGGTGGAGGGAGGGTCTCTGACTGCACAGCTTGAGTGCCTCCTGTGATGGGCTTTCTCACCCCCCAACAGGACGACGACACAGTGTTGGACATCCATAGTGATCTTGGATGGTGAGATCCTCAGGGTGAGAGTATTTCCCCTAGTTGTAGCATGGTCTAGTAACTAGAACGTAGTCGAGCTATCCAGCAGAGGTAGGTGGGGTGAAAACATTAGCAGGGTTCAAAAAAAGACGGGGACAGGCACAAGGGAATCATTGGGGGTAAGGAAGGGGGAGGAAGAAACGACGTAGATCAAGTAGGGTCTGCAGCAGAAATAAAGATAATAAAAATGGCCAGACTGGATTGGCCCAGCAACCCTTATCTGCCGTCAATTCCTGTGTAACAGAGACCTGGGTTTAAATCTTACCGTAGCCACTTATGACTCTGTAGATCATGAGCAAGTCACTTAACCTTTAGCACTTCAGTCTACCTTGCAGTAAAAAAATGGTAAAAAGCAGAATCCTACTGAAAATAGGATGCTGCTTCTCAGCCAGGATATCTTGGGTAAATTAATTGGGGAAAAACCTCACCCTACAGTTTGTGCTTCCTGTTTTCTTCTGATATAATCAATCAAACATTTAATCACTGTAATTTTTTTTCACAGATTTTTTTTGCAGATTTGTGAATCAGAACTCTAAAAGTCAGTCATGAACCCTGGTAAGTGTTTGCAGCAATGTAGTCTGTAAGAGGTGTTTCTGAGCAATACAGAGTACGGGTGTGGATGTTTCTTTTACATGTTGTACTCTCCCGGGTCGTTTCTGAAAATAGGCATATCCTAGGTCTAGTGTACTTACCCGGTTACCAAAATCAAATAAATAGGCTATTTCTCGGGCATACAGGGTATGAATATGGAGGTTAGGGGTTCAGGTCTTGTGTTTCTGCAGAATAAAAGGTATAGATATGACAGAGGGTTCTAGTCTGTTTCTGAAGAATGCAAGATACGGATAAGGAGGTTATAGGCATGGAGGTTGTGGGGTTTTTGGTCTGTGTTAATGAGGAATACAAGGTATGAGTGTGGATGTTAGATGGTTTTAGTCTTGTGCTTTTTAGGAATACAATGTATGGGCATGGAGTTTGTGGGGGTTTCTAGTTTATTTCTCAAGAATACATGGTACGGATACAGAGGTTAGGAGGTTCTAGTCTGTGTTTTAGGAATACGGGTTATGGATTAGGAGGGTAGGGGTTCTAGACCATGTTTCTCAGGAATACAAGGTATGGGCATAGAGGCTAGGGGGTTGTAGTCTGTTTCTTAGGAATACAAGGTATGAATACAGAGGGTAGGGATTCTAGTTTTGTGTTTCTCGGGAATAGAGGGTATGGATACAGCGATTTGGTGGTTCTAGTCTTAGGAATACAAGCTATGGGTACGGAGGTTAGAGGGTTCTAATCTGTTTCTGAGAAATACAGGGTATGGGTACAGATGTTTAGGGGTTCTAGTCTGCTTCTCAGGAATACAAGGTACGGAGTTTAGGGGTTTCTAGTTTGTGTTTCTCAGGAATATAAGGTATGGATACGGAGCTTACTGTGTCCTAGTCTTGTTTTTCTCAGGAATACAAGGTATGGAGTTCAGTGGGGGTCTAGTCTGTTTCTCTTCTCAGGAATACAAGGTACACATAGAGTTTAGGGGATTCCAATTGTGTGTTTCTCAGGAATAGAATGTATTGATATGGAGGTTAGGGGGTACTAGTCTGTGTTTCTCAGGAATACAAGGTATGGATATGGAGATTAGGAGGTACTAGCCTGTGTTTCTCATGAATACAAGGTATGGATATGCAGGTTAGGAGGTACTAGTCTGTTTCTCATGAATACAAGGTATGGATATGGAGGTTAGGAGGTACTAGCCTGTGTTTCTCAGGAATACAAGGTATGGGTATGGAGGTTAGAGGTTCAGTTTTGTGTTTCTCAAATACAAAGTATTAGTATGGCGGTTAGGTGGTTGTAATCCTTGAGTTGCAGAAAACAAGGCAGTCTAGGGTGACTGTAATATGAATTCAGTAAGTTCAGCATGTTATCTTGTTCTGATGATAAGGATCTTATAAGGATTTGTAAATACTCTGCATTCACGGTTTGATTCCCAGCAAGGGTTTTAGGTGTCTGCTCAGATAGCAAGGGGGCAGACGTTACAGCGATTGTATAGCACTTTGGGTGTAGTGGGACAGGAGTGGCACTTCACGTTGGTTACGATCACAAACTGGGTAGAATGCTAGGGACCCAAATATCAATAGCGAAGTCAGGCACAAAGTCACAAAGAACATTTTGTGTCTGCACTAAGGTTGCAACCCACTTGAGCGGTGCCCAACAAGGCCTCATACTCCTCTCAGGCACTGGCAAAGTCATTTGCAAGCACCCAGGAAGAGAAGCAGGAACCGCATTTCTAATGACCCACTGGACCATTCTCAAAGCACTGTGGCACCTGTTAATCCACCCGGAAAATCAGTTATTCGCACTGAGCTACTTCCTCCAAATATTTGCAACTGTACAAGATGGGGAGGAACTTATTCTGTCATCCTCATCAGCCCTCCCGATTGGAGGATCAGTGAGGACTTGATGCCTGGCATGACGAGAAGGGGCCTGGAGTTAGAAAGAAAAATAGTGTACAGGATGGAGTGAAGAGAAGGCTCAGCTTCCTCCCAGCTGTGGCCCCCTGATTCTGATTCACTA
Organism: Neoceratodus forsteri; assembly: GCA_016271365.2. Classification (NCBI taxonomy): domain Eukaryota; kingdom Metazoa; phylum Chordata; order Ceratodontiformes; family Ceratodontidae; genus Neoceratodus; species Neoceratodus forsteri. The sequence continues at coordinate 196,079,715 of CM028134.1, forward strand.
CTAATAAGCCCCCAACACATTCTGTGATCAGCACCATGTCCATGTGAGAAACTGCTATTGCAGAGTCCTACAGTGTTGTGGAATGGTAGCAGCAGCACCATCCGGTGCCTCTTGGGCTGATCAGGAGGTGCAGCGCCACCTTGCTGTCAAGAGAGAATTCCCCTTTGAGAGTCAGTCTGACAGAGAGGCAGCGGTGTTTCTCACTTGCTGGAAAAGCAATGGGCAAACAGGGAAAGATCAGCAAGCTCAATTAAATTTGTGTTTTTTTTTTTTGTTTTTTTACACAAATTCAGATACAATTCCGAAAGACACACAGTACTGTTAGACACAGTTCTGACAGGCACAGACTGAAGTCTGAAACTAGAAATACTGCCAGGTGGATCCTTACCCCCGCAGTTTTTCCCCCACAGTGGGGTCTTTGAGGTGGCAACCCTCCAGGGGAGCCTTTCACGCTGGTCGTGCAGGAGATGCGGAGGCCAAAAGTAGTGTACGTGGCATCCCCCTGCCAGGATGGGAGTTGCAGGCTGTAAATCAGTATACAACAAGACCCCAAAGTTTTGCATCACACTGCTCTGGGATTTAAATTGTTTACTCCAGTACAAAACACTGTCAAAACTCAAAAAAAAAAAAAAAATGAAACTTGATAGAACTACTGTGATTCACCACAAAACACTTTCTTATTTCATCAAGCTGTGTGGTTCTCAGTCAGCTGCCTGCTTCTGCCTTCAGGCATTCCCTGATCTCCCAGTCCTATCTGCCTATATCCCTGCTGTTGAAGCCAGTGGGGACCCACATTGGGTAGGAGCCAAAAGTTTTGGTGCTGTCATACAAGCGGCTGGTGCACATATTTTTTGGTTTTTGTCCCTAGGACCAGGCAGTGCCCCGACAGCACACAGCGTTTCCCCTGCAGTGGAGACGCACGCCAAGGCCCACCACAGGAGTTAGTAGTACAGTAGAACTCCGCGCCTTTCCTTTTCGGCATGTAGCATTGCCATCAGCAGCACCTCCCAGCTCCCTGGGCCACCCAGTCTGCTCCTGAATATGGATCACTTGCATGGCAGCAAGACGTGCTACCTACTGGGCAATCTGGCAGCCCTTCATGAACATCATTTTTACAGAAAATAAACCCACTAACCTGCAGAGAAAAGCTTCCAAACTTGAGAGATTCCCAAGCAGTTTGAAACAGCAGCTTCAGACAATAACGTCTCCCATCTGTTTCACAGTCCACATCCAAGTCAGGCACAGTTTTGGAATATGAATGACTACCGTGCCTCAGGTTTTAATGAGTAGAAATCAACAGCAGTGGCAACAGGCAACACAGCTCCACGAACACAGTAGCAATCCGCACTTTAATAAATGTCCTTCATGTGCTTAACTCCTGCTCTGCTAGAATGTTTTTAAAGTCTGTAACAAAGAAACTCCTTAAAATTTAGCCATGTTTTGGCTAACCAAATGTATTTTTAGCAACATCCAAACATGAAGTGTTGTCATTAATACCTTTTTTATTTTCAGACAAAGAACACAAGTCCGAGGTCAGTCATCTTGTTCACGTTTTATTAGCATGACAATTCCTGAACGAACCGTGTTGTATGTCCATCATCCCACACTTTGTGTAGCAATGCACCACATGTATCGATTTTGCCCACACACTTGGTGCCTTTTTTTTTTATTGACCTTTGATTAAGTGGCAGAATAATACAGAACAATACCAAGAGTGTATACAGTCCTACAGAGAGAATCTCTGTCCAGGCAACACTACTGTATTTCAGTACAGTAGAAAATGTGCAGAGGGTCAGTTAATTTGTGGTGCAATTAAGTACATTCCATTTGTTCGCCAGAATCTTGTTTGGTGCCCCCCCCTGTACATGTACAGTTTTCAGACACTGTAAATTGTGATAATACACAGATATGATATCACAAATCCTGTTATATAGGTGTGATGTCATACCCACATATGAAGACATTTTTGGGTTAACAAAAAGCGTCTGTTGCCATTTTCTTTTCTTTTTTTCTGTTGACCCCTCCCACACATTCAACATGAAATGCAACCCTACCAAATCCCAAAGCCAGCTGTGATTTTCAGCCCCATTGTCTGTATATTTGAGTTTAGAGATTTAATGAGGAGGAAAAGGTAATGAAAGAGCTGGGGACACTATAAAAGTAGACAGATACTTGGGTTCAGATATTTTGAACTCAAGTATGCTGAAAGAGATGGCAGAAGTGGTCTTGGCGCCCCTGAAAAACCTATTTAGATTCTGCCAAGAGACAGTGGAGGTGCCAAATCACTGGAGGGTGGCCGATTTATTTAGTTTTTGCTGATCAGGAAAGGAGGGCTAGGCAGTTCCACCTATTTTCACCCAGTTGGGAGATACAAATGGAAACCAACTGAAATTAAACCAGATTACGTTGGTGGTGCTGTTTTTATTGAATGGGTGAAATTTGGCTAGGAGACCAGGAAATTCCCCCAACTCGTTTCAAGAAGCGCCATGGGACATCTACCTAAATAACCACCAGAACAGACAGACAGGACTTCAATGTCTTATCTGAAGATGGCACCAAAGGAGTGCAGCAACAGCCTCATGATGCCCTACAGTGTCAGTATTGGGATTTTACCTTGAGTTCTGGTGTGGTACTAGAAGCCACAACCTTCTCAGAGGTGGGTGTGCAACCTGATGAGCCACTAACAGGCAATGTTGGTGCCACTACATAAAAGTGGAAGTAAGGACGACCCAGGTAAATACTGGCTGGTCATCCTGACATCAGTAATGAGTTAATTAGTGCATACAATTATCAAGGAAAGGCTGGTGAAACTCCTGGCGGCAAAACAGTTGCTGGACAGTAGACAGCATTGTTGTTTTTTGGGTTTTTTTTTGGGGGGGGGTCTTGCCAGATATACCTGACTGATTTTTTGCATTGGGTATCTAGGGCCATATACAGAAGCCGGACTGTCAATGTACTGTATCTGGATTTCAGTAAGGCGTTCATTTCCATGCAACACAGAAGGCTGGTCAAAAAGATGGAGGACCTGAGAGTAGGGAAGGTGTTAACCAGATCTGTGTTAGAAACTGGCTAGGAGGGAGAACTTAAAGGGTGGTGCTAAATGATGAATTGCCGGGGGTGAGGGAGGTCACCAGTGGGGCTGCAGAGGGATCTATTCTGGCACCAGTAGTTTTTAACATCTTCACATGTGACATTGGCGGAGATGTTTATGGCAAAATATGCCTTTTCGTAGATGACACTAAACTTAGGAAAGAGTGGACTCTTGAGGAATGCATACAGATTGTCATACTGGATAATGCTATTCTGACTGTATATATTGCTATGATTTTTATTATGTCATTGATTGTTATCCTGTTCTTCTATTTTCCTTCCCTGCCCTTTCCCTTTATTCTCCCCACCCTGGTTGCATCTGTAAATAAGAATTGTATTATTCTCTGTGTTGCTTACATGGTAAAAACATTTCAGTAAATTAAATAAATATTGAAAGGGGATCTAGAGAGATTAGTGAGTCAGTCCAGGACATAGCAACACAAGTACCATGAAAAGAAGTGTAAAATCATGCATATCACAGCAAAGACCCCAAGAACTGAATACAAGATGGGTGGTGAGCGGGTGGACCAGTCTAGGGGAAAATGGTATCTGGGGATATCCTATCTGAGCTGAAACAATCTGTTTAATACAGTAAAATGGTGAGCAAGGCCGGCAAAATGATGGGATGCACTGGCAGGGGAATCAACAGTAGACGTGTGGGAGGGAGAGATACTGCCCCTGTACAGATTCCTGTTGTAAGCCCCCCTTCCCGGCATCTAGGGGGTATCAAGATGTTACAGTTTCTGGGGAGGGGTGCTCTACAGCTAGAAAATACATTCCAGAACACAAAAGATGAATGAACTCGTATCTTGTATCCACAGGTATTACATGGTGATGAATTGGCTTCATCTGCGGGTGCCCCTGGATTTCGGTGGGCAGCAGCATGCATGGGGGGGGGGGGCTCACAACCTTTGTTTGCAGGACAAAAGGGATTAGTTTGTTTAGGCAGTCTCATGCAACAAGCACGCTGTCCAATGTAAATGCAGCTGTAAATGGATTTATTAAAACAATTTTAAAATCCAGCAATTGATTCAACTTTAGAGGCATAAGTCTAACATTTACCACTCCATTTGGGGGTCACAGTCTCGCACATTTCAGTGGCCACAGCCACGGCACTTCGCTTGTGTTGTGTGGGCAGTAAGCTACTCCCTAGATTTCACTCCTCCTTGGAGCAGGCTAGCTCCAACCTCTCAAGGTGGCAGCAGCTTAATCTCGATCTCCCAGACAGCCTCACACTATAAGTATAATCCCATCAAACCCAGGCCCATTTCTCTGGCCTAGCTCTTTTTTGGGGGCTTTCTGGATCCTCACTCCTCGTGTGTCTCCCTCTTCAACACTGAACTGTCATCACTCACCCTCCAACGTCACTTCCAACCCCGGGTACCCCTCGGAACTGGATCCATTGGCCCAAGGTGGTCCCAGGCTGTCTTGCGGCAGTGGGGTGGGGTGTATTCTATTTGCAGGGATGCTTTCAGGGCCTACCACTCCTCCAGCAGACATGATTGGACTGATGAGGGACTGACCTGCTACTTTGGTCCCTCCCCCAGGCAGCCTCTCACACTGTTGGGTCCACCATGGCAACCACTGGCCATTACCAGTGACGGGGGTCCCGTGCCTGCCTGTCCTGGTGCCAGTGTTCACCGGGCAGACTATGAGATCCAAGGCCTCAGCTCCTCCTCCCAGCATAGGCCCCACTTTCAGGCTGACAGACTCTACGGTGCAGACATGCACCCTGGATCTTTCACCTTTGGCTAACTGCCATGAGGTGACACAGGGAGTCCGGGTGGCAATTGCCCTACTCGGGCCCAAAGGTCTGAGCAGCCTCACACTCTGCCCTCTATCTCTGTGGACCCCACACTCCCTCCTTGAACTGTTTCCCGCTCTCTCTTTTACTATGCCTTCACTATGGGTCCCAGCACCCCAGATTACCCACAGTCCTGCTGGTTAATGTAGTACACCCCACGAGGGGCTTGCACACTTCTCCCACAGAAAACCTTCACCTCCCAGTGAAGGCGGTCTCTACTGTGGCTACTTATAGGCCTGGTCCATGGACAGGATATGCACACACTCTTGCCCACAACCCAGGCCCAGGCTACTACTGGATTCACCGCCAAGGCAGTGTAAACATTGTGTACGGTGAGCGAACCCACACAGCTCCCTACAGTGTCCCCCATATGGCTCGGTTTCTGGCGACCTGACCCAGGTTCCGTTGGGCAGATTGCCAGGGTACTGCCAGGCTCGGCATCCCCCAGCCTACCTCACTCTACACTGCTAACCCAATGAGCTGCTGCCACCTCGGGAGGGTGGCCCAGTAACACAAACTTTGGAACAGTTTCACCGCACCCAGGAGTACAGGGATTATTTACTGTTAAACAGTTTCAACTGTGCAAACATAACCCCAAGAACCAACTGCACCATAATGGTGGGTGCATAACAAGGTTAACAGTAGCAGAGGTTAAGGCTGATGTGATCTCTTATTCTCTCCCCCTTTTTTTCCTTTTCACTTTTAATACCTAAACACTAGCACACCCTTTCTTCAGGGACACTCACACAGAGGCGGACTGACACACACACATCATACTGATTCGGATAGTCCCGGAAATCACCACTATGAGGAAAACATTTTGGCACACAGTGCACAGTCCAGACAGTCTACAGACTCAATGTCCACTCAGTGTTCTTGCGGTAGTCAAGCTGCACTGCCCACTCTGTTTTGCTTGAAAGAAAAATATTGTTCTGAAGCAATTTTACATGGCCTCATCACTCTCATGGGCGCTCCCATAGAGAACACTCATACACATACACACCTTGAGGTAGACATGGTATAACTACTTCAAACATTCTAAGGCAACAACACAATAATATGTAAAATTTTAACACATGACATTAACAGAACAATCTCGCCCATCTAGTCCAAATGATGATGCAACCTTAGGGGGCAAGGGCAGCATCAGTCCTTAAAACTTGGAGCAGCGCCACAGGGCACTGTTGCAGGGGCTACTTCCTCTTCTTCTGGGCTTCAGGAACACGGTCAGTGGCATAATAACTTTTCAGATCCGGCCTGGTACATTCCACACCAAAACCGTTTCTCGAGAAGACATATTTTCCATGGCCTCCTGCTGAGTCTTGTACCAGAGTGAAAGAAAGTTTTGAATAAGGTAACCCCGGTCCACACTGTAGAGAGGCACATTGATTTGGCCATGCGCTTGGCCTGTTCCTTGTTGTAGGCCGGGTCTCCTGGGCCTACCTAGTCTGTTACACTGATGCACTTTGTCCAGGGCCCCATTAAAGACCCAGTCCTCCCTTTTGGTTTCCACAACATCCCAGAGGCGCTCACTGATGTAGGGGTAATTCTCATTCAAATATTCCTTCTTGATGCGCTGCTGAACCCATCTTTTGGCCTGCAATCAGTCTGGGATGGAATGGATACTTGTGTGTGGGACTTTTCCAGGGGACGGCCAGCTTCCCAAGGAGTACTTAACAAAAGCAGGGACGTTGCGGTGCAGGCTGTTTATAGCAGTTAGAAGCCATCTACTTTTGTCTGGAAATCTCCCAGTGGCACCAGGCACGCCTATCAAAGGGCTGGGGGATGTCCAACTCGATGTCTCGGTCACCCAGATATCATATCTTGACAATGTTTTTCTTGGAGCGTCTCTCACCCTTTTTCACAACGGTGGGTACATCTAGACTATGCTTGGTCTCTGAGCTTGTTTCCCATTCCACTACCACATTGGGCTGTTCTATTTGGGTAGTGCCCTCCCACCCCCAGCTCGAGGGGACACAGGGGCCACATACATTGAGTCTTGGCGGCCACCTTAGCTGCGAGTGGTTCCTCTGGGCCACCCGCCCCAGGGGACTGGTCCAAAGACCCCCACCCATGGCCCCTCTCTCGGCCACAGGGAGGTTCACGGGCAGCCGCCGATGGGGAGGGGCTGGGCAGACATCTGTGCCCCTCACCCACCAACTCCACCCCTGCCAGTCCACGTATCTCTTCCCAACTCTCCAGCAGCTCTGTTAAGGAAGTTTCACTGGAGGCTGCTAAAGGAGGTAACTCCCACTTCCATGCTGGAACTCCACGGGGTGCAGGGATGGGTCCTGGAGAAATGCGGGAGCATGAGCTGCACGGGGGGCACTCTCGCAACCCCCACTCCTCGATGTCCACACCGCTCACAGGTCAGATCACCATCTTTCTGCTCCACGGTGGCCCACAACCAGTGGAGCATGGACTCTGGAACAGTTACAGTACAGCTGCTCCTCCAGAAGAAAATGCCATGGCCTTGACTTGCAAAGATTTCCTTTTTGATTCCAAACAGGTCAAACTGCCAAGCTACCACCAGAGGGGCTGATCCCAGTGTCTCTCCAAGCTTTTAAAAGTACTTGAAGCTACCTGGACTCAAATCTTCTCAAATTTGGCGTTTTCTGTCCTATGCTTTCTACCAACTTCTCTCCCCACAGAGTCCCAGGCCATTTCCATATTCAAATCAAAGCCCCCGGGTTCCCTTCCAACCAGGTTCATTTCTGTGGCCTAGCCCTTTCTCTGGGCTTACTGGATCCTCACTCATTGTGGCTCTCCCTCTTCAACACTAAACTGTTACCATCACCCTTGAATGTCACTTCCAACCCCCGGGCACCCCTCAGAACCAGTTCCACTGGATCCATCAGCCCCAGACTGTCCCAGGCTGTCTTGTTGGGGGGGGGGGGGCTGTTATTCAGTTCACTGGATGCTGCCTGGGCCTACCACCCCTCCAGCAGACATGGTCGGGCTGATGAGGTATCGACTTGCCACTTTGGTACCTTTCCCAGGCAGCTTCACACTGTCAGTGGGTCCACCATGGCAACTGTCGGCTGCTCCCAATGATTGGGGTCCAGTGCCTGCCTGCCCCAGTGCCAGGGTTCACGGAGCAGGCTATGAAATCCAAGGCCTTGGCTCCTCCTCCCAGACCCTATGGTGCAGACGTGCACCCTGGATCTTTCTCCTTTCGCTAACTGTCAAGAGGTGACACACAGAGCCTGGGTGGCAATCGACCCACCTGGGACCCCACCCGGGCCCGAAGGCCTGAGCAGCCTCACACTCCGTCCTCTCTCTCTCTCTCTCTCTGGACCCTGCACTGAACTGTTTCCTATCCTCCCTTTTATAGTGGTGCCAGGGCCCCTCCTTCACTACAGGTCCCAGCACCCTGGACTACCCAAGGGCCTACTGGTTAATGTAGTACACTCCACGGGGGGCTTTCACAGGTGTGACCCCAAGAGTACTGAGTTCAGTCTGAAATCTACAGCTGAAGAAGGACATGGAAAGGGTGGAGTCAGTACAGACAAGGGCCACTGAGATTATTAAGGGGAAGCAAAGGCGGTCTTATAAGAAAAGGCTAAAAGACCTGCACATATGCTTGGGAGATCAGGGAGAAACAAGGGGACATAAGAGACATTCATTTCTAATCGTGTTGACAGCAGTGTGCTGAGCATGTTTACTTTCTCTATGAATACAAGAACTTGACATGAGAAAATACTTTTCACTACAAGAAATAAAAGTTAAAAAACAGGCCGGCCTGGTGGCGCAGAGGGTTGAGGCGTGGACGCTACACCTCGAACCACGCCGGCGACCTGGGTTCGAACGACTCGACTTGTGGGGCTGAGAGGGAAGGAGAGGATTGAGCGTCCGGAGTGACTGCCTCCCTCCTGGGGTGGGTTGGGTGGGGAGCCTCGCCTGTAGTGAGACCGGAGTACTGCAAGCGGTGCAGGAGGGACAACAGAAAGCGAAACAACTCGGGCGGCCGGATGACGGTTTCCATGCTCTGTGCTGCCAGAACCTCTGAGCCTACCCACCACAGCAGCAGCACCCTGGATCAGTAAAAATAGAGTGCGCTTTGCTCTCTGCCTCGTGCCTTCCCCTGAGGAGGGGACCCACCCGCGAAGGGATACGCGGGACACCCGGGAGTTGGCTGCAGATCTGTGGTAAGGAGAGAACTCAGGAAGAGGATAGCTGGGGCGATATCAGCACGAGGAAGCCCGAAGTAGAAGGGGACGCCGGAGTGTCGGAGGAGGTAAAAAAAAAAGTAGTAGCTGGAGAGAGCTCTTTGGGGTAACTTGCTTTCTCAGGTAGAGAAATAAATCTGGAGTTAGCCAGCAGAAAACAGCGCCACCACAAGGCAGTCATTTGAATGGGGTTCCAACTTCCATCATTTATATAAATTCCACTCTCTCTGGGGCAGCTCATCCTTCCAGGCTGACTGCAATTGTTAAGCATAGTGAGGGATTCCTGGGGTTTGAATGTGTGGTTTCACTCTGGCAAAGAGTCACTTTACCAGCACAAAGAGTTTGAATATTTGTTCAGAATGTTTAGCTGCTTAAGGAACTTATCCTGATGAATGCTCCTGCCTAACCTTGTCTGCTTCTAAACAGTTAATCGAGGATCATGTTGGCAAAGTGATATTAAAGGTAGGAAACCTTTTTTTTTTTTTTTTTATTAAATCAAAGTCTCGAAGATCAAAACATTTTAAGGGGTATGCAATGCCTTGACTCAGAATATGCAATTAATCTTCAGGATTTAGTCAGCCCAGTTGCATGGCACTAGAGCTGCCTCCTGCTATGTGGGCAACCCAGGTTTGGGAACAGACTCTGGTCACTCAGGCTGGCCAGGGCAGGGAGGATTGAACAGCCCTTGGACAGCTGTCCTCCCTCAGGCAGTGGGGGGGAACCTGCGTCCTGTGGTCAGCTGCCCCCTGGAGAAATCTGGGTGGCAGTGCACAACACTCATTTACGCCGTGTATCTCTATGATGAAAGTACACATAACCTGAAAAAAATCTCTAGAAATACACAGATTGAATACAGTTTAAAGGGGGGGGGACTTGCATTGTGTCTAAGATAGTTTGTAGAACTAATTGAAGGTAAATGTGGCATTTCACATCTTGCCGCAACTTGTTTTGTTGAATTCTAAGTAAGCAGAAAGGCATACTGTGAGTCTAAAAGGTGCTGACACATCATATTCTTACATACTAACGCAGCTCTTGGGTACAATGATAGTTCAACAACCAGAAAATGGAGACCCCAGGCTAGGTACAGGGGCTGGTGTAAACAGTGAAAACAAACTAAAGCCAACACATCTATCCCCAACAGCTACATGAAAACAGTTGTCTGACATGGAAACAGTTACACGATATGAAGGCGTACTACTCCTTTAACTCACATTCTTGTTCATCGTTTGCTAGTGTATATGAAATGTATGTAAAAAAAAAAAAAAAAAAACAGGAATGTACATATTCTATTAAGAATCCCAAATCCTTGATGTGTATGGAGGGATGTTTTTTGGAAGGATAACGTTTGTGTTGAACCTAAGAAATATTAAATAAGTGTACACAGTTACCACAAATGGTATTAATCAGTTAATCACACAGCGAACTTCAGAGCTACAAAAAAAATGTTTACAAGCACCAGGAGTCCATGATGTCCAAAGCTGAGGTCCAGGTGTTTTTGAGGGGTTTTGTAGAGGAAAGGCTGTCTGCGAAGACCCCACACTTACAGTGCTGCAATGCAGTGTGTTTATTTTTGTTTTATTACCTCCCCCTGAGGGCAAATCACATGTATAAGGCCCATACATTTAATACATGAGGCATCAGAATAGTGGGCCTGCTGAAAGTGTACACCCAGGTCATTAGATCATTTTCGTACTCTTCCCCAGTTGATCTTAAGCAGGCCAGAACAAAAAGCTTCCAAACTGAAATGCTTAAAACAAAACTTAAGGCTCATTCACACAACTGACGGTGAGCCGCTGTCAGTGGCTCACAGTGGCCAGATCGGTGCCCCCGCCCACGTGGGAACCTTACCATTTTGACGATGTTGCCACCACAATCCCTCTTTCCTTGGGTTTGTAGAGTGGTGTTGGTGGTTTCCTGTGCCGTCTGAACACCCAAACCACCTGCATCACTTCGATTCCCCACCCACCTAACACTGACCTGCACAACACTCAAATTACCGGAAAGGTAAAGGGCAGCAGCAACACCGATGCCGTGTGAATGTGGCTGTCTAGTGCTTCTGTAGAAATTTTCAGAATGATTAAAAAAGTGCTGCGGCAAGCCGCAGTGTGAACAAGCCTTTAATAGGGTTAGATTTAGGAGGAGGAAGATTTATGGTGCAAAAAATAAGGGCATGATCATAAATAGATTCCCTGGCAGCCAGAAGCGCTAATTTGAGTTTAGGGGAAACAAAAATTAAATCTAGAATAGTAAAAATGCTTCTAGTGGAATCATGACGAGTGGGATCTTTAATTGGCTAATTCAAGCCAAGATGGTCAAGGGAAAACTTCAGTTTGAGTCCCCTGCTAAAAGACCACTTTGCGTTGAAATCATCCATTTATTTAGCTTTTGTTGACCAGGTAAGTACGCTAGACAAGACATCTGTCTATTTTCAGGTACAACCCAGGAGAGTACAATAAAACACAAATTCATGCAGAGGACAACATGATTCAAGTTAGGCATTACACAGAATCAGGTAGAACCAGATGAACATAACACACGCAGTCAGTAAACACAGAATATGAACAAAATATATACATAGTCACCAAGGCTATGAACAGTGCATTATACAATTCTATACAGCTCAGAGCCCCAAAAGCAGAGCTGGAGTCAAAGTATCGCCTGAAACAGAGTAAATACATTATATACAGAGCAGAACCCAAGCGGGCAGGATGCATCAGCTGAACCTGTGCAAGGGTACCAAAAGAAAGACATGTAAGACCAGTGCAGGGGACCAAGGTTAGATCTTACTTCGAGATACAGCTCTTGCAGCAGGTAACACCATTAGGACTGAAGCCGGCAGGTGGCAGGACCCCACGGAATTCTTCTAGCTAACTATCTTCAGTGGGGACCGCCCCCGACGTCGGTCCCGCCTCCGACGTCAGGCGTAGTACACTAAGGGGCAGTCCCCCAGATTCTGTAGTTCTTTCCTGCCATCGACTTGCATGTCTCGACCCTTCGGTTCAGATTGTAGCGCGCGATGCGTGGTAAAGTTTTTTCCTTCGGGAAATTCGTTCTCTTCGACCAGTTTTGTGTCTGATGTCCTCTCCAACCTCCGGTCACTCCTCGAAGTGCGCCTGTGGGAAGCAGATCCCATTTAAGGATCCGCACTCGGCCTGCGTCCGGTGCCTAGGCCCAGACCACGACACCCGGTTCTGCACCTTTTGCCAGGGTTTTAACAGCAGAACCCGGATCCGTCGCCAGAAGGCCCTACAGGCGTTCCTGCTCGAGGAACAACTCAAGACCATGGCTTCCAGGGGGGATTCTTCGGAGAAGGCCCGTAAGCATTCTGAGAAGCACAGGGAGAAGGCCTCTTCCAGGTCCCCGTCTAGGGCCTCCGATTCACGCAGCTCCGGTTCCAGGTCCGACCGCTCACCTTCCCGGGCCAGTTCTCAGCCTCCCCCCCGCTGCAGTGAGAAAATCTTCAGGCTGCTCTTCTCAGGCCAAGACTTCCAGGCCTTCCTCTTCTTCCAAGGCCCTGGTCAAGTCGGGGGACCGCCACCATCACCACAAGTCGGATTCCCGCCATCCTGAACCCGATGTCAGGTCTGCCTCCTTGCCACCTCCTCCCCAGCGGAAGACCAAGGAGCTCACCTCTCTTAAGAGGCCGTTGGATCTCGACGCCGGCCCGCCATTAGGTCCCCAGAGCCGTCATCAGACCATCACGCCAAGCCTACTCACCCCCGGACGCCGGTAGGGGGACTGATGTCCGCACCAATTGAGAAGAGGACCCTGACGCCTCCGACCGACGTCGGTCAGGAGACCATCACTGAGGAGGAGTTGACACAGCCCGAGGACCAGACGGGCGACCCCGGTCCTGTTGAGCCTCCCAGGGAACCCTCCCCGCAACCCGAGGCCCCTGTGGAGCCGGCGCCGGGACCCAACGACCGACCACTGGCACCCGGTCCGTCGTCGGGCCTTTCTTTTTCAGAGGTTAAGGAGCTTTTCACTTACTGGTGGGATACCATCAAAAAGGACATGGTCTCCACTCCACTCCACCTCCTACACCGGTTACTCCTCCGGTTCCTCCGCCCCCTTCTCCATCCGGGTCTGCAGGCCGGTTACCTCCTCCCCAGGAGCCCAGGATTCCTCCAAGGGGGAGACCAGATAAAAGGAGACCTCCGTCCAGATCTTCTTCTAGGTCACCCAGCCCTAAGAGACCTAGAAGACGCCGCCATTCACCTTCGACGGAGGACGCGGGATCAGAGTTTTCATCAGGATCTAGATCCCCATCTCCCTTCCACATCCCCTCTCCGGACCCATGTGAGCTTCCAAGATCTCCTCTGGATGACCCTTCGTTCTCGGACATCATGAGACACATCCAAGAGAAGATGGGATGCGGAAGAGTTGGACCCCGAAAGACTGTGCCTTGCGAAATATCTTCAGCAGAAGGACCCCAAGCCTGTGGTGGTGCCACCCTTGGTAGACGCCTTTGTGGACGTCACCAAGGCTGCGTGGAAGCGTCCACACTCACTCTCGGCGATGCCGAAGAAAGCTGACCGCCTGTACAAGGCTCCAAAGGAAGACCAGTACTTGGCTCAGCATCCTCAGGCCGACTCTCTGGTCATAACAGCCTCATGACCGGTCCCAGAGACCACAACATTTGAGCACCCTGCCACCGGACCTAGAGTCCAAGCAGCTGGACGCCATTGGTAGGCGCACGTATGCCTCCGCTACCTGCGCCATCAGATCCCTGAATTATTTGACCCACATGGTGCAGTTCCAAAATGCCCTGTGGGAGCAGGGTCTGGATGCGGCTGAGAAATTGCCAGAAGGTGAGCAGAAGGAGGAGATGTTGCAGCTCCTCCGGACGGTTCGGACGTGAGAACCCAAGTGCTACGAGCCGTATACGACTCCGCGGACTCCTCGGCCCGAGCAGCAGCTTCAGGTGTATGCCTCCGGAGGCACTCTTGGCTCCGCATCTCCGGTTTTACCCCGGACGTCCAGAAAAACATCATGGACGCCTCATTTGAGGGAGAAGTTCTCTTTGGTGAACCCTCTGAGAAGGTAATCACCAAACTCCCAAGAGGCCGGGAAGGCGGTGAGGTCAGTTCAGGCCATGTACCGACTGAGGCTTAGTTCCTTTCGTAGGAACCAAAGCTGGTTTCGTGGACGGACGCAGAGACAACAGTCCCGCCCTGCTCCACAACAGAGGGGCTCCGGTTTCCGCAGAGCCCAGGGAAAACAACCCGCAGGTCGAGGCCAGCGCTCCTGCCGGCCCAGCCAGCGGGCCCTCAGCCACCACAGCCTGACCTTCCCGCGCCCCGCCTCAGGATCAACGACTTCATGGTCGGGGGTCGCATTGTGAATTTCCTGCCAGGATGGCAATCTATAACCACCGACAGGTGGGTTCTCCAGATGGTCGGAAGAGGCCAATTTATAGAATTCGCAGAAAAGCCACCCTCGAGGCCTCCTCTGCTCTCCCGTTACTCGGGTCAGCACAAGTCATTGATCAGACAAGAAGTACTCGCGCTCCTGCAAAAGGGAGCGATAGAGTACATCCCAGAGAACCAGAGAGGATACGGATACTATTCCCACTTCTTCCTGGTTTAGAAAGCTAAGGACCTCCGTCCGATTCTGGACCTCAAGCGACCTCAATATATGGTGACCTACAAAGATTCCGCATGGTGACCCTTCCGGGTCTTATTCCCATGCTAAAGAAGGACGCCTTCTTAGCGTCTCTAGACATGCAGGACGCATACCTGCACATCCCTGTAGCTCAAGTGCACAGGAGGTTCCTGCGCTTCGAGTTTCTCGGCCACCATTTTCAGTTCCGAGCCCTTCCATTCGGGCTGTTTACCAAATGCATGGCAGTCATGGCAGCGTCTCTAAGGAGACAGGGCCATTATGTGTTCCCGTACCTGGACGATTGGCTTCTCATGGCCGCCTCCAGAGAGGCGTTGTTACTGGCGATCCAGAGTACCCAGGACCTGTTTCGATCTCTGGGCATCTTAATAAACCATGAGAAGTGTCTCCTGGTACCGTCGCAGAAGCTGCAGTTCATAGGCGCAGTTCTGGACACTGTTCGGGGAAGAGCATTTCTTCCAGACGACAGAGCGGAACGCATCAGATCCCTCATCAGGGACCTTTCGTCGAAGACCGTCCCAGCCAAGTCGGTCCTTCGCCTGCTCGGACACATGGCTGCGGCCATTCCGACCGTCCCTTTCGCAAGGCTCCACATGCGGGTAACCCAGTGGATGTTCAAGGTGCAATGGGACCAAAGGCAAGACCACATGCAGCATCCGGTCAGAATCACGAACGCCGTGATTCGAGACTGGCAATGGTAGCTAGACCCAGGGACACTCTCTACGGGCGTCCCGTTCATAGCGCCGTCCCCGGAGGTAATCCTCACCACAGATGTCTCAGGACTAGGGTGGGGAGCACACCTGGATGGGGTGAAATCCCAGGGAACGTGGACCCCTCAGGAGGCTCACCTCCATATTAACGCTCTGGAGATGAGGCCGGTCCTTTATGCCCTGCAGGCATTTCAGTCAGAGATCCCGCCGAGTACTCTCCTGCTTCAGACAGACAACATGGCGGTGATGTATTACCTCAACAAACGAGGCGCACACTCTTACCCCCTTTGCAGGGAGGCTATGAGAGTGTGGGATTGGGTAATCCGACATGGCGCGAACCTAATCGCAGTACATGTTCCCGGAATGGAAAACACAATCGCAGACGGCCTGAGTCATTCCCAGGCTAGAGTCCATGAGTGGGAACGTCTTCAGGAGGTAGCAGAGGATCTGTTCCTTCGATGGGGAACTCCAGAATTGGACTTGTTCGCTTCCCCATCCAACGCAAAACTGCCCAATTTTTGCTTGCTAGATCCAGGGCCTGGTGTTTTCTGGTGAGACACGTCCCTCTCCTGGGCGGGCAGATTCCTCTACGCTTTCCATCCCTTCCCGTTGATCCAGAGAGTTCTTCTCAAACTGCGCAGGGAGCACGCAACAATGATCCTGGTGGCCCCTTTCTGGCCCAGACAGATCTGGTTCCCTTTGCTAATGCAGCTATCCCGGGAACCTCCGCTCCCATTGCCGCTCAGCTCCCATCTCTTGTCTCAGGAGGAAGGTTCACTGGTCCACCCGGACTCACGCTCTCTGAACCTGCATGCATGGCTCCTAGAGACATAGCCATTTTGCGACACGGGGTCTCGCAAGAGGTGGCGGAAGTCCTTTCTGCTGCCAGAAAGCCGGCAACATACACCATGAAATGGCGCCGTTTTTGTTTATGGTCACAAGCACGCGGCCTTTCCCCTCTAGGTTGCCCGGTGAAAGCGGTGCTAGAGTACCTGCTCTCCCTTTTTCGTTCGGGTCTCGCCCACTCCTCTATTAAGGTGCACCTCTGTGCTATTTCTGCTTATCACCTTCCGGTGGGACAGCGCACTGTGGCGCAATTAGATGCCTGTTGGGAATTCCTGAGAGGGGTGTTACACCTTAGGCCGCCCATTAAGGACCCTGTGCCTCCATGGGATTTACTCTTCGTCCTGGAACAACTCACGCTTCCCCCCCTTTGAACCTGCCGCGGATTGCGAGCTGCATTTTCTGTCGTGGAAAACGTTTTTAGTTGCTGTTACGTCAGTGAGAAGAGTTTCCGAGCTTCATGCTCTCGTGTAAGGAACCCTATTTGGTTTTTCACCAGGACAGAGTTTCCCTGAGAACGAACCCTAAGTTCCTGCCTAAGGTGGTCTCCACACTCACTCTTAATCAGGACATTGACCTGCCGGTCTACTTCCCTAATTATTCTAATAGAGGAGAGGCGCTGCTCCACACCCTGGATGTTCACCGCAGCTTAAGGTACTACCTAAGCAGGACTAAGCAGCTTCGTAAGTCGGAGCAGCTCTTTGTTTCTTTTACTGAAAGGATGATGGACCAGCCAGTATCGAAACAGTCCCTTTCTCGCTGGCTTGTCCAGTGCATATCACACTGCTATGAGATCAAAAAGAAGCCCCTTCCGGGATCAGTTCGGGGCCATTCCACTAGAGGAGTGGCCACCTCCTTTGCAGCACTTCGTAACGTCTCCACCTCGGCCATTTGTGCTGCAGCCACTTGGAGTTCTGTCCATACCTTTATTAGGCATTATAGCCTGGACATTGCTTCTCGGCAAAGAGCCGGCTTCGGCCTGGCGGTGCTACAGGGTCTTCTGTCCTAGACATAGGACTTGGAATTAACTTTCTAGTTTCCTCCTTCCAGAGTGTTTGCGAACGCTACTGCTTGGAAATCAGTCCTAATGGTGTTACCTGCTGCAAGAGCTGTATCTCGAAGTAAGATAGTATAGTTACGTAAGAACTTACCGTAACAGTAGATCTTCGAGAACAGCTCTTGCAGCAGGTGCCTTCCTGTCCACCTTCCCCCTTAGAAGAAGCATGGCTTCTCGCGCCTTTAACGGGGACTTATACCTCTTTGTTTTCTGACGGTGGATCCTCGGTCTCCCATTCTGATGTCATCCTGCGGCCGGAAGTCTCCAGCGGGAGAACTGGGGAATCTGGCAGGACCGCCCCCTTATGTACTACGCCTGACGGAGGCGGGACCGATGTCGGGGGCGGTCCCCGCTGAAGATAGCTAGCTAGAAGAATTCCATGGGGTCCTGCCGCCTGCCGGCTTCAGTCCTAATGGTGTTACCTATGGTGTTACCTGCTGCAAGAGCTGTTCTCGAAGATCTACTGTTACGGTAAGTTCTTACGTAGCTGTACTTTATGGCAGTTTAAGACAACCACACGCAGAGGAGAGCTTCAGGTAGCTCCACAGGGAGCTCCGAAGGCATGAGTGGGAGGGGGAGCTGCGGACCTGGGCAGGAAAGGAGTTTCATACTCTGGAGGCACATGAAGCAAAATCCCTGTCCCCCATTTGCATTCGAGTGGCAGGAACTTTGTGACCAGAAGGGCCCAATGACCTAAGGGAGTAAGAAGAGGCAGCCGATTTGAGGAGTTCAGCCAGTCCTTTTGGGGGGTGAGTTCTGAGAACCTTGCCCGTTAAGCTGTCCAAGACAAAATTCATGTGGTTGGGTGGGAGAGCCAGTCAAGTTTGTTATACAGGTCACGGTGGGTGAGGCGAGGGGCAGCAAGTGCAAAGTGGCAAATGTTATCATAGGCTATGTTCCACCTAGAGAGGTGAACTTTGGAGGTGCGTGCAAACAGGATGAGTCCATGGCAGAGAGAAGGAAGAAACACCTCTGGCCAGTGCAAGGCAAGCAGCAGAAGTAAGATTGTTCTTCGCTCTGTAGGCCAGACCCAGTTTGTAGTTGGCAGCTCTGCATACATTTTGGATATGATGCCCAAGGTCAAGCTGGGGATTAAGTGTCACCCCAAGGTATTTGATGGAGTCAGTGATTAGGACAGGAGTACCATCAATACCAGTAATACTCAGTGGGGCAGGGGAGGCCTTTATCTTGGCCAGGGACCCAAAAAGCATGGGTATTAAAATGGAATATTAAAGAGCTAGTGACACGTTCAGGAGAATTTTAACAAAACATAATATTTAGACACAATTCAGCTTGTATTTCCCATTTTCTCCATTATTTATTACTGAGGTAATCTGCATGAAAACAGGATCTTTACGCTTGAAGAGTTCTTCTATTCCTGCTGCTTTCTCCCTACCTGAGGTCATAGAGCACTGCTTGTGACCTCACATTTATTATTTATTTAAAATTTGATAACTGAAAAGGCACCACGAGCAACTGCTCATTTCCAGGTGCAACGGGGGGCGGGATACCATTCAACAGAGGGTAGACAGAATATAATGCAGAATAATGCAGTGTTCATAAGAGCTAATTACATAGAAGGTACAAAACAAAAATGGTGCAGAGTCTATACCGGAGCTATTTACATAAGGGTAGTTGCTTATATAGTACAGTGAGGAGCTACAGTGGCTTGGTGCCTGTCTCCAAGGAGTCCACCAGACCGAGTGGCCAGGTAACCCGAGGGGCTGCTTTATCCACCAGTCCCCTGCGGGCTGTGCTGTGCAAAGCCAGATCGATCAGGAACAAGACTGCTATTATTGCGGACTTGATTTCCGTGGTCAATCTGGCTTGCATCACGGAGACCTGGATTGGGGATGGTGCTGGCCCAGTTTTTGAAGCTGCCATCCCTTCTGGGCATAGCATGGTGCACTGCCCCAGAGAGAAACGTAGGGTGGTGGGGTAGCCATCTGCTTTAGATCTGACTTGGGCTTCACCGTGCACCCAGTGAGAGCCCCAGCTTCTTTTGAATGTGTGGCTGTCTGTGGGGTCCAGGCACAGGCTGCAGGATACTCCTAATTTCCAGCCCCGGACGGCCGGAGATTTCCTGCAGAAGGTTGCTGAATTCATCGTCAGTGAAACATTGGAAGCCCCCAGATGTCATAGGGAATTTCAGTGTTTGGGCCGACAAATCATCTTGGATTGGTCATAACCTCCTCCAGATCGTCATTGCTGGGCCTGTCACAAGTAGTTTCTTCCGCGACCCACCAGGGTGGGCACACATTGGACCTGGTGTTCTCACTGGGGCTTGAGATAAATGATCTCAAGATTGATAGGGTGGCATGGTCCGATCACTGCATGGTGCGGTTCATGTTTGGGGCACCCATTGGATGCCCTCCCCCTACAGAGATGATGAGCTGCCGTCCTTTGCGGGAATTGACCCTGGAGGGTTTTTTGGGCTTAGCCGATCTTATCTAGTGTGGGTAATGCATGCGTGGAGGCATTGGCACCGTAGTAGGCTCCTATAATGGGGTGCTGACGCCACTAACTCCCTTGCACCTGTCTGTGTACTACCCCAATCTTCCTATCTGAGGTCCCATGGTTTGATGGGGACCTCGGGGAGTTGAAGAGAAAGGGTCGGCTGTTGGAGCGCTGCTGAAGGAAGACTGGCCAGGTGGTAGATCAGTGAATACAGCTGTGGAGATTGTGTGTTAAGTTTAGGGGGGTAGTACATGCTGCCGACTAAAATCTCCCTTCCAGATAATTTTATTGAAACAAACGCAGCATCAATCATGCTGCCTAAGGTGTCAGTTTTGACAACTGAACATGGTATAGAGGACTGAATAAATAAGACAGAATCATCACCATGTCTATTCCTATCTAACTTGAAAACTGTATCATTTTTAAGTTGATATCGGAATCAGGGATAGAAGAGTCCAACCAAATCTCGGTTACAGCAAGGCTGGAAGGGCACGAGGAAACAGACCACCAACAGGTCTCTTTTGGGGAGGAGACTTTGAACATTGGAATGAAAAATATTTAGATGGGAGAGGGGGAGAGACCAGGATTTGTTTCTATATCACCTGCAACTAATAGGGGAAATATAAACCAATAATATGTCAGAAAGGGAGGGTACTAGAATCATTTTTTGGCTAACATAGCCCCCTAAGGCTAAAGGAAAGAGAGCTGAGGGAACAGAATGCAATACCCCTCAGAACAAGAAAACCTGAATAGTCCATGGAGGGAATGCTGGACTAGGGTGGATGAAAATAAATCCTAAGAAAACCCATGCAAAAGGTGCCAGCCAGCCGCATCTACATAAGAAACACTCCGACCCCCGAACACACAAGGGAAATTCGCCGTGTTATATTCCCGGTAAACACCACCATCTGCATTCCTCAATTTAAACTAAAGTGTTCCAAAGCCATATTGGAACGTGAAGCGCTCATTAGTAATTTTAAAATTCTCCAGTAAACGGTTCTGTACCGCTGCACCCACCTGACTTGCTCGCTCTCTTCAGACGGCTCCCGCTTGCTCTTGGGCTTCGCTCCATCCCAGTCTAATTCTTCTTTGTTGCTGCCCCACTCTCTCCCTCTCTCAGTAGCCCATAAATTAGAATAAAAAAAAAAAAGGCAGTTGAAAAGAAATTCCCTCGAACACTGCTGTGACTGCATTGTGCCTGCAAACTCTTACCTGGAAGTACCCCTCACCCCCACCGCAAAACACAGAAACACAACCAAGGACTATTTTGTCTCACGCAGCAATAAAGTAAAGAAAAAATATTTAAAATGAAAAAAATAACTTCTGTATTTTTTTTTTATTTTTTTTTTTTACAAAGGGGAGGGAGGGCCACGACTATAATCACAATAACCCACTCGGATGTGAATTATGGGGGGATTTACCACGACTGGCAAGGATTTGACCACTCTGCCACATGCTAGCCGTTGTAAATCCCCCATAACCCACACCCTCTCATGGTTTATTGCTTGAGTAAAGGCATCATCAAACCCACTCTTCTGCTGCTTGGTAAAGGGGATATGGGATAATGGGGTAAAACCTAAATAAATACAGTAATAAAACCACATAATTAAAATGGATGGACATGAGGATAGGCATCCCATCTTAAGTAACTATCTAAATTAGATGCTAAGAAATGCCAAAGGTAATTTGAAATGAAACAAAAGCAATGATTCAAATACAAAATTAAAACTCATAAAAGCATGATAAGTAACTTGGGCATCTAGGGAAAAAGAAAACAAATACTATTTATATTCCATGGGCCACGACTCCAATTGGTATAGCAGGAGAATCAAAATAGTTGACACCTGCAGGGAAAATAAATGGCCTGCAGGGTAAATAAGGCAGAATAACATTTTATTCAGCTATGTTACTCATTCACTCATCCCTCCCATGGTATATCATGTTATATCCACTGGCTGCTGGTAAGGCAAGAAGTTCCTAACTGGGGTTTGATTATTCAGGGGAGGTACAGTAGTTAACAGTACAGTATTAAGTAGATGGTGCACAGCCTTCCCAGTACAATCCTTGGATATTTTAACCCTGATAGTTCAGAAACTAGGAGCTGGTGCCCTGACAATTCAGAATTCCTTTTAGATTTTCAAAGGTCTCTTAACCAGCTTGGTGTGGTCTCGGGCTGGGTCCTCGCTCATATTGGGAGTGACTTGCAATGGATGTGTTGCACCCCACTTAAAACTGCAATACACAACTCTTGGCACATACAGTATCACATAGGGTGGAGTCCCACCCACTTCCGTCAGAGGTGCTATGCAAATCGTTTTTTCAGATGTTAGCAGGTGACCCACTCAAAACTCTGTATGCACCTAGGGCCACAATGCAACATGGCAGCATACCAAACATGGAGTTATAGGCACAGCACTCTGCTCTTTCTTATTCCTGGTTTTAGGGTCCCACCCACCAATGTGTGTGCCACCGTGTGGTGTTCCAGGGTGGGGATGCTTGACGGCACATGGTCACCCACGCCACCAGGAGTAGCTAGACAGGAGCTGTGCCACCCACCCTTTGAGAGTGAAGTATCTGAAGGATGCTTTTAGTCTCTTGTTGCTGATGTCCTGGGCCTAAACCCAGGTCCCCAGTCTGCAAGAGCAATGCCGGCAGAGCTTCTATTAAATTGTTTTATGGTATTCAGTAAATTATGGAGACGTAGTGTTTTTATTAACTAGTGTGCAGATTCCTGCAAACTCATATTCTTGTTGTGTTATTGCCATTTTTGTCTTGTTTTATTAGTTCTTAAACATTTGTCACTGACTCTGCGGTTTGAGGCACTAGATATTGCTCATATTGTAATGATTTCACAGGAGACTCCTGGAAAGGAACATGGCCACGGCAAGCATGGAAAGGGTGAGGGCAAAGAGCACTGCCATGGCAAGGGAGAAGGTAAAGAACATGGAAAGGGTGAGGGCAAAGGTCACTGCGATGGCAAGGGAGAAGGTAAAGAACATAAAAAGGAACATAAAAAGGGTGAGGGCAAAGAGCACTGCGATAAGGAACATGGTCAGCGCAAGGGTGAGGACAAAGGAAAGAAGCATTAGAGAAGACACCACCGCCATCACTACTTCAGAGAGACTCTTAAAAAACAAAAAAAAAACAAAAAGAAAAACGAAAAAACTCTCGACATAATGAAGCAAGTTGAATCAAGACAACATGGAGTTTACTAGTTTATATTTGCTGTGTTATAGTAAAGGTGTGTTGTTGGATTTTATTCTTTAACTGTTTACGTTTAGTACAGAATAAAAAAACAATGCTAGTCTATAATGTGTGACTCTTCCTCACTCCATGGAACAACTACAACAGACCCCCACTGAACGAGGGGGCAGTTATTTTAATTTCAGGCTGCAGCTGCTTGTCTTCTGCTCCTAACTTTGTTGATCTCATACCTGACACTAATGCTCCCAGTGAGTCTACCCCACCCCCACAGCAGAGCAGTTCCTTCCATATTCTAGGATCCAGTGTCAGGGTAGAAATGTCCTAGGCATCCAGCCAGAGATGCCCGAACGTATTACCCGCTTTGGATCACTATCCAGGATAGCTTAAGTGTCCACATCCAGGTGGATAGAACCAGCTAATGGATAATTTGCCTGGATAGTCTCCGATAATCCATGGATTAATCAGCCTAACACCACTACTTTATTATCCTCTCCTGTGTGTCCTGACAAACCTACGGAGTACCTAGTAGCTAGTTCTAGTCGGCCACTGGGGAGCAAGTAGACATGCAGTCTTACTCCTGCCATGCCATCTCATCTGTCTCTCTTCTAGTACCACCCAATCCAACTACATTGTATCTCCCTGTCAAAACTGGGTGATTATGGTGGAGGGCTGCGTGTCACATGATCAACCACAAATGCAGAATGAGGAAGTGATGCTTGGAGTGGGGAGGGAAGAGTTGTCCCCTTTTCCACAGGCTCTGAATGCCCTGACTCCGCAGAATCATCGGCCTTCAGTTTAGAGTCAGGCATGGACATGATCTAGCATTTTACATATAGTGCCCCCACCACCATCAGCCGGACATGTAGCGAGTTTGTGTTCTTAATTTAGAAATTAGCTATCATATCTTGTTACCATTGATTCCACGAATCGACCCACATGGAAAGAATTGTTATACCTTTTGCTGGGGGCTTTTCATGTTCACATGGATTACTGCCTACCAGTTGCCTTTTTGAGTGTTATTCATACTGGCTCCACCATCAAAATCATGCTGCTTCAGTCACTATGTGATTCAGTCTCTCCCTGGTGAGCTTCAAACCATTTAGAAGCATGCCAGTGACCCTACTACTTAAAGGTGCACGTAGGTCCAATCTGAAGAACCCCAGACCCAATTCTATTCTCTCTGTTCTCACCAAATATCTCAAACAATGTCTCCGTTCTGACTTCCAACATTACTATTAGCTGGATCATATGAACATACGAAAACTGCCAGGAGAAACTGGCCCAATGGTCTATCCAGTCTGCTCATGTGTGCAGCTAGCAGTCTATTACACTACTGCTGCCCCCCCCTCCATCCTCCGATCCCGTTTTGTACCCTCACTAGCTGTTACCCCTCCACCCAGTGCCTCCTTGGTGACTTTCCCCCTGACTTTGTCCCATCCCCTCTTAAAACTGCCTACCGACTTCAAGGATAACACCTCTTCAGGCAGTGCATTCCACCTTGTCACCACTCTCCGTGAAATAGTGCCTTCTCATTTACCTTCTGAATCTACCACCCTCCAGCTGTGCCCCCTAGTGTCCCTCCCTCCCCTTAATCTAAAAATTTCTTCTGTACTGTATTTATGCCCTTCTTATATCTGAAGGTCTCTATCATATTTTCTCTATCCCTCCGTTACTCCAGGGAGTACATATTGAGCTCCCTCAGACTCTCATAGGGTCTATTCTACATACTGAGGATCATTCTGGTTGCTCTGTGTTGGATCCTCTCCAGTAATTTAACTGCATGCAGTACTCCAGGTGCGGCCTCACCAACGACCTGTACAGTGGCAGGATGACTCCCCCTCTTCTGGATGATATTCCCCTGGCAGTACACCCCGGCATCTTATTGGCCTTAGCTGCCACTTTTATGCACTGCACTGAATGGTTCATCTGTCCTGTTACCACCCCAAGATCTTTCTCCTCCTCCTGTAGGAGATAACTGTACCCCTCCCAGCTGGTAATAATTCCTTGGGTTTCTTGCTCCCAAGTGCATGACTTTACATTTCTTTGCATTGAACCCCAGCTGCCATGTTTCTGACCAGTGCTTGAGCTTAGCCAGATCATCCTGAAGTCCCTGCCACCGCTCTGTGTTGTCCACCACCACATCAATGTTTGTGTCATCCCAAAAAGACTGACCTTGTTCATAATCCCCTGTGAGATACTGGCAATGAAGATGTCAGACAACACTGGATGTAATACCGAGCCCTGTGGTACACCACTGGTTACAGGAGTTGATAGTTCTTCCCTTAAGATTACCCTCTGCTGCCTGCCATTCAGCCAATTCATGATCCTCGCAACCATTTTCTCCCCTGCTACCTGGTTTTTCAACTTGCTAATCAGTCTCCCATGTGGCACTGAATCAAAGGCCTTGCTGAAATCCAGATACAAAACATCTACCACTTGGCCCTTGTCGAGTGCTCTAGTCACCCAGTCGTAAAAGTCCACCAGGTTGGCTTGTCTTGGAGACCATTCACTTCCAGAAAGGACACTGGCCTTTCCTTAAGGATAGTTTCAGCTTCCCTACGATGAATGAAAGGCTGACGGGTCTGTAGTTGCCTGGTTCATCCTTGGGTCCACTCTTGTGGAGGGGCACCACATGTGCCATCCTCCAGTTCTGGGGGGATGCACACCATTCTTAGTGAGGTATTGAATAAGTCGGCTAGTGGCTTTGCCAGGACCCCTGCCAGTTCCTTCAGAACCCTGGGGTGTATGCCATCTGAGCCAGGTGCCTTATCTACCCTCAGGCCCTTTAGGCCTTCCATGACCCTGTACTATGGGATTTCTCAATTTGTTAATCCTGGCACCCCCATCCACTGAGGCATTGGTATAAGCTTCTCCCTGGTGTAAACAGAACAGAAGTAATCATTGAGTGCTTCTGCCTGGTCTGCCACCGTTTCCACCCATCCGTCATCTTTCTTGATTCTCAATTTGATCTCTGTAGCTCCTCTCCCTAATGAGCTTAATCCTTTTCCCATTCTCTGATGCCTTGTGTCAGCCTAAGCTCCCTTGAGGCCGTGGCTGCCCTTACTGCTCTGCTTACTTCCTTTGATTTCTTTGTTTACTCTTCCCTGTCCTCCTCCTGTTTGGATCTCATAAATCTTCTGAAGGCTGCTCTTTTGTCCCGCACCTTTCCTAATACTTCCCTGCTTAACCAGCTCGGTTTCTTGGACCTGCCTTTTTTACTCTGGGTCTTGGTACATGACCTAGTGGCTTCTGCAACCCGATCTTGATAATTTCCCATTTCTGGTTTGCATCCATGTGAGGGCGGATGCTGGCCAGGTGCTCTGCCACTAGGTCCCTCATGCTGCCAAAGCCTGTTTGCCTAAAGTCCAGCACCTTTGTCCTGGTGCTGGCATACATTTTTAGTCCAGTTTCAGAATGCTGTACTCCACCACTAGCCTACTGTCACGATTTCAGTCTAGTTATAGACCACCTGCCCTCCACCACTAATCTACTGTCATTGTTTCAGTTCCACTTCAGACCCCCTGCACTCAACAATCACTGCACTACTATAGGTGCATCAAGATATCAGTTTAGTGCATAAGGGCCAAATTGCTGGGGGTAGCTTTCTCCTAGGCATCTGACTTTGTCACCTGTGAACTCTTAATTGTAAAACATGCTCCTGCAGTTAAACAGCTAATTACCTCTCTGGTTGAACCAAGCTGGTTGCAATTAATTATATTCAGAGAAATGTCACTGGTAGTGCCACAAGGGTACAAACTAGACCCCCTTTTCTCAGTCTTTAATGACTTTACCCTTTAGTGTGACCCTTGCTTAGTACACGTGTGCAACTGATGGTATATTACACAGTAGTAGTGCATCACATCTGGAAACAGTAGAAGATAACTTAAAATAAGTACTTGGAAAAATTGAGGCCTTGTTCTCTCTACATAAACTGTTCCTTAAAGGGGCACTCTGTTCCTCTGCCTAAATGCTGTGGGACCTAGAGTCCGATAACATGGCTAAAATTATTTTTTCAGTCACTTGTTAGAAACGTAACATTTTATCTGGTTGATTCTGCATCCCCGCCATGCTGCAAAACTAAATGCCCCAGCATCCCCCGCAGCCAGCCCATCGATAACGTGAATGGCTAAGCTGCAGGGAACGTGTTGTGTGCCTGCACTATGATGAAACAACCCATTTTTGTGCGTAGTCTCTGTACCGATCGTGTTGAGTCTGCATCGTTGGTACCGGTAGACTTAAGGTTTCATTGTGCTTACCTGATTAAGTGCCTACATCTAGACATTCTCTGTGGCTTAGCCCATCGTTCACGTCGTCAGTGGGCTGGCCATGGGGGACAGTAGGACATTTAGTTCTGTGGGTGAATGGTCGCAGGATCAACAAGATAAAATGTTGCGTTTCTAACAAGTAAGTGACTGTAAAATAAACGTAATGTATGATGAGGACTTGTTCTATATATGTAACCCCTAGATGGCGCTGTCCCAGGGGCTACTACCCCTGCCTGATTTGCCACTAACAGGTTGAGGGGCCTGGATCCAATGGCGGGTGCCTCCACCCAGAGGTCAGGGTTTGCAATAGTTAAACTAACTTGGTCACAGCCCTCTGGGACACTGCAACCCCTTTCTTCCCACTAGTGGCCCACACAATATATCAGAATTACCTTCACAGTATACACTTACCCCCAGGTCTGGTTCCGCACTGGGACCTCCTGTGAAATGAGATACAGTGCAACAATCACAGTACAGTACTTTAACATAGACAAATACCTCAGGCAGTATAACTTTGCTGAAACAAGCAGCTCTGATTTATTTAGGGATATAACAAGGACAGGGAAATCAGGTTAATTAGCTTATCACTCTAATAATCTACCTATGGCTCTGTGCACAGGCCTATCCCTATCAGTTACTGTCCCTGGGTACCCAAGCCCTAGTGGCTAGTCCAAACCGTGGCAGCTGGTAGGGCCCTTTCACACAGAGAAAGGAGAATTAAACAGTCAGCAGTACAGTAATTCCATTTGGATTTAATGTGGTAATTCAACAGGAGTGACCCTGAATTAGTACTCACGACCTCCAAATAAGATAGGGTCCTTCAATGTCAGCAGGGCTCACTTGAGGTACACAAACCTCTTCACACATCCATATAAAGAAAGCACTATACCAGGCAGGCTGCATCTGTATCCCGATCGCAATTACTGCACAATACCCAGGAGAACACACAGCAGATTCAGTTCCTGACAGACTGAGTGCAATTTTCAGCAATTCTCCAGTCTTCTACAGGGTGAGCCTGGTTTCTACTCTTCAGAGATCCTTTGATTCTTTTCACAGGACGGATTCAGTCCTAACAAGCTGTTACACAAGCTGCAGACCGGAACTCTGGGCCTTACACCGTTTTTGACTAAAACTGCACACTGAAAAAGCACAAGGGCTCCTTCCTTCTTCTGCCAAAGCTCAACTGAAACTCCAACCGACAAAACTGGGCACTTCCTTTGAGTTCCTCCCAGTTCTTGACTGGATTGGCTGTCACTCACAATAGACTGCTGCTGTTGGTCCAAAAAGGCACTGAAGTCTAAACCACATCTCCCAGAGTCACTGCCCATACAATCCTCTTGTGGCTGGCTCAGATTATGAGTCCCAAGTTCTGATTCGTCCAAGGCACCATTTTAGAGCTGGCTTACCCACACTGATTGGTCCAGTTCAGCAGTTCAAAACTAGAATGGGGAACTAGCAGACACAGTTCTGACTGCAAAGAAAGCAGGTTAGACAAACTGTAATTTCATTATTACTCTAAATAATTTCTGGCAAACAGTTACATCTTTCAGATAGGTTCCCTTTGCACTCCTAGTGACTGCAAAATGAAGTGAATTGGCAGCAGCTCGGTGGTATAAGAGAAGCACACAGTCCCCCCATACAAACTAATTATGTCTGCAAGCAGACAGCTCTTAAAAAGACAGTACCAGAGGCTCTAAAAACACTCATTGATAAATGGCTTAAATGCCAAACACCATTCAGGCTTGGAGCATTCAAGCAAGCTCCTGGAAGTCTTTTGGGAACCCCCATTTGCAGAGGGGTTACATATATAAGTCCATTCTAGCTGAATTGTTATACCACAGTTCAAAGGTCATAGAATGCGATAATACCTTACTGTGGTACAATAACATTTCATCTTTTTGAAAGCGCATGAGCCACAGTTTAACTGCAGCAGTAGAAATGGCAAGATCAACCATATAGAAAGTTGTGGCACAATCACTCAAACTTGAGACTCAAATCCCGCAAATGCAGGATCAATCAGATATTTCATTTATAGAAAAAAATACAACTGCAGGATCAACCGGGTATTTAAAATTACTCGCAAAATCAGACTATTCCTCACACTTCTCACTTGGCGAGAAATACAGCCAATTTTTTTTTTTAATCCCTACTAATTGCAACTGACAATCAATGGAAGCCCGTGCTGCACACGCATAGACGTTTGATCCCTAACAACCAAATCACTGACCCTAGCAACTAGCCTTAAATCCTGGAATAAGATGCAGCAGAAAAAAATATTTTTCTATAAACTATAAGATCACACTTTTTTTATAATATTTTTAAGGGCACCATAAAATATGAAAAATACTGGATGTGTAACTCTGTGCACAAGCAGTGTGTTCTGCCACCTCGGGGTTCTGCTTCCCCTGGGCCACTCGTGCTTCACTTTCGAGGCCAGAGGGAATCAGAACTTCTCTTTGGCAGAACACGCTGGTTGTGTGTATAGTTGCCCATCCAGTATTATGTATATATTTTTTCCACCGTGTCGCTTAATCTGAACCTCTAGTTCCTGCAGCATTTAGGTTGGGGAACTGAGAGTTCCCTTTAATGCAACAAAAACCATGGTCTGTTGCTCTCTTCGAAACTATGGTCTGTGGCACTCTCTTCCAACTGAAGAAAAAGGTTTCTCACCTGTAACTTTTTCTAGGAGTGGCATACAGTTCACATCCCCACTCTGGCAGATCCAATGGAACAGGTTTTACATTAAACGTCTTTCAGCTTAACTCCTCCCACTACCTAGGTGGCTTCCGACTCTCCCCCCTCTCCATGACATCAGATCTTTGCACGTTGGATGTAGGGATCCGTGTGTCGCCGTGGCAAGATGGAGTGGCTTGTGTGGATGTGAATGGTATACCACTCCTAGAACAACAGTGGTGTGTAATCTATCTGTCTAGGGGTGTGGATACAGTTCATTATCCACACTTTGGTAGACTGCTAGCAGTTTTCTGGGAGGAGGGGGCAAGGTTCATACCCCTAATTGGCAAACAGACTAGAGAACCGAGATCCTAAATGCAGCATCCTGACGGGACTCTAGATTGATGCTATAATGGGATATGAAGATATGTGCTGTCCTCCATGTAGTAGCCCTGCAGATTTCCTGGATGGAAATGTTCCTGGAGGCAGCCACTGAGGCAACAATATGTCTGGTGGAATGAGCCCTAGGCCCTCTGGGAGGCTCTCTACCAGCCAATCTGTAGTAGAGGCCAATGCAGGATATTAGTCACCTGCTAATCGTCCACTTGGCTGCTGATCTGCCAGACGTGGCTTCAGTATATGCTACAAAAAGCTGGCAAGCCTCACCCCAAACTCCATCCATTTGCTCCTTATAGTAAGAGAATGCTCTCCATAGGTCCAAAGAATGGATCCTACGATCAGCCTCTGAAGATGCGTTGGTAAAATATACTGGAATGTCTATCACTTGGTTAAGGTGAAACTCCAGTAATACCGTATGGAGGCAAAGGACAACTACGTTTCTGTGGAAGATCAGGTATGGAGGGTGGAGCATCAGGTATGGAGACTCCACCGAGAGCACCTGGAGTGCACTAGTCCTTTTGGCTGCTGTTATGGCCCCCAAAAAGACTGTCTTCCATGACAGGTGTGACATCTCACACTTGTGCACAGGCTCAGATGGCTTGTCCACGAGCACAGCCAGCACCAACAGTAGGTCCCAGAATGGTGGAGGGTCACATACTGAAGGACAGGTTGTCAAGGCCTTTGAAAAAGCATCTCCAACTGAGAGAGGGACCAGATGCATTCCCAAGATGCTCGCCACAGGGTAGGCAATGGGATCAATCTCCTTGCCTTGGCACCATATGGAGAACTTCCATTTAAATGCCTAGCATATGTGAGTCAACTCTTTTCAGGAGGCCTCCACAACACAGAGCACTTCTGAAAGACCCAAGGCCTGTAACTCTAGCCACTCAGGAACCAGGCTGAGAGGTGCAAGGATGTTAGGTCTGGGTACAGACGATCCTTTGTTGTCTGAGCAGATCCTGGCAAAAAGGCAGTAGCAATGGTGGTCTGCTGCCAAGGCTGAGGAAATCTGGGTATCAGAATTGCCAGGGCCAGTCTGGAGCTATCAGGATCATCTGGGCCTTGTCCTTCCGGGCCTTGACCATCTACTCGAGCGAAGGGAGGGGAGGGGAGGGAAGGGAAGGTGTACATAAGGTCTGGGCTCCAGGGCCTTGCAAAGGCATCCCCCCAACAGTGTCCCAGACTGTGTGGGTTGAACATAAAACAGCCTCAGTTTGGTGTCTACCAGGAAGCAGCATCCACCAGAGGAGTGCCCCAAAGGGAGAACAGGTGGTTGACAACCTTCTGATTCATGGACCACTTGCGCAATGTCTCTCCCACTCAGCTGACAGCATCCACCAACTAAATGTTCACTCCTGTGACATGGATTTCCAGGAGATCTACACCCAGGCTTTGCACAAGGATTCAGGAGCAGAGGGCCTCCCGATGTAGGAGAATGGAGTGCGTTCCGTCCTAATATGGTTGTGGTGTTGAATCACCAGATCGCTGACTACAGAAGCAAATTCGGTCAGAGCAAGCCACATGGAGCTCCAGCAGGTTTGACGGGACTCCCACGATGACCAGAACCTGTGGGCTCCCAGGTGTGCTTTCCACCCTATCAGAGACGTGTCTGTCAGTGTGACGGATAGCTCTGGGCTGACAAACGGGATTCCTTCCTCCAGATCTTCCAGGACCAGCCATCACTGGATGGTGTCCCACATCAGCTAGGTTACTGTAACTGGCTTGTCCAAGTGGCCTAGGTGTTAGGACAAGTGATGGCCCAACTCCCACTGCAGATGACGCATCCACCAGCGGGCTAACGGACCATGCTGGTACAGGACACCATGTATCGCAGCAGTCACAGGACAGCCTGGCAAGGTGTGAAAGCCCAACCTGAAATTATTGGGTAAAGTAGGGTTAGATCCAGTGCCTGGTCGGCAGGGAGGTGGGCTTTGGCCTGCTGGTCATCTAGTTCTGCTCTGATGAACTTGATCATCTGCGAGGGGACCAGTTCAGACTTTTATGGGTTGACCAACAGGCCCAAGTCGCATCAGGTCTGGAGGGCCAGATCTCTGGACAGCCCAGCTATCAGCCAGTCCAGGAAGGGATACATCTGATGCCCCTGGACTACAGGAAGGCTGCCATCACTGCCATGCACTTGGTGAAGACCCTGGGCCTGGATGAGACTGAAGGTCATAAACTGGAACTGGTGCAGTACCCCTTCTGCCCATAACCAGTGGTGCTAGTAGTGGGATGGCTGGACTGCGATGTGGAAGAACGTATCCTGGAGTTCCAGGGAGTAAAACTATATTCCTGGCTCCAAAGAAAGAATGATCTGATTCAGAGTGACAATCTGAAACTTGCGCTTCTGCATGAACTGGTTCAAATCGTGCAGATCCTATATGGGGCACCAACCCCCTGACCATTTCAGAACCATTGAGTACCTGGACATGTAATCCTGACTGGTCAGAGCATCTGGGAGATGGGCTATGGCTTCTTTCAAGAGGAGCTGAGCAGTGTGCTCCTGAAAGGCGGACAGCATGTCCTGCGACACCCTGGACTCCTGAGGAGTGTGGAGTCGGTAAGGTGGGAGAGCTTCAAAATCCAGAGGCAGCCCTTTGCCTATCACCTTCTGTCCATTGTGATAGTGGACCAACATGGTAAGAAGTGACATAGCCAACTGCCTACTACTGGGAGCGCAGACAGGGACTGGAGAGGTGGAGGGATGAACCCCCCCCAAAAAAAACCTTCACTGTACAGCCTTTGTGGGGGCACAGGGCTGGAGGGCACCACCACCACCCCTGCCCACTCTCGCTTGTGGCCCTGGCCTCTAAACTTGGATCTTATCTGTGTCAGTCTTCACCATTCATCACAGATGGGTACTGGCCGGAGATCAGGACCCCGCGGGAGCCTTTTTTCTTTTATTTTTTTAAAAAGGATAGGTGGAGCCGACGCAGCATCGGCGCCGCCCTCGAGGCCGACATACTACGTGGCGCTCGAGGATTAGCCGTAAGGCTGCGTCAACTCCACCTGCCTACCAGTTCTTCATCTCCCGCCGTCGAGGTCGCCTCGTGGGAAGCCGTTTAAAGAAATTTGAAAACTTTTAGGCCTTGGCCTTTCGTCGACAGTCCGTCGGTCTACCTGCTGTTCTGGGTTCTGCCTCCACTCGACGTCGCAGGTAAGATCTTTCCATTTATTTTAAAGTATAGCGACGTCGAGTCTGTTATTGGTGTTTTTTTCGTAGGTCATGTCGCGGTCAGAGGGCAAGAAATCTAAGACGGGGCCGCCCCCTATGCGTCGATGCCCGTGCGGCCGCAAGTACTCCGTTACCGCCGACCAGCATGACCGGTGTCTCGCGTGTCTTGGTCCGCTTCACGACATGGATTCGTGCGACGCCTGCTTCTCCATGGACCGCTCGTCCTCCGAACAGCGAGCGTTTAAAGTAGGGCGAGCTCCGCCGACTTTCGGGGGTAGGATTTGCACTCGTCGGGCCAAGCCGCGCTCTCTCGGCCTTTCCTCCGGGTCCTCTCCCAGTTCTATATGGACCAAGGAGGAGGGAGCCTCAGCCTCTTGTAGCCCTGGCCGAGGCTCCTCCTGCGGCGCAGGAGGCCCGTCCCGCTTCCTCCCGGGAGCGGGCGAGAGGCGCCGCCATGGCAATCACCCTTGGGGTGAAGGCTCCCAGTGTCGCTCCGTGGTCGGAAGGCGGGTCAACGCCATCGTTCGGTGCGGGCCTTGAGCGCCATTCGCGAGTGCCATGGGCCCTGTCGGCGCCGACTCTGCTCGCGGCGCTGTGACCCTGGATTCGGCGTCGCCTTTCGCCATGTCTCGCCTCGGCGCCGAGGTTGAGCACGGCGCCGTGGGGCCTTCGAAGTCGTCCATCGGTGCCGTCCTCGGCGCCGTTGGTGCTCTCGGTGTCGCTTGTGGCGCCGAGGAGCCTAGCAGTGCCGTGTTCGGCGCCGAGTCTGCCTTCGGAGCAGTCGGCGCTGCTTCAGTCTTCGGTGCCGCTCGCGGCGCCGAGGGGCCTGGCGGTGTCGTCGGCGCCGAAGCTGTTGCTGGGGCTACCGTCAGTGCCGTCTCTGTTCCTGGTACCGCCCCTGGTGCCAGTGGACTTGACGGTGCCGCAGCTGGCCCTGGCTCAGGACCTTTGGCCCAAGCTGCCCTGCCGCCTTCTGCCAGCACCGCTTGCTGGGCTATGGAGGGCTCGGGTGCTGCCTCGGCCACTGCTTTGACTTCTGGGCCCTTTGGTAAGGTCGCCTTCCCTCGCCCTCCTACCGTTTGGCTTAGGGCCTCAGACTCTACCCCGTCGGAGTCGGACGGGCAGTCACACCCTTCGGGGTTGTCTGCAGAGGAAGGCGAGCCGGTGGTCTCCATGACGAGTCACAGTCAGCCCCCTTCTGAGGAGCGTCTGGTTCTCCCCGAGGTTGGGGTCAGTGGTACTGACCAGCAGGCTATGGTGCATGCCACCATTGCCATGCAACCTGGGGGTTCCTTGACCCCTCGGCAGTGGTACCCCCTCCCGTAGTGTGTCTCGATCACCCAACTTTGGGGCCCATTGGGAAGTCTACGGGAGGGGAGGGTTCTGCTCCCTGGGTCTCCCCTTCGGGGGCAGCCCAGAGCTGCCAGCTTCCTAGGCTGGCCCGTTCGAGGACCAGGACCCTCTCGGACTCCGAGGGGTGTGGGGTCGGCACGTCGGCCTTTCTCTGGGATCCACCCGGGCCCTGGACTAAGCCGAAGTGCGGACTTCTGCCCTTCCCCGTCTGGTTCCTTGAGGGGGTCCCATTCTTTGGAGGCAGGGGACCGTCCTTCTGGATCTATACGGCCCCCGTCACCTCACTTGGGGGATTCTTCTGGGCGCAGCCTAGGCAGTACCAACGTGGTTGTACAGCTGTCTGCTGCGGAGTCTTCCGGGACATCCTCCTCGGGTGTCCATTGTCCGCTTCCAGCCCTGGCAGAGGTCAGCTGACTTCTTCTCTCGGCTCTGCCCCCATCCCTCTGCCGCTTCCTCCAGCGTTCCCAGGCATTCTTGGTCCTAGCGGCCCTCTCACCTGGGAGCAGTTCAGAGCGGTGGCTGCTCAGTTCCCTGCCTACGTTAGGGCCATGGACAGCCAGGTTTTTCAACCTCCCCCGAGCAGCCACCCTCGGAATGCATGGTGACCTCCAGCTCCTCATCCCCCTCTTCGGGGGGGGAGGAACCATCTATCCATATCTCTGCTGCCGCTGATCTCTCCGAGTATCAGCGTTTCCTTGTGATAATGATGGAGGACCTTCATCTCTCTCCCCTATCTGTGAGCAATCCTGAGCATGCGGCGCATGCCTTTCTAGGCGATTTCGGTGCGGCCACCCTTGTGGTGCCGCCCTGGCCTGCTCCCTTTCGGGAGGCATCCATGCGTTTCTGGCAGAGGCCCTTCTCCGGAGTTCCTGCCCTTAGGGACCTCAGCCAGAGGTATTTCACTCCCCCGGAGTCTCCAGGTTCTATGCCTCATCCGCAGTCCGGATTGACACACCTGGACACCCCTGACGGGCTTCGCGCCCTCCACCGTGACCGGCCCCCAGATCAAGACTCCTTGGATTTTGACTTCCGGGGGAGGAGGACTTTCTACTCGGCACGGTTGCTTCTCTCCATCTCTGCTCATCAGGCCCACTATGCAGCCTACAACAGGTTCTTGTGGTTAGCGCTAGGTCAGATCCTAGCTGCCTTGCCTGACTCAGAACAAACCAGGCAAGCCATCGCACTCTCTGCATGTGGCCTGGAGCTAGCAAGGCACCAAGCAAGGGCATCTTACAACGCCAATGAGGTAGCTACCAGGGTCGTAGGGACAGCGATCTGCACCAGGAGATCGACGTGGCTTCGCCTTTCCCAGTTGTCACCCTTGGCCCGGCATAGGGTGATTTGCTCCGCTCACCAGGGAACCTATTTCTTTTCCCGTATGGCGAGATGACATTTGTCGGGGCAACTTCCTTCCCCCTCCGGGGGGAACCCATCTCGCTCTCTCCACTCTCGGGCCTCTTCAGGCCCAGAAGGTTCCCCCCCCTTAGTGTGTCACCCACTGAGGGCTAAGGGACTCTGTCCCTTAGGGTACAATGAATCAGCCCCCTTCGGGGGGGGGCTTGGTACTCACCCATCTGTGATGAATGGTGAAGATTGACACAGATAAGATATAAAAATTACGTACTCCACCGTAATTATGATTTTCTGTGTATCTTCACCATTCATCCCAATCCCACCGCCATCCCCTGGGGCTCCAGTCTCTGGATCCTCCTCCCTCTGTGCCTACCCCTCTCTTTTGAGCAGGATAAAGTTGGGACACACAGGGGGGTAGTTTCTTCTCTAAGGAGTACAGTTTGAGTGGCACCCCTTCTCTACTACATATCTTCACCCCATGGGGTGGGAGCTAGTGGTTGCCCTCCTTCTGTTATCCATCTGTTTTAAAAATAAAAATTTCCTTTTTTTCACCAAATATCTTTACAGAGACAGTACTGAGTCCCCGTACCCTGTCCTTCTCCAGAATAGCCGACTCTGCTTTTGGGGTATTGCCAGTTATTCTGTGCCTTGAATTCTGGCAAGAGAGCTTTGCTACTCCTTGCAGTTCCTATACAGTCTGGTGACGGACAAGGGTCCTGGATCCTTGCTACCTCACACTCTCTCCCAAATTTCTCCACCCCCCCTTCCCTCCCTTCTTCTGTTTCCAGAGATTGGGGCCCCTACCCAATCCCCTTAGTCTTGCTTCTTCTATGCTGTCCTCTCAGTCGTTATTTCTCCTTTTAGTTCAGTTTTTCCTCTCCTTTTTCTGTCCCTTGGACTCTCTTGTCCCACCCTCCATCCCTTCCTCTGACCTCTCCGGCGACTCAGAACTGGTAGGCAGGTGGAGTCGACGCAGCCTAATGGCTAATCCTCGAGCGCCACGTAGTACGGCGGCCTCGAGGGCAGCGCCGATGCTGCGTCGGCTCCACCTATCCTTTTTAAAAAAAAAAAAGAAAAAAGGCTCCCTCGGGGTCCTGCTCTCCGGCCAGTACCCATCTGTGATGAATGGTGAAGATACACAGAAAGATCATAATTACAGTAGGTATGTAATTTTTATATTTCGGGTGCCAGACTAGATATTGCCCTTGCCGAGACTCCTCATGCAGAAGCTGTGGCTGAAAGGACCGGTACTGGAATGCTGTTTTCTTAGGCTTCTCTTTCTGGTCCTTCTGAGACAATGCCACAGAATCAAAGGTGTCACTGAACTTCTCTATGCGCTTGAAATGTCCTTCCACACCAGGGTCAGAGAGGTCCGTACTAAGAAAGGGGATATCAGCTAGCTTGCACTGGGTGTTCCACCATAAAGGTGGACAGATGCAGCCAGGCCCTGCGATGCATGGAGACCGCCACTGCCATAGAAATCGCCCTTGTCCAGTGCCCTCTGCAGCTGGTGCTTGGCCAGCGATTAACACTGGTCCCAAACCAACTTCACTGGCAACTGCTGGTCAGCAGGGAGGTGAAGGAGGATATCAAGGACTCGCAGCAGGAAGTGCCCAAAATTGGTCATCATGACAGAGTAAAATACAGTTATGTAAAATCTTTCCATAACAGATCTTTGAGAGACTCTCTTGCAGCAAGCCACACCTATGGAACTATAGCCACCAGGCACTAGGACCATACCGTAAACTTTTTAGCTAACAGTCTACAAGGGGCCACCCACCACGATGACCTCAGCTGATGTCCATACCATATATAAACATGGGTAGCCCAGTGCCCTCTTCGGTTCCCCTGCTGGAGACCACATACAGAGGATCTCCTTGGGAACCGATGGAGGGGTAGAGGTTCTAGCCACTGTGAGGTATACCATTCCTGGAGAGAGTGAGAAACAGGGACAGAGAATCAAAGGGGAATGGTGTCGGGGTGGCATGACTTGCTGCAAGCGATTCTCTCGAAAATCTACTGTTATGGTAAGTTCTTACATAACTGTACTATTTTCTTCGAGGATATTTCTTGCAGCGAGCCACACCTATGGAATGAGTCCCAAGCATTCTGACGTCAAGACAGTCTGGGTGGCTGGAGGCAACAGGCCCAGGAAAAGGCCATACAGATCTAGGAAAGAAGGCCTTAAAGCACAGCTAGGTCGAAGCCTGCCCTTCTAGAT
This sequence comes from Neoceratodus forsteri, assembly GCA_016271365.2. Lineage (NCBI taxonomy): Eukaryota > Metazoa > Chordata > Ceratodontiformes > Ceratodontidae > Neoceratodus > Neoceratodus forsteri. The sequence continues at coordinate 196,118,110 of CM028134.1, forward strand.
GCGATGTCCAGACTGTAGAGTTTAGTGAAAGTGTGGGCAGTTCTACCAAGTGGCAGTGGCACAGATGTCAACAGCGGACACATCCCTAAAATAGACAACAGAAGTGGCCATGCCTCTGGTAGAGTGGCCATGGACAATGCCAGGAAGTTCCTTACTGTACTTCCTATAACAGAAAATAATACAGCTGGTCAACCATTTGGAAACTCACCGTTTAAAAACCAGTATTCCCTCTTTCCTAGGAGCGAAAGAAACAAACTGCTGCGAGGACTGCCTCTAGTCCCTGGCGCGATGAACATAATATCTGAGTATTCTATGTACATCTAAAGTATGGAGCTATTCTTCCCCTGGATTGGTATGCTCTGGGTAATGCACAGGCAGGTGGATGGCTTGATTCAGGGTAAACTCAGACACCACATTTGGCAAAAACCTAGGACCGGTGCACAAATACATCCTGTCTTTGTGCAAAACCAAATAAGGAGACTCACACATCAGAGCTTGAAGCTTGGAAATCTTCCAAGCAGAAGTAATGGCAACTAACTCATTCACATGTCATGGCCAGCTCAAAAGGAGCCAAAGTAAGCTTTTCCAACACGAAATTCAAGTGCCAAGGTGAGACTGGATTGCAGATGGAAGACTTCAGATGAAGAATGTCTCTCAAAAATGTATGGGGCACCTCCAGTTGTGCCACTGTACAGCCATCAACAGGCACGTGGATGGCTGAGATAGCTAGATGCACCTTAATGGAAGAGCACTGCAGACTAGAATCTGAGAGCAACAGCAAATACTCCAGAATCTGATTCACTGGACAAGTGAACAGATCCAGATGATGGGAAGCCACCCGCAGAGCAAAGCACTTCCACTTCACGAATAAGTGGCCCTGGTGGAGAGCTTCCTATTAGTCATCAGGACATTGGCCACCTTTTGGGATACCTCAAACCTCGTCATGGCAATGTCTTCAGGAGCCAGGCAAGGAGGTGCAGAGACTTGAGATCCAGATGGACTAGTGTGCCCTGCTCCTGGGAGAGCAAGTCTTTGCAAAGGGGCAGGGGTACTGGAGGTTCCAACTGCTGCAGTATGGGAAACCAGATTTGACAAGGCCAGATAGGAGCCACAAGGATCAGTGTTCATCCATCTGAAGCTTAATGAGCACCCTCTGAAGTAGAGGGAAGGCATAGAGGAACCTCCCTTTCCAAGAGAGGGACAAAGCATTTCATTAGAAAACTGCAGGTCCTGGAGCGAGCGAGCAGAAAAGTGGCAGTTTTGCATTCAATGGGGATGCGAAAGGTCCAACTCTGAATAACCCCACCTGTCGAACATGTCTTCTATGACTAAGGTCAGCAGCTCCCACTTGTACATCCTGGACTGCAACCTGTTTAGTCTGCCAACACATTTTGGGTGCCTGGGACATGGACTGTTCTAGAGCCCAGTACCAGACCCTCATTGCTTCCCTTCGCAAGGGGTATGACTGAGTCTCCCCTTGCTTGTTGATGTAGTGCACTACACTGATGTTATCCATCTGCACCAGCAGAGGACCCAGGGACAGGTAGAAACACAGAAGTTGACGGAAGAAGGAGACCACCAAGTCCATCTAGTCTGCCCATTGTCTTTTAGCCTAGCCTTCTAAAAGTCCATGGGTTTGAGGGCTTCCTTGTATCTGTCCCAAGCATTCTTGAAACCTACCACTGTGCTTGCCCCCACCACCTCTGCAGGCAGACTGTTCCAAGCATCCACCACTCTTTCAGTGAAGAAAAACATTCTGGTGTTGGTGGAGAACTGCCCTCTTTGCAACCTTGGATCATGTCTCCTGGTTCTGCGGCCCTTCTTAAATTGGAAGAGATCATCTATCTGCACCTGGTTTATGCCTTTTATGTACTTAAATGTATTGATCATGTCACCCCTCTCTCTTCTCTGTTCCAGGGAATACATGTTCAGTTCTTTCAGTCTATCCCCATAGGACATCTACCTAGGCATTGTGGAGGGGCCTCTATGCGGATGATGCCATTATTTACCATTCCTCTCCTGTCAGCTGGATCAATAGGAAGCTTGCCTCTGACTTCATGGACCTTGAAGAGTGGTTCCAGTGTAACCAACTAGTCCTCAATACTAAAAAATTAAATGTATGCTCTTTTCTCACCGGCCTTCCTCCTCTCTGCCTCTCTCTCCTCTCTGTATCATCTCCAATAAGGGTGAAACTCTTGAGTCTGTCCCCACCTTTACGTATCTGGGCATCACCCTAGACACCATATTATCCCTCACTACTCATACCTCCACCCTGGTCAAAACACTGAACCTGAAGTTGGGACTCCTTTACCATGTTTTCCCCTTCCTCTCTTCTGCCTCTTGTATCAAGATTGCATCCTCTTCTCTTCTTACTTACGGAGCACCCTTACTTCTGTCTACCAATGCGTCTAACATGTCACTGCTTGCCCAGGCCTACCACAGGGTGGGAAGGTTTGCTCTTGGGGTCAGTAACCGCCATCACCACTGCGATGTCCTCTGTCTCCTGGGATGGCTCCCTTATGAATCCAAACTAAGGTACTCGACCTTGAGCTTTGTGTATAAGTCTGCTCACAACTTTATCCCTCCCTGCCTCGGGGAGATTATTCGCGTTAGGAAGGCGGCATGTGCCCTCTGCTCTGCCACTCTGACCCTTCTCAAACAGCCTAATCCGAGGCTTGCAGTCACTCGTTAAGTCCTTCTCCTTCGCAGCAGTAACTTGACTGGAACTCCCTTCCCCCTTCAGTCCTTTCCTGTTCCTCCCTACCCAAGTTCCAAACCACTTTACTTACCCTCCTTTCCTCCTCTGCTCAATGCACCTGTTTCCGTTAACTCTCTTGCTTCATATTCTCCTCATCTTTACTCTATCCCCATGTTCTCTTCCCCCTCTACCCTCATGCCGTGTTTTTCCAGGCTATCTCTCTGAATCACTTTGGGTCTTATTTTGAAACTATTGTTCCATGTGAATAATCCTGATTGTATTTATCCGTTTTACTTATTTGATCTCCACGTATAATTCTATTGTAATTCTTTGGCAGGCATCGTTCCCTCTGTGTAATATGTATATACCTAATGTATTCATTTGTTTTTACCTATTTTGTATTGAAATTTTTATTTAGGCTTTGCACTCTATTCTAAATGTGTTTTTACCCTATGTACTTGTATGTTTAATATGACTGATCTTACTAAGAGGCTCTCTGTGCATTTGCTATACTGTAACCTGTGTTGAATTGTCATGTTCCACTTGACTCCAACTTGCCTTGAGTAATCAAGTGTATGCTACTGTCTTTTGTATCTCTTAAAGTTCCCTATTGTATTGTCTTTTCCCTCCCGGGTCGACCCTGAAAAAGGGACTGTAATTGTCTCAGTGGACTTACCCGGTTACCAAAATTCAAATAAATAAATAAGGTGCTTAGTCCAGGCAATATTCTTCAGATGGTAAAAAGAGGACTGCCCAGAGGCTGAGCCCACTGCCAACCCTTCTACCTGACGACCCAGATCCACCACCAGAACCTTGGTCTTATCCGGATTCAACCTCAACCAGCCGGTACTCATCCAATCTTGGATCTGGGCGAGGCAGTTGTTAAACACAGAGACTGCACTATCCTGCTCAGGCACAAAGGACAGGTATAGTTGGGTATCATCTGCATAACAGTGAAAATCCAACCCATACCGCCTTACAATGTCTCCCAACAGCAGCATGTACACTGCAAACAACATGGGTGACAGCACAGAACCCTGCGGGACCCCACATGGCAGAGAGAATGAGTCAGAGGAATAAATCCCCAACACCACCCTCTGAGATCTGCCAGTGACGAATGACTGGAGCCATCTGAGGACTGTACCTGACAGGCCACAGATCCACCGTAGATGTCCTAGCAACACCACATGGTCTACGGTGTCAAATGCTGCAGAGAGATCAAGAAGAACCAAGATGGAACAGCTCTTTCGATCCCTTGCTATCAGGAGATCATTGAGCACCCGAGCAAGAGCAGTCTCTCTGCTGTGCCTCTTCCGGAAACCGACTGGAGAGGATCACAGACGTCATGGATGGTAAGATGATTCTCCAGCTGCCACGTGACCACCTTCTCAATAACCTTCCCCACAAAAGGGAGGTCAGAGACCAGCCTGTAGTTAGTAGGGCAGTCCGGGTCGAGAGAAGCTTTCTTAAGGAGGGGTACCACCACAGCCTCCTTCAAGGAGTCCGGAAATTCCCCTGTCTCTAACGAACACTGGACGATCTCTGCAAGGACCGGGATGATGACTTCAACACATCCCACAAGGAGGCAGGTTGGGCCCATTTCCAAACCACAGCTGGTTGGCCGCATACTCTGAACAATCTGCATAACATCTACAATCTCCAGCCGGTCATGGTCAAACCGAGGAACTGTAGCCTCCCTCCGACAACCGCCACCCCAGTGGAGCTTGCCAGCTGGATCTTGGACCTGATGTCGGCCATTTTATAAGCAAAGAATTGACAAACTCGAAACTCTCTCCAAATCTGCAGACAGGCCGGACTGCACAGTCTGTCCACAGTTCGAAAGAGCTGAGCTGATCAGTTCTGTGCTGCAGCTATCTCTCCGGACAGGAACTCTGCCTTCCTATGAGAGATAGCCAATTGATATTCCCTATAATGGTCCATCTAAATCTGTCAGCATCCAAGCCTGATTTCCACCAGCGATACTCCAACCTTCTCCCAATTGCCGCAACTCCCTTAAAGTCTCATTAAACCATGGGGACCAAGGGCGAAGGGTGAGGGGACGAACTCGGACAGGAGCGATGGAATCCAAAGTCCCCATCACAGCTCTGTTATAGGCTAGCAACAGATTGTCTGGACCCTCGCTTGCATTTAGTAATCCTGATAGATCCAGTACCGCCATTAAACCATCAGGGGTCACGCCCCTCAAAGGGCGGTACTGGACCATCTCCACAGAGGCAGGTCTATTTGGGGGAGCTAGGAAATTGAATCTTATAGTGTGATGGTCAGACCACCTGACTGGTTCCACCACCAAATCGGAGATCTCCATACCCAGCAGAAAGACCAGGTCCAGTGAGTGACCACAGTTGTGTGTAGCAGAGGCAGCCACCTGTGTGAGGCCCAATAAATTCATAGGTTGGAGGAAGTCCTGGCCAAATTGCGAAAGTTCATCATTGATCCAGGCATTGAAATCACCCAGAACCATCAATCTGTCGGATTCCAACACCATGTTGACAATGAAGTCCGCGACTTCCTGCAGAAATTGCTTCTCGTCTCCCGGGTGGACAGTAGACGAGAAGAATTCTGCACCCTACACCTGCAACCACAGTACAGTCAAAGGATCTGGTCTCCCCAACTGGCACACCTGCAAGACCCAATTCTGTTCTAAAACAGACTGCTACTCCCCCGCCCCTGCAATCCAACCTCAGGCGGTGTATCACCGAGAATCCGGACGGAATGGCTGACTCCAGAATGGGGCCAGAATTCCCATCCAGCCAGGTCTTGGTGATGCAAGCCAGGTCTGCTGACCCAATAAGATCAGCCATAATAGCTGTCTTGTTTTTAATAGACCTCGCATTGCATAACACCACCCGAGTAGGATGAGATCCTGAAGCCGGCCGAGCTACCGGGCCACTAATCGTGGAGCCCTTGGGTATGGGTACCAGGCACAGTAGAACATGTTCTGGGACCCATTTCGCCCCAGGGTGTCTCCTGGTCACCACTACCCCAGTCCGGCCCCTCCACTCCACACACCCCTGGGTCCAGGACCCCCACACACACACACACACCTCCTACATGCTATCTCCAGAGCATGGCAATGTCCATAGACCTCGCCAGGCAGTGGTAGACAGCTAAAGGGGTGGAGGCCCCAAAGCTCGGAGGTGGAGTAGTGCCTGAACGGGGGAACCACTTGCCAACACATTCCAATTCAGCAATAATAAAATGCAATAAAATAACCAGAAAATAAAATAAAAATAAATCACCAGTACCTCAAAATCCCATTTAATACCCACAAGTCCCACCCCAACTACTTAAATATCAACAGTAAAACCACTCCCTAGTCTGGTTCGAAGCTGATGTATAAAACTATATCACGGACAGTTACTGAGAGCTAGAGGCTAGTCGGGGCTCTCATCCCAGCAGCCAATGATTTCTAATGTCCAATGATGCAGGACTCTCACTCCAGTAATCCACTAGATTTACAAGATAGACAAACAGTTTTCGAGATCCTCTCACCACCTCCACTCAGCATAACAATCAGTTTCTCTGCTAGACTGCAATATCAAATGGGGCAATCAGATTTTTTTCACAACTCGGGCAGGGCAGTAAAAATCAACACAGGGCAGCCAGATCTTTCTCAAAACTCAGCCAGAAAGTAGAGGTCCTTGCCAGAACAGTCACCATCAATCTTCAACCCGCCAATAAGCCCCCAGGCGACAGCAGCGCAAAGCAGGGAGCCCCACAGAACTAGGGGACCAGGAGAGAAGATCCTACAGCCTCCGCTCCCAGAACACCCAAAGGCCAGCTGGGATCCTGTCTCCCTCCAGCCGCGAGTCCCCAGTACCCCTCGAGGGAGTCCACCCCACCCACACTGCCGCCCACCAGATCAGCTCCGCGGGTCACAAATCCAGCGATCAACAGCTACAGTTCAGTGGTCTATTGGTTCCTAAGCAGCCAGGTAGTAGGCCCTCAGCTCAGATATGTAAGTAGTATTCAACCCTCCCAAGGCTCAGAGACTCAGGCCCCAGCAACTGCAGCCGTCCTTCGGCAGCTTAATTACATAAGAGCCCTTCAGCCCAAGAAACCCCCTCCCATCGGAAGGTAGCTCCAACAGCCATTCCCAAGCCCAGTTGGGCAAATAACCACCCCTTTTAAGAGCCAAGGCCTCCTATTAGTACCAGCAGTGATGATAACCAGCAACCTCACAGTTATTCCATAAAGAGTTTCAAGGATTTCACTGGTAGCGCACCGCTACCACTCACGGCTTGTCAAAACTCCACTGCTCCCAGCTCTTCCACAATCAATGTCTCCTCTGCTCCAATGGCCTCCTGCTCTAAAACTGCTCAAATTGTCCTGCCTGAAAAAAGTCACCAAATGGAAAGATCCCATTGCCCCTGTATCACACAATCCATGTTGCAGTCCAAAGTATATGAACTGGTTGCCTTTAATTAGGAGCTTTCTGTAAAAATAATAAACATGCCGATCCAAGGCCTAAAAGAATGGATTGGAACAAAATGTTCAAACACCAAGGCCTGCCCACAACAAATCTGATAAAGTGCCAGGTATAAAGTGAGCATACTCCCGAAAAAACCTAATCTACTTCACTTCAAACCCTGATTAAACTAAATTAGCTATAAAAGAAGCCCCAAAATAAACTAGAAATAAAAAAATACACAAAGTACTGAGCTCAGAATCAGGTCAGCCCATACCAGCCGCCATCTGCATGTTTTCACACAATGAGGCAGTCTGCTAAAACCTACCTTACTTCCTGGATCTGTTCTGGGGTCAACTGGAGTGACAGTTTAATTGCCTCCACAGAGAACTCCCACTTGCTTTCTTCCAACAAGTCCAGAATGGGGTCTGCTTCATCCGTCCCCTCCCCAGGACCACACACTGCGAGGACTATGTCAGCCCTATTTGCATAGGACTTCATCATATTGGCATGGTACATCCTTTAGGTATGTCTCCTGTCAGGCAGTTCTACAATGTAATTTACATCATTCACATATCTGACTACTTTGTATGGTCACTTGGCCTGCAGCTTGTCTCTCTGGACTGGGATTAGGACCAGGACCTCTTGACCCGTGTACAAGCGAGCTCTGGCTCTGCAGTCATACCATACCTTTTGCTTCTGCTGGGCAGCTGCCAGGTTGCTCTGGGCTGTTCCCATAAGCTCCTTCAGCTTTTTCCTAAACTTAAGGACATAATCCACTATGGGAGTTTCCTGGGAGGCGTGCTTGCCTTCCCAGTCCTCCCAGATCAAGTCTAGGAGCCCACGCACCCTGCGTCCATATAAGAACTCAAATGGGGAAAACCCTGTTGACTCTTGGGGCACCTCCCTGTATGCGAACAATAGGTATGGAAGGTATTTCTCCCAGTCCCTCCCATGCTGTTCAGCAAATGCTTGGAGCATCGATTTTAGGGTACCATTAAACGTTTCCATAAGCCCACTGACTTGCGGGTGATAAGGTGTCGTGCATCTCTGCGCCACCCCACACTTCTCCCACAAACACCATCAGGTCCAACATAAAAGAACACCCTCGATCGGTGATAACCTCCTGCGGGAACCCGACACAGGAGAAAATCCCTAGCAAGGCATCTGCCACCTTGTCTGTCCTCAGTGAGGATAGGGCAACTGCCTCTGGGTACCGGGTGGCATTATCCACCACTGTTAGAATAAACCTTTTCCCGCAGGAGCTGGGGGTATTCAAAGGCCCCACAATATCCATCCCTACCCTCTGGAATGGCTCCTCCACTATGGGCAAGGGAATTATGGCGTCTTGGATTTTACTACCTGCCTTCCCTATTTCTTAGCACCAGTGACAAAGCTGCAATATTCCTTCATCTGCTGGGTGATGTTGGGCCAATTGCTGCATTGTGCGTGCAATTCCCAGATGTCCAGACATGGGGATATCATGAGCAATCTTGAGCAACCGCTCACAGTACCCCTGGGAAACGACAAGCTGCCTGCCTATCACCCCTCCCTCTGTCCTTACGTCCCTGCATATACAGCAGTCCATTGTCCCAATACACTCTATGTCTTCCGTCACCTCCCTGTGTCCTGTCAGATTCTGCACAAGCCCTCAGTCTCTCTAAACTAGGGTCATTTTTCTGCGCAGCTGCAAAATTTACATATTCCCAAGGCATGGGACAGGTCCCCTTCAGTTTCTAAACTAGGGTCCCTAGCTCTAGTGTCAGGGCATTCAGGGTCACTGCCATCCAAGCTCTAGCCCTCTGACCACTGGTTACCCCTTCCTCCTCAGAGGAACCTCATACTAAGGTTCATACTAAGGTTCTAAGAGAGCCTATAGGCCCATTGGCACTCTCATACTAATCCAAGGTCAATAATATGTCAGAGAAATATCTGATAATAAATATGCATCCAGTCTTGCTTTAGATATTGCCATCTTTATTAATAATTATGTGGAGTGGTAATTTATTCCAGGGGTTGAGTACCCATAAGGTGAAATATTTTCTCCTTATGTGATTAAAGGTTTTACCAATCAATTGAAGTGGGTGACCTCTAGTGTCATGTGAATTGTCCTTAAATTGTAATCCAGCCTTCTGTAGCTGTTTTGTTAACTGCTACGTGGGGAATTTCTACCTCCCTTTCACTACTCTCCATGTCAGGAGACATAGGCTGGGGAACCAGCCTCCCAGTGTTTTCCACAGTGGCTTCTATTGGGTCCAGGGAACCACAGTTGGCCTATGCCATCTGACTGTGGGTAACCGTACACACCACCCCCTCCTTGGAGATTGTTCCTATAATCACATCCAGGGCAAGATTTTCTGCCACTGCAACTTTTTGCACAGTCTCTCCTGTCTCACCCCAGTCCAGGAGAACACTAGCAAGTGGCAGAGTTTTCTCCTCCCCTATGAATCCTTGTACTGTAACAAACTGATTGGGTATAAGCTGTTCAGGCTCAACCAAATCCCCTTTTACCAAAGTAAGGGACGCCCCGTGTCCCTCAACCCATGGGTTTGCACCCCATTTACAGTAACCGGGTATAGGTGCTCCCTCATGTTTATAGGCATGCTTTCAGGGATACACAATGCACCCACCTCTGTTCGAGCACCACTTTGTGCACTCTGTGCCTTTTTAGGATGCTGTCCTTGCAAGATGCCCAGGTTGTTTGCAAAACCAGCAGTCATCATTTCTTTTATCAGGCAAATCCTTTCTTTGTAACCTGGGGCTGCCCACTTTCTGGGGAGGCAATGAGAGTTTTAGCTGCCCTGAAGGTTTGTTTTTCCCTTTCTGCACTGCCACACCCACCCCACTCCTTTTCAGAGCAGACCTGCTCCTGGTATAGTAGTCCGAGAGCTCGGCAGCCTCCTGCACCATTTTTGGATCTCGGTCTTCTAGCCAGGTTTTCAGCTCTGCTGGGCAAGCCCAAAAGAATTGCTCCAAAGGTACCACATCCTCAATTTTCTCTATAGAGTCAACTTTGACTCCCTTCCACCAACATTTCAAAAACTGACGTTGCTTGGTGGCTAGTTCCTCATAGCTCATGTCAGGGCTTCTTCTGACCTTACAGAACTTAACTCTGTACGTTTCAGCTGTCATTTCGTACTTTTTAAGTAATACAGCTTTAAGTTTTTCATAGTCCTTACTGTCCTGATTGTCCATGTGACCCAAGGCATCACAAGCTTTACCGGTAAGCAGCGGGGATAGCTGGAAGCTCCAGGACTCTCGGGGAATTTTTGCCTGAATGCATACCTTTTCAAATGAATCTAAAAATGCATCCCTATCCTCCCCCTCTTTAAATTCGGCTATTAATTTAGAATTTAACGTGGAACCCAGTCCTGGAGTTCCAGGTTCACCCATGCCATTTACATGCTCTGGCACTGCTCATTGGAGTTGTAGCTTCTCCAGTTCAAATTTCCTCTGGTGCTCTTACCTCTCGCTTAGCCTCTTTCCGCGCTGGTTTTCTTTTTCTTGCATCTCCAGCTCCAACTGGAACTTCTGGTTGAATTCCAGCTCCACTCTCCTCAACTCAAGCTGTAGTCTGATCCCTTCTGGCTTCAGTGTTGTGGTGACCTTCCTCTGCTGCTGTGGCTCTCGGTTTTGCACTGGTTCCACTGTCCTCCTCCCTGGGACTGGCCACTGTGATGGATCCTGGCCCTACTACGCCCAAGGTCTGGTCCCTTTCAGTAACCGACTGTGACTCAAGGTCTTGGGCAGTTGCTAGTGTATCAGCTGCCACAAGAGCCTCTAGGAGGTGCTGTTTGGTTCACTCCTCACATTGGACTCCTTTCCTGGCACAACTGCCACAGGTGGTCTGCAGTGTATTTGGTAACTGGAAGCCATCTTCTTCCGTAATCTATGGCTACACTAGCTTGGCACCCAAAAAAAAATAAAACAGGTAGGGAACTTTAGACTGCAACCAAAATTATATATTTCTTTCAAAAATCTCTGCCTTGTTTGTGTGTGAACTGTTACAGTTTATCAATCCAACATACTGGACTGTTAATCTCCGTGCCACCAAATAACTGCACAGTATGCAAGCAAATCTTTTAGATCACCTCGTTAAAAGGCAGTATTTTCACTTCAAAGCACCAACTCTGAGAATATGACTTATGATTTCCACACAGATTTTTGTCAGGCATGTGTTAGATTCTTTGAAGTTAGCTGTTTCCTTCCACTCAGAACAGTACATTTTCAAAAACCTAATGTCCCAGGATGCCTTGTGCTGACTGCCAGGTTTCACAAGCAGAATTCAAAAACATATATTTTATAGCAAAAATATAATACAAATAACAAGCAAATGGTTATTGTGACAATCTGTACAGCGGCAGGATCACTCCCCTCTTCCTGCTTGTGATTCCCCTCCCAATGCATCCCAGCACACCGCTGGCCTTTAATGCTGCCTTTTCTCACTGTTTACCTACCTTCAAGTTGTCCGAGATAATGATTCCCAAATTGTGCTCTTGGGTGAAGGCAGCTAATCTTTCCCCTTCAAGGTAATATGCCTTCTTTGGATTTCTTTTTCCTATGTGCATAACTTTGCACTTTTTGGTGTTGAATCTCAACTACCATGCTCCTGACCATTCTTCCAGTTTCTTGAGGTCGGCTTCCCTCCTGTCCACTCCCTGCTGGGTTTCGACCGTGTTGTACATTTTACGAACATACGAAATTTGCCAGCAGATAAAGGCCTAGAGGGCTATCAAGTCTGCTCGAATGTGCAGCTAGCACCCCTTGTTCTGCAGCTGCCCCTCCCTTCCACCCTTCCCCTTCATTAACCCTCCCCCTTGTCCTGTCCCATCCTCGTTTGAAGCAGTCCACTGTTCTACTGCATACCACTTCAGCAGGTAACGCATTCCACCCAGCCACCACCCTCTCTGTAAAAAAGTGTCTCCTCATCTCCCTCCTGAACCTTCCTCGCTCCAGTCTCATATCATGGCCCCTGGTGTCCCTCCCCTCCTTACTTTGAACAGCCCTCTGTACCTGTCTTGTTTATTCCTTTCATGTATTTAAAGGTTTCAATCATGTCACCCCTGTCTCTCCTCTCCTCTCCTCCAGTGAGTACATGTTCAACTCCTTCAACCTCCTGTCGTATGATAAGTCCCCCAGCCCTTTGATCATCTTTGTCGCTCTGCGCTGCACCCCCTCCAGTAACTTAATGTCCCTCTTCACATACAGACACCAATACTGCACGCAGTACTCCAGGTGTGGTCTATCTAATGACCTATACAGTGGCAGAATCACCTCCTCCCTCCTCGAGGATATACCCCTTGCAATACAACCCAGCATATTGTTGGCCTTTGCAGCTGCCTTCCTACATTGTGCCGAGTTGTTCATTGACCCTGTAATGAGCACACCCAGATCCTTCTCCTCCTCTGTCTGGGCTAGCTGCACTCCCCCTAGCTGGTAACTCCTCCTTGGGTTCTTCATCCCAAAATGCAGCACCTTGCACTTTTTGGCATTAAAGCCCAGTTGCCAGGTGTCTGACCAGGTTTCAAGCTTTGCCAGATCATCCTACAACCCCTGCCATCCCCCTAGGTCATCCACCACTGCCCCTACCTTGGTATCATCAGCAAACAGACTGATCTTGCTCTTGATGTCCCATGATATGTCTGCAATGAATATCCCAAACAACACTGGTCCCAACACCGAGCCCTGTGGAACACCGCTCATCACTGCCCTTGGGTGTGAGAGCTCCCCACCCACCACCACCCTCTGTTGCCTTCCCTGCAGCCAGTTTCCTACCCATCTCACCAGTTTTGCACCCGCTCCTGTGCCTACTAACTTCCTTCCCAGCCTTCCATGTGGCACTGAGTCGAATGCCTTACTGAAGTCCAGATACAGGACATCCACTGCATGGCCCCTGTCCAGTTGCCTAGTTACCCAGTCATAGAACTCCACCAGGTTGGTTTGGCAGGATCTGCCACGTATGAAGCCATGCTGTCTGCTGTCCTGTAGTCCTTTGGCTTCTAGGGCCACCAGCCTCTCCTTCAGGATAGTCTCCATTAGCTTACCCACTGATGGATGTGAGGCTCACTGGTCTGTAGTTTCCCAGTTCATCCTTGGGGCCACTCTTGTGGAGGGGCACCACATGAGCCATCCTCCAGTCCTGAGGTACACACCCTGAATGTAGTGAGGCATTAAATGGGTCTGCCAAGGTCCTGCAAGGACCTCTGCCACTCCTTCAGTACCCTGGGGTGGATGCCATCTGGGCCTGGTGCCTTGTCCACCCTCAGTGCCTTCAAACCTCTCAAACTCTGCTCTCCATGATTTCCCCATCTGTCACCACTTCCCACCCTGCTTCTGCCATTTCTCCCACCTTGGGTGTCACCCCCCTCTTCTCTTCAGTAAATACTGAGCAGAAGTACTCATTTAGTGCTTCTGCCTTAACGCACTCTGCTCTGACATGGTGTCAGCGTGGCTCAGTTGGTAGCACATCCGCCTCTGAACCAGAAGGTCGTGGGTTCTCGTCCCACTCCAGGATTGGACTTGCACCTAAAAATCGCTGGCATCTGAGTGCAGTATTGAGGGGTGCTGTACTGCTGGGGTGTGCCGTCCTTCGGATGAGGCGTTAAACCGGGGTCCCTTCTGCCCATCCTGGTGGGTGTCCAGGTGGAAGTAAAAGAACCCAGGGCACTCTTCACAAAAGAGTAGGGAACATTCCTGGTGTCCTGGCCAACATTCCCCTTCCCATAAACCGGTTCATGCAATTATCCAGGCTGTGTGTGGGTGATGATGTGCGATATGGCCGCCACCACACATTCAGTCACTTCACTACCAGTCTAGCATTGCTTGTAAAGCGCTTTGGATGTTGAAAAGTGCTATATAAATGCTGATTCTTCTTCTTCCACCCAACCCCCCTCCTTCCTAATCCTTACTATGTGGTCCTTACAGCTCCTTTTCTCCCTGATGTACTTAAAGAAGTCCTTCTCCCCCTTCTTAATGCCTTGTGCCAGCCTGAGTTCCGTAGATGCTTTGGCTCCCTTACTGTCCTTGTCACCTCCTTGATTCTGTCCAAGTACTCCTCCTGTCCTCCCCCTCCGTTTTCTTGTACTTCCTAAAGGCAGCTCTTTTCCTCCTTACCTTTTCCATGACCTCCTTGCTCAACCAGATCGGTTTCTTAGCCCTAGCCTTCTTGCTCTGGGCTTTGCAGCGGTTTTGTTGCCTCCACTATCCCCAGCTTTATGAGCTCCCACCTCTGGTTAGTGTCCATACTAGATTGAATTCTGGCCAGGTACCCTTTTACCACTTCCCCCATCCTCCCAAAGTCGGCCCTCCTGAAGTCCAGCACTATTGTGCCAGATTCCACTCCTTCCTTGCCCATATCCAATGTGAGCCATACTGAGTGGTGGTCATCTGTGAACTGACACACCTTTCCCTGTAGTCCATTAGCTATGTCCGATATGAAAATTGAAGAGCAGGGGCCCCAGTACTGAGCCCTGGGGCACACCGATGGTTACCCTACCTTCTGATGACAACCCTAGGGCACACTGTTGGTTACTCTACCTTCTGATGACAGGTAGTCCTGAAAGGCTTGCAGGCCATACAAGACAACCCTTATCTCTAAGATGTTTATGTGGTGGGAACTCTCTACTGCAGTCCAAGTTGCCTGAGTCTGGTGAGGGCCCAAGTGAGTGCCCCAGCCCATTCCTGAAGCATCCACGGTGAAGATCTGATGCGGGGAGGCAATCAAGAAAGGAACCCCCCTGAGAAGATTACTGGGTTCCATCCACCACTGAAGCACTTTCCTTACTGGTAAAGTGACTAGAACCTTCTGTTCTAGGTTTTCCATGCTTAAAGTCCATTGGGAAATTCGCATGTACAGCTTTGCCAGTGGAACTGTGACAATGGCTACAGCTAGGAGGCCCAGCAGCTGCAGGAATGTTCTGCCTGTGACATACCGGTTACTGTGAAGGAACTGGGCCTGTTCTGTCAGGCGCTCCACCCTCTCCTGGGGCAGGAAGGCTGCACCCTAGGCTGTATCCAGTATGGCCCCTATGTACTAGAAATGTTGACGGGTTCAAAACTGACTCTGGCAGGTTGACCGTAATCCCCAGGGTGTGGAACAGGTTATCTGGTACACGCTAGGGTGTAAGTGAGTTGCTCATTGGACTGAGCTTTAAGCAACCAATCATCCAGGTAAGGGAAGACATATTCTTGAGGGCTGCCGCTACCACTGCCAAGCATTTGGTAAAGACTTGTGGTGCAGAAGGCAAGCCAAAGGGCAATGCCCTGAACTAGTAATGCTCCCCCCCGGAACAGGAACTTGAGGTACTGCCTGTAGGGAGCACAGATCTTTATGTGCAGGTATAAATCTTGCCTGTCCGTGGAGCATATCCAGAATCCCTTGTGCAGTAGAAGCAGCAGGCATTGGAGGTTTACCATCCTGAACTTCTTGTACTGGATGTAGAAATTCAGGTTTCTTAGGTCCAGGTTGGGCCATAAATCCCACATAGATTTGGGGACTAGGAAGAGGTGGGAATAAAACCCTCTGTTTCTCTGATGCGCTGGAACTGGTTCTATGACCCTTTTCTGCAGCAGCATGTGAATTTCCTCCAGCAACACTGGAAGATGATCTGCAGGGTAGCTTGAATGAACCTAAGAAAGATCTGAAGGGCACTCCAGGAGTTCAAGTATGTTGCCTTTATGAGCTGCAGGACCCAAGCATCTGTTGTGATTGCCATCCATCTATCTAGGTGGAGGGAGGAGCGACCCCCTACCACTGCTTCCTGCCATGCTGGAGGGTTGGGGTCTGCCCAGGAGTCATACTGAGGTAGGGCCAGTGGCCTGGGCCACACCTCCACATTTCGGCCTTGCCAGAGGTGGAGGGAAGGGTGGGCAGAGCTGTGGCTGCTTGGCTGGCTATCGGGTACCCACCTTGGGTCTGTGGGAGACCTGACAAAAGGGCACTTTCTGGTCACGTCGGGGTTGTGTATGGTAAAAGGAGTGAACTGAATGCAGTGTTCTCATAGAGGTCTAAAGGTCAAAAAGGATATCCTGGACATCAGCCCCGAAAAGCTTGTAACCTCTGAAGAGGGGCATGCAAAACCAAACACCCTGAGCCATGAATGTCTTCTGAGACAGATGCTAACTGCACCTGCTCTAGCAGAGACTTCTGCAGCATCATAGGCCACCCTCCAAAGGTGCTTGCCCACATCAGCTCCTGGCTGGAGGGCCTTAAGCAACTGCTGCCTCTGGGAACCCTCAGGAAGGGCCTGAGATACAGCCTTGCTCTTCTTCCAAAGGGTATTTTGGAACTTGACTATATGGACAATGTAGTTGATAACCCTGACGACCAATGTGGCAGAGGCATAGGTCCTCTTGCCCATAAATTCCAGCTTTCTGTACTCCTTATCTGAGGGGAGGCAGCTGAGGTCTCTTAAACCTATTATGGGCAGCATTTATTACTACTAAATCTGCCCTTGGTTGCTCTGCAAAGAAAGGTTTCTCTGAAGGAGCCTGGTGCAATTTTTTTGCCTTTCTGGGCATCACAGGAATCATATTTGACTTGTACCAGTTAGCCATGGTGGCATCCTCAAAAGCAACCGGCAGAGGAGGAATAATCAGAGTCTGAGAATCTGGCAATTCCAAGTATTGAGTCAGATTTCTCCTGGTAACATCCTGCTCCTTAATTTTGAACCCCATAGCTGCTTGCACCTGCCGCATCACTAAGATGAAGGGGTCATGGGGGGACCTTTGTGTATATTTAGTGGACTTCTCGCCCCCTGAAGAAACTGTAGAGGAAAAGGAAGGTCTCTTAGGACCCACTTCCTCATTCTCCTCATCGGGAAGAAGGAGATCAGGATTATACTCATTATCATCCACTGGCTCTGATCAGAGAAGACAGCGACGACTGAGGGCATGAAGGGCACATCGTCATGGAAGGTGGCGTGGGAGCTAGTCTGGTTGGCACCAGCATCAACCAGCCCTGAAGGGGAGCAATGCTGTGCATGAACGCCCAGAAGGAGGAGAGAATGGTCTGGGCGTTGATAGTAATTGGCATCATCGGGAACCCCTAGCAGTTTTGACAGGGGATGCTGTGTTCCCGGCATTGGTGGTGCAGTCTGCAGCATCAAGAGAAGCTGAGATCCCGGCATCAGCAATATGGCCTGCAGCATTGAAAGAGGCTGTGGCCCCAGCACCAACATGGCAGTCTGGGGCATTGATGGGGGAGGCTGTAGTCTTGGCATCAACAAGACAGCCAGAGGCATCAACGGGGAGGCTGAATCCCCAACATTGACGAAATGGTCACAAGTGTCAACAGGAGATGTGAAAATCCCAGCATTGAGAGGCTGTTGTTGGCTAAGAGAGGTCCGGCAGAACACCCTGTTGTATGCCCCTGGATCTGAATGGGCCTAAACAATTGGTTGAAGCATTGATGGGGGCATCAGAAGGCCCGAACATCAATGAGCCAGTGCTAGCCAGTGAGAGACTTGCGGGTGGCTCTGCCAAAGCCAACCATGTGGAACAGAGGGTGTAGGCGGCAGCAGGGGTTGCTGCCGAACTGGTGGATGACCCAACAACGGCCGGCACACGGAGTGACGACCAAGAGCATTTTGGGGAGGCCTTGCCCCTTAGGTCTGTCTTTGTCCTGGTGCTTGTGCTTACCAGTGGATTTGTCTCAGGCCTTGGAGGAGTGTGAGCCTATGGACAGAGCTGACGAGGTGGAGGAGCTTCTTCCTTGGAGCTCCTTCTCCATGCAGACAATCTTCCGTTTCAGGAGAAAGGCTTTTCAAGAGCTTTTTGGCAGTGGCACCAAGTGGCCTGGTTGAAGGTGTGACAGCTTTCACAGGCCTGGATGTCGTGATCGGTGTCAAAACAGCGGATGCAAGCATCATGGTTATCCTTGTTGGTGATCTTTGTGCTGCACCTGCAGAGTTTGAAAAACTTCTTGGAAGCGGTAGACATAAACTATGGGAGAAATCACCTTAAGAAATAAAGTGATCACTAACTAGGGTTAGAAAAATAAAAGAAATAGAAAATTGAAGATTTGGTCATGGACTGAAGTGGCGGTGTCCTCCATGGTGTCCAACATGTAATGGTTAATGGTTGGAAAAGAACTGAGGAGGGCGAGGGGCTGCCCACATTTATATGCGAGGGACATTGGCTGACATCATTGTTGTGGGTGGCCCACTGTAGACTGCTAGCTAGAAAGTTTTCCATGTGGTCCTAGTGCCTGTAGCTCTATAGGTGTGGCTTGCTTCAAGAGAGATCCTCCAAGAAGATCTTGCTTGATGGAGACCCAAGGACGCCGCAATGTACACCTTTTTAGTGGCATAGTCAGTCTTTCTGGACTCATCTGGAAGTTTTTTCACGTCCTCTTGGCCCCCAGATTTACAGATGACCAAGACCGAGACCAGTCCTTCATCCAAAGAGTGAGCTGAAAATTCCAAAAGGTGCTTGGTAGGAACTGCATACTTACAGCCCATATTTTATTTATTTATTCATTCTCTGATTACAATACCTTTGAGCACACAACAGCTCTTTTACAAAGGTTCTACGTCAGTGGTAAGGGTGACAGGCATACAACGGATAGTGTTACATACAATTTTGACAAAGTATTTAAAATGACATTAACACTGCAACTAAAATTAAAACTATGAATCGGTAGGCAATCAAAAGTAACCTAATAAAAGGAGGCAGCCAAAGGTGCTTTGTCAAATAGGTATAGGAAGATTTAGGAGATCAAAACTTCAGGTAAGTGAAGATAAACAGTGGAAAGAAGGTGAAGGGTGAGAGGGGTGAGGTGAAAGAAGGATTGGGGAAGGAGGCGGGAAATATGACAGAGCAGTTAAGGTGAAAGTGGTCATTCGCAGAGAAAGGAGGAGAAGTAGGTACACAAGGATGTGTCAATACTGCTGAGGTAGTCCCATGTCAGTTGAAACAGTCACAGGAACTGTTAGCTATAAGATGCTGATGAGGAGTGCCTTTAAATAGCCCCAATTTTGGTAAGGATGAGGTTTCTCTGGGCAGCGCATTAAACCATAGTGGTGCTCTACATGCAAACGATTGTTGCCCTTGTGTAGTCCGGGATCTTGGGACAGAGAAGAGTTGGTTGACTGAGCTATGCATGTGCTGGGAACTGCAAGAGGGGGTTGAGTAAGTTTGTAACACCAGAAGGCAGGAGCCCGAGAAGTGCCTTTTTAGTCAGCAAGCAGGTTTGACAGTGAATCCTCCCATTTAGCCGAAGCCAATCTGTTTGCGCATATAGTTCACGTGTGGGTAAGGCGTGCTGCTCCAGTAAGAAGTCAGCATGCTTTATTGAGTGCCACAGATATTCTGCAGAGGGTAGTGGTGGAAACTGAGCCGTAGATAACCAGACCATAGTCAACAATGGATACTATGGAGCTATAGATAGCTAGTCTAAGGGCTTCAGGCGTTAGATTGTGTTTATGTCTATGGAGTAACCCTATCCTGATACTGGCAGACCTGGCAACATGCTGGGCATATGATAGTGAGCTATGCACGTGTAACCCCTCACCCCTGCCTTTTTGCAAATGACAGGTGGTATGCTGTTGAAGCTGACAGCAGTACCTGGGGGGGACTGGGTTCGGGGAGGATGAGGTTACTCGGCACAGGGGACCTAGGTTTGGCTACTCTGCACAGGGGCACCCAAGTAAATCTGAACACAGGAAGCAATAACTGTAATGTCCAGAACCAGGAATGGGATTCTCCAGTGTGGCTTTTATTCACATCCAAGCTGAACAAACAAAGCACAGACGGACCCCCACGGGGCTACATTCCTGGTAATGCAGATTAGAGGCAACAGAACACTTCTTCACTATTTCCAGCCCTCAGGCTCTGAACCCACCAGGCATACAGCCCGGACTTGCACGCAGCTTTGGGTACACAGCCCGACTTGTACACTACTTGGATTTTCCCCACTGTCCCGGCTCCCCCGACGGCCACTTGATCCACGGTCCATTTTGGGAAATGAACCAATTATCCTGTTGTGGCTCCCCAAACCACACTAGAGCCTTTGACTCCTAGAGAATTTTCCTTCCAATCCCACGTCTGGGTACTTCCCTCATCACTGGCCAAGTGCCTGAGGCAAAGTAGAAATCCACAGAGCAAATCCATAGAGGTGGACCTGGTCACTAAAGATGGGGGGTCTCCCACCTCCAGCTCCCACAGTCCATACCCGGCCATTTCTCTGGAAACTAAATTCCTTTACTGAAAGCTTGACAATGTAGATTCCTGGGTAGACGTATGTCACATCTCCTCTACATATCATTTTGATTTCCCAATAAGCACTGGACTTGAACCTACTTTTACTCTTTGGCTAAGCCTATTACTCTAGGCCTCCCACTATTTCAGTAGTCCAGTCCCCACATGTCACACAAGTCCCAGGGTGAAAAAACATAGGCCCTTTCAGGAAGAGCAGACACTCACCTCCGGTTGCAGGTGCCCCACAGGCGAGTCACAAATCTTCTTGTTCTCCCAAAAACTCTGGAACAAATAGGCAGCTTCTCCATTAGTAGCAGAACCAAGGGTTGTCCCTGGAATTTGCAGGAAAACCCTTTCCTGTCCCCATCCCTGGAGGAGGGGCACTGAGACAAAACAGCGGTCTCCACCACTTCAATTATCTTCTGTGTCTTTCTTTTGGTGAAGACACACACCCTTTTTACCTAAAAGTAGCCCTCTGTCAGGGCTGAGGCTCCAAGAGCCTACACTGAGCTGCTGTGCTGCTTCCTCAGCAAGCTCCCAACACCAACTGAACCACAGACTACTGTTCAAACCTCCCAACATTCTATTCCAACTCCCTTGCTGCAGATTCCATTGTGGCTCATGCAGCTGCGATAGTTCTATTGGTGATGTCATCCCTCAGTCTCAGCTGAGACTGAGAACAGAGTGAGACAGTGTGAAACCCATTTAACTGGAGTTTCAAAAGCTGCCTTCCCTGCCTACCACTAGGTCTTACTGGGATTCTAGTAACCCCGGGTAACAAGGGGGTTACACTCACCCTTGACCAGGAACTGTCATTGTTTACCTGGCTTTAGGCCATCCCACCCCATGTGCTACCTGCGGAGGGGGGGTGATGAGGCCCCCTCCTACCATGTGCAAGCACAGGCAGGCAACACTAAGGTCCTAGAGGCCTTTAGCTGACATATCAGCCTCTACTCTATCCACTTATGGACGCCTAGTGGCTCTAGTAGAACTATCCAGAGCATAGCCCTAATAGCTCAGCACTGCAACCCCTACTGCAGGTCAGGGCCACAGTCTGTCTATCCCCCCAGCCCTCTAGGGAAAACCTATCTGCCTCTAAATTAATACCCCCCAAAAAAAAACAACCCAGGGACCTCCCCGACCTTGGGCAACCTGCAACCACACACCAAGAAAATACCACATTGTATACCATTTTACTGCCTCCTCCCTACCCCCACAACCACACCTGTGGAAGGAAAGGGTTAATACAGTAACAACAACCATAACAACACCACAGTACTTTAAATCACTACACACTAAAGTACTATTGAGGAACTCCGATGAGCCCCTCCTCTTCTTGTCTTCTCTTCTGTCTTCTCCAGGAACACCTGCAAGAAAAAGAAAGACAACAAACCTCCTAATCTGCATACACAGTCTACCTAAAAACCCTACCATCAAAACACTGAAGAATCCCAAAAAGATCGTTTTTTTTTTTTTTAGAAAAGGTAGAAAAACAGTATATACATTAGAAAACAACGACATTATTTACAATACACATATGGGGGGATGGAGTGCCCTTAAAGTCCCAACTAGTGACCACAGTGCTCTCAAGGCTAGTCCAATAAAGAGTCTCTCCTGGGCTGGAGCCCGGTGAAGCACAATTCTAACAGGCCAAAGGCCCGAAGGGGAAAGTCTTTGAGGACAGTTCACACATTTTGGAGTCTGCTAGTGTAGGGTGTGTACTGCAATGTCATAAAGATAGAAAAGTTTGGACTTACCAGCCCCTTGTAGAATGGAAAATTCTGCACCAACCTGCACCTCTGACTAAGACTCTCCCTGGCAGCATTTCTTCCAATACAGCTGGGCGGACATCTTCCGAGAACCACAGGAGGGCACATCTGGGAACTGCTGGGATGTCATCTCTGGAGATGGAACCTTAGAACAGGAACAAAAAGAAAACAGCTTGTACGACGTCATCCGATTACCAGGCTATGGCTCAGGATACAGCTGGGCTGGTGTCCTCTCTGGATCTGAAGTCATCTGGTGGGCCAGTCAAGTGGATTCTGGAAAGGCCAGTACACTGTAGAACTGATGAATGTGGGGCACCTGAGTCCTGGATGTCCATATTGGCGGATCAATAAAGGCACTTCACAGTCTGATGTGGCAGTATTGACTACCACTGCTCGGCTTTCCATTTAGTAGGCACGGGCACATTTGCTGGGAGCTCCTTTGCACTGAAGCCAATAGTACCTGGGGTCAGGAGCTTGAATTATTACCCCATCTGGGTGCACTTAATTCACACAGTGGGAGATTTCACGTCCCTCTCCGTCCACTTTTCGCACTCTGTCTATAAACAGAGTCCTGCCTCTCTTCCACTGGGTATACTTTTCATGAAAGTCTGTTCTTTACATGCTTGTTGGCCCCAGGATGCACACTTTTCATTGCTTCGTCCCAGATCCAAGATTTCCTGCTGTTTTCAATCTCCTCCCAGACTTTCCGAGGAAAGGTAGGAAAGGTCATACCACAGATCTCATTTGCCTTTCTACGAACCAGTCCCTCCTCTTTACTAGCTTTGGTCAATCTGAGACCGCTGGCCTGGCTTGGGGGTGGCCAGTCCTGGTTCTGCCAGCTACGCATCCTTAAAGAAAGTAAAAACGGATCCCTGACTTCTTCCTCCTGCATAGCCAGGGCAGTGGCATCACCACTCTATTCCATGCATTCCTCCGAGGCAAGATCTTGAGGCTGTATAGCCGTTCCTTTTTCACAAGGCCACGTAGGTTCCCCCTTCATCTTCCTCTTCACTGAGGATCTGAGCCCAGGAGTGAGCAGTCAACCTCACTCCTGAGACTATCCACTCATCACTAGGCGCAGAGGTCGACACCTCCCACTCAAAGGCCTCCCGCATCTCATCTTCACCTAAGAGACTTGGGCTAGGCCCCCCCTCCAGGGGTTTATTGATGCTTTATCTGAACTTTCATTCTGGGATCCAGCATCCAAAACTTCAACTTCTGGTTCCATCTATAACTCTGCACCCTCTAGCTTTGTGCCACACTCCCCCGAGGGGCCTTCCTCCACAGGCTCTGCCTGGTGTTGTGTGCTGCCAACTGCAGATTCCTGAACCTTTGTCCATGTGGGAGCCAAACAAATTTGAGGCGCTTTATACAAGCCATATTTTTCTAGGCATCCAGCACAGTGAGGAATCATGAAGACGTCCCTTCCAGCTCTCAAGCATATTTGACATACATGCACTGGATAACCAGGAACCGCCACATGAGGAGGCAGTTGTCCTCCATAGCACCACTTTTCAATATCCCTCAGTCTATTCACTGCTGCTGTTACTGCAACCAGGGCATGATCCGGGTAACGAGCTGGTCCTGAGGCCATAACTGCAGAAAAACGAACAAAAGTTCACTGTAACTGAAAGTCCCACTTTATTGAACACCTTCTTTAGTTTCAAAATGGCTCCTCTATGGCTTCACCATAGTGCTTAGCCATCATCTTAGCCCACTAAAATCCGTACCCCACCACCCTCCTATTGCTCGCCACCCCCCCGACTGCCTAGCCCACACTACTTCTTGGCTCTCTCCTGCCTCGCTAAAAAAATGCTTTGGCTTAGTCCCCACCACCTGTTCCTGCTCACCCTCACCCTCCTTTTCCCTTTATGCCAACTCCCCCCCCTCCGCCTACCCTACCCCTCCACCTACTCTCACCTTTCTATACTACTACCGAAACATTGTACCATGGCTTTTACTCTGGAAGTCTTAAACAAACATCACCCAATTAATACCTGGGTGCAAAGAGCCATATTTCTAATTGGAAACTGCCACATCATTATAACTCACTAACGATCACCCTCTACTGGGACTCCAGAAGACAATCCAAGCATCTTAAAAAGTACAAGCAGAAACTCACTCTAACCTATTATGAACTACAAATAGCATCGCTGAAACTCCTGCTCCTCCTACTTTTAATATCTGGTGGGATACACCCAAACCCTGGTCCTGTTGCACTGAAGCCGACAAAAACAGGGAAAGTTGGTAGTGGTCTCTCCATTATCACTCTAAATATCTGCAGCCTCCTTCCCAAATTGGCATCTCTTCAAACTCTCACTGGACAAAAAAACCCTGATATACTAGCCATTGTGGAAACCTGGCTATCTCCCAGCACCGGATCATGCGGTCTTGCTTGAAGGCTACAATCTTTTTCAGACTCGACCGGGCAAGCAAGAAAGGTGGGGCTGTGCTATCTACATAAAGGACAACCTCTCCTGTCAGCAGCAGCTTCACCCCCACAAATCACGAGATGCAACTCCTCTCTATCAGACTGCTTCTTGGTGCACAAAACAAAGTTCTCACAGTGGCCGCAGTCTATATCCCTCCAAAGACCACCCGTGCCAGTATTAAGTCTGTACTTGATTTTGTTAGTCTGCAGCCCTCTGAAAATGAGCTCCTCCTCCTCGGGATTTCAACATAAACTGGCTCGCCTCTGACACTGGCTCTTACAAAGATGACATCCTAGCAGCAAACCTGACTCAGATGGCAACCTCCCCACCCGTAAAATTACAAAACTGGTACAAGCACCCTTATTGACTGGGTTCTCACAAATCACCCTGACGGATAAAAACATTAAAGTCCTCCCGACTCCTCAGTGACCACTCCCAGTGTCCTGTACCTGGTCTAATAAATTTCTCAAGCCACCCCCAAAGTTATAACAAGCAGAGTATTGCCTTATGGGAATCTTATCAAGTTGAAAACCCATCTCCTACAACAGGACTGGACGCCAATCCTTGACTCAACTAATATTAATACCGCACTAGAATACTTCATTAAATCTTTCAACTCTGCATGTGACTTATCGCCCCAGTAAAAAACGTAAAATCAAAGCGCTATCAAATCCATGGATTACTGCCAACACTTGCCGAGCTCAAGGTTGGGACCACCTCTGGGCAGTTGCCAGAGAACACAGGCTCACCTAATGATACCCTAAAATACAAGCAGGCACGAAATAGATGTACCTCACAAATTAGGCAAATGAAGAGCGCCTATTTCAAAAATGCCCTTGAATCCACCTGGGGTGATGGAAGAGCTTTTTGGGACAACATCCAAAACATAATGGGTAAACAATCAAAATCGTCACCTACCATTATGAAAGTTGATGGATCCACCACTCTTGACCCAAAGTCTATTGCAGATGCGCTTAATAAGACATTCACAGACCTTAGTGGGGTCCCCTCCCCAGATTTCTTCTCGGACTTACCTGTGCCTAGCCTAGTATCACAAAACACCCGTCGTGAAAAACCACAATTTTACTTCAAGAAAATCAAAGTGCACGAAGCACACAAGTACATAAGAAAGGCCTGCTCCAAATCCAGAACAAGTAGTGACATGCTAGATCTAAAAATCCTGTCTCTCACCCTGGATGAAGTAATCTACCCTTGCCAAAATTCTTAATCTGTCACTTTGCCAAAGTCAATTTCCCAACAAATGGAAATCTGCCATAGTTACGCCAGTGCACAAAGGGGGGACAAAACCTCAACAGGAAACTATCGACCAATATCAATACTCCTCCCTCTCCAAAGCACTTGAACGAATAGTGGCAGACCAACTCTCTGATTACCTGGACAAATACAATCTACTCTGTAATCAACAGCACAGCTTTAGGAAAGGACATAGTACAACAGCAGCCTTACTTGATTTCTCTGAGAAGTCCACTCAGCCCTGGACAAAGGGTGCCAAACAGGTGCAGTCTTTATCGATCTTACAAAAGCTTTCGACACAGTCCATCATGGCCTACTTACCTCCCTACTTTCTAGCCTAGGCCTGGCCGAAGGTCCTTGTGCTTGGGTAAAAAGTTACCTGTCCAATCGGTCACAGGCTGTAAAAATCTCTAATGAACTCTCCGACTTCAAACCAGTTCTCTTGGGTGTACCACAGGGATCAATTCTTGGACCGCTCCTCTTTAGCCTGTTCCTTAACTCCCTCCCAGATATCTGCCAGGAGAAAATAATCTTATACGCTGATGATGCTGTAATTCTCTCTTCCCACAAGGATCCAAACTCCCTACGAAAAAGCCTGCAACTTGCTTTCTCTAGTGTTGAAAGGTGGTTCCTGGATAGTAAACTTGTGCTAAACCACAATAAAACAAAAGCCATGCTCTTCTCCAATCACCAAAACAAAAATAGGCATACTCTACTCACCATACAAACCTCTGCAGGAATTACACTGGACCAAGTAAATACTTTCAAATACCTTGGCATCACTTTTGACCAAGGGCTCACCTTTGCAACCCACATTGACAACACTGCGAAAACAGTGAACCAGCGCTTGGAATACTATTCCGTAACCGTCAATTTCTAAATCAAGCGGCATTGAGAATAGCTATACAGAGTTTCATAATCTCAATCATCGACTATGGCCTTATTATTTATGACTCAGCTACCTCCACTGCTCTAAGGCGTATCTCAATCACTCTAAATAAGGCCTGCCGGCTCCTCACAGGGGCTCAAAGATTGACTCACACGTGTGATCTGTACTATGAATCAGGCTGGTTGAACCTATCAAATCGTCTTATTTATCTCACCTGCACAATGGCAAAAAAATCTATCTTGGGACTGACTCCATTATGTATTCAAAACCTACTCTGACTGAATCCTGGCTCACGACCCTCCACCAGATCTGAACGCCAACCTTTCCTGGTTCCGAGATGCCGGACTGCACAGGGACAAAGATCTTTTGCATACAGGGCCCCGACATGGTTCAATGCGCTTAGTCCACCTATACTATCCTCAACCTCGCTTGAAGCTTTCAAATCCATGCTCTATGCCCACCTCACCACCACTAGCAACTGTGACTGCGCTCGATAAAGACTACTACTCATGTACATCCTCACATCTGAGGCCTCTTCCTCCCTGACTAATGAACCCTCTGGTACCTCTACTACTTCCTGTCTCCCACCCAAACTCACTCCCCCCCCTTTTTTCCTGTCCCCTCTCACTTCACTCTCCCACTCCACCTTTCCCTCTCTCTAGCCTCCTTTTGGGCGCCTAATGATCACCCTCTCCCTGAAGTTTCCTTAACCTCAAATTGTCTACTCGCTTGAACCTGTTATAGCTTGTTTTCTATGAAACTTAAAACGTTACTGCCTTAAACTGTTAATAGCAAATTTATGATGTAACTTTCCTGTCTGGTTTTACCTGTAATGTGTATCGTGCTTTGTTAAATGTTCTTTGTGATGTGGAACCTTTGTAAAAGAGCCCTGGCTCAAAGGTATTAATTCCTAGACTAATAAACTAAACTAAACTAAACTCTGCTGCTGTGTTTACTTTACTACCCCACCCTGTAGTGGCTGCGGCAGCACTCCTGTGCATCAACATTCAGAAATTGGGTCAAGCCACTGTGCACCCGATTTACACACACACTACTGATAACTTTTGCTCAAACTTCACAAACTTGCACTGTTCTTGTTTTAAACACATTTACATGGATTTTCCATGGACTTTTTACATGCTGGCAACATTTCTTTGATTCACAGTCCCTTAAAGCTTCAGGTTTTTTAAGCACAGGATTGCCTGTAAACACTAGTGCTGCACTTTGGCTACAACTCACAGTCTCTCTCTGGCTTCAGACTTTAAACTGAGCCTGAACTTATTACTATGCACACAGTCAATGGCTTAACAGACTTGCACTTGCTGGCAGGACTTGACACAGTCGTTACTTGCAAAGCGACTACACTGCTGCACACACGTTTATATGGCATAGGGCAGAAAATCACTGTTTGAGCAGTTTTTATGTTGTTACTTACTGTTATCAGTAGCAGTTTGCTGCAATAGGGAAAAATGGCCTACAGCCAATTCTTGGAGGCCTCAGAACAGAAACGGGCGGGCAGTCCTGCCAATCGTCTTCTCGACCACTACACTTGCACTTCCGACGATCGATTAGCGTGTTGAGCCCGATTTTAAACAATATAGTGTATTTTTACAAGGTTTACAGTGATTTTAACACTCCGCGACGCTCCTCCACTAGCTACTAGCACTCCCTCTCGAATGCTGGGGCAGTCACTGTAGAGCTAGCTGAGGGGTGGGACTGATTGCAGCCTGACCAATCACACAACGCCATGCAAATGAGCCTCTTCTTCCTCGCGAGGGCTCTTCTCCTCACGGCGATCATCGAGCAGGCAAATTTAAACGGCAGAATGCAACTTTTTTTTTTTTCCAACTGACTCCGAGGCGGGAGCCCATTTCAGCCATTTAACATAGCCATTTACACCTGCAAGTCTCTCAGTTCATTCAAAAAGCATTTCCAACGTCCAGGGCACAATTTTCCTGTTGCTATCCCTAGTCTTCCACATTTTTCTTTACCACAGTTCATTTTAAAATCATTTCCAACGTCCAGGGCACAATTTTCCTGTTGCTACCCCTAGTCTTCCACACTTTTCTTTACCACAGTTCATTTTAAAAGCAGGCAAAAATGCTGTAAACAATTTGATGCAGGACAAGGGCACACTCTTTGGCTTTACTGCTCCTTGGTAAACAGTTGGCATTTTAAACAGCAGCATAAGATCCACAGCACACAGCAACACACTAGTTAACTTGCTTCAGCTTTTTGGGCTACCCACTGCCAGATAGCCAAAACGCTAGCCCCTTGCCCAAGCACCTTCCTCCCAGAATAAAATCCAAAGCGGTGCCTCCATTTTTGTAATCCCTCACCCCTGCCTTTTAGCAAATGACAGGTGGCATGCTGCTGAAGCTGACAGCAGTACCTGGTGGGGACTGGGTTCGGGGAGGATGAGGTTACTCAGCACAGGGGACCTAGGTTTGGCTACTCTGCACAGGGGCACCCAAGTAAATCCGAACACAGGAAGCAATAACTGTAATGTCCAGAACCAGGAATGGGATTCTCCAGTGTGGCTTTTATTCACATCCAAGCTGAACAAACAAAGCATAGACGGACCCCCATGGGGCTACATTCCTGGTAATGCAGATTAGAGACAACAGAACACTTCATCACTGTTTCCAGCCTCAGGCTGTGAACCCACCAGGCACAGCCGGACTTGTACACAGCTTTGGTACACAGCCCAATCCTACACTACTTGGGTTTTCCCACTGGCCTGCCTCTGGCTGGCACTTGATCCACGGTCCATTTTGGGAAATGAACCAATTATCCTGTTGTGGATCCCCAAACCACACTAGAGCCTTCGACTCCTGGAGGAATTTTCCTTCCAATCCCATCGTCTGGGTACTTCTCATCACTGGCCAAGTGCCTGAGGCAAAGTAGAAATCCACAGAGCAAATCAGAGGTGGACCTGGTCACTAAAGATGGGGGTCTCCACCTCCAGCTCCCACAGTCCATACCGGCCATTTCTCTGGAAACTAAATCCTTTACTGAAAGCTTGACAATGTAGATTCCTGGGTAGACATATGTCACATCTCCTCTACATATCATTTTGATTTCCCAATAAGCACTGGACTTGAACCTACTTTTACTCTTTGGCTAAGCCTATTACTCTAGGCCTCCCACTATTTCAGTAGTCCAGTCCCCACATGTCACACAAGTCCCAGGGTGAAAAAACATAGGCCCTTTCAAGAAGAGCAGACACTCACCCTCCGGTTGCAGGTGCCCCACAGGTGATTCACAAATCTTCTTGTTCTCCCAAAAACTCGGGAATAAATAGGCAGCTTCTCCATTAGTAGCAGAACCAGGGGGTTGTACCTGGAATTTGCAGGAAAACCCTTTCCTGTCCCCATCCCTGGAGGGAGGGGGCACTGAGACCCGAAACAGCGGTCTCCACCACTTCAGTTATCTTCTGTGTCTCTCTTTTGGTGAAGACACACACCCTTTTTACCTAAAAGTAGCCCTCTGTCAGGGCTGAGGCTCCAAGAGCCTACACTGAGCTGCTGTACTGCTTCCTCAGCAAGCTCCCAACACCAACTGAACCACAGACTACTGTTCAAACCTCCCAACATTCTATTCCAACTCCCCTTGCTGCAGATTCCATTGTGGCTCATGCAGCTGCGATAGTTCTATTGGTGATGTCATTCCTCAGTCTCAGCTGAGACTGAGAACAGAGTGAGACAGTGTGAAACCCATTTAACTGGAGTTTCAAAAGCTGCCTTCCCTGCCTACCACTAGGTCTTACTGGGATTCTAGTAACCCCGGGTAACAAGGGGAATACACACAATTATCCCTAGATACTTGAAATGTTGAATTTGTTCAAACAGGACACCAGAGGAGTTCCTGATGGTTAGGGCACTGGATCTGTGTTTGCTGCGAGCACCACTGAACAACATGACTTTTGTTTTTTTTTGTAGTTCAGAATCAGCTTGTGTTTTCCTGAACCAGTCCTCCACTTCCTCAAAGCTCAGTTGAAGTTGGTGTTCCAGTGGTTCAGGGTCAGTGTTACTAGTGTATATGACAGCATCATCCGTATAGAGGATCTGTTGGTGACAGGAATGAGGGAGATTGTTAAGAAAGATGCTAAAGAGAAGTGGAACCAGTATGGAGCCCTGTGGTACACCAGAGCAGACATGTTGATGGTCAGAGGTGACGTTAGCTATCTTCATCCGTTGGGAGCGGCCTACAAGATAGCTTTTGAATCAGGACACAGTATCTGTCAAGAGGCCAATTGAGGACAGTTGCTTGAGAAGTAGAGCATGGTTCACTGTATCAAAGCCCTACCTTGATCCAGAGATTGGTGAATGAAACCAGTGAATTCTAGCAGTGCTGTGGTAGTGCTATGTCGCTTTCTGAATCCATGCTGGTGGGGGTACTGGATCGAGTATTTTTCCATATACTCCACAAGCTGATCCACAACTATGTGCTCAAGTGCCTTAGACAGAGGTGGAAGTATAGAGATAGGTCTATAGTTTGTGTGTATAGTGCGGTCTCCACTTTTGTGAACAGGTGTAACAAGGGCTGACTTCCAGATTTGGGGGAATTGTGCCAGTCTCAGTGAGAGGTTTAGAATCTTTGCAATGGGCACCAGTATTTCTTCAATGGTAAGGGCAACTAATTTGAAGTCTAGGGAATCACCGCTATGCCTTGACTTCCTGAGTACTTTTACTAGGTATTTCCTGATAATATACAGCAGGACCTCTTTGAAGTAGAAAGGAGGTGGTGCAGGAAGCAAATCATCTGCCCGCTGTTCAGTGTCTTCAGTGATGTCCTTGAAAAAGTATGGGTTGAGGGTGGCGGGTAGGATGCTGGACACTGCCAAAGCTCCAGGGCTGGTCCCATTATGACATCAGCCATGGGGAAAGGTAACCCCTGGAGATCTGTCCCTATCCAAGATGTCCACAAAGGGGTACTTGGCCCTCTTTTGGACAGGCTCCAAGGGGACAATTTTGGACTCAACATGAGCTGGAGAAGAGTCCCAAATGATATCAGCCCATAGTTAGTGGTCAACTCCTCAAACAGTCTCCAGTCGAAGATGTGAGTCCCAGAGGATAACATGGACAACTAATCAAAGTCATATGAGGACTCACTGTAAACAGTCCTCGACTGTTTCTCACTGTGGACAACCTAAGAATCCTCAGATTGGTGGATCTCCACCGACAACTGTCCTGGCAAGGCAGTGGCCAAGTGGGCCTCCTTGGTCAGAACAGCCACTTCATCTGTGGTGTTGGTGGTTCCACTCTTAGGGTAAAGAAGCAGTTGCTGGAAGCACCTGTAAAGCGTGGACCAGTGAGGACGTGACTAGTGGCTGCCAGGTGGCTGAAGGTCCAGAGGGTAAAGCCCTACTCTGCCTCGCGATGGTTCACTGTTGCTAGAGGAGTTCCTAATAGTACCAGTGCATCTTCTGTTGGTGCTTCTCTTTACCCATGGAGGTGGAGGAGCATTGACAGCGATGCCTCCCAGTTACGTGGGATCATCTTGATCGAAACCTCAAACTAAGCCTCAACCATTGACCCAACTGTGGACGTTGAGGAGAACCCATTGGCTTGTCAGGGTAGACCTCATGCATTGCTACATTGAGCAGAAGAGGCTTTGGAGGTTCAACTGCCAGTGGAAGCCCCTCCTGAGGTGACCTGGCCGGGGGTACCGGCTGGGCAACATCCTCCTGAGTGAGGACTGGAAGAACCGGGGTCTGAGAGATCAAATCGTTGCTCTTGTCTGACAGTCAACAGACTTGAGAATGATCGCTACAGCCTGTTTGACCGGAGTAGAGGTTGGTACACCCAATAGGGGTACCAAGGAGCCTTGACCAAAGTCAAGTGGTTGGGGGAGTCAAGGGGTTGGGAGGATCTCGATCTCTCCCAGTCCCACAACCAGCACAAACGTTGATTGTATTTCTTGCTGTGATAGGCTAGGCTTTCCCCCAAGCTCAGGAAGGCCAGGCACATTTAATGGAAGCCTTCCTTGAATGACCCCCTGATGCTGGACCTAGCTGGGAGAAGCACCGAGAAGGTGCCAACTGCAGTGGCCACAGCTTTCTCTTCCAAGGCCATGAGGTGACGAGTCAACCTGTCAGCCACTGAGACCTGTTTGTGGTCTTAGGACAATTTCTTCAGATCCTGTTCCGAAGGCCAGATGAGGGTTGGCCAGCACTTCTGATCCTCGAGGGATTCTGGAAGCATGGATAGACACAAGCCACACCCGGCCATATCATGCCCCCCCCTCCAACACACACACAGTACAGGCACGTTTCATGCAGGTCATTTAAGCAATAAGGCGGCTTGTGTGGTGTGTCACAAGGCACAGCCAAGTGACTTAACCACACAAGAAGTGGATAAATCACCCAATAACTCACACCCTGAAGTGCCTTATTGCAATTATACAGTGGACCTATGTGTAAAATAAATTTAAAATGTGTTTATGTTTTTTATAAATGCCATTCCTCAGCCATGGGTTATGCAGAATTTACCCACGGTCATGTGACATGTTTTGACCAATGAGGTTACAGGATTTTCACACATCATTGTATAATGACTGACATCTTCTGACAGCAACAAAAGCAAAATCTGAATCCAGTTTGCATGGCTCCTTGCTTCGATGAGGGGAGTCGAGGGAACAGAAAGATAAAACACAAATAACTTTGAAAAATGCTGATTGCCAAATACACAATAACCAAAGCAGAATCTACTAAGGAGGTCCTCCAGTGGAATAAAAGATCTGATGTCATGGGTCAGAGTTGGGGGATATACTGCCCAGGTGGTGAGAGGAGCTTAGCTTAAAGACATCTGACAGAAAGCCTGTTCCATTAGAACTGCCAGAACATGAATAGTGAACTGTATGAACATCCCTAGAACTGGATATTCCTGTACAGATCAGCACCTTGGATAACAAACATCTTGAGCTGGTTTCTTGCTACAACTTCTAAGCATGTAACTGACCCTTTCCTCCCCTTCTCCAAACATACAGAATACATAGCGACCAAAATTTGGCCTAGACTGAATGTGTTATCCAGGGCTAAATGCTGTTTTAAGTCACCAGAAAGGAAGAAAAAATTACCACAGTAATCTTTCTTCCAAGGGATCCCTCATCATGCTTACTAGTGCATTTAGCCTGCAGGTCTGCGCTTCCCTGGAGAGTACAATTTTATGCAAATTAGAGAACGTTGGAGTGAAATTAAAATTTCTCTGCCCTCTTAACGTCAGATTTAATTCTGTAGCTAGAGGAGCAGTGACCACTAAACTGGCTAAACAAACAAGCATTTGTCAATGTCGAATGTTGATTGTGTTCATCTGTTGAGCTCGCTCACTGCCCCTCTGTCACTCGCTCATTCTGTTTCTCCCGGTGCTGCAGGCTGCTCTTTTGTACTGGGCTCCTACCTCTGTTGGCACCTTTTTCTGGCCACAAATCAATCTGCAGCAGTCATGATAGAGCTCCGTTGAGCTCGCTCACTCCCCCCTCTCACTCGCTTGTTCTGTTTGTCCCACCGCTGCAGGCTGCCCTTTTGTACTGGGCTCCTGCCTGCATTGGCATCTTTTTCTGCCCACAAAGAAATCCACAGCTGTCCCGACAGAGCTCCATTGAGGTTGCTTACTCCCCCTGTCTCACTTGCTCATTCTGTTTCTCCTGGTGCTGCAGGCTGCCCTTTTGTACTGGGCTCCTGCCTGCATTGGCACCTTTTTCTGCCCACAAAGAAATCCTCAGCTGTCCCGACAGAGCTCCATTGAGGTTGCTTACTCCCCCTGTCTCACTCGCTCATTCTGTTTCTCCTGGTGCTGCAGGCTGCCCTTTTGTACTGGGCTCCTGCCTCTGTTGGCACTTTTTTCTGGCCACAGAGAAATCTGCAGCTGTCCCGACAGAGCTTTGTTGACCTCGCTCACTCCCCCCTCACATGCTTATTCTGTTTCTGCCGGCGCTACAGGTGGCCCTTTTGTACTGAGCTCCTGCCTGCGTTGCTGCCCTTTTCTGCCCACAAAGAAATCCGCAGCAGTCACGATAGAGCTCCGTTGAGCTCGCTCACTCCCCCTTTCTCACTCGTTCTGTTTCTCCCGCTGCTGCAGGCTGCCCTTTTGTACTGGGCCCCTGCATGCATTGCTGCCTTGTTCTGCCCACAAAGAAATCCGCAGCAGTCCCAACAGAGCTCTGTTGAGCTCACTTACTCCCCCTCTCTCACTCGCTCGTTCTCTGTCTCCCGACGCTGCAGGCTGCCCTTTTGTACTGGGCTTCTGCCTGCATTGAGGCCTTTTTCTGCCCACAAAGAAATCTGCAGCAGTCCCGACAGCTCAGTTGAGCTCAGTCGCTCCCCCCCCTCACTCGCTTGGTCCTAATCTGTCCCAAACACTGATTTCTGACAGCAACTGCGGTATTCTGCGCTGGAAGCAGGAAGACACATTTCTGCCAGGATGTGAAAAATGACAGCTGTACTGTTCATAAGGAGGTGCAGAACAATGCCAGTGTTGAAAATCTGGCGTGAAAATATTACTAATTTGCAAAGTTATGCGGTTACGTGGAAACTGCACAACGCACGCTCGTAACACAGTCATTTTATGGAGTTTCATCACAAAATTTTCAACATAGGCATTTTAGGACTTCTGCTCATGAACAGTGTCAGTGTGATTTTCTTAATGTGTCCTGAACACTGATTTCCCAGAGCAACCGCGCTATTGTGCACCGGAAGAGTGAAAACACATTTCGGCCAGGATGTGAAAGTGTGAAAAAATGGCAATGTTGAAAATCTGGAGTGAAAATATTGCAAAGTTGTGAAGGTACGAGCGTGCATGGAAACTGCGCAATGCACACTCGTAACACACTCATTTTATGGACTTTAGCCACCAAATTTTCAACACAGGCATTTTTAGGACCTCTGCTAATGAACAGTGTCATTGTCATGTTCATAATGTGTCCCGAACACAGATTTCCCACAGCAACTGCGCTATTCTGTGCTGGAACTGTGAAAATACTTTTCGGGCAGGATGTGAAAAATGACAGCTGTACTGTTCATAAGGAGGGCAGAACAATGGCAATGTTGAAAATCTGGAATGAAAATATTGCAATTAGAGTTACGAGCGGCATAGCAACTGCGCAACGACGCCAGAAACAGTCATTTCATGGATTTTTCCACCAAATTTTGCAACATAGACTTTTGAATCCCACCTCATGAACTCTGGCACTGTCGTTTGGGAATCGGTTCCAAAGGTGATTCCGCAGTGACCGAGAAATCACCTTTTGGGACTGAATAACCATGACAGTGGCTGAATTCATGAGGAGGGGTCCCAAACCCCAAGTTGAAAATTTGGTGCCAAAAATTCCAAAAATGCCTGAGATATGCATCAAAGTTGAAAAACCCTATTTATGCCATTATACAGCTTACCGGCATTTCTTCAGTTTGATGTCGGCTTTGAAGAGTGCAGACATGTTCCCGGTCCACCAAGATGATGCGCTGGACTCCACAGGTAAGTATGGGGTGGGGGGTGGGGAGGCAGGGTGCACAGAGGCTGGGTGCGGGTTGTGGGAGGGGCTGGGAGACCGCGGGGATCGTTTTTTTTTTACAGTGAACAAAAAAAAGACATTGTGAGACTTTTTTTTTACAGGGGCATTTGGCACGCTGGGTGGCCCCAGCGTGCCAACCGAAAGGTTTTTTTGGGGGGCAGCTGTAGCCGAGAGGACTGGGGACCCCCAGCAGAAATCTACTGGGGTTTTGTGGGGGACATTATGCCTATGGGGTGGGCTCCCCATTGGCAAATCAAAGTGGGAGGGGATATATGCCAACAGGGGTGGGCTCCCCTGTTGGCAATGTAAAAATAGACCGGGACTGAAGGCCAATGGGGATTGGGGCCCTGTCAGCAAACAAAACTGTTCTGGGGGGTGCACATGCTGCTGAGGGGATTGGGCACCCCCTCAGCCACTGGGGTTAATCATATTGTTTTTGAACACGGTGACGAAGCTGCCGCGTGTTCTAAAACAATATCTTAACAACGTTCTGCCTAGCAATGACGAGTCGCTCCTCATTGCAGCGAATGGCTGATGCTGCAGTGACGAGGCAGCCCCTGATTGCAGCGGCTGAAACATTTCAAGGTGGTAGCACGCTGGCTGAACTAGTGTCAGCAGCAGCATGCCACAGTATTTGGGGAAAGCGGGCCAAGCCTTTAAAGGCTGTGGGGGCACTGGCCACAACAGTGCCACGCCTCCACAACCTGCTTCTGGCAAACTGCCGCAGTATGTTTCTTGTGCATGCGTGCAATCAACATAAAAAACAATAGAAAGCCCAGAAAGTTTTTGGTCCTAACTGGTACAAAATGTGGCAGACCAAATAGATTGCAGTAAAATTACCAGAAATTCAATTGTAAGCAATGTACAACTAATGCTAAAGCAAAGTAGAAATTCTGGAAGGGGAGGTAGGGCGGGTTTGTTAAGCATAGCGAGAGATCCCTTGGAAGAAACAACATTATTGTGGTAATTTTTTCTTCAAACCCCAGGAATCTTTCACTATGCTTATCTGTGCAGACTACAAAGCAGTACCTTGGGAGGCTGGGTACAGAACCTGTTTAGGGAAAAGGTTCTGCAAGACAGCAGTGCCAAACATGGCATCCCTCCTAGACTGCAAATCCAGACAGTAGTACTTTGTGAAGGTGTGTACTGTTTTCTAGGTAGCTGCTTTACAAATTTCTAGCAAAGTGATATTCCCTGCAGCTGCCACAAAGGCAGAACTGCCTCATGTGGAATGTGCTCTGAGGTCTTGTGGTGGCAGCTTGCTAGCCTTGATATAACAGAACTGGATGCAGGAGACTATCCAGTGAGCAATTGTTTGCTTGGAAGCTGGCTTACCTTTACCCACTTCTCCATATGTAACAAACAGCTGTGAATAGAATGGGAGGTCCTGACTTCCTTAGTGCGATCTGGGTAGTAACTGAGTACCCTCTTGACAGCCAGACTGTGGAGCCTCTGCTCTGCAGAACTGGATTTTGCTGTAAAGAACACTCAAAGGGTGATGAACTGGTTCAGGTGACATTTGAAAACCACCTTAGGGAGGAATTTTTCATTTTTCCTTAGGACTACCTTCTCCTTGTGGAAAATGACATAATTTCAGTCTGTACAGAGGGCCTGCAGCTCACACACCCTTCATGGTCACCAGGAAGAAAAAATTATATACCACAGTAATCTTGTTTCTTCCAAAGGATACTCCAATATTCATAACTCTTATGCAGTATGCCTTTAAGCCAGACCTGCCCGGAGATGGAACATTATGCTAATGATGGAACACCATTGGCACGTGCCACTTTTCAAATGCTGCCCCTATCAACTGCCTACATTCTTGTGACAGGGTTGAATATGACCCTGTCCCAGTTGTTATGGAAAGTTTGAATGCAGATATCTGTTCTGTTCTTTCCTTTTTTGTCTCTGTCTGGTTGTGCAACCAAATTTTCCTGTGGGACCTAGGATTTTATCACCCCAACAGTCTTGCAGTTCTTTGCCTCTCACTGTTTCTCTGCCCTCACTTGATGTTCTGTCTTTTCCTCTCTTGCATATCTGCTGGTATAAAAAATTATGTAAATCAGTATGTGGAAATGTAATTGATATTGGGATCCCCTTGTTTAGAAATTATATAGTGTTACTGTTGAAAAGTATATAATTATAGTTTGAGATGATTGCAAAAAGCTATTGGGAACTCAAGGGGTTAACCTGAGAGCAATTCTTAAGCCTTTTTTTCAGAAGCTGTTGAGAAGGGGCCTCAGTTCTGGGACATTGTGTTCTTGTTGCACCTGCCTGAAGCATTCAAGAACATTTTAGAAAAAACAGGATGCTTGTTAAGGAGGGGGGTTGCAAAGACTTATAAGAGAGAAAGAGCTGCAATGTTTAGAGACATACAGAGATTGAAGGAAAACTTAGATGGATCTTCTCTGTTCATTCTGCCTTTGTAAATAGTTATTCTGAACAATTTTATTTTTTTTATGTTACTGCTAGTACTAATAAATACTTTTTGCAAATTCTACAACTGCTCCTGGTTTTTCCTATGCTTCCTGACTTGTGCCTCAATGACAGATGGTGTGAGAAGTGGGATTACACCATGCATACTCTAAGTCAGAAGTTTTGTGTGTGGGCACTGGACCTAGTACCAGGGAAGCATAGAGAAAGGTATGGATTCTGCAGCACCAAGTCCAGGAGTGGTTACCAGGAGAATGGCAGCCAAAGCAGCAGAGACAGAAATCCAAGCTGAGATTGTACAGCCAGCGCAAGTTATGGAAAAAGAACAGACAGTGACAGAACCTGAAAGCCTGATGGACTTTTTCAAATGGTGGGCTATACAACAAAAAGAGATGGAGAAGCAGAGAGAAAAAGAGATTCAACATTTAGAAGCACAGAGGAGAGAAGAAATGCAGCGACAGGAGCAGCAGAGGAGAGAAGAGATGCAGTGATGGATGGATGCCTTGCAAGCTATCAAAGGCAGAGGATCTGGCACAGATCCAGACGAGCAACAAAACACAAGCAACTTAAAAGCCATTGAATTTACAAAGTTGTGTCCCTCGGATGATATCGAGGCATACGTGACAACTTCTGAAAGAGTTGCCACAGCCTGCCAATGGCTAAAGCAGCAATGGACAATCAGATGGGTACCCTACCTGCCAGGAAAAGCCCAACTTGCCTACAGCAATATGGACACTGCACAGTCAGAAAACTATGACCTGGTGAAAAGTTAAATCCTGAAAAGTTATGACATCTCAGGCGAGACCTACAGGCAGAGATTTCGATCTCTGAAGTATAACTCAGTCGACAATCCTCGAGAAGCCTTCAACCAACTTAGAGAACTCCTGATAAATGGCTCCAACCAGAGGGCAAAACAGTCCCACAGATCATCAACACATTTGCCTGGAGCAATTCATCAACATCCTGCCTACAGATGTGCAGCTTTGGGTAAAGGAACACCGACCAGAAAGTGGGGAAAAGGCTGTTTCTTTGGCTGAATACCAAATAGCCAGACAGACGCCACAGCAGCGAGGTAACAGCCAAGCACCAGTAAGACACTCTTTTTCCCATTTAAACTCCAAGTCTGTTAAGAACTCTGGTGGGAGGTAACAAATCTCTGCCCAAAGATGTTATTTGCTATAACTGTAATAAGCCAGGTAATACTGCAAGAATTTGCCATAAGAAAAGTGACACTAGAGCAGATTTGTCCTTGGTAAATTGGGGCAAGTATTTAACAGATGTGAAGGCAGGGGATAAGACTGTAAAAGGACTCATTGATTCGGGAAGCAGATATACCCTAGTGCATGTTGAAGTGCTGGGAAAACACTGTGCAAAAGGACCAGGTACTGGTGTCATCTGCATCCATGGGGACACTCAGTACTATCCCACCACTCAAGTGACTCTGACCATTAAGGGTGTGTCGCAACAAATGAAAGTGGGGGTGGTACCTAAGTTACCTGTACCCGTGATTATTGGAAATGATTGTCCCGGATTTACCAAGCTAATCTCTGAGGAACTGAACCCTGCAGTTTCAGCAGCAGTGGTAACAAGAGCTCAGGCAAAGAAAATCTCAAACGGTGGGGACACTTTTCCTTTCAGTGACTTTGATTCAGACTTGTTTGAGCACAGCTCCGAGATCCAGAAATCCAGGAAAGAAAGACAGTGCCTGAAGAAACTGAGGCAACAAATGACTGATGGACACAAGGGGTTAACATATGAAAATGCTGAACTAAGCTGATCACTGATAGTGATTTTCTTTCAGAACAAGTTAACGATGTTTCTCTCCAGGGTTATTTTAAGCAGCTGGGGGTGAAACCAAAACTGGGTGAACCAATGTTTAAAAAATGTAATGGGTTGTTGCACAGAGTTTGGGTTAAACCTCAGACACAGGAACAGGCAGAACATTTGGTTATACTACAGAAGCATAGAACAGAGTTGTTACAGATAGCACATTATAGTCCTATGGCTGGTCACTCAGGGAGGGATCGCACCCTTGCCAGATTGCTGTACAGATTTTACTGGCTTGGAATTCATGCTACCTACTGTAATTCCTGTGCTGAGTGTCAGAAAATAGCCCCAGTCACTAGAAAAGACAAGGTGCCCCTGGTGGATGTGGTTGGTCCTTTAGACAATAATAAAAAGGTAACAGATTTATCCTGGTAATATGCGACTATGCTGATCGATATCGAGGAGCAGTTCCAATGCGTACTGTCACAGTTTCAAATGTGGCAGCAGATCTGGAAAAAAATTTTCAGCACAGTGGGCATACCAGAAGAAATTATTGCTGATCAGGGTAGTAATTTTGGAGCTGCATTACTTAAGGAGCTGTACAGACTACTAGGTATCACTGCCATAAGAACCTCTCCCATCACCCTCAGACAGACGGTCTTATTGAGTGTTTTAACTAAACCCTAAAACGCATGTTAAAAAGGTTTGTAAAAGGGGAAGGGAAAGACTGGGACCAATACTTGCCTTACCTACTTTTTGCGTACAGAGAAGTGCCACAGGCATCAACAGGGTTTTCACCATTTGAAATGCTATATGGTAGGCAGCCACGAGGGCCACTGGATGTGATGAAAGAAACGTGGGAAGATAACCACACTCAGAAACAATCTGTAACGTCTTATATGTGTGCCCTAAGAAGGAAGCTGGCAGAATATGTTGAAATTGCCCATAGTAATCAGGAAGAGACCCAAAACCAGCAGAAGGTATATTATGACCATGGGGCAAAAGAAAAAGTTTTACAGTCGGGTGAAAAGATTTTGCTACTGTTACCCACAACAGAAACTATACTGTTAATAAAGTGGCAAGGGCCTTATAGAGTACTTAGATGTACTGACACTGTTAACTACAAGATTGAGACCCCTGACAGGAAAAATCCTACTAAGATATACCGTGCTAACCTCCTCAAAAAATGGGTTGAAAAAATGCCAAAAGCTGCTTTGCTAGTTTTACCAGCAACTGATAAAGGTGATATTGATGTAGCTTATGATTGACTGGAACAAACTGTAACTGCTGA
Source organism: Neoceratodus forsteri (assembly GCA_016271365.2). Classification (NCBI taxonomy): domain Eukaryota; kingdom Metazoa; phylum Chordata; order Ceratodontiformes; family Ceratodontidae; genus Neoceratodus; species Neoceratodus forsteri. Next base: position 196,159,779 of record CM028134.1, read on the forward strand.
TGCTGTAAAGGTGAATGTTTCCTTAACCTCAGAACAAACTGTAGAAATTCATAATATGCTAAAGACATTTAACAGTACTTTTACCACAGTACCAGGCCGAGCACAAGGGGTTGAGCATGTTATAGGGACAAATAATGCTCGCCTATTAGGCAAAAGACATACAGGTTACCAGAGGAAGAGCTGACGTGGTTAAGAAAATACAAAAAATGAAAGAACTGGGTATCACAGAAGACTCAAGGAGTGCTTGGTCATCTCCAATGGTAACTGTAAACAAGGAAAGAAGGGGGTGTTAGAATCTACCTTGATTTTAGGAAACTTAAATCAAGTGTCAGAATTTGACAGCTATCCTATGCCCAGAATAGATGATTTGGTGGACAGATTGGGGAGTGCAAAGTATATCAGTACCCTCAATATCACCAAGGGTTACTAGCAAATCCCTTTAGCTAAAGAATCCAGAGACAAAACTGCGTTTGCCACTCCTGTTGGATTCTATCAGTTCACCATCATCCCATTTGGTTTACATGGTGCGCCAGTTACATTCCAGCGGTACATGGATGTAATTTTATCACCTCACACTGGTTAGTGTGCTGCGCACCTGGATGATGTCATGGTGTACAGTCCAGACTGGAAAAGCCACTTGGAACACCTATGAGCAGTTATCCAAGCTATCAAAAATGCAGATCTGACTATTAATCCTACCAAATGTGCATTGGGCATGCAGGAAACCAGATATTTGGGCTATGTGTTGGGAAATGGAGACATTAAGCCAGAAATTTCTAAAATAGAAGCTGTAGCTAACAGCCCTGTCCCTAAAACAAAGAAACATGTCAGATCATTTTTAGGGCTGGCTGGTTATTATTGGAGATTTGTTCCCAACTTTGCTGAGTTAGCTACTCCCCTCACTGAAGTCATGAAAAAACGGTACCCAAATAATGTGAAATGGACCCCAGAGTGTGATGAAGCTTTTCAAGCCATTAAGGCTGCATTATGTTCAGCCCCTGTTCAAGTCGGTCATAATTTATTGTTCATCCAAAACTTAAAACAAAATTATTGGACATTACAACAATACATACATATTAAAAATTGCTTTAAAATAATGACGAAGAGTAAGAAAATATAATAAAGTGCATTCAAAAGCTGTTTACAAAACAAAAGGAAATAGTACTGAATAACAACAATATTATTAAAGAGCAGTAAGTATTATTTTTATATTGCAAGCTTCTTCTTTTTCCTTTTTCCTTTGCTTAATCACCATCATGAAGAAGTTTGCAATCTTAACTGCTTCTTCATAAGTCCTTGGATTTAGTAGAATAAATACCACATCATACAAATTATTTGCATAAATAGCAAGAGTCGATGCAAGCTGAACTTTTCTAATTTTATCGTACAAGGGACAATTAATTATAATATGATGCAAATCCTCCTTAAACCCTTTCCTACATTTACAGTTTTCATCATCATCTATAGTTGTTTTATCTATTCTATTAAAATATACATATTTAAATGTAATTAAGCCCATTCTTGCCCAAGTAATGGCTTTACGTTGATCTTTTGAAATTGAGAGGGTTAAATATTCTTCAAGGCTATGAGTTGTTTTATTTTCTCTAAACCAAGAAGCACATTTTTGTTTTTTAACTTTTTCCATATCTTGTGTCCTGGAAGTCCAGATAACTTTTTTCTTTATTATATCTTTGAATTGTACAGATATTTTAATATCTCTATTAGCATCATTCCATAAATGTGCTAATTTATAATTTTCCAGGGTCTTAACCAAATAGTTCAACCACCTTGTTTGTATCCCAATTTCAAACCAATTCATTTTCTCCTTTAAACATAGCATAGGAAGAGTATTTTTCTCATTATTTATGATTTTTAACCAATAGTTTAATAAACGTGTTTCCTTAATAAAACAGAGTTTTACTTTGCCAGTTTTTGCTCTAACCATTGCATTAGCTGTTGCCCGTGGAACTTGTAAAAGGGCTTTATAATAGTATGATAAAGGGCTTTCCAGCAAATTCTCAGTGTTATCTTGAAAGCCCCATATTTTGGCCCCATATAACAAAATTGGATTCAGTTTAGCCTCTCCTGCAATTAATGCAGGGAGAATTGACTTCTCTCCATATCGGTAGTTAAATTTTAATAAGGCTTTTGTACATATTTTAGCTTTGACACATTGAGCTTTTAGATATTTTATCCAATTACCCTTCATTGTAATTTTTACTCCTAAATAATTGTATTCTGATACTACCTCTATAAATTCCTTATAACAATAGATTTTGCATTTTGAAATATCCATATTATGTTTCCCTAGGACCATAACCTTTGTTTTATCCAGGTTAATCCTAAGTTTTAATTCAATACTTTTTTTGGCCAAAATATCTATCTTTCTTTGCAGACCTGACTTAGAAAGGGATAATAAAATAATATTGTCAGCGTATGCCAAAGAACCCACGTTCATTGCATCAATCTTTGGAGAATACAATTTATCCTCTACTTTATCTTCAAGCATAACATTTATATAGATGTTAAATAATATAGGCGCCAAAAGACAACCCTGCTTTACTCCTCTATAAGACGAGAAGGGTTCAGTGAGTTCCGCTAACTTTCCATATCTCTATATCCATTGTTTTAGTGTTAGAGTACAATCCAACAATTGGCAGTAACAGGGATAATGGGAGATGTTTCTCATACAATAGTTTCCATAATATATTTCTTTTAACTGAATCAAATGCATATGCAAAATCAATGAATAATACATAAATTTTCATCTGTCTTAGATTAACGTATTTTTCTAATAAATGGTTTATAACAAAAATATCTATTGTAGAGAAACCTTCTCTGAACCCGGCTTGAAGTGGTGATAATATATCATGTTCTTCAATCCATGAGGGGAACCTCTCCAAAATTACTCTGGAGAATATTTAGGATGATATACTCAATAAACTAATGGGTCTGAAATTACTTGGGTCATATACAGAACCCTTTTTATGTAGTGGAACAATAATATTAGTTGTCCAATCAGGAGGGGTATAATTATATTTTAAACATAAATAAAAAAAAGTCAATACTGGAATCCAAAAATAATTGTATTGTTTGTAAATCTCAGGCGGAATTAAATCAGGGCCTGGAGCCTTATTATTTTTTAATTTACATAAAGCCGATTCTACCTCTTGTAAACTAATGATTAAGGGGTCATAATCATGAATGGAGAAATCCTCCATCAATGTAATGTTTTCATTCCCTTCTTTATAATTAAATATTGTTTTAAAATGTTCTATCCAAACATCTTTTGGAACATGTACTGTAGGGGTAGAATTATAATTATTAGTTCCTGATGAAACCAATTCCCAGAATCTTTTGATATCATTTGATTCTATCACCAACATCATTATATCCCATTGTTTCAATTTATCTTCTTTTTTTTTTCTCTCTTAATAGTTTTATATATAATTTCATGGCTTTGTTTAAATTGTTACAATTTTTTCTAGAGTGTTTTTTGGTCCATCTAATCAGGGTGTTTAGCTCTTTTTTAGCTGCAATACAATGCTTATCAAACCACAAGTCCTCTATTTTCATGTTAGTATTATTTTCTTTATATATTTTTCTAATTATCTCCTCATTAAGTTTAGCCAAAGAATAATCCAATAGGAACACATCCTCTATTGAGTTCTTTGACAATACATCATATTGCATATCCCAATGTGCAAACATTTCATTTAACATTCCTTTATTTACTTGTGAGCGAAGCAAGACCTTTCTTCCCCTAATGGACACCTGACATTGTGGTTTGACTGCTTCACCACATCTTTCATCATCCATCAATTTTAAAGTCAGTTCTAAAGAGGCGTGATCACTTTCAGGTGTCATTGTTATTTTTAGTGTCCCAAATACGTCAAAATGTTCGGGTAGACATAATACATAATCTGTAACACTCTGTCCACAATGTGAAAAAAAGGTTATGTTCCCCTCCAAATCACCCTTCAGTCAACCATTTAAAACTATAAGTGGGACATTTTCTATTAATTTCTTTAACCTCAATCCATTTGTGTTTGTGGTTTTATCCATACTATTCCTTTTGTTACATTCATCCAAGTTTAATTCTCCTTCAAAATTACTTAAATTATCATGTCTGGCAATTCTGGCATTAAAATCACCTGCTATAATTATAATATACAAAGCAAAAGGACTAGCGCACACCCTCCCCCCCCACATAGCATAACATTTAAACTTTCAAATGCCAAAATTGGCTATATTTACTTTCAAGCTCCATGTGAGAGAGGGTCCTCTTAGTTTCAGATTGAATTCCAATTTGAGTAAGCTAAATCACCAAAGCGTCAAGGTGGGACCCTTCGATTTAGTCCCTAACTTTACAATGCCTCAATGGCTACTAGCTAACTGCTTTTATACTGTGCTCCCAGCAGGGATTTTACAGAGTGATTTAACTTTCAAATGTCTAAATGGCTACTGTGCTCCCAGAAGGGATATAACACAGACATTTTAAAGGGAGCATGCTATAGAGGAGCATCATAAACTCCCCAAATTCAAGTAAAACCATAAAACAAAAAATAGCTGCTCAAACCTTTAAATTACTACACACTGGAATTCACATTTCTTATAAGGTGCTGCTAGATGGTAACAAATAACAAACAAAGCAAAAGGACTAGCGCACACCCTCCCCCACATAGCATAACATTTAAACTTTCAAATGCCAAAATTGGCTATATTTACTTTCAAGCTCCATGTGAGGAGAGGGTCCTCTTAGTTTCAGATTGGAATTCCAATTTGAGTAAGCTAAATCACCAAACATCAAGGTGGGACCCTTCGATTTAGTCCCTAACTTTACAATGCCTCAGTGGCTACTAGCTAATTGCTTTTATACTGTGCTCCCAGCAGGGATTTTACACAGGTGATTTAACTTTCAAATGCCTAAATGGCTACTGTGCTCCCAGAAGGGATATAACACAGACATTTTAAAGGGAGCATGCTATAGAGGAGCACCATAAACTCCCCAAATTCAAGTAAAACCATAAAAACAAAAAATAGCTGCTCAAACCTTTAAATTACTACACACTGGAATTCACATTTCTTATAAGGTGCTGCTAGATGGTAACAAATAACAAACAAAGCAAAAGGATAGCCTACCCTCCCCACATAGCATAACATTTAAACTTTCAAATGCAAAATTGGCTATATTTACTTTCAAGCTCCATGTGAGGAGAGGGTCCTCTTAGTTTCAGATTGAATTCCAATTTGAGTAAGCTAAATCACCAAATGTCAAGGTGGGACCCTCGATTTAGTCCCCTAACTTTACAATGCCTCAATGGCTACTAGCTAACTGCTTTTATACTGTGCTGCCAGCAGGGATTTTACACAGGTGATTTAACTTTCAAATGCCTAAATGGCTACTGTGCTCCCAGAAGGGATATAACACAGACATTTTAAAGGGAGCATGCTATAGAGGAGCACCATAAACTCCCCAAATTCAAGTAAAACCATAAAAACCAAAAATAGCTGCTCAAACCTTTAAATTACTACACACTGGAATTCACATTTCTTATAAGGGGTGCTGCTAGATGGTAACAAATAAACAAAGCAAAAGGACTAGCGCACACCCTCCCCCCCCCACATAGCATAACATTTAAACTTTCAAATGTCAAAATTGGCTATATTTACTTTCAAGCTCCATGTGAGGAGAGGGTCCTCTTAGTTTCAGATTGGAATTCCAATTTGAGTAAACTAAATCACCAAACGTCAAGGTGGGACCCTTCGATTTAGTCCCTAACTTTACAATGCCTCAATGGCTACTAGCTAACTGCTTTTATACTGTGCTCCCAGCAGGGATTTTACACAGGTGATTTAACTTTCAAATGCCTAAATGGCTACTGTGCTCCCAGAAGGGATATAACACAGACATTTTAAAGGGAGCATGCTATAGAGGAGCACCATAAACTCCCCAAATTCAAGTAAAACCATAAAAACAAAAAAATGATACTTTCAACTTCCTTATCAAGCTTTTGGAAAACAGTATTTGGAGATCCTAGTAAAATAGAGGTGTCTGCAATATCTAAAGATTCTCGCATCATGAGATTTCCAGAAAGATCTAACGGACTAAATGGATCTAACTTAGTCATCTCTTTTGAGTCATCAATTGTAATTATTTCATCTATCTTAGTTTCTCTCTGCAACAATTTATTTAGGGGTTTTATTTCCTTATTTTTTCCTCACACTTATTCCTAGATTTTATATGCCCCTTTACTTCAAAATAATCAGAAATTTTAGAGGTGCTGTTTTTAATTCTACTAATTGGAGGATCTATCTCCTTCTGGAATTCCTCTCCTGGACAATTACTCATTTCTCCTTCTTTCTTAACCTTATCGGCGTTCTCTACATTATCAAGAAAAAAGTCATCTAGTAAAGATTTTAAATGTGTTGTGCCAACTTTTAAACTTTCTATAAATTCTTTATTTTTAAAACTGTCTCCCTCTCCTATATTCTCAAAGCATCCCTTCATGGGTATTTGCTTACTATTTTCTTTATTATTATTTTCTTTGAGAATATCTGTCATCTTTTCCAAGGTTTTTCCTTCCATACCCACATCTACTAAACTTTCTACTAAATTTTCAGATTCACACCCAAAGTCAACCTCCTCCTTATCATTGACTGTTTCCTTTGTTTTCTGAATTTTTTTCCACGGGGTTGATGTTGTTATTTCCAAATTTCCCCTAAAGACACAGCCTTTTCTTAATCGACTGTCTTTTACCTTTTCTTTAGAATTTTTAGTGACCTTTACCTTTTCTTTAAGGGCAGGTGTGATGATTTTACCATTTCTTATATTCATCTTTAAGAAAAAAAAATAAAGATATAAAAAACTATATAAAAAAAATTGATCACAAATATACACAAAAATTTCACACAGTCCACAATTCACCAAATCAAGTCCACTAATGAATCCTCAATTTGTATATCCACAGTTTTCAGACTTAGCTCCACCATCCAATGATTTAGCACTGTGTGTCAAATTCAGTAATATTCATACAGAGCAGTCAATGCACAATACTGAAGCAGATTATTTCAGAAGTAAATCAGGAGTAGTTCAGAAGTAGCTCAGAAAAAAAACACAGCACTTCTCAAATAGAACCTCAAAACAGTTCCTATATAGTTCAATAGGTTCTAGGAGTTGAGTTATCCCTGAATAAATCCAATCTGTATCACAACAATGTTTATAGTTTTTCTCTCTTTGAGAAGTTTGGACTTCAGCATCCAAAGAATGATAAGGGGCTATGTTAGTTGCTAAAAAAAAAAAGCTGTTAAATTTAAAAAAATTAACAAGTGATTAACACCTAACAACCACCTGGTAGTCACCTTTAAATAACTATAAAATAAAATAACATAGAAATCTAAAAAAAACTATCAATTTCACCTTATCCTGAACTTTAATAAATCAACTGAATCAAAATGTACCAACTATGAATTAGGAGAACTTATAAAAGCCAGGATTAAAAAAAAACATAAAAATACATAAGTTGCTCTTACTAGGCTCTACTAACAAACCAAAAAAGGCATAAAACCTACTTCTTGTAATATCAAACCACAACTAAAACAATACTACTTACTCTTCATATTTAAATATGAAAAATTAGTACTGCAAGAAGCCCAGGCTTTGAGAAACCATTTTTGTTACAAACAGAGGTAGGTCTAGGTGCAGTCCTGAGTCAAAATATAGATGGGAAGGAACATCCTATTCTGTACATAAGTAGGAAGTTGCATGACAGAGAGAAAAGGTACTCCATCATTGAAAAGGAATGTTTAACAGCAAAGTGGACCATGGAGTCCCTTAAGTTTTATTTGCTAGGAACTGACTTTGTACTTATAACAAATCACAATCCTCTCTCTTGGCTTAACCAAATGAAAGATAAAAATTCCAGAATCACAAGGTGGTACCTGGCATTACAGCCATTTAAATTCAAGGTGATACACAAATCTGGTAAAGAGAATTGCAGTGCTGATTTTCTGTCAAGATATGGATTGGGAATTGAGGGTTCCGAAGGCTGAAAAACAAATGTATGAGTTTAATCTTTACTGTTTGCTGTACTGTTATAGAAAAAAGGATCCTGCACATGTGCTTAATTTCTGAAAGTTAGAAGCTAATGTTAAAGAATTAATAGAAAGTTTAGGAAACCTGTTTGATAAAACAGGTTCCCTCTTAAGGAGGGGGGTATATGTGACAGGGTTGAATAGGACCCTGCCCCAGTTGTTATGGAGAGTTTGAATGCAGAGATCACAAGTCGTAAGAGGGAGGTAATAATCGTAAGAGGGAGGTAATAATCCCTCTGTACAAGACATTGGTTAGGCCCCATCTGGAGTACTGCGTGCAGTATTGGAGGCCACACCTTCACAAGGACATTAACCAAATTGAGGCAGTCCAGAGAAGGGCAACCAAAATGGTGCAGGGACTGCATCAGAAGACATATGAGGACAGATTAACGGAGCTCAATATGTATACCCTTGAGCAAAGGAGGGAGAGAGGTGATATGATCGAGACATTTAAACACCTTAAGGGCATAAACAAGGTGAAAGAGTCTAACATGTTTAAATGTAAGAAAAATAGGACAAGAGGACACAGCATGAGATTAGAGGGAGGCCGATTAAGGGGGAATGTGAGGAAATTCTTTTTCACAGAAAGGGTGGTAGATGCATGGAATGGCTTACCACAAGAAGTGGTGGCTATGAATACAGTGCAGGGCTTCAAACAGGCATGGGATAGGCATAAGGGAGCAATACAAATGACTATGAATAGATAGGTCACTGACAGAGCAAAGGCCGATGGCACATTTATAAGATAGAAAAAGAAATGGGCAGACTGGATGGGCCTTGCGCGGTCCTTATCTGCCGTCAACTTCTATGTTTCTATGTAGATCTGTTCTGTTCTTTCCTTTCCTGACTCTTGTCTGTCTGGTTGTACAACCAAATTTTCCTATGGGACCCAAGATTTGATCACTCTGACAGTCTCGCAGTTCTTTGCCTCTCACTGTCTCTCTGCCCTCACTTGATTTTCTGTATTTTCCTCCCTTGCATATCTGCTGGTATAAAACTTTATGCAAATCAATATGCGGAAATGTAACTGATATTGGGATCCCTTTGTTTAGAAATTATGTAGTGTTACTGTTGAAATGTATATAATTATAGTTTGAGATGACTGCAAAAACATATTGGGAACTCTTGGGAACTGAAGGGGTTAACCCGAGAGCAGTTTTAAGTCTTTTTTCAGAAGCTGTGGAGAAGGGGCCTCAGTTCTGGGACATTGTGATCTTCCATGGAGTGGTCTCTTGTAGTAGGTAATACTTTTGGGTTACCAGCAGAGGTCGCTGTGGCGCACGACAGCTCTTCTAGCAGTTTTTTTTACCAGGGACCGCCCACACATGACATCCGCTTCCTGTTTCCTATATAAGTATGGGCGGTCCCTGGTATCCTCAGTTCATTTTCCCACCATCTTCAGCTAGCGCGCAGCAGCTAATGCAACTTCTGTGTAGCAGTCATCGACGAGAATTTGGACTACTAAATGAATGTCTAAAGCTTCTTCAAGCAAACAAGCATTATTTTGTTCCTGCCATTGTGGTAGAAAGATATACCACTTTGACAACCATACATCTTGTGTAAGGTGTCTGGGACCCACACACGACACCAATTCCTGCAGTTCATGTCAGGAATTTAATCAGGCAACTCGTCGATGACAGCTGCTTGAAATTCAACATCTTTTGATGGAGCAGAAAATGTCTCTCTTGGAGAACCAGGGGACTCGTACCAAGGGCTCCCCCACACTGGTTCTCGTTCCAGGCAGAAAAAGGAGAAGGAGAAACCTCTCCCCACACTCCCTGCCTCGTCGCCTGTTGACGGCCACCGTTTCAGGTGTTCCTCCATTAACGGCGTGTCCTCTAACAACTTCTTTGTCGACGGGGGCTCATACTCTCTCATTGACAGCGCTTTCCAGTGCTTTAAATGCAGTGCAAAATATAGCTGCACCATTGACAGAGGCTTATACCCTGTCATCGATTATGCTTTCCAGCACTTCACAAGAAGTCAAATACACGGCTGCTCCATTGACGGGAGGCTCCTCTCCCATCGACAGAATCTGACAATTTAAGTGAAAATAACTTTTTTTCCCCTGCTGGCCCATCGACGAGACCCCACACTCCTTAGAGGAAGCCTATGGCTTATGCCTTACTAACTGCCCCTCCACCTTCACAGGTAGTTTTCTATAGGGGTCAGGCGGACAGAGATCGGGACCCTGGTCTTTACCACCCAGGGGCGAGACCTGCTCACACTACGGGTCCCATCCCTTCTATCACCCCACTTGTTTCCCAACACACACACCCCTACTCACTCCCCCTTCCTCTCAAGAATGAGACACCACTAACGTACGACATGACTTGCATGCCATGTGGCACTCCCAGCCCTCCAATCCAGGACAGCCGGGTGATCCACTCCTATCTCCTACTCCTCCACCTAAACAATTTCATAGTGACAGGGATACCATGCCACCCTGGTCCCCTTCTCCTAACATGGAGGATTATTTGTCAGATGAACAAGAATTACTGGCTCACTTCCCTGGTGATATTGATGAAGAAGAGTTCCAAGATCTGACTCTCCCTATTCAGAAATCTCTTGTCTGGATGAGAACCTGCGTATACCTTCCACAGCCTCTCCCCCCCAGATGACCCGACCTTTAATGAAATGATGGTTCAAATACAAAAGGTCATGGGATTCTCTACTACAGAACATGACAAGCAATGTAAGGATATGGCAGAATATCTTGAATTACCAGAGAAGCCGGTGTTAGTGGTTCTCCCACTAATCCAACTTACCAGAATGCCATGCTGGCTGCCTGGTATCAGCCTTCAGCTATTACATCTGTTCCCCGCAAGGCGGATCGTCTATATCAAGCTCCTGTGCATCATCCTTTTCTACCCACCATCCCAGAAGTGGATTCGGTGGTCATTACTGCCGCTCATGACCGTACTAAAAGACCTAAATACATGAGCTCCTTACCTCCTGATAAGGAATCCAGAAGGATTGACTACCTGGGGAAGAAGTTTTTTTCCTCAGGTACCATGAATATCAGAATCCTAAACTACGTGGGTCATATGATTAAATATCAACGTACCCTTGGGGCCTCTGCCATTGAACTTATCAATGAACTCCCTCCTTCTCAAGAAAGGGACAAATTATTGGCTACAATGACAACTAGCAACTCTGTCTCCCATCACCTACTCAGGTCAGGATATGATGCTGTAGATACCTTATTCTGACTGTCAGCTACTGGTATTTCCTTGTGTCGCCATGCCTGGCTTCACATTTCAGGTTTTGCACCTGATATACAAAATAAAGTAGCTAATTCCCCATTTAATGGGTCCAAGCAGCTTGGGCCAGGTACTTGACATTGCTAGATGACCTACAAGCATCAGGCAGAACCCTACGTATGGTTCATGGCATATACCATATTCCACATACAACCTACCATACTCAAAACTCCTCTTATTCCAAAAGAAGTGGAAAATACAAAACTAATACCAGAGGTGGCTTCAGAGGTCATACTCAATCCCCCAGAGGCAACACTTCTGCCGCCAGGGGCATCCGCCCTTCTGGAGGGGCTGGGCAGCCCGGCACCCAGTGACCCACTAGGGCTCTCCCCCGCCTCCTCTACCGGGCCTCGGATGCTGTGAGGGGTCATTTTGCCCTCCATCTGGAGGCCTGGCAAACGATCACTTCAGACAAATGGGTACTTCAGATTATACAAAAGAGTCACACTCTGGAGTTCCTCCCCTTCCCGACTCCCTGCCCTCCCCAGAAGATTAATTATCCTCCAGATCATATACCCATCCTACAGGAGGAACTGTGGGCCCTTTTGGCCAAAAAGGCCGTTCTACCGGTGCCCCTTTCAGAACATCAAATGGGATTTTACTCCCACTTCTTCACTTCTTTCTGGTACCCAAATGAACGGGAGATCTCAGACCGATACTGGACCTCAGACAACTAAATCTTTACATCCAGTAAAAACATTTTTGCATGATAACTCTAACCACTATCATGCCTATCCTGAAACAGGGTGATTGGCTTTGTACCCTAAATATGAAAGATGCCTACTTACATATCCCCATCCACCCTGCCCACCACAAATTTCTGTGCTTCCACCTACTGGGTCAAAACTACTAGTTTCGAGCAGTCCCTTTCAGCCTCTCTTCAGCCCCAAGAGTGTTCACCAAATGCCTAACGGTGGTGGCAGCAGCCTTACGAAGAAAAGAGCACTTCGTCTTTCCATAACTAGATGATTGGCTGATCAAAGCAGACTCCAAAGTAGCTCTACTTGCCTCCCTAGATGCTACCCTGAAGATGTTCACAGATCCAGGGATCACAGTCAATTAGCCAAAGTCCAGTCCAAACCTGACATAGTCATTCCAACACACTGGAGCTGTCCTAGATACAGTCACAGTCAGAGCCTACCTCCTGCCTGCTCGGCAGGACACACGTATATCTCTAGCGTCACAGATACAGGCTCAGAAAATGGTCACAGCCAGACAAATGCTGCGCCTTCTGGGTCACATGTCCGCTGCCATCCCTATGGTGGCATTCGCCCTTCTCCACATGAGACCTGTCCAGTGGACCCTCCAGAATCAGTGCTCCCAAAAAACAGGACAGTTTGAAGACAAAATCAGGGTCACTCCCAATCTGAAGTCAACCCTGATGTGGTGGACAACCAGAACCAATTTGAATCAAGGAATGCCTATCTGGTCCCTCCCTCGCATGCAGTCGTTAACCACGGATGCTTCCCTGGAGGGATGGGGCGCGCACTTCAGTCCTTATCAGACACAAGACCAGTGGTCCGCCTCTATCCATCACTCTCATATCAATCTCCTAGAGATGAAAGCGGTCCATCTAGCCCTTCAGGTGTTCCAGCCCTACCTAATGCCAGGATCGTTGCTGATCCAATCAGACAACACTGCAGTGGTATTCTGCCTCAACAAACAAGGAGGTACAAAATCATGTACTCTATGCATAGAAACCCTTGCAGTCTGGCAAGAAGCCATCCGACAACAACTAACGCTAACACTTATCGGGACATTGCAACAAGTTAGCCAACCAGCTGAGTTGCCAGTCCTCCACTCACGAAAGGACACTTCATGAGCAAGTACTCCAAGAAATCTTCAACCTCTGGGGAACCCCACAGCTGGATCTGTTTGCCTCCCCAGTGAATCACCGTCTCCCCAATTACTTTTCCATTATCCCGAACAAAAAGGGACAGTGTATAGATGCCCTGTCCCAACCATGGACAGGACTCTTCTTATATGCTTCACCCCATCCCTCTCCTGCAACAGACTCTTCTGAAACTACGGCTAGTACTAGCCACAATGATACTCATAGCCCCAGTGTGGCCTCGCCAAACATCGTTTCCCCTACTCCAACAACTATCAGTACAGGAACCCGTTCCATTGCCAATCAGCCCAGACCTTTTAACTCAATGTCAAAGGTCTCTCCTACATCCCAACCTGAAGGATCTACACCTTCACGTTTAGCTCCTGGGGATGCTTTGATAACAAGCTTATAAGTGTCCTCTGCTGTTCCCAATATTCTCTTGGCCTCACATAAGCCAGCAACCAGAGAAACAAACAATTCCAAATGGAAACGCTTTTCTATATGGTCTGCCTCTTAATCACTGGATCCTTATTCCTGCCCACTGATGACAATTCTAGACTACCTGGCCTTGTTATCTGAGTCAGGTCTAAGTTACTCTTCCATCAAAGTTCATTTGGCTGCCATCTCAGCTTTCCATGAACCTCTAGATGGCAAATTACTGTACCAAGATCATCTAGCTAAGATGTTTTTGAAAGGAATGTTACATATTAAGCCACCTATTAGAAAACCCACTCCTCCGTGGGATCTCAATTTTGTGATAGAAAAATTGACCTTTGAACCTTTTGAGCCAGCAGCCACTTGTGACATTCATTTTCTTTCATGGAAAACCTTATTCCTAGTGGCTATCACTTCATCTGGCTGTATTTCCGAGTTTCATGCCCTCATGTGTAGGGAAACCTACTTGATTTCCACAAGGACAGGGTGGTGCTTCATACCAACCCTTCCTTCCTTCCTAAAGTAGTCTCCGAACATACTTTAAATCAATCCTTGGAGCTACCAGTATACTATCCTGAATACTCCAACCAAGGTGAACATCTACTACATACTTTAGATGTCCATCGTATAATACACTATTACACTACTCGGACACAATCGATTAGAAAAACTTCTCAACTGTTCATCTCGTTTGCCTCAGGCCGAGACAGCCTCCCAGTTGCTAAAAGAACCCTTTCTGGCTGGTTGGTGAATTGTATTACATTTTGTTACAAAAAATACAACAAGCCTTTACCAGGACCTATCCAAGCCCATTCCACTACACCTATGGCCAATACTGTGGCTTGCTTTAAAGGTGCCTCCATTTCAGATATCTGCAATGCAGCTACCTGGTCCACGATCCATACATTCACAAGGCATTACAATCTGGATATTGCCTCATGACATAGGACGGCCTTCGTCCGTGCAGTCCTACAAGGTTTTCTATCATAACTGTCCTCCCACATGGACAGAAAAACAGGTTACTCACCTGTAACAGTAGTTCTGGGAGTGGTATATGTTGTTCATCCACACTTGTTGGCATGTCCCTTTCCCCTTCAAATCTTGCCGGAAGGTCTTCAAGCTGGCTCATCCCACCCACCTGGGTGGTATAACCCTCAGCTCTGCCCCATGACGTCAGATCTTAGCCTGCTGGAAGCCAGGTTGTGCATCGCAGCCGGGGAGGTCGGGTGGATCAGTGTGGATGAACAACGTATACCACTCCTAGAACTACTGTTACAGGTGAGTAACCTGTTTTTCTAGGGATGTGGATATGTTGTTCTTATCCACACTTGTTGGCAGACTCCTAGCAGTTCTCCGGGAGGAGGGAGGCAAGGCGCACACCACCTACTTAGGAAACAGAGACTGGAGAACTGAGGCCCCAAAACCAGCATCCTGGCGTGACTCAAGGTCGATGTGGTAATGGGTGATGAAGGTGTTTACTGTCTTCCAGGTAGCAGCCCTGCAGATTTCCTGGATAGGGATGTCCCTGGAAGCAGCCACTGATGCAGTTGTATGGTGGGTAGAATGAGCTCTTATCCCTCTGGGAGGCTCCTTGCCCACCAACCTATAGCAGAGATCAATGCATGATGTAATTCATCTGCCAACTGTATGCTTTGCTGCAGGCCTGCCAGATGTGGCTTCAGCATAGGTGACAAACAGCTGGCATACCTCTCCCCAAACCTCCATCATCCTCTCCTTATAGTAGGAGAGAGCACATCTCAGGTCCAGAGTATTGAGCCTGTACTTGGCATCCAAGCTGTAGTTTGGGTAGAACACAGGCAGAGTCAACACCTGATTAAGGTGAAACTCTAACACTACCTTCGGGAGGCATTTCAGGTGGGGACGCAGGACAGCCTTGTCTCTGTGGAAGACCAGATGAGGAGACTCCACCGAGAGCACCTGGAGCCCCCCAGTCCTTCTGGCGGATGTGATAGCCACCAGGAAGGCTGTCTTCCACGACAGGTGTGACATCTCACACTTGTGCATTGGTTCGAATACCTTGCCCATGAGCTTTGCCAAAACCAGCAGTAAATTCCACGGAGGTGGAGGTTCATGCACCAGAGGGGATATGTGATCGAGGCCTTTGAAAAAGTGCCAGACCACCTTCTCCTTTGCTGTCTGCTGACTGGCCCATGCCTGGTAAGCAGAGATGGCTGCCAGGTGCACCTTAAGGGTTGAAGACCCCCTTTGGACAGACACCAAAGTCTAAAATGCTCACCACATGACAGGACAGAGGGTCCAGACTCTTGCCCTGGCACCAAATGGAAAAACTTTTCATTTGAAGGCGTAGCACTTTCCGGTCAACTCCTTTCTGGATGCTTCCACTACTGTGAGTACATCCTCAGAGAGACCCAAAGCCTGGAACTCTAGCCACTCAGGTACCAGACTGGCAGGTGCAGGGATTGAAGGTCTGGATGGAATACCTTCCCCTGATTGACTGATATTAGGCCCGGGTGTGCTGGAAGATGCCTCGGGAGCCTGTTGCTGAGGCTGAGGAGATCTGGCTACCAGAACTGGCGGGGCCAGTCTGGGGCTACCAGGATCACCTGCGCCTTGTCCCTCCTCACCTTGAGAAGCACCCCATGGATCAAGGGAAATGGAGGGAAGGCGTAGAAGAGGCCTGGGGTCCACGGCCTCAAGAAGGCATCCCCCTGCAGCGATCCCTGCTGAGGGGGGCAGGCGTGAAACAGCCTCAACTTGGTGTTTTCCTTGGAGGCAAACAGGTGCACCATCGGTTTTCCCAATTGGGAGAACAGGCTGTGAGCTACTTCTGGATGGAGAGACCACTCTTGGGATGTCTCACCTATGTGGCTGAGAGCATCCGCCAGTTGATTTGAGGCTCCTGCCACATGGATGGCTAGGAGCTCCACCTCCAGTTGGCTCACGAGTGTCCAGATGTGAAGCGCTTTCCCGTACAGCAGCCGGGAGTGCATGCCGCCCTGTTTGTTGAGGTAGTACATGGTCGTGGTATTGTCCATCTGGACTTGAACCACTTAACCCCGAAGCTGCCGCGCGAATGCTGACAACGCCAGTCTGACTGCTCTGAGCTCCAACAGGTTGATATGATATCAGGATTCCTCAGGGGTCCAGAACCCGTGGTCCCTGTTGTTCCCCATGTGGGCTCCCCAGCCTGTGAGAGACGCATTGGTCATGAGGATGACCGTCGGCTCGGGGCAGACACATGGGATCCCTTCCTGCAACCAGTCTAGGACGGTCCACCACTGGAGAGCATCCCACAGTGATCAGCTGGTCAAAATTACCTAGGCGCTGAGTCCACTGGGTGGCCAGCTCCCATTGAAGGGGGCGCATATGCCACCGGGCCCATTGGACCATGGTGGTACAGGCTGCCATGTAACCCAGAAGGTGCAGAAAGTCCCAGGCAGGGTGCAAGTGCCCAACCAGAAATGACTGGGCAAAGGAGGAGAGAATCTCTGCCCTATCCACTGGGAGCTGTGCTCTGGCTCAGCAAGAGTCGAGCTCTGCCCTGATGAAGCATATCACCTGAGAAGGCACAAGGTCCAACTTGGCCTTGTTGATCAGGAGGCCAAGTTGAGAGCAGGTCTGGAGGGCCAGGTCCCTGGACCTCTCCACCTCTTGCTGGGTGGAACTTGCTAAGAGCCAGTCGTCGAGGTAAGGGTACACTCTGACCTCATAACACCTGAGATGGGCTGCCACCACTGCCATGCATTTGGTGAAGGCAGTGGGGTCAATGACAGGTCAAATGGCATTGCTCAGAACTCGTATAGGGTTTCCTCTGCCCTGAAGCAGAGGAACAGCTGGTGGGAAGGATGGATTGGGATGTGAAAGAACACATCCTGGAGATACAGTGAGCAGAACAACATGTTTTGCTCCAGGGATGGTGTGATCTGGGACACAGTTACCATACTGAAGGTGTGTGGCCTGAGATACTGATTCAGGTTGTGCAGATCTAGACTGGGGCACCAGACCCCCGTCTGCTTCGGGACCAGGGAGTACCTGGAAATGAACCCTGGGTTGACTGGAGGATTTGCCACTCGAACCACAGCCTCCTTGAGGAGGAGCTGGGCTATGTCGTCTCTCAGAGCCGACAGAGTGTGTGCTGATACTCTCTCCTCCTGTGGGGCATGGGCTCAGCTGGGAGGGTACTGCTTGAATTCCAGAGGCAGATCCTGGCCAACCACTTCTAAGACCCACCTGTCCGTGGTAACAGCGGACCAGGCAGAAAGAAAAGTGGTGGATCCGGCCCTCCAATGGGAGTACCCAGAGCTGGTGTGATGGGGATAGGGGTGGCAACCCCTATCCCATCACTGGGCAGGCTTGGAGGAAGAGGGTCCAGGGCCTGAACCCCAACCTCCTTGTCTGGGCCGGTGGAGGCCCGGACTTGGGCCGAGGGCACCAAGCCTGTGCCTGCTGTTACTGCCCACCATGAAAGGAGGGCTGCTGAGCCACAGGAGCACAGTGCCGAAAAGGCTCAATTCACTGAAGGTGACCATCCACACCTGGGCCACAGAGATCAGTACCCAGGAAAGGAACATCAGTGAGTTTGTGCTGGGTATCCGCCGTAAAGGTGGAAAGCCTCAGCCAAGCCCTGTGGTGTGAGGGAACCGTGGCTGCCACCAAACAAGTGCAACAGTCCCCAAGGTCCAAAGCCATCTGAAGTTGCTGCTTGGCAACAGCATGGCCCTGGTCCTAGACCTGCTTAACCGTAGTCTGAAGGTCCACGGGGAGGTGCCAGAGAACTTCATTCAAGGACCCCAGAAGGGCATGGGAGAAGTGCACCATGATGATGGCCAAGCTTGCCTGACGGAGGCCTAGAGAAGAGGCTGCATAGACCTTCCTGGCAGAGTGGTCCAGTTTTTTGGACTCCTTGTCTGGAGGTCTGTCAGTGTCAGCAGAGCTGCCTGTATGTCTGAACACAGAGGTGGTCACTAACCCCTCAACCAAGGGATGTTCCCTGAACCCCGAGAGGGACCCGAAGGGCACCGCATATCTGCGGGCCATCCAGGCAGATGACACTGGGCAGGAGGCAGGATGCAGCCAAAGCTCCATGGCCTGGCCAACAATGGCTTCGGCCAGAGGAAAGGCTTCTGTAGGAGTATCCCCTCTTTTGAGAATATCAGTAAGAGGGTACTCCGCCTGTTTCTGGACAGGTTCCAGGGACATCTCCATGGATTTGGAGATAAGGCGGAGAATCCCTTGAAAAGACAAAGGGCCCTCCTCCATTGACAGACTACCGACTGACTCATCATCCAGTGGGTGAGAGTGAAGGTCAGTGTCATCAGAATCTGAGGTATCTGGATAAATCAGTCGACCACCAAGATCCCCCTGAACATGCCTGGGATGATCAGGCATAAGGGTGACCGATATCCTACAAGGAAGACCCGGGACCATTTGGGAATCCTTCATAGAAGCCCTCCCGAGGGCTGTTTTGGTGGCGGCTCCACCACTATTGGTGGAGAGACCGGTTTGGCTGGAACTGGGCGGGTTTTACCAGCTCCGTGGGTGGGGGAACCGATTTGATCGATTCCAAGGGAGTCGGCTTCGGCCTAGGAGGTGAGAGCCACATAATGGCCGGGGTAGAAACCGAGGAGGGCTTCTACCCAGACAGAATGAGCTGTTGCCACATCAAATCTTCATGGCATTGACGGAGTTTCCGCAGAAGCCTCCCCTCGTCCGAGGAGGACGAAGATGAGCGGTGACATCACTTCTTCTTGGCGCTTATGCGCCTTCCTCAGCCTGTTAGTCAAGGGAGTCTGAGATCTTGACCTCGATCAGGCTGGCCGACTGGATCACTTGGGAGACACCGGTGGAACCGGTGATTTTCCCGGATCTGGGACTGGCTCCTCGATAGGATTCCCAGCAAGCTGGGTCTCCTCATCAGGGATGAACAAGACCAGAGTCTTGATTAGAGAGTCTTTGGCCAACAACCAATCGACAGAGTCAAGAGTTAACTCAACCTACATCTTCGATTGAGACTTCGGCCGGCTAGCCCAGCAGCAGGACCAAGAAGCCAGCGGCCAAAGCCGCAATCTCGACCGAGGTCAAGGGTGGAGATTCCTGAGACCGAGATCACTCTCGAGCCCAAGAATGTGTCTTTGCCGAGATGAAGAATCTCTCAGTTCCTTGTCCTTTTTATAGGACCAGGAGGAATGCAAGCCCACAGGTCCCTTGCCCTTAGTGAGGAGAGAAAGGCACATTTCCCGAAAGGAGCCAGAGAAAGTGGAGCCCAGGTTGAGTGGAATGAATATTGGCCAAGAGGAATACTCCGCAGCATGTGCCGTCTCTTTCTCGAAGGCCAGCATCTGTTCCAGTTGCTCAGTGGACCCCTCAGCCACGGAGACCGCCCACTGAGCCTCTTTGGATTTCACGGAGGATTCCATTTTCAGGCCTGCCCAGCTTTAAGGCGTGTGAGGCAGTCATGGGGACATCCGGTTACCGCTTGTGAGCCAAAACTGTGAAGCCTGGGGTGTTATAGCTACACCCAAGCAGTAAACGCACGGAATGTGGGTCTGTGTGTGACATTTTCTGTCTGTATGGGCACCGTGAAAACTGGGGAAAGATTTATCTTCCATTATCAAGACAGAGCTACTACAATTGCTAACCCAGAAGGCGTAATCTTCAGTGGTTCTGAAGTTTTTGAGCCAGAGACTACAACAACCAGTAGCAGAGAGGAGGCAACCTGTATCTTTCAGCAGAAAGGAAGATCTGGCTTTCATGGGGCGGAGCCGAGGGTTATGTCACCCGGGTGGGTGGGAGGAGCCAACGTGAAGACCTACCGGCAAGATTTAAAGGGGAAAGGGACATGCCAACAAGTGTGGATAAGAACAACATATCCACATTCCTAGAAGTGCTTGGGATTCATTCCAAAACTATTATCTACTGCAAGAGACCACTCCGTGTAAGATAATACAGTTATGTAAAAACTTAACGTAACAGTAGATTTTCGAGGAGTGTCTCTTGCAGTAGATCTGTTCCCACCCTCTGTCCCTCTCCTTCTCTAAGAGAGCAAATTCTGGTCCAATGACTATGGGTTGGGACTCCTTTGGTACCTCACTTTCCCCTCACTCCTTGCTTTGCGAGCTGAATCCGGCGTGGGAACTGAGGATACCAGGGACCGCCCACACTTACATAGGAAACAGGAAGCTGATGTCATGTGTGGGCGGTCCCTAGCAAAAACTTCTAGAAGAGCTGTGTCACTACAGTGACCTCTGCTGGTAACCCAAAAGTATTACCTACTGCAAAAGACACTCCTCAAAGATCTACTGTTACGGAAGTTTTACGTAACTGTACTTTCTTGCTAAACCTGCCTGAAACATACAAGAACATTTTAGAAAAAATAGGATGCTTGTTAAGGAGAGGGGTTTCAAAGACTTATCAGAGAGAAAGCTGCAATGTTTAGAGAGACACAGAGATTGAAGGAAAACTCAGATGGATCTTCTGTTTATTCTGCCTTTGTAAATAGTAATTTGAACAATTTTTTATGTTACTGCTAGTACTAATAAATACTTTTGTGAATTCTGCAGCTGCTCCTGGTTTTCCTATGCTTCCTGACCTGTGCCTCAATGACAATTCTAACTTCTCAGATTTCATGAACGCCTGACAAGACAGGCCCCACGAGGAAAACACCCATATAACACTATAGTAATAATGACAACTTCCAAAAGCCTCCAACAGGAGGGAGTAACACCAAAACACTCCCCCGAATGTCAGAATCATTTGAAGAGGGTAAAACCGATGAAAACACAGTTTCAAAAGAAATGCCAGAGTGTGGCACTCATACACCTGATTACAGAGCATGGAGTGCAGCGGCCACTGATTCTAGCAGAGGAGGCAGAGTGAGAGTTATGAATATTGGAGTATCCCTTGGAAGAAACAAGATTACTATGGTAATTTTTTCTTCTCATTCCTGGAATACTCCAATATTCCTAACTCTTATGCAGACTAAGAAGCAATACCTTTGGAGGTGGACACAGAACCTACTTTGGGAATAGACTCTGCAGAAAAGCTGTGCCAATCCTGGCATCACCCCTACCCTGTGTGTCCAGGCTGTAATGCTTAGTGAAGGTGTGCACTGTTCTCCATGTAGCTGCTTTACAGATGTACACCAGTGGAACATCCCTGGAAGCTGCTATAGTTGCAGCTGTACCCCTTGTAGAATGGGCTGTCAGCCTTGCTGGGGGCTCCTTCTCAGCTTTTGAGTAGCAAAACAGAATACACTGAACTATCCAGAGAGAAATGGACCTCTTAGATCCTGGACATCATTTTTCCACATCCCCATAGGTCAGGAACAGCTGTTTCCTGTCCTTTCTATGGGCCTTAGTGAGTCATGTAGTAGCTAAGAGCTCTCTTGACATCAAGACTGTGCAGTCTACATTCCCCAGAGCTTGAATGCTCAGTGAAGAAAACAGGTAAGGTAATAGACTGGTTCATATGAAAGTCCGAAACCACCTTTGGAAGAAATATTCTATTTGTTCACAGGACCACTTTGTCTCTGTGGAATGAAATGCAGTCCTGTTCAATGCAAAGAGCCTGGAGCTAACTGATCCTTCTAGCAGAAGTGATTGCCACTAGGAAAACCATCTTCCATGCGACATACTTCAAAGGAGCTGAAGACATGGGTTCAAAGGGGGAAACCCATGAGCTTGACAATACACACATTTAGGTCCCAGTCTGGCACCGGTTCCCTGTGAGGGGGTGCAAATGAGCTAGACCTTTAAAGAACCTCTTATGAGGTCAAGCATACTCAGGGATCTCCTGGAAGAAACATTACTATGGTAAGTACCTTTTTCTTCTCACCACAGGAATCCCTCAGTATGCTTGATTTATGCAGATTACAAAACAGTGTGGTTGGGAGGAGGGAACAGAACCTACTTCAGGAACAGGTTCTGCAGGACTGCAGTGCCAAATCTGCCATCTGATCTGGACTGTACATCAAAGCAGTAGTGCTTTTTAAAGGTATGTACAGTCTTCTAAGTAGCTGCTTTGCAGATGTCAAGCAAGGGTATGTCTCTTGCTGCTGCCACTGAGGATGAAGTGCCCCTAGTGGAGTGGACCTTGAGGCCTTGAGTGGGTGTCTGCCAGTCTTTCTGTAGCAGAACTGGATGCAAGAGACTATCTAGCAGGAGACAGTTCTCTTAGAGGGTGGCCTACCCTTACCCACCTCGCCACAGGTGAGGAACAGTTGGGTGTGAGAAGACCTGAGCTGCTTGGTGTGCTTTGAGTAGTAGGCCATTGCCCTTTGATATCCAAGCTGTGGAGCCTGCATGCACCAGGAGTGGATTTTTTTTATCTTCTATTTTTCACCTGCCACCTCGGGACATCTTTCGGGAGTGCCACACTCAACCTTGGCATCTTCCACCCACTTGAAACCTCCCCCTGGCCCAACGGAGTATTTTTAGACACCCCACCTCCCTCTCTGGAACCCAGCCTACCCCCCAGATCTAAGCCCCCCGGGACAGGACCACCCGACTCCTTACCTGAGTGATCTTTCTGAAATCAAAGCAACCAGGTCCAGAGGAGAGGCGGGGGCTCAGGATGATGGCCAGAGGAAAGTTTGGTGTTGGGTGTGAGTGCTGCAGTTCCTGGAGGCCTCCGTTGCCTTCCTGAGGTTTGTTTTGTTTTGTTGAATTTTGTTGACCCGGTAAGCCCACTGGGCCTAGAAGTCCCTTTATCAGGAGCGAGAGGTGCAGGGGGTTAATCCTTTTTGTTCAAACCCTTCCCCTTGGCTTGGACATGCAATGTGTCCAGCACAGGCATGCACGCTCCTGTGCATGCCTACAGGATCGCTGCCACAGCTAATCCCCATGGTTGTTGGATCGCGAGCTTGCTGTGCCCCCCAGCCACCACCAGAGCCCGAGATCAGTGCCCCCCTCCCTCCCAGGACAGGACAGCAGTCCTCTGGATGCTTGATCCTGTCCTCCCCTGCCGACCCGCAGTGGCCAGAGTTCACTCCCGAACCTGGGTCACCAGCGTAGCATGAGGTGTGACATCCAGCGCCTCAACCCTCAGCACCACTGGGCCAGCACCAGGAGTGGATTTGTCTGTGAAAAAGACAAGAATAGTAATGGATTGGTTGAGGTGAAATTCCGACACCACTTTGGGGAGAAATTTCCTGTTGTTCTGGAGAACTACTTTATCCTTGTGGGAAATGATGTAACTAGATTCAGTGCAGAGAGCTTGCAGTTCTGGTATCCTCCTGGCTGAAGTGATGGCCACTAGAAATACCATTTTCAGGTGACATACCTTAAGTCTGCAGTAGCTATAGGTTCAAATGGAGTCCATCAACTTGGCCATACACAGGTTCAAGTCCCAGGGGTGGGGGACAGGTTCCCTAAGTGGGGGTTGAAGGTGCAGCAGACCTTTAAAGAATTTCTTGAAAATGGGATGAGAAATTACAGATTTCTTCTTGCCTGCTGAAATGTAGGTTGAAAGAGCTGCCATGGTAGACTTTCAGGGATAAGGCCCTAAGGCCTGATGCTTGTAAGTGTACCAAATAGTCTAGTATGGAGGACAGGCTAGGTTGCAGGGGCTCAATCTGTCTGTCTTTACACTAGAAAGAGAACAGTACAGTTACGTAAGAACTTACTGTAAGAGTAGATCTTCAAGAGAAGCTCTTGCAGCAAGTAACACCATTAGGACTAAGCTGCCAGGCGCTAGGACCACGATGTCACCTACGGTATAAAAGGGGCAGTCCTCCAGCCCATCCTCAGTTCTTCCACCAGAGACCCCGGCACAAAAAGAGAAAATGGAGAACCGAGGACAGTCCTCATAGAAGAGGAAAGGTATCCATGATGGAAAAAACAACTACCAGGGGAAGGTGGGAGAGAAAACAGTACCTGCTGCAAGAGCTTCTCTTGAAGATCTACTGTTACGGTAAGTTCTTACAAAACTGTACTATCTTACTTTGAGAGGGCTTTTGCAGCAGGTAACACCGTTAGGACTGAGTCCCAAGCAGCAAAGTAGTGACCCCGGTCAGCTGGGGGGGCAGTAACAAAAAGACTCTTTAAGGATCTAAAGAGAGGAGGCCCTGAAGGACTGCTGCTTCTGAAGTCTGCTCTGCATCGTGAGACAGGGTCCAGACCATGGAGCTTGACAAAGGCGTGGACAGAGCTCCATGTGGCGGCTGCACAAATAGCAGCAGAAACATTTCTCGAAGAGACAAAAGGAGGCAGCCAT
Organism: Neoceratodus forsteri; assembly: GCA_016271365.2. Lineage (NCBI taxonomy): Eukaryota > Metazoa > Chordata > Ceratodontiformes > Ceratodontidae > Neoceratodus > Neoceratodus forsteri. The sequence goes on from CM028134.1 coordinate 196,184,595, forward strand.
GCCCCTAGTAGAGTAGCCTGTTACCGAGCCCAGTAAAGGCTTGTTTTGTACTTGTTGTAACTGAAAACAATGCAATTAACCAACCATTTAGGTAAACACTGCCAAAAAACAGAAGTCCCTGGCAACATAGGGGCGAAAGATACAAACAACTGTTCAAGTAGTCTTGTAGTACGGGTGCGTTCTGTGAGGAATCGAAGCACACCACGAACATTCCAAGTATGAAGTAACACCTCCCCTAGAACTGAGTACGCTGGGTAGCATACAGCAGGGTGGATGAGTCTTCAAGGACACCCTACTCTTGTGGGAAACCAAACAAGGGTCTGTATAGAACAGAGGCTGAAGCTCGGGAATCCGACGAGTGAAAACAATTGTACTAAAAATATCAGATCCCTTGTTGGACTGGGTCCCCTAAAGGGAGGTTTCCAAAGTAAAATGCCCGGCATGAATACGTGGGGAAGGTCAATCTGGGCAAGAGTGTTGCCTCCTGCTGGTGTATAGTAAGCCAGAACAGCGGATGAATGCACCTTTAAGGAGGAGTATCCAGACCTGAAACTGACAGGGAGAGAAGGTACTCCATAATGAGTTCACCAGGCAGGTGAAAGGATCCAGATATATAGTGGTGGCCCAGACGCAGAACCACTAACAATTCATAATATGAGTGGCCCAGAAGGGAGGTTTCCTAGCAGCCACTAAGAGATCCTCTACCCTAGGTGAAACCTGAATCGGGAGACATCTAGGTCTGCATGAGCCACACATGTAGAGGCAGAGATTAACAGATCCAAAAGGACCAGGGTGCCCTGCTCCTAAGAGAGGAAATCTGAGCGCAGGAGCAGGGAAAGTGGATATTCTACTATTGATTGTTGAGGAATGGAAACCAAATCTGATGAGGCCAACAGGGTGCCACTAGAGTATTCTCTTCTGCCTCAGACTGCAATGGAGGGGAACCTCCTGTGGACAGAGAAAGGTGTAGAGGAATCTCCCTATCCCAGAGAGTGATAACGTGTGCACTGGATGGGGAGGCAAGTAGATGCCAATCAGGGCATCCCCATCTGATGCAGAGATCATCAGCCACTGTGGAAAGAAGTCCTACCTGTGAGCCCTGGATCAAGACTGACTTATGCTATCTGCCAAGGTAGCTGGAACATTGTCTGCTAACAAATCCGGGTGATGATCCACAGCCCAAGACCATACTTTCATGGTCTCCCTGCAAAGTGAGAAAGAGTGAGTTTCACCCTGTTGGTTCATGAAGAATACCACTGATATGATATCTGTCCAGATCAACAGAGGGTCGGGTATCAAAACCACCTGAAAGGTGTATTAAGTTGTCCACATCACCAGGACATAGATGTGGAGAATGATGGTTGTTGTTGGGACCAGGATCTCCTATGTCTGACAGTCTCCTAAGAGTACTCCCCAGCCTTGGCCTGACACGTCCATGTTCAGAATCTGACTGGCAGACTCGTTCCGAAAGCAAACTTCTTCGGAAAGGGTGGTGGAATCCAACCACCAGTCTAAGCCCTGTCTTACGGGGTTGATACTAGGACAGGCTGTTCTAGAACATCTGTTAATTGGCCCAATTGGACTCTAAGGTACCACTGAACCTCCCTCATATAGAGCTGAGCGAAAGAAACTGTGGTAATGGCCACTACCACATGTCCGAGGGGTTTGAGGACTAACCTGGCCGAGACCTGGCAAAAGGAGGAGACTTAATGAGCATGCGCTAGGAGATGGTCTGCCCTGTCCGGAGTAGGGAAGACTATGCCCTGGACCTTGTCCAGAATCGCCGCTAAGTACCGCAGACTGTGGCTTGGCCAAGGAAAGGAAGGCTTAAGGTGACCCCTAGGTCCTGAAGCAGAGTAGAGGTGGGTCAACAGCCAGTCGTCTAGGGGAGGGAGACAAAGTGGCCACATCTCCGTAAGGCTGCAGCCACTACTGTGAGGTGAGGGTTGAACATAATGTGTATGGAACAGATAGCCTTTACTGACTCCCTGTAGTGAGTCTGTGGCAGAACTGCATTCTGCCAGGACTTGTACCCCAGTGGAGAGATGTCTATCCTATCATCTTTTTCTTCCTACTATAAATCTGTTGCGCAACAGTAGTTCTTCACCCTATCCTTTGCCTTTTTCTAGCCCTGACATAGGTTGGCCATCTACGTCAGTCTTTTCCTTTCTTTCTGTACCTTTTTCCTACTCCCTTATTTTTCCTATTCAGTTTATCCGTCCCTCACCACCATTCCCATGTAGCACCAGGTCCAAATCCAGCATGCCAACCAATGTTCCCTCTAATTTTTAGTCTCTGTGGGTGGGCGACTGATATGTGTGTGTGGCACTTTGTGCAAAAAAATTGATTCATGTGCGCAAATTGGGTGGCCCAAACAAGTGATATATTTTATTGCCAGTAAACAGTAGAAAATATAACCAAACACTCAAATACTCAATACAAAGTATAAATATACATTCTGACACAGTCCGAAGCTTGGATGTGCATTGTGCACCATAACAGTATGAACTGGAAACATGTGTAAACTATGTACATTTTAAAAAGTCTTGCATGCATCTAAAAGGGGTGCTGCTGATGATGCATTGCTAAGAAATCAACATTTACTGTTTTTCTCTCCTGTCTTTCCCATTCTTCCAGTGGACTTATATTTTATTAAGATCCATTTTTCCACCAGATGTTAAAAACAATTTTGCTCGCATCAGCATATCTAAGGCCCTGTACACATTACAACTGAAGATTTGTATCATTTTAAATAACGGTATCAAAACGTTTTCAAACTCACCACAGCAGCCGTCCACATTATTGTTCACCGAGTTCAAACTCGGTTGTAACATGGTAAACTCCTGTCTGCATCAGCAGCAAGTAACGTTTTTAAACCCAGTAATCCTCCGTGATTGTAGCACGGTTATGTTGGCACTGTAATAGAGGGAAAAATCGCACGCCCGTCCACACTACAAGGTAACACGCTTTCCTTCTTCAAACCGTTTTTAAAAACGGACTTGAGACTAGCTCGCAGCAGGGTTTAAGCACAGTTTCTTAACACGCTTTGAAACTGTGCTTAAATGCAGACAGGCGCCATGTTTGCGCTAGTTAAAACGTTTTAAGCACCTTAAAACGTTTTAACTAGCCTGATGTGTACAGGGCCTAAATGGCTTTCTTCCAAGCAGTTTCTTTGTTTGCTCTTAATGCAGTTCATGAAGCTGAAGCCTCTTTCACGGTCAGCACTAGAAGCTTGGAAGGTAGCAGTAGTAGTACAATTTATTGTTCCGCATAAAGCAGTTACAGTACACTAAAATCAGGACAAAATACATAGTAAATATAAATAGAAAATAAATAAATCAACAAGGAACTTAAATATTTTTACAGTGCAATTCAATTTAACAGAGTATCTTTTCACATAAAAAACCTCCACAGAACTTCAAGTCCCCCTAATAAACTTTACAAATGAGTTGAGATGAAGAATCTTGCAAAGATCTCTTCCATGTTCTTCTCTTTCATAGTAAACAAATATTCCAAAAGATCCTCCAGAGGGAGGCCGAGATCCCCCAGCAGTTTTTTTCTAGTTGATTCATACATAGGACACAAGAGTACCACATGTTTGAGATCATCTACAGTCCCCACGCCACATTTACAATATGGAAAAAGTACCCCCTCTTTTGTCTGAAATGAATGCATTGAGCATTATAGTTTACAGTTCCAAATCTTGTATAGATTCTTCTTTGTTTAGGACAGGTTAAAAAAAGAGAGATATGGCTCATATCCCCATGAAATCTTTACTTTTTTTATAAAATCCATATAGCTTAAGCTTGGAGAGTTGAACACAGAAAGAATTTATGTCTTAAGTCAATAAGCCTCAATTTGACATCCTGCCTAATCTCCTCAAATGGTCTTGTGTAAATTTTATATAAGAGGTGGCCCAATCCAGCCGGCATTATTGTTTCCTTAATAAGTTGAATAAACAGATGTACATATCCCTTGCTGGCCAATCTGATGGCTTCCACTACACACATCTGGGATATCTTTGTAGGGGCAAAAGAAAAGTTTCAACAGAAGAGAATCTGTCATTCACAGATGAGAGAAGTCAAGGAACGTTGTCCTATCTCCAAGGCAAGAATATAGCCTGTAGCTCCATTTAAAAATATTAAGATGTATCTATAGAGTTTAATCCAATTATTTCTAATTCTCTAACCTTAGTATAACCCCAGATTTCAGAGGCATATAACATGATCGTTCTTATTTTGTCATTAACAACTCTTAATACCCGGCTCACTGATGACTTCCCATCTTGCTGTTAAATATTTTAGGGCATTTACAGAAGATCCCATTTTAAATTGAATAGCCTCCAAATGTTTGGTCCAAGATAGGCTATAGGCAAAATGGGCATCTAAATAGTCATAACACTTAACAGTGTCTATATGGTTACCGTTTAGCCTAAAGCCTACCATATTCTTGGTTTGAAGCCAAAAACTACAGTGTTGGTCTTGCGAAGATTAACTTTAGTTTTCTTTGAGAACAGAGAGATTCAAAGTAAGACAGTTTTCTTTAAGACCTAGGACTGAAATAGAGAGCAAGACTAAATCGTCTGCATATGCTAAACGTTCAATCCTTTGATCATTCATTTTTGCAGTATGGAAATCTGGGTTACCTAGCTGATCCAAGACTGTATTAATGTAGATGTTAAATAGAGTGGGAGCCAAAATGCACCCCTGTCTGTCCCCGACATTTGTCTCAAATCTATCAGTTAGATGACCATATTGATTATACTGGAACCTTGCCCACATATTTTCATAGAGTCTATTAATAACATCAAGAAATGAGGCCTCCAACTTCAGATCCCTTAATGTAGCCCAAAGGATTTTTCTACTAATGCTGTCGAAGGCCAAGGAGAAGTCCAAAAAACAGCAATATAATCTGTTTTTTCTCACTTTAATATACTCCCAGATCAGGTGCTGAAGCACATAATAGTGTTGTACTGTAGAACAGTCCTTCCAGAAACCGTTCTGTGCCTTATTCGATACTGAGTTCTCCTTGACCTATGACAGCAATCTGCCCAAAATTATCCTAGACACAATCTTCTGTGAAACATCTATCAAACTAATAGGCCTATATATCCTTGGGTCATTCGGATCCCCATTTTTAAAATTGGGAAGATAACACTACCTGCCCAACTGGCAGGGTAAAGACCCTGAACCAGGCCATTAAACAGTAAAAGAAGAAAAGGAGTCCATCAGTTGGTAAAACCTTATAGAGATCACCTAGGACCCCATCTGGCCCAGGTGCTTTATTTGCCTTAAGGCCAATCAGTGCCATCCGGATTTCATCATCTGTGATCAAGATAGGTCTTGGAAAAATGTCATCCTCTTGTATTTTGAAAGCATCATGTGTCTCCTGCTCTTCATGAGAATAGTAGAGCTTTGAGAAATGAGATGCGCAGACTTCAGGTGTAATATAGGCTCCAATCTTATTGGCATATCTATTATATCCCTGGGCAACAATATTCCAAAATCACCTTCCATCCCTATCCAAAACAGCCTGCCTCAGTTTTTCCCAAAGTCCCTGAGTATGTTTATGTCTCTTCCATCCAAGAATTTTCCTATATTTTTCTCTTTCAGTATTTAGTAATTTAAAATCTGCTGCAGACTTATTTATTTTCTTCTTCTTATGCTGTCTTATTTTTCCTCCAAACTCTTTCTTTGCCTGTAGGCATACCAAATTAAACTAAGACTTTTTATAAAGGGACCTAGGATGGTACGTTGTTTTACATCTAGGTCCAAGTAAACAATGAATATTTTCCCAATTCTCCAAAATATTAATGGCCTTACTTTTGTCCAGGACCAACTCATGAATATTACCTAAGACTCCTGTACTAACAATTTCTTTGAAACTAGCTTGATGAATTGGCTCCCATCCAATCCTTCTCTTGTTTATGACTTCCAGAGTCTCTTCCTGTTGTGCCTCACTCCCTAAAGTTCCAAAAGGGCATTTGATGTTAATTACAATAGCACAGTGAGCTGATTCCATTCTATCCATGACCTCTAACTTTTAAATCAGCTTTACTGCTTCCAAATTGGTGCAGACCTAATCAGGGGTTGAAGAGCCAGTAGGTCCTCTACACGGTAAGGATCTGACTAGATTGACCTGAGTTCTATCATTTAAAATACAAACATTTCTACTGGCTAAGCCCGCTAGCAATTCCTTACCTCTGAGGTTAGATTTTAGATCCTCAGCAGTCCTAGTATATGAGATATTTGGATTAACTATAGATATTGTATGGATCATATCTGAATATACATCCTCCAAGAAATGAGAAAGAATTCTGGCATTAAAGTCTCCCAAAATAATTATAGGACAAGGTATACTGTTATCTGACAGTTCGTCAAGTGCCATTTTCAGATCCTGTATGAAAAGGTCAGCGGGATCAGTAACTCTATTGTGAGGGGGCAAGTATATATTGCAGAGAATGATCTTCTCTTGTCCCTTGCTAATCATTAGAGCCAAAACCCTCTGACTTAGTAGAAATGTTAGTGACCTGAAAATTTAGCAAAGTTTTGATAAAAAAGGAAATACCCCCTTTAAACCTTCCAAACTTTTTATCTTTAGTTGCTGGCAGAGTAAAGATAGAATATCCAGACAATTTGGGAGTTACATTTTCTGTACACCATGTTTCTTGCAGTCCAATAATATCAAAATTATCCAGAAATCTCACTACTTCAGGGTCAATTATTTTAAGATGGATGCCCTCAATATTCCATGAAAGTATAGAAAAGGCATCCACATCTCGATCCCCAGCTCCCTTATCCAGATCCAGCTGGCATTCAGAGTTCATTTGTTTGATATTATCTACAGGCTGCATTTGTCAGGCTGAATCAATAACTGTCAGCGGTGAGTAGGTATTAGGGTCAATTAGGTTTCCAAAGTCAATCAGGGGGTTATCTGTCTCTAAGATTTATTCTGAACTATCCTTAGTCTGTTTAAACCATGAAAAGACTTCACCCAAGTCTAACATGTTAACTAAATGTATTTCCAAACAATCCAGCTTGCTGGCCAGAGAAAGCAAGCTGCTAGCTGTATGAGGATTTTTAAATGTAATAATCTGTGTTGTGGGCTCAGGGTCTCCATATAACTTTATGGACTCCACCATGTTTCTGGAGATAAAAAATCCTAATGCTCTTTCCAAGAGCAGCAACAGATCTTCCCTAACTTTCCTATGAGAATCATTGAGCAAAACCTTCCACCCAAAGATAGTTATGGTCTTACTCAGCCATACTTCTCTTTGCTTCAGTATGTGATCCTCTATCAGTCCCAAGATTTTTCTCTGAGCTATCATAGCCTTCTCACTCTACACCTCCCTATGGAGAATTTCTTCTGGGGAATGATAAGACTATGTAGGAACCTCTATACATGATAGCTTCATGTTTAGCATGGAATGTAGCACATACATCAATAAGTTTAGCCACCATGCTGTACTGCACATTAGTCGAAGCAAAGTGGATCATGTCAGTAAATGATTTTAATGATCCTCCCTTTATTTTTTAGCAACTATAAATCTGAAGTCATTGTTCTGGCTAACAATTTCTGCCTGGTCCACTGATGGAAATAAATAGTCCTGATATTTGCTGTACAGTCTCTCAATATTTGATAAGCCAAACTCAAAGCTGCAATATGACATTGCTGAAAAATCAAAGGCAGATCAGTCAGAAAGTTCACCTGCAGGAAATCAGCTGTCTAGATGGTCACATACAGTATATCATCAGACAAAAATGAAGCAGCACCAAATATGTTCATGTTAAAAATATTACTTTTTACTATCCGCATACCATTTTACAAATATCACAGAACATACAGCGGTAGAACAAACATTGACTAGATGCCCAGTGCTTTGACTCTTAACAAGTCTTCATCAGGGGGTGGTACTAGTCTAGAAAAACATTTCTTAAATAGAGCATTTAATTAACACTTATATCAATTGATATTTAAAGCACATGGAGACTAAATATTTCTTAAGGAAACCCATACCCATCAATAATAACACCTAACTAAATAACAATCCAAGTTTATCTCATTATATCATATAAACTAACAATCTTTAATCATAACGAAACATCAGATTTAAAATTATAAATAAAGCAGCAGTATCAAAAATAATCATATTCATATTTATAATAAATTCATAAAGATTTTAAATTTCTGAGGCTGCTATATTAAACAGTGCCAAAAACACAAAGATGCTGCTGCTTTAAATATTGACACAAAACAAAGTGTTATCAAAACCAATCTACCCTAAAAATATTATTTCTCATAACAGCAATCTGGGACCCCCTAATAACTAAGTAAATTAAAACAAAAACTCAAAAATAGAGGTCCAAATTGGTAGATTCCGGGTTCAGGGTGAGAATCTAGAAAGAAATCAACAAAATTACAACATTACTAATATAATAATCAGTAAAATAACAAAAACATTGGTTCAATAAAAACTTTCATGCTCGATTGCTACCCTTAAAGAAAGGTTTAAGGTTCCACTGATTATTTAATCCATTCGGTCTAACAGAATTTAACTTATAAATCCATTTACTTTCTTTTTGAAGCAATACATTTGATCTATTCCCTCCTGCAAACAAAGGATAAATGTGCTTTAAATATCAATTGATATAAGTGTTAATTAAATGCTCTATTTAAGAAATGTTTTTCTAGACTAGTACCACCCCCTGATGAAGACTTGTTAAGAGTCGAACCGCTGCAATGCCTAGTCGATGTTTGTTCTACCGCTGTATGTTCTGTGATATTTGTAAAATGGTATGCGAATAGTAAAAGTAATATTTTTACATGCATATATTTGGTGCTGCTTCGTTTTGTCTGATGATATATGTAAGGCTAACTGCCTAGTTGAAGCATAGCACCAAACCCGATTGAGCAGTGTCGCTTGAATTTGCCTTTGAATGTACAGATGGTCACATAACAGGCCAATGAATTGCAAAATTGCTGTTGTGCTTACTTCAGCTGTGCAATTAGCCAAAAGCAGTTTTACTGGTGTGCTCCAGTAGACAGTTTCACCCAGGTGCTGGCTTCTGAACTTTTTTTAATTTTGCCCTAGCAATCTGTGCAGCTTCAACTTGTTAGACTACTTTCTGAAACATCTTAGACAACTCTGCCAGCTCCAAAAGTACATCATTTAATACTGTTATGGCAATGTGGTATTCAGGGTTGGACAGCTTCTTAAAGCAGTACTTAGCAATGGGATATTTGATGGATGCATGCAAATTGTATGTGATGTCATTTACCCTAGGTATGGTTTACAATAACTATGCTGGGTATTGTCAAGCTCAGTGGGGGTTTTAAAATGTATTTTTGCAATGTAGTGAGTGAGTCAGTGTGATATGAGAGAGGAGATGCATTTAGGAGATTATAATTCTCTTCCATTCTGGATCCATACTAAGAGCAGTCTGAATTTATGAAATTAAATGAAAAGGACATTTGTTGCACTGCTATTTCTTGTTGTCCATTTTAGAATTACTATCCCCATGTAGCCAACATGGGCAACCTTTTACAAACACTGATTCATTGAATCTCAAATGTTTGTATGTGAGACCCTGTTTTAAAGAGAAGCCAATCTCATCTCTCTAAACATATGTACAGTCTTGTACTGAAAAAAAAATGAACAAGCTTTCAATGGTGAGGCTTTAAATCCATTATAAACACATTTTGTATGTGAGACGCTGCTTGGGGAGGAGGCAGATTACACTGAAGTTGTGCAACTTTAAAAATGAAATAATATAATATACACCCTATGTCAGAGAATCTCTCGCATTGCTTTGTTGGGGGGAATCTACCAAACAAATAAAACATGTCATTTCTGTGAACAGCAGGGGAGTACTGTTCCTTATCAAGTACTGTCTTACTGAAAAGAGGTGTCAAGCCAAAAACATTGCTGTAACTTCAAAGCCGATTGGTTGGAATTTTGCAGAGCAGTTCCATTGTTCAATAAGTGGAACAAGAGCGAGATGTCTGGCTTGTTAACTGCTGGCTTGTTAAAGTTAATGGGTTGTGGCCTCAGAGGTGAGCATACAATGTTTCTTTCCCATTCACTTTCATGTCCTACTGTCCGAGTCTTAAATCTGAGTGATGACTGTAGTCACCACTTCATGAACATAAGGATTCCTGTCAGCTGTTTTGTGCACTACTACTAAAGCTGTGTGCAGGTTATTTCTGACTGCTGTGCAGGCGCACATGTACACACCTTAGGGAGAACATAGATGCCAACTGGCAACACAATTATTAAGGTGCTTGTAGGGCATAAAATGCCTATGAATGAATAAAAGTGCATTTGGAACAATATAAAGTGCATACGTGCATTTAAAATGTTCTTGGGTTAAATAAATAAAATTCATGCAGTGCATTAGGTGCACAGAATAAGAAGTGCTACAGTGCTGAGATGAATAAATTAAAATATACAAATAAATGAGTGAGGGGATATTACCTTAAGTACATGGATGCACTTCTTCTTAAAACATTATTGTGTTGCAGCTATTCAGTGTGACAGCCCTTATAAGAAAGACTTACCAGAAGCCTGAAAAGATCCCACAGCAGAAGCAGCAGATAATGAGCTTTTGAACACTGCTGCTCTGCTGTACAAGGAAGCAAATTAAAGGGACAGGAACATTCCTATTTTATACAGTACTGTATAAACTTGGATTAGCCCCCAGTATAAAAAAGGGCTAAAACTGGTGAAATAATGACTGAACCAGGCAGTCCCCTGATACAACATGTTCAGACACGAAACAACATGTCCAGATATGAAACAGCATGTCCAGACATGTAGATAGGAAGATAGCGGCCCCTAGTGGCCTATATCTACAATGAATTGTTGCATAACCATGCTGACCAGTGGGAGGAGTTTACTTACATAATGGACCCTTATGTTTAAAATGGTAATAGCACCGGTCAGAGAAATGGTTATTTGTATTAGTTTGTATTGTTGGAAAGCTCTCTATAATCCAGGCTTAGAAACAACTATTTCTTTTTGTATAGGCCTAGTTGCGAGCCTCTAGAGAGACAACTTGTTTAACTGCCTTTTGTGGGCAGGCCTAAAATTAAGTGGGAGGGCTATGTAAACCCCACAAACCCACGCATAGGCAGATGAACTGAGAAGCTGGTTTCATTTGTCTGAAGTAAGACAAGAGAAAGGACCTGTACCTTGATAGGTACTGGTAGCACACACAGCAGGAAACCCCGAACTGATTGTTTGAACTGTCTTTGAAACCTAAAGGAAGGTGACTCTACTTAAAGGAAATAGCATTGTGCTATTATTTTTCTTTGTTTTGTAAATATTATTATGTTTATTCATTTTTATACATTTATATAAAATAAAGCCACACTGAAGTGTGTTGTACCTGATATACTGTGTCCAGTGTTATCCTTATCCACAGTCCTATTACAGAGTCTTTGCTGGAGCGAATGGAAACCCTGAAGGAGCGTCCATCAGTTTGTACTGTACATCCCAGCGCGAGGCCGGACACCCTGAGCCAGGAATACCAGTGGATCCAAACTGCCAAGGCCGAAGCCCTGCCAAGTCATAGGAAATTCGGAGAACGTGCTTACCGACGTCTGATCCTGACATCAGGGTGGTCTTCAGCATTGTCCCACAAGGCATTCAGATATTGAACCCTCTGGGCAAGGGAAATTTGAGCCCAAGGAAAAAAGGCCTTGTAGCCAGATGATCAACCTGTCTGGAATGTTTGTCAGTGACTGAGTACTCAGGTGCTTGTGACGCTAAAAGTGATCCTGGTTAGCAATAATGACCATGGAATCTACCTCCGGCTGTTCCCTATAAAAAGGGGTTATCCCGAAGAGAACCATATAGACAGTCTTCTTAGAGACCACATGGTCGCAGAGAAGTGGTGCTTCCAGTATGCCCTGTTGACATCTGTACAGGAGTCAACAAGTAGAGGGACTCCCGTAGGCAAAGTGTCCTTTCCCTAAAGAAGGACAGCTGGCCGACGTTGCGCTTGATCCAGCTCCTTCATATCCCAGCCGCTTAGCTCCTGGATATGCCATAAGACGACCATAGAGAAAGGGTCATCGGGAGGGGAACAGTGAATGATCCTGGGTCTCTCCAGCTCTGTGCGAGGTCCTCTCCAGCCGAGAAGGAGGGATAATGGACTTCAAGTCCCCTGAAACTAGGGAGTGAAAAGCGGGTGGGGCGCTTGCCTATTGGCCGGAGGGAGTAGTGGTGCCATCATTGGAACATGATCCTTTGGCTGAGGTGAGCCCTGGCACGAGTCATCAGGTTGAGGTGACCCAGATTCAGTTTGAGTTGGCCCAGGGTACCCGGCGTCTGTCCCTAAGGAACAGATCCATCCGGTGTCCGGTTAGTGATGGGCATCAGATTTTCACGTGGCGGCTAAAGTTGGGCATCAAGCCCAGCCGGCAACTTAGGCAGATAGGGTGGCATCAGGCACACCATTGCCATAGCTGACATCGGTCCAGGAAATCAGTCCAGGGAACCCAAGGTCAATCCCAAAGGGACAGAGCCATCCAGCGTCCGATCAGTGATGGGCGTCGGATCCTCTGGTGTCAGCTGAAAAGGGCATCAGACCTAGCCGGCGACTTAGGAGGAGAGGGTGGCATCAGGTGCGCCATCTCCATGGCTGACGTCAGTGCCAGGGAATCAGTCTGATCCGGGAGACTCAACATCGGCCCTACACGGACGTAGCCATCCGACTTCTGCTTGGTGACGGGCATCGACTAGAAAAAAGGTGTCAGGCTCAGCCAGCGGCTTAGGAGGGTAGATCAGCAATCTGATGTCAGTCCTAAATGGATGGGACTAATCGGCATCCACTCAGTGATGGCCATCGGATCCTCTGGCGTCAGCTAGGAAAAGGCGTCAGGCCCAGTTGGCAGCCCAGGAGAGTGGAGCATCAGGCATACTTCATAGCTGATGCTGGCTTGGAGGCTCAGGCATTGGCCGTTGCTGGACTGGCAGCCCAGCCTGCCTCTGGCCTGATGGGGAGCTGGCCCCAAGCGGGGCAGGGATGTTACTCTCATGGGGGAGGTGAGTGTATGCCCCTGGCACTGCCTGGAGGAATCAGACCCCTGATGTCATAGAGAACTCGGCAGACACCCTGGCCGGGAGGACAATGGGCCGAGGCCCACCACCCAAAGATGCACCACCTACACCGCTTGGCTTAGGACTTGCAAGGCCAAAGGACCTAAGTTCCAGGGAAGGAGAGGTGGGGAATGATGTCCTGAGCCCCTAAGAACCTCCTCCCGAGATGCCATGGAAGCAGGTAGGGGGGGTTCAGTCACTAGGGACCCAGAGGCTGTGGTGGAAGGGGGGAGGGTTGACTTCCAGCGGGAGGAAGACCCTGAAACAGTCGCTGGGATCACCGGGAACCAAGATAGTTAAGCAACCAGGGTTTCTCCACAGTCTTCTCCTGATGCTTCAGTCTGCTGAAACTCCTTCTCCATCGCTCGTAGTCGTTCAGCAGGAGAGTCTCGAGGGTCTTCGGGTGACAGGGCTGACAGTGGAGCCGAGGGCGCTGGGGAGATTTAAGCGATGCTGGCAGGCCTCAGAGTCTTGAAATGGGCCTAGGCCTAGATGGGTGGTCAAAAGGCCATCATGCAGTGCAGTGCAGATTGCTGAAGCCGCATGGAGGAGGAGGATGGAGAACAGAATCGTGCAATAATCGCTGTAAAGAAAGAAATGTGTTATTTTTTTGTTAAAAATAAGAAAATGCAGTTAAACACAAAAAAAGGCAGTCGACTGAAGCAGAAGGCATCTGTGGAGTTGATGTGCATGGGTCGACAACAGGAAAAAGAACTGAGGATGGGCTGGGAGACCGCCCCTTTTATACCATAGGTGACATCAGGGCAGGCTGACGTTGGGAGGGGGTGGTCCCCCGCTATAGTTTGCTAGCTAGAATTTTTCTGCGGAATCTGTGGAAGGGTTGTGGGATAACAGATGGACCAGACAACGAACTTCAAGTTCAACACACAGTCTCTGTGTGATATTTATTCAAAATACAAGAAATAACCTTCAGCAATGGCATAATCCTTTGTCAGTACATCAGTTTGCAGCAACAGATTATGTATGAAAGACAAAAAACCTCTGTGTGCAAGCACTGAGGCAATGGTTACCCCAAAGGGCATTTGGCTGGGAAGCCAAATTTCAAAGAAATACAAAATCACACATGCCCCCACAATGCAAAGCATCATGGGCTACATATGCAAATCTCCACAGAAGATTATGCTGGTTCAACTTTAAGCAGAAATGCATGGTGCTGAAAGGCCTCTCACACAGTTTGCAAAGGGTGGCAACAGAAGACATAGACATGTGTTTCGTCCTGCCAGGACTCATCAGTATGCCTTGTCTGTTTGACACCCCAGTGGAATGAACCAGCTACCCTAAGATGGTCGATCTGGGTTATGTTGTGGTGAACCCAATTAAAACAAAAAACAGTTTAAAAGACAAAAAACCTCTGTGTGCAAGTACTGAGGCAATGGTTACCCCAAAGGGCATTTGGCTGGGAAGCCAAGTTTCAAAGAAATACAAAATCACACATGCCCCCACAATGCAAAGCATCATGGGCTTCTCTGCACTTAGCCAGCACCTACTAACACTGATCTCTGATCTAACTCAGCAGTTGAGATTCAGTCTCCACCCCTATGCGGGCCTTGTTTGCTTGGGTAGTGGGGGTTCAAATAAAAATAAAAACAAAAACAAGCTAAGACAAAGAACCTCAGTGCAGAGGCCGGCCCGTCGGCGCGGTGGTTAGATTTCCGCTTGTGCGCGGCGACCGGGTTGGGAGCGGACCCGGCCGCTGGAGGTCAGCCGGGAGAAGACTCGAGCGCCCCAGGGACTGCTCGCCTTCTCCAGGGGAGAGGGAGGGACAGGATCCGAGGCTTGTCTGACCCCGGGCGGAGGCCCGAGGTACAGCAAGCTGGTAGGACAGACCAATGGGAGCTGTGTGGTGGACGTTGGCATAATGCCTTGATGTCAGGGCTCACACCACACAGAAGAGAAAAAGGGAAAAAGCGCCACCGGAGCACGGGTAGACGGAGCTCCAGTGCCTGCCCTGATTGCGACTGCCTGCCTGACCACCGGGGGACCCGACAAGACAAGAAAATATCGAGGTGTCCTGGCCCCGCCTGCACTGCTTGGGGATATAAATCCATGTCTGCTTGGGGAACCTCGGGAATTCAGGTAGGTCAGTCGCGGGGCACCTGAGTCTCCCCAAGAAGCGTAGCCTGGGGCGGCGTGTAAGGAGGAGAAAAATATAAAGTTAAAAAAAAAAAAAGAACCTCAGTGCAGAAGCACTGAAATATGGGTTACCCCAAAGGGCATCGACAACAAGCCAAGCCTCAAAGAAACACAACATCACACATACTTCCCTAATGCAAAGCATCATGGGATATATGTAAATCACCATGGCATTTCAGATTTGTTCGACTTACAGCAATTTACATGCATTTTAAATAGCACAACTAACTTAATTTCTATAATAGTCACCTAGTACTTTTTACCATTATCAAAATCACCTACTGCCATGGTATTTTCAACATTTCCAGGTTTCATAAACACAAGGTATATACATCAAAGTATTTTATGACATAGTGCTATTATATACTAAAGCCAACAATGATAAACACAACCTGTTTTACATATGCTTGGAGGTCACCACAATAACCTCCCTGTACGAGGACCTGAGAGGGAAAAGGAAAATTAAAGAGGACACTATAGCATAGTCAAGAAAGGGAAGGGGTGCCCTTAGGTGGCCAACCTTATGGACAAAAAAATTGTAAATGATAGATTAAGCTAAGAAACAGAAGAACTGTTGCAACAGATTTAAGAAAATGTGGGTCCTCAAGAGTGGCAGGAGCTCCTTGTCACAGGGTCCTAGCACCTGGTGGCTTAGTCTTAACAGTGTTACCTGCCGCAAGAGCCCCCTTGAAGTAAGATCTCTTCCACTTGGAAGCATAGGTCTTTTTGGTACTTGTTTTTTTAGCTAGACGAATCCTCAGGACTTTCTCTGAATGCTGAGAGTCTGGGAATTCTAGCTCTTCAAGTACCAGGCCTTGAGGTGAAGAGACTCTACATTGGGGTAAGTTACTGCTGGCTGAGGCAGGGTCAGGAGACTGTGGGTCAAGGGCAGGCGAAAGGGCCCTTTGGTTGACAGGGCGAGGAACAGAGATTACCAAGGTTGCCTTGCTCAGTCCGGAGCCACCAGGATCACTGTTGCTGGTTGCTCTCTGAGCTTGAGTAGCACTCTGAGGATCAGGGAAGCATACAGGAACCTCCCTGTCAGGGACAGGGCATCCACTGGCATGGAGCCCAATGAGAGAGGCCTGCAACAGTGCAGAGGACTCTGTGTTTGGAGGTGAAGAGATCCATCTCTGGAGTGCCCCACCTCCTGAAGACTGTTGCCGGCACTTGTTTGTTTAGTGGTGGCCCTGGCTGATGCAGCTCAGAGAGTCTGCCAGCACGTCCTTTCCTGGCAGGTGAATGGCAGTTAGTGGCATGTCCAGGGAGTAAGCCAGTGACCAGATCCTCATGGCCTCTGTGCAGAGCTTTGAGGATATTGTGCTCCCTTGCTTGTTGATGTAGAACATGGTGGTGGTATTGTCTATCCTGATTTTAACAGATTGGCATTTTAGCTGGGGGCAAAAGCTTTGATAGCCAGATACACAGCTCTGAGCTCGAGGAGGTTTATGTGACACTTGGACTCCCTGGGAGACCACAACCCACCTATGGACTGGTCTGCCAGGTGTGCTTCCCAGCCCAGGAGTGAGGCATCTGTAGTGAGCACTCTGGAGGGTTCCTTTTGTTGAAAAGGGATTCCTTCCCTGAGGTTGTGCCTGTCCTTCCACCACAGTCCAGGGCTTGTAGGAGAGTCCTTGTGACTGAAACCAGCTTTGACAGGGAGTCTCTTTTTTGAGACCAATGAGCCCTCATATGGTACTGAATGTCCCTCATCTGAAACCTGGAACTACTGCTGTAGTAGAGGCCATGTGGCCCAGAAGCCTGAGGAAGTGCCTGGCTTGCCTTGGTTGACTGAGGACAAATGAGTCTGCTGGAGTCTGGAGGTTCTGTGCCCTGTCTAGTGGGAGCAAGGCTTTGCCTTGCTGAGTGTCCAGCTCTGCTCCAATGAATTCCAGTAGTTGAACTGGCTCCAAGTAAGACTATTCTGTGTTGATCAGGAAGCTTAGTGACTCGAGACTTCCGGTGACGCCATGGAGCTCTGAACAGCGTGGTAAAAGAGCTCTCCCCTTGATTTACTCTATTTACTAGCTAAATCGCCCAGTATTTCGGATTTAAACCTACCAATTGGAAAGTTAGTTAAATCAGAAATCCTCACCAAGCAGCTAAGCCCATCTGTATGCACCACGAAACGTTTAATCACTTCATTATTCTCGCGACTACCAATGACCATGAGGACAGAGACCAGCCAAGGGAAGCAGTACAGATGGCCACCAGGGAAGACACTAAACAATCCCGGCAATAACAACAACAAAAAAAATGCCAATAATAAAAACTCCACCAAACTCATTCTGCAGGCAATCCAGGAGTTCAGAACTGAAATGAAGGAAGCCATACTCAACCTCTCTCCAATTTGGGAGCCCTGAATACACGTCTCGATGAAGCAGACATTCAAATCTCAGCTAACACTAATCACCTCAAAGTACTAGAGGCTGCCTTGCAAGAAATTGCACAGAACCAGCTGGCCATTACTAAGTGACGAGAGGATGCAGAAAACAGGCAGGAGAAAAAACTTAAGAATATACGGGATTCCGGAGGATGAGGAGGGCCTGGACATGCAGGCCTTCTTGGACCATTTCCTTCGAACAACCTTGGATTTAGGCCCCGATGTTCCCATTGATACTGAGAAGGCCCATCGAGCCCTCGGACCCAAACCCCACCATGGGTCCCGTCCTAGATCAATTATAGCCTGGTTTCTTAATTTTTAAGTCAAAAAGACCCTGTTACAGAAGGCCTGGGCCCACAAGACACTTTTGTTCAACAACAAACGGATCTTTATGGACAATGATTACGCTCCTACTACTCAGAGGCTGAGGAGAGAATACATTCCTCTGTTTCCATGCCTGCGCTCCAATAAATTGAAATTCAAAACTCCCTACCCTGCAAAGCTGGTAATCGCTTTTCCATCAGGCATTCGCACATTCACATCAGCAGAAGAAGCCAGGCAGGAATTGCAATCGAGAGGCCTACTGAACGATCGAGATGTACAGCATGCACCAGGAAACAGTAGACCCCCTCAGAGGGATTTTAGATTAACTACAGTTCCTGAGAACTTGGTAACACCTTCTGCAGCTCCATCCCTTGAGGAGATCCTGAAAGAAATTCAGCAGTTTCGTCCCAATACTGGGCTGAACTGAATAACTGAATATACTGACTGAGAACCAGTGTGGGGACTGGTGAGGCTGATTCTCGGGCTACCGCACGGGTGAGTGATTACGGGGAGAGGGGGGAGGACTGTCGTAGGGGGTCTTATTGGAGCAGTGGGACCTGATATATGCGACCCCTGTCTGGCTACATTTCAGAGTAGGAGAGGGCTTGACCATAATAAAGAAGTATCTTGCACGCAAGCTTAATACCTCTCCTTTCAGAATTGGATTCTTAGGGGATTCTCAGTGGTGGGCCCTTTCTGGCCAGGCTGGGAGCCTCAACCAAAAGTTAAGCTTTGGGGAGCAATGTGACAACCTTGTGATGTCCCCCCCCCTTAATTCTTCCCCCTGTGCTCCCGGTGTGTGTGTCAGATCCGAGTTCTCTCTCCGCTCTTCCCCAGAACCCTATACTGCGATGGCAGGACTGGAAGGTTGCTTAATTCACAGTGTTTGGACTATTATGACTGCTCTGGTTAATTAATTCAAGGGCTGAACTTGAGAGCCCTTTTTGAGTCCTATGCATGTTGTGGTTTATGGTACAGATCTTTCTCTCCAGTTCTTGATAGGGGGAGTTAGTAAGAAAGTTATAAGAAACAGACCCCCAGTGTTAGTGGGCTGTTGGGGGTTATAAGCTTTAGCCTCATTTCTATTAAGTCTTCATGGGCTGGGGTGGGAGGATAGGTAGTGGGGAGCGTTAGTAGGATGACCATACGAATGTGTTGGTGTGCTGGTTATGAAATCGTGGAGCTCAAATATTTATACGTTGGAGGTGATTTAGCAGGGTAGATGATATGCTTCATAGAGGGGAGGGTCTCCTATTTAAGGGATCAGAACCATGCAGTGGCCATACTTAGTTGGCACACCGCTGCTTGGAACGATGGCCACACTACTAGGGGACTTTGGTCTCCTGGGGGACTCCCTCCTCATAGACAATGGGGAAGTAGGGCCCCCACTCCTCGGGGACCGGTATTCTCAGATCCCAGGGGAATACTCGGAGAGGATCAAGTGATTCCTTCTCCAAGGTGGAAGTCCTTTTAGTTAAAACTAGTTTTGACTCTCCAGTTGAAGGAGGATTTACTGGGGCTAGGGAGGTGGGGGGATACTGGACCCTTATAAGTCTAGATTGGGGTTTTTCTACTTCATTTGGGTTGTGGTTTTCTTAAGTTTATACAACTCATTCTACCGAAGGGGGGGGGACTTATTGTTGGGGTTTCTAGTATTATAGTTCACTCCGAAATGATGGCCCCGGTTGGGCCTCTTTGGATATTTTTTATTAACTCTTTGGCAAAAAATAAGAAGAAACGCACACGTTGGGTTGTTCCTTTGCTTTTGCGACATACAGCTTGGTAAGGGGCCAAGGAGCACGATTCACCCGCTTGGTAGCGCTGTAGGGTGGCTGTCCTCCTCTGTGACCCTTCTTTTCATCTTTCCTATGGATGTACAAATGGCAGTAAATCCAGTTAAACTTTTTTCAGTAAATATAAACGGACTACATAGTCCTATCAAAAGATCACGGGTGATGCAAAATCTGAGGAGGCAGGCGGCTGACATTTATTTTCTCCAGGAAACACATCTTTCTGACCTGGAACACCACAAGCTTAAATGGAGAAATAGTTATGAGGTATACACCTCATCTCATTCGAGTGGCCGTAGACAGGGGGGTGGCAACTCTGATCCCTGTCTCTACCCCCTTTGAGGTCCGGGACAAAATCATTGACTCCCAGGGTAGATATGTTATTCTCACGGGGAACCTTTTTTCTCAGAAGGTCACTTCGGTGAATGTATATTTACCTCCTCAGGCCTCTCTCCCTGTAATCTGGTCTTTCATAACTAAGGTGATGGACGTTCTCCAGGGTATTTTAATTAAGGGAGGAGATTTCAATGTTGCATTATCCCCTCAGGTTGATTCCTCTTCCCCAAGAGCCAATAGATCTTCTAGTGTGCTTAAGTATTTCAGGGGGACACTTTCTCACTTGGGGGTGGAGGATGTCTGGAGGAAACTTTTCTCAACTAATCCAGGATATACTTTCTTCTCCCCCCGCTTTCAAACATACTCCCGCCTTGACTATTTTTTTATTACCTGTGAACTCTTCTCTCTCATTTAGGATTTAACACTAGGGCCCCGCATTCTCTCAGATCACCACCCACTGACCCTTAAAATTCTGCTGGGAAAGGCTCCACACTCAAAAGTGTGGTGCTTGAATGCATCCCTGCTAAGAGACCCAGAATATATAGAATATTTAAATAATAGAATACCACAGGTATTAAGGGAAAACGATACAGGAGACACCTCAGACCCGATTATATGGGATACTCTTAAAGCAGTAATTAGGGGTGAGACTATAGAATATTTCTTCAGGAAGAAGAGGGAACTTGAGGCTTCTTATAATTATTTGGTAGAACAACTACAGTCTTATCAGCTCTTATATTGGGAAGGGGACAGGGTCCTTCAGAGAAAGATTAGACAAACTAAACAGGAGATCAAACAAATAATGGATGTACGAGTAATGCAAGCTCTAACCTACTTAAAACAATCCAACTATGAGGGAGGGGCCTGGGGCTCCTGCAAATTGGCTCGTAAACTCCATGCTTGGAGATGAGCGTCAATATTTTAAAAGTTAAACATTCGGTTACTAAGAGACTATCGCATTTGGGTGACCATACTCATTCATCCTTCTTCTCCTATTATCAGTTCCTCCATACTCCTCCCCTGGATCCCTCCTCTCTGGAGGACAGGAAAGTTTTTCTCTCCGGTCTTTTCCTCCCCACCCTCTCAGAATCCCAAAGGTCCTCTCTGGAAGTCCCAATAGGCTCTGATGAGGTTCTTGCCCATATAAAGGCTCTTCAGCCTAATAAATGTCCGGGGGTGGACGAATTTACCGCAGAATGGTACCGGGGATTCTCAGGGATTCTTTTACCCCCTCTCTTTCTGACTTATAGGGCCATAGTAGAGGGAGAACTTCTCCCCCTTCTTGGAGCTATGCTATCATAACCCCAATCCTTAAACCAGATAAGGACTCTTCTAATATATCTTCTTACTGCTCGGTCTCCCTACTGAACATAGACTATACAATCTTTATAGCCATATGGGCCACAAAACTGGAGACAATTCTTCCAGACCTTATACATCCCAATCAGTCCAGCTTCATTAGAGCTAGGAACACTACAGATAATATTAGGCGTACTATGTTATTAATTGAATATATCCATACTAGACAAATCCCTATGACTTTATTAAGTTTAGATACTGAAAAAGCTTTTGACAGAGTTTCCTTTGGGACGCTCTCAAGGCCATGTCGTTCCCCCCTTCCTTTCTCTCTTGGCTTCAACATCTCTACGACCACCCAAGAGCTTATATTAGGATTAATGGGACCCTCTCCTCCCCATTCTTTTGCGCCAGGGCACCAGACAGGAATGTCCTCTCTCCCCGGCCCTATTTACCCTATATATTGAGCCTCTAGCAATAGCTTTGCGATTTGATCCTAAATTTGAGGGAATTCCCCTTGGCCAAAAAAATAGTTATAAGGTAGCCCTATTTGCCGATGATGTTCTTCTCACTCTTCTCTCTCCAGAATCCTCCATACCAGCAGCATGGGACCTTCCTCGGGAATATGAAAGATAAGCCAATTTTTTTTTTTTTTTTTTTATACTTCCTTTATTAAAGACATATTTTCTTACATCCACATCTGATACATCAAAACTCATTTAAATGCATTTTGTGGCTGTTACAACATATAGCCATTCTAAAATAGAAACCAAGAATATCTTGAAAGTTAATTTTATAACTTAACTTAAAGCAGGACAATAACAATGGAACATAAGGTACTACCTATGCAGGTATAATATTTCATTCTTTAAGTTTTTGATTAAGAGCCGTATAATTAACCAGAGGGGAAAGGGTAATTACTACAATAGATCCATGAGATCCGATCAACTTTTAAGTCAATCGTCTAGGCTGAGCTCTATCTTCCTACTTAAGTCGGTCTTGGTATAGTTCCCACCATGACCATCGGGAAATATAGGTGTCCATCTTACCCTGGAGTTTAAAAGAAATCTGCTCATTATGCTCGATGTGCAGTAGTATTGCTTTCCAATCAGATATCAGTGGGGGGGGGGTTGTGAGAAGTCATTTTTGGGTTATGGATTTATAAACTGAGCTTAGGAATATGGACCAGAGGTACAAGCTAGCTCTATCCTTGGTCTCCACTGGTGGGATCTCCAGGACTAGATTAGCCCCCTTAAGTGCGCTCTGTATGTCTAGCATTGACTTTATATGAAGTGATACCTGAAGCCAAAAGGCCGATAGTTTTGGGCAATCCAGGAAGATATGTTTATGAGAAGCTCTTGCCTCTCCACACCCCCTCCAACATTGGGAGGCGGCTCCCAGGTTCCTCAGAGCAACTACCGAGGGAAACAGGAAAAACCTCGCCCTAACCTTCCACATAAACTCCCTCCAAATTGGGGAGGAGGTAGTTTTCCACGTGTTTCCCCAAATCTTAAGCCACTCTTTACTGGATATTGGATGTGCAAACTCCTGCTCCCATCTGGATCGAACCGGTGCCATGGCATGTGAGCTTTGTTGTATAAGTGACTTATATACTATAGATATTGCCTTTTCCCCCAGGAGTGAGGTCCAGATTTGTCGAAAGGGGGTATTATCCTCCCTTAAGTGAGAGCTTCGCTCAGTAATTCTAACTTGTGTTTGGATATAATCTCTAATTTGATAATAACATAGCCTATCTTTTTCTGTCCAGGAGTATATCCTCTGGGCTTCCAAAAAGTCTATAATCACATTGCCTTTTAACAATTACCATGGCACCTCCAACCCTTTTATGGCCTGGTTTCTATACCATTTGTTATGCACCAGTGCATCAAACAGGGGGGTTAGCACAAACCAATGATACTTCCATAGGTGTTGTTGGAAGGTCTTGTGCTTCATTCCCATTTGCCAACCCATTAGTATAGTAGTAGTTGCTGGCGGGATTGCCTGGATAACCTTCTTGAGGTGGGGTAAGGAGAATAAACAGGCCAGGAGTGGGGTGGAGGTGGGTCTGGATAGGTCAATTTGCTTCCAAACTGCATGGTATGTTTTAGTGCCCCATAATAGTGCCAAACGCATTTGGGCTGAGATCCAATAGTTTTGGAGTGAGGGAAGAGCTATTTTCCCTAACCCTTTGGGCAGAAACAGTTTGGAGAGGCTCATCCTTGGCCTCCTCTGGTTCCACTGGAATGTGTTTAAGGTTTTTTTGCCAAGAGAGGAGCTCTTTTGGGGCTAGGGCACATGGAACACACTGAAATAAATACAAAAATCTCGGTAGGGCGTTGATCTTCAGTGATAGAGTTCTTGTGTAAAAGGAGGATGGCAAAAGGTCCCATCTCCTCAAATCCTGCTTGATGCTCTTAAGCAGGGGATGGTAGTTTAGGTTAAACAGTAACTCCGTGTCTTTAGGAATCTGTATACCCAAATATTTTATACAAGTTTTATCCCATTTAATCGGATATTGTTTTTTGAGATTAGGGGAAGGGATATATTCAAATGTCAAAGCTTCAGATTTATTTATGTTTAAAGTGAAACCAGAAAGATTAGAATATTTTTGTATGTGCTGAAAGAGGGTCACCAATGAGGTATCTGGATTAACTACATACAGAAGTATATCATCGACGAATAGGGCCAACTTTTGTTCTGTGCCTGCCATAGCAACACCCTTGATATCCTGGGTTTGACGTAGATATTGGGCCATATTGGATCAATATAATAAGCAAATAGGAGCGGGGAAAGAGGGCATCCCTGTCTAGTTCCTCTATATAAGGGAAATTTCTCAGATATGTGGCCATTCGCTCTAATGTATCCTATAGGGTTTGTGTAGAATTTGAAAATGGTGTCTATAAATTGGTGTGGAAAGTCAAATCTTGTCAATACCCCTCTTAAAAATCCCCATGACACCATATCAAATGCTTTTTCCACGTCCAATCCCAATACAACCGCAGGGATGTTGTGGGCACGAATGTGTTCAATAATATAGACCGTACGTCTGACACTGTACTGAGCCTGACACCCTGGGATAAAGCCACATTGATCTATGTGTATTGTGGAAGGTGCAAACTGTATAAGTCTCTGTGCATAAATGGATGCAAAAATCTTATAGTCTGTGTTCAGTATAGATATGGGTCGGAATGAGGAGCAATTTGAGAGGTCTTTAGCCGGTTTCGGTATCACCGAGACTATGGCCTCGTTCCAGGATGGTGGGATCGTTCCTTCTTCTGTATTCACAAAGGTGAACAACCTGCCCAGTATCGGAGTGAGGGTCTTAGTGAAAGCTTTATAAAACTCTCCCAGAAGACCATCAGATCCTGGACATTTACCAGTTTTTAAGTTTCCAATTGTTATAATTTCCTTGGGGGAAATGGGGGCTACCAGACAAAGGGACTGTTTCCGAGTTAAAGTGGGAAGTTCATGGGAGGTCAAAAATTCCCGAATGCTCTCATCAGAAAGGGAGGTTTTCCTAGAATATAACGTTGTATAAAACCGGAGGAAGGCCTCAGAGATGTCATTAGTATTAGTTTTAAGGACACCGTTAGTGGGATGTCTAATTTTCAGGATAGAGGATTTGGTTCTCTGTGCCCGTAGTTGGCCTGCGATTAATCTCATGGATCTAGGCCCCCATCATAATATTTATGCCTTAAGAATATTAGCTTCTGCTCAATAGCATAGTCTAGGATATTATTTAATTCTTTCTTTAAAGAGGTAAGCTCTCGGGATCGTGTCTTGCAGTGCTTCACACATTGAAGACCTTCTAAAACTTTTATTTGAGCTTCTAAGGCAAGTCTACGGGATTCCCTTTGTTTCTTTTGGTGTGATGAGATTCCTAACAATCTTCCCCTTGCTATTGCCTTAATGGTATCCCAAATCATAGCTATTGAGGAGTCCTGTGTATCATTGTCTAATAGGGCCTGGGTTATCGTATCCGTAATTGACTCCTGCACCTCCGTATTTCTTAGGAGAGATAGGTTCAACCGCCAGAAGGTTTTCCTTTGGGTGGTCTGCGGATGGAGTTTACAAAATATAGGAGCATGATCCGAGAGACAAAAGCTTCCTTGCCAAATGCTTTGCACCATACTCAGTTTTTCCCATGGGGCTACTAGAAAGTCGAGGCAAGAATACATACTAACATACTAAAATGCCAGCAGAATAGGCCTAACGGTCTTTCGCGTCTGCTCATTTGGTCAGCCCCCACCCTGGGAGCTGACCTTGCTGCCCCCCTCGCCTTCTCTGGCTTCTCCCTTCCCAGTTCCAGATATTCTCGTTGCATTGGATTTTGCTTCCAGAACCCTTCCCCTGTACCTGTCCCACCCCTCTTGAACCCCTCCACCATCTCTGCCTCCACCAGCCCCCTAGGCAGCGCATTCCATGGCTCCACCACCCTCTCAGTGAAGTAGCACCTCCTCCTTTCTCCCCTGAATCTTCCCCCTCCAGCTTCCACCCATGCCCTCTAGTGGCCCCCTCCTCCTTCCTTCGAAGCACCCTGACTGTTCCTCCCCTATTTACCCCTTCATGTACCTGAAGACCTCTATCATGTCCCCCCGGTCCCTGCTCTCTTCCAATGTGTACATATTTAGCTCTTGAGCCTCTCCTCATAGGTCCTGTCCCCAAGCCCCAAATCATTTTGGTTGCCTCCTCTGGACCCTCTCCAGGAGTTTAATGCCCTCTTTAGAGTGGCCTACAAAACTACATGCAGTACTAGAGTGCGGCCTCACCAAGCAGTTATACAGAGGGAGTATAACTTCCCTCCTTCTGGAGGTGATCCCCCTAGCGATGCATCCCAGCATCCTGTTGGCCTTGGCTGCTGCCCTCCTACAGGTCTCCGAGTTGTTCATCTTGACATCCACCACCACCCCCAGGTCTCTCTCAGCCATCGAGACTTGTAGCATTTCCCCCCCAGGGTGTACACTTGGCCCATGTTTCTAGCCCCAGGTGCAGTACCTTGCATTTCCCTGAATTGAACCTCAGCTTCCACTTTCTAGACCATCTTTCCAGAGCCTCCAGGTCTCCCCTGTAGGGCCACCTTCCCCTCCTCCCCATCCACCACCGGCCCCAGTTTTGAGTCATCCGCAAAGAGACTCATCTCACTCCTGATACCTGTCCTTATGTCAGAGACATAGGCGTTGAACAGGAGGGGCCCAAGCACTGATCCCTGTGGGACCCCACTAATGACCCTCCTTGGGGATGAGACTATCCCGCCAACTATGACCCTTTGGGTCCGGTCCTGGAGCCAATTGCCTATCCATCTGATCATCTGGTTCCCCACCCCCATTTCTCCCAGCTTATCCAACAGGCCCACATGAGGAACAGAGTCAAATGCCTTGCTGAAGTCTAGAAAGAGGACGTCCACTGGTCTACCCAGGTCCAAGGCACTCGTCACCCAGTCATAGAACTCCACAAGGTTTGTCTGACATGATTTCCCAGGACAAATCCATGCTGTCTATCGTCCAGGCACCCTGACTTTTCTAGGTCCCCCCTAGCCTCTCCTTGACAATGCCCTCCATCACCTTGCCCACCACCGATGTCAGGCTGACAGGCCTGTAGTTCCTTGCCACCTCCCTTGATCCCCCCTTGTGGATAGGCACTATATGCGCCACCTTCCAGTCCTGGGGCACCCACCCTGTCCTCAGAGAAATGGTGAAAAGCTCCGCCAGGGGTTTCGCCAGGACATCCGCAAGTTCCTTCAGCACTCTGGGATGTAATTTATCTGGCCCCGGTGCTTTCTCCATCTTAAGGGACCCAAGGGCTTCCCTCACTCTCTCTGCTGTGATTTCCACTTCCGCTACCTCTTCTCCCTGCTTAGCCTTCCCCCCTCCTGCCAGTGATGCCTCCCCCTCTCCCCAGATCCACCGATCGGTAAGGGTCCCTCCCCTCCTCAGTATCACTGTCTCCACTCATGTATGATGCAGCACCCCCATTTTCCTTGGTGAAAACTGAGGCGAAGCACTCATTTAGTACCTCAGCCTGCTCCCCTGGGTCTTGTGCCCATCTCTCCCCTGTTTTAATCCTGCTAATCTGCCCCTTCACCCTTCGTTTTTCCCCAATGTATCTAAAGAACCCCTTGTTCCCTCTCCTAATTTCCCTGGCCAGGTTCTGCTCCTTCCTTGCCTTAGCCGCCCTCACCACCCTAGTGGCCCTTCTAGCCATCAGCTCGTACTCCCCTTGATCCCTTTCACTCCTTGAGCACTTGAATTGCCTATAGGCTGCCTTCTTTCCCGCACCACCTCCTGGACCTCCCTGGTCCACCAGCAGGGTTTTCGGCCCTACCGCATTTTTGTCTTACTCTTGCACAGGTGCTGGTAGCATCCTGCACCCCTCTCCTGATGATTTCCCACCTACTATCAGCATCCATGTCTGACCCAATCCATCCAAATGCTCCTTAAGGATCTTCCCATTTCCTAAAATCCACCCCCTGAAGTCAGTTACCTCAGTCTTTGTGCAGCCTTCTACCCCTCCTAGGTCCAGGCAGAACCAGACCGTGGCATGGTCACTCCCCACCAATGGGTCCCTTACCTCCAGGCCCCCAATCTGGTCACTGTCTGCCAGGACCACTTCCAGTACCCGTGCCTCCCTGGTCAGTTCCCCCACCTGCTGAGTTAGGAACGCATCTTGAGTCATGAGCCTGCGAATAAAAGGTATGTCTTCTAGAGGGGCCATTTATAAACTGCCATATATCATCATAATCTATTTCCTGTAACAATTTTCTAACACTTCTAGTTGTTTTATTTATTCGCCCCTGCATGGGTTGAACCCTGCCTCCCCAAAAATATCTAGATTTAAGTCCCCCCCACAGATCACCCTTCCCTCTGCCCACTAAGTTAACTGGGTTAAAAGATTTCTATATAGTGTGAAATCTGCCGCTGGAGGCATATAAATAGAAGCCAAAGTGACCATCTGGCCATCTAGCAGGCCCTTTATGAGAACAAAGCGCCCTTCTTTATCTACAATCTGGTCCCTGAGTTCAAAATGTGCCCCCTGTTTTATCATTATGGCAGTCCCTCGCCATCTGCCACCCTGATACGAGGAGGCCACCACCTGGGTAAACCCCAAACGCCCAAATTTTTTATGTTCACTTTGTGAAAGATCGTTTCTTGCAGTAATAAAATGTTAGCTCCCTCACGTCTCATATACTGTAGAATTTTACTTCTCTTAATGGGGTTAGTGATACCATGCACATTGTAAGTGCATAAGGCTGTGCCATATTAAATAAGGTCAAATACTCTCAGTTTATAATAAGACAAAATTAATAGGTCCATCCCCCATAGTGGTGGCTCCTTCCACTCCAAAATGTGCTGACATAGAAGGTAGTTATCCTTATTTATAAGTTCCAACCATCCTGCTAGGTATAAAACAAACTTCAAAGCCAACATGGCTATAATTAACATATAAACCAATAAAATATATGCTTCCAAGGCTGAGGGCTAAATTACCTTTTTAGCCCCTGCGTTCTCCTAAGAAGGAGGACAAGGAGGAATGCATGTGCCTCCGTTACCAGAGGACCTCCTCTAGAGCCTCGATAACAGTGGGCTCCCTATTTGTGTGCTAACGATACAGGCTGATAAAGCATCAGTACGCCCCGCTTCCAGCCGACAGTAAGGAAATTTACTTTATCTTAAGGACAACAGAGGTATATGTCATATAAAAGCAGATCAAAATAGGTCCTGATCCAGTGGCAGCCTCCACTTTAATTCAGCTGATCAGCCCTTAGTAACAGATGAATTTTACACCCTGTTCTTTTCGAGGTAACTTGGGGTTAGTAACAGCACCTCAGCTTGACAATGGAGATTGCACTGAGGCAAGTAGATAATAAAGAAAAAAGCAACTAAGCATTAGCAATAAGGCATTCACACATCCACTGGCCTAGCAGGTTATCTTGCGTAAACTGCATACTAAATGATTCTGATTGACATAGAGACAAAGTTCGAGCCATCATAAGTCCCATTTGTCCCGCTTGCGTATTTATGTTCTCCTCGAAGCATCCACCCCCCACATGCAATCCCCAGTCCCCTACTGAAAAACAAAAGTGATGGATATTAATTCAGTACTTATCCAAGGAAGGGCATTGCCATTCGGGGCTCCTTCAGCGGTAGCTTGAGATACGAGAGAGCGATCTCAGCTAAAACGCCATAAAGATCTGTTTATTGATCAGGTGTCTGCTCGGGTTTGATCTGCCTTTCTGCTCATGATGATTTGGACTCTGTGCAAAGCTTCAGCATGCGACACTATCTTGTTTCCCCCGGCCTTCCTGTACATGGTGCGCTGTCTAAACGGTCCCTGCTTCTCTGTATCTTGGATCCTACTTTCTTCTATAGGAATGTCCCTCTCCTTGAATACTTCCTATGCTTCCTCGAGTGTTGAATAAATTTTCACTCCATCTTCCTAGAACACTCTCAGTCGGGTGGGATAAGGGGTGTGGAAACGAATGGACCTCTCTCGCAGCACTCTCAAGATGGGGAGGTATTTGATTCTCTGAGATTGTATTTCTTGTGGGTAATCATGGTCAAGGAACAGCCTGTTTGTAAGATATTTGATTTCTTTTTTACTCCATGCATGTCTCAATATTTCTTCTTTTACACTGAAAGAGTTTAACTTAAAGACAATAGAACGTGGGCGGGCAGCAGGATCGGAAGGTTTCTTTTGTAAGGATCTGTGTGCCCTTTCCACATGGAAGATTAGGGTAGGTGGAAGATCCAGAATGTCCTGCAAAAGATTCTCTGTAAACGGTGCCATAGGGGTTGTCTTCATATTCTCAGGAAGTCCGTATAGTCGGAGGTTATCACGCCGAGACCAACCCTCTAGGTCTAGGCATTTAGCTTGCAGAGCTTCAGTTTGGTATAATAAGGTTTGGATAATCTCCGTGAGCTGCACTGTCGTGTCTTCAGTTTCCAAAACCCTTTCCTCGACTGCTCCTATATGATTTTCAAAGGTGGCCAGCTGGTTTTGCATTGTTCGAAATTCTTGCCTGTTTTCCTTCCTGGACTCTTTAATTTCATGTAGGAGTGTTTCGAACCTGGTGCATGATAGCTGTTTGCACTCTCCGTCTGTATCATACTCGGCCACCTGGGAGCTGGCCGGAGAGGATGATCTACTAGGTAGGCCCATCTTCAATCTAGTGGCATCCTTAACATGGCTCTTGTGATCGGGTCGATTTCTGCCTCTGTTGTTAGAGTGAGATGCTCCTCCTAAGCTTTTAGACATTTTGAAAGACGAAAAGAGAGTTTTAGGAGGTTTTGTTAGTCGGCTGAGACAGGAGCTCTGTGAGTTAAGCGTGCTTCAGCTCCGTGACGTCACCAGAAGTCCAAGATTAGCCAATTTTAAATTAAATATCTCCGAAATTGAAGCCTTAATGTTTCATTTTCAACCCTCTAGTACCCTGAAAAATGCTTTTCCCTTGAAATGGAGATGCACTAAAATAAAATATCTTGGAATACATATCCCAATTAACATGCTACATATGGAATTGGTGAACTATGAGCCGATTTCAGTTCAGATTCAGGAGGACCTAAAAAAATGGAGAAGGCTTAGACTAATCTTTTTCCAGCGTACAGAGACGATTCGTTTAAACATCCTCCCCAGGTTATTATATATTTTTTTCAGAATGTCCCAATCTTCCCAGCTAATTACTATTTTAAGTCTTGGACTAAAATTATCTCTTTCTTCATTTGGGAGGGTCAGAGACCGAGGGTGCGATTCTCACTGCTTTGCTCCTCAGTGGATCGGGGAGGAGTAAAACTCCCAAATCTAAGCTTGTACGCAACAGCAGCCTTCCTTAACATTTTAATAATCTGGCTTTCATCTATGACTTCTTGTATTTGGAAGGACATTGAATTTTTAGTTAATGACCTATACAATATAGAGAAAGTAGTTTTCGCCTCTAGGGGGCATTCCCCTTCTTAGAGAGATTACACAGCATTTACTGCACAGATCTTGAAGATATGGTACAGGGTTAAACAACATAAAGCATTAAAACAAATATCCTTTTTTTATACCCTGATATTGACTGACGAAAACGTCCTCGCTGCTAGCCTGGACACCACCTTTCTCTCCTGGAGGAGACTGGGCCTCAATTATATTTACCAGTTTCTTGACACTACTGGTATTCGCTCTTTTTTAGACCTCCAAAATGCTTTTTCTCTGCCAGATAGAGACGTATTTCGATACACTCAGGTGAGAAACTATATTTTACGGCAGAGGGACATTTCGGTATGCCCCCATCCATCTTCTTCTCTTTGGATTCTTTTAAAAGATACCCTGGAGGGCAACTCATGGGAGAATTTAATCGGCCATACATATAAAATGCTAAGGGCTTCGTGCGGGGATACTTCATTATCGGTCTTGGAGGCCTGGAATAGGGACCTGGATTTTCAGGTTCCTTTTTCAGTCTGGCAGCAAGCAATTTTGAAAGCTATTAAGATGACTTCTTCCAACATTTGGAGGGAGTTTGCATGGAAATACTGGTCACGATACTTCCAATCCCCAGCAATATTAACAAAATAACTCCCGGCATCATATGGCACCTGCTGGAGGGGTTGTAATTGTACATTAGCGGACTTGAGCCATGTTTTCTGGTTTTGCCCCAGATTGACCCTATTTTGGTGTTCGTTACAGCTAAAGTGAGGAGACTGTTTGGGAGAAAACATTGAATTGACAGCAGAAATTGTGGTTCTTTTAATTTATCCCCCCTCATAGACCACGGTGGGACCGTACTTTACTCCTAGTCTATGTGCTTGCGGCCAGAAAGGCGATAACTCGCAGATGGATTACGCCCTTGACTCCTTCAGTAGGGGATTGGCGATGTATTATCCAGGAGATTTATAAATCAGAATATTTAATTGCAGAATTCCAAAATAAATTGCCCCCTTTCGAAATAAAATGGTGCAGGTGGGGTGTTGCATATGTCCTCTCAGGTTCCATAATTTGTCCCATGAGGGGGGGAGGGAGTTTTTTTTTTTTTTATGGATATAGTTGAGGAGTTGCTCGGCCGACTGCCTTGAGTGGATAAAGACTAGTTTGAATTATATTTAAAATTGTCAAATCCCTAATGTTGTGTGATAAATATTTTGCAATAATGAAATACCATAGGACAATACTTGCTCTTATAAGATACCTTGCCTTTGCAATAATTTGATGGTATGTATTCATTATCCTCTGTAACCTGTCTCTTTCTTTTTTTGAATTATTTATTTATTGGTTTTGCAAGTAAAACTTACAAAGCAAAATTGTACATAGGAGGATAGCATAAAAGTTTACAGTACAGACAATATATTCTTATAAAGATCTTGTGTACGACACCCCCTTTGCGGTACAACATGGAGAGGAATTCCAAAATGAAAATATATCTTGAATAATTTCACCCAACGCATGCAGCTAGGAAGAACAACAGGGAATCTTAACAGATTGAGCAAATAGGATTTCCCTATTACCAAAGCGACTATAAAGTCTTACTGATTCCCCTAATTCAGTTTACTTATATATATATTCCAATCTTATACCCAAAACTCCCAGAGAAATTAAATATTCATTTCCTTAACCAGACATATCCAAGCCATTATAAAGCACCAGCAGCACTGAACAGGAGTTAAGTAGAATATTTGTTTTAACCAAGTGGCCCCTTTTACTCCCAACATGAAAAGAACAGCAATAGAAGAACTAGGTATAACAACTCCCTCATTTTCTTATAGAAACATAGAATGTGACGGCAGATAAGGACCGCTTGGCCCACCTAGTCTGCCCATTTTCCTACCTAACAGATAAGCTGCAGATCATAATTAACCAACAGCTTACTTCCTCCTACCCCCCACTAGGACTGCCTTATGTCTGTCCCATTCATTCTTGAATTCCCCCACTGTTCTTGACTCCACGACCTCCTCAGGGAGCTGTTCCATGCATCCACAACTCTCTGTAAAAATACTTCTCACATTACCTCTGAGCCGTCCCCCTCTATCTTCAAATTGTGCCCCTTGTTCTTGCACATCTCTTTTCTGAAAGATGCTACCCTCTTGGACTTTGTTGATTCCTTGAGGTACTTGAAAGTTTCTATCATGTCCCTCTCTCCCTCCTTTCCTCAAGGGTATACATATTAAGCTTCTTTAGTCTTTCTTCAGATGTCTTCTGGTGCAGACCCTGCACCATTTTGTGCCCTCCTCTGGACAGCCTCCACTCTGTCTATGTCTTTACGGAGATGGGGTCTCCAGAACTGCACACAGTAATTCAGATGGGTCTCACCAACTGTCTGTACAGAGGGATAACAACTTCTTGTTTTCTACTATTGATGCCTCTCCCTATGCATACCAGTATCCCCCCAGCCTTCCTTACTGCCTTCTCACATTGCTTGCCCACCTTAAGGTCATCTGATATAATTACCCCCAGGTCCCTTTCCATTTTTACTGTTGTCAGTATCTCACCCCCCATTGTGTACTCTTGCCCTGGGTTTTTGTTTCCCAGGTGCATTACCGTGCACTTCTTTGCATTGAATCTGAGCTGCCATACATTTGATCATTCCTCCAACCTTGCCAAGTCCCTTCTCATCCTTTCCACTCCATCTGGTGTATCAACCCTGTTGCAGATCTTTGCGTCATCTGCAAAGAGACATACTTTTCCTTCCAGTTCCTCTGCAATGTCACTTATAAAGACATTAAAAAGGACCGGTCCCAGTACTGAACCCTGCGGTACCCCGCTAGTAACCCTCCTTTCTTCACTGTGGACTCCATTTACTACTACCCTTTACGTCCTGTTGTCTAGCCAATTTTTTATCCAGGCTACCACCTTGGGACCCACTCCAAGGCTGGCTAACTTGTGTATTAATCTTTTGTGTGGGACTGTATCAAATGCCTTGCTGAAATCTAGGTAAGCCATGTCCACAGCCCCTCCCTGGTCTACTACTTTGGTCACCCAGTCAAAGAAATCTATTATGATGTATTACAAATGCAAGTGGAACTGAACTTAACCTGCTGTAATAACGGCCCCACATATATTTTCCCCATAGGAGTGAAGACCAGTGGCATCATGTTAAGTAGTAAAACGAATCAAAATTAACTTAACAGTTGCATTTATCACAAAGCGGGATCTGGATTAAAGTCCAAAATAAACAGTCTATACATGATGCTCTCAGTTCCAGAGGCGGGCCATTAACTACCACAGGCACAGTCCCACAGCATAAGTCTACTTTACCCGGATACCCCAGATGATCAGTCACCATCAGACAAGATTCCTTCCTCTTCTTCTACCCCTCCAGCTCCAATTCAATTTTCCGCACCATCTTGACAGCATCCTGTGGTTCATTGAATAAATACTGTTGCCATTCCACATTAACCAGAGTTTAGCCGGGAGAAGTAGCTGGTGCTGCACTTTAAGTTGACGCAGCTGGCTCCTCAGCCCATCAAGGCCTTGCAACGCTAAGGGTGCTGAACTAGAGGTCCGGGGAACAGCATGACTGCCTTCACCATATTTCAGGATCCTACAGCTACTGCAATTGCAAGAGCCGATCTTTGTCCCCAATTCCTGTGCACACTATTAGAAAGGTTCTGGAGTTGATGAATCCGCTGCAGCTCTTCTAGGGGTAATTCTGTAAGCCTTTCCAGGGACAGAGTAGGTTCAGCTTCATCAAGCCCCAGTATGGCCGGCAAAAACATTCTGGCACAGATCAGGCTGTCCTCCCCTTCAGCATTCACTGACAGTCTGATAACTCGTAAATTGCACTCTCTTGCCTGGTTCTCTACTGTCTCCAACCTTTGACGAAGGTGCAAGCTTTCTTTTATTAATTTAGTAGTGGCATCTGTCGATTTTAGGATGGAAGATTCAGAGCGTTGAACAATAGCTTCACATTGCTCCATTTTGGTTTCCAGAGTAGAGACTCTCGGAGTGAGAGTATCGAACTTTTTATCTAAGTCCTGCACTGTTTTCACAAGCTGATGGAGTGTGGAAAGCATGGAAGCTAGTGAGGCCTCCTCGTATCTTATCAGTCGAGTTCCTGCTTCTCCAGCTGATCAGGCCTCTCCTCCATGTTCTGCTTTTTAGGGGCAAAAAAGTTGCCAGCTGGAGCCCCAGCCCCTTTAGTTTTGTCCATCTTGTCAATTACAGGTAATCCAAGCACTCCAGAGCAGTTTCTGGTATTTTAGACAAGAATAAGTTTGAGTTTCAATAGTTTTTTAAAATTCTTCTCTGGGAGCTTCAGGAGTTTGCTGCTTCCTCTCAGCTGCTCAACAGCACCCCCACCACCTGTCTCTTTTAATAAAAAATAAATTTTAAAAAAGGAAGCTTAGTGGCTCTAGAGTGAGCTGTGTGAGAATGAGAGTGTCTCAGACCTTTTGGGGAGACTTGTCTGTTACCAGCCAGTCATCCAGACAGGGAAAGACAGAGACCTCCTGTCTTCTGAGATGGGCTGCCACTACTGATAGGTACTTTGTGAAGACTCTGGAGGCTGAGGAAAGGCCAAATGGTAGTGCTGCAAACTGGTAGTGGCCAGAGGGAAGTCTGAATCCGAGATATTTTCTGTAAGAGGGCCTGATTGGAATGTGAAAATAGCCATCTCTGAGGTCTAGGGAGGCTAGCCAGTCTCCCTGTTGCAAGAGGGATCACTACCAGTGTGACCATTTTGAATTTGGGATTGACCAGGTGCTTGTTCAGGTACCTGAGGTCTGGAACAGGGCGCCAGTCCCTGTTTTTCTTTTGGATGATAAAGTATCTTGAATAGAAACCTCTTCCCCATGAGGAGGGAGGCACTCTTTCTACAGCATTTGCTAACAGGAGAGATTTGATCTCTGACTCCCAACAGAATCTTTTCTGTGGGGGTCAGAAGTTTGAAACTCCTGTGGCCCTGCTGTGTGGGGAATTTCTTGAGCTGCAGGGTAAGTCCTTGACCCACCACCTCTAGCACCCACTTGTTTGTGGTGATATGTTGCCACTGATGGAGGCAGTGGGTCAGCTTTCCCTCTACTGGCAGAGGGGAGGCGACCTGGGCCTTCCAGTCAGGGGTTCTTTTTGGTCTGGGGTCAGTGTGCTTCTGAACCCTCCTTCCCCTTCCTCTGAAGTATCCTCTCATCTGGGAGTAATCCACAGGCATGGGCATGTGTACAGGATAGAAGGCCCAGGGGTAATAACCTCTACCTTTTCCCCCTCTTCCCTGGGGCCTGTAAGAGGTGGAAACTTTCCCTTTTTGCTGCATTACTTTTGCAGGTGGTTTTATATTCTTCCACCTTTTCATGTATGCCTCTGTCTTGTGCCCAAAGAGAATTGCTCTTGCAGGAAAGTCTATAGCTTTAGTCTGGGTATCTTGAGAGAGGTTGGTGGTTCTCAACCATGCAGACCTCCTGAGTGAGATGGCTTCAGCCATGGATCTGGAGGCAGTGTCACTGGCATCTACAGTCATATGAAACTGGTACTTTGTGAGGCTGGCATGATAGGGGCACCTTAGCCTTGTCACAGGCTGCAGCTTGTACCACACCTTCATGATCAGGATGGGTGTAAAGGTACTCAGCATTTGTTTTATCCAGCTGGTACTTTTTCTCTATTTTCATATTCATACCTGGGATGGAGGTGAGATTCTGAAGGAGTTTGAAAGTGGCCCTGTGAAGGGATTTGTGTACTGGAAAGGGCAGCTTCTTGGTGGGAAGGAGACTCATCATATCTAGAAAGTCTGCCTCCTCATCCTCCTCAGTAGTCTCCTGTATGGAGAAGTCAAGAGAGACCACCATCTGCTGGACAAAAGTGTAATGGGAAGAAAAATCCTCCTGACCATGAGAAGGGGAGCCAAATTCCTGGTCAGGGGATACGTCAGGCTCTATGAGTTAACCCTCCTCCTCATTTCCTTCATCATAGAAAAACAACTGATTAGGGTCAGTGGGAATAGGTGTAGAAGGGCCAGCTGGGACTCCATACAGATTGTTCATAGCTTGAAAAGCCTGACAAAGTTGCCAGGCCTTTGCCATTTCCTCAGCAGAGGGCATATTTTGTTGTGACACTGGTGTCTCCCTTTGCTCTTCAGCGGGAGGGGCAGTGATTTTTTTGTTGTTGTTTCTTTTTAGCAAGCACCGAATCAGAAACTTGCTCTGAATGTCTTTTTTGTTCAACTTGGTCTGAAATATTTTTGTCAGACTTATTGTCCTTGGAGGACCTATCTTTTGTTTTATGATGAGAGGAGGACCCCTCTTCAGAAGGCTTATTAGACGATGAGACAGACTGAGAAGCCATTATTTCCAGCCTTTTTGCTCTTTTGTTAACTGTTTTTGAGCAAAAGCAACATTTAGTGCTAAGTTCACAGCAGAAGTGTGATCTAGACCAAAATAACTTAAAAAAGGTTGTGGCCATCTGTATTAGCCACGATTTTAAAACACTTAATACAATGTTTAAATCCTGTAGGTCCAGTCCTCGTTTTAGATCTATCTGACATGCCAATCTCATCAGAAGACCTTAAAATCTGTTCCCAAAAGGGAAAAATGAAAACTTTGCAGTTGGTTCCCAAATGCAATGGAACCATGAAGAACAATTCCTAAATAACAAAATATAAAAAAAAAAGCACTAAACACGGTTCCCTTAAAAATAAGGGAACCGATAAAAAAATTAAGTTAAATAGTGCCAAGTACAGAAAAATTTACCACATAAGTTTTTTTTCCAGTCAAGAAGAAAGCGCAGGAACCGTAAAGAAAACCCGTCAGGGGAAGTTTCCTCGGTTCCTGGGAACCAAGAAAAAAATGATAAAATACTAAAAAGCACTGAAAACATCCTAAAGGCAGCACAAACTAGTGAAAATAAAGCAAATTTAAAAGAAATAAACTTCTTCAAGCGATGAGGTATGGAGAGAGCTCTGGGGCAGACTTATCCAGTCAGGTGGAGAAATGAATCTAACAGCAGCACAGCTGGCAAACTACTTAAGTCACGCATACTGAGGGAATCCTGGGGTGAAAACAAACAATTAGCCACAATGTGGGCCATAGATCAGAATAAATCAAGGCCATACTGGAGCTCATGGGAGCACAAAATGGTAACATTTACAGTAAGTGGCGACAGAGTTTGTGTAATCAACAGACACCTGGGCATGATTTTCAAAGGCCTTGTTGGCGACGCAAGTTGTATTGATCTACAGCTGTGGCAAGCTCTTTGTGAAACAGGGACCCTGTGACCTATTTTATAAAACAGGGGATCCCTGTGCCAAAGACCTGGGAGTTGCCACAGCGCTGCATTAAATATTGGGTGCACCTGCGGGGTTTGATGGAAGGATCTGTCACATCCCTGGCACAACCCTGGATGACCCATGGAGGCTGGGGGGGTTAACTGTGCTGGAAAGGTGGTGACTGGGGGCAGATGAAGCCCTGGGGGTACCATAGGATGGGGGATGAGAGGGACACAACAGCAGTGGAAGAGATATGTGTGGAGGCACCTGGTGGAGATGCCATGGGACTTGCCACACAGCTGATCAGGCCAGGGGGGGGCATGGCCAGGCCATCATGACCATGACCCCAGTGGACAGCAGCCCTGGCACCCCCCCCACAGGACCCACAGTGCCTAGAACTGTAGTCGGGTATCTGCCAGCAACCACGGGGGGGGGTCTGTACGTGGGGAATGTTGCGGTGCCCTGGGCACATCCCTGGCCACCAACTGCACCTCTGACACTCACCACCTTCAATGGACTGTGGGAGCTTTGGGGCAGGTGTTTGGGCTGCTGTCACCTGGGGTCCAAGTCATGATGATCCGGTCATGCCTCCCCTACCTGGCCCTATTGGCTGTGAAGCAAGTCCTATAGCACCTCTGCCGGATGTCTCCACACATCATTCCCACTACTGTCATGCCCCCTTTGCCCCCCATTGCATCCCCAGGGTTCCATCAGTCCCTGGTCCCCACCATCCAGGTTCCCTCCCCATAATCACCACCATGCTAGGCAGTGGCGCAGAGCCTGTAGATCACCGTCTGGCTGGTCTAACAGCCCCCTGTAGCAACCATGGCAGGCTTCTAGGATTGCAAAAAAGGGGATGGTACAGCCCTGCCGTGGGGCAACCACCCTTGTGACCTGGCACATGGGCACTTCTGCTGCAAGGGTGGTGTAGAGTGGCTTTGCTGCATGACATCTTGATTTTGAGGCAGCCGGCATTGATGCAGCCGTTCGAAAATCAGGATGGTCACACACTGTGGCGCAGGCACCTTGTGTCACATTTTTCTTTTGAAAATTGAGTCCCTGATCTTCAACAGCTTTAAGTACCATAACTAAACTCAGAAACATAGACATCATTGGCAGATAAAGACCAATGGTCCATCCAGTCTGCTCAGAAAACATTTCCTACCTATCTCCCTGACCTTCCATCTTGAAGGGGTACTGACTAATCCCCTCCCACCTCTTACCACCCTCACCTTCCTAGTTTGTCCTTTTGGTACTGCCAGACCCTATACCTGTCCCACTCATTTCCGAATCCATTTATATTTCTTGGCCCACGACTTCTGCTGGTAATCTGTTCCACATCTCCATCACCCTTGGCGAAGTAACACTTTCTCACATTCCTCCTGACAGTTCCACTGATGAGCCTCCATTCGTGCCCTCTTGTTACTGCACTACTGTTCCTGGTGAACAGGTCCTACCTCGTCACTTTGTTTAGCTCCCTCAGCCCTCAGTAACTTTTAGGTCTCTGTCAGGTCACCTTTATTCTCCCTGGCCTCCAGCATGTACATGTTAAGTGCCTCCAGTCGTTCCTCAGATGATCTGCTTTGTTGACCCTAAATCACCATAGTGACTTTGCATTGCACCGTCTCTAGCCAGATTCCTGTCCTTTCTCAGGTGTGGATGCCAGAACAGGGCACAGTACTTCAGGGAGCTTCAACAGGGACCTGTCCAGGGGCAGTATCACCTCATTCCTCCTCCTATCAAACCCTCTCCCAATGCATCCCAGCATCCTTGTTGCCTTGCTGTATGCTTTGCTACATATACTGAGTTGATACAGAGAGTTGCTAATGATAACTCCCAGGTCTATTTTTTATTTTTTTATTAAACTCTAGGATTACAAATACCTTTGAGCAGTTACTGCTGAGTTACAAAGGTTCCACGTCAAAGAATGCAGGGGAACATACATACAGAGGTAGATCATGGTTACAGGATAACACAGCGAAGGCAAGGCTATAAATTTACAGTACATAATGGAGAGACATAATGAGCCAGTTAATGAGAAAAGACATTCCATAGCAGACAGTACATTATATAGAACAGATAGTGTCTATAGGATAGCAGGGTTAAAGAGAGGGTCGGCAGGCTGGTGGCCATTGTCAGAAGATGACGACAGGCAGTGAGAGTGCAGAATAGGTAGGGGTTGGGGAACCCAAGGCTGTAGTACCTATGAGAGGGAGGTGCATGGCAGGGCAGGGCATAGTTGTGGAAGGGTGGGGGTGGGAGGAGCATGCAGGTGACAAGGGAGAAGCTGGGGGGGTAAACAGACCACCTTAGACTGAGGTGAGGGAGGAGGTTGCCCCTAGGGGAAGCAGTCACATTGCATGGTTGATGCTAAGTATAGACGGAGCTGCCTTTTGAAGGGTCCAAGTGTTGCAGGAGTAAGTACTTCATTGTTAAGGGCATTGTACCACTGAGGAGCTCTGTAGGTGAATGACCTTTGACCCAATATGGTCCTGCATCTGGGGGCCTGGAAGGTTTGATGTTGAGCACTACATGTATGCTGGGTACTGTTGTATGTTGTGAGGAGCCTTTGAACACCAGGCGGCATGAGCCCAAGGAGAATCTTCTTGGAGAGCAGGCATGTCTGATACTGAATTCTACTATGAAGTGGAAGCCAACCAGCCTGTGTGTACAGGTCACAGGTGTGAGTTCGGCAGGCAGCACCAGTTAGAGCCTGCAGGCTTTGTTAAGTGTCACCGATATCCTGTGGAGAGCAGTAGGAGAAGCAGACCCACAGATAGCTAGACCATAGTCAATGATGGAGGTGACAGAGCTATAGATAGCCAGTCTAAGAGCATCCACAGTCATGCAGTGTTTGTGCCTGTGGAGCAGACCAATTCGTATGTTGGCGGCCTTTGCTACATTGTCGATGTGCCGTACATAGGTAAGGGAGCTGTCCAGTGTGATGCCAAGATATTTAAACTCAGGCACATGTTCAAGTGAAGTCCCAGACTGGTTCTTAATTGAGAGGGACTGAGATTTGTACTTGCTCTGTACGTTGCAGAAGGTCATGACCTTGGTTTTGGTATAATTTAAGATGAGCTTGTGATCTTTGAACCGCTCTTCTACGTGCCTAAAGTCACACTGCAGCTGACACTCCAGGTGTTTGATGTCATGATGACTAAAACATAGGACTGCATCGTCTGCATAGAGTAGTAGTTTCTGGTGGCAAACCCTGGGGAGGTTGTTCAGGAAAAGAGAGAAGAGTAGAGGACCAAGTATGGACCCCTGCAGTGCAGCTGAAAGGACTGTTTTTTTCTTCAGAGGTGACACCGGCAATCCTAACATGCTGAACCCTTTCCCCGAGATAACTAGTGAACCAGGGCAGTGCGTCATTAGAGAGCTCGATGGTTGACAGTTGCCTAAGTAGAAGTGGGTGGTGAACGGTATCAAAGACCTTAGTAAGGTCAATGAATACTGCCCCCCCCAACAGTTACCTTGGTCGAGGGTGGCATTTATGAGCCCTGTAAATTCCAGCAGTGCGTGGTGGTACTGTGTCCTTTTCTGAAGCTGTGCTGTTCTGGGCATTGGATGTCATACTTGTCCAGGTACTCAATTAGCTGGTTCGAGACTATACGTTCGAGTGCTTTGGATGGGGGGGGGGAGAATGGAGATAGGCCTATAGTTGGTGTGCAGCGACTTGTCGCTACTTTTGTGGACTGGTGTAATGGACGTCTGTTTCCAGAGTGTTGGGAATTGGCCTAACCTTAGTGAGAGGTTGAAGATCTTTGTCAGAGGTTCAAGGATATCATCTAGGACTAGTACTATCAGCTTCAAGTCGAGAGCATCGCCACTGTGCCCAGCTTTGCAGATGGCTTTGAGAATATAGGATCTGGCTATATGCATAGGGACCTCTTTGAAGAAAAACTGTGGAACCGTGTGTACATGGGATGTCATGCCATATGGAGTGCTAGAGGAAGGTGCTTTGAAGAAGTCAGGTGGGAGGACACTGCCGAGGTTTGAGAATGCATTATTGAAGGTGTTGGCGATGATGCCCAGGCCTTGTGTAGGTGTTCCATTAATGTTGAGCATAGTGGGAGGAGTTTTAGGATCCTTGCCTGTGAGGTCTTTCATGTTCTTCCAGAATTTTTTCACATCACCCCAGGAGTTTGTCAGTGACTCCCTGAAATATTTGCTTTTGGCATTCCGTATTGCTCGAGTGCAGTTATTTCTTGCAGTTTTGTATCTTTGTAGTTCCCCTTGCGTGGATGAGGCTCAAGCACAGTGCCAGAGGTGGTCCCGTTGTTTGAGCTATGTTATGAGTTCCAAGGTGATCCATGAGTTGGGTCTGCTTTTTGACCTTCATCTGTTTGAGTGGGGCATATATATCACAAGCAGCAGTAAAGCAGTTGATGAAGAGATCCAAGGCTTTGTCAATGTCATTAAAAGTATCAATTATTGCCCAGTCCAACCTGTTAAGGTGGCATTTTAGCAGTTGGAGGTGCCCCTGTTTTAGAACCCTGGCATTGATTACCTTAGGGGAGGCCTTGGTGAATCTGTTGCTTCAGGAGCAGATGATAGGTGAGTGATCACTTATAGTGTCTGGAAGCACTGAGACCTTTGAGATACATTCGAGGTGGTTAGTCAGCACCCAGTCTAGCAGGGTGTAGGTCCCAGTTCTATAGTTGCACCTGGTGGGGGTAGTGACCAGCTGTGTGAGGTGCTGTGCCGAGATGGCGTCTTTGCAGGTGCAGACCTTAGGCGAAA
Source organism: Neoceratodus forsteri (assembly GCA_016271365.2). NCBI lineage: Eukaryota > Metazoa > Chordata > Ceratodontiformes > Ceratodontidae > Neoceratodus > Neoceratodus forsteri. The sequence goes on from CM028134.1 coordinate 196,227,887, forward strand.
GTCAATTTATGTTAAAGTCGCCCAGAATTATAGTCTCCGAGTTATGGTGTAGGCCCTGTAAATAATCCATGATGCTACTGAAGCCCCTAGTCTGAGCCTTAGGGGGTAGATACACTCAGGCTATAGTAAGATGCTTATTACGGGCTCCGAGGACAACTTTGATGATGAGGACTTGGGAGGGGGAGTCTGGGTTAGAGTAAGGAATAACATGACCCATGAAAGTATCCCTCCGATAAATGGCACAACCCACTCCTCGTTATGCAATTCTGTCCTGCCTGAAGATAAGAGTATCTTGGGATTGCGACGCAGTGTCAGGTATCTTAGGGTTTAGCCATGTTTCAACCACAGAGATAATGTCAGGGTTGTGATGCTGAACCCATGTTTGGAGGTTATCAAGTTTGCTGAGAGGCTACAGACATTGATTGATGCAGTAGAGAGGGACCCTCCTCCTGTTGGGGCTACGGTTTGCCCCACTGGCCCTGGGTGTGGGTGCACATTACCAGAGATTAGAAGTAGCATTAGAAGAATTCTCAGGAGTAGGTTTTAAGCATTTGTAGACTTGTTTGTTTGTTAGGCTCTTGTGCCTCTTGGCGCTATAGTATTGTTGGTGCCCTGCTACACTGTAACATATTGTCAAAGGCTGAAAGTTCTCTGGGAGCTAAGTGCTTGGAGTTTCAAGCAAACAATGTGCCAGATTAAATGAAAGTGGTCAGTGAAATATATGGTCGTTGCTGCTGACATACCTGCACATAGTGCATGGCCGGTGGTGGCCTGTGCTGGAATAAAGTCTGATATGAGGTTCCCTCAAGGGTTATGGGTTAGAAGTCATGAGCACCACTAGTAGCATCTTAGTGTGCAGGATTAGGCAAGATAGCATATAGCTACTGAGAGAGATGCCAGGTAGGCAGGAGGGCGGTCACTGATAGAGGTTTGCCTATCAGTTAGTAGAGTGCGCTGTGTAAGCAAGAGGAGGTGGTTTAAGGCTCAGACTGCAGAGTCAATGGGGGGAGAGAGCCCCAGGATGGGCGTTACAGTAGTGTATTTAAAGGAGGCGGGGGGAACCTGCCTGACTGGAAGGCAAAATAAAGCAGAGAAACACAGTCCAGAGAGCGGTCCAAAGGCACACCAATGGCTGTAGAGCCAAAAGCCTCTCGGACCAATCACGATCCACTAGCAGCAGCGGCGCATCAATCGGGTTGTAGCCGTAGAGTATGGGACTCCAATTTGGATTAGGCGGTCGTACCTCTGTGGGATCCACGGCTGGGAACCAGGAGGGCGGGCTGATCTTTCCGGTGGAGTCAGCGTGGCTGCCGGGTTGTAGCCATGGAGCGCCGCGCATTTGCTCTGGATATTTCCTCAGATGCTGTGGCCAACCTAACCCCCACCCCCAATCCCATATTCTGTAAATGAGTTATTTTCCCCAATGTGCATCAGTTTGTACTTTCTGTCAGGGAAAGGATCAGATTTGTTATAGTACAGTAGCTTCTTCTTGTTTTTACATTTTTTCTTGTGGATTTTACTTGGTAGAAGGTTATTTCTTTTCTTTCTTACTACTTCTAAGGGACTAGCAGGGTATTGTTTTGGGGCTGTTGGAATTTTGTAAACTGTTTTGGTGGCTACAAGTGGGCTCATTTGTTTGATGTTTCACTGTGTAGCAGGCTGCATTTGTAGAGGCCTATTTCTTCTGATTTAAAACATATTTGGTGTGATTTAACTGGGGCTGTTTCTTTGATTCAGAAACCTATATCTTCTAATTTCAAGCCTATTTTGATGTGTTGTTGGTGAAGCTGTTTGAATTGGAGACCTATTTCTTTTGGTAGCAAACCTATTTTGGGGGCTTTGAGTAGAATTGTGATTAATTTTTGCTGGCTTCACTAGCTGCAAAGGTTAGTGTATAGTGGGGGAAGGGTGCTAATGATCTGACCAGGGGCCTCAGCTACCTGATTGTTTCTGGAAGACTTGGGTTGGTCCCACCCCCCAACCGCCCCTGGTCCATGATTTCCTTTATACCAGGGGTTCTGACATCACTTCCTCAAACAGACAAAGGATATGCACCTGTAATAGCAGAAGCAGACATCCAGGAAAGAAACAGCAGCGAGTGAAGAGGTGACTGCTATCTCAGTGGAAGGGAAGTAACTGCAAATCTAGGAGCTTTCATTGTTACTTCTTTGCATTGCTATTGCATTGTGGAAAGGAGGAGCAGGAGTTTGAAGAAGGTTGTGCAATAGCTACTTAAAGTCTCTTTTGAGTTTGGATAGCAAGGTTAGGAATATAAAAAGCAGTTGCTCAATCTATCTAAACATGTACAACAAAGGGGTAAGAAATTAAGAAGAATGTTTTGCATGATAGAGGAGAGGGAGACTTGGGAAGTGTTTGGTATCCTGCATCTGGAAGGGTGGGGGGTCGCTGGTGGGCAACGACAGCAATGGGTAGTGGTAGGCTGCAACAACTGCGGTGCACCAATCTTTCTAAAGATTGCCTGGAGTGTGGGAGGATGTTTAGTATGCAACCACATAGAGAAACTCAGAAAGGAGATTGAGGGTCTGCAGGAGGAACTAAGACAGGCAAGGCAGATTGGGGTGGGTTTAGCCCAATATTGAGGCGGAAGAATGGGAGATGAGGAGGGTGATTTAAGCCAACAGTGGTGAGGAGAGGGTCAGAAGAAGGGAAGCAGGGACAAGGGGGCCCAGGCCAGGAAAGAGCAGATGCCGGAAACCAGGTCAGGAGCAAGGCGTAGTTTATTATTTACAGGGGGCAAAGTAACAAAAAGTCCTGATTTTCTCGCTATCACAACAGTGAAGAGGGCGGTGGCTTGCTGTAATGCAAACAAATCAACCAGCATCAAATAATGCCCAAAAAACATTTAAGACTACAGCTGAATAACTCCTGGGAGGGACCAGCCGAGGCCAAGTCAGAGCACTTCCCACCCCACCAGTTTTACTGCAGCCTGCTCCAGCCCAACTCCTTCTGAGACCAGAGTCGAAAAACTGACCGAGATCTGTTTTGCATTCAGTTCTTCGTTCGTCTGCCTTGGGAGTGAGGACTTACTTGTAAAGTTGAAAATATGTAAGAACTTAACTTCCTTCTCAAGAGGACAGGACCTCACCTCAGCTTCAATTCAAATCAGTCTTGACCTAATTTTGCCCCCACCTGAACCTCCAGGTGGATAGCTCACTAGTCTCTCACCCCTTTGCTTACATAACCTTCCAAGTCCAGCCCTTATAGTGGATCCTGAACTTTTTGAAATGTCTGCTTGAGCTAGCCTCCCACCCTTGAGGAGTGCAAAAGCATGTTTCAAGGAAGTGCAGCAAATGTCTGTGCACCTCACTATACCTATAAACATGGATGGTAAGGGAAACATCCCAGCATGTGCATCCTCACAGCATGAGCCCTTATTTACATAGATTACATTAAAAAATGCGATTATACAATGACAAGAATGAATGCTGGCCTCTGATTGGTCAGTCTTAGGCTAGACCCATGGTGTTATCCCAGTACATCCAATTCATCACAGGTCTGGTCTCAGCTCTCCGTGAACCTCTTGATGATTGTTAGCATTAGTGTGGTTTTGCATCTTCTCTTAAAATATTTTCCACACCAAATAAGACATCTTTAAAATTATTTTTTAACTCTGTATAACAACACGCCATTGTATAATAGCAATAATGCCCTCCAGGGTGTGTGTCATGGTGGGATAACATCATGCCTTATGTATTGGATGCACTCGTGCCCAATCACCTGAGGCATGCGTTATCCTACGATGACACACTGTATCCTGCATTACTACTTTCACCAGTGTTAACACTTTTCTTTGTTATAACCAAGTTAATTCATTAGTCTCCCATCCCATCCCATCCCATATTATTCAATGTCACATGCCTGAATCTGGTTAGGTAAGGTAAGTGAAGAGAATAATGCTCTCCTCAAGCAAGCAAGCAATGCATACATAAGCATGGGACTTGCTGATATCCCTCAGGCGGTGCTCTTAACAAGCATGCTGATGAACCTGGGACAGTGCAACAGAACAATGTAAATTCCTTAATTGTTCAAGATGATCATGGGCATGATGTGGTCACACCACAACCCCTACCACTCTCCTCCCCATGGGCTCCTAAGGAATATGCATCTCTGTCCATGCCCAGGGTTACACAACCCCATCCAAGCAAACACAGACTGCCCTGGCACAAAAGTGGTCGCATCACATAACCTAAAAGAACAGATGCCACAGGAAGTTTGCTGGAACAACGACTCCAGATACCTATGCACAGCCTCGCAGGACCCACCCTCATACCTCTCAACCTCTTACCTCATAAATCAGGGACAAGGCTTAAAAAAATCAGGGACAAAGACCCAAAATCAGGGACACACCTTAAAATTGGTAATACTCACTCAGAAAGCTGTTAGGAATAAGAGAATTAGTGTAAGAAGCATTTTCTGATGAAGAACTAATCTGTAACTGTAATGTTTAACATTATTTTATGCTTACAATCCCCACTGTTCAGTCACAAAAACAGAAATTTTACGAGGGACACAGGAAAATTTTGAGGCAAAATCAGGGACGTCCTTGAAAATCAGGGACAGTTGAGAGGTATGCCCACCCTGAAAGGTAAGTACTTGGTTGGTGGTTTTTATTAGCATCACCTATGACAGTGTGTGGTGGGCCGGTTGTGCTAGCCCAGGTTGCCGTGGATGCTTCCCCCCCACAGACTACTTCAAAATCGTCTCATCTGACAGTTTTGAAGGGCACAAATGAAACATGGTTGCTTCAGTTTGATGTGGTTTAATACAGTTTTTGTCCGGCGTGTGTCTCTATTCTTCTACACACAGAACGACAGACACACACACACCACCAAAAAATTAACTTTTTATACCATGTTTACATTTAGAATAGAGACAGGGTAAAGCAGATCCAGGCAGTACAACACAGTAAATGAAACAATGCATTTTACAATGCCCAACAAACCACCAAAAGACCACAAAACAATGGACCTTCTCCCTGCCGGGGTGGCTAGAGTCACAGGTCAGGGTGCTAAATGAGGAGAGAGACCACAGAACATCTTGTCGAACCACACAGTAAGGTGAAACTACATAAACATGCACAGTTTTTATACTGCAGGATTTCATACTTTCCAACAGTTCCTAATTTTGACACAGAAACTTATCTTTAGTGCTCAGAAGCCCCTTGTACGAGGGAGGTAAGCATGGCATGGACCCAGCAGACTGGCATACATGTTGAAAAAATATTTCTGTGCCAGTATGCCTGTCCACCCCTCCCTTCCTCCTCCATCACCAGTGGCCAGAACCATTTTTTTCAGCATGTGTACCAGTCCGCCCTGGTCAGCACAGCAGCACAAAGCTGGCAGGGCAGCAGAAGGCACAGCAAGTAACAGTGAATTAAATGTCCATGCAAAAAGCTACAGCCCACTCTCCCCACCCCAGACCTGCAAGGCCACTGTCTCCACCTAGACTGGCCAGCTCAGCAACTCTCTGCACCCTGATGGACTTGCATAGCCACTCTCCACACTCTGTGTCCACTCCACCAGCACAGCCGCTCTCCCCACTGCACCAGCACAGCCACTCTCCCCACCTCACCCAACCAACACCATTTCCAGCTCCATTTATCTGGTATCCGCTCCAGGTATCCAGGTCTGTGCCTCCCCATCACAGGCACACAAAAATAAATAAAAAACACATTTTATACTGCATTTTGTTTATGTTTCTTTCTTTGTCTGGAAAGAGAGATGTTGAGCTACCGGTCAACACAGTTTGCCTGGTATACAATTACAACCCCACCCCACCGCACATGCCAGTGCCTCCACCCACCACACAACAGTGCCTCCACCACACCCACACAATGCCTGTATCCCCAACCCCACCCACACAAATGACCAGTGTCCGACACCACACACACACACACACATGACCAGCAGTGTCTCAGCCCCCCACACACACAACCAGCAGTGTCCCCAACCACACACACACACACACACACACACACACACACACACACACACAACCAGCAGTGTCACAACCCCACCCACACACGACCACTGTTCCACCCCCCAAAAATCATGGCCAGTCAGTAGTCGCTATAACAACAGCCAGGTAGTAGTATAATCATTTCTTTAGGGTGCATGTTTTAGTGCAAGATTTTTTGCTAGTCTTGTAACACTGTATGGGAGAACACAAAAGCTACCTTTGGTTGTGTTTGCCAGGCAATGAAGACAGAGACAGCAAGGCCAAGGAATCTGTCCGTTTCACCTCTCCACAGTGGACGATCGGAGAAATCAAAAAGTGAAAGATTACTTTTACAGCCAGGTAAAGGATGAGGGAAATAATGTTTCAACATTTACTAATGTTAGTATGCTAGCTGCGGGCACAGGTCAGTGAGATACATCCCTTGACAGGTAAAGGATGAGGTGGAAATTACATTTTAACATTTACTTATGTTTATATGCTAACACCCAGTCAGCAAGCACAGAATAGTACGCCCTCTAACCAACACAGACAGTCCACCAGAAACCCAGCCAGCAAACATGGACAGCCCCCTTCACCCCACCTACAAGGACAGTCCCCCAGACACCGAACAGTCCCCCTTCCCACAGACACCGGGCCAGCGAGCATAGAATGCCCCCAACCGACAAGGACAGTCCCACCAGACACCCAGGCAGCCAGCAAACATGGACAGTCCCCCATATCCCACCAAGGACAGTCCCCACCCCCGACACACAGCTAGCAAACACAGAATTTCCCCACCCCACCAACATGAACAATCCCCCAAACATCTGGCTAGCAAACACGGAGAGTTCCCCCCCCAACAACATTGATAGTCCATCCTAGACACCTGATCAGCAATCGCCAACATTCACCCCCGCCAAGCCAACATGGAAAGATCCCCCAGACACCGACCAGCAAATAGTCCCCCCTCCCACAAGACACCCGGCAGGCAAACATGGACAGTCCCCTTTTCCACCATCATGGACAGTCCCCCAGACAAATGGCCTGCCAAGTCCACCAAACAATGGCTACTGTCACCACCCACCATCACAGCCAGTGTCCCACATCACCATGGCCTGTGTCTCCACCCCATCAGACCCCAGAATAGAAAACAGACTGTCCCCCGGCCCCACCAAACACTGACCACCCTCCCAGTCCCAAACACTAACCACCCCAGCCCCAAACACTGATCGTCCCCCAGCCCCACCAAGCAGGGCCCTCCTCCAGCACCAAACACTGACAATCCTCTCAGTGAGTCAGCCCCAAAACACAGTCTCCCACCCCAACCCCACATAAACAGACCATCCCCCCAGCCCCACCAAACACAGACCATCCAGTGAGTTTCCCAACAAACCCCACCACACCAGTAGCACAGTAACTGAGTGTCCCACCCCACCAACATGACCAGTGTCCACACCATACCAACAAATAGGCTCCCCACCCACCCCACCAACATGGACAGCCTCAACAGCCAGCAAATCCTCCCACCCAAAGAAACACAAGCTGACAGCAAACCTTCCACCCACCCCCAGACACATGGCCATGGCCAAGACAACCCCAAAAAAAACACATTTCTGGGATGTGAATGGTACTAATTTCCAACAACCAGCTTGCAGCACAGTTACTCACCAAATCAGTAAGGGCAGCATGCAGCAGGGCACAGCAAGGCCAAGAAGGCAGGTCAGGTAGCCGAGTCTCTCTCAACAGTCCCATTCCTCTCCCGATTAATCCCCCGACGAGACAGTAACTCATTTTTTCTGACACCAGATGAACATGTCGCACTATGGGTCTGCTATAGCCTGCATGACCGCCGGCTTCTTCACTGTTCTGGGCCTGGCTGTTCACTGACCTGAATAATCCCTCTCGGTGGACCGTGGAACTGGTGGGCAACAGGCGTGGTGTGGGACTCGCCGACAACACGGTAAATCTTTTTCTGGCCTGCTGGACACAGGAGCTAGGTGTGCAGGCAAGCCTGGCCGTGCCTCAGACTCACTGTAATTGTACTACTCGCTCCTCCGCCTGGTCTGTCTGGTGGTAGAGGCCTTGTGGCCGCAGGCCTCCGAGGCTCTCGGGGATGGGAGGCTCAGGTGGCAGCAAGAGAGCCCAGAGCACAGCTGGCTGCACTGAGAAACAGAGAGTAGGTAGTCAGAGGACTCAGGTGAGGTATATTTAAACTGGGCTGTTCAGGACAGGAGGAGGGTTGGAACACTAGACTGACTTGAGACATTGGTGACACCTGACAGACAACCAACGACTGCTGCTCGACATCCTCGAATAGCTATCTCTCCTCAGCCCTATGCTATATGGATGCTGCTGCTGCTCCTTCATAGAAGGCACACAGACAACTAAATGGCGCCACTAACGGAGTACTGCTCACGCGATGGTGCCAGCTTGCAGCACTTTCTGATTGGCTGTAACATGCAGGCTACTATGGTTGCAGGCTTGCAGCCAATTGGAAAAGGGGATAGCTTTGTTTAAGAGACACGGCGCCGCGCCGACACACCCCCTTCCTCCCCCAGAGGTGAGGCATGTCGGGCATAGCCCTGATCCCATTCAATATTAAAAAAGAAATGATAACCGGAGAACGGTGGCTGGCTCCTAAAAAGTCCTGGTCCACCGGAGGGGCAGCTTGCCCTCTGCCCCCACAATCTACGCCTATGGTCAGGAGACAAAAGACAAATGGAAGGAGGAGATAGGGACTTGTGAGGGAGGCGAAGAAGTGGCAAAAGTCATGGAGTGGAAAGGAGAGAACAGGTTACTATGCAGAGAGAGGCGGGCATTTGTGAAGGGCCTTCAGAAAATAGTTGTGCACTGCTAGAGAGGAAGAAGGTGGAGGAGGGAAATGATGAAATTAGAGGAGTAATTGATAAATGCCTGGACCAAACTGGAGCGGGGGAAGTTCTGCTGGGAGAACTGCAACAGGGGCAAAAGGGGGAAATAATGTGCAGGAGGAGGAAGAAGAAGAGGAGCCGGAAATGAGAGAGGGAGATGAATGGAAGCAAGCAGGGAATGAGTGGTGGAATCTTAGTGCTGGGGGACTCAATACTACGAGGAGTCAGGTGGGGTAGCAAGAGGGAGAGGCATAGTCACATTTGGGTGGAGGCCATGCCAGGAATGACAGCGGAAAGGGTGGGACAATCTGTTCTGAAATATGCTAGAAGGGGTAGGGACAAGCCTCATTTAATTATACATCTTGGGATGAACGACCTGGCTGACAAGACAGTAGATATAGTCCAGAGGAGCTCTGAGAAACTAGGACAATTATGTGAGGCAGCAGGAAGATCAGTAACTTTTTCGGAGATACTTCCAGTGCCCAAGGCAAGCACAACAAGAAAGCTAAGAATAGAGGAATTTAACGGATGGCTAAGAACCTGGTGTTGTGCTAAAGGGTATGGGCTGTTGGGGAGGGGAGGGATCTGGGAGGACAGTAGTCTCTATGCCAAGGACAGACTACACTTGAGTGAGGAGGGAAAGAAAGTGTTGAAACAGAGGATGGAGGCGTACATAGAAGAAGTAGGGAATTTAAACTAGGAGCGGGTGGTGGCAATTGGGCAAGAGACTTGCAGAGACCACAGGTTGGGAAACCATATGAGCTACCCCCATAACAGTGACAAAGGACAAATGGCAAGTACTATTGGTGATGCTAGTAAAGGAGGGCAGGATGGGGGGAGGTGGAAGGTGGTTACCCTTAATGCTAGGAGCCTTGGGAGGAAAACTGCAGAGTTACAGGTGCTCATGGCAGAGGGAGGTGGACATTGCAGCCATCACAGAAACATGGGCCACCCAATACAGTGACTGGGACGGTCTGTACCAGGGTACAGGTTAGTTAAGTAGGGACAGGTGATTGGGAAGGGGGGTGGTACTATATGTGAAGGAAGGACTGAAGTGTGTAAGGGAGAAAGGGAGGAGGGTAGACGGAGTCAATTTGGATGCAAATCCAGGATTCCAAGAATAGGATTCTTAGAATGGGAGTGGTGTACAGGCTGCCATCTCAGGCGGAGGAGTTAGAAAGGGAACTAGCGGGACAGATCAGGAGGACCTGCGAGAAGTGTAGTGTGGTGATTGTGGGGGACTTCAACATGCCAGGAGTGGACTGGAGTACCCCAACAACCAGGAACAGAAGGGAGCAGGTACTGCTCGATGCCTTCCAGGACAGCTTCCTGCTGCAAATGGTCAGTGAACCAACCAGGTTAGGGAATATCCTTGACCTTGTGCTGGCAAATGGGGACTTTGTGAGAGAACTTACAGTGGAGGAACCGCTGTCAGGGAGTGACCACCACTCAGTATGGCTCACATTGGATATGGGCAAGAAAGGAGTGGAATCTGGCACAAGAGTGCTGGACTTCAGGAGGGCCGACTTTGGGAGGATGGGGGAAGTGGTAAAAGGGTACCTGGCCAGAATTCACTCTAGTATGGACACTAACCAGAGGTGGGAGCTCATAAAGCTGGGGATAGTGGAGGCAACCAAAACTTGCTGCAAGGCCCAGAGCAAGAAGGCTAGGGCTGAGAAACCAAGCTGGTTGAGCAAGGAGGTCATGGAAAAGGTAAGGAGAAAAGAGCTGCCTTTAGGAAGTACAAGAAAACAGGGAGAGGGGAGGACAGGGAGGAGTACTTGACGGAATCGAAGGAGGTGACAAGGGCAGTAAGGGGAGCCAAGGCATCTACGGAACTCAGGCTGGCACAAGATATTAAGAAGGGGAGAAGGACTTATTTAGGTACATCAGGGAGAAAGGAGCTGTAAGGACCACATAGTAAGGATTAGGAAGGAGGGGTTGGGTGGAAGCAGGATGTGATAAGGCAGAAGCAAATGAGTACTTCTGCTCAGTATTTACTAAAGAGAAGAGGGGTGACACCCAAGGGGGAGAAATGGCAGAAACAGGGAGGAGGGGTGACAGATGGGAAATCATAGAGGCAGAATTCGGAGGGTTTGAAGGCACTGAGGGTTGATAAGGCACCAGGCCCAGATGGCATCCACCCAGGGTACTGAAGGAGCTGGCAGAGGTCTTTGCAGGACCTTTGGCAGACCTATTTAATGCCTCACTACATTCAGGGTGTGTACCTCAGGACTCGAGGGTGGCTCATGTGGTGCCCTCCACAAGAGTGGCCCAAGGATGAACCGGGACACTATAGACCAGTGAGCCTCACATCCATCATGGGTAAGCTAATGGAGACTATCCTGAAGGAAAGGCTGGTGGCCCTCCTAGAGGCCAAAGGACTACAGGACAGCAGACAGCATGGCTTCATACAGGGCAGATCCTGCCAAACCAACCTGGTGGAGTTCTATGACTGGGTAACTAGGCAACTGGAGAGGGGCCATGCAGTGGATGTCCTGTATCTGGACTTCAGTAAGGCATTCGACTCTGTGCTGCATGGAAGGCTGGGAAGTAAGTTAGTAGGCACAGGGGCAGGTGCAAAGCTGGTAAGATGGGTAGGGAACTGGCTTCAGGGAAGGCAACAGAGGGTGGTGGTGGGTGGGGAGCTGTCACACCCAAGGGTAGTGATGAGCAGTGTTCCACAGGGCTCGGTGTTGGGACCAGTGTTGTTTGGGATATTCATTGCAGACATATCATTGGACATTAAGAGCAAGATCAGTCTGTTTGCTGATGATACCAAGGTAGGAGCAGTGGTGGATGACCTAGGGGGATGGCAGGGGTTGCAGGATGATCTGGCAAAGCTTGAAACCTGGTCAGACGCCTGGCAACTGGGGTTTAATGCCAAAAAGTGCAAGGTGCTGCATTTTGGGATGAAGAACCCAAGGAGGAGTTACCAGCTGGGGGGAGTGCAGCTAGCCCAGACAGAGGAGAAGAAGGATCTGGGGTGCTCATTACAGGGTCAATGAACAACTCGGCACAATGAAGGAAGGCAGCTGCAAGGCCAACAAAATGCTGGGTTGTATTGCAAGGGTATATCCTCGAGGAGGAAGGAGGTGATTCTGCCACTGTATAGGTCATTAGTTAGACCGCACCTGGAGTACTGCATGCAGTACTGGCGCCCGTATCTGAAGAGGGACATTAAGTTACTGGAGGGGGTGCAGTGTAGGGTGACAAAGATGATTAAGGGGCTGGGGGACTTATCATACGAGAGGAGGCTGAGGAGTTGAACATGTACTCACTGGAGGAGAAGGGACCAGGGGACATGATTGAAACCTTTTAAGTACATAAAAGAATAAACAAGACAGGTACAGAGGGGCTGTTCAAAGTAAGGGAGGGAGGGACACCAGGGGCCATGATATGAGACTAGAGGAGGAAGGTTCAGGAAGGAGATGAGGAGACACTTTTTTACAGAGAGGGTGGTGGCTGGGTGGAATGCGTTACCTGCAGAAGTGGTATCCAGTAGAACAGTGGACTGCTTCAAAAGAGGATGGGACAGGACAAGGGGGAGGGTCAATGAAGGGGAAGGGTGGAACAGAGGGGCAGCTGCAGAATAAGGAGTGCTAGCTGCACATTCGAGCAGACTTGATAGACCTCTAGGCCTTTATCTGCTGGCAAATTTTGTATGTTCGTATCTAAAATTCCCATCTCTCCAGCCTCCACGTCCCTCCTTCACCCTCCTCACTGTCTACCTAACACAGTTTTGTGTGGCTCTCGATGCCGGTTCGAGCAACTAAGTTGTCGACTGACATGCTAGTGATGGATATATGTCGACTGCCAGATTCACGGTTGACATAATTCCTCTGAGAAAACCCTGGTCTTTTTTCCTATCAGGCTTCGCCCCTGAACCTCCATGTAGGGTCTCTGCCCCGCATATCCAGTCTCTAGGATTCTAACTCTGAGTCGCAGTTGAATCGGGAGAGGGTGCAGGACCGAGACAGAGTGCCGGTCTAGGGCAGACCATTGTAGTGAACTGTTGATGTTGTTGGCATCAACATGTTCGCTGTAATGGTGTCACCATACGGTGGGAATACCATTTTGTGTCATCCATTAAGAAACGATTTGCCCTGGATACCTTCCCCAATGTCATTAATGAACATATCGAATAGGATCGACCCCTATGATGCCCTGCTTGTGATTCCTGTCTTCTAATTTGACTCCATTTACTTCCACCCTCTGTTTTCTCCACCCCATAATTCCCACCCATCTGATGAATAACTTCCCCACTCTCAGGTCTTCCAGATTCTTCAGCCAGTAAGGGGTCAGACAGTTACAACAGGGGAACCAGTATGATGGGAGATGAGGAGGGACGGAATGAAAACATAGAAACATAGAATTTGACGGCAGATAAGGACCGCTTGGCCCACCTAGTCTGCCCATTTTCCTACCTAACAGATAAGCTGCAGATCCTAGTTAACCAACAGCTTACTTCCTCCTACCCCCACTAGGACTGCCTTATGCCTGTCCCATGCATTCTTGAATTCCTCCACTGTTCTTGACTCCACAGACCTCCTCAGGGAGGCTGTTCCATGCATCCACAACCCTCTCTGTGAAAAAATACTTCCTCACATTACCTCTGAGCCGTCCCCCCTCTATCTTCAAATTGTGCCCCCTTGTTCTTGCATATCTCTTTTTCTGGAAGATGTTACCCTCTTGGACTTTGTTGATTCCCTTGAGGTACTTGAAAGTTTCTATCATGTCCCCTCTCTCCCTTCTTTCCTCAAGGGTATACATATTAAGCTCCTTTAGTGTTTCTTCGTATGTCTTCTGGTGCAGACCCTGCACCATTTTGGTTGCCCTCCTCTGGACAGCCTCCACTCTATGTCTTTGCGGAGATGGGGTCTCCAGAACTGCACACAGTACTCCAGATGAGGTCTCACCGTCTGTACAGAGGGATAACAACTTCCTGTTTTCTACTATTGATGCCTCTTCCTATGCATCCCAGTATCCCCCCAGCCTTCCTTACTGCCTTCTCACATTGCTTGCCCACCTTTAGGTCATCTGATATAATAACCCCAGGTCCCTTTCTATTTTTACTGTTGTCAGTATCTCACCCCCCATTGTGTACGCTTCCCCTGGGTTTTTGTTTCCCAGGTGCATTACCTTGCACTTCTTTGCATTGAATCTGAGCTGCCATACTTTGACCATTCCTCCAACCTTGCCAAGTCCCTTCTCATCCTTTTCCTCCGCCTTGTGTATCAACCCTGTTGCAGATCTTTGTGTCATCTGCAAAGAGACATACTTTTCCTTCCAGTTCCTCTGCAATGTCACTTATAAAGACATTAAAAGGACCGGTCCCAGTACTGAACCCTGTGGTACCCCACTAGTAACCTTGCCTAGACAACTGGTCCTGGGGTAAGGTACAGAAACAAAACAAAATAGGGCAGACTAGATGGACCGATTGTCTTTTTCTGCCAACATCTATTGTTATATTGGGAGGGTGGAGTTAATACTGGTACAATTCAGAACAGCTATGGCGGGGGGGAGATAAGGATGGGTGTAGTTTACAGACCAGCAGGGTAGAAATATTGGAGGCTAGAAAACTAGGGGAGGAAATTGGGAGAGTGAGAGCAAAAGAGAAAGTAGTGGTTGTGGGTGACCTTAACTTACCCATAAAGAGCCAAACATCAGGTGCTGCTGGTCATACTGCAGGACTGCTTCTTAGTGCACGGATCATGGAACCCACAAGGCGGGATGCCATCCTTGATCTGGCACTTTCCAAATCGAAGGTGGTAGGCAGGGGTAACGTGAGGGAACCACTGGGTCTAGTGACCACAACTCTGTGTGGTTTAAATAAGTCTTGGTAACTGCAAACCCTCACGAAGGTTGTGGTCCTCGACCTCAGAAGGGTAGACCAGCAAAATGAGGGAAAGGGTCAGGGAAAACTAGAGAGTGCTGAAGGTGTCAAAAGGGATATAAGAAAACTGGGAGTAAAAAAAGGAAATACTGTAGCTAACTGATTCATGCATGTGGAAGTCACAAAGAGAACAAAACCAAAAGCTAATATGGTTTTCCAGGAGGCAGTGTGGACAAACAGAAATGCCTTTTGGGGACACACTGGAGGCCAAGCAAGCTGGCTGCACTGGGTTACAGCTCTGCACAGCATAGCAGATGAAGTACATTTGTGGTTTTGGTTGCAGCACTAACCACATTTTATGGATTTTTAAATATAACTAACAAAATGGTGAAATATTAGAGTGCTACAAGAAGGTGCAAAAATGCTCTGGCAACTGGCCCACGTGGTCGGTCCCTGGTCCAGTAGCGGCCACTGCTGATGAACTGGCCAAGGAGAGACTCCAGACTTTGGACATCTAAATTGTCTGATAACTGCAGTGGTTGGGCCTGCAGATACATTTTATACATTGACCAATAGAGTGGTCATGCTTGAAACATCGGTGGACTGTATGAAAGTGGAGACAGTGCAGGTAAACAAACAATCGGAGGTGGCGATAGGGGCAACGAACCTCACTCATTAAGGAGAATTCTCATCTTCATGCCGGGCTCAAGATTTGATGTGATGAAATAGGCTGCTAAACCTTCATCAGACCCATCTGATCACTTCAAGGGGAACCAAACAACATGGAGGCTCTAAGGATGATAGTGGTGGTCACCAACAGGGTCGGCACGCAAGAGTTTGTTTTGATGTTTTCTCAATGAAAGAAAGCACTCCTGCAGGATAAGTAGCAGATTCAGCTCTACCTGGACATTAGCTGTGCCACCAGTAAAAAGAGCCGTGATGGTGTTTGTGCCATGTTGAGGGAGGCAGAGGTAACACATAGTACTGCCTTCCTTGCATGCCCGAGGATGTTCATCAGGGCAAGATTTTTTGTTCTGACCTACAGGATACCCTGACATGGGCACAGAAGCATGCAGCAAGACAGCCCAACAGTGAGGAAAGTACAGTTACATAAGAACTTATCGTAAGAGTAGATCTTTGAGAGGAGCTCTTGCAGCAGGTAATACCAATAAGACTAAGCCACCAGGCATTAGGACCCCATGGAAAACTTCTAGCTAGCAGTCTATGGTGGGGCACTGCCCCCGATGTCGGCTCCGCCTCAATGTCAGCTCTGGTATAAAGGGGGCGGTCCCCCAACACCACCTCAATTTGCTTGCCGGAGACCCGGCTGATGATGAAGATGGGGAACCAAGGAGGATCTCCCATCCCCCAAAGAGAAGAACAATTACTAATCCCCAGGGGCAGGTGGGTGGGAAAGCCACCTGCTGCAAGAGCTCCTCTCAAAGACCTTCTGTTATGGTAAGTTCTTGTGTATCTGTACTATCTTACTTTGAGGGGGAGCTCTTGCAGCAGGTAATACCAACAGGAATGAGTCCCAAGCAGAACCCAAGAAGAGACCCAGGTCAGAAGGGTGGAGGACTGTAGAACAGCACCCTAGGCACCTCAGAAGAGGAGTCCCTGTAGGACCACTAAGCCGAAACCTGCTCTCCTTCTGGAAGCGACGTCCAGACTGTAGTGCCTGATGAAGATATGGACTGAACTCCAAGTAGCAGCTGCACAGAGATCTGCTGTTGAAATGTTCCTGAAGGACGTGAAGGATGTTGCAACCCCTCTGGTGGAGTGACCCTTGACTGGTCCTGGTAAGGGTTTGTCGTACTTCTGATAACAAAGTAATACAACTGACCAGCCACTTGGCCACTGTCTGTTTTGTCACTGGGGTCCCTATTATCCTTTGGACGAAAGAGACAAATAACTGGTCTTTCTAGAAGAGTGGGTATGATCATGATAGTATCAAAGAATTCTATATACATCCACAGTTTGCAATAAGGCCTCCCCTTTGTTTGAGTACTCCGGGTAATAAACCAGTAGTTCGTTGTCTTGATTTAAGGTAAACTCAGACACTGCCTTCGGCAGAAACTTACAATTTGTACGCAGGCCTACTCTGTCCCTGTGAAACACAAGATAGGGCTCTTTACACATCAGAGCCTGCAGCTCAGAAATCCTCCAAGTGGAAGCAATGGCAACTAAAAAGAATGCTTTCCAAGAGAGAGAGCGTAGCTTGCAACTTGCGGCTGGCTCAAAGGGAGGCAGAGTAAGCTTTTTTAACATGAACAGGCGATCCCAAGGAGGAATGGGATCTCTTCTAGGGGGCTTAATATGCAAGATCCCGCTTAAAAATGTCTTGCATAGGTCCAACTGTGCCAGAGTCTTCCCATTCAGTAGTGTGCGATAAGCTGAAAGTGCACAGAATGCACCTTAATTGACAAGTAGTTAAAACCCAAGTCTGACAGGGAAAGGAGACTCAGGCACAGATTCCACCAGACAGCTGAAAGGATCCAGAGACTGGGGGATGCCCACAGCAGAAATGCTTCTACTTCATGGCATATGTTGCTTTAGTAGAAGGCTTTCTCGCTGCCACGAGAACTTCTGCCACCTTGGGCGATACTCTGTATCTGTCCCTAACTATGTCTGCAGGAGCCATGAATGCAGATGTAGAGACCGGAAATCTGGATAAACTAGTGCCCCCTGCTCCTGGGAGAGCAAGTGAGTGGATAGAGGTAGTGGAATGGGGGGGAATGTTCTGCTGCCAGCTGCTGCAAAAACAGGAACCAACTCTGCTGAGGCCAGAAGGGCACGACCAGGATCATGCGGGTACCTTCTGCCTGTAACTCAAGCAGTATCCTCTGGAGAAGTAGAAAGGGAGGGAAGGCATACAGAAACCTCCCTGTCCAAGAGAGGGACAATGCGTCTCGCCAGAAAACACCAGGCCCTGGATCTAGCAAGCAGAAACTGGGCAGTTTGGCATAGTGTGGGGATGCAAAGAGGTCCAACTCTGGCCGACCCCATCTTCTATAGAGGTCATCTGCGACCTCTTGCAGTAGTTCCCATTCATAGCTGCGAGATCGAGAGTGTGTCTGCGAGAACGTTGTGAACCCCTGGAACGTGGACTGCTGTGAGATCTAGGTTGTGATCCACTGCCCAAGCCCCTACTCTCATTGCCTCTGTGCATAGGGGGTAAGAATGAGTGCCCCCTTGCTTGTTGAGGGGGAAGACTACTGGGGTATTGTCTGCTGGACCAGCAGGGGCCCAGGCAAGATTATTCCCTGGAAAGCTTGTAAGGCGTACAGTATGTCTGTCTTCTCCAGAATGTTTCTATGGAGAGTCCATTCCACTAAGCTCCATGAGCCCTAGTCTGATGAGATACCAAGTGTGCCCCTAGCTCAGCCCGAGGCATCTGTTGTCAGGGTTTGCTGAGGACTGGGACACTGGAAGTGAACCTCGGTGTCTAGATGAGCTGGGGTGACCCACCAAGTCAAGGACTGGCGTACTGCACTGGAGACTTGGATCGGGTGATCAAGGTTGTCCGTGCCTTGGTCCGTTGAACCCTGAGGTTCCACTATAGGATTCTCAAGTTCAAAGAGCAAGGGAACTGTGGTGATGGCTGTGGCCATATGGCCCAGGAGCTGTAGTACCACTCTGGTCAGGACTAGGTTGGAGGTCATCACTCTGTGAGTGACCTCCCATAGCCTGACTGCTCTGTCCTTGTGAAGGAAGGCCTTTCCTAGGATGGTGTCCAATACTGCTCCAATGTACTGTAGCCTTTGGGTTGGCCAAGGGCATGACTTGGGAAGATAGAAAGTGATTCCGAAGGTTTGAAACAGACTGTCTCCCACATCATTGGACGCATCTGGTCTTCTGACGGGGCTGTAAGAAGCCAATCATTCAGACAGGTGTAGACATAATGACCCCTTCTCCTGAGGACTGCCGCCACTACTGCTAGGCACTTGGTAAATGGGTGCTGATGAAAGGCCGAATGGAAGCGCCCTGAACTGGTAATGCTCTCCTTGGAAAGTGAAGCATAGCCACTTCCTGTAGGAGGGCATGATTTTTATATGCATGTAAGCATCCTGCATGTCCAGAGAGCAGAGCCAGTCTCCTTGATGGAGCATGGGTAACAGGCTTGCCAATGTCACCATTCTGAACTTTCTGTACTCTATGAAGGTGTTTAACTGGCTTAGGTCTAGAATGGGACAGAGGTCCCCTGTCTTCTTTGGGACTAGGAAGAAGTGGGAGTAAAACCCCTTGCCCCTTTGATTTGGGGGTACCTCCTGGATTGCTCTCTTCTGGAGCAATGCCTGTATCTCTGCTCATAGGAGAACTGCGTGGGAGAGGGAACAGTGAGAGGGTATGGGTGGGCTGTCCGGTGGGATCTGGGTGAACTCCAGAGAGTACCTCCTTTCAACAATCTGGAGGGCCCATTTGTCTGTGGTGATACTGGACTATCCTGACTGGTAAGGAGAACCTCCTCTCACAGGCTCCCCTTGTGCCTCTGCTGGAGGAAGGGAGGTCAGCAGGGAGTCATGCAGAGGGGTTAGGCAAAGGGGGTTTTGCCATTTTGGCACTTTTCAGGGCCTGGGTACCTGAAGCAATAGGAGGGCCTCTCCTCTTGAATCCTCCTTTGTGTTGCTGCTGCTGGCGTCTGCCCTGTTGTGCCTGGCTTTTGCAAAAAAGGCCGCGCCGGGCTGTTGGAGGTTCCGACTTATACATTCTGTGAATGTCGGACACCACCTTGCCAGAATCCTGAAGCCCTGTTATCAGCTTCTCTGTATCCATGCCAAAGAGGACAGGGCCTTGAAAGGGCGCGTCCAGAATGGCATCCTGCAAGTCTTGGTGAAAACCAGAGACCCTCAATCATGCATGTCTCCACATGCAGACCCCTGTTGTTGCTGCCCTGGCTGCCGTGTCTGCCAAGTCACAGGAGCTCCGCAATACATGCTTGACAACATCAATGCCCGACTGGATGACAGGCATAAGTTCTGACTTGCCGTCCGGGTCTGGCTGGGCTTTTACCAAACCCAGAGCTTTACTTCAAAGTGACTTCTGGTACATAACCATGTGTGCCAGAAAGTTCAGCGACCTGGCGGTGCAGGTGGCTGAAGAATAGACCTTTGCGCCCATCTGTTCCAGCATTTTAGATTCTGGATCTGGGGCAGAGAGCTCATGTGCCTTGGCTGTTGCACTCTGCCGCACTGCCGTGAGCACCATCAAGTCAGCGCTCGCTGTTCACTAAGGGGCCTGCGGGTTTTGTAGAGCCGGTCCGCCTTTCTGGGAATGGCTGCAGTGGTAGCCGGGTATTTTCAGGCTAACTTTGTGACATCCTGGAAGGGTTCAACAAGTGAGGGAACGACCAGAGGTTTCGGTTTCGTTTGCCCTGAGGAACTTGGCCAGGCAGCAACATTCCGGGTCAGGCTCCTCTGTATCTCATTGTTTAAGGGCCTGGATGTGTCTCATCACATCCAAGAAAGACAAATCATCTGGGGGTGACTGTGAGGATTCCCTTTTGTGATCCAGAGAGGGTAAGGGCAGCTCGTCCTCTGAGGAATAGTCAGAGGAGTGCCCTGCATCTTTCCCTGAGGAAGAGTGTGGACGTCCCATGGAGGAGGAAACTGACAAAGGGGTACTGTTTCCAGTCACTTGGAGCTGGCGACCCGGTCATCATCTCCGGAAGACAGACAGTCTGGCGTCGGGAGGTCACCTGGGTCTCTGAGGCAATGGCTCTCTAGATGGTACTGGGGACGGATCCCTTGGCAGCAAGTCCCCTTTATAGTGTTCCACCATGTATTTAAATGACCCCACTTCCACCAGAGGGACAACTGGTGGTGGTGGTGGCGGCGGCGGGGTAGGGACATTCAAAGGGCTTGGCGTCAGACCCTGTGGTGCCTTAGTGGCCGACGTCTGGTCCTGAGGCTCCTTGTTTTCGGGTGCCTCGGGCGTTAGGGCTAAAGGGGCCTTGTCCATCGGTGCCGAGCCTCCTTGGGGTCTGGCATCCAGTTCTTTAGGAGGAGGCAGAGGAGGGGCGACCAGTTATCCGTAGGCGCCGGTGTCCTCTCTTTTGGGGTGCTGGGCACTTGGTCTGATGCACACTCTTTCGGAGCAGATGGCCACTGTTTCTGTGGTGTTGCCTGGTCTGTTTCTGGTGTAGTCGGAATGGTCTGTAGTCTGTCGACCCTCTGAGGCCAACATCACCCTATCTTTGGGTGGGGGAGGTGTTCAGTGTCTAAGGACCTCCTGGCGTCTCAAGGAGTCCAACCTCATGTGCCTGTTGGACAGCCCTGAAGACTTTTGGGTGGCAGTATCTTTCTTGTCCGAGAGTGACGCCTGTCCCTCTGGCGCCGACCTGTGCATATGCTTGTGGAGCATAATCACCAGGGGCACTTGGGCAGATGAACGCCCTTGAGACAAAGACTAATTGCCCTTGGAGTGAGTGGAGGTGGTAGTCTTCTTTTAGGAAGCCTCAGCAACAGCCATTGAACCTGGGGAACTGATTCGACCTCCCTTGCCAGGGGAAGAAGCAGAAGACCTGTGAGGGGACCTAGGGCTGATTCTGACCTGGCTCTCTCTTATCCCTATGGTGATGTTTCCCACCGATCTCTTCTCTTTGGGAGAGGAATCCCTAGCTGAAGAGGAAGAGCTGCATCCCAAATGGGTCCTCTACATGGCGCCACTTGTTGCTCCAGCAGGTAGGCCTTGAGAGTCTTGAGGTGGCGGATGCGAGTCTTGTTACTGAATTTCTGGCAGTCGCGACAGTCTGGCCAGTGGTCAGAACCTAGGCAGATCAGGCAGGCAGAGTGGCTGTCCCTCACGGGATCTGCTTATCACCCGTGCACTTCGACTTCTGCTGCTGGGATGATGATGAAGACATGCACTGGATTGAAGAAAAAGTCAAATGGAAGAAGATGTACGACGGTAACTGTGCAAAATGCAAAATGGCGGTCGACTGCAAAAAAGGCGTCTGTGGAGTCGATGTTAGCATGTCGTCGGCAGGAAAAGAACTGAGGTGGTGTTGGGGACCGCCTCCTTATACCAGAACTGACATCGGGCAGAGCCGATGTCGGGAAGTGTCCCCACCATAGACTGCTAGCTAGAAGTTTTCCATGGGGTCCTAATGCCTGATGGCTTAGTCCCATTGGTATTACCTGCTGCAGAGCTCCCCTCGAAGAAAGATCTGCCTGACTGGTGCAGACAATGAAACCAAATGACTTAATTCCTGACTTTCCGTGGGTAAAGTGCACATTCTCTCTCTCTCTCTCTCTCTCGCTGCTCAGCTATTTGCAAGGTAAGAACTGAGTTCTTATGCTGTGGATGACATTTACAAAGAGAAGAATGCCCAGGAATGAGGTTCATCTATTCATAATTTTGGAACAGTTGGATTTTAAAAACCTCAAAAATGTTGTCTTTTTACTCCCCAGCATTTTTTTTCACCTCCGTAGTAGTTCGTGGTTTGCTGCTGTAATCTACCCAGCATCTATTTATTACATCTATGTCTTGTAAATTGGACTGTTAAAGTCCAAATGGCATGTTTTCTCCTGTATAAAAATAA
This sequence comes from Neoceratodus forsteri, assembly GCA_016271365.2. NCBI lineage: Eukaryota > Metazoa > Chordata > Ceratodontiformes > Ceratodontidae > Neoceratodus > Neoceratodus forsteri. Next base: position 196,250,091 of record CM028134.1, read on the forward strand.
AGTTTTTACCATACCATACCAATGTGATACTGTATATATTTTTAAGCACCTAATCTTTTTTTTAATTGGCTATGCACAGATTTAGTCATTTTGGTGTTCACACTATAGTCCTTCTGTGGAAGGTAAAGACGCCAAGAGACATTTGCTTTGAGACTTTCTGACAGAAGCCATGCAGCTCTTGGACTTACACAGTCTAAGTGATTATATTAATTTTGTATACTCTTTTTACTTGCTCTGTTTTTTGCTGGGGGAAGCAGCTGCTCTCAGCATCCCCCCCTTACCCCTGGCCTTGGGCCACCTCTGTGGGCCACTCCTCCCCCTGGTGGGGATGGTGGGGCCATAGCCGCACCACTGCACACAGGGAGCCAGCTACGCGACGGGAGAGGGGACCCAACCGTGACTGGGTGCACAGGGTGGAGAAGCTTGTGCCATCTGGACGGCTCCCTCCATTTTTCGCCCATGTTCCACCCTGAAGGTGGCAGACGTCCAATGATGTCAACATAGTGTGCGCGCACATCAGCACACTCACGGCAGACATCCGCCAATGGCCCTTGCACCTTTTTGCTAGCAATCTTGGCCTGGCACCCAGCCTCTGCTGGGTGGCACTCAAGCATCGGACCACCAAAGCCGGCCTGGTGGCACTGAGGCACTGGATGCCACACCTCACGCTATGCCGGCGATCCGGGTTCGGGAATTATCTCAGGTTGTTGGGGGTCAGCAGGGGCAGGAGAAGATTGAGCGTCCGGAGGACTGCTTTCCTCTCCTGGGAGTGGATGGGTCCTGTCTCCTGTGGTTTAGCAGCTCCTGGTGGAGATATGGGGCTGCTGCAACCATGAAGATCTAGCAAGATGGGGTATGGGGGCTGTGGTGAACGTCCTACGGGCAGGTGTGGGAGCACGCCCGTCGCACGCTGGATGTCACTGCATGTCCGCGCCACGGGAACCAGAACAAGGGAAAAGTGCCCCATCTCTGGCAGGCGAAGGTGGGTCCAGGGGTGATGCACCCATGCCCAATATCGGGTTCTCATGCCATTTCTGGTGCTCTGCCAATCCTGGCTGCCCCACTAGATTCAAGCTAGAGCACCAGGGAGTAGGTGATCCCACCCCAGGGAACTCAGAGACAGGGGGTCAGGTGGATCAGGTGGAAGGCAGGCGGGCCTCAGAGCAGCAGAGGATGGACTTCAGATGGGCGGAGAAAATGCCACCAAGCGACCTCACTGGAGAGTTCAGAGCTGGAGAGAGAGGAGAGGTAAATAAAGCTGACAAAAAAAAAAAAAAAGAGCATCGGACCACCATGGAGCCCCCCAACCAGGGAGGTGGAGAGCGGTCTGTTGGATGTTTTGCCAACCCCGTTAACCCTCAGACTCCCAGATCTGCTCCTGAACCCAGGTAGTCTGCGCCAATGGGCCGGCAATTCTGTATACTCTTTATTTAAGCAATAACGACCGAGACATTGGTAATTTCCTGGGGATTAACGACCAGCTTCCCGGTTGTTATTGCAATTATAAATCTAATCTCAATAACAATGTTATTTTTTTTCCTATTATTTAAGGTTTTAAGTAGAGTGGTTCGAGTCGTGTGTGCCCCACAGTGTCAGTTTGCAACTGGATCAGTTATTTCTAAAACCGTAATGACCGATCCAGTAGCCAATCAGGACCTAGCTAGGCTCATGTATAATTAAACTTATAACTGGTCGTAGCTCTCCCCAAAGACTATCTTAATGACATAAGACAATCTTTACCTTTTTTTTTTAAATTTAGTGCACTTTACACCCCTCAGCACCTGAACAGCCCACATAAACTTATCGTTCCACCCAGCACCATCACCTGCCTTTCCTGGGACTTACCTCAACTCCAGTGTTCCCCATGGATGACCCCATCATGGGAAGCACTGCCGTAGAGTCAGGTCTTCCCATGACAGATGTTTAGTGTCAGTCCCTGGAGCATGAGCCAGGTAGGTGGCGCGGGACCTACAGCGAGTGGCAGCATGCACAATCACAGTTCTTCACTTTTACGGTCCCTGTCCCACGGACGTCAGGAGGCCCTATGGCTGACGCATGCATGCAAGTCTGCAACATGCATCAGAGTATGGACATCCTCCTCCTATCTTGATCTTTGGCCCCAGCTTGCACTGCCACCTGTGGTCACCGTTTGCAGTTCACCGCAGAGTGCAGGCGCTCTCCCACATCTGAGGAAGCACTCAACCATCCTCCCCCGGGCAGCCCTCTGATGATCCAGGCTCATTCCCGAACCAGGTCACTGTCATCACAAGTGGTATCACTAGCACTGCGACGAAGGGCCAGCTGATGATCTTTATTGTTAGTATTAAGAGGCGTGGCACCCTCACTGTTTAGGCACTAATACCGTATGCTCCAGGTATGATTTTTGGTTGTATTTGTGTTTTATTCTAACAGTACACATACAGTTTAAAAAAAATGAAGAGCCTTCAAGAGATATAATAAAGGCATGAGGAGGAATTGAAGGAATATCAGTGGAAGGTAAACGAGGCAAAGGGTGTGAGCAGAAGGGCATATGCATATACAAAGCTGACCATAGCTGAGGGTGTTTGGGGGTTAGATATACTAGGGAGAAAAAGACAAAAGGGGTAATTGTTTGTTGGGGGGAGGTTAGTGGAGGATGATGGGCAAAAGGCAAATATTTTGAACAATTACTTCTGCTCGGTACTAGAAAGTGGTTTGAAAGCTTCTGCGGGGGGGGGTGCAAGAAATGGGGTGAGTAGTGTTCCCAATCAACAGAGTGAACATGGGGCTTGTAGCCCTTATGTTAAGTAAGGCACAGGACCTGACAGCTTACACCCGAGGATGCTCAGCGAGTTAGGATCACAGCTGGCTGAGCTGTTCAGATGCTCCATGGAGTCATGTGAGGTGTTGGCGGATTGGGGATATGCAGCTGTGGTTCCATTCCATAGGGGTGGAGGACAGGGAAACTACAGACTGGTCGGTCTTATCTCAATTACAGGTAAGTGGAAGATGACCCTGATCAAGGAAAGCATAGTAGCCCACCTGGAGGCAAATGGGTTGCGCGACCAGAACAGCACAGATTCATGGTGGCAAGGTCATGCCACATCAGCCTATTAGTATCTTCTGGCTGGTTCACAAGACAGAGGACAGTCAGTAGATTTACTCTAATTCAGTTTCAGCAAAGCCATCAATTTAGTCCCACACAGACCCAATGGTATGAGAACAACACTGCTGTGCGCGACACAAACCCAGCAGTCCTGAGAACAGCACCTCTGTGCACATACAGGCCCAACAGTAATGAAGACACCTCTGCACACACACAGAGCCAATGACACTGAGAATAACACTGCAGTGCACACAGACCAAAAGATACTGAAAACAAAGCTGTGAACATACTGACCCAACGGTATGGAGAACAACACCGCTGCCCACACACAGACCCAACAGTACTGTGAACAACACCTCTGTGCACACTCAGACCCAGTGGTACTAAGAACACCGTTGTGCTCACACAGACCCAATGATACAGAAAACACCACCCTTTGTGCATATACAGAAACACCTCTGTGACCATACAGGCCTGACAGTACTGAGAAAAACAGCTCTGCACAAACAGACCCGAAGGAAATGAGGACACCACTGCTGTGTACACACTTACCCAGTGGTACTGAAAACACCATTCTATACTCAAAAAGCCCAGCGGTACTGAAAACAACACCTCTGTGCACACACAGACCCAATGCTACTACTGTGTATATACAGACTTACTTTAACAGAGTGCAAACAGTGGCGATGGTGCAAAAAGTAGCATCAGTAACAGTTGTGTATAGTGCAGGAGACTGTTTCAGGAGCTGCTCACTGCCTGGCCAGAAGGGTAGTTGCAACATGGCAAAATATTGAAATCAGGGTCGCAGGACTACATAACTGTGGGAAAGTTATCTCAAGGATCTACAGCAGTATTAGACAAAGAGTCAGTAGCTACAGGCACCTAGTGTGATAGAGGTTTATGGGTGGGGGTATCAGAGACAGGTCAATGAATGGTATTAATACCATTTATATGAAAATACTACCGGTGGAAGAGCGAACAGTAAATACTTTACAGTACTAAAAGTCATCTGGACTTCTAACAGAGAACACTTATGTGCACACAGACCCAAAAGTCTGACATCATGAATAGGAGAGAACCAGAATGACAGTTGATGGTAGATTTGATTATGGATAAGAATACGGTTGTTTGTTCATATAATGTCCACGGTCTCTTGAATCCTGTAAAGAGAAGCAAGGTCTTAAATTTTCTCCTGCATTACAAAGGTGGACTTCTTGTTCTTACAGGAGATTCATTTGTCTCAGGCAGAACACCAGAAATTAGCCAAATTTGGGTTCGGTTCTGTGGCTACGGTCTCCTACAAAAAAGGTAGATGATGAGGGGTAGCAATTTTGGTCCCCAGTAGAACCCTATTTGAAATGGTGGATACTTTAGTTGACACAGAAGGCAGATATGCCTTGATGAAAGGTAGATTTCAAAGCACTCTGGTAGCCCTGGCATCACTATACTTTCCCCCAGTTCTGATTCGTCTGAATACTGCTCCTTTTTGCTCACCTTATTGGAAAGAGCAGAAGGTTCGTTAATGTGTGTGGGTGGGGATTTCAATTTAGTTTTCAACCCCACCTGGACTCTACTTCCAAAATACCATGACGGGAGCACCGGGTGGCAAGAGAGGTACGTGGACTGTTGGCAGGGTTAAGGTATTTAGATGCATGGTGTCATCTACATGGGCAGCGGAGAGACTATACGTTCTACTCTGTGGCCCATTGGATGTACTCGCTTATAGATTACTTTATTGTACCCTGGGAAATGATTGATAAGGTAATGGATAGCTGGATTGGGGACTTTACTCTCTCGGACCACAGACCCCTTTTCATGAAGCTAAACCTAGGAGATTTTTGTCGGAACACCTTCTGGGGGCTTAATGTGTCCTTGGTGAAGGACTCAATCCAAACTGCTTATGAGCAAGCAGTGAGGGATAATTTATCCCCTGATATTTCCCCAGCCTTACTCTGGGATACGGCGAAGGCCATCCTCAGAGGGAAATTTCTAGAACTTTCAGTCCATAAGAAACGGCTCAGAGAAGCAAGGAAAACACAACTTATTGAACAAATTCAACAACTGTAAGTATTACAGAAAGTAAGAATAGATAAAAACCGAACTAAAGAACTGACGGTATTAAAAAAGGAACTGAGATCCCTTCTGAATTATTATGTAGAGCAAAAATACAGGTTACTCACCTGTAATAGGAGTTCTAGAAGTGGTATATGTTGTTCATCCACACTTATTGGCAGGTTCCTTGCCGCTTTAAATGTTGCCGGAAGGTCTTCAAGCTGGCTCCTCCCACCCACCGGATGGTAAACCTCAGCTCCGCCCATGACGCAAGGATCTAGCCCTGGAAGCCAGGTTGCGCCAGTCAAGCCGGAGGTCAGGTTAGGTGGATGAACAACATATACCACTCCTAGAACTCCTGTTACAGGTGAGTAACCTGTATTTCTAGGGACGTGGATATGTCGTTCAATCCACACTTATTGGCAGACTCCTAGCAGTTCTCCGGGAGAAGGGAGGCAAGGCGCGCACCCCCTACTTAGGGAATAAGGACTGGAGAACAGAGGTCCCAAAACCAGCATCCCGGTGTGACTCAAGGTCAATGTGGTAGTGGGAAATGAAGGTGTTTGCTGACTTCCAGGTAGCATCCCTGCAGATTTCCTGGATAGGGACATCCCTAGAAGCAGCCACCAAAGCAGCGGTATGGCGGGTAGAATGAGCTCCTATCCCTTTGGGAGGCTTCATGCCCGCCAACCTATAGCAGAGATCTATACAGGAGGTGATCCGCCTGCCTACCGTCCGCTTGGCTGCAGGCCTGCCAGGTGCGGCTTCAGCGTAGGTGACAAACAGCTGGCTAACCTCTCCCCAAACTTCAGCCTCTACTCCTTATAATAAGAGAGCGCTTCTAGGGTCCAAAGTATGGAGCCTATATTCGACCTCCGAGGTGTGATTGGGTAGAACACTGGCAGAGTCAACACCTGGTTAAGGTGAAACTCTGACATCACCTTTGGAAGGAATTTCAGGTGGGGGCGCAGACCAACCTTGTCCCTATGGAAGACCAGATAAGGAGACTCGATGGAAAGTGCCTGAAGCTCTCCCATCCTTCTGGTTGATGTAATAGCCACCAAGAAGGCGGTCTTCCATGACAGGTGGGAGATGTCACACCTGTGCATTGGTTCAAATGGCTTGCCCATGAGCTTAGCCAGTACCAGCAGTAGATCCCACGGAGGTGGAGGTTCTCGCAATGAAGGGGATATGTGATCAAGGCCTTGAAAAAAGCGCCGGCCACCTACCCTGTGCACACACACTGCTTCTCCGCCCGCCACCGCAAGCAGAGATGGCTGCCAGGTGCATCTTAAGGGTCGTCGACCGAAGCCCTAGCTGAGAAAGGGACCACAGGTAATCCAGAATGCTAGCCAAGGAACAGGAAGAAGGGTCCAACCTCTTGTCCTGACACCAAATGGAGAATCTCTTCCATTTAAAAGCATAGCATTTTCTGGTCGACTCCTTGCGGGACACCTCCACGACGTTGAGGACCTCGTCGGAAAGACCCAAGGCCTGGAACTCTAGCCGCTCAGAAACCAGGCCGTCTGGTGCAGGGATTGAAGGTCCAGGTGGAGAACTTTCCCCTTGTTGACTGAGAGTAGGTCTGGGCGGGCTGGAAGCCGCCTCGGGAGCCTGGAGCTGAGGCTGAGGAGATCTGGGTACCAGTACTGGCATGGCCAGTCTGGGGCTACCAGAATCACCTATGCCTTGTCCCTCTTTGCCTTGAGAAGCATCTTGTGGATCAAGGGAAATGGAGGGAAGGCGTAGAAGAGGCCCGGGGTCCACGGCCTTGAGAAGGCATCCCCCTGCAGCAAGCCCTGCTGAGGAAGGGCGGGCATGAAACAGCCTCAGCTTCGCACTCTCCCTGGAGGCAAACAGATCTACCTGAGGGGTGCCCCACTGGGAGAACAGATCTTGCACTACCTCCGGCAGGAGAGACCACTCGTGAGATGCAGCGCCTATCTGGCTGAGGGCATCGGCCAGACTGTTGGAGGCTCCTGCCACATGGATGGCTAGGAGATCCGCCTCCAGGCTAATCACGAGAGTCCAAGTGTGGAGAGCTTCCTTGCACAGGGGCAAGGAGTGCGTCCCACCCTGTTGGTTCAGGTAGTACATCGTCATGGTGTTGTCCGTCTGGACCAGGACCACTTGACCCCGTACAAACGGAATGAAGGCGGTGAGGGCTAGTCGGACCACTCGAGGCTCCAGCAGGTTGATGTGGCATTGTGACTCCTGAGGGGACCAGAGGCCGTGGGCTCTGAGCTTCTCCAGATGGGAACCCCAACCCATCAGAGAGGCATCGGTCGTCAGAGTGACTGTCGGCTCGGGGCAGACAAATGAGATACCCTCCTGCAGATGAGCTGGAATGAGCCACCACTGCAGGCTGTTCCACATCTCCTGGGTCACTGTCACTGGCTGGTCCAGAGGACCGGAGCGCTCTGACCACTGGCGGGCCAGCCCCCAATGCAGGGGATGCATATGCCAGCGGACCCAATGGACCACGCTGGTGCAGGCTACCATGAGGCCCAGAAGGCACAGGAAGTCCCGGGCAGGGCACAATTGCCCAACCAGAAATGATTGGGCAAAGGAGGAAAGGACCTCGACCCCATCTGCTGGGAGTCAGACTCTGGCTCGAAGAGAGTCGAGCTCTGCCCCGATGAACTGAATCACCTGCGATGGCACGAGTTCTGACCTGGCCTCGTTCATGAGGAGGCCAATCTGAGAGCAGACCTAGAGGGCCAGATCCCTGGACCGCTCCACCTCCAACCTGGAGGGGGCTGCAATCAGCCAGTCGTCCAGGTAAGGGCACACCTGGACCCCTCGGTGCCACAGGAATGCTGTCACCACTGCCATGTATTTTCTGAAGACCCTGGGAGCTGGAGAGAGGCTGAAGGGCATGGCCGGAATTCGCAAAGGGATCCCTCTGCTCTGAAGTGGAGGAACCGCTGATGAGACGGATGGATTGGGACATGAAAAAACGTGTCCTGAAGGTCCAGAGAACAGAACCACACACCTGGCTCCAAGGATGGAATGATCTGAGCCAGAGTGACCATCCTGAAGGTTTCTAGACCTTAGGAACTTGTTCAGGTCGTGTAGGTCGAGAATGGGGCACCAACCCCCCGTCCGTTTTGGGACCAGGAAGTACCTGGACACAAACCCTGGGTCTGGAGGGGGGTCCGCCACCTCGCTGATCACCTGCTTCTGGAGGAGCAAGGCAATGTCGGCTCAAGGAGCCAACAGAGAGGCTGCGGAATATGTAGCCCCCGTGGGGCGATGGCTCGATGGGGGGGGAGAACTGCTCAATTCCAGAGGCAGACCTCTCGCCTACCACTTCCAACATCCAGCGGTCCGCTGTGATAGCGGACCAGGCGGAAAGAAGTGGCGGAGCCATCCCAAACAGGGGAACCCAGGAGGAGTGACAAGGTTGAGGTGACACCCCAACCCGTCACTGGGCAGGCTTGGAGGAAATGCGGCCGAGGAACCTCCTGGGCCTTTTCCTCCAGGCTTCCTACTGAGGAAGCAGCAGGCTTGGCTTTGGGGTGCTAAGCGTGAGCCTGCTGGCCCTGATGCTGGTGTTGCTGGGCCAGACGCAGCGCAGGGGCTGAAGGACTAAGGGCTACGCTGCTGCTGGTGGCTTTTGTCCTTCTGGGCAGACGTGACCGAGTCCAAGGTGGCATTGGACTTCTCGATCCATTGGAGATGACCCTCCACCCCGGGCCCAAATAAGTCAGTTCCCAGGAAGGGAATGTCTGTCAGCTTGTGCCGGGTATCTGCTGTGAAGGTGGAGATCCGCAGCCAAGCTCCACGGCACATGGCCACTGCAGCCGCTACTGACCAGGCACATGAATCAGCAATGTCCAAAGAAGTTTGGAGCTGCTGTTTAGCTACTGCCCTTCCCTGATCCCGCACCTGCTTGACTGTCGTCTGAAGGTCAGCCGGGAGATGAGGAATCACCTCATCCAGGGAGCCCAAAAGGGTGTGTGAAAAGTGTACCATCAGAATGGCTGAGCTAGCCTGACGAAGGCCTAGGGAGGAAGCAGCGTATACCTTCTGCCCTGAGTAGTCCAACTTCTTGGATTCCTTATCGGGTGGTTTGTCCACATCCCAAGCGTTCCCGGAACGCCGGAAAACGCTATCAGTCACTAACCCCTCCGCAAAGGGGTGCTCTGACAAACCAGAGAGTGAACCGGTAGGGACCGCATACTTTCGAGCCATCCTGGCCGAAGGTGCGGGACAAGATACTGGCCGCTGCCACAACTCCAGGTCTGGGCCAACAATGGCTTCGGCCACAGCAAAGGCCTCCATAGGGGAATCCCCTCGATCCAGTATCTCCATGAGGGGATACTTGGCCCGCTTTGAAACGGGTTCGAGCTTCATCCCAGTAGACTCTGAGATGAGTCGAAGCATTCCCAAAAACGAGGATGGGCTCTCGTCCACCGACTGACTCCCTGCAGACTCCAGGTCAAGCGGCCTGGAGAATAAGGAGTCGTCGTCGTCAGACTCCGAGGAGTCTGTGAACAGCTGCTGAGCGCCTCAGCCACCCTCCATGTGCCGAGGTCGATCGGGAGTGAGGGTGACCGACAACCTATGGGGCAAGCCCTGACCCGACCGAGAATCCTTGGTTGGGGCCCCAGTCTTCAGTTGTGGAGGTTCCACCACAATGGGTGGAGCAGCCGGTTTCGGCCGAACAACCGGCGCCGATGGTGGTTCCTTGACTACTACGAGGGGTTGTTTCCGCCGCTCCGGTGACAGCCACTTAATGGCCAGAGAAGGCAACGGAGTCGGCTTGTTACCGACAGTAAGAGCTGCTGCCACATCAATTCCTCGTAGCGCCGGCCACAACTTGCACCGAGCCTATCCTCCAAGAGGACGAAGAGGATGAGCGGCGATGCCGCTTCCATGGTGCGAGATTGAGACCGCTGATGTGGGTGGGATCGGCTGGACCTGGAAGAGGACTGAGACCTTCGGGGATTCTGAGGGTGGGTCTCAGAGGGATGGGAAACCCGCTCTTCCCTCAGTTCAGGGACCTTAACTGGGGACTCCGGCACAGGAGGCACAGGCAAGTCCTCAGTTTCCACGGGAACTGGTGAAGTAGGGTTGTCGGCATCTCCAGTCGACAAACCGTCCGACGGGTCGAGAAAAATCTCAGCCGCGTCGACGGGTGTCTCAGCCGGCTGACCTGACGGGGACACTGTGAAGCCAGGAGCCTTAGCCGAAACCTTGACCGAAGTCGAAAGTCGACGGTCCGGTGAAGGGGAACTCTCCCGCTCCCACGAACGTCAACGATGGGACTTACCTTTTGAGTCCTTCTTCTTGGACCGACTGGAATGTCCTGATGGTCCTTCTCCCTTGGTGGAGAGGTATTGACAAAGTTCTTTAAAAGAAGCTGTATAGGAAGAGCCCAAGGAGAGCGGTTTAAATGCCACGACTGAGGAGGAAGAAGAAGCGGCCTGGGCCACCTCCCCCTTGAGGGCGATCATCTGCTCCAACTGTTCCACGGAGTCCGCTGCCGCGGATACCTCCCAATGGGCCTCCTTCGACTTGACCGGCGGGTACCGTTTCTCAGGGTGCCCAAGAAGTAGTCGAGCAGCATGGTCCTCCAAGACCGAAGCCAAGAAGGATCTGCACAATTCACAAGCCTGTGAATCGTGGCCAAGCCCCAGGCAGTAGACGCATGTGGAGTATGGATCGGTCCAGGACATCTTCTGCCCACAGGGCACCGATGAAAGCTGGGAGTTGATTTGTCCATCGCAGCCACAAGGGAAGACGAAGACCGGAGTCCTGTAAATTTTAGAATTAGTTTCGGGTTAACCGAAGTGTGTGGATCCAGGCCTAAAACACAGAGCGCTAAGGAGGGAACCTGAGCTTCCAAGCAGTAAGGAAGATCTGGCGTCATAGGGTGGAGCCGAGGGTTTTACCACCCGGGTGGGTGGAAGGAGTCAGCTTGAAGACCTTCCGGCAACATTTAAAGCAGCAAGGAACTTCCCAATACGTGTGGATTGAACAACATATCCACGTCCCTAGAAAAAAAGGTTACTCACCTGTAACAGTAGTTCTAGGAGTGGTATATGCTGTTCATCCACACTTGCTGGCATGTCCTTTCCCTTTAAGATTCTTGCCAGAAGGTCTAAAAACTGGCTCCTCCCACCCACCCAGGTGGTATATGCATCGGCTCCACCCCTTGATGCCAGATCTTGCCCACTGGAAGCTTAAGTTGTGTGTCGAAGCCAGGGAGGTCAGGTGAGTCCGTGTGGATGGACAACATATACCACTCCTAGAACTACTGTTACAGGTGAGTAACCTGTTTTCCTAGGATCGTGGATATGTTGTTCTATCCACACTTGTTGGCAGACTCTAGTAGTTCTCTGGGAGGAGAAGTAAGGTGCACTCCCTCACTACTTACTGGGGAACAGAGACTGGCAAACTGAGGCCCAAAACCAGCATCCCAGCGAGACTCTAGGTTGATGTGGTAGTGGGAAATGAAGGTGTTTTCTGACTTCCAGGTAGCAGCCTGCAGATTTCCTGGAGAGGGACGGCCCTGGAAGCAGCCACTGACACAGCAGTATGGTGGATGGAGTGAGCTTTTATCCCTATGTGAGGCTCCTTGCCCGCCAACCTATAGCAGGGATCAATGCATGATGTAATCCATCTGCCAATCATCCACTTGGCTGCAGGTCTGCCAGGTGCGGCCTCAGCGTAGGTGACAAACAGCTGGCGAACCTCTTCCTGAACTTCAACCGTTCACTCCTTATAATAAGAGACTGCTCGTCTCAGGTCCAAAGCCTGTACTTGGCCTCCGAGGTGTAATTAGGGTAGTACACTGGCAGAGTCAACACCTGGTTAAGGTGAAACTCCAACACCACCTTCGGAAGGAATTTCGGGTGGGGCGCAGGACAGCCTTGTCCCTGTGGAAGACCAGGTAAGGAGACTCAACAGAGAGTGCCTGTAACTCCCCAGTCCCTCTGGTTGATGTGATAGCCACCAAGAAGGCAACCTTCCATGACAGATGTGACATCTCACACCTGTGCATCGGTTCTTGATAGCCACTAAGAAGGCAGCCTCCACGACAGATGTGACATCTCACACCTGTGCATCGGTTCGAATGGCTTACCCATGTGCTTTGCCAGTACCAGCAGTAGATCCCATGATGATGGTGGTGGTTCACGCACCAGAGGGGAAATATGGTCGAGGCCTTTAAAGAAGCACCAGACCACCTTCTCCTGTGCCACCGTCTGCTGACCGCCCCATGGCCGGTAAGCAGAGATCATTGCCAGCTACACCTTAAGGGTCGCCGATCGACGCACTTTGACAGAGACCAAGCTGTTCGAGGATATAGCCACCAGACAGAACAAAGGTCTAAACCCTTGCCCTGACACCAAATGGAAAACTTTTTCCACTTGAAGGCATAGCACCTCCTGATCAAGCCTTTCTGGATACTTCCACTACTGTGAGTACATCCTCAGAGAGAACCAAAGCCTGGAATTCTAGCCGCTTCAAGAACCAGGCTGTCAGGTGCAGGATTGAAGGTCCGGATGGAATACCTTCCCTGATTGACTAATATGAGGTCCAGACGTACTGGAAGAGGCCTCGGGGGCCTGGAGCTGAGGCGATCTGGAAACCAGAACTGGCGAGGCCAGTCTGGGGCTACCACGATCACCTGTGCCTTGTCCCTCCTGACCTTGGGAATCACCTTATGAACCAAGAGAAAAGGAGGAAAGGCATAGAAGAGGCCTGGGGTCCACAGTCTCGAGAAGACATCCCCCTGCAGTGAGCCCTGCTGAGAGGGGGTGGGCATGAAAAGTACAGTTACGTAGGAACTTACCATAACAGTAGATCTTCAAGAGAGGTTCCTTCAGTAGGTCATTATATATAGGACTGACGCCACCTGGCACAGGTCCACATGGCAGACTTTTCTAGCAATCCCTGACAGGGGACCGCCCACCCGACATCATGTGACTGACGTCAGTGTGGCCGTATATAGTGGGTGGTCCCCATGCCCGCCATCCAGTTCTCCCACTGGTGCCAGAAAGAGGCCTGACAGCAGGAGCAAACAGGATTTGGAGTCCCTGTATAAGAAATAAAATGAGGGAAGGAGGGAGGCCTACTGAAGGAACCTCTCTCGGAATCTACTGTTACCGTAAGTTCCTACCTAACTGTACTATCTTACTTTGAGAGGGTTCCTTCAGTAGGTCATTACATATAGGACCGAAGTCCCGAGCAGTCCCTTCCAAAGAGAGACCGAGAGAAACAAGGGAGGAGGAGAAAATAATTCCAACAGAAACTGGAAACCAGAATGGACCCAGCCTAGGACAGAAGGCCCTGCAAGACAGCTAGGCTGAAGCCAGCCCTCCGCCTAGAAGCAATGTCCAGACTGTAGTGTTTAGTAAAAGTATGGGCAGAACTCTAAGTAGCTGCGGTGCGGATATCAGCTGCAGAGATGGTCCGCAAAATGGCAGCGGAAGCAGCCATGCCCCTAGTAGAATGACCTCTGATGGCACCCGGCAGAGGTTTTTCGTACTTTTGGTAACAATACCAAATACAGTTGCCTAACCATTTGGAAAGGCAGTGCTTTGAAACTGCTTTGCCCTTTGATCTGGGGCAAAAGAAACAAAAAGCTGAGCGCAGCTACGGCAATCCTTGGTTCAGTGTGTGTAGCACCGAAGGATCTGATGGACGTCCATGGTGTGCAGGAGTGCCTCACCTCTATTCGAAGGGGACAGAAAGTAAACTGGAAGCTCTACTGATTGGTTCAGTGTGGCTTCTGACACCACCCTGGGTAAAAACTTAGGATTTGTCCTGAGGACCGCCCAGTCCTTGTGGAAAATAAGATAAGGATCTTTACAAACCAGAGCATGAAGCTCTGAAATCCTTCGAGCTGACGTAATGGCAACTAAAAATAACATCTTCCAGGAAAGGAAGCGCAAATCACAGTTCATGGCCGGTTCAAATGGGGGAACAGTGAGATTCTCCAACACAAAGTTCAAATCCCAAGGTGGAGTTGGGCTGCGGATGGGGGGGTTTCAGATGGAGGATCCCTTTCAGAAAGATTTTTGAGACCTCCAACTGGCCACAGGTTTACCATCCAGCAGCTCGTGGTATGCCAAAATTGCCAAAAGGTGGACCTTCAAGGAGGAATAAGACAGACCTGAATCTGACAAATGCAGGAGGTATTCCATGATTTGTGGTGTGGAACAAGAAAAGGGGTTCCACTTTTTGGAAGTCACCCAGATGGAAAAATGTTTCCACTTCATGGAATAAGTGGAATGAGCGGAAGGTTTTCTAGCCTCTAAAAGAACCTGAGCTACCCGACAGCGGAACCCAAAGCAAGAAATCGCTGTATCTGCAGGAGCCACGCATGAAGATGCAGGGTCCTGAGCCCCGGAAGAACAAGGAGACCTTGATCCTGAGTCAAGAAGTCGTGGGTCACTGGAAGTGGAACCGATGGTTCCCTCGATAGCTGTTGTAACAGCGGGAACCAAATTTGTCTCGGCCAGAAAGGGGCGATGAGAATCATCCTCGCCTTCTCTGCCTGAAGCTTGAGAAGGACCCTCTGGAGAATGGGAAACGGAGGGAAGGCGTACAAAAATGTCCCTGTCCAAGAGAGAGACAGCAGGTCATGCCAGAAAGCACCATGCCCTGGAACGAGCAAGCAAAAACTGGGAAATTTTGCGTTGTATTGGGAGGTGAAAAAAGGTCACTTTCCGGATGCCCCATCTTAGGAAGAGAGATTCTGCCACTTCTTGATTTAATTCCCATTTGTGAGTTAGGGTCCAAGACCTGCTGAGACTGTCTGGCAGGACATTTTGAACGCCTGGAACATGCCATCCACTAGAGCCAGATCGTGCTGTACTGCCCCGTTTCACACCTCGCCTCCCTGCACAGGGGATACGAGCGAGTTCCTCCTTGTTTGTTGAGGTACAGGACTACCGACAATGTCAGACCTGGACATTGTGGCCATCACAGAAACCTGGTGTAATGATAACCATGACTGGGAGATGGCCATACCTGGCTAAAACATATTCAGAAGAGACAGGGCAGATAGGATGGGAGGAGTGGTGGCACTGTATGTGAAAAAATGACATAAGGGCCACAGAGATCCAGTAGGAACAAAAAGGGGGAAGAGATACTGTGGGTTAAGCTGGAAAGGAAAATGGGGCCAGCCATCTGCACAGGTGTGGTCTATAGGCCACCAGCCCAGGAGGAAGGAAAGATAGGTGATGCTAGCCATCCAAAGGATGGCAGACAAAGTGAGGTAGTGCTGGTTGGAGACCTCAATATTCCAGACGTGGACTGGAGCATCCCAGCAGCAGCATCAACTAGGAGCAGATTTATCCTGGACTCCCTTCAGCGTGCCTTCCTCGAGCAACTGGTCATGGAACCAACTTGGCAGAAGGCAATACTGGACTTTGTGCTCACAAACAGGGACAGTGTGATAGGGGTAAGTGGGGGAGCACCTGGGGAACAGTGACCACCAGTCATTGTGGTTTGAAATCACAGAAGGAGCAGAACCAAACCACACAAAACACGTATCCTGGATTTTCGGGGACAGACTTTGGGAAAATGGGGAGATGCTTGAAAGAGGCATTAAGGGAATGGGGCAGGAATCAAGTTGAGGAACAGTGGGCAGTATTTAAAACAGGGATTACAAGAACAACAGAATTGTGCATTAAGCAGGTTAGCAAGGGGAAAAGGAAGAGGAGGCCATTATGGTTTTCAAGGAGGTAGCGGAGAAAGTGAAAGCCAAAAGATTGCATTCAGGCAATACAAAAGACACAGGCAGAAGGGATAGGGAGAAGTACCAGGAGAAGCAAAGGGAGGCAGGGAGGTCAGTAAGGGAAGCCAAAGCTCAGACAGAAGAGCACATTGCAAAATCAGTGGGGATAAAACCTTTTACAGGTACATAAGTGAAAAAAGAAAGGCAAAGGGAGGGATAGTGAGACTGAAGGGTGAGGATGGGGCCACGTGGAGGATGACAACAGTAAAGCTGACATATTGAACAGGTATTTCTGCTCAGTCTTTACCGAGGAATAGGAGGGTAATGGGTCTGAAGGGAGTACAAGGGGTTGGAATGGTGCAGAAATGGACACAAGTTCCTCTACATGAGAAAGGGTCCTGAAGGAACTGGAAATAATAACAGTTGATAAAGCAATGGGGCCAGATGGGGTGCACCCCAGGGTCCTTAAAGAACTAAGAGGTGGTGACTGAACCTCTGGCAATCCTGTCTAGCCGATCGCTGGAAACAGGGAGGTACCCAAAGACGGAGGACAGCAGATGTAGTCCCCTTATACAAAAGTGGGAACAAAGAGGAAGCGTGAACTACAGACCAGTCAGCCTCACCGTAGTGGGAATACCATGGAAGCACTACTGAAGGAGAGATTGGTGGAACATCTGGTTGTCAATGGACTACAGGACCCAAGGCAGCATGGTTTCACCAGGGGAGGTCATGTCAGACCAACCCGCTGAATTTTTTCGACTGGGTGACTAGGAGGTGGATCAGGAGGGCAGTGGACATGGCCTATCTGGACTTCAGCAAGGTCTTTGACACTGTGCCACATAGAAAACTATTACACAAACTGGGGAATATGGGTGTGAGCAGGACAGTAGTGCAGTGGGTAGGTAACTGGCTGGGCGGCAGGACACAGAGGGTGGCGGTAAATGGCTGTCACTTCACAGAGGGAAGCGTGACCAGTGGGGTACCACAGGGATCAGTGCTGGAACCAGTCCTATTCAACATCTTCATCAGTGACATTGTGCGGACCTAGAAGGCAGAATTTCCTGTTTGCTGATGACACAAAGCTCTGTAACAGAGTAGACACACCAGAGGGTGTAGACAGAATGAGAAGGGACCTGCAGAAACTTGAAGAATGGTCAGGGGTTGGCAGTTGAAATTCAATGCAAAGAAGTGCAAGATAATGCATATGGGGCACAAAAACCCTGGCACAATATATCAGTTGGGGGGGTGAGGATATAGCATGCACCAAGCAGGAAAGGGATCTTGGGGTTATCATCTCTGATGACCTCAAGTTAGGGGAAACAGCGTGACAAGGCAGCAGGTAAAGCAAATAGGATGCTGGGATGCATAAGCAGGGGCATCACCAGCAGGAAAAGGGAGGTCATAATTCCACTATACAAGACACTAGTGAGGCCCCACCTGGAGTACAGTGTACAATTCTGGAGACCTTACTTACGTAAGGACATAGACATTGTAGAGAAGGTTCAGAGGAGGGCAACAAAGATGGTACATGGATTGCATCACAAGTTCTACAACGACAGGTTGAAGGAATTGAATATGTACTCCCTGGAGGAGAGGAGGGAGAGAGGGGACATGATAGAGACATATAAGTATCTTACAGGGAGGAACAGGGTGCAGGAATACACTATTTTTAAGTGAAAAAAGATGTTCCAGGACTAGAGGGCATGGGATGAAGTTGGAGGGAGGATGATTCAGAGGAAACGTGAGGAAGAATTTCTTCACAGAACGGGTGGTGGACAAGTGGAACACCCTGCCAGAGGAAGTGGTGGGGGCTGAAACAATCATTGATTTAAGAATGCATGGGATAGACATAAAGGAATTCTGGAGGTCAGGTTTAAGGGGTAACAGACTTCTAGGAAAACATAAAGTAAACTTACAAGCTCAAATGGACAGGCTGGGTGGGCTGTAGGCCCTTATCTGCCGACACTGTCTATGTATCTATGTATACTGTCCGTTTGAACCAGCAGTGATCTCTTAGGAAGGAGGGTCTGTAAGGCATACAAGACCGCCCTCATCTTCAGAACGTTGATGTGTAAAGGTGCTTCCAAGCTGGACCACAGTCCTTGAGCTTGGTGCTACCCCAGATGTGCTCCCCATCCCATTTTCTATGCGTTTGTTGTTAGGGATGCCAAAGGAGTTGGGCTCCTGAAAGGGAGACCTAAGGAAAGGTTGCAGGGGTCTCTCCACCAGAGCAATTCTTTCTGAACTGCTGAGGACACCAGTGCTGGATGGTCCAGGTCATCCAGGAGTTGGTCCCACTGCACATGCAGGGACCACTGAGTAACTCTCATGTGGAGCCTCGCCAGGGGAAAGTACAGTTACATAAGAACTTACCGTAACAGTAGATCTTTGAGAGGAGCTCTTGCAGGTTCCACAATGAGGACTAACGCCACCTGGCGGCTGTTCCGGCAACTTTTTTCTTCAGCAGTACCGACATGGGAAACGCCCCCAATGATGTCGGCTCCACCCTTGTCGTCACCCTATATAAGGGAGGAGTTCCCACATGCTCCAGTTCTGTACACCCCGTCAGGCAGAATCTGACAACAGGCAGCGATGAGAATAATAATTATTATTAGATAATCCCTCAAAGGAGGGAAGACCAGCCTGAACAGGACCTGATCCCTGGGAGAGGAGGGCAGAAATATACCCACTGCAAGAGCTCCTCAAGATCTACTGTTAAGGTAAGGCTACTTAACTGTATTATCTTACTCGAGAGGAAGCTCTTGCAGCAGGTTCCACTGTGAGGACTGAGTCCCAACGAGTATAAACATATAACAACCCTGGGAGGGAAGACAGTAAGGAAAGGAACAGCAGGATAAGGGAAGGTCCCTCAGGAAACCAGGCCTTGCAGAACTGCTAGGCCAAACCCTGCTCTGTGTCTGGAAATAATATCGAGGCTGTAATGCTGGACAAGGTATGAACAAACTCCAGGTAGCAGCAGCACAAATATCGACTGTTGGTACCCTCTTGGTGATTGCTACTGAAAACAAGCAATAGCTCGTAGAATGAGCTTTAACAGGCCCCGTGTGGCACCTGTTGTGCTTCTCATAACAGAAGATACAATGGACCAACCAGCTGAAAGTGCGACTGGGCGACCCATGGACCGCTGGGCAAAGGACACAAAAAGCTGATCAGATTTCCTGACCCCTTGGTCCTAGCCAGGTAACATCTGAGAGCCCTGTGAACACCCAAGTAGTGAAGCAGAGGCTTCCCTCTATTTGAAAGCTCTGGGTAATAAACCGGAGCTGAACCGATTGATTCAGAGTGAGCTCCGAAACTACTTTACGTAAGTCATCTCGATTAGTGCAAAGATCAACCCTGTCCTTGTGAAAGACAAGGTAGGGTCCTTTACACATGAGGGCTTGAAGCTCTGTGTGCCTCGCCGAAGTAATGGCTACCAAAAATAGTCTTCCAAGAAAGAGGACGGAGCTCGGACTCCATGTCAGGTTCAAAGGGAGGAAGAGTAAGCTTCTCCAGGATGAAAAGGAGGTCCCAAAGATGAACAGGGTCCCTGATGGGAAGCCTGATGTGAAGGATACCATGCATAAAGGCCTTGGAAACCTCCATCTGAGCCACCGTCTCACCCGACACGGGGAAATGATAAGCAGAGATGGTGGCCAGGTGTACCTTGATGGAGGAATAACTGAGACTTTTCTCAGAAAGAGAAAGCAGATATTCTAGGACTGTATTAACTGGACAGACCAAGGGTTCCACCCTAATGGCTGTGGCCTAAATACAAAAACGTTTCCACTTCATAGTGTATGTGGCCCTGGTGGCAGGTTTTCGTGCCTCTTCCAATACTTGAGCAACTTGATCGGACACCCCGAATCTGACCTTGGCTAGGTCCTGAGAAGCCAGACATGCAGGTGAAGGGAATGGAGATTCGGGTGTATCAGGGACCAACCCATCCTGTGACAGGAGGTGAGATGATAGAGGAACAGGCATCGATGGCTCTGCCACTAAACGCTGCAGTAAGGGAAACCAAATCTGACGGGGCCATAGCGAAGTGATCAGAATGAGAGTGGAAGGTCCTGACTGCACTTTGAGGAGTACCTTCTGTAACAGCGGAAAAGCGGGCGGGGACACATACAGGAACATCCCTTTCCAGCAGAGGGACGTGTCTTGCCAGAAAGCTCCAGGCTCTGGACCTAGCAAGTAGAAATTGGGCAGTTTTGCATTGAATCGTGACACGAAAAGGTCCACTTTTGGCTTCCCCCACAGACAGAAGATGTGATCTGAAACCTCTTGGAGCAACTCCCATTCATGGGTTTGCAATTTTGTCCTGCTGAGCATGACGGCTAACATGTTTTGGTCCCCAGGAACATGCACTGCCGTCAGGAACAGTTGATGTTTGAGGGCCCATTCCCACACTTGCATGGCATCCTTGTAGAGGGGATCAGAATGTGTGCCGCCCCGTTTGTTGATGTAGAACATGACCGAAGTGTTGTCCATCTGCACCAAGAGATGGCCCGGCGCTAGGACCGAGATCATGGCTTGGAGGGCTTAAAGAACCACTCTCATCTCCAGGGCGTGATATGCAGATCTACCTCTACTGAGGACCAAGATCCCTGTGTACAGCATGTTCCCCAAAAGCTTCCCCACCCCCATGACTAGGCATCCGTGGTCAGAATCTGGGAAGGTGCCCCTGTTTGGAAGGGATGCCCACCACCAGATTTTTGGACATCCACCAGCATAGCTCCTGGTGGACTGGCTCTGATATCCTGATCAAGGCGTCCAGACTGTCTGATCCCACTGGACTCTCAAGGACCACTGTATGGTCCTCATGCGAAACACGGAGGAACTGAGACTATGGCAGCGGCCATATACCTCAACAGCCTGAGAAGGAGCCGAGCCGGTACCCTTGAGGCTGAAGAGCTCTTGGACGCCAGGACCTGAATACGACCCACTCTGTCGGAGGGAAGAAAAACTTTTCCCAAGAGTAGTATCCAGAAGAGCTCCTATGAACTGGAGAATCTGGGCTGGAATCAAATGAAATTTATCTCTGTTGATGGTGATTCCCAGACGCTGAAACAGCAAGGTGGAATCCTGATAGTTTCAACAGGCGAGACCTGGAGGGAGCCAGGAGGAGTCAATCGTCCAGATAGGGGAACACAAATGGCCCCACCTTCAAAGTGCCACAGCCACCACTGCCAGGCATTTGGTGAAGACCCTGGGGCTGAAGAGAGACCGAAGGAAGGACTCGGAATTGATAGTCCTCGCCTTTGAATCTGAACCTTAGGAATCTTGATGGTTCCCGGCAATAGGAATATGCAGGTAGGCACCCTGCATGTCTAAGGATGCCAGCCAGTCCCCTCAGCATAAGTGGAAGGAGAGGGGAAAGGAAACCATCCTGAATCTCTTGTAAGAGACCCATTGGTTTAGATTGCTGAGGTCCAGAATGGGTCTGAGATCTCCCAACATTTTTGGGACCAGGAAGAAGTGGGAGAAGAACCCTCTCCCTCTTTCGACCAGTGAAACCAGCTCGATGGCCTTCTTGTCCAGAAGGGATAGGGCGGTGGACTGTCCGGCAGAATGGAGTCAAACTCTATAGAGTCCCCGAACTTCACGAGATTGAGTACCCACTGATCGGAGGTCACCTGACCCAACGGATCTGCGTAGAGGGAAACGTGACCTCCGACCAGCTACCCTGATACAGCATCTAGGGAATGGGGACAGCCTGGATAGTCAGGCGGTGGGAAGGGGAGGGAGGGCCGCAGTGGCTGCTTTGGCCTGTCGAGAAGTGGAGGTAGAAGATCCTCTGGATCCTCCCCTGCAACCAAAGCTGCCTCGCTGCGATAGCTGGTGGAAGCAAGGCTGCTGTGGCTGCTGTTCTCCACGGCCACGAAAATGAGGCTTACGAGCTCGCCCCTGTTTCAGGTGGTACATGGACTGCACGGATCGGATAGCCTTTCTGGTATCCTGCAGCCTGGTGATGATCCGCTCCATGTCTTCGCCAAAGAGCACGGAGCCTCTAAAGGGAGCATCCAGAAGATTGGTTTGGACATCTGGATCGAACCCCGAAACCACGCATGGCATCGGAGGCAAATGCCAGTGGCAGCCGCACTAGAGGAGGTGTCCGCAGAGTCATAGGCCAACCACAGAACGTGGGTACCCACGTCTGAGCCGGTCTGTAAAAGCTTGGCAAGCTCTGCCCATTGAGGGCAATCAGGCATGCTCTGCATAATGTCCAATCCTTGTTCCCAAAGGGCGTTCTGGAATTGGACCATGTGTGTCAGGAAGTTGAAACTCCTGATACTACAGGTAGCAGCAGAGCACACCTTACAGCCCATAGAATCCAGCTGCTTTGATTACCTGTCAGGCGGCTGGGTGCTCAGATGTTTGGACCTCTGCAAACGGTCATGAGACACCGAAATCGGCACAGAGTCCGCAGCGGGTGGTTTGGCCAAAAAGGGGTGGTCCAAAGGTGCCAGGTAGAGCTGATGAGCCTTTTGGCATGGCAGAGGAGGAGTGAGGCCGCTTCCAGGTCGCTACCGTGACATCCTGAAGGTGTCGACCATGGGAGGGATGACCACCAGCTTTGGATCTTTTGGCGGAGGTATTTAGCCAACCGCAGTCACTCGGGATCCAGGGCCTCAGTATCCCAACCCATGTTGGCCTGATATGACCTCATCACCTCCATGAAGCTCGGGTCAGCGGGAGGGATTTGGGAAGACCCTCCGTGTCCCTAGGTCTGGCTCGAGTAGGCATCAGATGAGGTCTAAATCTACATAGGAGTCCGTGTGGAAGAGGGTGAGGGACTATGTCTCTTCCTTTAGCCTCTTGTCCGGTGGAGGAGAGGGAGGTGGGAGGAGCTACTGGCCTATCCTCCTAGACTTCTAAGCCCATTTCTTAGGAGGGCTCCTCTTCTGTCCCACCATCTGTCGGTTCAACATCAACTGGGTTAGCAACCGGTACCAGAGTGGGAGGGAGCACTTGCTGGTAGATCCTTCTTAACTGTATCCCACCAGTGGGAGAAGAGTTCCTTCACCTGTGAGAGGTTCAGCTTAGGGGAACTTGGTGTAGGTGGAGGAGCACCCGAGCCCGAACCGGTGTTGGTTCTGCCGTCGGGGGTACCGGTGTCGAGTTTGTGCCCTTATCGACCGGCATCGGCCAAAGGGGGGACGTCGGGGCAGCGTCAGCATCTCCGTCTTCAGGGTCCAGCGTCAGACAGACCGAGGAGAAAGAGTACCCGAGCTAACATTGGGTGTCGCTGGAGTAACCGGTGTCAGATGAACCACAACCGGCAGCGGAATAATTGTCGCCGGGACAGAGGCCATAAGAGCCATGGGCGGATGTCAATCTGGCGTCTGTTTCTCTTTATGCGCAGACGATCATCCTTCAGTGTCGTGAGCCTTGTGATAGTCGGCTTTGTGGCTGGCGGACTTCTCGACCTAGCGAAGGTCTGTAGTCGGCGGCGAGCATCGGTCGAAGTCTCGCGATTTTGGTGTCAAGGACGAGGCCCTGCCACCAGAAGACCCAGAGGCCTTGCTCGACTCCCGGGAGGAGACCTCACCTGAGCCCTTCGATTTCTCAGCGGGCTGAGGAACCTTCAGCGGCTGGCGGGTGAAAGAAGGCTTGGAGACAGCAGAGGAAGGCTTAAGGGTCGTGAGGTGGGATTTGTGTCCCGATGACCTGAACTTCGAGCCCGAAGACCTGTGCTTGGAGTAAGACCTTACCCTGTCTTGCTCCGGTGTTTATGAGGCTGGTGGGCTGGTGGAGGATCAGATTCCCGAGGGAGGCCGCTCCATGGCGGCAAAGTTTGGTCTCGGTGAGGTGGGCCGCAGAGACTTCTGGCGCTGATCCGCATCCACAGATTAAAGGCCTGACAATGAGGGCAGGCGTCAGTGTCATGGTCGGGCCCCAGGCAATAAAAACACGCCAAGTGACCGTCTTTGGCGGGTATCTGTTGCCCACAAGTGCACTTGTTGAGATGCGTTGACACAGAAGCAATAACTAGCAAAAAAGAAATGAATTTCTATCGGTGGAGATGAAGCGATCGGTACTGAGCCATAACCAAGTGAACTAACCCTGACCGTGCGGCGGGAAAGAACTGGAGCACGTGGGGAACTCCTCCCTTATATAGGTCGACACCAGGGGTGGAGCCGACGTCAGTGGAGGGCATTCCCACTTTGGTACTGCTGAAGAAAAATGTTGACAGAACCGCCACTAGGTGGCGTCAGTCCTTATTGTGGAACCTGCTGCAAGAGCTTCCTCTTGAAGTAAGATCAGTAGTGATGGAGGCTGCCATCAGGCCAAGAAGGTGGAGGATCTCCCGGGCTGGGATGGTCCTAGACGAAGCCATCCGTGAAGCGGATCAGGGACTCCACCCTGTCTGGAGAAAGAAAAGCTCTGCATTGGACCGTATCCAAAACCACCCCAATGAATTGTAGTCTCTGGGACGGGGTCCTGGATGACTTGGGAACACTGACTGTAATCCCCAGTCTGCCAAAGAGGTCCAGGGTGTATGACAGAGCCTCCAGTAAGGAGTCCATGGACGGGGCTGAAATCAGCCAATGATCCAGGTAAGGGAAAACTACAATACCCTGGCAGTGTAAAGAGGCTGCCACCACCGCCAGGCACTTGGTAAACACCCGTGGTGCCAAAACTGGAAGTGCTCCCCTTAGAATTGGAACCACAAGAGACAGCGGTGGCTGGGGAAGATCAAGATGTGTAGGTAAGCATCCTGCATGTCCAGAGCGCACAACCAATGATTCTCCAGAAGGAGTGGGAGGAGAATCTGGACGTCAGCATCCGGAACTTTTCGTACTCGACAAACTGAGGTTGCTCAAGTTGAGAATGGGTCTAAAGTCTCCCATCTTTTTTGGAACCAAGAAAAAATGGGAGTAAAACCCCCTGCCCCTTTGCCGAAGGGGAACATGCTCTATTGCTTCCTTGAGCAAGAGGCTTTGAACTTCTTCTCGAACGAGAAGAGCCTGATCCCTGGAGTAAGAAGACCTTTTTGGCAGAGATTCTGGAGGAATTTCCAGAAACTCTATGGTGTATCTGACGGATACCAGTTGCAGGACCCATGCGTCAGAGGTTATTGCCTTCCATTCCTGCGCAGGGCGAACCTCCCCACCTGCTCCTAGATCGTGAGACTGAGGAGTTAGTGAGATAGGAGTCAGGAGTGGCAGGACGTTCAGGGGGAGGACCCCCTGCACGTCTCTGGTTTTTGGAGGCCGGAGGAGTGGTGGGACCTGTAGACTTGCGTTTGCCCTGGCGTCGAGCTGGGGGACCTGCTTCTTCTGCCTCCAGGTCCTTTTCCAAAAGGGCTGCTCCTGCTGAGTGCCTGATCGGTACATGGACCTCATTGATCTGAGGGCGAGACCTCTGTCCTGAAGATCGGTAATAATATCTTTGGTGTCCCTCCAAAAGCACCAAGCCCCGAAGGGGGAGAGTCCTGAATCGGCCGACTGTACCCCGTCAGGCCAGAGATGCGTAAGCCAGGAATGCCATTTTTAGGACGACGGCAGTTGCCGAGGTGAGAGCTACAGAGTCGACGGAGTCACATACATAGCCCACAAAGGATGACTATAGGAAAGTGAAAGAGGCCAAGATCTTTGGCAAGCTCCTCTTTGAGGCTCGGGGTTCCATCGACTGGACCGGGCCTCTAACCTCCACTAGGGTAGCCTTTTTGGTGTGACACCATGTGGGCCACATAGTTGAGGGATCTGGCGCACATGTGGTCGAAGCATAAACTTTTCTGCCAAACTGGTCCATCTGCATCGACTCATTGTCTGGAAGAGAGGTGCTCATGTACTTGGGTGCAGCGGAGCGATCATGAGCAGCTGAAATGATGACAGAATCCGCCTTAGGATGCATCTTAAGAAAAGGAGCTTCCTTCGGCGCCTGGTATATCCTGTCCGCCCTCTTGAGGACAGCCGGGAGAGAATGAGGCATCTGCCAGATCGTAGAGGTGAGGTCCTGGTGACGTCCAATCCAGGGAGGAATGAGGACCAGAGATAGAGACTCTAAGTCCAAATGCTCGGCTAGTCTCTGTCTCATGGGATCTTGTTCCTCCGACTCCCAGTTGAAAAAATCTTTCATGGACCTCAGAAGATCCGAGAAGGCAGGGTCCTCGGGGGGGGGGGGACTTTGCCTTTCAGACCCTTGGGTTCCTCTTGTCCTCGTTATCATCATCATCAGCCCCCTCATCAGGAAGATGACGAATGTCCAGGAGGGTAATGTCCTGACGAGTCGTCCCTGAGATGTGTTCAGTGGACGGAGAAGAGCTCCTCGGGGACACGGACCTGGGACAGCGTGGAAGTGGGAGTCTTGTCTCCAGGTCTGACACCAACTCCGAGCGTGCCCCCTACCACCAAGACTGGATTAGGGTCTTGAAGTCTGGCATAGCTGGAGGAGGAAGAGGCATTACCGGTGGCGGTGGGTAATGATACCCCTGGTAACCCTGAAAATGGTGGTAGGGAGTGTAACCAGGGTAATGCTGTCCAAATGAACTCCACTCAGGAGGAGGACCAGCTGGGAAATGGTCCCCAGGAGGTAATGAGGGACAGTCCAGGGTCTCGAAGAAATCCCCGTCGGGGGACCCACGTCAGACCTGCCATAGTGCAAATCAGCAGGGGGGGCTGGCTTCAGGATAGCCAGTGTCAGGGGGACCAACGTCAGGACCGGCACCGCCCCAACCTGGTGCGGAAGGGATCTGGCGTCGGGAAGTGGGGGCAGACCACTGGGCCCTGGCTGAGGAGCGTTGTCGGAGATTCGGAGTAGGAATTGGTAGCGCTGGATCCGATGGTGGGATCGGGACTGGGACATTCATCAGGTCGAAGGGATCCCACCTGGAGGAGGAGGGGCCTCCACTGTAAGGCCAGACTGCTGAGGAGGAGTCTCCTTCCTGTGACCCGTCAAGTGCGGGACTGCCCTGAGGAATGGTTTATGACATCGAGGGTCTCACACTATCTTCGCCTGAGATACCCACCTGAGAAGGGGAGGGTATAGGCGAGGGGGGAGGAGAGAAGAGGAGCCTTCTCCTCCTGGTTCTGCCGGATGTCAGGTGAAGCACCGTTAGGCCCTGACAGGAGACTCACGTCTGGGTGGCGATCCGAGACGGACATCTTACCAGACGGAGCTGGGCAGACAGGGGAGGAGCCCCTGGCTGACATATCGACTGGTGCCGGGCAGGTCCCTGAAGGCTGGGGAGTCGTCTTACCGGTGGCTGGGTGGTCCCTGGAGGAGCCGGGGGCCAAGTTAGCAGCCATAATGGTGCGGCCATTGGAGGGCCGGCAGTCGACTGACCCGTGGAAGATTTTTCAGACTGTCTGAAGTCTTCTTAGGTGGCCTTGCTCGAGGGCAGGAGGCCTCAGGTTGGTCCATGGAGTGCTCCCGCTCCGAGATTTCTCCTTATGGTGTTTCTTGGAGGGAGAAGATTTTTGGACGAGGACTCTCTGATGCAGTCCATCTGCTTCTCTAATGAAGCGAGGTGGACTTTTAAAAGGTGGGCCTCCAAAGCCTGCTGTCTCCGCTTTTTGGTGGCCTGATTAAATGTCTGCCACTCCGAGCAGGATGAGACGGGATGGTCTG